>OY759247.1:0-1345000 GCA_963662185.1 Eilema griseolum
GCTAGGGAGGCGGAAGCTGCCCGCAAGAGTCGGGAGCCACCCTCCTCGGCGCCTCCGGCAGCTTCGTCGTCGGCTCCCCTTGGCGGGTGGAACAAGGTCGCGGCACGGCCCAAGGCCTCGAGGTCGGTTCGGGCCCAGACGGTTGCTGCCCCGCTGACGGCTGCAGCTCCGGCGACGCCAGCCCCCAAGAAGAGGAAACGTGGTGCCCGCAAGCCTCGAAAACTGCGTGTCCCGCAAACTGCTGCGGTGTGTTTAACTCTGCAGCCGGGCGCGCAGGAGCAGGGCATCACGTATCGTGATGTGATGTCCAAGGCTGAAGGGGTCATTGACCTCAAGGCTTTGGGCATCAACAGCCTCCGGTTTCGCACCGCGATTACCGGAGGTCGGATCTTGGAGGTGGCTGGCGACGACCGAGTCCAAAAGGCCGACATCCTCGCTGCCAAGCTCAAGGAGGTACTGGAGGAGGTCCGGGTCGCTAGGCCGGAGAGGTGCGTGGAGCTGCGCATCTCTGGCCTGAGCGACACGGCCTCAAAAGAGAGCGTGGCGGCAGCGCTGGCAGCAGTGGGGGGCTGCTCTGCCGACGCCATCAAGGTGGGCGACATTCATCGCCCACCTGGTCGCCAGGGCACTGCATGGCTGCGGTGCGGTCGGCGGTCAGGCTAACCACCCTAGAGCCGAGGCAGGCGCGGTGCTTCCGCTGCCTGGAGCCGGGGCACGTCGGGGCCAAGTGCACTGCGGGTGTTGACCGCAGTGCGCTGTGCTTCCGATGTGGGCAGGCGGGCCATAAGTCGGCCACCTGCTCCGCGGAGCCCAGTTGCCCCGTCTGTGCGGCGGAGGGGCTGGCGTCGAGTCACCGGCTGGGATCCGGTGACTGCAGGGCGACCTCCCGAAAAAGGGGGGTCACCCGAAACAGTAGAGTTGCGGGTGGTGGGAATCCTACTCCCCCCTCCACTCAGCAACGCGAGGAGGAGATGGACACCGCCCAAGGATAATGGACCATCCCATCTCCATACTGCAGGCCAATGTCAACCACTGCGTCATCGCCCAGGACCTTCTGGCCCAATCCATGGCGCAGTGGCAGACAACAGTGGCAGTAGTCGCCGAGCCGTACTACGTTCGCGACGGCCCGAACTGGGCCGGCGACCAAAGCGGCTTGGTGGCTATCGTCGCCCAGCGAGCGACCCCACCCTTCGACAGAGTGCGAAGGGGCCGTGGGTGCGTACTCGTTGTGCTGGGCGGTGCTGCAGTGGTTGGGGTGTACTGTCCTCCTAGCAGGAGCCTCGCCGAGTTCGAGCAGTTGCTCACAAAGGTCGGGGCTCTGTTGGCGGAAGTGCACCCCACCCCGGCTGTCGTGGCCGGGGATTTCAACGCTCATTCACGGGCGTGGGGATCTCCGGCTACCGATGCCCGGGGGGAGATGATGGTAGAGTGGGCGGTGTCCCAAGGCTTGGTGCTGCTAAACCGGGGGGCGGTCCACACACTTGTGCGGCGGCAAGGTAGCTCGATTGTTGATCTGTCGTTCGCCAGTTCTGCCCTGGCCCGACGCGTCAACAATTGGCGGGTCGTCGAGGGGGTGGAGACCGCGTCGGATCATCGGTACATCCGGTTCGACGTCGTCCCCGCCGC
The DNA here is from genome assembly GCA_963662185.1 of Eilema griseolum. Classification (NCBI taxonomy): domain Eukaryota; kingdom Metazoa; phylum Arthropoda; class Insecta; order Lepidoptera; family Erebidae; genus Eilema; species Eilema griseolum. The sequence goes on from OY759247.1 coordinate 1,627, forward strand.
CTCGGTGGCTCGAGTGGAATTTGACCGCCCCTTGGTGGGGCAGGGTCCGCGGTGGCGCCTCGGCACTCTGGACCGAGAGCTGGCCAAAGAAGCGGCTATCGTCGAGCGATGGGCTACTGTTGACGGTGGCCTGGACGTGGACGCGAGGTGCGAGCGGCTCGTCGGAGCGCTGACTCGCGTCTGTGACGCGGCGATGCAGAGGGCGAGGCCTGTCCCGCCTCGGAGGCGGGTGTACTGGTGGCGTCCCCACCTAGCCGGGCTGCGTGCCGCAAGTTACGCGGCCCAGAGGCAGTACACTCGCAGTCGAAGGCGGGCTGTCCGAGATCTCGCCCGGGAGGAGCGACTGCACGCTGCGTACAGGGCCGCCCGTGAGGCCCTGAGCTCGGCGATCAAAGCCGCCAAGGAGGAGTCCTGGAGGGAGTGGCTCGAGAGTCTCGACCGAGACCCTTGGGGGCGCCCGTACAGGGTCGTGAGTCAAAAACTTCGGCCCTGGGCGCCCCCCCTCACCCAAACTCTTGAGCCGAACCTCCTGGACCGAGTGGTCAGCTCCCTCTTCCCGGTGAGGGAAGAGTGGGTCCCGCCGCGGATGGCAGCATCAGGCCAGGTGCCGGCAGACGAAAGGGCAATACCTCCCGTGTCCGAGGCCGAGTTAGGGGCCGCGATCCTGGCGCTCAAGTCCAGGAACCGCGCCCCGGGCCCGGACGGCATCCCGGGGAAGGTGATTGCCACAGTTATGCCGGCACTAGAAGAGGAGACGCTGTCCCTCATGTCGGAGTGTGTGGCGTCGGGGAGGTTCCCGCGACGATGGAAGACCGGCAAGCTCGTGCTTCTCAAGAAGCACGGGCGCCCAGCCGAGTCGCCGTCGGCCTACCGCCCCATCGTTTTGCTCGACGAGATGTGTAAGCTGTTTGAGCGGGTGCTCGCTGCGCGTCTCGTTGGTCACCTTGAGGGGGCGGGGCCCAACCTGAATGACGGCCAGTTCGGATTCCGTCGCGGGAGGTCGACCCTCGACGCCATATCCCGGCTGCGGGACGGCATCGACGAAGCGGTCGCCGGGAGGGAGGTGTTGTTGGCTGTATCGCTTGATATAGCCAACGCCTTCAACACCCTCCCCTGGGCGACAATTGCGGAGGCGCTGAGGTACCACAATGTCCCGTGGTACCTCAGGCGCATCCTGGCGGACTACTTCGTGGACCGGGTTATCATCTACCCGACCCAATGCGGGGTGGTCCGCCGAACTATGGCGTGCGGCGTTCCGCAGGGGTCGGTCCTTGGGCCGCTTCTGTGGAACGTCGGGTACGATTGGGTCCTGCGCGGTGCTACTCTTCGGGGGGTCGGCGTACTTTGTTACGCCGATGATACCCTAGTTACCGCGCGGGCCCCAACGTTTAGCGATGCCGCCGTTCTCGCCACGGCAGGTGTCGACCTTGTCGTGCGCCGTATCGGGGCGCTGGGACTGAAGGTGGCCCTCGAAAAGTCCGAGGCCCTTTTCTTTTATGGGCGTCGGCGGCCGCCGCCTCGGGATCAGGCGATCGTGGTGGGTGGCACCTCCATCGCTGTCGGGAGCAGCCTGAAATACCTCGGGCTCGTTCTCGACAGTCGGTGGCGTTTCGCGGAGCATTTCCGGCGGCTGGCACCTAAACTGCTAGCGTTTGCCGGAATGCTCTCGCGATTGCTGCCCAACACTGGGGGTCCGGGGTCTGCCTGCCGCCGTCTCTACGACGGTGTGGTGCGCTCAAAGGCGCTCTATGGAGCGCCCATTTGGGAGGAGGCCCTCTGCCGTGCGAATGTTGTGCTGCTGCGGCGTCCACAGCGCGCCATCGCGCAGAGGGCCGCACGGGCGTATCACACCGTCTCTTATGAGGCGGCGTGTTTGATTGCGGGCAGTATCCCCTGGGATCTCGAGGCTGGCGTCCTTAAGAGGGTTTACGAGGAGGGCGCCCTGATGCGGCGTGATGCAGGAGGTCGGCCGCTTCCGGAGGAGATCGATCGCTGGAGACAGGAGGCTCGCGATGTTCTCTTCCGGAAGTGGGCCGATAGGCTGGCTACGACGAGGAGTAGCTTGCTGCTTGTGGGGGCCGTTCGGCCCGTCTTGCGTGAGTGGGTGCAACGGGGTCATGGGGCTCCCACGTATCACCTCACCCAACTTCTCACGGGTCATGGCTGCTTCGCCAAGTACCTGTGGGAGGTGGTGGGGGTGGAAGCGGAGCCCCGGTGCCGAAACTGCACCAGCGGCGACCCCGACACGGCACACCACACTTTGGCCGTGTGCGACGCGTGGGGCGGCCAAAGAGCGGCCCTCACAAGCATCATTGGTGTGGACCTCTCGCTGTCGGCCGTAGTTTCAGCTATGGCCGGCAGCGAACAGTGTTGGGCCGCCGTCGCCTCGTTCGCTAGCGAGGTGATGGCGGCAAAGAGAGAGGCCTTGCGGGAGCGGGAGCGAGCTGGGCTCACTCTTCCGCCCAGCAGGCCCCCAGCGAGGGGACGCCGGCGAATGCGATTCGCCCGCGTCCCCGAATGAGAGTGGCCACGGGCAGTGGGTCGGGGGACCCGCTGCCCCTATGCTGATGTGGCGGAATGCGCCCCTGTGTGTTCCTGGGGTGCATTCTTGAGGTGAAAAACCCCCACCATTCCGGCCTGATTGCCGGGATGGTGGGGTCTTAAGTAGCGGGCCTACCAAGGGCGCCCCTAGCCGAGTCGCGGTGAGCAGACTATCCCGCGGCTCGGATTAGGCGAAGGAGGAACACCGTGGTGGTTTAGTGGGTAGTCTGGCCTTTGTCCAAGGCCAGGAGTCCCACACGAAGCGAGCCCCCTGCCCCCGCGGGGGGTGAACGAAGTGCGTAAATGCATTCCACCACGTAAACAAAAAAAAAAAAAAAAAAAAAAACCTAACCTAACCTAACCTGGGGTGCTGGTCGGGTAACCTCCACGTTGGCTTCCTCGTTTCTTCTCCCTCTGGACCACGGTCCTGGGGATCGGAAGCGGGGGGGCTGGTGCACCCTGGACGGCGGTTAATAGACTCCGACTCCAAGGAGGAGGAGCTCTGTTAGCCGTTGACTAATAACCCGGCAACCCAAAGCCCTTTTCAGGGCTAGCTGACCCCATTGCACGAGGGGGTCGTGGGATGGCGGGCCTGCAAGGCCCGCGAGGAGGGATCCATCCTCAGGACACCTCCAAGCCCTTTTCAGGGCTACTCCAACAGCCCTTCTCAAGGCTACTCCAAAAGCCCTTCTCAGGGCTAGCTGACCCCATGAAGAGGGGTCGTGGTGCGGCGGACCTGCTAGGTCTGCGAGGCGGGATCCGAGAGGATCAGGTGACGGGTTGGCCCACTGCTCGGGCACGCTCTTGGAGAACGTGCGCGTGCTTCGATCCCGCACGGAATCAGAGGAGGTGGCCCAGCTCCAGACCGAGCTGGCCGCTGTGCGGGCCGAGATGCGGGCCTGGCAGCAGCAGGCGCAATCTGCTCCTGCCCCGATGAGCCGCGATGAGATCGGTTTTCTCATCGACGCGCGGCTCGCGGGGATCGCGGACCGGCTGTTGCCGGAGACCCGCATCCGTCCGCCTCTCGAGGCGGACAGGAGAAATGCGGCCCGGTCTGCCACCCGGACTGAGCCTCAGCCACAGCTCACCTCTGAGCTCCCGGCTCTACTGCCGTCGCCTCCCCCCCTCCTCTCTGGACAAGGGAGAGAGGAGAAGAGGAGGAAGCCCAAGAAGAAGTCAGCCGCTGCTAGGGAGGCGGAAGCTGCCCGCAAGAATCGGGAGCCACCCTCCTCGGCGCCTCCGGCAGCTTCGTCGTCGGCTCCCCTTGGCGGGTGGAACAAGGTCGCGGCACGGCCCAAGGCCTCGAGGTCGGTTCGGGCCCAGACGGTTGCTGCCCCGCTGACGGCTGCAGCTCCGGCGACGCCAGCCCCCAAGAAGAGGAAACGTGGTGCCCGCAAGCCTCGAAAACTGCGTGTCCCGCAAACTGCTGCGGTGTGTTTAACTCTGCAGCCGGGCGCGCAGGAGCAGGGCATCACGTATCGTGATGTGATGTCCAAGGCTGAAGGGGTCATTGACCTCAAGGCTTTGGGCATCAACAGCCTCCGGTTTCGCACCGCGATTACCGGAGGTCGGATCTTGGAGGTGGCTGGCGACGACCGAGTCCAAAAGGCCGACATCCTCGCTGCCAAGCTCAAGGAGGTACTGGAGGAGGTCCGGGTCGCTAGGCCGGAGAGGTGCGTGGAGCTGCGCATCTCTGGCCTGAGACGGGGTGGTCCGCCGAAGTATGTCGTGCGGCGTTCCGCAGGGGTCGGTCCTCGGGCCGCTTCTGTGGAACGTCGGCTATGACTGGGTCCTGCGCGGTGCTACTCTTCGGGGGGTCGGCGTACTCTGTTACGCCGACGATACCCTAGTCACCGCGCGGGGCCCCACGTTTCGCGACGCCGCCGTCCTCGCTACGGCAGGCGTCGCCCACGTCGTTCGCCGCATCAGGGCGCTGGGCCTAAGGGTGGCCCTTGAAAAGTCCGAGGCCCTCTTCTTCCATGGGCCTCGGCAGACGCCGCCTCGGGATAGCTCAATCATGGTGGGCGGCACCTCCATCGCTGTCGGGACCAGTCTGAAGTATCTCGGGCTCGTTCTCGACAGTCGGTGGCGGTTTGCGGAGCATTTCCGGCAGCTGGCACCCAAATTGCTGGCGTTTGCCGGGATGCTCTCGCGGTTGCTGCCCAACAGTGGAGGTCCGGGGTCTGCCTGCCGCCGTCTCTACGACGGGGTGGTGCGCTCCAAGGCGCTCTATGGAGCGCCGATCTGGGCGGAGGCCCTCTGCCCTGCTAATGTTGCACTGCTGCGACGTCCGCAGCGCGCCATCGCGCAGAGGGCCGCACGGGCGTACCACACCGTCTCTTATGAGGCGGCGTGTCTGATTGCGGGCAGCATCCCCTGGGATCTCGAGGCTGGCGTCTTGAAGAAGGTGTATGAGGAGGGCGCCCTGATGCGGCGCGTTGTCAGAGGTCGGCCGCTTCCGGAGGAGATCGATTGCTGGAGACAGGAGGCTCGCGATGTTCTCTTCCGGAAGTGGGCCGTAAGATTGAGCTCCGTAAGGAGCAGTTCGCTGCTTGTGGGGGCCGTTCGGCCCGTCCTGCGTGAGTGGGTAGAGCGGGGTCATGGGGCTCCCACGTATCACCTCACCCAACTTCTCACGGGTCATGGCTGTTTCGCCAAGTACCTGTGGGAGGTGGTGGGAGTGGAAGCGGAGCCCCGGTGCCACAACTGCACCAGCGGCGACCCCGACACGGCACATCACACGTTGGCCGTGTGTGAGGCGTGGGACGGCCAGAGAGCGGCCCTCACGAACACCATAGGAGCAGACCTCTCGCTGTCGGCCGTAGTTTCAGCTATGGCCGGCAGCGAACAGTGTTGGGCCGCCGTCGCCTCGGCTCGGTTTCGCACCGCGATTACCGGGGGTCGGATCTTGGAGGTGGCTGGCGACGACAGAGTCCAGAAGGCCGACATCCTCGCTGCCAAGCTCAAGGAGGCACTGGAGGAGGTCCGGGTCGCTAGGCCGGAGAGGTGCGTGGAGCTGCGCATCTCTGGCCTGAGCGACACGGCCTCAAAAGAGAGCGTGGCGGCAGCGCTGGCAGCGGAGGGGAGCTGCTCTGCCGACGCCATCAAGGTGGGTGACATTCATCGCCCATCTGGTCGCCAGGGCACTGCATGGCTGCGGTGCCCGATTGAGGCGGCCAAGCTCCTGACCGACGGCCGACCAATTACAGTTGGATGGTCGGTGGTCAGGCTGACCACCTTAGAGCCGAGGAAGGCGCGGTGCTTCCGCTGCCTGGAGCCGGGGCACGTCGGGGCCAAGTGCACCGCGGGTGTTGACCGCAGTGCGCTGTGCTTCCGATGTGGGCAGGCGGGCCATAAGTCGGCCACCTGCTCCGCGGAGCCCAATTGCCCCGTCTGTGCGGCGGAGGGGGTGGCGTCGAGTCACCGGCTGGGATCCGGTGACTGCAGGGCGACCTCCCGAAAAAGGGGGGCCTCCCGAAAGAGTACGGTTGCTGGTGGTGGGAATCCTGTCCCTCCCTCCACCCAGCAACGCGAGGAGGAGATGGACACCGCCCAAGGATAATGGATCATCCCATCTCCATACTGCAGGCCAACGTCAACCACTGCGTCATCGCCCAGGACCTTCTGGCCCAGTCCATGGCGCAGTGGCAGACAACAGTGGCAGTAGTCGCCGAGCCGTACTACGTTCGCGACGTCCCGAACTGGGCCGGCGACCAAAGCGGCTTGGTGGCTATCGTCGCCCAGCGAGCGACCCCACCCTTCGACAGAGTGCGAAGGGGCCGTGGGTGCGTACTCGTTGTGCTGGGCGGTGCTGCAGTGGTTGGGGTGTACTGTCCTCCTAGCAGGAGCCTCGCCGAGTTCGAGCAGCTGCTCACAGAGGTCGGGGCTCTGCTGGCGGAAGTGCACCCCATCCCGGCTGTCGTGGCCGGGGATTTCAACGCTCATTCACGGGCGTGGGGATCTCCGGCTACCGATGCCCGGGGGGAGATGATGGTAGAGTGGGCGGTGTCTCAAGGCTTGGTGCTGCTAAACCAGGGGGCGGTCCACACACTTGTGCGGCCGCAGGGTAGCTCGATTGTTGACCTGTCGTTCGCCAGTTCTGCCCTGGCCCGACGCGTCAACAATTGGCGGGTCGTCGAGGGGGTGGAGACCGCGTCGGATCATCGGTACATCCGGTTCGACGTCGTCCCCGCCGCCACGGCGACTCGAGTGGAATTTGACCGCCCCTTGGTGGGGCAAGGTCCACGGTGGCGCCTCGGCACTCTGGACCGAGAGCTGGCCAAAGAAGCGGCTATCGTCGAGCGATGGGCTGCTGTTGACGACGACCTGGACGTGGACGCGAGGTGCGAGTGGCTTGTCGGAGCGCTGACTCGCGTCTGCGACGCGGCGATGCAGAGGGCGAGGCCTGTCTCGCCTCGGAGGCGGGTGTACTGGTGGCGTCCCCACCTAGCCGGGCTGCGTACCGCAAGTTACGCGGCCCAGAGGCAGTACACTCGCAGTCGAAGGCGGGCTGTCCGAGATCTCACCCGGGAGGAGCGACTGCACGCTGCGTACAGGGCCGCCCGTGAAGCCCTGAGCTCGGCGATCAAAGCCGCCAAGGAGGAGTCCTGGAGGGAGTGGCTCGAGAGTCTCGACCGAGACCCTTGGGGGCGCCCGTACAGGGTCGTGAGTCAAAAACTTCGGCCCTGGGCGCCTCCCCTCACCCAAACTCTCGAGCCGAACCTCCTGGATCGAGTGGTCAGCTCCCTCTTCCCAGTGAGGGAAGAGTGGGTCCCGCCGCGGATGGTAGCACCAAGCCAAGTGCCGGCAGACGAAGGGGCAATACCTCCCGTGTCCGAGGCCGAGTTAGGGGCCGCGATCCTGGCGCTCAAGTCCAGGAACCGCGCCCCGGGCCCGGACGGCATCCCGGGGAAGGTGATTGCCACAGTTATGCCGGCACTAGAAGAGGAAACGCTGTCCCTCATGTCGGAGTGTGTGGCGTCGGGGAGGTTCCCGCGACGATGGAAGACCGGCAAGCTCGTGCTTCTCAAGAAGCACGGGCGCCCAGCCGAGTCGCCGTCGGCCTACCGCCCCATCGTTTTGCTCGACGAGATGTGCAAGCTGTTTGAGCGGGTGCTCGCTGCGCGTCTCGTTGGTCACCTTGAGGGGGCGGGGCCCAACCTGAGTGACGGCCAGTTCGGATTCCGTCGCGGGAGGTCGACCCTCGACGCCATATCCCGGCTGCGGGACGGCATTGACGAAGCGGTCGCCGGGAGGGAGGTGTTGTTGGCTGTATCGCTTGATATAGCCAACGCCTTCAACACCCTCCCCTGGGCGACAATTGCGGAGGCGCTGAGGTACCACAATGTCCCGTGGTACCTCAGGCGCATCCTGGCGGACTACTTCGTGGACCGGGTTATCATCTACCCGACCCAACACGGGGTGGTCCGCCGAACTATGGCGTGCGGCGTTCCGCAGGGGTCGGTCCTTGGGCCGCTTCTGTGGAACGTCGGGTACGATTGGGTCCTGCGCGGTGCTACTCTTCGGGGGGTCGGCGTACTTTGTTACGCCGATGATACCCTAGTTACCGCGCGGGCCCCAACGTTTAGCGACGCCGCCGTTCTCGCCACGGCAGGCGTCGCCCATGTCGTGCGCCGTATCGGGGCGCTGGGACTGAAGGTGGCCCTCGAAAAGTCCGAGGCCCTTTTCTTCTATGGGCCTCGGCGGCCGCCGCCTCGGGATCAAGCGATCGTGGTGGGTGGCACCTCCATCGCTGTCGGGAGCAGCCTGAAATACCTCGGGCTCGTTCTCGACAGTCGGTGGCGTTTCGCGGAGCATTTCCGGCGGCTGGCACCTAAACTGCTAGCGTTTGCCGGAATGCTCTCGCGATTGCTGCCCAACACTGGGGGTCCGGGGTCTGCCTGCCGCCGTCTCTACGACGGTGTGGTGCGCTCCAAGGCGCTCTACGGAGCGCCCATTTGGGAGGAGGCCCTCTGCCGTACGAATGTCGTGCTGCTGCGGCGACCACAGCGCGCCATTGCGCAGAGGGCCGCACGGGCGTATCACACCGTCTCTTATGAGGCGGCGTGTTTGATTGCGGGCAGTATCCCCTGGGATCTCGAGGCTGGCGTCCTTAAGAGGGTCTACGAGGAGGGCGCCCTGATGCGGCGTGTTGCAGGAGGTCGGCCGCTTCCGGAGGAGATCGATCGCTGGAGACAGGAGGCTCGCGATGTTCTCTTCCGGAAGTGGGCCGATAGGCTGGCTGCTGCGAGGAGTAGCTTGCTGCTTGTGGGGGCCGTTCGGCCCGTCTTGCGTGAGTGGGTGGAACGGGGTCATGGGGCTCCCACGTATCACCTCACCCAACTTCTCACGGGTCATGGCTGCTTCGCCAAGTACCTGTGGGAGGTGGTGGGGGTGGAAGCGGAGCCCCGGTGCCGAAACTGCACCAGCGGCGACCCCGACACGGCACACCACACTTTGGCCGTGTGTGACGCGTGGGGCGGCCAAAGGGCGGCCCTCACAAGCATCATTGGTGTGGACCTCTCGCTGTCGGCCGTAGTTTCAGCTATGGCCGGCAGCGAACAGTGTTGGGCCGCCGTCGCCTCGTTCGCTAGCGAGGTGATGGCGGCAAAGAGAGAGGCCTTGCGGGAACGGGAGCGAGCTGGGCTCACTCTTCCGCCCCGCAGGCCCCCGGCGAGGGGACGCCGGCGAACGCAATTCGCCCGCGTCCCCGAATGAGAGTGGCCACGGGCAGTGGGTCGGGGGACCCGCTGCCCCTATGCTGATGTGGCGGAATGCGCCCCTGTGTGTTCCTGGGGTGCATTCTTGAGGTGAAAAACCCCCACCATTCCGGCCTGACTGCCGGGATGGTGGGGTCTTAAGTAGCGGGCCTACCAAGGGCGCCCCTAGCCGAGTCGCGGTGAGCAGACTATCCCGCGGCTCGGATTAGGCGAAGGAGGAACACCGTGGTGGTTTAGTGGGTAGTCTGGCCTTTGTCCAAGGCCAGGAGTCCCACACGAAGCGAGCCCCCTGCCCCCGCGGGGGGTGAGCGAAGTGCGTAAATGCATTCCACCACGTAAACAAAAAAAAAAAAAAAAAAAAACCCAGTAGCGCTCGAAACACGCCCCGAGACGCCACGAAACCGCTAAGCTCCGCAGTTGAAAAATCTTTTTACTGGGTTTTTCTACACTTACAGTGCCGTGCGATATACCAAAAGAAGCGCCTTCTTGCGGCGCGTCTGCCGGTGAAAACTCCGTGAAGGGGACACGTCGCGTTCGGATTTTATTACGGAAAAACTGTTTTATAACCTCCAAAAAGTGACACTTAAAGTGAATTATCTCGAGATTAAGATCGACGACATATGGTTTTTATGGTGCGAAAAGACGCGGTGTAGTGAAGTGCATATTTACCAAAACTTTTAGATTTTTCGGCCCAGCCGAAAAAATTTGAAAAAAGAAAAACCGAAAAACACGTGGTCACCACGTGGACACGAGGTTCCAGTTCCAGGTGCGTCCGGCTGATTCCGGCGATGCAGTCGCGTGAAGTGCATAAAGGACAGCAGGAAACCGTTTGCAGCCCGTGAAATACTCGAAAATTGACCGGACAACGAACTTTTTAAGTTTTTCGCATTTAAATTTTTGTACTTTCGTAATTAATTCGCTAAGTAGATCGATGACCCCACTTTTTTATAGCATCAGTAGATAATATTATTAGCCTTGTAGCAACCTGCAAAATTACAGATTTTTTGAGCGAGGGCGCGCAAAAATTTAGAATTTTGAAATTTTTGGGTAGGAATTCGCAGAAAACGTGCGAAAACTGATTGCACCAGTCGTTGGGGCTTCCCGAGAGCATTCCGAAAATACCAAACTTGGTGGGTCTGCGATTTCTGGTGCCGAAGTTACAGCCGTCTAAAGATCTGCGCGCCGGGCGCGGACGCCATCTTGTTTTTCAGCCAAAATTTCAAACCGCTGTAGCTCCGGAACCAGTTGTCCGATCACTGCCGGATTTTCGGCTGACGGGGTCTCTTGGGGAGTGCCGCCGACTGGAGGAACATGCTAGCTTTAGGTCCCGGACGTACTGCCCCTTAAGGTTCGAGGACTTGGTGGCGACGGTTTGCACCACCGCCACCGCCGCCTCGATCGCAACCGTCAGCCGCTCCGCGCTGAGGGGCTCAGAGGCTGCGGATGTCACTCCTCCCTGAGACTGCTGGCTGGGTCCAGATTGCGAACTAGGGGAATCTCTTTGGTAGAGATTCCTCTGTCGCTGCCGCTGCATGGCTTCCGCCAGCTCCTTCACCGCGCGGAGCTTAAGCTCCCGTTCTGTGGCCGGATTTACATCGGCCTTGGCTTGTGCCTGACCGACGTTTTCCCCCGTTGTAGTGGGGCGACCACGGGGCTTTTTAGAAGCCTCCTCTGACTCCTTTTCTGGAAGTCGCTTCCTCCACAACCTCCCAGGGGAGGAAGAGCGCGAGCTACCAACACTTGCGGTGTTGCTCGGAGCGTTGGCTTCCAACCTCTCAAGCACCACCACCGCCTCTGCGAGAGAGCCAGGGGGTCTCACGACCCCCGTCTCGATCTCCAATGTCTCCTCTGTCATCTCCACCACGTCTTGGTTTAAGGTATTGAATTCCATATCTTATCCCACGAGTAGAACCGATAAAATTACACTCCCCGGGTGACGGCCATTCCGGGAAGCGGGGTACATACTACGGAGGTCCCCTGGTATCCGTAGGTATTAAGCGACTTCGCTGTCGGTTTTTATAGACTTTTCCTTGTCGCGGGCCGGCCAATTAAGGCAAGCCCCACGTTCTCCGAAATCACGGCTTCCCGAGTGTGGCTAGCACTCAGGTCGTTGTCGATCATTCGGAGGCTACGCGACGCGGGAGGGCAGCCAACCCCCCCAACTCCGACGGTGGCACGAGTGCCTGTCAGCCCCCGCGCGAGCAGTGGGCCAACCCGTCACCTGATCCTCTCGGATCCCACCTCGCGGACCTAGCAGGTCAGCCGCACCACGACCCCCCTTCATGGGGTCAACTAGCCCTGAGAAGGGCTGTTGGAGTAGCCCTGAAAAGGGCTTGTCGGTCTCCCTATGGAGGGATTCCTCCTCGCGGGCCTTGCAGGCCCGCCATCCCACGACCCCCTCGTGCAATGGGGTCAGCTAGCCCTGAAAAGGGCTTTGGGTTGCCGGGTTATTAGTCAACGGCTAGCAGAGCTCCTCCTCCTTGGAGTCGGAGTCTACTAACCGCCGTCCAGGGTGCACCAGCCCCCCCGCTTCCAATCCCCAGGACCGTGGTCCAGAGGGAGAAGAAACGAGGAAGCCAACGTGGAGGTTACCCGACCAGCACCCCAGGTTAGGTTAGGTTTTTTTTTTTTTTTTTTTTTTTTTTTTTTTTTTTTTTTTTTTTTTTAATACACCTAGTTTCTCCGATATTTATATTTCGGAGTTCTGACTAAACTATTCCTTTCATTCCAGTTCTCGCTTGTGCTACTGCTCGTACTTTCATTCTTCATACTGATTCTTTCTTTCGTGCAACCTTTCGTACCAATGCAATTTATTTGCATCTACTCTATTTCTAGCTTTATTCTACTTATTTTCTAGTAACTCGGGTAATAACTGTACACATATGTTTTTTCTTTATTTCCTTCCTTCATTCTTATTTGGGTATTGGGATAGGGTTTCATAATTTTATTTATTTCCTTTAACTTTACACATTCTTTTCCTATGCTTACATCTTTAATCTATTCTAACTATATTTACTTACTCATTTACATGTTACATTATATTTTTAACATTTTGTTTCTGTATGCTCTTACTGCTATTTTATACAATAATTCTTATTAAATATTATGTGATAACCTCAAGTTATCCTAATATTAATAACTTAGTCTACTTTATTTTTATTATTTACAGCTTTAACTACTTCGATGCAGAATTTCATAAATTGTGCTCTTGTTACTTTGCAATTTATGAGTTGACTGAGATTTACTTGCTTGACCTGTATTTTTAGTCTCTGTTCAAGATTGTATCTTTGTACTGCGTAAATCGGACATTCCGCGATCAAGTGGGGTACATCCTCGGATTGATCCGGGTCGCAGGCACACGATGGATCCTCCTTGCACTTGAACCTTGCCAAGTACTCGGAGAAACCACCGTGCCCTGTCAGTAGCTGCGTTGTGTGTATAGTGGGTTCGAACTTCTTGATAGTGGTATATGCATCCACCGCGCTCGGGAAGAAGAGCCTTGTGACTGAGGCGGTCTCGCCCGACACGTATCTCCGGTTCCACTCGCCAAGCGAATCCTTACGGATTTCCCGCTTGACGAATGAGACCGGACAAAGGTCGTAGTCCGGTGCCCTCCTCAGCCCCAAGGCTGCCTCTTTTGCCAGTTGGTCAGCCCTCTCATTTCCCTCCATCCCCGCGTGTGCCTTTATCCAGAACAACTTCACATGTTTGTTCTGGTGAAAAGATGTTCTCAGGTTTTTCCTGGTTTGCACTGCTAAGGGATGGAGACAACCGGGATTTGTGACCGTCTGAAGTGCCGCGGTTGAGTCACTGTAGATTCCAAAAGAGGCCGGCCCATGTTTGAGAATCACCCTCGTTGCTTCGCATATGGCCAAAAGTTCCGCCTGGTAGACAGTACAGTAAGATGGCAAGGCAAGTTTGAGGGCCTTAGTTTCGGCCCCATTCCTCCACATGGATAGTGCGGCTCCCACTTTGCCCTCAATCTTGCTGCCATCTGTATAAATTTGCACAGTGGTGTCACGAGTACCGTCCACTTGCTCGTTGGTCTCCAGGCTTAGGAACTCTAGACGCATATGTTCCGCAGGGTGAGGGTTTTTCATGGCCGAAGCCATTCGCTCAATCTCCCTCCCGCCCAGACCCGGGATGGGATCACCCCTCTTGACTCTATAAAGCAAAGCTGCTTCTTTAACGCGGATATCAAGAGGGAGGATCCCCGCCAGGAGTACTGCAGAGTGGAGGGAGACCGTGCGATATGCTTTACAGATCTTCTGTGCGAATCCTCGCTGGATAAAGTTTAGCCTCTTCTGGACTCCCAGCTTCCCAACCGCCGGCGCCCACGCGCCGGCTGCATACAACACTATCGGCTCGACTGTGGCAGTGTAGATCGTATGGATCACCTCAGGGTACCCGTATTGGCGGGGGCTGATACTTGGGTGAAGATGGTGCCGCAGTCTTGCCATAATCATCTTTTCAAGTATTTTCCCCATGACTGGGAGCAGTCCAATGGGCCTATATGATTTGGGAAGACTGTAGCTTTCTCGTCCTGGTTTCCGAAGCGCGATGACGGTTGCCTCTTTCCAGGTTGCCGGAAAGTGGTGAAGTATTAGGCACTTGTTTGCCATGGCAAGGAACAGCTGGGGTTCGTTTTTGATGGCGTGGCCGCAGATGTCAGCCGTGAAGCCATCGGCCCCTGGTGCTTTCTTGGAGTTAAATGATTTCACCGCCACTTCAAGTTCGAAGAGAGTGAACGGGGGATCCTGCTGCTCTGCGCAGGGCTCCCCGCTCACCCTCCTCGCTCTTTCTCTCAAGCGGGAATGTTCTGCCGTATCCTCCTCCTCCAAGTCTTCCGGATAAAACACATCGGCTAAAAGCCTCACGGACTGTTCCGCGTTCATGGCCACGCCATTCCGTTCCAGGAGTACGTCCTCCGCTCTCTTGGCAGTTCTACCAATCACCCTGTAAATCCCCTCCCACATCCCCTCCTTATCCTGCTTACAACAGAACTCCTTCCAGCTGGCGATTTGGGCTTTTTTGGCCTCCGTTTCATACCTTTCTTTACTCTGAAGGTAATCACCCACGACTCTATCGCGTCGGTTTGGTGCAGCAACTTTTATCCTACGCCTCTTGGTAGTAACCTCCTTTTTTAAGACAGCGAGTTCCTCGGACCACCACGGAATCCTTGTCTTTTGGTCAGTCGATTTTGTGGGTATCGAAGTGGTGCAGGCTTTTGTGACCAGTTCCGTATATTTAATTACGGCATCCTCAAGTTGTGCCTTATCCCTGATGTTCTCCACTTCGATAACCGTTAGGCTGCTTTCGCCTTTCAACTTGGTGAGTTCGCTGTGGAACCGGTCCCAGTTGGCTTTTTTGGTATTGAACAGCCTTGTAGTGCGCTTGATGTCCGTGCCTTGTGACCTTCGCAATCTGATTCCAAAAGTGATTCCGTTGTGATCCGAGCTCGTGAGATTTACCTCCACCCTCCAGTTAACCACCAGATCTAGAGCGTTGGCCGAGCAGATGGTTACGTCTACATGACTTTGAAAGCGTCGGCCTCCTCTGATGGTATCAAAAGTCGGGGTGTCACCCTCGTTGAGTATATGGAGGCCCAACTCATCCAGCATCCCCATTAGCTCTTCTCCCCGCTCATCCACCTCCACACTTCCCCACCATGTGTTCCAGGCATTTGCGTCCCCCCCAATGATTTTCATATGCATCGTCTCGACAACAGTTTTTAACTGCCGAATATAGGGGCCTATAGGGCGGTCCGGCTCGAAGTAGCAAGAAACTAACGTAATCCTCCATGCCTGAGTTGAAAGTCCCACCACCACGATGTGGTCGCTGGTGAGATGGGGGTATTGCACAACGTCTAGGCTACTGTCAAATACGGCGATTGCCGCCTTGACCGTACCCTCCCCCACGGCATGATTTTGGAAGATCCGAACGCCAGCGTAGTTCTTCATACCTCGAGCCGCACCGACATAGGGTTCCTGGATCAGAGCAGCCGCAATTTTGCGCTTTGAGGCTTCCATGATAAGTTCCTCTGTTGCGAGCTTCTTTTTCATAAGGTTAGCCTGGAACACATAGTATGCCGAGGTCCCCGTCTCCACCTTAGCAGTAAGCTACGGTGGACCGTGCCAATGCATCCCATCGCCTACGGACAGGACATTCCTCGCTGAAGGCATTGTGATCAGTGCGGGCCATTTTTGCCCTGGTGCAATTTTTGCACGTGGGCGTGACTCCAAGTGTCCACAGCTCGCATTTTGCCTTTACATGGGAACCCCCACAGTGACTGCAGGTGTCGACCTCCTCCGTGCAGTACCTCCTGGTGTGGCCATATGCCAAACATCGGGAACACTGCACTAGAGGTGATTGGTCCACAACTCGGACCCGTTGTAGGTCTACATGTAACGCACCCAATCCTGTTACTCTTCTCCAAATGGTTGGAGATACGGCCAGGACTAGGTGGTGAGTGTGGGGGTTCCTGGTTCTTTTTTTGTATCGGACCTGAATGCGGTCATCCTCCTTCCCGAGGCCACCAAAAACGTCCCGGTTTTGCTTCCGGAGTGCCCCGAGTACCTCCTCATCCGAGTTGATACTCAGCACATCTTTCAGCATCACCAATGGGTCCTTGTTTTTGATGTCCTCGACAATGAGCCGACCGGACTCAAGCCTCTCACGTGCCTTGTCCCTATCTGCCGACGTCGGACATCCGAGGATGATTTTCCGATCCTTAGCCCGTCGGACTTTTTCCACCTTTACCCATCCCTCCTTTGCGTCCACCGCCTTCCGTACCCTCTCCAGAACCTCATCCCCCGACTCATCCTCCTTGTCTGACGAGACAATGATAGAGTGGAGAGCGGGTCTCTCTGGGCTTCGCATAGGCGAAGGCTTTGCGGCCATGGAAGCATAGGTGGGATTTGCTAGCGCTGTGGTGTTTTCTTGCAGTGCCGTCTGCACTGCTCTCATCATCTCGGCATTTTGATTTAGTAGCTTTGTATGCTCTTCAATTTTTGTCGTGATTATGGCATACTCGTTGATGTTGTGGGTTTTGGGTTGTTCGACTGGGGGCTTTTCCCTGCTGGTCTCGGGTTTTGCCTCTAGTTGTTTCACCAGTGCGAAAAGTTTTTTCAGTGCCTGCATGACACCGGACTTAATTTCCCCTTTTAGGTTTCGCGAATCCCCAAGGTATTTCATCCCACTTTGCATGTATGCCTTGGCTTCCTCGGTCTTACTTGTGTACACCTTTGTACTTATGTCCTCTGGGCTAAGGTCAAGTCTGACAACGACTCCAGCAGACCCCCCCCGTCCGGAAACAGGCGACCTCTGCGCAATCGCGGTCGGCACCCCCCCGGCCACAGCCTCGCCGGTTCCCGACCCGGGCGCAGCCTCACTGGGTTTTATCCCAGATGTAACTACCCCGGGCCCCGGCCCGGACGCGACCCCACCGGACTTGGACTCGGGCGAGGTTCCACTGCCCCCCATCCCGATCCCGCCGGGTTTCGATCCAGACGTTGTTCGGCCGGTCCTGCCCCCAGCAGTCCCCCCGGTCCTCAACGCATGCACCGTCCCGCCCGACCCCGACACCGTCGCCTTCCGGGGTGCTGGTTTCCCCGTTCCCTCGCCTCCCTGAAATGTCTCTAAACTTCGCCTGAAGGCGGACTGCTTCACTACAGTCCTGGATAGTTCCTCCTCTCCTACCCTATCTTTTTCCGTAGCCTTCATCACCGGAGTCCTAGGTGTAGCCATATTAATGCGCGTTTATGGCTAGTATGGTTAAAAAGTCTGGTGGTATGTAAAGGTACCCCAGGTGTGTTCGTGTAGTGTTAGTGTACTCTGTATAGTTTTGTGTGGTGTGTTGTGTGCAAGTAGTGTAGTGTTGTATGTATTCGTGTGTATTGGATGATTGATTGCGAAGTGTTAGCGTGTTTGTTATGTGTGGTGTGAGCGCAGCTCCGACTATTACTGCGCGGGTCCGATTCTAGAGCTAAGCCAAAGAAACAGGTCAAGAATAATTTTTGTAGGGCAGCTCTACACGTTACAGTAGCTCAGCTACTCTGTCTTTGTGGCCAATAGGGGCCTAGTCAGCTGTATCAGTTAGTGGTAGAGTCGTTCTACCTGTCTTGGTAGCCCTGCTACTCGTCTTATGTTGGCCAATAGGGCACTTATCTAATTATTATTAACTTAACTACTTACAAACTACTTACAAACTACTTACAAACTACTTATACTAAAAACACAAAATCGCTATAAGCGATTGTCGTTCTGACAATTTGGGTGCGTAGACCCTGTCCTAGGCTACTGATAATCTAAGTTTGGGTGCGAGCGCTCGAAAATTGGCTGTTTTAAACCCAAACTCTATATTGGCTCTATGTAGAGTAGCCACAGGCAGCGCAGCAGATAGAGCTCGTCGAGCCCCCCCAAACGATACCAAACACAAGGTATCTGCCTCAACTGGTTCAGAGACAGAGCCGGTTTAAAGTTCCGGTCACCAACCCGAAACCAGAGTAACCAAAATTTCGAGGGTGGTTATCTCCTCTCTCTGTGGCCCAAAATTCCCGTGCCTGGGCTCGCTGATCTGAGCTCGCCGAGACCCATCCACTGGAGGTAGTTTCAGGACATGAAATTTTCAGAATCTGAAGACTCCTGAAAAAGGTTAGAACTATTTGCTCGAGTTAGAGCGTCGCCTCACGACTCCAGTGGTCGAAATCCGGTCTCTCCAGGACCACCGGTTCGGGAGATATTCGATGTTGAAGAATTTCAAGATGGCCGCCTAGCTGTCAAAGTATAACTTTACTGGCTAATAACTCCCGTTCCCGTGGTCGCAGAAAGTTCGGGTTTCCACCATTTGCTACCACTACGCGGGCTCTACAGCACCAGAGCCTCCGCTAGAATCGCGAAGTTTGACTCTCCTTTTCTAGAGTCGGGTGCCGGAGTCGGCGGCACTCCCCAAGAGACCCCGTCAGCCGAAAATCCGGCAGTGATCGGACAACTGGTTCCGGAGCTACAGCGGTTTGAAATTTTGGCTGAAAAACAAGATGGCGTCCGCGCCCGGCGCGCAGATCTTTAGACGGCTGTAACTTCGGCACCAGAAATCGCAGACCCACCAAGTTTGGTATTTTCGGAATGCTCTCGGGAAGCCCCAACGACTGGTGCAATCAGTTTTCGCACGTTTTCTGCGAATTCCTACCCAAAAATTTCAAAATTCTAAATTTTTGCGCGCCCTCGCTCAAAAAATCTGTAATTTTGCAGGTTGCTACAAGGCTAATAATATTATCTACTGATGCTATAAAAAAGTGGGGTCATCGATCTACTTAGCGAATTAATTACGAAAGTACAAAAATTTAAATGCGAAAAACTTAAAAAGTTCGTTGTCCGGTCAATTTTCGAGTATTTCACGGGCTGCAAACGGTTTCCTGCTGTTCTTTATGCACTTCACGCGACTGCATCGCCGGAATCAGCCGGACGCACCTGGAACTGGAACCTCGTGTCCACGTGGTGACCACGTGTTTTTCGGTTTTTCTTTTTTCAAATTTTTTCGGCTGGGCCGAAAAATCTAAAAGTTTTGGTAAATATGCACTTCACTACACCGCGTCTTTTCGCACCATAAAAACCATATGTCGTCGATCTTAATCTCGAGATAATTCACTTTAAGTGTCACTTTTTGGAGGTTATAAAACAGTTTTTCCGTAATAAAATCCGAACGCGACGTGTCCCCTTCACGGAGTTTTCACCGGCAGACGCGCCGCAAGAAGGCGCTTCTTTTGGTATATCGCACGGCACTGTAAGTGTAGAAAAACCCAGTAAAAAGATTTTTCAACTGCGGAGCTTAGCGGTTTCGTGGCGTCTCGGGGCGTGTTTCGAGCGCTACTGGGTTAGGTTAGGTTTTTTTTTTTTTTTTTTTGTTTTCGTGGTGGAATGCATTTACGCACTTCGCTCACCCCCCGCGGGGGCAGGGGGCTCGCTTCGTGTGGGACTCCTGGCCTCGGACAAAGGCCAGACTACCCACTAAACCACCACGGTGTTCCTCCTTCGCCTAATCCGAGCCGCGGGATAGTCTGCTCACCGCGACTCGGCTAGGGGCGCCCTTGGTAGGCCCGCTACTCAAGACCCCACCATCCCGGCAGTCAGGCCGGAATGGTGGGGGTTTTTTCACCTCAAGAATGCACCCCAGGAACACCAGGGGCGCATTCCGCCACATCAGCATAGGGGCAGCGGGTCCCCCGACCCACTGCCCGTGGCCACTCTCATTCGGGGACGCGGGCGAATTGCGTTCGCCGGCGTCCCCTCGCCGGGGGCCTGCGGGGTGGAAGAGTGAGCCCAGCTCGCTCCCGTTCCCGCAAGGCCTCTCTCTTTGCCGCCATCACCTCGCTAGCGAACGAGGCGACGGCGGCCCAACACTGTTCGCTGCCGGCCATAGCTGAAACTACGGCCGACAGCGAGAGGTCCACACCAATGATGCTTGTGAGGGCCGCCCTTTGGCCGCCCCACGCGTCACACACGGCCAAAGTGTGATGTGCCGTGTCGGGGTCACCGCTGGTGCAGTTTCGGCACCGGGGCTCCGCTTCCACCCCCACCACCTCCCACAGGTACTTGGCGAAGCAGCCATGACCCGTGAGAAGTTGGGTGAGGTGATACGTGGGAGCCCCATGACCCCGTTCCACCCACTCACGCAAGACGGGCCGAACGGCCCCCACAAGCAGCAAGCTACTCCTCGCAGCAGCCAGCCTATCGGCCCACTTCCGGAAGAGAACATCGCGAGCCTCCTGTCTCCAGCGATCGATCTCCTCCGGAAGCGGCCGACCTCCTGCAACACGCCGCATCAGGGCGCCCTCCTCGTAGACCCTCTTAAGGACGCCAGCCTCGAGATCCCAGGGGATACTGCCCGCAATCAAACACGCCGCCTCGTAAGAGACGGTGTGATACGCCCGTGCGGCCCTCTGCGCGATGGCGCGCTGTGGTCGCCGCAGCAGCACGACATTCGTACGGCAGAGGGCCTCCTCCCAAATGGGCGCTCCGTAGAGCGCCTTGGAGCGCACCACACCGTCGTAGAGACGGCGGCAGGCAGACCCCGGACCCCCAGTGTTGGGCAGCAATCGCGAGAGCATTCCGGCAAACGCTAGCAGTTTAGGTGCCAGCCGCCGGAAATGCTCCGCGAAACGCCACCGACTGTCGAGAACGAGCCCGAGGTATTTCAGGCTGCTCCCGACAGCGATGGAGGTGCCACCCACCACGATCGCTTGATCCCGAGGCGGCGGCCGCCGAGGCCCATAGAAGAAAAGGGCCTCGGACTTTTCGAGGGCCACCTTCAGTCCCAGCGCCCCGATACGGCGCACGACATGGGCGACGCCTGCCGTGGCGAGAACCGCGGCGTCGCTAAACGTTGGGGCCCGCGCGGTAACTAGGGTATCATCGGCGTAACAAAGTACGCCGACCCCACGAAGAGTAGCACCGCGCAGGACCCAATCGTACCCGACGCTCCACAGAAGCGGCCCAAGGACCGACCCCTGCGGAACGCCGCACGCCATAGTTCGGCGGACCACCCCGCGTTGGGTCGGGTAGATGATAACCCGGTCCACGAAGTAGTCCGCCAGGATGCGCCTGAGGTACCACGGGACATTGTGGTACCTCAGCGCCTCCGCAATTGTCGCCCAGGGGAGGGTGTTGAAGGCGTTGGCTATATCAAGCAAGCAAGCAGGCAAGCTCGTGCTTCTTGAGAAGCACGAGCTTGCCGGTCTTCCATCGTCGCGGGAACCTCCCCGACGCCACACACTCCGACATGAGGGACAGCGTTTCCTCTTCTAGTGCCGGCATAACTGTGGCAATCACCTTCCCCGGGATGCCGTCCGGGCCCGGGGCGCGGTTCCTGGACTTGAGGGCCAGGATCGCGGCCCCTAACTCGGCCTCGGACACGGGAGGTATTGCCCCTTCGTCTGCCGGCACTTGGCTTGGTGCTACCATCCGCGGCGGGACCCACTCTTCCCTCACTGGGAAGAGGGAGCTGACCACTCGGTCCAGGAGGTTCGGCTCGAGAGTTTGGGTGAGGGGAGGCGCCCAGGGCCGAAGTTTTTGACTCACGACCCTGTACGGGCGCCCCCACGGGTCTCGGTCGAGACTCTCGAGCCACTCCCTCCAGGACTCCTCCTTGGCGGCTTTGATCGCCGAGCTCAGGGCTTCACGGGCGGCCCTGTACGCAGCGTGCAGTCGCTCCTCCCTGGCGAGATCTCGGACAGCCCGCCTTCGACTGCGAGTGTACTGCCTCTGGGCCGCGTAACTTGCGGTACGCAGCCCGGCTAGGTGGGGACGCCACCAGTACACCCGCCTCCGAGGCGAGACAGGCCTCGCCCTCTGCATCGCCGCGTCGCAGACGCGAGTCAGCGCTCCGACAAGCCACTCGCACCTCGCGTCCACGTCCAGGCCGCCGTCAACAGCAGCCCATCGCTCGACGATAGCCGCTTCTTTGGCCAGCTCTCGGTCCAGAGTGCCGAGGCGCCACCGTGGACCCTGCCCCACCAAGGGGCGGTCAAATTCCACTCGAGCCACCGAGGCGGCGGGAACGACGTCGAACCGGATGTACCGATGATCCGACGCGGTCTCCACCCCCTCGACGACCCGCCAATTGTTGACGCGTCGGGCCAGGGCAGAACTGGCGAACGACAGGTCAACAATCGAGCTACCCTGCGGCCGCACAAGTGTGTGGACCGCCCCCCGGTTTAGCAGCACCAAGCCTTGGGACACCGCCCACTCTACCATCATCTCCCCCCGGGCATCGGTAGCCGGAGATCCCCACGCCCGTGAATGAGCGTTGAAATCCCTGGCCATGACAGCCACGACAGGGGTGGGGTGCACTTCCGCCAGCAGAGCCCCGACCTCTGTGAGCAACTGCTCGAACTCGGCGAGGCTCCTGCTAGGAGGACAGTACACCCCAACCACTGCAGCACCGCCCAGCACAACGAGTACGCACCCACGGCCCCTTCGCACTCTGTCGAAGGGTGGGGTCGCTCGCTGGGCGACGATAGCCACCAAGCCGCTTTGGTCTCCGGCCCAGTTCGGGCCGTCGCGAACGTAGTACGGCTCGGCGACTACTGCCACTGTTGTCTGCCACTGCGCCATGGATTGGGCCAGAAGGTCCTGGGCGATGACGCAGTGGTTGACATTGGCCTGCAGTATGGAGATGGGATGGTCCATTATCCTTGGGCGGTGTCCATCTCCTCCTCGCGTTGCTGGGTGGAGGGGGGAGTAGGATTCCCACCACCCGCAACTCTACTCTTTCGGGTGGCCCCCCTTTTTCGGGAGGTCGCCCTGCAGTCACCTGATCCCAGCCGGTGACTCGACGCCAACCCCTCCGCCGCACAGACGGGGCAACTGGGCTCCGCGGAGCAGGTGGCCGACTTATGGCCCGCCTGCCCACATCGGAAGCACAGCGCACTGCGGTCAACACCCGCAGTGCACTTGGCTCCGACGTGCCCCGGCTCCAGGCAGCGGAAGCACCGCGCCTGCCTCGGCTCTAGGGTGGTTAGCCTGACCGCCGACCATCCGACTGCAATTTGTCGGCCGTCGGTCAGGAGCTTGGCCACCTCAATCGGGCACCGCAGCCATGCAGTGCCCTGACGACCAGGTGGGCGATGAATGTCGCCCACCTTGATGGCGTCGGCAGAGCAGCCCCCCACTACTGCCAGCGCTGCCGCCACGCTCTCTTTTGAGGCCGTGTCGCTCAGGCCAGAGATGCGCAGCTCCACGCACCTCTCCGGCCTAGCGACCCGGACCTCCTCCAATACCTCCTTGAGCTTGGCAGCGAGGATGTCGGCCTTTTGGACTCGGTCGTCGCCAGCCACCTCCAAGATCCGACCTCCGGTAATCGCGGTGCGAAACCGGAGGCTGTTGATGCCCAAAGCCTTGAGGTCAATGACCCCTTCAGCCTTGGACATCACATCACGATACGTGATGCCCTGCTCCTGCGCGCCCGGCTGCAGAGTTAAACACACCGCAGCAGTTTGCGGGACACGCAGTTTTCGAGGCTTGCGGGCACCACGTTTCCTCTTCTTGGGGGCTGGCGTCGCCGGAGCTGCAGCCGTCAGCGGGGCAGCAACCGCCTGGGCCCGAACCGGCCTCGAGGCCTTGGGCCGTGCCGCGACCTTGTTCCACCCGCCAAGGGGAGCCGACGACGAAGCTGCCGGAGGCGCCGAGGAGGGTGGCTCCCGATTCTTGCGGGCAGCTTCCGCCTCCCTAGCAGCGGCTGACTTCTTCTTGGGCTTCCTCCTCTTCTCTTCTCTCCCTTGTCCAGAGAGGAGGGGGGGAGGCGACGGCAGTAGAGCCGGGAGCTCAGAGGTGAGCTGTGGCTGAGGCTCAGTCCGGGTGGCAGACCGGGCCGCATTTCTCCTGTCCGCCTCGAGAGGCGGACGGATGCGGGTCTCCGGCAACAGCCGGTCCGCGATCCCCGCGAGCCGCGCGTCGATGAGAAAACCGATCTCATCGCGGCTCATCGGGGCAGGAGCAGATTGCGCCTGCTGCTGCCAGGCCCGCATCTCGGCCCGCACAGCGGCCAGCTCGGTCTGGAGCTGGGCCACCTCCTCTGATTCCGTGCGGGACCGAAGCACGCGCACGTTCTCCAAGATGGAGGAACATGCTAGCTTTAGGTCCCGCACGTACTGCCCCTTTAGGTTCGAGGACTTGGTGGCGACAGTTTGCACCACCGCCACCGCCGCCTCGATCGCACTTGTCAGGCGCTCCGCGCTGAGGGGCTCAGAGGCTGTGGGTGTAACTCCTCCCTGAGACTGCTGGCTGGGTCCAGGTTGCACACTAGGGGAATCTCTTTGGTAGAGGTTCCTCTGTCGCTGCCGCTGCATGGCTTCCGCCAGCTCCTTCACCGCGCGGAGCTTAAGCTCCCGTTCTGTGGCCGCATGTACATCGGCCTTGGCTTGTGCCTGACCGACGTTTTCCCCCGTTGTAGCGGGGCGACCACGGGGCTTTTTGGAAGCCTCCGCTGACTCCTTTTCTGGTAGTCGCTTCCTCCACAACCTCCCAGGGGAAGAAGAGCGCGAGCTACCAACACTTGCGGTGTTGCTCGGAGCGTTGGCCTCCAACCTCTCAAGCACCACCACCGCCTCTGCGAGAGAGCCAGGGGGTCTCACGACCCCCGTCTCGATCTCCAATGTCTCCTCTAACATCTCCTCCACGTCTTGGTTTAAGTTATTGAATTCCATATCTTATCCCACGAGTTGAACCGTTCAACTTACACTCCCCGGGTGACGGCCATTCCGGGAAGCGGGGTACATACTACGGAGGTCCCCTGGTATCCGTAGGTTTTAAGCGACTTCGCTGTCGGGTTTTATAGACTTTTCCTTGTCGCGGGCCGGCCAATTAAGGCAAGCCCCACGTTCTCCGAAATCACGGCTTCCCGAGTGTGGCTAGCACTCAGGTCGTTGTCGATCATTCAGAGGCTACGCGACGCGGGAGGGCAGCCAACCCCCCCAACTCCGACGGTGGCACGAGTGCCTGTCAGCCCCCGCGCGAGCAGTGGGCCAACCCGTCACCTGATCCTCTCGGATCCCACCTCGCGGACCTAGCAGGTCCGCCGCACCACGACCCCCCTTCATGGGGTCAACTAGCCCTAAGAAGGGCTGTTGGAGTAGCCCTGAAAAGGGCTTGTCGGTCTCCCTATGGAGGGATTCCTCCTCGCGGGCCTTGCAGGCCCGCCATCCCACGACCCCCTCGTGCAATGGGGTCAGCTAGCCCTGAAAAGGGCTTTGGGTTGCCGGGTTATTAGTCAACGGCTAGCAGAGCTCCTCCTCCTTGGAGTCGGAGTCTACTAACCGCCGTCCAGGGTGCACCAGCCCCCCCGCTTCCGATCCCCAGGACCGTGGTCCAGAGGGAGAAGAAACGAGGAAGCCAACGTGGAGGTTACCCGACCAGCACCCCGGGTTAGGTTAGGTTAGGTTAGGTTAGGTTAGGTTAGGTTTTTTTTTTTTTTTTTTTTTTTACGTGGGGAATGCATTTACGCACTTCGCTCACCCCCCGCGGGGGCAGGGGGCTCGCTTCGTGTGGGACTCCTGGCCTCGGATAAAGGCCAGACTACCCACTAAACCACCACGGTGTTCCTCCTTCACCTAATCCGAGCCGCGGGATAGAATGCTCACCGCGACTCGGCTAGGGACGCCCTATTTAGCGGGCTCGCCTCTAGAGGCCCCACCGTCCCAGCCATCGAGCCGAGACAGTGGGGCCTTTCCTCCTATTAAGAATGCACCCCCGGAACACACAGGGGCGCATTCCGCCACATCAGCATGAGGGCAGCGGGTCCCCCGACCCACCGCCCGTGGCTACTCTCATTCGGGGACGCGGGCGAATAGTGCTCGCCAGCGTCCCCTCGCCGGGGGCCTGCGGGGCGGGAGAGTGAGCCCAGCTCGCTCCCGCTCCCGTAATGCCTCTCTCTTTGCCGCCATCACCTCGCTAGCGAACGAGGCGACGGCGGCCCAACACTGTTCGCTGCCGGCCATAGCTGAAACTACGGCCGACAGCGTGAGGTCTGCTCCTATGGTGTTCGTGAGGGCCGCTCTCTGGCCGTCCCACGCCTCACACACGGCCAACGTGTGATGTGCCGTGTCGGGGTCGCCGCTGGTGCTGTTGTGGCACCGGGGCTCCGCTTCCACTCCCACCACCTCCCACAGGTACTTGGCGAAACAGCCATGACCCGTGAGAAGTTGGGTGAGGTGATACGTGGGAGCCCCATGACCCCGCTCTACCCACTCACGCAGGACGGGCCGAACGGCCCCCACAAGCAGCGAACTGCTCCTTACGGAGCTCAATCTTACGGCCCACTTCCGGAAGAGAACATCGCGAGCCTCCTGTCTCCAGCAATCGATCTCCTCCGGAAGCGGCCGACCTCTGACAACGCGCCGCATCAGGGCGCCCTCCTCATACACCTTCTTCAAGACGCCAGCCTCGAGATCCCAGGGGATGCTGCCCGCAATCAGACACGCCGCCTCATAAGAGACGGTGTGGTACGCCCGTGCGGCCCTCTGCGCGATGGCGCGCTGCGGACGTCGCAGCAGTGCAACATTAGCAGGGCAGAGGGCCTCCGCCCAGATCGGCGCTCCATAGAGCGCCTTGGAGCGCACCACCCCGTCGTAGAGACGGCGGCAGGCAGACCCCGGACCTCCACTGTTGGGCAGCAACCGCGAGAGCATCCCGGCAAACGCCAGCAATTTGGGTGCCAGCTGCCGGAAATGCTCCGCAAACCGCCACCGACTGTCGAGAACGAGCCCGAGATACTTCAGACTGGTCCCGACAGCGATGGAGGTGCCGCCCACCATGATTGAGCTATCCCGAGGCGGCGTCTGCCGAGGCCCATGGAAGAAGAGGGCCTCGGACTTTTCAAGGGCCACCCTTAGGCCCAGCGCCCTGATGCGGCGAACGACGTGGGCGACGCCTGCCGTAGCGAGGACGGCGGCGTCGCGAAACGTGGGGCCCCGCGCGGTGACTAGGGTATCGTCGGCGTAACAGAGTACGCCGACCCCCCGAAGAGTAGCACCGCGCAGGACCCAGTCATAGCCGACGTTCCACAGAAGCGGCCCGAGGACCGACCCCTGCGGAACGCCGCACGACATACTTCGGCGGACCACCCCGTCTTGGGCCGGGTAGATGATGACCCGGTCCACGAAGTAGTCCGCCAGGACGCGCCTGAGGTAACACGGGACGTTGTGGTACCTCAGCGCCTCCGCGATGGTCTCCCAGGGGAGGGTGTTGAAAGCGTTGGCTATATCCAGCGATACAGCCAACACCACCTCTCCCCCGGCAACCGCTTCATCGACGCCGTCCCGCAGCCGGGATACGGCGTCGAGGGTCGACCTCCCGCGACGGAAGCCGAACTGGCCGTCACTAAGGTTGGGCCCCGCCCCCTCCAGGTGGCTGACGAGACGCGCAGCGAGCACCCGCTCGAACAGCTTGCACGTCTCGTCGAGCAAAACGATGGGGCGGTAGGCCGACGGCGACTCGGCTGGGCGCCCGTGCTTTTTAAGGAGCACGAGCTTCCCGGTCTTCCATCGTCGCGGGACCCTCCCCGACGCCACACACTCCGACATGAGGGACAGCGTCTCCTCTTCCAGTGCCGGCATGACTGTGGCAATCACCTTCCCAGGGATGCCGTCCGGGCCCGGGGCGCGGTTCCTGGACTTGAGTGCCAGGATCGCGGCCCCTAACTCGGCCTCGGACACGGGAGGTATTGCCCCTTCGTCTGCCGGCACCTGGCCTGATGCTGCCATCCGCGGTGGGACCCACTCTTCCCTCGCAGGGAAGAGGGAACTGACCACACGGTCCAAGAGGTTCGGCTCGAGAGTTCTAGTGAGAGGAGGCGCCCAGGGCCGGAGCTTTTGGCTCACGGTTTTGTACGGGCGCCCCCACGGGTCTTGGTCGAGACTCTCGAGCCACTCCCTCCAGGAGTCCTCCTTGGCGGCTTTGATCGCCGAGCTCAGGGCCTCACGGGCGGCCCTGTACGCGGCGTGTAATTGCTCTTCACGGGCGAGGTCTCTGATAGCCCGCCTTCGGCTGCGGGTGTACTGCCTCTGGGCCGCGTAGCTAGCTGTACGCAGCCCGGCTAGGTGGGGACGCCACCAGTACACCTGCCTCCGGGGCGGGACAGGCCTCGCCCTCTGCATCGCCGCGTCGCAGACGCGAGTCAGCGCTCCAGCGAGCCGCTCGCACCTCGCGTCCACGTCCAGGCCACCGTCAACAGCAGCCCATCGCTCGACGATAGCCGCCTCTTTGGCCAGTTCCCTAACTAGGGATCCAAGGCGCCACCGCGGACCCTCCCCCAACAAGGAGCGGTCGAACACTACATGAGCCGCCGAGGCGGCGAAGACGTCGAACCGGATGTACCGGTGGTCCGACGCGGTCTCCACCCCCTCGACTACCCGCCAGTTGGAAACACGACGGGCCAGGACAGAACTGGCGAACGATATATCCACGATCGAGCTGCCCTGGGTCCGCACAAGAGTGTGGACCGCCCCTTGGTTCAGCAGCACCAAGCCCTGTGACACCGCCCACTCCATCACCATCTCCCCCCGGGCATCGGTAGCCGGAGATCCCCACGCCCGTGAGTGAGCGTTGAAGTCGCCGGCCACCACCGCCGGGGTGGGGTGTACTTCTGCCAGCAGAGCCCCGACCTCCGTGAGCAACTGCTCGAACTCGGCGAGGCTTCTGTTAGGGGGGCAGTACACCCCAACCACTGCAGCGCCACCCAGCGCGACGAGCACACACCCGCGGCCCCTTCGCACTCGGTCGAAGGGAGGGGCAGTTCGCTGGGTGACGATAGCCACCAAGCCTTCTTGGTCGCTAGCCCAGTTCGGGCTGTCGCGGACGTAATACGGCTCGGCGACTACTGCCACTGTCGTCTGCCACTGCGCCATGGACTGGGCCAGGAGGTCCTGGGCAGTGACGCAGTGGTTGACGTTGGCCTGCAGTATGGAGATGGGATGTGCCATTATGATTGGGCGGTGTCCATCTCCTCCTCACGTGGTTGCGGCAGGGGTGGAGTGGGATTCCCTCCACCTGTAGCTCCACCTTTTTTGGGGGCCGCCCTTTTTCGGGAGGCCGCCTTACACTTTTCGGAACCAAGACGGTGACCAGACGCCACCCCTTCCGCCGCACAGACCGGGCAATTGGGCTCCGCGGTGCAGGTGGCGGATTTGTGGCCCGCCTGCCCGCAACGGAAGCAGAGTGCACTGCGATCAACGCCCGCAGTGCACTTGGCCCCAACGTGCCCCGGCTCCAGGCAGCGGAAGCACCGCGTCTGCCTTGGCTCCAGTGTGGTCAGCCTGACCACCGACCACCCGACAAGGATGCGACGGCCATCCGTCAGCAATTTGGCCGCCTCTACTGGACAACGTATCCACGCCGAGCCCTGGCGACCGGGTGGGCGATGGATGTCACCCACCTTAATTGCATCTGCAGAGCAGCCCCCCTCAGCTGCTAGTGATGCCGCCACCCTTTCCTTAGAGGCCGAGTCGCTCAGACCAGAGATGCGCAGCTCCACGCACTTCTGTGGCCTTGCGACCCGGACCTCCACTAGCGCCTCCTGCAATTTAGCGGCCAGGGCGTCGGCCTTCTGGGCGCGGTCAGCGCCAGCCACCTCTAACATCCGACCCCCGGTCGCTGTGGTGCGAAACCGGAGGCCGTCGATGCCCAAGGCCTTAATGTCTATGACACCCTCGGCCTTGGCCATCACGTCGTGGTACGTGATGCCCTTCTCTTGCGCGCCCGGCTGCAGCGTAAGACACACCGCTGCAGTTTGCGGGGCGCGCAGTTTCCGAGACCCACGGGCACCACGCTTTCTGGTTTTGGCTGGCGCTGTTGGAGTCGCAGCCGTAGCCGGGGTAGCCACCGCCCGGGCAGGAGCCGGCTTCGCCGTCTTTGGTCTCGCTGCGACCTTGTTCCAGCCCATAAGTGCTGGAGACGTCGAGGAAGACAACGAAGACGCCGCTGGAACCACCGACGAAGATACCGAAGCTGCTGAGGGTGCTGAAGGGGGTAAGCCCCGGGCCTGGCGGGCGGCCTCCGCCTCCCTTGCTGCGGCCGACTTCTTTTTCGGCTTCTTGGTCTTCTTCTTGTCTTTGCTTGCCTCCTGATCGGTTATGGGGGGGAGCGACGATGGAAGAGCCGGGAGGTCCGCCGTGAGCAGACTCTGAGGCTCTCCACCACCAGCAGACCGCGCCGCATTTCGTCTATCCGCCTCGAGAGGCGGACGGATACGGGTCTCCGGCAGCAGCCGATCTGCAATTCCCGCGAGCCGCGCGTCGACTAGAAACCCGATCTCGTCGCGGCTCATGGGGGGCGGCGCAGACTGCGCCTGCTGCTGCCAGGCCCGCATCTCGGCCCGCACAGCGGCCAGCTCGGTCTGGAGCTGAGCCACCTCCTCCGACTCCGTGCGGGACCGGAGCACGCGCACGTTCTCCAGGATTGTGGAGCATGCTACTTTCAGGTCCCGCACATACTGGCCTTTAAGGTTAGAGCTCTTAGTGGCGATGGTTTGCACCATCTCCACCGCCGCCTCAATCGCGCCCGTAAGCTGCTCCGTGCTTACGGGCTCAGTGGGAGCCGCTCCGCCTTGGAGCTGATGGCTAGGCCCGGGCTGTGGACTTGTGGACTCCCTCAAAAAGATTGTTCTGCTCCACTGGCGCTGCAGGTCCTCCGCCATCTCCCTCTCCGCTTGGAGCTTGAGCTCCCGCTCCGTAGCCGCGTTAAACTCAGCCTTAGCTTGCGCAAGGCCGACGTACTCGCCCGTTGTTGGTGGGCGGCCGCGAGGCTTTTTTGAAGCCTCCGCGGACTCCGTCTCCGGAACTCTCTTCCGCCACAGTCTTCCACTCGGTGAAGACGAGCGCGAGCTCCCACCGCTTGTGGTCGGAGCGCTGGCCTCCAGCCGCTCTAACACGACCACCGCTTCTACGAGAGAGCCATGGGGTCTCGCGACCCCCGTCTCGATCTCCATCGACTCATTTTGATTTAGATTTAAAATTGAATTATCCATACTAGTCCCACGAGTTGAACCGTTTAACTTACACTCCCCGGGTGACGGCCATTCCGGGAAGCGGGGTACATACTACGGAGGTCCCCTGGTATCCGTAGGTTTTAAGCGACTTCGCTGTCGGGTTTTATAGACTTTTCCTTGTCGCGGGCCGGCCAATTAAGGCAAGCCCCACGTTCTCCGAAATCACGGCTTCCCGAGTGTGGCTAGCACTGAGGTCGTTGTCGATCATTCGGAGGCTACGCGACGCGGGAGGGCAGCCAACCCCCCCAACTCCGACGGTGGCACGAGTGCCTGTCAGCCCCCGCGCGAGCAGTGGGCCAACCCGTCACCTGATCCTCTCGGATCCCGCCTCGCAGACCTAGCAGGTCCGCCGCACCACGACCCCTCTTCATGGGGTCAACTAGCCCTGAGAAGGGCTTTTGGAGTAGCCCTGAAAAGGGCTGTTGGAGTAGCCCTGAAAAGGGCTTGGAGGTGTCCTGAGGATGGATCCCTCCTCGCGGGCCTTGCAGGCCCGCCATCCCACGACCCCCTCGTGCAATGGGATCAGCTAGCCCTGAAAAGGGCTTTGGGTTGCCGGGTTATTAGTCAACGGCTAATAGAGCTCCTACTCCTTGGAGTCGGAGTCTATTAACCGCCGTCCAGGGTGCACCAGCCCCTCCGCTTCCGATCCCCAGGACCATGGTCCAGAGGGAGAAGAAACGAGGAAGCCAACGTGGAGGTTACCCGACCAGCACCCCAGGTTTTTTTTTTTTTTTTTTTTGTTTACGTGGTGGAATGCATTTACGCACTTCGCTCACCCCCCGCGGGGGCAGGGGGCTCGCTTCGTGTGGGACTCCTGGCCTTGGACAAAGGCCAGACTACCCACTAAACCACCACGGTGTTCCTCCTTCGCCTAATCCGAGCCGCGGGATAGTCTGCTCACCGCGACTCGGCTAGGGGCGCCCTTAGTAGGCCCGCTACTTAAGACCTCACAATCCCGGCAATCAGGCCGGAATGGTGGGGGTTTTTCACCTCAAGAATGCACCCCAGGAACACACAGGGGCGCATTCCGCCACATCAGCATAGGGGCAGCGGGTCCCCCGACCCACTGCCCGTGGCCACTCTCATTCGGGGACGCGGGCGAATTGCGTTCGCCCGCGTCCCCTCGCCGGGGGCCTGCGGGGCGGAAGAGTGAGCCCAGCTCGCTCCCGTTCCCGCAAGGCCTCTCTCTTTGCCGCCATCACCTCGCTAGCGAACGAGGCGACGGCGGCCCAACACTGTTCGCTGCCGGCCATAGCTGAAACTACGGCCGACAGCGAGAGGTCCACACCAATGATGCTTGTGAGGGCCGCCCTTTGGCCTCACACCTCCCTCCCGGCGACCGCTTCGTCGATGCCGTCCCGCAGCCGGGATATGGCGTCGAGGGTCGACCTCCCGCGACGGAATCCGAACTGGCCGTCACTCAGGTTGGGCCCCGCCCCCTCAAGGTGACCAACGAGACGCGCAGCGAGCACCCGCTCAAACAGCTTACACATCTCGTCGAGCAAAACGATGGGGCGGTAGGCCGACGGCGACTCGGCTGGGCGGCGGCTTGCCGGTCTTCCATCGTCGCGGGAACCTCCCCGACGCCACACACTCCGACATGAGGGACAGCGTCTCCTCTTCTAGTGCCGGCATAACTGTGGCAATCACCTTCCCCGGGATGCCGTCCGGGCCCGGGGCGCGGTTCCTGGACTTGAGCGCCAGGATCGCGGCCCTTAACTCGGCCTCGGACACGGGAGGTATTGCCCCTTCGTCTGCCGGCACCTGGCCTGATGCTGCCATCCGCGGTGGGACCCACTCTTCCCTCGCAGGGAAGAGGGAACTGACCACACGGTCCAAGAGGTTTGGCTCGAGAGTTCTAGTGAGAGGAGGAGCCCATGGCCGGACCTTTTGGCTCACGGTTTTGTACGGGCGCCCCCACGGGTCTTGGTCGAGACTCTCGAGCCACTCCCTCCAGGAGTCCTCCTTGGCGGCTTTGATCGCCGAGCTCAGGGCCTCACGGGCGGCCCTGTACGCGGCGTACAATTGCTCTTCACGGGCGAGGTCTCTAATAGCCCGCCTTCGGCTGCGGGTATACTGCCTCTGGGCCGCGTAGCTCGCTGTACGCAGCCCGGCTAGGTGGGGACGCCACCAGTACACCTGCCTCCGGGGCGGGACAGGCCTCGCCCTCTGCATCGCCGCGTCGCAGACGCGAGTCAGCGCTCCAGCGAGCCGCTCGCTTCTCGCGTCCACGTCCAGGCCGCCGTCGACAGCAGCCCATCGCTCGACGATAGCCGCCTCTTTGGCCAGTTCCCGGTCTAGGGATCCAAGGCGCCACCGCGGACCCTCCCCCAACAAGGAGCGGTCGAACACTACTTGAGCCGCCGAGGCGGCGAGGACGTCGAACCGGATGTACCGGTGGTCCGACGCGGTCTCCACCCCCTCGACGACCCGCCAGTTGGAAACACGTCGGGCCAGGACAGAACTGGCGAACGATAGATCCACGATCGAGCTGCCCTGGGCCCGCACAAGAGTGTGGACCGCCCCTTGGTTCAGCAGCACCAAGCCCTGTGACACCGCCCACTCCATCACCATCTCCCCCCGGGCATCGGTAGCCGGAGATCCCCACGCCCGTGAGTGAGCGTTGAAGTCGCCGGCCACCACCGCCGGGGTGGGGTGTACTTCTGCCAGCAGAGCCCCGACCTCCGTGAGCAACTCCTCGAACTCGGCGAGGCTTCTGCTTGGGGGGCAGTACACCCCAACCACTGCAGCGCCACCCAGCGCGACGAGCACACACCCGCGGCCCCTCCGCAGTCGGACGAAGGGAGGGGCAGTTCGCTGGGTGACGACAGCCACCAAGCCGTCTTGGTCGCTAGCCCAGTTCGGGCTGTCGCGGACGTAATACGGCTCGGCGACTACTGCCACTGTCGTCTGCCACTGCGCCATGGACTGGGCCATAAGGTCCTGGGCAGTGGTTGACGTTGGCCTGCAGTATGGAGATGGGATGTGCCATTATGATTGGGCGGTGTCCATCTCCTCCTCACGTGGTTGCGGCAGGGGTGGAGTGGGATTCCCCCCACCTGCAGCTCCACCTTTTTTGGGGGCCGCCCTTTTTCGGGAGGCCGCCTTACACTTTTCAGAACTAAGACGGTGACCAGACGCCACCCCTTCCGCCGCACAGACCGGGCAATTGGGCTCCGCGGTGCAGATGGCGGATTTGTGGCCCGCCTGCCCGCAACGGAAGCAGAGTGCACTGCGATCAACGCCCGCAGTGCACTTGACCCCAACGTGCCCCGGCTCCAGGCAGCGGAAGCACCGCGTCTGCCTTGGTTCCAGGGTGGTCAGCCTGACCACCGACCACCCGACAAGGATGCGACGGCCATCCGTCAACAATTTGGCCGCCTCTACCGGACAACGTAACCACGCCGTGCCCTGGCGACCAGGTGGGCGATGGATGTCACCCACCTTAATGGCATCTGCAGAGCAGCCCCCCTCAGCTGCTAGTGCTGCCGCCACCCTTTCCTTAGAGGCCGAGTCGCTCAGACCAGAGATGCGCAGCTCCACGCACTTCTGTGGCCTTGCGACCCGGACCTCCACCAGCGCCTCCTGCAACTTAGCGGCCAGGGCGTCAGCCTTCTGGGCGCGGTCAGCGCCAGCCACCTCTAACATCCGACCCCCAGTCGCTGTGGTGCGAAACCGGAGGCCGTCAATGCCCAAGGCCTTAACGCTAGCAGTTTAGGTGCCAGCCGCCGGAAATGCTCCGCGAAACGCCACCGACTGTCGAGAACGAGCCCGAGGTATTTCAGGCTGCTCCCGACAGCGATGGAGGTGCCACCCACCACGATCGCCTGATCCCGAGGCGGCGGCCGCCGACGCCCATAAAAGAAAAGGGCCTCGGACTTTTCGAGGGCCACCTTCAGTCCCAGCGCCCCGATACGGCGCACGACAAGGTCGACACCTGCCGTGGCGAGAACGGCGGCATCGCTAAACGTTGGGGCCCGCGCGGTAACTAGGGTATCATCGGCGTAACAAAGTACGCCGACCCCCCGAAGAGTAGCACCGCGCAGGACCCAATCGTACCCGACGTTCCACAGAAGCGGCCCAAGGACCGACCCCTGCGGAACGCCGCACGCCATAGTTCGGCGGACCACCCCGCATTGGGTCGGGTAGATGATAACCCGGTCCACGAAGTAGTCCGCCAGGATGCGCCTGAGGTACCACGGGACATTGTGGTACCTCAGCGCCTCCGCAATTGTCGCCCAGGGGAGGGTGTTGAAGGCGTTGGCTATATCAAGCGATACAGCCAACAACACCTCCCTCCCGGCGACCGCTTCGTCGATGCCGTCCCGCAGCCGGGATATGGCGTCGAGGGTCGACCTCCCGCGACGGAATCCGAACTGGCCGTCACTCAGGTTGGGCCCCGCCCCCTCAAGGTGACCAACGAGACGCGCAGCGAGCACCCGCTCAAACAGCTTACACATCTCGTCGAGCAAAACGATGGGGCGGTAGGCCGACGGCGACTCGGCTGGGCGCCCGTGCTTCTTGAGAAGCACGAGCTTGCCGGTCTTCCATCGTCGCGGGAACCTCCCCGACGCCACACACTCCGACATGAGGGACAGCGTCTCCTCTTCTAGTGCCGGCATAACTGTGGCAATCACCTTCCCCGGGATGCCGTCCGGGCCCGGGGCGCGGTTCCTGGACTTGAGCGCCAGGATCGCGGCCCCTAACTCGGCCTCGGACACGGGAGGTATTGCCCTTTCGTCTGCCGGCACCTGGCCTGATGCTGCCATCCGCGGCGGGACCCACTCTTCCCTCACCGGGAAGAGGGAGCTGACCACTCGGTCCAGGAGGTTCGGCTCAAGAGTTTGGGTGAGGGGGGGCGCCCAGGGCCGAAGTTTTTGACTCACGACCCTGTACGGGCGCCCCCAAGGGTCTCGGTCGAGACTCTCGAGCCACTCCCTCCAGGACTCCTCCTTGGCGGCTTTGATCGCCGAGCTCAGGGCCTCACGGGCGGCCCTGTACGCAGCGTGCAGTCGCTCCTCCCGGGCGAGATCTCGGACAGCCCGCCTTCGACTGCGAGTGTACTGCCTCTGGGCCGCGTAACTTGCGGCACGCAGCCCGGCTAGGTGGGGACGCCACCAGTACACCCGCCTCCGAGGCGGGACAGGCCTCGCCCTCTGCATCGCCGCGTCACAGACGCGAGTCAGCGCTCCGACGAGCCGCTCGCACCTCGCGTCCACGTCCAGGCCACCGTCAACAGTAGCCCATCGCTCGACGATAGCCGCTTCTTTGGCCAGCTCTCGGTCCAGAGTGCCGAGGCGCCACCGCGGACCCTGCCCCACCAAGGGGCGGTCAAATTCCACTCGAGCCACCGAGGCGGCGGGGACGACGTCGAACCGGATGTACCGATGATCCGACGCGGTCTCCACCCCCTCGACGACCCGCCAATTGTTGACGCGTCGGGCCAGGGCAGAACTGGCGAACGACAGGTCAACAATCGAGCTACCTTGCGGCCGCACAAGTGTGTGGACCGCCCCCCGGTTTAGCAGCACCAAGCCTTGGGACACCGCCCACTCTACCATCATCTCCCCCCGGGCATCGGTAGCCGGAGATCCCCACGCCCGTGAATGAGCGTTGAAATCCCCGGCCACGACAGCCGGGGTGGGGTGCACTTCCGCCAACAGAGCCCCGACCTTTGTGAGCAACTGCTCGAACTCGGCGAGGCTCCTGCTAGGAGGACAGTACACCCCAACCACTGCAGCACCGCCCAGCACAACGAGTACGCACCCACGGCCGTGGGGCCGTGGGGTCGCTCGCTGGGCGACGATAGCCACCAAGCCGCTTTGGTCGCCGGCCCAGTTCGGGCCGTCGCGAACGTAGTACGGCTCGGCGACTACTGCCACTGTTGTCTGCCACTGCGCCATGGATTGGGCCAGAAGGTCCTGGGCGATGACGCAGTGGTTGACATTGGCCTGCAGTATGGAGATGGGATGGTCCATTATCCTTGGGCGGTGTCCATCTCCTCCTCGCGTTGCTGAGTGGAGGGGGGAGTAGGATTCCCACCACCCGCAACTCTACTGTTTCGGGTGACCCCCCTTTTTCGGGAGGTCGCCCTGCAGTCACCGGATCCCAGCCGGTGACTCGACGCCAGCCCCTCCGCCGCACAGACGGGGCAACTGGGCTCCGCGGAGCAGGTGGCCGACTTATGGCCCGCCTGCCCACATCGGAAGCACAGCGCACTGCGGTCAACACCCGCAGTGCACTTGGCCCCGACGTGCCCCGGCTCCAGGCAGCGGAAGCACCGCGCCTGCCTCGGCTCTAGGGTGGTTAGCCTGACCGCCGACCGCACCGCAGCCATGCAGTGCCCTGGCGACCAGGTGGGCGATGAATGTCGCCCACCTTGATGGCGTCGGCAGAGCAGCCCCCCACTGCTGCCAGCGCTGCCGCCACGCTCTCTTTTGAGGCCGTGTCGCTCAGGCCAGAGATGCGCAGCTCCACGCACCTCTCCGGCCTAGCGACCCGGACCTCCTCCAGTACCTCCTTGAGCTTGGCAGCGAGGATGTCGGCCTTTTGGACTCGGTCGTCGCCAGCCACCTCCAAGATCCGACCTCCGGTAATCGCGGTGCGAAACCGGAGGCTGTTGATGCCCAAAGCCTTGAGGTCAATGACCCCTTCAGCCTTGGACATCACATCACGATACGTGATGCCCTGCTCCTGCGCGCCCGGCTGCAGAGTTAAACACACCGCAGCAGTTTGCGGGACACGCAGTTTTCGAGGCTTGCGGGCACCACGTTTCCTCTTCTTGGGGGCTGGCGTCGCCGGAGCTGCAGCCGTCAGCGGGGCAGCAACCGTCTGGGCCCGAACCGACCTCGAGGCCTTGGGCCGTGCCGCGACCTTGTTCCACCCGCCAAGGGGAGCCGACGACGAAGCTGCCGGAGGCGCCGAGGAGGGTGGCTCCCGACTCTTGCGGGCAGCTTCCGCCTCCCTAGCAGCGGCTGACTTCTTCTTGGGCTTCCTCCTCTTCTCCTCTCTCCCTTGTCCAGAGAGGAGGGGGGGAGGCGACGGCAGTAGAGCCGGGAGCTCAGAGG
Source organism: Eilema griseolum (assembly GCA_963662185.1). NCBI lineage: Eukaryota > Metazoa > Arthropoda > Insecta > Lepidoptera > Erebidae > Eilema > Eilema griseolum. The sequence goes on from OY759247.1 coordinate 39,489, forward strand.
TGAGCTGTGGCTGAGGCTCAGTCCGGGTGGCAGACCGGGCCGCATTTCTCCTGTCCGCCTCGAGAGGCGGACGGATGCGGGTCTCCGGCAACAGCCGGTCCGCGATCCCCGCGAGCCGCGCGTCGATGAGAAAACCGATCTCATCGCGGCTCATCGGGGCAGGAGCAGATTGCGCCTGCTGCTGCCAGGCCCGCATCTCGGCCCGCACAGCGGCCAGCTCGGTCTGGAGCTGGGCCACCTCCTCTGATTCCGTGCGGGATCGAAGCACGCGCACGTTCTCCAAGATGGAGGAACATGCTAGCTTTAGGTCCCGCACGTACTGCCCCTTAAGGTTCGAGGACTTGGTGGCGACGGTTTGCACCACCGCCACCGCCGCCTCGATCGCAACCGTCAGCCGCTCCGCGCTGAGGGGCTCAGAGGCTGCGGATGTCACTCCTCCCTGAGACTGCTGGCTGGGTCCAGATTGCGAACTAGGGGAATCTCTTTGGTAGAGATTCCTCTGTCGCTGCCGCTGCATGGCTTCCGCCAGCTCCTTCACCGCGCGGAGCTTAAGCTCCCGTTCTGTGGCCGGATTTACATCGGCCTTGGCTTGTGCCTGACCGACGTTTTCCCCCGTTGTAGTGGGGCGACCACGGGGCTTTTTAGAAGTCTCCTCTGACTCCTTTTCTGGAAGTCGCTTCCTCCACAACCTCCCAGGGGAGGAAGAGCGCGAGCTACCAACACTTGCGGTGTTGCTCGGAGCGTTGGCTTCCAACCTCTCAAGCACCACCACCGCCTCTGCGAGAGAGCCAGGGGGTCTCACGACCCCCGTCTCGATCTCCAATGTCTCCTCTGTCATCTCCACCACGTCTTGGTTTAAGGTATTGAATTCCATATCTTATCCCACGAGTAGAACCGATAAAATTACACTCCCCGGGTGACGGCCATTCCGGGAAGCGGGGTACATACTACGGAGGTCCCCTGGTATCCGTAGGTTTTAAGCGACTTCGCTGTCGGGTTTTATAGACTTTTCCTTGTCGCGGGCCGGCCAATTAAGGCAAGCCCCACGTTCTCCGAAATCACGGCTTCCCGAGTGTGGCTAGCACTCAGGTCGTTGTCGATCATTCGGAGGCTACGCGACGCGGGAGGGCAGCCAACCCCCCCAACTCCGACGGTGGCACGAGTGCCTGTCAGCCCCCGCGCGAGCAGTGGGCCAACCCGTCACCTGATCCTCTCGGATCCCACCTCGCGGACCTAGCAGGTCAGCCGCACCACGACCCCCCTTCATGGGGTCAACTAGCCCTGAGAAGGGCTGTTGGAGTAGCCCTGAAAAGGGCTTGTCGGTCTCCCTATGGAGGGATTCCTCCTCGCGGGCCTTGCAGGCCCGCCATCCCACGACCCCCTCGTGCAATGGGGTCAGCTAGCCCTGAAAAGGGCTTTGGGTTGCCGGGTTATTAGTCAACGGCTAGCAGAGCTCCTCCTCCTTGGAGTCGGAGTCTACTAACCGCCGTCCAGGGTGCACCAGCCCCCCCGCTTCCGATCCCCAGGACCGTGGTCCAGAGGGAGAAGAAACGAGGAAGCCAACGTGGAGGTTACCCGACCAGCACCCCAGGTTTTTTTTTTTTTTTTTTTTTTTGTTTACGTGGTGGAATGCATTTACGCACTTCGCTCACCCCCCGCGGGGGCAGGGGGCTCGCTTCGTGTGGGACTCCTGGCCTTGGACAAAGGCCAGACTACCCACTAAACCACCACGGTGTTCCTCCTTCGCCTAATCCGAGCCGCGGGATAGTCTGCTCACCGCGACTCGGCTAGGGGCGCCCTTGGTAGGCCCGCTACTTAAGACCCCACCATCCCGGCAGTCAGGCCGGAATGCTGGGGGTTTTTTCACCTCAAGAATGCACCCCAGGAACACACAGGGGCGCATTCCGCCACATCAGCATAGGGGCAGCGGGTCCCCCGACCCACTGCCCGTGGCCACTCTCATTCGGGGACGCGGGCGAATTGCGTTCGCCGGCGTCCCCTCGCCGGGGGCCTGCGGGGCGGAAGAGTGAGCCCAGCTCGCTCCCGTTCCCGCAAGGCCTCTCTCTTTGCCGCCATCACCTCGCTAGCGAACGAGGCGACGGCGGCCCAACACTGTTCGCTGCCGGCCATAGCTGAAACTACGGTCGACAGCGAGAGGTCCACACCAATGATGCTTGTGAGGGCCGCCCTTTGACCGCCCCACGCGTCACACACGGCCAAAGTGTGGTGTGCCGTGTCGGGGTCGCCGCTGGTGCAGTTTCGGCACCGGGGCTCCGCTTCCACCCCCACCACCTCCCACAGGTACTTGGCGAAGCAGCCATGACCCGTGAGAAGTTGGGTGAGGTGATACGTGGGAGCCCCATGACCCCGTTCCACCCACTCACGCAAGACGGGCCGAACGGCCCCCACAAGCAGCAAGCTACTCGTCGCAGCAGCCAGCCTATCGGCCCACTTCCGGAAGAGAACATCGCGAGCCTCCTGTCTCCAGCGATCGATCTCCTCCGGAAGCGGCCGACCTCCTGCAACACGCCGCATCAGGGCGCCCTCCTCGTAGACCCTCTTAAGGACGCCAGCCTCGAGATCCCAGGGGATACTGCCCGCAATCAAACACGCCGCCTCATAAGAGACGGTGTGATACGCCCGTGCGGCCCTCTGCGCGATGGCGCGCTGTGGTCGCCGCAGCAGCACGACATTCGTACGGCAGAGGGCCTCCCCCCAAATGGGCGCTCCGTAGAGCGCCTTGGAGCGCACCACACCGTCGTAGAGACGGCGGCAGGCAGACCCCGGACCCCCAGTGTTGGGCAGCAATCGCGAGAGCATTCCGGCAAACGCTAGCAGTTTAGGTGCCAGCCGCCGGAAATGCTCCGCGAAACGCCACCGACTGTCGAGAACGAGCCCGAGGTATTTCAGGCTGCTCCCGACAGCGATGGAGGTGCCACCCACCACGATCGCTTGATCCCGAGGCGGCGGCCGCCGAGGCCCATAGAAGAAAAGGGCCTCGGACTTTTCGAGGGCCACCTTCAGTCCCAGCGCCCCGATACGGCGCACGACATGGGCGACGCCTGCCGTGGCGAGAACGGCGGCGTCGCTAAACGTTGGGGCCCGCGCGGTAACTAGGGTATCATCGGCGTAACAAAGTACGCCGACCCCCCGAAGAGTAGCACCGCGCAGGACCCAATCGTACCCGACGTTCCACAGAAGCGGCCCAAGGACCGACCCCTGCGGAACGCCGCACGCCATAGTTCGGCGGACCACCCCGCGTTGGGTCGGGTAGATGATAACCCGGTCCACGAAGTAGTCCGCCAGGATGCGCCTGAGGTACCACGGGACATTGTGGTACCTCAGCGCCTCCGCAATTGTCGCCCAGGGGAGGGTGTTGAAGGCGTTGGCTATATCAAGCGATACAGCCAACAACACCTCCCTCCCGGCGACCGCTTCGTCGATGCCGTCCCGCAGCCGGGATATGGCGTCGAGGGTCGACCTCCCGCGACGGAATCCGAACTGGCCGTCACTCAGGTTGGGCCCCGCCCCCTCAAGGTGACCGACGAGACGCGCAGCGAGCACCCGCTCAAACAGCTTGCACATCTCGTCGAGCAAAACGATGGGGCGGTAGGCCGACGGCGACTCGGCTGGGCGCCCGTGCTTCTTGAGAAGCACGAGCTTGCCGGTCTTCCATCGTCGCGGGAACCTCCCCGACGCCACACACTCCGACATGAGGGACAGCGTTTCCTCTTCTAGTGCCGGCATAACTGTGGCAATCACCTTCCCCGGGCCAGCACCCCAGGTTAGGTTAGGTTTTTTTTTTTTTTTTTTTTTTTGTTTACGTGGTGGAATGCATTTACGCACTTCGCTCACCCCCCGCGGGGGCAGGGGGCTCGCTTCGTGTGGGACTCCTGGCCTTGGACAAAGGCCAGACTACCCACTAAACCACCACGGTGTTCCTCCTTCGCCTAATCCGAGCCGCGGGATAGTCTGCTCACCGCGACTCGGCTAGGGACGCCCTATTTAGCGGGCTCGCCTCTAGAGGCCCCACGGTCCCGGCCATCGAGCCGAGACAGTGGGGCCTTTCCTCCTCTTAAGAATGCACCCCCGGAACACACAGGGGCGCATTCCGCCACATCAGCATGAGGGCAGCGGGTCCCCCGACCCACCGCCCGTGGCCACTCTCATTCGGGGACGCGGGCGAATAGTGCTCGCCGGCGTCCCCTCGCCGGGGGCCTGCGGGGCGGGAGAGTGAGCCCAGCTCGCTCCCGCTCCCGCAAGGCCTCTCTCTTTGCCGCCATCACCTCGCTAGCGAACGAGGCGATGGCGGCCCAACACTGTTCGCTGCCGGCCATAGCTGAAACTACGGCCGACAGCGAGAGGTCTGCTCCTATGGTGTTCGTGAGGGCCGCTCTCTGGCCGTCCCACGCCTCACACACGGCCAACGTGTGATGTGCCGTGTCGGGGTCGCCGCTGGTGCAGTTGCGGCACCGGGGCTCCGTTTCCACCCCCACCACCTCCCACAGGTACTTGGCAAAACAGCCATGACCCGTGAGAAGTTGGGTGAGGTGATACGTGGGAGCCCCATGACCTCGCTCTACCCACTCACGCAGGACGGGCCGAACGGCCCCCACAAGCAGCGAACTGCTCCTTACGGAGCTCAACCTTACGGCCCACTTCCGAAAGAGAACGTCGCGAGCCTCCTGTCTCCAGCGATCGATCTCCTCCGGAAGCGGCCGACCTCCGACAACGCGCCGCATCAGGGCGCCCTCCTCGTACACCTTCTTCAAGACGCCAGCCTCGAGATCCCAGGGGATGCTGCCCGCAATCAGACACGCCGCCTCATAAGAGACGGTGTGGTACGCCCTTGCGGCCCTCTGCGCGATGGCGCGCTGCGGACGTCGCAGCAGCGCAACATTAGCAGGGCAGAGGGCCTCCGCCCAGATCGGCGCTCCATAGAGCGCCTTGGAGCGCACCACCCCGTCGTAGAGACGGCGGCAGGCAGACCCCGGACCTCCACTGTTGGGCAGCAACCGCGAGAGCATCCCGGCAAACGCCAGCAATTTGGGTGCCAGCTGCCGGAAATGCTCCGCAAACCGCCACCGACTGTCGAGAACGAGCCCGAGATACTTCAGGCTGGTCCCGACAGCGATGGAGGTGCCGCCCACCATGATCGAGCTATCCCGAGGCGGCGTCTGCCGAGGCCCATGGAAAAAGAGGGCCTCGGACTTTTCAAGGGCCACCTTTAGCCCCAGCGCCCTGATGCGGCGAACGACGTGAGCGACGGCTGCCGTAGCGAGAACGGCGGCGTCGCGAAACGTGGGGCCCCGCGCGGTGACTAGGGTATCGTCGGCGTAACAAAGTACGCCGACCCCCCGAAGAGTAGCACCGCGCAGGACCCAGTCATAGCCGACGTTCCACAGAAGCGGCCCGAGGACCGACCCCTGCGGAACGCCGCACGACATACTTCGGCGGACCACCCCGTCTTGGTATTGGGGGAGGCGACGGTGGAAGACCCGGGAGGTCCGCCGTGAGCAGCGTCTGAGGCTCTTCACCACCAGCAGACCGAGCCGCATTTCGTCGGTCCGCCTCGAGAGGCGGACGGATACGGGTCTCCGGCAGAAGCCGGTCCGCAATTCCAGCGAGCCGAGCGTCAACGAGAAACCCTATCTCGTCGCGGCTCATGGGGGGCGGCGCAGACTGCGCCTGCTGCTGCCAGGCCCGCATCTCGGCCCGCACAGCTGCTAGCTCGGTCTGGAGCTGGGCCACCTCCTCCGACTCCGTGCGGGACCGGAGCACGCGCACGTTCTCCAGAATTGTGGAGCATGCTACTTTTAGGTCCCGCACGTATTGTCCTTTTAGGTTGGAGCTCTTGGTGGCGATGGTTTGCACCATCTCCACCGCCGCCTCAATCGCGCCCGTAAGCTGCTCCGTGCTTACGGGCTCAGTGGCTGTGGGAGCCGCTCCGCCTTGGGGCTGATGACTAGGCCCAGACTGTGGACTTGCGGACTCTCTCAAGAAGAGTGTTCTGCTCCGCTGGCGCTGCAGGTCCTCCGCCATCTCCTTCTCCGCTTGGAGCTTGAGCTCCCGCTCCGTCGCCGCGATAAACTCGGCCTTGGCTTGCGCCAGGCCGACGTACTCGCCCGTTGTTGGTGGGCGGCCGCGAGGCTTTTTTGAAGCCTCCGCGGACTCCGTCTCTGGAACTCTTTTGCGCCATAGTCTTCCACTTGGGGAAGACGAGCGCGAGCTCCCACCACTTGTGGTCGGAGCGCTGGCCTCCAGCCGCTCTAGCACAACCACCGCTTCTACGAGAGAGCCATGGGGTCTCGCGACCCCCGTCTCGATCTCCATCGACTCATTTTGGTTTTGGTTTAAGTTTGAATTTTCCATTACTAGTCCCACGAGTTGAACCGTTCAACTTACACTCCCCGGGTGACGGCCATTCCGGGTAGCGGGGTATATACTACGGAGGTCCCCTGGTATCCGTAGGTTTTAAGCGACTTCGCTGTCGGGTTTTATAGACTCTTCCTTGTCGCGGGCCGGCCAATTAAGGCAAGCCCCACGTTCTCCGAAATCACGGCTTCCCGAGTGTGGCTAGCACTCAGGTCGTTGTCGATCATTCGGAGGCTACGCGACGCGCGAGGGCAGCCAACCCCCCCAACTCCGACGGTGGCACGAGTGCCTGTCAGCCCCCGCGCGAGCAGTGGGCCAACCCGTCACCTGATCCTCTCGGATCCCGCCTCGCAGACCTAGCAGGTCCGCCGCACCACGACCCCTCTTCATGGGGTCAACTAGCCCTGAGAAGGGCTTTTGGAGTAGCCCTGAGAAGGGCTGTTGGAGTAGCCCTGAAAAGGGCTTGGAGGTGTCCTGAGGATGGATCCCTCCTCGCGGGCCTTGCAGGCCCGCCATCCCACGACCCCCTCGTGCAATGGGGTCAGCTAGCCCTGAAAAGGGCTTTGGGTTGCCGGGTTATTAGTCAACGGCTAACAGAGCTCCTACTCCTTGGAGTCGGAGTCTATTAACCGCCGTCCAGGGTGCACCAGCTCCCCCGCTTCCGATCCCCAGGACCGTGGTCCAGAGGGAGAAGAAACGAGGAAGCCAACGTGGAGGTTACCCGACCAGCACCCCTCTGGTTAGGTTAGGTTTTTTTTTTTTTTTTTTTTTTTTTTTTTTTTTTTTTTTTTTTTGTTTACGTGGTGGAATGCATTTACGCACTTCGCTCACCCCCCGCGGGGGCAGGGGGCTCGCTTCGTGTGGGACTCCTGGCCTCGGATAAAGGCCAGACTACCCACTAAACCACCACGGTGTTCCTCCTTCGCCTAATCCGAGCCGCGGGATAGAATGCTCACCGCGACTCGGCTAGGGACGCCCTATTTAGCGGGCTCGCCTCTAGAGGCCCCACGGTCCCGGCCATCGAGCCGAGACAGTGGGGCCTTTCCTCCTCTTAAGAATGCACCCCCGGAACACACAGGGGCGCATTCCGCCACATCAGCATGAGGGCGGCGGGTCCCCCGACCCACCGCCCGTGGCTACTCTCATTCGGGGACGCGGGCGAATAGTGCTCGCCGGCGTCCCCTCGCCGGGGGCCTGCGGGGCGGGAGAGTGAGTCCAGCTCGCTCCCGCTCCCGCAAGGCCTCTCTCTTTGCCGCCATCACCTCGCTAGCGAACGAGGCGACGGCGGCCCAACACTGTTCGCTGCCGGCCATAGCTGAAACTATGGCCGACAGCGAGAGGTCTGCTCCTACGGTGCTCGTGAGGGCCGCTCTCTGGCCGTCCCACGCCTCACACACGGCCAATGTGTGATGTGCCGTGTCGGGGTCACCGCTGGTGCAGTTGCGGCACCGGGGCTCCGCTTCCACCCCCACCACCTCCCACAGGTACTTGGCAAAACAGCCATGACCCGTGAGAAGTTGGGTGAGGTGATACGTGGGAGCCCCATGACCCCGCTCTACCCACTCACGCAGAACGGGCCGAACGGCCCCCACAAGCAGCGAACTGCTCCTTACGGAGCTCAACCTTACGGCCCACTTCCGGAAGAGAACATCGCGAGCCTCCTGTCTCCAGCAATCGATCTCCTCCGGAAGCGGCCGACCTCCGACAACACGCCGCATCAGGGCGCCCTCCTCGTATACCTTTTTCAAGACGCCAGCCTCGAGATCCCAGGGGATGCTGCCCGCAATCAGACACGCCGCCTCATAAGAGACGGTGTGGTACGCCCTTGCGGCCCTCTGCGCGATGGCGCGCTGCGGACGTCGCAGCAGCGCAACATTAGCAGGGCAGAGGGCCTCCGCCCAGATCGGCGCTCCATAGAGCGCCTTGGAGCGCACCACCCCGTCGTAGAGACGGCGGCAGGCAGACCCCGGACCTCCACTGTTGGGCAGCAACCGCGAGAGCATCCCGGCAAACGCCAGCAATTTGGGTGCCAGCTGCCGGAAATGCTCCGCAAACCGCCACCGACTGTCGAGAACGAGCCCGAGATACTTCAGGCTGGTCCCGACAGCGATGGAGGTGCCGCCCACCATGATTGAGCTATCCCGAGGCGGCGTCTGCCGAGGCCCATGGAAAAAGAGGGCCTCGGACTTTTCAAGGGCCACCCTTAAGCCCAGCGCCCTGATGCGGCGAACGACGTGGGCGACGCCTGCCGTAGCGAGGACGGCGGCGTCGCGAAACGTGGGGCCCCGCGCGGTGACTAGGGTATCGTCGGCGTAACAAAGTACGCCGACCCCCCGAAGAGTAGCACCGCGCAGGACCCAGTCATAGCCGACGTTCCACAGAAGCGGCCCGAGGACCGACCCCTGCGGAACGCCGCACGACATACTTCGGCGGACCACCCCGTCTTGGGCCGGGTAGATGATGACCCGGTCCACGAAGTAGTCCGCCAGGACGCGCCTGAGGTAACACGGGACGTTGTGGTACCTCAGCGCCTCCGCGATAGTCTCCCAGGGGAGGGTGTTGAAAGCGTTGGCTATATCCAGCGATACAGCCAACACCACCTCTCCCCCGGCAACCGCTTCATCGACGCCGTCCCGCAGCCGGGATACGGCGTCGAGGGTCGACCTCCCGCGACGGAAGCCGAACTGGCCGTCACTAAGGTTGGGCCCCGCCCCCTCCAGGTGGCTGACGAGACGCGCAGCGAGCACCCGCTCGAACAGCTTGCACGTCTCGTCGAGCAAAACGATGGGGCGGTAGGCCGACGGCGACTCGGCTGGGCGCCCGTGCTTTTTAAGGAGCACGAGCTTCCCGGTCTTCCATCTTCGCGGGACCCTCCCCGACGCCACACACTCCGACATGAGGGACAGCGTCTCCTCCTCCAGTGCCGGCATGACTGTGACAATCACCTTCCCAGGGATGCCGTCCGGGCCCGGGGCGCGGTTCCTGGACTTGAGTGCCAGGATCGCGGCCCCTAACTCGGCCTCGGACACGGGAGGTATTGCCCCTTCGTCTGCCGGCACCTGGCCTGATGCTGCCATCCGCGGTGGGACCCACTCTTCCCTCGCAGGGAAGAGGGAACTGACCACATGGTCCAAGAGGTTCGGCTCGAGAGTTCTAGTGAGAGGAGGCGCCCAGGGCCGGAGCTTTTGGCTCACGGTTTTGTACGGGCGCCCCCACGGGTCTTGGTCGAGACTCTCGAGCCACTCCCTCCAGGAGTCCTCCTTGGCGGCTTTGATCGCCGAGCTCAGGGCCTCACGGGCGGCCCTGTACGCGGCGTGTAATTGCTCTTCACGGGCGAGGTCTCTGATAGCCCGCCTTCGGCTGCGGGTGTACTGCCTCTGGGCCGCGTAGCTAGCTGTACGCAGCCCGGCTAGGTGGGGACGCCACCAGTACACCTGCCTCCGGGGCGGGACAGGCCTCGCCCTCTGCATCGCCGCGTCGCAGACGCGAGTCAGCGCTCCAGCGAGCCGCTCGCACCTCGCGTCCACGTCCAGGCCACCGTCAACAGCAGCCCATCGCTCGACGATAGCCGCCTCTTTGGCCAGTTCCCGGTCTAGGGATCCAAGGCGCCACCGCGGACCCTCCCCCAATAAGGAGCGGTCGAACACTACTTGAGCCGCCGAGGCGGCGAGGACGTCGAACCGGATGTACCGGTGGTCCGACGCGGTCTCCACCCCCTCGACGACCCGCCAGTTGGAAACACGACGGGCCAGGACAGAACTGGCGAACGATATATCCACGATCGAGCTGCCCTGGGCCCGCACAAGAGTGTGGACCGCCCCTTGGTTCAGCATGGTTAGGTTAGGTTAGGTTAGGTTAGGTTAGGTTAGGTTAGGTTAGGTTAGGTTTTTTTTTTTTTTTTTTTACGTGGGGAATGCATTTACGCACTTTGCTCACCCCCCGCGGGGGCAGGGGGCTCGCTTCGTGTGGGACTCCTGGCCTCGGATAAAGGCCAGACTACCCACTAAACCACCACGGTGTTCCTCCTTCGCCTAATCCGAGCCGCGGGATAGAATGCTCACCGCGACTCGGCTAGGGACGCCCTATTTAGCGGGCTCGCCTCTAGAGGCCCCACGGTCCCGGCCGTCGGGCCGAGACAGTGGGGCCTTTCCTCCTCTGAAGAATGCAACCCCGGAACACACAGGGGCGCATTCCGCCACGTCAGCATGAGGGCAGCGGGTCCCCCGACCCACCGCCCGTGGCCACTCTCATTCGGGGACGCGGGCAAATTGTGCTCGCCGGCGTCCCCTCGCCGGGGGCCTGCGGGGCGGGAGAGTGAGTCCAGCTCGCTCCCGCTCCCGCAAGGCTTCTCTCTTTGCCGCCATCACCTCGCTAGCGAATGAGGCGACGGCGGCCCAACACTGTTCGCTGCCGGCCATAGCTGAAACTACGGCCGACAGCGAGAGGTCTGCTCCTACGGTGTTCGTGAGGGCCGCTCTCTGGCCGTCCCACGCCTCACATACGGCCAATGTGTGATGTGCCGTGTCGGGGTCACCGCTGGTGCAGTTGCGGCACCGGGGCTCCGTTTCCACCCCCACCACCTCCCACAGGTACTTGGCAAAACAGCCATGACCCGTGAGAAGTTGGGTGAGGTGATACGAGGGAGCCCCATGACCCCGCTCTACCCACTCACGCAGGACGGGCGGAACGGCCCCCACAAGCAGCGAACTGCTCCTTACGGAGCTCAACCTTACGGCCCACTTCCGAAAGAGAACGTCGCGAGCCTCCTGTCTCCAGCGATCGATCTCCTCCGGAAGCGGCCGACCTCCGACAAAGCGCCGCATCAGGGCGCCCTCCTCGTACACCTTCTTCAAGACGCCAGCCTCGAGATCCCAGGGGATGCTGCCCGCAATCAGACACGCCGCCTCATAAGAGACGGTGTGGTACGCCCTTGCGGCCCTCTGCGCGATGGCGCGCTGCGGACGTCGCAGCAGCGCAACATTAGCAGGGCAGAGAGCCTCCGCCCAGATCGAGCGCACCACCCCGTCGTAGAGACGGCGGCAGGCAGACCCCGGACCTCCACTGTTGGGCAGCAACCGCGAGAGCATCCCGGCAAACGCCAGCAATTTGGGTGCCAGCTGCCGGAAATGCTCCGCAAACCGCCACCGACTGTCGAGAACGAGCCCGAGATACTTCAGGCTGGTCCCGACAGCGATGGAGGTGCCGCCCACCATGATCGAGCTATCCCGAGGCGGCGTCTGCCGAGGCCCATGGAAAAAGAGGGCCTCGGACTTTTCAAGGGCCACCTTTAGCCCCAGCGCCCTGATGCGGCGAACGACGTGAGCGACGGCTGCCGTAGCGAGGATGGCGGCGTCGCGAAACGTGGGGCCCCGCGCGGTGACTAGGGTATCGTCGGCGTAACAAAGTACGCCGACCCCCCGAAGAGTAGCACCGCGCAGGACCCAGTCATAGCCGACGTTCCACAGAAGCGGCCCGAGGACCGACCCCTGCGGAACGCCGCACGACATACTTCGGCGGACCACCCCGTCTTGGGCCGGGTAGATGATGACCCGGTCCACGAAGTAGTCCGCCAGGACGCGCCTGAGGTAACACGGGACGTTGTGGTACCTCAGCGCCTCCGCGATGGTCTCCCAGGGGAGGGTAATGAAAGCGTTGGCTATATCCAGCGATACAGCCAACACCACCTCTCCCCCGGCAACCGCTTCATCGACGCCGTCCCGCAGCCGGGATACGGCGTCGAGGGTCGACCTCCCGCGACGGAAGCCAAACTGGCCGTCACTAAGATTGGGCCCCGCCCCCTCCAGGTGGCTGACGAGACGCGCAGCGAGCACCCGCTCGAACAGCTTGCACGTCTCGTCGAGCAAAACGATGGGGCGGTAGGCCGACGGCGACTCGGCTGGGCGCCCGTGCTTTTTAAGAAGCACGAGCTTCCCGGTCTTCCATCGTCGCGGGACCCTCCCCGACGCCACACACTCCGACATGAGGGACAGCGTCTCCTCCTCCAGTGCCGGCATGACTGTGGCAATCACCTTCCCAGGGATGCCGTCCGGGCCCGGGGCGCGGTTCCTAGACTTGAGCGCCAGGATCGCGGCCCCTAACTCGGCCTCGGACACGGGAGGTATTGCCCCTTCGTCTGCCGGCACCTGGCCTGATGCTGCCATCCGCGGTGGGACCCACTCTTCCCTCGCAGGGAAGAGGGAACTGACCACACGGTCCAAGAGGTTTGGCTCGAGAGTTCTAGTGAGAGGAGGAGCCCATGGCCGGACCTTTTGGCTCACGGTTTTGTACGGGCGCCCCCACGGGTCTTGGTCGAGACTCTCCAGCCACTCCCTCCAGGAGTCCTCCTTGGCGGCTTTGATCGCCGAGCTCAGGGCCTCACGGGCGGCCCTGTACGCGGCGTACAATTGCCCTTCACGGGCGAGGTCTCTAATAGCCCGCCTTCGGCTGCGGGTATACTGCCTCTGGGCCGCGTAGCTCGCTGTACGCAGCCCGGCTAGGTGGGGACGCCACCAGTACACCTGCCTCCGGGGCGGGACAGGCCTCGCCCTCTGCATCGCCGCGTCGCAGACGCGAGTCAGCGCTCCAGCGAGCCGCTCGCTTCTCGCGTCCACGTCCAGGCCGCCGTCGACAGCAGCCCATCGCTCGACGATAGCCGCCTCTTTGGCCAGTTCCCGGTCTAGGGATCCAAGGCGCCACCGCGGACCCTCCCCCAACAAGGAGCGGTCGAACACTACTTGAGCCGCCGAGGCGGCGAGGACGTCGAACCGGATGTACCGGTGGTCCGACGCGGTCTCCACCCCCTCGACGACCCGCCAGTTGGAAACACGTCGGGCCAGGACAGAACTGGCGAACGATAGATCCACGATCGAGCTGCCCTGGGCCCGCACAAGAGTGTGGACCGCCCCTTGGTTCAGCAGCACCAAGCCCTGTGACACCGCCCACTCCATCACCATCTCCCCCCGGGCATCGGTAGCCGGAGATCCCCACGCCCGTGAGTGAGCGTTGAAGTCGCCGGCCACCACCGCCGGGGTGGGGTGTACTTCTGCCAGCAGAGCCCCGACCTCCGTGAGCAACTCCTCGAACTCGGCGAGGCTTCTGCTTGGGGGGCAGTACACCCCAACCACTGCAGCGCCACCCAGCGCGACGAGCACACACCCGCGGCCCCTCCGCAGTCGGACGAAGGGAGGGGCAGTTCGCTGGGTGACGACAGCCACCAAGCCGTCTTGGTCGCTAGCCCAGTTCGGGCTGTCGCGGACGTAATACGGCTCGGCGACTACTGCCACTGTCGTCTGCCACTGCGCCATGGACTGGGCCATAAGGTCCTGGGCAGTGGTTGACGTTGGCCTGCAGTATGGAGATGGGATGTGCCATTATGATTGGGCGGTGTCCATCTCCTCCTCACGTGGTTGCGGCAGGGGTGGAGTGGGATTCCCCCCACCTGCAGCTCCACCTTTTTTGGGGGCCGCCCTTTTTCGGGAGGCCGCCTTACACTTTTCAGAACTAAGACGGTGACCAGACGCCACCCCTTCCGCCGCACAGACCGGGCAATTGGGCTCCGCGGTGCAGGTGGCGGATTTGTGGCCCGCCTGCCCGCAACGGAAGCAGAGTGCACTGCGATCAACGCCCGCAGTGCACTTGACCCCAACGTGCCCCGGCTCCAGGCAGCGGAAGCACCGCGTCTGCCTTGGTTCCAGGGTGGTCAGCCTGACCACCGACCACCCGACAAGGATGCGACGGCCATCCGTCAACAATTTGGCCGCCTCTACCGGACAACGTAACCACGCCGTGCCCTGGCGACCAGGTGGGCGATGGATGTCACCCACCTTAATGGCATCTGCAGAGCAGCCCCCCTCAGCTGCTAGTGCTGCCGCCACCCTTTCCTTAGAGGCCGAGTCGCTCAGACCAGAGATGCGCAGCTCCACGCACTTCTGTGGCCTTGCGACCCGGACCTCCACCAGCGCCTCCTGCAACTTAGCGGCCAGGGCGTCAGCCTTCTGGGCGCGGTCAGCGCCAGCCACCTCTAACATCCGACCCCCAGTCGCTGTGGTGCGAAACCGGAGGCCGTCAATGCCCAAGGCCTTAATGTCTATGACACCCTCGGCCTTGGCCATCACGTCGTGGTACGTGATGCCCTTCTCTTGCGCGCCCGGCTGCAGCGTAAGACATACCGCTGCAGTTTGCGGGGCGCGCAGTTTACGTGAACCACGGGCACCACGTTTTCTCGCTTTGGCTGGCGCTGTTGGAGTCGCAGCCGTCGCCGGGGTAGCTGCAGCACGGGCCTGAACCGGCTTTGAAGCCTTCGGCCGGGCTGCGACTTTATTCCAGCCCATAAGTGCTGGAGACGTCGAGGAAGACAACGAGGACGCCGCTGGAACCACCGATGAAGATACCGAAGCTGCTGAGGGTGCCGAAGGGGGTGTCCCCCGGGTCTGGCGAGCGGCCTCCGCCTCCATTGCTGCGGCCGACTTCTTCTTCGGCTTCTTGGTCTTTCCCTTCTTATGGATTGCCTCAGGAACGGGTATGGGGGGAGGCGACGGTGGAAGAGCCGGAAGCTCCGCGGTGAGCAATATCTGAGGCTCACCACCATCAGCGGACCGAGCCGCATTTCGTCGGTCCGCCTCGAGAGGCGGACGGATACGGGTCTCCGGCAGCAGCCGATCCGCAATTCCGGTCGGACACGTCGCCCATGTCGTGCGCCGTATCGGGGCGCTGGGACTGAAGGTGGCCCTCGAAAAGTCCGAGGCCCTTTTCTTCTATGGGCCTCGGCGGCCGCCGCCTCGGGATCAAGCGATCGTGGTGGGTGGCACCTCCATCGCTGTCGGGAGCAGCCTGAAATACCTCGGGCTCGTTCTCGACAGTCGGTGGCGTTTCGCGGAGCATTTCCGGCGGCTGGCACCTAAACTGCTAGCGTTTGCCGGAATGCTCTCGCGATTGCTGCCCAACACTGGGGGTCCGGGGTCTGCCTGCCGCCGTCTCTACGACGGTGTGGTGCGCTCCAAGGCGCTCTACGGAGCGCCCATTTGGGAGGAGGCCCTCTGCCGTACGAATGTCGTGCTGCTGCGGCGACCACAGCGCGCCATTGCGCAGAGGGCCGCACGGGCGTATCACACCGTCTCTTATGAGGCGGCGTGTTTGATTGCGGGCAGTATCCCCTGGGATCTCGAGGCTGGCGTCCTTAAGAGGGTCTACGAGGAGGGCGCCCTGATGCGGCGTGTTGCAGGAGGTCGGCCGCTTCCGGAGGAGATCGATCGCTGGAGACAGGAGGCTCGCGATGTTCTCTTCCGGAAGTGGGCCGATAGGCTGGCTGCTGCGAGGAGTAGCTTGCTGCTTGTGGGGGCCGTTCGGCCCGTCTTGCGCTCTACTGCCGTCGCCTCCCCCCCTCCTCTCTGGACAAGGGAGTGAGGCGAAGAGGAGGAAGCCCAAGAAGCAATCGGCCGCTGCTAGGGAGGCGGAAGCTGCCCGCAAGAATCGGGAGCCGCCATCCTCGGCGCCTCCGGCAGCGTCGTCGTCGGCTCCCCTTAGCGGGTGGAATAAGGTCGCGGCGCGGCCGAGGGCCTCGAGGCCGGTTCCAGCCCGGGCGGCTACTGCCCCGCCAACGGCTGCGACTCTGGCGACGCCAGCCCCCAGGAAACGGAAACGTGGTGCCCGCAAGCCTCGAAAACTGCGAGTCCCGCGAACTGCTGCGGTGTGCTTAACTCTGCAGCCGGGTGCGCAGGAGCAGGGCATCACGTATCGTGATGTGATGTCCAAGGCTGAAGGGGTCATTGACCTCAAGGCCTTGGGCATCAACGGCCTCCGGTTTCGCACCGCGATTACCGGGGGTCGGATCTTGGAGGTGGCTGGCGACGACAGAGTCCAGAAGGCCGACATCCTCGCTGCCAAGCTCAAGGAGGCACTGGAGGAGGTCCGGGTCGCTAGGCCGGAGAGGTGCGTGGAGCTGCGCATCTCTGGCCTGAGCGACACGGCCTCAAAAGAGAGCGTGGCGGCAGCGCTGGCAGCGGAGGGGGGCTGCTCTGCCGACGCCATCAAGGTGGGCGACATTCATCGCCCATCTGGTCGCCAGGGCACTGCATGGCTGCGGTGCCCGATTGAGGCGGCCAAGCTCCTGACCGACGGCCGACCAATTACAGTTGGATGGTCGGCGGTCAGGCTGACCACCTTAGAGCCGAGGAAGGCGCGGTGCTTCCGCTGCCTGGAGCCGGGGCACGTCGGGGCCAAGTGCACTGCGGGTGTTGACCGCAGTGCGCTGTGCTTCCGATGTGGGCAGGCGGGCCATAAGTCGGCCACCTGCTCCGCGGAGCCCAATTGCCCCGTCTGTGCGGCGGAGGGGGTGGCGTCGAGTCACCGGCTGGGATCCGGTGACTGCAGGGCGACCTCCCGAAAAAGGGGGGCCCCCCGAAAGAGTACAGTTGCGGGTGGTGGGAATCCTGTCCCCCCCTCCACCCAGCAACGCGAGGAGGAGATGGACACCGCCCAAGGATAATGGATCATCCCATCTCCATACTGCAGGCCAACGTCAACCACTGCGTCATCGCCCAGGACCTTCTGGCCCAGTCCATGGCGCAGTGGCAGACAACAGTGGCAGTAGTCGCCGAGCCGTACTACGTTCGCGACGTCCCGAACTGGGCCGGCGACCAAAGCGGCTTGGTGGCTATCGTCACCCAGCGAGCGACCCCACCCTTCGACAGAGTGCGAAGGGGCCGTGGGTGCGTACTCGTTGTGCTGGGCGGTGCTGCAGTGGTTGGGGTGTACTGTCCTCCTAGCAGGAGCCTCGCCGAGTTCGAGCAGTTGCTCACAGAGGTCGGGGCTCTGCTGGCGGAAGTGCACCCCACCCCGGCTGTCGTGGCCGGGGATTTCAACGCTCATTCACGGGCGTGGGGATCTCCGGCTACCGATGCCCGGGGGGAGATGATGGTAGAGTGGGCGGTGTCTCAAGGCTTGGTGCTGCTAAACCAGGGGCGGTCCACACACTTGTGCGGCCGCAGGGTAGCTCGATTGTTGACCTGTCGTTCGCCAGTTCTGCCCTGGCCCGACGCGTCAACAATTGGCGGGTCGTCGAGGGGGTGGAGACCGCGTCGGATCATCGGTACATCCGGTTCGACGTAGTCCCCGCCGCCACGGCGGATCGAGTGGAATTTGACCGCCCCTTGGTGGGGCAAGGTCCACGGTGGCGCCTCGGCACTCTGGACCGAGAGCTGGCCAAAGAAGCGGCTATCGTCGAGCGATGGGCTACTGTTTACGGTGGCCTGGACGTGGACGCGAGGTGCGAGTGGCTCGTCGGAGCGCTGACTCGCGTCTGCGACGCGGCGATGCAGAGGGCGAGGCCTGTCTCGCCTCGGAGGCGGGTGTACTGGTGGCGTCCCCACCTAGCCGGGCTGCGTACCGCAAGTTACGCGGCCCAGAGGCAGTACACTCGCAGCCGAAGGCGGGCTGTCCGAGACCTCGCCCGGGAGGAGCGACTGCACGCTGCGTACAGGGCCGCCCGTGAGGCCCTGAGTTCGGCGATCAAAGCCGCCAAGGAGGAGTCCTGGAGGGAGTGGCTCGAGAGTCTCGACCGAGACCCTTGGGGGCGCCCGTACAGGGTCGTGAGTCAAAAACTTCGGCCCTGGGCGCCTCCCCTCACCCAAACTCTCGAGCCGAACCTCCTGGACCGAGTGGTCAGTTCTCTCTTCCCGGTGAGGGAAGAGTGGGTCCCGCCGGGGATGGTAGCACCAAGCCAAGTGCCGGCAGACGAAGGGGCAATACCTCCCGTGTCCGAGGCCGAGTTAGGGGCCGCGATCCTGGCGCTCAAGTCCAGGAACCGCGCCCCGGGCCCGGACGGCATCCCGGGGAAGGTGATTGCCACAGTTATGCCGGCACTAGAAGAGGAGACGCTGTCCCTCATGTCGGAGTGTGTGGCGTCGGGGAGGTTCCCGCGACGATGGAAGACCGGCAAGCTCGTGCTTCTCAAGAAGCACGGGCGCCCAGCCGAGTCGCCGTCGGCCTACCGCCCCATCGTTTTGCTCGACGAGATGTGCAAGCTGTTTGAGCGGGTGCTCGCTGCGCGTCTCGTTGGTCACCTTGAGGGGGCGGGGCCCAACCTGAGTGACGGCCAGTTCGGATTCCGTCGCGGGAGGTCGACCCTCGACGCCATATCCCGGCTGCGGGACGGCATTGACGAAGCGGTCGCCGGGAGGGAGGTGTTGTTGGCTGTATCGCTTGATATAGCCAACGCCTTCAACACCCTCCCCTGGGCGACAATTGCGGAGGCGCTGAGGTACCACAATGTCCCGTGGTACCTCAGGCGCATCCTGGCGGACTACTTCGTGGACCGGGTTATCATCTACCCGACCCAACACGGGGTGGTCCGCCGAACTATGGCGTGCGGCGTTCCGCAGGGGTCGGTCCTTGGGCCGCTTCTGTGGAACGTCGGGTACGATTGGGTCCTGCGCGGTGCTACTCTTCGGGGGGTCGGCGTACTTTGTTACGCCGATGATACCCTAGTTACCGCGCGGGCCCCAACGTTTAGCGACGCCGCCGTTCTCGCCACGGCAGGCGTCGCCCATGTCGTGCGCCGTATCGGGGCGCTGGGACTGAAGGTGGCCCTCGAAAAGTCCGAGGCCCTTTTCTTCTATGGGCCTCGGCGGCCGCCGCCTCGGGATCAAGCGATCGTGGTGGGTGGCACCTCCATCGCTGTCGGGAGCAGCCTGAAATACCTCGGGCTCGTTCTCGACAGTCGGTGGCGTTTCGCGGAGCATTTCCGGCGGCTGGCACCTAAACTGCTAGCGTTTGCCGGAATGCTCTCGCGATTGCTGCCCAACACTGGGGGTCCGGGGTCTTCCTGCCGCCGTCTCTACGACGGTGTGGTGCGCTCCAAGGCGCTCTACGGAGCGCCCATTTGGGAGGAGGCCCTCTGCCGTACGAATGTCGTGCTGCTGCGGCGACCACAGCGCGCCATTGCGCAGAGGGCCGCACGGGCGTATCACACCGTCTCTTATGAGGCGGCGTGTTTGATTGCGGGCAGTATCCCCTGGGATCTCGAGGCTGGCGTCCTTAAGAGGGTCTACGAGGAGGGCGCCCTGATGCGGCGTGTTGCAGGAGGTCGGCCGCTTCCGGAGGAGATCGATCGCTGGAGACAGGAGGCTCGCGATGTTCTCTTCCGGAAGTGGGCCGATAGGCTGGCTGCTGCGAGGAGTAGCTTGCTGCTTGTGGGGGCCGTTCGGCCCGTCTTGCGTGAGTGGGTGGAACGGGGTCATGGGGCTCCCACGTATCACCTCACCCAACTTCTCACGGGTCATGGCTGCTTCGCCAAGTACCTGTGGGAGGTGGTGGGGGTGGAAGCGGAGCCCCGGTGCCGAAACTGCACCAGCGGCGACCCCGACACGGCACACCACACTTTGGCCGTGTGTGACGCGTGGGGCGGCCAAAGGGCGGCCCTCACAAGCATCATTGGTGTGGACCTCTCGCTGTCGGCCGTAGTTTCAGCTATGGCCGGCAGCGAACAGTGTTGGGCCGCCGTCGCCTCGTTCGCTAGCGAGGTGATGGCGGCAAAGAGAGAGGCCTTGCGGGAACGGGAGCGAGCTGGGCTCACTCTTCCGCCCCGCAGGCCCCCGGCGAGGGGACGCCGGCGAACGCAATTCGCCCGAGTCCCCGAATGAGAGTGGCCACGGGCAGTGGGTCGGGGGACCCGCTGCCCCTATGCTGATGTGGCGGAATGCGCCCCTGTGTGTTCCTGGGGTGCATTCTTGAGGTGAAAAACCCCCACCATTCCGGCCTGACTGCCGGGATGGTGGGGTCTTAAGTAGCGGGCCTACCAAGGGCGCCCCTAGCCGAGTCGCGGTGAGCAGACTATCCCGCGGCTCGGATTAGGCGAAGGAGGAACACCGTGGTGGTTTAGTGGGTAGTCTGGCCTTTGTCCAAGGCCAGGAGTCCCACACGAAGCGAGCCCCCTGCCCCCGCGGGGGGTGAGCGAAGTGCGTAAATGCATTCCACCACGTAAACAAAAAAAAAAAAAAAAAAAAAAAAAAACCTAACCTAACCTAACCTAACCGTACTGATAGAAACTTTATATTAATTTTTTGAACCAAAATTACCTATTAAATACTATAGTGCTATATATTTTCGAATTCGCACCGCTGCCGGCTACACGGCGCGACCGGAAAATTGGAAAATTTCCACGAAAATTCATTGACTTCACCGCTTTTTGTGCAAGTTTTGGACAATTTAGCACAGCATATTGCTTGACAATCGTAACTTTTGTACTGGTCCCTGATACGCTAGCTATACCAAGTTGTGTGCGACGACGTTCCGCGTCGTCTGATACTATACACGAGTACATCAGGTGGATCCTGTGCATCGTAGGACCGTATTTCGTCTGCGGAATAGGGATTTTCGTCGGTTTCCATCAGTTTATCGTATTTTATTAATTTTTTTACTACTGACTCATAGTACGAATCGCATACCATCAGGTGCGCGAGGACAATACCTGTCCTCCGACTACCCACACGCGCACATCGTCATCTGTATCGTGCATATCCAGGTCGATTCCTGAATATTTTTATAACATTTTACATAAACATTTACTTCTGTAATTTCACGTAGGTACAGGGGGGTTCTTGCACCTTGGGAGGTTCAAGGGAGACGGCATCTTCACCGCCGCACCATTTAAACACCTATACTCCGAGAGGATCCCGAGGGAGTGACTGACCCGTTCAGTGCCTACCCATTCAGACTTACCTCCTCGTTTTTGGTCATCCATCTTTACAAACCTGTGCATCTAGTGTTTGGAACGTGTCCACTGGGACGTCATCTGTCCGTAGGTACCGTTCCCGATTCTCTGGGTGGTACAGTTCGCCTGAAAATTAACTTTTTATTCAAATTTTTACTGTAAACAAACCGTTTTTCGGCGATATTTCCAAATTTTCACAGGAACGCCTACCTAACCGATTGCACCACCGTGTGGCTGCTGACGAGACCTTTCCGTAGGTACCTCTCGCGACTCGCTGGAGTCAGTACTTTTTTGGCAAATTGCATTTTTAAGAATCGCGCGCAAGAACTTACTGCCTTAGGCACGTCGATTCGGTCGGGAGGAGTCCTACGCGGGGGCGGTTGACACCGGTCGAAACCGGTCGGAACCGGCCTGAAGCATAGTTTTCAGGCCTACTTATTAAAGCGACTTGAGAAGTGGCTCATATTGGTACACCTATTGGTGTGTTGTACTTAATATTATTGACACGTATTACGTGCTAACTTGTGTAGTTTGTACACTTTTGTTTTGACTTTTTGTGTATCTGCTAAACTAATTCCGAGTCGGAAGCATACTATTGTATCATATATTGTCTACTGACTATCGTACAATTTAATCTAGGTACCGTATACACTTGTATTATTTGACTTTTGACTCATTTTGACTCATATCGTGACCTATTGACTACATTGGACTAGTACTTAGTTATTTACTTTAAGACCTAACTTTCAAGTCGAAAAATTATATTCAACCTTGTATCGTCCCATATACAATTTTATACAATTCTTTATATATACATTTTTATTTCTATACGTTTTACATACTTTTTACACCGAGTTTTAGATACTTTTAATATTTCAACCCCATCGCTTCGTCTATACGCTCGCTAAACATGAATTTCGCAGGCCACTCGCCTTTCCCAAGCGACACTTACCGTCAGAACAAGAGTGAGAAAACCTTTGTCTTGGAGAGTGGCCCCGAGACAGAGGTAGACAACTTTTTAAAAAATAAGACAAAAAAGAAAGTCAGAAAGTCCATCGACCAGGTGCTCAACACCTATCCTGAGTCGGGAGAGCCAGCAGCGTCGCCTTCTTACTCGTCTGCGGTGGGAGCCGCGGCTCTGGAGGGGTCCGCGGCACCAGTGACGGGCAGGGCGCAAGAGGCGAAACTGTGCAACAACCGCGCCAAGATGGCACTAAATAGCGCGAGAAACTTGAGGACTGACATCAAACTGACCGTCACAAAAGAAATCGAGCGCCTCTATCAGCTAGTAAAAGAGGCCGAAGCTGTCATAGAGGGACAAAGGTCTATAAAAGGACCAAACTCGAGAGTCGAGGAAGGAACCGTCGACAGTTTGAGGGTGGAGCCACAAGGAAGAGACTGGGCAGGGTTAGAGGAAATGGAAAGTCGCATCCTAGCCAGAATCGATGAAGCCACTAACCAAATCCTAGTAGACAGCAAAAATAGGTGGGACGAACAGAACGTCTATCTGGAGAAGTCCAACCATCAGTTTACCGATGTCTGCATAGACATTGACGAAATGAAACGGGTCACTGCGAAAACCTGGGACCGCGTCCAAAACGGCAAACCTGAGCCGAAAACGCTCTACTCCGTGGTTGTCTCCTCGACAGATGAAAAAGAAACTGCCGACGATCTAATGAGCAACATAAGGGAGGCAATCGACGCAAAAACAGGGGGATGGGTAAAAGTAGAAAAGATTAAGAAGGCCAAAGATCGGAAAATAATAATGGGGTGCAGTACCATCGAGGACAGAAGCAAAATTAAAAAGAGGCTGGAACAGGAGGGACGATTCGTCGTTGAGGATATCCGAAACAAGGACCCCCTTCTGATTCTGAAGGGCGTGCTTAAGGAGCATAGTGACGCGGAACTTCTGCGCGCCCTCTGGAGTCAGAATGCGGGGGTGTTCGGGCACCCCGAAGACGACGACAGTCGCATAACCGTCCGATACAAACGGAGAGCACGAGACCCAGACTGCCACCATGTGGTCATCAGCGTGGCGCCGGCGGCGTGGGCAAGGGCGGTTGAGGCGAGGCGGCTCTACATAGATCTCCAGCGAGTCGTAGTAGAGGACCAGTCGCCCCTCGTCCAATGCAGTCGGTGTCTGGGCTATGGCCACGGGAAACGCTACTGCACCAGTGAGGACCCGCCAGACCTCTGCTCAAACTGCGGAGTGCATCCTCACACCAAGGGCGAAGAATGCCCGAGAGAAGGCTACCGTCCCTGTTGCATAAATTGCTATCGGGCCACCGGAAAGAAGGAGTACCATCATGCCTTCTTTGATGACTGCCCAGTTCGAAAAAAGTGGGACGCAGTGGCCAGGGCGTCGGTAGCATATCGCTAGTGGTACTCTGGACACTGTGTCCGACAGAAGGAGTACGTAGTAAGTCTTAGTATATAACATCTTGTAAGGAAACACAAACTATGTTAATGTTAATAATTGCAATTAGCATTACATAATATCAGTGAACAAAATCAACCAACTAAGGGAACTAACTAAATAAGGTACAGTGCTCCACCCTCCACAAAAAGCTTGCTAGGCAAACAAATTCACACAAACAATACAAAAAATAAACACTGTACAACTATATTACACACCAGTATCAGGACACACATCTCATTATAAAACACATTACATGCAACATCAAAATTATATTTCAACACATCGGGCATTCTGCATTTTATATAAGATAAAATTGCTTAATAAACCAAATACAAATAAAATACACAAAACACAAACTTACACAAATAAATGTAACATTCAAAATTAATATCTTAGTATTCCAAATCAAAAAACTAAAACCATTTTCGGATTAATCTAAAATAAATTAATGAACCTCTATTTATTTTTCAACTCAACAAACTAAAACCATTTTCGGATTAATCTTAAATAAATTCATAAACTTTATTTATTTTTCGTAAATATGACATATTATCAAATCCCGATAAACGTATGACAAACTTTTAAAAGCACTAATCAAATAATCGCAAATTGATTAAAACTCTCATCTTATAAAACACCTAATTATATGTATCCTCTTTTCTGACTTCTTTTCCAATAAGTAAAATATATCTCCCACAACCACTCTCCCTACAATTCTAATATAAACTATGTAATTCTAATTTTATTAATAATATAAAAACACACTTGAGAAAAATTTTCCTTAGGAAAATTAGACCAAGCTGCATCTGTAAACTACTCTTATTTCTTCGTTAAATCTATATATTATCATTTATACATCAATAATAAAAAAATATATACAAATAAACAAAATAAACAATAACTATGTACTTAAATAATTAAAACTAGTATTTTATATCTATTATTTATTTATTATAATATTAAATTATACATATAATATTCTATTCGCTTCATTCTTCTTATTTAACTAAAAAACTTGATTAATTAAAAACTGTAGCAAGGTCCCTGCATGTTTAATCTAGCGGGGGGATTCCTGAAGAGTCTCACTAGAATGTGACATTCTAGCGAGGCCTAATTTAAAAAAAAAAAAAAAAAAAAAAAAAAACCTAACCTAACCTAACCTAACCTAACCTAACCTAACCTAACCTAACCTAACCTAATTTTTTTTGTAAACGTGATGACCTGACATTTATTTGTGTTTAATGACATAGAATTCTCATCACACCTTTGCACAATAGTGTCCATATCAGCCTGTAGACTCTCACAGTCTTGGTGGTTAGAGATTCTTTTAAAAATCTTGATATCGTCAGCATACGCTAAACATTCACAATTAATCTTACCAAGCAAATCGTTGACGAATAGTAGGAATAGTAATGGGCCCAGATTCGAGCCTTGGGGCACGCCTGACGTCGCCAAGAAGGGCACAGATTCATATCCGCTAACCGTAACAATCTGACTGCGATTTGACAAGTACGATGTGAGCCACCTGTACAGATCTCCATGTATCCCGAGATGCTGGGCCTTCGCGAGCAATATGTAATGATCCACACGGTCAAACGCTTTTGAGAAATCAGTATATAAAGAATCCACCTGTTGTTTATCGTTGAAGGCGTCACATATATAATTGGTATAGCACAGAAGGTTAGAGCTTGTCGACCTGCCGGTCATAAAACCGTGCTGCCGAGGACTCAGTACATGCTTAAGATGATTATAAATATGAGTATAAATAAAGCCCTCAAATATTTTTGCAAACCAGTTTAGTATACATATAGGTCTGTAGTTGGTAATGTCGCCCTTGTCGCCAGATTTATGTATTGGTGTTACTTTGGCGATTTTCCACAAACTTGGGAATGTTCCCTCATTCATAGACTTATTAAATATCATATGTAGTGGAGTTACAAGACTGGTTGCACAAAGCCGAATGAAAATAGGTGGAATATTATCGAAACCACCATTTTTAGAGAGATCAACATTCTGTAGTTTTTTTAGGAGAGTACTTTTTTCTACATATAAATTTCCAATAACGCAATTAGAGGTCCGAAAATCAGGATGATACGTATTGGATGGAGCCTCACTATAGACCGACGAAAAGTAACCTGCAAATAGGTTGACAATTTCGTCTCCTGTTTCTCCTACCATATCTTGATAATATACACTACTGGGAATATTATTGGTAACACGTTTGTTTTTTGTGTAGCGCCAAAACGCTTTTATGTTGAACTTAAGATCATCTTCAATGCGCTCAATGTAGTCTCTAAAACACTGAAAAGTGTTTTAGAGACATTATCCCTGACTAAACTGTCAATTTTGTTCTTCATATCATCATGCATAGCACTCAAAAAATCCATGGACTGTCGAAGGTCCAGCAGGTCTGTCTTGATTGACGACAGTTCCGATTTCAATATATGAGAAATCATCTTTGGTAACTCAGCCTTGATTGCCCCGAGAACCTGTTCGCTTATCGCTGAGAGAAACGCACCATCTCTGTCCTGCATGTACCCTACAGAGCTGGGGCTGTTTGAAGGCGTTCCCTTTTTGATATCCGTTGGTTTTCTTCTGGTGGTGACGTTCTCCGAGCCTACCTCTTCATTCACCCTGTGGGCGGTGGAAGCGAGACATCGAATCTGAAGACACTCCCAAGAAACTATAAATCGTCGCACCGAGTTGGTGAGAATTTTGTGAATTTAATGTGTTGATGGTTACATGCCTGAAAAAGTGCTTTGAGAACTTGGGATCGAACCTCTGACCTCTAATCTGTAGAGCGCTGCTTTCACCGCCCCGCCACCGAGTAATTGAAGCTGCACAGTGAAATCTGTGATTGCATCCAAGCGGCGTAGCGTACGACACGAGCATACTTATCTCATGCGATGAAGAGGTAGGCTCGGAGAACGTCACCACCAGAAGAAAACCAACGGATATCAAAAAGGGAACGCCTTCAAACAGCCCCAGCTCTGTAGGGTACATGCAGGACAGAGATGGTGCGTTTCTCTCAGCGATAAGCGAACAGGTTCTCGGGGCAATCAAGGCTGAGTTACCAAAGATGATTTCTCATATATTGAAATCGGAACTGTCGTCAATCAAGACAGACCTGCTGGACCTTCGACAGTCCATGGATTTTTTGAGTGCTATGCATGATGATATGAAGAACAAAATTGACAGTTTAGTCAGGGATAATGCGTCATTATGCAAGGAAAATAACAATCTCAAAACCACAGTGCAAGACTTATCTGATCGCTTAAACAATATGGAACAACATCTACGGGAAAACAACTTAGAAATACTGTGCGTACCTGAGCACCACAATGAACATCTACCTAATCTACTCCAGCAATGTGCTAAAGTGATAGGTTACAATTTGAAAGAAGACACTATAATAAAGTGCACTAGAGTTGCTAAGCTAAACAAGGAAAGTAAGCAACCTCGCACTATTGTGGTAAAATTCAGCAGTATTAGGAACCGGGATGAGTTCTATTCGGCGGTGCACAGATATAATAAATCAAACCCTACAAATAAACTTAATACCTCATTGCTGAGGATTGGAGGTGAAATAGCACCTGTGTACGTGTCAGAGCACTTGTCTCCGTCCAATAAGGCGCTACATGCTGCAGCGCGTACAAAGGCTAGAGCGCTTGGCTATAAATACGTCTGGGTTAAAAATGGACGCATATACGTAAGAAAAGAGCAAGATACAAAATTTTTATTAATTAAAAACGAAAATAGTCTTAACTTGATATCTTAGTGTTAGCTATGCTTAGGATCTAGATCTTATTTTATTTTTTTCATGAGTAGTTTGCTTGGTTTCTCTAAAATTAAAATGTATTTATCAATATATTACCAGAATATTAGAGGAATGAGAACTAAAATAGTTGATATTTATAACACTGTACTATGTAATAATTTTGATATCATTTGCTTGTGTGAAACTTGGCTTGATGAAAGTTTTTTGTCTTCAGAATTGTTCGATGATAGATATTGTGTTTTGCGTAGAGACCGAGATCCTGCATTTTGTGCTAGGTATGATAAGGATTATGGTGGGGGTGTACTGGTCGCTTATTTGAAGAGGTATCAAGTATCAGTAAGGAGCGAGTGGTTATCCAAAGATTTGCAAGATATATGGGTACAAGTAAAAATAAGCGGATCTCCTATTATAAATTTAGGTATAGTTTACATACCGGGCTATATATCTTTAAATGCTGTCTGTGATTTCGTCAATAAATGCAATGACATATTCAGTAATTTTTCGAATCAGTTGACATGTATGGGAGACTTCAACCCGCCGCATGTGGCCTGGTCAGCTGAAACAGGTACACCTCAAAACTATGACTTTGAGAAATCCAAAGCCGTGTATGATCTTTTTCAGTGTACCACTGTACGTCAGCTCAATCATACAGTCAACCAGACTGGACGAATATTGGACTTAGCTATTACGGACCATCCAGATTCCTTTACCTTAACACCTACGCTACCCATAAGTCGACTTGACTCGCATCACCCAACATTTGAACTCCTTCTACAAACCGCTACTGAAACATTGGCTCATAGCAGTTCAATACAAAAATTGTGTTACCGTAGAACTGACTATGACGGTTGTAAAACGGACATAGATCAGGTTCAGTGGGCGATGCATGCAGATACTTTGAAGTGTGAGGAATTCGTACAATTTTTCTACAATACAATTTACGCTATAATAGAGAAACACACCCCAACAACAAAAGTGTCTAACTACAACTATCCGGTCTGATTTTCTAGCAATCTGAAAGGATTGCTCAAAAGTAAAAATAGAGCTCATACTAAATTCAAGCGCTATAAAAATCCCAGAGACTACGACATGTTTACAATGCTGAGAGCTAAAGCCAAGACTGTCACTTTTCAGTGTTTTAGAGACTACATTGAGCGCATTGAAGATGATCTTAAGTTCAACATAAAAGCGTTTTGGCGCTACACAAAAAACAAACGTGTTACCAATAATATTCCCAGTAGTGTATATTATCAAGATATGGTAGGAGAAACAGGAGACGAAATTGTCAACCTATTTGCAGGTTACTTTTCGTCGGTCTATAGTGAGGCTCCATCCAATACGTATCATCCTGATTTTCGGACCTCTAATTGCGTTATTGGAAATTTATATGTAGAAAAAAGTACTCTCCTAAAAAAACTACAGAATGTTGATCTCTCTAAAAATGGTGGTTTCGATAATATTCCACCTATTTTCATTCGGCTTTGTGCAACCAGTCTTGTAACTCCACTACATATGATATTTAATAAGTCTATGAATGAGGGAACATTCCCAAGTTTGTGGAAAATCGCCAAAGTAACACCAATACATAAATCTGGCGACAAGGGCGACATTACCAACTACAGACCTATATGTATACTAAACTGGTTTGCAAAAATATTTGAGGGCTTTATTTATACTCATATTTATAATCATCTTAAGCATGTACTGAGTCCTCGGCAGCACGGTTTTATGACCGGCAGGTCGACAAGCTCTAACCTTCTGTGCTATACCAATTATATATGTGACGCCTTCAACGATAAACAACAGGTGGATTCTTTATATACTGATTTCTCAAAAGCGTTTGACCGTGTGGATCATTACATATTGCTCGCGAAGGCCCAGCATCTCGGGATACATGGAGATCTGTACAGGTGGCTCACATCGTACTTGTCAAATCGCAGTCAGATTGTTACGGTTAGCGGATATGAATCTGTGCCCTTCTTGGCGACGTCAGGCGTGCCCCAAGGCTCGAATCTGGGCCCATTACTATTCCTACTATTCGTCAACGATTTGCTTGGTAAGATTAATTGTGAATGTTTAGCGTATGCTGACGATATCAAGATTTTTAAAAGAATCTCTAACCACCAAGACTGTGAGAGTCTACAGGCTGATATGGACACTATTGTGCAAAGGTGTGATGAGAATTCTATGTCATTAAACACAAATAAATGTCAGGTCATCACGTTTACAAAAAAAAGAAATGTATTTATTTACAACTATAATATTAAAGGAATTATTATTAACCGAGTTAAAATGGTACGTGACCTAGGTATAATAATAATAATATAATAATAATAATAATATTTATTTATCACAAAAAAGTTTACAGATACTGTTCTTATTTACTAAAATATTTCAAATTTTTGAAACTTAAAAGTACGTGAAACTGGATCCCAAACTAGGCTGAGGCCTGTATTTTGGGACACACAGTGCTCATTTGTAGAATAAACAATTTGTTTATTTTGGATACATGACACCACAATGAACATGAGTCACAGGTAAGTTTAAACATATATATAAATTTTTTTTTTTTTCAACTATATTAATCGATATTATTGTTTATGTATAAGTAAGTGTACATATAGGTGTGCAATTATATTAGTTGCGTGTGTATGAATGTGTGTGTGTGTGTGTGCGTGTGTGTGTATGTGTATGTGTGTGTGTGTGTGAAGGTGTGTCGGAGTGTGTGTTTATGTGTTTACTCAATGAATTTTAATAGTGTTTCATTTTCTTCGTGATTGAGTTTGAGTAGCCAATCCGTTGCTATCTTTTTCAGTTCGTGATGGTTGAGTTCTACAATATTTTCTTTTATATTAAGGGTGTTGTACAGTTTATAGCCCAGTTTTTTGAACTGTCGTCTGGCGAAAGAGGTCCTACAGCGTAATACGGGACATACGGGTTGCTTTTTACTTATTCTGGGGTTTGGAGGAGGCACGCTTTTATGAACTCTTAGTATGCGCTGTAGGATGAAGAGCTTTCTGACCGTTAGTACTTATAATTACGTACATACGTATAATTTTTGACACTGAAATGTCTTTCAGGACACATTATGAGCACATCTGCAGCAAAGCTAATCGTATGCTTTCATTTCTGCTGCGTAATTCAAAACCTTTCAAGTACGCTGAGTCCTTAATAACCCTGTATTGTACCTTAGTGAGAAGTATTACTGAATACTGCGCTTCCGTTTGGGCACCAATATATGCAGTTCATATTAATAAAATTGAAGCAATCCAAAAACGCTTCGTCAGGGCTCTGTGTACAAAATATGACATTAGACGTAAAATACCCGTATATGAAGACAGGCTTAAAACCTTAGAGTTAATGAGTTTGGAGGAGAGGAGGAGGATGGGCGATTTGTGTACTCTATACAGGATCGTGAATGGCTTGCTGGATTGTAATCTTGTCACCTACGTAAGCTTTAAAGTACCTACTCGGTCTGTACGCATTCCGCAGCTATTTGTTATACCGTTGTGCAAAAACAATGTTTCACAGAATAACCCACTCCATAGAATGTGTAGTATATATAATAGGGTTTGTACTCAACTTGATATCTTCTATGATAGCTTCAGTACTTTTAAAAAACATCTTTAATGTTAGCGTTTTGTTTTGTTTATATATTTTTTCTGTTGAAGATTTGTGTCAATGTAGCCAACCAACCTACGGTATAATTTGATTGTGTGTATGTTTACATATGTATATACCACTTGCTTAACGAAGTTGTTTAACATTTGAACGTTGTGTACAAATATAATTGGATTTCAGGTTTAAAAAGTGTACTTGAAGATGTTATATTGAATTATGTAATCTGTTATCTGTTTTTGTACCTAATAAAATAAAATAAAATAAAAAAATATAAATAATTTAATTCGTGTTCTTTATTTATTTGTATAGTGACAGTGTCGTCAAGGAAAAGAATAGTCATAGAGAATAACAAAAAGAAATAAACAAAAAAGAAGGTAACATTTGAATTACAAAATACATACCTATCGCCGTAGACAATACCAGATGTAATTAAAGCGTACCAGAATGAGGCAAAGGGTGCTCGCGAGGTCTATTGTCCACAGAACTTCTAGTCACTAACATAAAAAACACTTAATTTTTATAAGGGAAGCAATAGAATACTCATGTAATCTTTTATTGACTTTACCTTTAAATATTTTTAATTCTATCTACTCCAATACATCTTATGGATGGAAGTTTATGGCACAGGAATAATTTTACAGTTATTATTGATATATTGTAATTACAGTATAATAATATTACACGTAAATCACAATTGTAAGTTCAACATATGAATCATATTGTTTGCAGGAATGCAACGGTAGGACCGTTTGAGATTTTTAATATTTTGTACTAGCTGTACCTTTCCTATCGAAGTAATAATAAAATAAATACATAATAAAAAACGAGTTTATGAAGTATCAATCCTCTTTGTTAAAAATAATACAACAATATGACTGTTTGATTTCTCGAAATACATTTCCTATTATTATTGTTAGACTTACTATACCTACAGACTAATCATGAACAAACACAAACTCATTGGTATTGATGGCAGTTCCCGTTCGTCCCCCACGATAATATTGCACGTAACATATTCAAACAGATCTGCTGTAGTAGCTAGATAAGCTGTTATCGTAGTTAAATAGCATGGAAAAGTGCCAATAACATATTTTTCAACATGGCAATGTACGGGGCTGACACACTGTAAGGGCGTTCCTTGGAGCCACTGATCACACAAAAATTTACTGAATCGATATAAGCAGTGGTTTAGCTGCGCGTCATTTTTAAGTTTTGCTCATTTACAACATCTTGTATCTGACGAACATATTGGTACGTAGCTATTTATTAGTATCAAGTGGCAATTGCCTCGAAAGAACGAAAATATATTATTACGATATGTAGCAAATTTGACCAAATTATGAGTGACAAATCATAGATCTCAGATTGAATAGATTTTTAGTGTTTACCCTTGAAAAGGTCTTGAAGAGTATGGTGGTTCCAAGGAACGCCCTGAACGTGTATCAACCTCTTTAAATACTCGTATTATTGTTTTACTAAAATATCTATCACAAAATACAAAGTCTTACGAATGCGCACAGGCCGTAGTGTTGTAGCACACCTATGGCCAATTGTCTTTGAGGATATGTCAAGTCACACGCCTGCTCAGATAAACTTTGGACCACTTGGAAGACGTCATTTCTGATATACCGCTTCAGTTGCTTGAAATAGTGATAAATAATTGGCAGCACGCATACGCTCGAAATCATTTTTGAGCACTAATGGCATAATAATATCTTTCAAATAAGACTTACATCATTTTTGAAACGGGGCAGTAAGGGCAAGTACCTTAACCGTTGCAGTTACAGCAAAACGTTCTTAAAAGACCTTTCCTAACTTTTTGGGACATTTTGAACTGCATTCACAGATTTTGTAAAAAACTTACAGGTAGCAAAAAAAATGCAAAATGTTCAATTTTTTTTTATGCCAATCGATTCTATTTCATGTGGGGATCAAAAAACTCTACGGGACCATTTTAGCTTTCAGTACTAGAAAAGACAGAAATCGCCAAAAACGTTTCCCATACATTTCGTACGGAAATATGATAAATCAACTCGAAACTCATAGGTCAGGTAAAATTTTGAACATTTTTAAATAAAAAAAATCATTTAAACATTTAAGAAATTGGTTTATGAAATAAATTGCTCAAAATGATTTCCATTTTCACGAATACATAAGTCTATCCTTTTTTGCACTGAACGAATGGCGGCTAATAATGTTCTGGGATGAATATTACGTAAAATGGTCATTAATGCATCCTTGAGCTCTTGAACACTGGCGTACGTCGTCTTATACACCTCGTTTTTCACGAAGCCCCATAAAAAAAAATCAAGTGGTGTTAGATCGGGGCTACGTGGTGGCCACTGTGTTGGACCATGTGTACCTATCCACTGTGTACCGAATAGGCGGCTCAAATTGGAACGTGAAAGGTGACTGTTATGTGACGGAGCACCATCTTGTTGAAAATGAACTTTTCGCAATTCCGACAGGGGCCATTCGTCCATCTCGTTTTCAAGATGGTGTAAAATGACTTCATTATACTTGGCAGAATTCAGTTTCCCTTCATAAAATTCCACCATTATGACTCGATTGGACATTATACCACACCAACAGTTGAATGAGAAGCGAACCTGATTATGACTTGCCGTAACTCTTAGTGGATTTTCTTTGGACCAATAGTGGTGATTTTTTCTGTTGTACATACCGTTATTGGAAAAAATCGTTTCGTCTGACCACAGTATGTAATTTAAAAATTCATGATCTCTGCTTACTTTTCCTCTTAGCCATCTGCAAAAAGTAAGCCTTCGAACATCATCACCCGGATGTAACACTTGAACTATGCGCCCATATCGAGAGCACTTGTAGCCGTATTTCTTCCATATCTTTATCACAAGGGAGTGGGATACACCTACTTCAAGGGCGACTTGCCTGGACGATACCTCTGGATATGCTTCGACATAAGTCAGAACCGCAATCTCCGTGTCCATGTCCACACGAGGCTGCCGCTTTCTTTTGAAAGAACCCTGCAATTCCAGGTTTTTCAAAAGATTTGTAATAACCTTTCTTGTTGGCACATGCCGCAACGGATACTTATTGCGGTATCACACTAATGCAGCTCCCGCATTTCGATTATTGACAAAATACGCTTCTAATAAGTCAATTTTCTCACGATTAGAAGACATTTTAGCGAGAATCCTTAATTAATAACTCATACGAAGTTTCTCAGCTGAAACTAAGTATAACACACAGATTTTCGAATCAAATTCGAAATTTGAGGGTAAAAATTCTTTTTATTTACTTTACAGTCAATTCTACCCACTTCCTGGCCATAACAAAAAGTTAGACCATCGTAGAAAGGGGGATGTCCAATTTTGGCCATCCTAAATTATCGAGTGCCCAAAAATATGCTATATAGCAAAAAAACCGCCGTTATTTTTAATTACGTATCAAGATATTCGTATATCAGTATAACTTAGGAGCAATGTTCTAAAATAGTAAAGTACCGTCATGATTTCCTGTTTACTTTTTGCAAAGCATAATGGCATGGACGTAATGTTACCCGGTTCTAAAATCGGTAATAAACTACATATCGATAATTATTATAATATATTTTATTTAGCATTATTGATTATAAATCGATAAACAAAATAGGAAAATGAAAATGATTTTAGTATTGAGTACCATTTTTAATCATTTGATTAACTGGGAAAAGTAGATGACATCGATTATTTTATTTTATCAGTTGCAATATCCCGTGAGGCAGTAAAAAGTTAGAAAAGTACATTGAGTGTGAACAATTCATTTTTTGCATAATGATTTGGATTTTGCACTATCAATTAAAAAATCAATAAATAAAATAAGAAATAAAAAAAAAATATAACTGCAAAAAGTTGTACACAATAAAAATGCAAAATATTATTCATGAATCGATTAATTATGTGTGTGATATCGATTTGCCAAATGTTTTATTTCATTTATGTTGCAACATCGACATGTAAGTTAGAAAATAAACTGTCAGAAGATTTTCAAACTTCGTATTTATAATATTATTCTCTTTCCTTTGAATACGCTAAGCGTTTCGCTTTTGAAAATCTTTTATTAACGAATAAGCATCATAAATGGACCACGACGATACGGCTTTAATTAACGGCTAATTTGGAGTATTTCGGCACGACATAATCTGCTTTGAACGTGAACTCACATCTGCATACTCTAATAATAACCCAGGCTCCAGTTCTTCACAATCTTCTGGAGCTACAGTGCCAAGAGGGCATTTACGGTGCATTAATTGTGGTTTAAACATTAACCGGCTTCGTAGACATGTTTTGGAAATAGCAGAAGTTCGACATCTCTTACAGCGACAGCGGCAACAGGTAGGCGTTTATGTTCATGTTTTATTGTATTTGAGCTTCAGTCTAAAAGAAATGTGATCTCAATTGGTAAGTAACTAATGACATATTTCTTTTTTATTTCAGATACAGGTATCAAGCGACAGCCAGTTGACCGTCGCATGGAATCATATACGTCATCCAATCAGTCATGATATACCTATAATTGGTCATGGGCATGTATGCATCAGCTGTGACAGATCAGACTCCACACGTTAACCGTCCACTTGAGGTAACACTATATTACAAT
Organism: Eilema griseolum; assembly: GCA_963662185.1. NCBI lineage: Eukaryota > Metazoa > Arthropoda > Insecta > Lepidoptera > Erebidae > Eilema > Eilema griseolum. Next base: position 75,006 of record OY759247.1, read on the forward strand.
TTCTATGGTGGTTTTTCACCTCCTTTTGGTTTAAATTAAATGGTTTTTATGTCTGCAAATGCCCTCCGATATCCCAACCTTAAGATGAAAGCCCACACTAGAGTCTCAACCATCAATCCTACTGGCTTAGACTGGCTGGCCTCATACACCCACACACTTCATACTGATGTTACAACTATATGCTAATTTGCCAAAAGCATATTAAACCACAACTTAACCTTTGCTTATTGTTATAGCTCCCACCAACGGCTCACCTTAGTCTCGATTGCTGGCGAAGGACTGACCAAGCAACATCAGATTATACTGAGAGATCTCAGTAAGTGTGCCGGTGCAATCAGAATATTCCCATATTCCTCTACAAGAAAGACCTGCAGATGGTGTTACCACTAATGGTATTTTGCTACCTAATTATTCAAGAGCAGCAATAATACAAAATCAATGTTTTGTACCCAGTTGTCATGAACCTAATCGGCTCTCTGTTCCAACTGCGTTGTGAGTAGATTTGTTTTGCAACTGAAATTATTACATACCACCAAATTGTAGGATTTGCCAGTCATATACGTACCAACAACTGGGACTTAATCTTGGAGCAAGGTACTCCAATAAGAATATTCAGCGCTGAACAAATTGAAGATGCATTATGAAAGGTTTACGCTTTGGTCCTAACTGCTTATTAATTAGAGCAAGAATTGCATGTAAGCAGTAAAATATATTTTGTTTACATATTAGTAAGTATGACTGGTCATACTGCTATCCAACAGTATCATTGCAACTGCATTGTTGGTCGTCGAACAGTGGGAAGCTGTGCATGACTGTTAAATGGTATTTAGGGTGGGCACAGCATGAAGTTAATATATCTCCCCTGCAGAATGTTTAGATGATATTTAAATTATCTATTAATAATTAATATATTAATTTTTATTTTCTTTTTTTTTCTTTTTTTCTTTATATTTCTCTTTTTATTCTCATTTTCTATGCTATAGCATAGAAATAGTCATAAAGAGAACTTAAATATCATATTTAGTACCATCAATACAACAATATGTAGTTGAGTATGTAGTTTGAGTTTTAAAATCATGTTCAGCAGCTGTTAAAATCGATTGTATACGTGTTTTTCTGTGAAATAAAAACTTGATTTATTTTCTAAACTCGAAGTTTTATTTAAAATATTACAATTGTATTTTAATGGTGGTATGGTATACTACCATTTGCATACACTTTTTGCTGTGGGCACCACATGGCCAAAGTGTCTATGGAAAGTGGTCATCCCCCTTTGTTTCTGTTGCCGAAATGTATGGGAAACGTTTTTGGCGATTTCTGTCTTTCCTAGTACTGAAAGTCTTTCCTAGGTCTCATAGAGTTTTTTGATCCCCACATGAAATAGAATCGATTGGCATGAAAAAAAAATTTTTGGACTTTTTGCATTTTTTTTGCCAACTGTAAGTTTTTTACAAAATCTGTGAATGCAGTTCAAAATATGTCAAAAAGTTAGGGCAGATCTTCTAAGAACGTTTTGCTGTAACTGCAACGGTTAAGGTACTTGCCCTTACTGCCCCGTTTCAAAAATACACCCTGTATATATATATATATATATAGTGAAATATTTATTTAGTTATACTTTATGTACGATGTACTTTGGCGGACTGCATTTTCTGCCAATCTGCCATTACTCCCTTTACTATATTTAGAAATACAACATGTGAAATCTGCAGTTCATTTAGGTCAACAAACAGTACATCAATAGTTCAAAAGCACAACAGTTTACAACTTACATCGATGAGTACGAGAGTATTCGTTCTATCTAATCTATTAAACTTATCGTAACCAAGATCTAGGACAGCCGAGTCAAGTGCACGGTGAGCAAGGCTGCCAGCGACGAGAGGACGACGTGCGCGCGTGTGACGTAAGCGGCGCCCGCGCACGCGTGGCGGCCGGGGCCGAAGCACGCCGCGTACGCCATAAGGTACGGGATGTGGCTCTGCTCGTACAGCCCCGTGAACATGGCGTGGTGCGGGCCGCGCGCGAACACGGCCACGTCGTCTCCGCCGTGTGTCTCCTCATCTAAGGGTATGTCCACATGAGAACGCCATCTCACGTTACCTGTTTACAAAAAGGGCTTTATTATTTAACAATGAAAAAATCCGTCCAGAAATTAAAATCCTAAAAATACACAAAGAGTAACCTCCAAAACCTTGAAAATAAATTGTGTTGATTACATAGCCCTTTAACTTACTATTTTGATTGAAGCGTCGTCGTCATGTTGGGGGACCGATTTTAAATTTTTAATTTAATTTTTATTTTACACTTTATAAATTGATATACTAGTCAAGCTCTTTGATTTGATACCCATATGTTGTGAATAAAAAATGTAATTAGCAATTTTGTGGTTGTGGCCATCTTGGATTTGTAAGTTTTAGTAGTCTAGCCCTTTCATTTGATACCCATAACGAGGTAGTTGTGAAAAATTTGTGCACTGTCATTTTGTGGTGGTGGCCATCTTGTACCGATTTTTGTCAAACATAGCTAAAAACACACACAGACATACACAGACACACAAACACACACACACATACACACACACAAACACAGACCCGTCAAACTTATAACACCCTGTCGATCTTACGTCGTTGGTTAAAAATCAACAACGTCAATGATGTGAAGCGATACTCACCGTAACTGGATTCAGACAACACGTTTGGCCTGATTTTATTGAGATGCGAACGGTAACCAGGGCCGTTGGTGTATGACAGTGTCATGTACGGCACGTTGTTGTCGTCTACATCTCTGGAGGGGCCCAAGATGGCTTGGCCCCGGGGCGAGTATCCGTTGAACGCCATGACGTGCGCGTGGTCCGCGGTCACCACCACGAGTGAGTCTTCCTCGGACAGCAGTTGTAGAGCGACGGTCACGGCCTTCTCCATCTCCAGGGTCTCGTCCAGCGCCAGCTGCGCTCGGTTGTCGTGGTGCCCGTGGTCGATGCGGCCCCCCTCAACAAACAGAAAGAACCCTTTCTCGTTGCGGCTCAACATTTTGATCGCAGTAGCCGTGAGTTCGGAGAGAGTAGGCTCGGTAGTAGTGTTCGCTTCCAGGTGATACATCATGTGATTACTTTCGAACAAGCCCAGCAGATACTCAGGCAAATTGTTATTAAGATTCAACAGTTCTGCACGATTCCAAATATAATTATACGTGACGTTTCGATCCCTCTTGTCCTGCTGCCACTCCTCTATCAGATTGCGGCCGTCCATCCGTCTGCCTGGTATCCCTTCCTCATCAGTAATATTTGTTGGCAAAAAGACACGTCTACCGCCACCTAAAATAACCTGCAATACAATTAAATATTATTATTAACTTAATGATCTGATTAACTTAATTTTAATCTACATTATATATCGTTATATATTTTAATTGATTTCATTACAATATTTTATATGCTGTTGCATGCAAAAAAATACATACAGCGATGTTTGTTTTTTTTTTGAATTTTTGTATGTTTGTACGCTTGTACGTTTCTACGCTTGCAGGCTGTGATTGGTTATGGACATCCCTAAATGCCTGAGTCTCACCGTATATGGCACCGACTTCAAGAAAAGTCATACGCGCAATTTTTGTTTTTTGAGGTGGTACATCTGCTATTATGTTTAGCTTTTCGGTGCATTCTTTTCTAGAGTAGGTTAAGTGTATTTGTTAAAAAATACTTGCTTTTCCTTTTTTAGAGTAATTTAATTTCGTTGGTAGTGAGTTTTAATTATTTTGAAAGTAAACAACTTAACAATAGACATTCGTAAATGCGAGCTTACAATAGAAAACTTTGAAGCACTGCAAACTAGAAGACCAAGATGATAGACCGTTGGAAATATTGCATACTGCAGGTATCCTTAATAAAGTAGCTGTAGAATCAATAATATTCGTCCAATAACTCAAACGAAACAATCATAATGTTTATTGTTAAGGATTCAAATCTAGAGCATTACATTTATCGATTAAGATATAGAAAAAAATGAATCGGTTCAGGCGGGATTCGAACCCAACATCTGTCCCCTCACAGGGGGAACGCTCTGACCGCTGAGCCACCGAACCTTCGCCTGAAACCATCCAATTTTTTCTATACATATATCCGTCTTTTCATCCGATTTGAATAGTTGGCAAACTAAATGCTTTCAAATTTCATTCAGCATTCCATTTATGCTGTACATAATTAAGAAGTTGTGTTGTCTGTTTTTGTAGTCCAAGTCTGGATAATTTCAGAATGTCTGGACCACACCTGTACTGTACCTACCATGCTACAGGATGCTCATAAATATAACAATACTTGACTCATTCCACACTTATTATTTCCCTTGGGAATCTCCGGTATTCAAGGTCCAATATCAAAGAAATTTATATAGGATTACGTCAAAGCTAAACCTAAACGAATATAAAAATATTTTTCGAAATCGTTGCGATGAATTCAATAATATAGTTGTACACATAATATTATGTACACTTCTGCGTACCCATTCAAAGGAAACAGGCGTGATGATATGAAGTGGGTCTGGCATAAATAATGACATAGGCCACGGTAGCTACTTTCCATCAGGTGGGCCGTGTGCCTGTCTGCCACATAAAATGTATAAAAAAATAATAATATGCGGATGTAGCAATCGCATTTGATTTCCTGGTATTTATTGAAGAGTTCTGTGGTCTGTCCCTGAAACCCCTCATCAGATCTTCACAAAATTAAAATGGAACCATTTCGGAATAATCCCCCTTCGAACAAAATAAGAAATTTACAACTCCGTCCACAACAGAACTGTCGGAGATATGTGCGTCTAAACATAAAAAATTAAATATGTAAACAACTACAGCGTTGTTTCTAGACTTAAGCAAGGCATTTGATTTTGTTCATCACTCCACCTTACTAGTTAAACTGGATAGATATGGTATCAGAGGTCCAGCCATTGAATGGATCAAATCTTTCCTTTCAGATAGAATGCAAATCACTAGAGTTGTTCAATTTGATAAAAACACAAATAGTATAGCTACTTTTGATTCAGAGCCTAAATGCAATCATTTTGGTGTCCCACAGGGAAGTATACTGGGACCAATATTGTTTCTTTTATACATTAACGACCTTCCCCAGGTGGTTAAATATGATTGTGTGTTGTTTGCAGATGACACTACGATAGTAATGGGTTGTGAGAATACGGAGACGTATGAAACAAATATAAATAACACCTTGGACGACATAGCTACCTGGTTGAATCAAAATTCTTTAAAAATTAACATTGACAAAACTAAGATTATTAATTTTAAAACTCACCAGAGTAAGCCTTTACAACTTAACATAGTATATAGGGATCAACAGGTTGAACAAACACATAATACTAAGTTTCTCGGCATATTCATAGATGAGCACTTAACGTGGAAAGAACATATTGATGCTCTAAGCTTGAAAATCCATAGATTTGTGTTTGCTTTAAGAAAAGTTAAAGACATGATATCTAAATCTACAGCCATAATGGTATAATAATATAATGGCCGTACCTGATAATGGAACAGACATAGGCATGAGCCTATGTCTGTTCCATTATCAGGTACGGCATTGTTGTTTGGGGTAACTCTTCAGAAATTCCACGGGTCTTTATAGCACAAAAAAGGTGCATTAGAGCTATATTTGGTATGGCTTGGATGGATTCTTGTTTACATGTGTTCAAAGCCAATAAACTCTTAACTGTACCATGTATTTATATATATGAAAGTGCCATATTTGTGAATAATAATATATCACTATTTAATAAAAAGGACAATTTTAATAAACGGAAGGTTACACACATGCAGCTTGAGATGCCGGCACCTAGGTTAGAAATATTTAGACGTAGCTGTGTTTATATGGCTCCACTAATTTACAACTCATTGCCAGCGTCGATTATAGACCTGCCTTATAAAAAATTTTGTGCTGCATTACATAAATGGTTGGTGGACGAGACCTTTTATACAGTGGAAGATTTCTTAAAGAAATATGCATGTCGTTCGTACCACTGCAGAAATGCATTGTAGCAGACACTGCGCTCTTATTGTGACTGTAATATTTTTGTTATTAAGTAGATATTGCTGTGTATAATTGTGTTTGCATGCCAATTGTATGGCGGAATGTGCCCGGACTTGATATCATATTACCATCTTTTATTGTACCACATTACACGCAAATAAAGGAATTTGAATTTGAAAATTTGAATTAGAAATCCGAATTGAGAACCTCCTCGTTGCTTAGAAGTCGTTTAAAAACTAGGGCATGAGTTAAAGGGGTGCAACGGGGGTCCGTATTTCACGTGCGAAGCCAGGGAAGGTCAGCTGAATAGATGATTCAGCGCGAATGGAATCCGATTGCAGGGTCCAAAACCTCCACGTGGTGCACCCTGGCCAAGGGAGCGGTGGGGCCTCTTTCTTTCGCGCTGGTGCATACGGCAAATACCGGCAAACCTCCCGTTTCCGGAATTCAATAGGGACGTCGTACTTCCCACTCCTGAGGGAATCATCTTAACACCGTCGATTGTCCTGGGGCAGCCGTAGAGCGCGATATATGTTGGTAAGGTAATCCTACAGACATTTTCTGGAGATCCGAGACGGCATGTGGTTTTTGGCAATCTGAGTCCAATATAACCACCCCCTGTTGGCCAACGGAGGTGGTATCTGAGGGAAATTCTGCATGATAAAAGATTTGGAATGGAATCCGAATTGCACGCAAGCGGAGCCACGGGCAACAGCTAATAATTTATGTAGTACGTAATACGCAACACAAACCTTGAATTTGTTCCCCGGGTGCAGGTGCACGAGCTGGTGTGCGATGTCGGGGCAGGTGGCGGGGTTGAAGCCGCGGGCGCGCACGTCCGCGTCCGACTCCCAGTTACGGTCCGACTTGGCGTACGCGCCGGCCGGAGACGCGTGCGTCACGCGCGTCGTCGTCACGATACCTGGCAACACGACGCTCATGTTGGTCTTTAATGCTAACAGACATACGGTTCAAAATTTAAACGGTTCAGGCGTTTCCAACTAATATACTCGTACCTTTCAACAAAAAGAAAACTTAATCCAAATTAGTTCATCCGTTCAGGAGCTATGATGCCACGGATAGACACACACATACTCACTCACTCACAGACACGTGAAACTTATAACCCCTCGCCGTTTTTACGACAAGGGTTGAAACACATATCGGTAGTTTAAAACAAAATACTGGTGTTTGTTGACATTCACATAAATTGTAAATCGCTGAATATAACATTCACCATATCTCCTCCGTGTGTGTTAACATTCACCGGCGTACATTTGTACGTCCGATTTAAGTAAAGACACAGTAATAATATAAAGATTAAGTAAATTTTGGTGATTGGTGATTTTGATGATTGTCAACATACACCGGTGTTTCTTAACATTCGCTAATTTCGGACATTCGCATCGTGTTATCGCGTTACCAAACAAAGGAAGAGGTGCCTATTTTTAAAATATTATGTTTCAGAGATCTTAAACTAAAATAAAGTTTATAAAAGTGCATAAAAAGTCTTGGTTAAAGGTTCAAGGGCCGGTGTTGGCATATGCTGTACAGCATATGCCCACACCAGCCCTTGAACCAATCTAAATTGAACATATATCACATATACTTTTACAATAGGTATCTAATCAAAGCAAATAGTCATCTGCAGTTCTATAAAAATATAAACATACAGGTGCATCCCTGCAGTGGTTTTTCCAGGCAATTGAAATATGCGGTGCTTCAAGAAGGGCACTAGAAAGTTAATACAGGGTCAGCAGCACGAGTGTAACGCCCTGGTGTTGCCCACGTCCATAATAGTACAACGCCAGCGTCTTTGGACGGTGCCGGGGGCGAAGATCCCAGTTTCGTGATGTCTCATGTTTCATTTTTGTTGGTATATGCCCATCCAGTAACGCCCAACGAGTAACACTGTTATTGGTTGGAAAAAGAATTCCCAATGTGTCACAGATGTTACTGGATGCAACCCTTTTAGTTCCGACAAATAACACTGGAACTTCCGAATTTTTTTATAACGACTTCACAATGCGCGTCTAGAAGTTTTCATTTCAAAAATTGTGTGAAACTATTTTCTAATGTAGGTATTGAAATGAAATGAAATGAAATGAAATGAAATGAAATGAAATGAAAATGAAATGAAATGTCTTTATTTGTGAAACATAGGTACACAGAGATCTTAAGAGGTATTAGGCTCACTATGTTTTGCCACTTGGGCATACAAATTAGATTTAGTGCAAGCAACACTTGGCCAATTATCATAGTGTCATAATATCACAACTGTATATTGTTGTAGTATAAAACAATAATACCAAACATGCAATACTGTTTAACAATTCAAAATATTTCTGGGAATAAAAAATGTCAAGTAAATAAATGTCAAATTGCGATTACAAATTAAAGTATAAAAGAAATACATACAAAAAATAATAAAATATCAAAGTCAACATAGTCAAAGAATGTCAAATTATGATTACAAATTAAAGAATAACAATAATTAATAAAATATCGTTTATATTGAATTGTCATTTAGGAATCCATCTAGTGTATAGTAGCATTTGTCAATTAATAATGATTGTAGCATGATTTTAAACTTAAGTACAGGCAATGATTTTATTTCCTTAGGAATTTTATTAAAAATTTTTGGGGCCATACCAAATATACTTTTGTCCATAAGGGCTGTTTTACAATTTACATTGCACAGTTTTTCGACATATTGTCGGCGTAGTGGGCCCCTTCTAACCTCCGATACTAGTTGAAAATGTCTGGGATTGGTTTTAACAAATGTTGCTGTTTCCAATATATACAGTCCCGTTAGAGTAAGCAATTTGTGGTTTTTGAAGTAAGGTGCACAGCTATCCGTCATTCTCAAACCCCACATGGACCTGATACATCTTTTTTGCATTCTGAATACACATTCAATATTAGTTGAATGCCCCCAGAATATAATGCCATATCTCAGGATGGATGCCACTAGCCCGTGATATGCCATTAGAAGTGAATCTTGACTCACTTTCTTTGATAGTTGTAGAAGTGCATACGAGGCCTGGCTCAGTCTCTTGCATAACTCTTCTACTTGCGGCTTCCAAGTGAGTTGGTTATCAATTGTTACGCCTAAAAATTTGATTTTTGTAGTTTCCTCTATTTTAAAATTATCAAATGTAACATTTATATTCGGAATACTACTTCTTTGGTGGAAATGCATTACCTTAGTCTTGTTAAGATTTATTAGTAAATTATTCTTGTTCAGCCAAGTGATAATATTAGAGAGAGATATATTTATTTTATTTTGATATTCATCAGGTTCATCACATCTTACTACCGCTGTGCTATCATCAGCAAAAAGAACCATGTTACTATCTGTAGTTTTTGGAAGATCATTTATGTATATAAGAAATAACAACGGTCCAAGAACGCTGCCTTGTGGCACGCCATATTTAACCACTCGTGGTTCCGAGAGGTGTAAGATTTCTAGATTGTTTTTTGGACATATTCTACTTGCTAACACTCGTCCGCTTGTAATGGCGCGACTGACTCTCACCAGCGTCGCGCCCGTCCGCCAGCGCCCACTCCGCGATGGACTCCACCTGGTTGGCCGCGTTCCTGGCGCCTGCGCAGTCCCGGCGCGGCACGGCCGCACTCACCCCCAACATGCCGTAATTCGTTTTGACGCCGCACAGGTACGAAGTGGCCGTGCACGCAGAGTCCGCCACCTGACTGTTGACGCAGTACGTCTGAACAAATAAAAAATAGAAACGTAAAAAATATTTTCTACTTATAACCATCTTATAATTTACTTCCTACTATGTTAAATTTTTCTTTTACGTTGATAAAACCAGGTTATATTTGCTTCATCGGCGGAGAAGTAGCAGAAAATGGTGAATAGCGCCATGAATGAGGTCTTTACAGCGAACAGTATGAAATGCGATGTCCGTACGGTACTGCAATCAATCGATGTCTGGAAAGCCAGTGGTCCAGATGGTATCCCAGCGGAGTTAGTCCTACAGTTCGGGTACAGTGCCTTCGGCTTGGAAAGAGGCTTGGAACAAGGGGACTCGCTCAGACCCAGGCAACTATCAACCCATAGCCTTCACCTCAATGCTGTGGAAGGTCTTTGAGCACATCATTAACAAACAGGTCATGCGTCACCTAAAAGATCACTCTTTAATTAATAACTGGCAATATGGTTTCAGGCCTAAACGGCCAATGGGTAATCTTCAAGCATACGTTACTCATCTTTGGGATGAGGCTATGGACAAGTACGGCGAGTCACTGGTCTTGATATCGCCAAAGCTTTCGATAGAGTCTGACATAAATTGTTTCTTTCCAAGCTACCAGTCTTTGGTCTCCATCCTAGACTGTGTAACTGGGTTGCTAGCTTCCTGTGGGACCGCGTCCTCTATGATGGACGGGCTTCGGAGTTCTTGCAGGTAAATACCGCATGGGTCCGTCTTATCTCCTACTCTCTTTCATGTGCATATCAACGACATGTTGTCCACCGATAGCATACAGTGCTATGCAGACAATAGCACCATACACGGGAGTTATCACGGACATCTTGTGGCCAAACAGTCTGATATCGCGGAAAATGACAGCTTCTTGTAACTGAACTGGACCGGATCCTGAATAACATTTCGTAATGGAGCTCTGAGAACCAGGTCGAGTTCAATGTCTAGAAGACGCAGGCTTGTACATTCACAGCAAAGGTATCTTCTTTCCTTCCCCTTCCCATTCTTCAGAGCACGTTACTGCCACTGCAGGACAATCTCAATAACTTAGGTATGGATGTTCGCTGCAACTTGAATAACAAAAACTACATCGAGAGTGTCCTCAAAACAGCCTCGCGTGCAAATGCGTAGGGATGTTGCTTCCTTGGTTGTATATTACCGTTTCTACCATGGTGCGTGTTCTGGTGAGCTCTTCCAACTAATCCAACTATCTCCTTTCCTACAAATGACAACACGTGCTGGGCTTAGATGTCATCCTTACACTGTGTAGAATATTATACGAGCAAGAACCAAGCGGTTCGGAGACTCTTTTCTTTGCAGTACCACCAAGACCTGGAATTCATTACCAGCTCACGTGTGTCCTTCTTCTACAGTCCCGGGTCCTTTAAGCACTGTGCTACTTGCGCAAACATGTGTACACTGGAGGAGCTTATGAGTGTCTCTGAGAACGCTATCAGGGTGGCTGCACACTGGGCAAATAAAATATGACATGATATGCCGTCGACCCGACGTTGGATGTGTCGAACAGTTTGCGTACCTACTTGATTAGTGTGAGGTTGAAAGGAAAGCGGACTGCGGGAAATCGCGTGAATGGTTCATAAAATGGTACCTTTATGAGTGGTCAGTTAGTGTCGAAAAAGGAACGACTGGTGGTACATAATGGCTTGCTAGTTCAGGGCATATTAAGGTGGCGCTTAATGTAAGGTATGTGAAAGAGACACCAAGTCCGGATAAGCAGAGGTTTATTGGACACTGCCGGGGGCGACCTCGCGACACATTGAACGAATTATTCAAGTATTGAAAGACGGATCAAATAAAATTAGTAACGTATGTAACCTACGCATTACCTAGCGATAATCAAGTCTCACTCACTTTGGCCAAGCCTGTCGTCGGGAAGCTCTCGAACGACATTTGAGTTTCCTCGCCGGTGGCGCCGCGACGCTGGCCGAGCAGCGTGCGCGCGGCGGCGAGCGTGGGAATGGACATGCCATCGCCCAGGAACAGCACGACGTTGCGCGCGCTGCCGCCGCCGGGCGGGGCGCGACGCGCGCACGCGTCGATGGCGTCCTGCGCCTGGTTGGCCCAGTAGCGCGGGTCGCTCTCCAGCAAGCGGGCGGCGGCGCGCGCGCCCGGATCCGACGGGTGGTAGTGGTCGGCGCGTGCGCACAGCGCGGCCGCTGCGACCAACGCCAGCGTGACGCGTAACGCCATGCTGAACGAAGTGACTGAACGGTTGTCTTGCTCCGTGTGCATTTATCTTCTTCCAAGTATCTAATCTGGGTATTAATATTCCTTAATCTAAAACTATTAATGGGGTTTAACTGAGTATTGAAACAATATTTAAACTTAATATGATTACGAGAAGTCATCGGCGGCCTTAGCGAAACTGAAGCAGCCTATGTAAACCGTAAACGTGATCTATTTCGTAAAGTCTATACATAAGTATATAATGTGTATATATATATCTCAGCACTTAAAAATTAAAGGAACACAATTATATAAGTCTCGGTCAGGCACTACCTATATACATCACTCACGACGCGACGCCTATTTCACCTAAGTTTTGGGGTTCAGAAGCTGGCTATTACACTACGGACGTGAATCCACTCCTAACTCCAGCAATGTAGTACAATGTACATCTTTCTACATTATTATATAATTGTAAAGTGGTCATGTCTGTACATTTGAGTTACTTAAAAAATACTTGGGTTATGTTATATTAACGATACTGAACACGAAAATATTTATTTCGGAATTCATGTCTGTTTGTCTGTTTGTTCGCGAATGACGCAAAAACTACTGAACGGTTTTTTATGTGGTTTTTCTTTATTAGAAAGGGCTTGGTCACTCTTGAAATATAAATGTTTGTTTGACTGAGATTATAGATGTCGCTTTTTTGTTTCTTACAGGTGATTTTTGACAAGTGATTGGGTACATCCGGGCAACTTTGCATATAAATACTACTATACTTTGTGCATAGTAGTATTTATTGTTACATGTACATTTATGTCGACAAATACATAGGTATTTAAAATCATGAAATACAATTTGTAATTCTATAATTTAGTGACAAATACACATGATGGCGCTTGCTTGAGAACAAGTGAGGTATGGTTTACCTCACGAGACGAGTAGGTATTTAAGAAAGCTCTTAGTGTTCATTTTCCACTAGCTCTTAAAATATAAATTGTGTATTACGAGTAGTAGTAGATGTTGGAATAGTATTGCCAATTTGATCAGTTAACACACTTCTTGTTTAAGGTGGCAACACTAATAAGCACACAGCCCACCTGATGGGCAGTGGTTACCGTGGCCTATGGACGTGTACAACACCAGGGGCGTTACACTCATGCTGCCGACCCTGAGCTAACCTCCTAATACCCTTCTTGAAGAACCCCATATTGTACTCGATTTTGAAAACCACATCAGGGTATTTTTTTTACGTGCGGAAAATCCCCACGGATACCTCCCCACCGGAACCCGTGGAAGAGGTTATGTCGGTGCTATAGGTATCATGTGTGTGTGTGTGTGTGTGTGTGTGTGTGTGTGTGTGTGTGTGTGTGTGTGTGTGTGTGTGTGTGAGTGTGAGTGTGTGTGTGTGTGCGTGTGCGTGTGTGTGTGTGTGTGTGTGTGTGTGTGTGTGTGTGTATGTGTGTGTGTGTCTCTGTGTGTGTGTGAGTGTGAGTGTGAGTGTGTATGTGTGTGTGTGTGTGTGTGTGTGTGTGTCTGTGTGTGTGTGTGCGTGCGTGCGTGAGTGGGTGCGTGCGTGCGTGCGTGTATTCCTTTTAAACCACTTACTTTGCAGACAAGTACACGGCCGACCTGATGGAAAGTGGTTACCGTGGCCTATGGACGTATGCAACACCAGGGGTGTCACACTCGCGCTGCCGACCATGAACAAACATTCTGATGCCCCTCTTGAAGAATCCCACAGTGTAGGCACTTGGGAAAACCACAGGGAGGTCATTGCACAGCTTGAGTGTGCGTGGGATGAAGTTTCTTTCATACCGTACAGTGCGCACCGTCTCAAGTCGCAATGTGTGAGGACGAATTCCCTGCTTATGGCGTGAGGTGCGATAAACAATTCATCTGAACACAAACCATTGTATAGGCGGTAGAACACACACAGTGAGGCAAAATCCCTCCTAAGGCTAAGAGGTTCCACACTACCTGTGAGTATGGGATTGTCAACCAGCCTCAAAGCCCGTGTTTGCACTATCTATAGTCTGTTACGTTTCAATGCTACTACAAAATGATTGTAACAGGAATTTATTTGTCTTATTTTTAAACATTCTTTTAGTATTGTTACTAATGACAAAGATGGAGGAAGGTTATTACATATTTTTGGCACCAAATATTGCTTTCCCCGTAATAATTACTACATGGGGGTGGTTGTAGCACGTTAGTATATTATCTCCTCGGGCGTGTCTTAGGCACCTTAAACTCACCGTTAGCATACTGCTCCACTGCTATCAACAACGATACCTACTCATGCACTCTGGTAGCATTTTGCATTCACTAAAAAGCTGTTCATAGTTATTTTTGCTTTCTACTATGTACACATCTCAACAAAATCTAGGGATATCATAATCTCATATTATTGAAGACTTTGTCATGTCACGTCGCCATTTGAGTCGAAATGAAATGTTACGAGCCGTGGGCATGTTAGAAAATGGTGCTATTCAACGCGTCGTTGCTGAGACCCTACACACCAGTCAAAACGTGATATCAAGATTGTGGTCACGTTATCGCAGTACTGGGGATGTGGCTGAACGGCATAGTGGTAGACATCGGGTTACTACGCAAAGACAGGAGCGATTCCTCCAAACGAAAGCCAAAAGACAACCCAGTATCACAGCGAGGCAACTCGTGCAAAGGCTCCATGAGGACCACCAGCTGCTGGTAAGCGACCAAACCGTGCGAAGGAGGTTGCATGAACTCAACCTTCATGCTCGAAGACCGCTACGTGCTCCAGCATCCGCTCCAGTTTGGATTTCATCCGGATTCAAGAAGAGTTCGTGTTTGGAGAACTCCAGGCAGAATTAGCCGTTTACGGCACCCTCAGCAGGTCCATTCTTACGGAGGCGGGACAATCATGGTGTGGGCAGGAATTCGTCTTGGCGGGCGAACCCAGCTCGTTTGGATTCAAGGCAGCATGACTCCGCGAAAATACCTTGAAGAGGTAGTAGAGCCTGTAATTATCCCACACAGAATCCAAATGGGCCTGGCATTTCTATTCATGCATGATAATGCTCCTCCTCATACGGCGCGGCTGGTATCGACAGCTCTTCAAGATACAAGTTATGGATTGGCCTGCACAGTCGCCCGACTTAAATCCCATCGAGCATATATGGGACATGTTACAACGAAAAGCGTTGCGAGATTTGACGACGGAACCAGAACTTTACAGACACTTGCAAAGAACTTGGGACCTCATACCTCAACAGGACATTGACAATTTAATTTTAAGTATGAGTATCCGCTGTAGATGTGTAATTAATGTAAGAGGTAGCAACACTGATTATTAATAATTAGTTTTTATTATATTTATAATTTTTTTATTAAAATTAATAATTTTACTAAAAGACTTATGAAATTTGTACTCGTACCAATTTTCTGCAATGATTAAAAAAGTTAACATTTTGATTTAAAACTAAAATATCACGAAATGTTTTCTTTTTTTATTAAAGCTACTAAAATGAGTTACTTTTCTTCCATTCGCTATCTATGAAAATACTTCCTAGATTTATTGAAATTTGATAAAATATAAAATATCCCTAGACTTTGTTGATGTGTGTATATATAAAAGTTTTTGGGCTAACCAACACAACTTATTTTCGACTTGTTGAATGTTACAATGGTGACACTCGAGCTTGACGGCAATCGCCATATGCTTTTTCACACGCCACCTAAAGGGCCCGGGACTGTAGGAAGAAGAAAACAGGTGAGTTGGTAATGAATTGCAAAGGCAAAGGAAAGAGTTTCCGAACCGCTTGGTTCTTTTTTTTTATACCACTTAGGTGGCAGACAAGCACACGGCCCACCTGATGGAAAGTGGTTACCATGGTCTTTGGACAAGCTTTTGGTCTTCCCACTGACAGCACAAAAACTCTTCAGTGTGCTCTCTTGATGTTCTTGATTGGATATTCTGCACCGTGTGCGGGTGACATCTGAGCTCTGCACGTGTTGTCCTGTGTAGGAAAGGGGAGGGTGGGACTAATTGGAAGAGCTCATCAGAATTTCTGTCTTGTCAATGGTGAATCTGAACATTCACCATTGTACAGACTTTAAAATACAGCCAAGGACGCAACATCTCTACTCATCTGCAAAGGCATTTACGAGATGTGTGGGTATCTTTTTGTGTTTTCGCTGTTTTTAACGGGTAATTTAAAGGAACGGGAAATTTGAGGCTCACCCGATCCTGCAGTCAAACTGTGTAAACAGTTTTGAGGGAGCAGTCACCAATGTTTGTGAACCTATAATAAAATGCCCTTAGTTAAATTTTTTTTTATTATATACATACTATATAATATAACTATTCCAATTTTATTATACTTAACCAATATACTTGAATAAATAAATATTTATAAAAACTTAATTATTTTATATATAATTGGTTAGTTGGACTTATTCTAAGTTAGTAAATTAATATTATGGCATTATCATTATGCGAATCATTATATCATTATGTGAAAGCCGATATGAAAGCGTGGCTCGACGAGATCATCTACCGTTAACCTTCGAGTGGGTGACGATGATGTTTTCTCGCTTCTCGCGGAGCACAGAAGGATCTTCTACAAAGAGGTACTAAAGTGTCTTTGTTAATATTTATTTTATTGATAATAGACAACATTTAACAAATAGAGATTTTTAAATTACGTATTACTAGCATGTTAGCTTGAGTACAATCACAACAATAACAACGAGCAACAGTATGACGACATACAATAGGTGCGTAATTAGCACCTAAACCTGTGCATGTTGAACAGATTGGTCGACAAGAACGCCACCGCTAGCAGTGCGATGGAGAGCGTCGCGTGAGTTGTAGGAGCGGCCGAGGGCGCGTGCAGCCCGGGGCCGAAGTGCGCCGCGTACGCCATGCGGTGCGGGATCTGGCTCTGCTCGTACAGCCCCGTGAACATGGTGGGGTGCGGGCCCCACGCGAACACGGCTACGTCGTCGCCGCCGTGGGTCTCCGAGTCTAAGGGTACGTCCACGTGTGAACGCCATCTGACGTTGCCTGGTTAACAACATTCAGCATTAGTGAACACACGACAAAATCAACAACGTCAATGATGTGAAGCATGAGCGATACTCACCGTAACTGGATTCGGACAACACGTTCGGCCTGATTTTATTGAGATGCGAACGGTAACCAGGGCCGTTGGTGTATGACAGTGTCATGTACGGCACGTTGTTGTCGTCTACATCTCTGGAGGGGCCCAAGATGGCTTGGCCCCGGGGTGAGTATCCGTTGAACGCCATGACGTGCGCGTGGTCCGCGGTCACCACCACGAGTGAGTCTTCCTCGGACAGCAGTTGAAGAGCGACCGTCACGGCCTTCTCCATCTCCAGCGTCTCGTCCAGCGCCAGCTGCGCTCGGTTGTCGTGGTGCCCGTGGTCGATGCGGCCCCCCTCAACAAACAGAAAGAACCCTTTCTCGTTGCGGCTCAACATTTTGATCGCAGTAGCCGTGAGTTCGGAGAGAGTAGGCTCGGTAGTAGTGTTCGCTTCCAGGTGATACATCATGTGATTACTTTCGAACAAGCCCAGCAGGTACTCAGGCAAATTGTTATTAAGATTCATCAGTTCTGCACGATTCCAAATATAATTATACGTGACGTTTCGATTCCTCTTGTCCTGCTGCCACTCCTCTATCAGATTGCGGCCGTCCTTCCGAATGCCTGGTGTTCCTTCTTCATCAGCAACATTTGTTGGCAAAAAAGCACGTCTGCCACCACCTAAAATAACCTTGAACATAAAGAATATTTATATTTTTTTATTAAAATGGAAACTTTTACTTATTTGTGTAAGAAAATACCAATACAGATAACAAAATAACAACATTACATTTACACCATTGTACATTTACACCGGCATTCTTCTTATCTTGTAACTTTTAAGAATATGACTCTTAAACTTTACATGCTTATTTAAAATATAACTTTGTCAGATAAACCTTAAACTGGTTCCCGGGGTGTAGGTGCACGAGCTGGTGCGCGATGTCGGGGCAGGAGCTGTCGAAGCCGGCCGCCGCCACGTCCGCGTCCGACTCCCAGTTGCGGTCCGCCGACTTGGCGTACGCGCCGGCCGGGGACGCGTGCGTCACGCGCGTCGTCGTCACGATACCTGGCAACACGTAATGTTTATTGTACTAAGACGAACATACGGCGCGCCCGGGCTATGAGTCGGTCAGACTCCATTTACCCACTAAACGCTTGCTACCAATAGCCATTTTCTCCTTTACTAATACAGCGCCGCGCCACTTTGAGTAGCCAAGAAGGCACTATTCACTGGAGGATATGACACAGCAATATATTTGCTGCAATATTTTGCACGTGTGACGTAAGTACTCTTCCTACTTCCTGAGACTCTACTTCCTAACATTCGTCCGCTCGTAATGGCGCGGCTGACTCTCACCGGCGTCGCGCCCGTCCGCCAGCGCCCACTCCGCGATGGACTCCACCTGGTTGGCCGCGTTCCTGGCGCCAACGCAGTCCCGGCGCGGCACGGCCGCACTCACCCCCAACATGCCATAATTCGTTTTGACGCCGCACAGGTACGAAGTGGCCGTGCACGCAGAGTCCGCCACCTGGCTGTTGACGCAGTACGTCTGAACAAAAAGAAAAGCCAATAATGGTTACTTGTACCTACGCATATTAGAATAATTCAAGAATACCGACCTAATCACTGATCTTATATTTAAAAAGGATCTTCATACTTTCGACATGTCAAAACCGTATTCTCGACCCACAAGTAATTATAAAAATATGCTTTCTTACGAGTACTAACAAAATACGTTTTGCGGTACCGAGAACGCGTAATATTTCAGAGAAACTAACCAGCCTAACTTAGGTACAACGCCTGGAACTATGTATGTGTGCAATAGTTCGCCAATAGCAATGTTAAGACATCCCACAGAGACGATTCGTGCTGACTGTTTCCGAAAACAGTAACTTCAGACTGAGACGTTTGACTTACTCCTCTATATGAAACTTTTAACTCGCTCATTGACGTGTTGTTATGTAGCACTCACTTTGGCCAAGCCTGTCGTCGGGAAGCTCTCGAACGACATTTGGGTCTCCTCGCCGGTGGCGCCGCGGCGCTGGCCGAGCAGCGTGCGCGCGGCGGCGAGCGTGGGAATGGACATGCCATCGCCCAGGAACATGACGACGTTGCGCGCCTTGCCGCCGGGCACCTCGCGCCGCGCGTGCGCCGCGATGGCGGCCTGCGCCTGGTTGGTCCAGTAGCGCGGGTCCCGCTCGGCCAGGTCGGCGGCGGCGGCGCGCCCGGCCGGGTCGGCGGGGTGGTAGTGGTCGGCGCCCGCGGCCAATGCGGCCGCCGTCACCAGCAACGCGACTAGTAGCCTCATGTTCTTGATCGAAGTAACTGTTTCACGGGACTCATGTTGCGTACCTTTATCATTTTCACAATATCTAATCTTAAAATTATAATCCTAATCAGAAACTATGGGGATTAGTTAAGTATTGGGGTAGATTTAGATAAAGGGAGGTCATCGGCATCTCTCCACAAAGTAGTTCAAGTAAAAAATAACACTAAGGTGTGCCAGCGATTTATGTACATTTTTTGTGCAGTTACGTCGTATTCGGGTCGAAAACACTACAGGCTGTCTCAGATTACAATTATTGAGGTGTATCTAACGTAAGGTCCTTATTGGGTATGAGACATTTTCCTTGCTGACCATAAACCATGGGCGAGTGTGGAAAGTACAAACCGCAACTGTCACCCCCAGTATGCGTTCGTAATACCTACTGCCCTTTGTGTTCCACAATGCCTTCTGCTAGTGAGAGATATAGCGCACAGCAACGGTTCTACAACACCTCCTAGCAGCATTTCACAGGGCCGTTCCTAACTCAACCGGAATTAGCTATAGGCAGTAGCGTCTCCTTGCTCAAGAGAGGCGTTGCCGTCTCCGTTATCCAGGGCGCACTACGTGGAGGTTTGAGCAGGCAAGGGGTACTTTCAAACGATACAACTTCATCGAGTTTGGTCTCATTTGAATCATCTTGACGAGTAGTTTTTCTTTCAATGGTAATGGGGACTGATAACTTGTATCCCGTGAGTTCATTCTCTGTTTTCTGTTCAAACCCTCGAGTTCTTTCTCTGTTTTCATTTGAAAAACTTTGCAGAAAATATTTTCGTTTTAGTTCAACAGATGTTATAAGG
Source organism: Eilema griseolum (assembly GCA_963662185.1). NCBI lineage: Eukaryota > Metazoa > Arthropoda > Insecta > Lepidoptera > Erebidae > Eilema > Eilema griseolum. The sequence goes on from OY759247.1 coordinate 95,169, forward strand.
AATAGCTTGTTTCTTTTTTATTAATATTTTTCCTTTCATTTAACATTTACTCAACACTAGATATTTATACTGTTGACTGAATGCACGTGCTACACCTATGTACTATTTAGCAATATTCAATTATTTTTAAACCTCACTGGTTTTGCGTTAGGGCATTTTTACAGGTTTTTATATAACAGTTAAATAAACATTACAATAGAATCTAGCCCCAACCGGAACGTCTTCTCTAACTCCTAGACACTACACAACGTAGGAAATGTACAGTCATCATCATCATCATCTTCATGGAGATGTATTGTCCTGATTGCATCCGAAGCCAAGATGACCTCGAAGCTTTCAGTTCTTCCTCTATCACTTTGCATGATCTTGGGCGTCCATAGTAGTGAGATCATCAGCATACATGAGAAGCCACGGAGGCTACTCATGTGAGCTTCTGAAGCTGACAAAGCGTCTAATACCACGCTGAACAAGTAAAGACTAAGGACGGATCCTTAGTGTACCCCGACGGTGATGGGGAAGGTTTTCGTGTCGCCAACAGCGGCCCGATCCACAATGTAGGAAAGGAGACGGGGATATCTGGGCCAAATTGTAAAGAGTTGAGATATGACTTAAAAAAAGCGGTATATTTTTCTATTTCAAAATTTAGGATAAACAGCTCAATTGAACATCAGGAAGTCGAGAAATCTTAAAACTAAGTTTATTCCACGAATATGATTCAATATCGATTACTGTGATCGATTCAAACAATATTGTCAATAAAAATACTTTCAACATAGTATTATTTCAGTTAAAGTGAACAAAACATAATAATAACAATAATATCCATTTAAAAAATATAATAGCAATGTAATTATAATAAATTCTGAATTGATTTTCGTTAATCGATTAATTAATTCTCGTTTTTTTCAACTGTACAAGTCGTGTTAATCAGTTATTTGTTTTAATCCAATGATTACTTGGCTCTGCGTTCTGATTGTTTCCAGATGATTTATTATAAATATGAATATGCACACATCTAATGAATTAGCAGAAGTTATATATATATAATAAGTAATAATTACAATAGACGTAGATCTAATTTTTAAACAATTACGGTTCACAATGATGTATGATTTTCCCTAGCTTACAGAAAGTGAATTAATTCTAATACCTTTAGGGACACATCAGATAAAGCAGGCACGATCATATTACGATGAGCATCTAAAAGGTAATGAAGGTTTCGTTTAGAAGTGTGTAGGATGGTCAGCAGCAGCCTGCTTCGAGAGTTGTCGGCTTCTAATACTGCATGGATGCTAAGGGGACGCATTCAGTCTAGACCTATAAGTCGCAAGACGTATTTTGTATATATCTTAGTTGACAACTCTCTACGAGGTAGAGAAGCAGTCCTCGGACATTACTGTAACTGTATTGTAGGTAAACGAACTGTAGGCTGCTGCGCACACATAATGTCAATTATATGGTACCTTGGTTGGGCTAGGTACCAAGGTAATGTAATTCTCCCTGCGCACTTCTCAAACGATATTCTAATTATAATTTTATTGAAGAAGAATAAAATATAATAATTATTTAGAGTTTTTTAACATGACATCCTTGTATTACATATCTTTAAAATCTATTTGTAAGTTTTCTTACATTATCCCTGAGTACAATATAAATCTTTTACAATAAAAATAACAACTTTCTACTAAAAAAACATAGAAATGACAGTTCAAAAATGTTAATTTCTTGCATAACCTCACTAATTAAATCTCTTATAACTCTGCTCTCTGATGTTCAAAATCTGCAGATTATACAGGAATGGTTTAATAATATATAAGCTCTCAATTGAGGCCACTCGCAACTTTTTACATTTAGGCCCAAGAATGTATGAAAGCGAATCTATCTCCTTTACAAACTCTGATTTTTTTAAATATACTATTTATTACATCTATTAGCTCTTAAATAGAATACTCAGCAGATTGCATGACACGAAGGTCGTCAGCAGTGCGAGGGCGGCGTGCGCGCGCGTGGCGTGGGCGGCGCCCGCGCAGGCGCGCCGGCCGGGGCCCAGGCACGCCGCGTACGCCATGCGGTGCGCGAGGTGGCTCTGCTCGTACAGCCCCGCGAACAGCGCGTGGTGCGGCCCGCGCGCGAACACCGCCACGTCGTCGCCGCCGTGGGTCTCGGAACTTAATGGGAAATCGACGTGCGATGGCCATCTCACGTTTCCTGAGAAAACACAAAATAGGAGGATAGCGTTATTGAATGAATACCACCACTTATGTAATATGTACGTGTAATACTAACCGTAGTTTACCTCGGCAGTCATGTCGGGCCGGCTTCCGTTCACGTGAGAGCGGAAACCCGGCCCGTTGGTGTACGAGAGAGCCATATACGGCAAACTGTGACTATCCCTGTTGTTGGCTGGACCTAGAATATCTCGTCCGCGACGCGAGTATCCGTTGAACGCCATGACGTGCGCGTGGTCCGCGGTCACCACCACGAGCGAGTCTTCCTCGGACAGCAGTTGTAGAGCGACGGTCACGGCCTTCTCCATCTCCAGCGTCTCGTCCAGCGCCAGCTCCGCCAGGTTGTCATGATGCGCGTGGTCGATGCGGCCCCCCTCAACAAACAGAAAGAACCCTTTCTCGTTGCGGCTCAACATTTTGATCGCAGTAGCCGTGAGTTCGGAGAGAGTAGGCTCGGTAGTAGTGTTCGCTTCCAGGTGATACATCATGTGATTACTTTCGAACAAGCCCAGCAGGTACTCAGGCAAATTGTTATTGAGGCTTAATAGCTCCGTACGATTCCAAATGTAGCTGTAGGTAACGTTTCGATCAATTTTGTCCCGTCGCCACTCCTCTATCAGATTGCGGCCATCTGTTCGTCTGCCTGCTCCTCCTTCTTCATCGGTAACGTTTGTTGGCAGAAAGGTATGTCTACCACCACCTAAAATAACCTAGTCGATGAAGAAATATTTTGAATTTTAATTTAATGCTCTTTTTAATACCACTTAGGTGGCAGACAAGTAAGTGTAAGTAATGGTGACCCTCTTTTCTGGGACTTTGCCTTCAGCTTACCATCAGGCAAGGCGAAGTCCAAATGACGTGTCCTATATAAAAAAAAAAAAAAATACGGTCCACCTGATTGAAAGTGGTTACAGTGGCGTATGGCAGTATGCATTTTTACCTGACTTTTTTACTTCATCTTTTTTTAGTTCACCGACATTTGGTGCCATAAAAATTTAACATAGTTTGGACCTATAGTTTTTATTTTATGAACATTTGTGTGTGTTTTAGATATATATTTTAACCGACTTCTTCATGGTCTCCAATATTACCGTGGTATATAACTAATCTAAAAAAATCTCTTGACCCTGGGTTCGGTATAACTCACATACAAATGTCATGGGTACTGGACCGTGACTCCGCAGATACTTCAGAGAACTCCTCGAAATCAAATAGGAAATGGGACATGATTGCTTTTTGCTAGTTTTATTTTATGACGATGCTGTGACACGCTGGGCAACATTACGAAGGTCAAGGGCGTGCTAGAATTACCTAATGTTGACTCGTTTAAGTTATTGAGAGCATGAACTCGAATACTATGGTCGGTACTCGTATGCTGGACTGGATTAGACTCTCTAAAAAGGGGGACATAATAGAGTAGTCTCCTGAGTCATTGAATTCCTTCCAATAATACTTAGTATTTTATCTAAAAATATGCATAGCACACTAAGATATTGCCGAACTAAACTGAAACTATGACTTTTCATTATTTTTAATTTTCAAAAAAAGAGCAAAATATAAACAATCGAAATAAAGCAAAATTTACAACTTTTCAGATTCCTTATTTTTCAAATCAATGTTATTTTGCGATATTCTCTTGCACTCCATACATTTTCACTTCGCGCAAAAATTATTGAATTTAAAGAATACAAAAATACAACTTCAATCTATTAGACAGCAGTCGGGTGTTTATTTTATTGGAATCCTTTTAGTTATGATATGATACAAACAGATATTTTTACGATTTCCGTCAACTTACCTTCATTTTGATACCCTACTCGTTAAAGAATATTTTTTTTTGTCAACACGCATTTTAGCATCAAAAAAATATCTCATAGTTTTTGTTGACATTTTATGTTGCCGCGTGGTTCCCGGCAGAGTAGAATTTGGGCCACCCCATCTCTTCCCATGCGGTGTCGTAAAAGGTGACTGAGGGGTAGGGCTGTTTAACACCAGATAGATATATGCAGTTCAGATTCTGGCACAGACACAAAAATCGTGTCACTAATAGTGCCCGGAAGACAGCAATAGGCTCATCCCCTATTACGTGAGCTGAAAACAGTGATTGGTGAAATGTGGGTGTTAAGTCACCTCTTTTTTTTTTTTACGTGCGCAAAATCCCCACGGATACCTCCCCACCGGAGCCGGTGGAGGAGGTTATTTCGGACTCGAACCGACTAAAACGCACGCCGCCTGTGGGTCGTTTTGGTTGCCGAAGGTGAGGTTGACAGGCATATCCCTCGCACCCCGGCCGACCCAGGGCCATCTCTCGCGATCTGGCCCTCGTCTCGGGTGTGGGGACTACAGAGTCCCCAACTCGACCCCGGAAACGGGGAGGCGCGCCAGGCGCGCCACCGCCGCGGCCAGCTTCTGCCAGGGTGACAGGCGGCTCCACCTGTCACCAACCTCCGACGCCCGAGTTACCTTCGTACGCGGGCAGCTTGGCTTGCGATCCTTCGTCGCTCCCGCTGCCACTCCCGCCCCGCTGTTAAGTCACCTCTGATTATCCCTTCGGGGATAAAGGTGTGGTTATATGTATGTGTGTATGTTTATGTGCACTATGACCCTCATACACGCATATACGCATATTATGTGGATGACATCTTCAGTATTGTCAAGGGAAGTCAGCAGGAAGTAGATCAACAATAGATACATCTTACCTCGATTCATCCCGAGATAAGGTTCACGTATGAATTGGAAAGAGATAGGTTGCTGTCATTCATAGATGGAAAAGTAGCTGTGAGACCAGATGGGTCCTTGTCACACTGTGTGTCCTTGTTACCGTACGCCTACACATACGAACAGATACCTACACGCCGCGTCTCATCACCATCCCCGACACCTGCAGATATTCAAATCGACCTTCGTCGCCGAAAGACGGATATATGTATAGAAAAAGTTGGATGGTTTCAGGCAAAGGTTCGGTGTATCAGTGGTCAGAGCGTCCCCCCTGTAAGGGACAGATTGCGGGTTCTAAATTATGCAATCGGGTAATTAAAACTCACTACCAAATAATTTAACCTCACTAAAAGGGAAAAGCAAGTATATTTTAACAAAAAAATTAATCAAACTCTAGAAAAAAATGCACCGAGGAGTAAAAAAATAATTGCAGAATTAATTGCGCGTATGAATTTTATTGAAGTCGGCGCCAAGGTAGTGTAGGTAAAGGCGGCTGGTAATTGCGTCAATCCCGACATCTCTGCCCGTTTGGATTGCCTTGCTGTCCTGCAAGGCTCCACACACACTAACAAATTTCATTGGCGGTGTGGCGGGACTGGTCATGGATATGAGCCGATCACCGAATGGCTTTACACTGACATTTTTGTGTACCTACCCCATCTACAAATATATTTTCCTCTTTTTGGTGCATTTTTTTCTAGAAGTTGGTTAATTTTTCTTGTTGAAAATATTTGTTTTATTTTAATAATTAATTTTATTAAAGTTTATACATCGCAAGCTCTTTCTCTCTTTTCAGTTCACGCTACTTGTCCTTGTGAGATACCCTCTAAATATACAAAGGAGTTCACAATTTGTTGAATGATGTTGATTGAAATGGTCTCGGACGCACCTTGAACTTGTTCCCGGGGTGTGCGTGCACGAGCTGGTGCGTGATGTCGGGGCAGGCGGCGGTGCTGAGGCCGGCCGCCGCCACGTCCGCGTCCGTCTCCCACGAGCGCTCGGCGGCGCGCGCGAAGGCGCCGGCCGGCGACGCGTGCGTCACGCGCGTCGTCGTCACGATACCTGCACATACACATTGATAATCACCACTCTCCTTGGGTTCATCCCCGTCGGGAGTGATTCAAAGAGTCTAACATTAAATCCGTAGGACGAAGCAATTACAACGAATACATATTGTATATATCCTTATGAAAGTAGTGTAACATTCTCTCGCGAAGCACTCACCGGCGTCGCGCCCGTCGGCGAGCGCCCACGCGGCGATGGACTCCACGTGGTTGGCTCTGTTGCCGGCGCCCACGCAGTCGCGCCGAGGCACTGCCGCGCTTAGCCCCAAAACACCCTCATTCGTTTTTACGCCACATAGGTATGCAGTGGCTGTACAGGCGGAGTCTGCTACCTGGCTGTCCACGCAGTATGTCTTAAATTAAAAAAAAATAGTTTATGTTTCACGTCAAAAAGTTCACATACTTAGGCACATGGTGGGGTGCTTGGTCTGACACCTTCACGCGGTGCATGCTGGGCTCCGGCGGCCGCAACTGTCACATTCAGACCTGCGCTGAGGCTGCTTACAACACGTCAGTATCAGAATAAACGGGATATTTACCATGTTTCATTATTTTGAGTTTCCGATATTTCGGCGCTGTTGCAAGCACCATGATCACTCCAGTTCCTCCGTGATCATGGTGCTTGCAACAGCGCCGAAATATCGGAAACTCAAAATAATGAAACATGGTAAATATCCCGTTTATTCTGATACTGATGTCAGTGACCATGATAGTTTAAATACCTATATTGCTTACAACACGGTTGGAATAGTCTATAGACGGCAGAATATTCCCTGTGAGGGATGCACCCCGTAGGAGTTGCGGATCCACCACCCTGTTGCTAATGTACCTATTTTATTACAAACTGTACTATATCAGTATCAGAATAAACGGGATATTTACCATGTTTCACTATTTTGAGCTTCCGATATTTCGGCGCTGTTGCAAGCACCATGATCACGGAGGAACTGGAGTAGTGGCGGTGAACTAAGAAAAAGTTTTTTCTTCTAGGAGTAATTATATCTATCTACCCTCTTTCGAGTTCTTTTACTACGCGTATCTGCACTACTATTGGTTTCACTCTCACTACAAACTCGAACCCGACCTCGATCACGTTCACGACATACGATGCTCACTGTATCCACTCGCGATTTTGTTTTAGCTTGTTCCCGGTTGTTTTTGCAAAGACGGACCACTGGATGCCAGACGTTCGGCAGTTGAAACCCATCCTCACGATTGAAATTTTTATACTTTTTTATTTCAATTGCTTCCCTAACCAGTCTTGGTATATAGTGGCGTTCTGTCGAAAGCATCTGAGGGTTATGTAGTTCGATCCAGTGGTTCGTACCGGACTCCAATAAATGTTGAGCGATTGCAGATTTATGCGGTTCATTGTTTTTGACTGCCCTGATGTGTTCCTTGATTCGGCATGTAACCGTTCTTTTTGTTTGTCCTATATAAGAACTGCCACAGCTACAGTCAATCTTGTACACTCCCGGTCTGTCCAATGGGGAGCCATCTTTGGGTGAGCGCAGGCATTGCGACAGCTTTTTAAAAGGAGTGAATATAGTTTTGACAGATACCTTCTTCAGGATGTTAGCGATCTTATCTGTCACTCCTTTGATGTAGGGTAAAAAGGCTGGCTGTCTTTCCACCTTATAGTTCCGGGGTTTATTTGTGGTGAGTCTTGGTGGTCTTATCCGTCCATTGTATCTGGTTGCGCCGAAGTAGAAACTGTATTTTTGACACGGAAACACACTCCTTTTATACCCGTCTCCTCTTCCGCACTAACCATAGATGTAGCTTCCGTCCGCCATTTGTGAAATATAGACACGCAGTCTCGCTTTGAACTAGCCAGCGTAAAGACGGACGGACCGCGCTCGCGTCTCTCAGAAATGTATAATATTTGTTACATTTTTACCGCTTCATAGACCTTTACCGATCGGATTGTGCCTCTCGTGTGTTCCTCAAGCGATCTAGTGATGCTGACGGCAGCTCCTGAGCAAGGAAGAGAAGATCCGTGTACCGGCTGCGATGAAAACACGTGTGTCGTGAAGGTTAGTGCATCCTCTCCTAATTTCTCGGGCTGCATTCACTGCCTGGATCGAATCCGCGGCAGCCCGGCCACCTGTCTTTTGTGTGTAAAGCGTCAATAGAACAGTTAGCTACTTCCGCAATACAGTCCATTACCGCACGCTGCCAAGCGCCACCATTTTTGGTCCGGATCGAGCCGGATTCTTAGCCGTAGTTCGTATTTTGTTATTATTCTAATGGGAATGAGCGCACCGCACCTAAGTGCCTGGTTATTTTAGTAGAAAACCCCGCATCCAGACACTTAGGATTAGATTTGCTGTCCGTTCGCCGCTGGCTCGCATTGTACCTACCTAATACATAAATAGGTTAGGTATCATATCAACACTTAATCGTAGTTCGCAATTTTCGCATCGCACCTAAGTGCCTGGTTATTTTAGTAGAAAACCCCGCATCCAGACATTTAGGCTTAGATCTTAGGTATACTCAGACACCCTAGTGCATAGGCACAGTGTAATACCTAACGCATTTGGCTTTGTTTTGTTTTTTTCAATTACGTTGTTCTCGGCTCGCGTCGTATTTGCCTAGTACCTGCGTGGGTGGACACGTGGCTGTACCTACCTCGCTCGCATCTCATCCCAATTCATACGAAAGTATTTTAATTTGAATAGATATTACGCAATACTTAATCTCTGAAATAATAGTTGAACCTAGACAGCGACCATCGCGTAGGTACGACCTTGTTGCTATGCGCGTTAGTTCAAGCTTGCACTGGCAGTCATAAGTACCTACCTACCTACGGTTATCGCTCGCGCCGCCTCGCTGCTCTGTACCGCTAAGATTAAGTCATTTCATATTTGTTATTTACCGCACTTTAGTTTGAGATTTAATTGTAAACATGTCCCCAAAGGTTGATAAGACCGGTAAGGTTCAATTGAAACTTTTATACGCTAAAAAAGAAATGATTTACTCTCGCGTACAATCGATCTATGATAATGCACTTAAAACCTCTGATTTGGTCATCAGAGATTCGTTCTTGTGTTCTATAGAAAACTTAGATAGTCTACGCGCGGATTTCGAAACCTTAGTACATGACATCAATGTTTTAGAGTTGAATTTGGATCCCGATTACTCAGTGAGTTATCAAGCCTTGTCGTCGTTTGACGATTTGTATTGTCGTATCAAACGCGTCGCTAGGAGTTTGGAGAAACCGGCTGACCTACCCAACCCCACTCGCGACCGACCTAAGTTGCCACCAATTCAAATACCCGAATTTGATGGTAACATTCGCAATTGGTGTCTATTTATAGATAGTTTTGAGAATACGATAGATAAGAACGATTCGTTGACAGATCACGAAAAATTGCATTATCTCGTTGAAAAATTGACTGGTAAAGCTATAACCGCTTGCGCTGGAATTACGTTTAGTGCCGGGAATTATAATTTAATTTTAAATACTTTGAAAGCTAAGTATGAGGATAAAAGATCGGTAGCTAACGCCTATTTAGATCAGATGTCTGATTTGAAATCTATTACGGCATGTAACGATCAAAACTTAGAGAAATTTCTAGATACTTTCGCGTCAGCTGTTCGCGCCGTAAAGAACTTGAAGATCGATGACCTCTGCGACTTCGTATTTTTGTATATGGGTTTAAAGAAATTAGATTCCGAAACCATTCGTTTGTTTGAGTCGGGTCATCGCGGCAGTAAAATTCCTAAGTTCGAAGACTTAGAAAGTTTTGTTCGCGAGCATATAAAGGTATTGCAACGCTCTTCATCGAAACATGAAGGCGCGAAGAAGGTTGTTACTTCTGAACGCAAAATAGATGCCTCATCGAGGTCACCGAGGTCAACCCATACTTTTGTTAATACCGCACCAGCACGTGTACAATCATCTGTTTGCTCTTTGTGTAGTACTCATCATTCGCAACTGTACAAGTGTCCTGGTTTCCTAAAATTGTCGCCTAGTGATCGTTATAAATTTGTTCGCGCTAATAATTTTTGTTTTAATTGTCTCGGTACTAAACACCGCGTTGTTTTATGTAATAGTGGAAATGGTTGTCGCAAATGTCAAGCGAGACACCACACTTTGCTTCATTTTGAGAATAGTAATGCCGCATCCAATGTGAGTACAGTTGGCCCGTCGAGCGGTGACACACGGCAGCCTGCGCCGCAGCCGCACCCCGCGCCCGCGCGCGCTCCGGCCCGCCCGGTGACCGCTGCGGATGACGTCACCTTGTGTTCGTTCTCCGCTAGTGCTGCACTCACCACTGTGTGTCTCGCGACCGCTCGCGTTGTTATTGTTGATACATTAGGTAAACCGCACCTTGTTCGAGCGCTATTAGATGGCGCTTCGCAAAGTAATTTTATTACTCAAGATTGTTGTCAACGTCTTGGTTTCAATGTTGATAAGCGTTCAACCCATTCAGTGGTGAAAGGGTTTGGGGGTTTGCAGTCAGCTGTTCATGGCACCATTAAAACAAGGTTTGGATCTCGTTTTAATAATAATATTTGGTTTGACATGGATTCGCTCGTTACAGATAAAATAACTGAACAGTTGCCTACCGTCCCAGTTGACACGTCTTTATTAACGAAATTTAAAGACTTGCCTTTAGCTGATGAGACTTACGCTGTTCCTGGAGTCGTCGATATATTGATCGGCGCTTCGATTCTCCCGCACCTCCAGTTATCACGTAAGGTCAAAGGGGGACCGACGTACCCCGCTCCGCACGCCCTGGAAACAGTTCTGGGTTTTGTTATAATTGGTTCCGCACCCGCTTCTATAGATAGTTTTAGTCACTCGACTGCCTCGTTCTGTTGCACCGTCGAGCCGCCACTGGAGTCTACCATCCGCAAGTTTTGGGAGATTGAAGAGGTCAATGTCCCACCAATCCTAAGCCCCGATGACAAGATGGCTGAGGAGATTTATTGTCGCACGACTACTCGTGATGAGCAGGGTCGTTATGTGGTCGCGCTCCCTTTCAAGGGAGATATTTTTTCGCTCGGGGACTCCCGTGCATCCGCTGAAAGACGCTTTCTTTGTTTAGAACGAAAGATGCAGGCGTCTCCAAAGTTAAAGCAAGCCTATGATGAGGTTGTTAACGAATATTTAGATAAAGGTTACATCTCACCTGCGCCTGCGGACACTGACGAGACCCAGCCTTCGTACGTTATCCCGCACCACGGAGTTATTAGAGAAGATAAGCTTACTACTAAACTCCGCGTAGTTTTAGATGGCAGTGCTAAGACTAGCACTTCCGTGTCGCTTAATGACATTTTGTATTGTGGTCAAAATCTTCAAGGTAATTTATTTGACATAATTGTAAATTTTCGCTTATTCGCTGTTGCACTCTCTGCAGATATTCGACAAATGTTTTTGTGCCTTGAAGTGCGCAAACCCGATCGTAGGTTTCAACGATTTTTGTATAGATTTTCACCGCAAGAACCTTTAATGGTTTACGAGTTTAATCGTGTTTGCTTCGGGCTTAAATCTAGCCCTTTTCACGCACTTCGCACCGTCAAGCAGCTGGCCGCTGACGAGGGCGATGCATTTCCGAAAGCGAGAGCCACCATTGAGACTGGCTTATACATGGATGACTTCGTGTATAGTGTAGATGGCGAGGCAGAGGCTGTCGAGACGGCCGCTCAAGTTATAAGTCTCATGAAGGCTGGTCAATTTGATCTCGTGAAATGGACGAGCAACTCGCAAACTGCGTTAGAGTCGATTCCACCGTCGCACCGATTGTCTTCGGTTAAGGAATTCGATGAAAGTGATACGCACAAGGTGCTTGGTTTAAGCTGGTCGCCCGCATCTGATACGTTTAGTTTGAAAATTAGTTCGACCCCGCAAACTTGTACTAAACGCATTATCCTGTCGTGTGTGGCACGGATATGGGACGTAATGGGATTCGTAGCTCCTGTCGTTTTGTACGCCAAACTACTTATAAAGGAGCTTTGGCTTTCCAATTGTGATTGGGACGACACCGCGCCCGACAACATTGCTAAGTTGTGGGCTCGCTTTAGAAAAGAACTTTCTGTGCTTGACCAAATACAAATTCCGCGTCATGTAGGTATATCGCAACATAGTGTTGTTACGGTAGTAGGCTTCGCGGACGCTAGTGAGAGGGCGTATGGAGGAGTAGTCTACTTTCATGTCTCGAATGTAGGTAAGGTTTCAATTAGCCTTATAAGCGCGAAATCAAAGGTCTCTCCCCGTAAGGTCGTCTCTCTGGCACGCCTCGAGCTATGCGCTTTACTATTGTTAGTTAGATTGATCACCTCTATCGCCAATGCTTGTAGTAGTCGCATTAATATTAGTAGAATTTTAGCTTTTTCGGACTCAACAGTCGCTTTGTGTTGGGCCCACTCTTCGCCCCATCGTTGGGACACATTCGTCGCTAATAGAGTGGCAAAAATTCAATCTGAATTGGCGCCACATAATCTCTTTCACGTTGCTGGCACCGACAACCCAGCCGATTGTCTCTCTCGTGGATTGCTTCCTTCGCAAATTTTGGATCACCCGTTGTGGTTTGGTGGACCGTCCTGGATTCATGCCGCGTTGGATGGGTGGCCAGTTATTCAATTCAATCCCACTACGGTTTCCGAACCACCCGAGGAAAAGAAGCACTCGCTTGTTGTATCGGTCCCGCGTGAAGAGTCCCTTATTTTGTTGTTGGCTAGTCGCGTCTCGTCTTGGTCGAGACTGTTGCGTTGTGTTGTTTATGTGGGCCGATTTTTGAGAATTCTATCTACACGCGGTCATATAACCGCCGCTGATTTAGATAAGGCTGAATTGGTCATACTTCGCGAGTTGCAGAAAGGTTATTTTGCTTCTGAATTTAAAAATTTAGAATTTAACAAACCTTGTAGTCGTTCTTTCCGACACTTGAAACCATTTTTGGAGGATGGACTCATTCGAGTAGGTGGTCGTTTGAGAAATTCAAGTTTAGGATTTGAACAAAGGCATCCAGTAGTTCTCCCGCGTAAGGACCACGTATTAGATTTGTTAGTAGATTATCATCATAAGGTGAATTGTCACGCTGGTCCCGATTTGTTGATGTCTATTTTGAGACAGAAATACTGGATAATTTCCGCTCGTAATTTGGTTCGCGCTAGAGTACACAGATGTGTACCTTGTTTTAAGCTCCGCCCGCGTTTTATCGCGCCTGAAATGGCCGATCATCGCTCTTGTCGTGTTGTTCAATCCGCAAAACCTTTCGTACACACCGGCACAGACTTTGCTGGGCCTTTCAAAGTCACCATTGCTCGTGGTCGTGGCATTCGCTCCACGAAAGCTTACGTTTGTTTGTTCATTTGTATGACAACTCGCGCGGTTCATATAGAGTTGACCGGTGATTTAAGTACGCAAAATTTTATGTCCGCTTTTAAACGTTTTTTGTCGCGTCGGGGTCCGGTTAAGCGCATGTATTCGGACAACGGTACAAACTATGTAGGGGCCCGACGTAGTATCTCGGAATTGCACACATTCTTACGGTCTAAGTACTACCAAAGTGAATTCGCTCACATCTTAGCCGAAAATCGCATTGAATGGTACTTTAACACGCCTGCCGCTAGTCATTTTGGTGGTAATTGGGAAGCGAATATTAAAAGCCTTAAGTCGCATCTGTTTCGCGTCATAGGCGAGCAGATTCTCTCGTTCGAGGAGTTGAGTACCGTACTCGCTCAAGTAGAGGCAGTGATGAACACGCGTCCGCTGTGTCGGACTCTATCTAGCGATCCGTCAGAGCCATTAGCTCTGACGCCAGCTCACTTCTTGAATACGACTCCTCTGAAATATTTGCCCGCAATAGATGTTGATGACGATAGAATGCACCTTCTAACTCGTCACGCTCTTTTAGATAAGTTGGTCCAATCGTTTTGGAATCGTTGGAGAACCGATTATTTGCACACGCTGCAGTCACGTCAAAAATGGAATACTCCATCCAACCCAATTACTGTAGGTACGGTGGTAGTCCTTATGACTGAGAATGCTCCTCCTTTACATTGGCCTCTGGGAGTAGTAGAGGAAATTTTTCCCGATGCCCGCGGGATAACTCGTGTTGTACGGGTTAAAACTGCAACCGGATCGTATCTGCGCCCGGTTGTTCGCCTCTGCCCTCTGCCTAGCCAGCAGTAGGCACGAGTTCCAATCTATGTTTATATTTTAGTTGTTATTTCACAAACCTAGATTTAGATTAGACATTAGATTTGTTCCACATTTTCGTTTCGAAGGTAACCCTTCAAGCCGGGGGGAATGGTTGCGCCGAAGTAGAAACTGTATTTTTGACACGGAAACACACTCCTTTTATACCCGTCTCCTCTTCCGCACTAACCATAGATGTAGCTTCCGTCCGCCATTTGTGAAATATAGACACGCAGTCTCGCTTTGAACTAGCCAGCGTAAAGACGGACGGACCGCGCTCGCGTCTCTCAGAAATGTATAATATTTGTTACATTTTTACCGCTTCATAGACCTTTACCGATCGGATTGTGCCTCTCGTGTGTTCCTCAAGCGATCTAGTGATGCTGACGGCAGCTCCTGAGCAAGGAAGAGAAGATCCGTGTACCGGCTGCGATGAAAACACGTGTGTCGTGAAGGTTAGTGCATCCTCTCCTAATTTCTCGGGCTGCATTCACTGCCTGGATCGAATCCGCGGCAGCCCGGCCACCTGTCTTTTGTGTGTAAAGCGTCAATAGAACAGTTAGCTACTTCCGCAATACAGTCCATTACCGCACGCTGCCAAGCGCCACCAGTATCCATTCTTTTGTAGAACGCCGCTTATGTGCTTCAATTCTTCCTGTAAATGTTCCTCGTCACATAAACTATATGCGCGGTCAGTAAGCGACGTCACTACCGAATTCAGATGGCGCGGATGATGATGTGAGTCGGCATGCAGGTAGCGGTCAGTGTGAGTGGGTTTCCTGTACACGGAGTGGCTACACGACCCATCCTCACGAACACCGATCCTCACGTCAAGGAAGGCAAGGGTTCTTTCCTTTTCCATTTCGTTCTGCAATCTGCTCTGTCAATCAATCAATCAATCAATCGCTCAACATTTATTGGAGTCCGGTACGAACCACTGGATCGAACTACATAACCCTCAGATGCTTTCGACAGAACGCCACTATATACCAAGACTGGTTAGGGAAGCAATTGAAATAAAAAAGTATAAAAATTTCAATCGTGAGGATGGGTTTCAACTGCCGAACGTCTGGCATCCAGTGGTCCGTCTTTGCAAAAACAACCGGGAACAAGCTAAAACAAAATCGCGAGTGGATACAGTGAGCATCGTATGTCGTGAACGTGATCGAGGTCGGGTTCGAGTTTGTAGTGAGAGTGAAACCAATAGTAGTGCAGATACGCGTAGTAAAAGAACTCGAAAGAGGGTAGATCGATATAATTACTCCTAGAAGAAAAAACTTTTTCTTAGTTCACCGCCACTACTCCAGTTCCTCCGTGATCATGGTGCTTGCAACAGCGCCGAAATATCGGAAGCTCAAAATAGTGAAACATGGTAAATATCCCGTTTATTCTGATACTGATGTCAGTGACCATGATAGTTTAAATACCTAAACTGTACTATAGGTTTAATAGTACGTAATATTTTATATTTAGTGTGCTTTATACATATACCATGTGCTGGTGGGGGTGGAGACACTGGCGGATCACCGATACGTTCGGTTTGATGTCTCCCCCCCCGCAGGTGATGCGCCGGTCATACCGGCCCCACGCGAGCCACGCTGGGTGCTTGGGAGACTGAATCGGGAGGTCCTCCTGGCGGCCGCCATCGTACAGGCCTGGGCCATTGCGCCGGACAGGCCTGTCGATATCGACGATGAGGCGGTGTGGTTCCGGGAGGCCATGACTCGTGTCTGCGATGCGGGTATGCCTAGGGC
Organism: Eilema griseolum; assembly: GCA_963662185.1. Lineage (NCBI taxonomy): Eukaryota > Metazoa > Arthropoda > Insecta > Lepidoptera > Erebidae > Eilema > Eilema griseolum. The sequence goes on from OY759247.1 coordinate 111,085, forward strand.
ACCACCCTATAGTCCGAGGCGTCGGGTCTACTGGTGGTCTGCTGAGATCGCGAGGCTACGGCAAGCCTGCGTGATCGCGCACCGCCGGTGGACCAGACTCCGTAGGAGGAGTAGCCGAACCGCAGATACGGAGCCCCGAGTGGCGGAGCTTCATGTGGGATACAGGGAGGCCAGAGATGCCCTCCGAGCGGAGATTAAGCGGGCGAAAGCCGCGGCTTATAAGGAGCTCATGGAGACGCTGGAGCGGGACCCATGGGGGCGGCCTTACCTTATGGTAAGAGGAAAGCTGCGCCCCCGGGCCCCGCCGTTGACCCGGGTTCTCCAGCCAGCTCTGCTCGGTGGAGTGGTCGAGTACCTGTTCCCGGCGCGAGCGGAACACGTTCCGCCGCAGATGACTTCGCCACCTCGGTCGCCTGTGGCGCCCAGTGTGGTAGTTGACGACGAAGTCCCCGAGGTCACTTGGGTAGAACTGGAGCTGGCGGTGCGAAGGCTTAGAGCCAAGAAGAGCACCGCCCCGGGACCCGACGGCATTCCAGGCCGCGCGTGGGTCCTACCTCTGGGAGAAGACGGTCTCGAACCCCGGCTGAGAGGGTTCCTCAGCGCATGCTTGGAGCGGGGTGTTTGGGGTGAGATCAAGATAAACCACGGTTAAAGATTATAAGAATGGTATATTTCAGTAATACAATTAGGATAACGATTAAAACTAATGAGGTGAATGGGATAAGATTGAGTCGCGCCCGATATGCTATCCGAAAGCGTACTGACTCTTTTTACTTAGGTAATACATAAAATGTTCAATGCATATCGCGCGGTGTCGCAATTTCGCTGACATGATTATTTGTTCGGTGGATGACTCGAACATGCTCCCGAGGGAGAAAAAGGGAAAGTTAGTAAGTAGATATAGTTAAAGGGGTATGAAATTAACACTAACAAGGTGAAAACAATGTTCCAAACGAACTAAAGTAGTTATGAAGGGTTAGTTTATTAAATGATGAAATAAAAGTAACATTACAAATTAAACTGAATCACTACAATGTAAGTCGGAAAGAGAAAACACGCGAAAGATCGGTGAGGAACCTCTATCTTCCTTTTTTTTGTAAGCACTCACTAGATAGCGCTACTCGCTTAGGGACACTGTTCACTTGTTTACTACTAGATTGCCCATGTTGCCTAATTTCACTGCACTCAATCACTACACTTTCCGTTTCTGCGGGTGGAGAATGCAATGCAGTCGCTGCAGAGACAGTCCACGGCACTGCTGTAGGTGGGGCAAGATTTACTCTACGTTTCCTTTGCCGCCAACGTTTAAAACAGTAAGCTGCCACCAATCCCGATATTCCAAATATGATGAAATATGTAACAGCATAAAGATGGATATCGTAGAGATATCAGAGCTCAAAGGTTCACTCTTCTTCATGATCTCAATACTTCTTTTAATAGCTTCAAATTGCCTGAGATTATCAGAGTTATTGAGGTTAAGCTCATTTGAAGTTTCTGGCATACTGACATTTATTATGTGATTGATAGGTGAAATTTCCGGTGAGATAATCCTTGTCGTCGTGCTCATTTTACTAGACAATCTTTTGCTTGTATATACAGTGAAATCATCTGCTTTTAATAAACAGCCTTCTGCAACGCGCAGCAGACCAGCACCTGACAGCCTGACTGCCGTAACTTGGCTTTCGCACAGGAGTTTGACGTTACATTCATTGCAACATAAATAATAATATTTGTTTCCTGATGCTAATTCTCTCCAGTCATTCACGCACGGGGTAGTTGTGGTTTTACAAGTTCTTGTGCTTGGGATCGTCACACAAAGACTATGATCATCTTTCATGTGGTGAATTGGTCTTCTGATGTGACACAGAATAGTTACAGGGTTTTGTAATACGCATGACTGCAGTTGAGTTTCTGTGATAGGTAAATACGAATCCTTTCTCATGTTGATTGCTGCCAATTCTGAGATAGTTACGACCTTCATCATCATGTTATCTTGCACGATGCGTGGGACCGGTATAAGATTGTATATTTCGTAAAGATCTCTTTCAATCAGGGGTATTCTTATTTCTATAATTAGGTACCTGGCAGAGTATTTGGCTCTTACTTTGAGCAAGCTGTAAAGGTCTTTAAGGTCAAAGTTGTCGACAGGTACTACCAAGTCTCCGGATATTTGTGCTGATATTGTGCTTAGTTCTGCTCTGAGTTGCCTGGGAGATATCAAATGAAAATCTAATTTTCCACTATAAATATCAGTTACTGTATCCAAAATTGAGTCCTGGATTCGCCTTAGGGTATACAACAAGTTGTTTGCAGTGAAAGCTGAGGTTATGAAGTCTGTGAGGACCGTTATATTTTGCACTTGCTGAGTAAGATTTATTAAAGAGTCTTGGAGATGATTAAGCCTTTGATTTATAAGCTTATGGTGTTTGTTTATAGTATTCTCCATTCTTTTCATGAGATTAAATTCAGCCTCAACGACAGACGTTTGGTTTTTCCAGAGGTTGTATAAATGGTTTTCATTATGCCTCAGAAGGTCAATGTCCTTCTCATATTTATCTGCAAATCGTTGGTCCAACACTCCGAATAAACTATTTGCAACGTAGCCTACTCCGTCTATCAAGCCGCGTCGCCGGCGCTTCTTATTAGTCATAAACGAGTCCTTCATCATAACAATATTATCATAATGCTTAATTTCTTCGAACTCGTGCTCGAGCTGTAACATGACACCGTCGCAAGGTGTTTGTGTTCTAATCGTTGAGCATAAGGTTTCAAGATACTTGATATACTTTAATAACGCCGCCGTTCCTTCTTGATAAGGACTTGTGTCATAGTAGACTATTAAATGCCAATCATCCCTTATTAAATGCATATTAGATAATTTATCGAAGTATACACTGCTGTTGGTCAACGGAGTAAAGTTGTAGGATGCATTAGCAGTGCTTATTAGTGACAGCAAAAATAATGTTAAGGATAGGACTATAGCAGAGAATGATATAGGTCGGTTTTTCTTTGCCATTGACGGCGTATTATCATCATTTCGGACGTTTGGGTCTTGGTCATTTTTATTTGTTGGCAGTAACGACAGTTTTACAACTGGGCGTTTTAAGAGTCCGTTCTTTGTTTTAAGTGTGACGACTCTCACATGTCCGTCACTTCCGGGATGCAGCGCTACTATGCGGCCTAGACTCCATTTCCCAGGTGGAAGGTTGTCATCCTTTATAATAACGATGTCGTTAAGGTTGAGATCTTTCTGATGCTGTCGCCATTTGGATCTTGTAGAAAGATGCGAGAGGTAGTCGATTTTCCACTTATCCCATATATCCTGATAGATTTTTTGAGTCAAATGCCATCGTGTTCTGAGGTCATGCTCTGTTTCGTAGATCGTTAGGTTGGGACCGCTTGCCAAAAAGTGAGCTGGGGTCAAAAACTCTAAATCTTCCGGATCTTCTGTCAGAGGGCACAGGGGTCTGGAGTTCAAACAAGCTTCGAGTTGTGATAATAGGGTAGTGTATTCCTCGTAGGTTAGTTTTTGTTCTCCAACGACACGCTTGAGATGATGTTTTAGACTCTTTACTGCAGCTTCCCAGAGGCCGCCAGCAGACGGCCAAGATGGAGCATTGAAATGCCACTCAATATTCATTTCAGAGACGGTCGAGGTTACTTCTTGGCCAGACAAGATGTTGGAGATTTCGGCAAACTCTTGTTTTAAAATTTTGTTGGCACTTATGAAATTGGTTACCTGATCACTATAGATATGCCCAGGAACTCCTCTTCTGGCCGACATTCGTCGAAGCGCGGCAATAAATGCAGATGCTGTGAGATCAGAGACGATTTCTAAATGTATGGCTTTAGTTACCATACAAACAAAAACTGCTACATAACCTTTACAGGTTTTGATGCCACGGCCTTTGTTTGCCTTAATAAAAATATGTCCAGTGTAATCTATTCCAGTGTGATAAAACGGTCGATTGGGAATCAAGCGAGCTGGAGGTAGGTCACCCATGATTTGATGCTGCGATATGGGGTTATTTCTTTTACATTTGACACACATTCTTAATCGTTTTTTTGTGACTCTGTTTCCTCCGAGAATCCAATATTTGAGTCTTATGAATCCTGTAGTCATTTTTACTCCACCGTGGAATACAAGCTCATGAGACTCGTCTATGATAAGATCTGCCAACTTCGATTGATTAGGAATTATGATGGGATGCTTCATTTCAGGATCAAGATTTGAATGTTTAAGTCTGCCTCCGACACGTAGTATTTGATTACTGTCGAGCATGGGATTGAGATTTAGGATCTGGCTTTTATTGTTTAGCGGTTCATTATTATTTAGCCGCGATATCTCGTCATGGAAATATTCGTTTTGAACGTGCTTAATTAACATTTCTCTGGATGTCCTTATATTTTGCAGAGTAAGATAATACGTACGGTGCCTCTTGTAAACAATAATGTCGATGAACTTGTTGATGTAAGCTAATACTCGAGTAACTTTCCGTAAGGTGCTATATTTTTGCAATAGTTGATTGATTATGAAATTCTCGGGGTTTATAATGACTGTATTCACTCCTTTTTTCGGAGTTCTGCGCTAATAATGCTGGAATAGATCGGCTTCTTGTGCGAGTCTTTAGGCCTATATTGTGGTAACCAGTCAGGCCCCTGCCACCACAGGGAGTGATTGAATAGTTGGGCAGCAGATAAACTTCGAGTTGCGCAATCTGCGGGGTTCTCTTTAGATTTGACGTAACTCCATTTATTCTTTGGGATTGTTTCGGTAATAATTCTTACGCGATTCGCAACAAAAGGTTTCCACTTCTCCGGTTCGCCACTTAACCAGCCTAGAACAGCCGTTGAATCAATCCAACCATAAACATGCACCTTATAACTCGACAGGGATGAGATGATTTTTCGCATAAGCTTTGACAACAACAGAGCGCCGCAAAGTTCCAGCCGCGGGATCGACTGTGGGTTTTTCAGCGGGATTACTTTAGATTTCCCTGCCATAAGGGTCACGTGGGTTTCCTTTTCTCTTTGTATTCTGCAATACACGACGCAAGCGTATGCTTTTGTACTAGCGTCGCAAAAGCCATGGAGTTCAATGATATCTTTTTCTCGAGTTTGAATCCAACGTGGTATTTTAAATCGAGATATTTGAGAAAGATCGGCTTGAATATTTATCCACTCTAAAGCAATTTCTTGAGGGACAGGGTGGTCCCAACCCAGATCTGATTTCCATAGTTCTTGGAACAAGATCTTAAGTTTTATTGTGACTGGTGCCAACCAGCCCAAAGGGTCAAAAATCTTAGAAATTTGAGATAAAAATTGTCTTTTGGAGAGGGTTTCTTCTGAATTAAATTCAATAGGATGAAAGATAAATTGGTCGTTTTTAGGTTCCCATCGAAGACCTAAGGTTTTCGTGGACTCCGGTTGTTTGAAATCGAAGTCTTCCATTAATGGTGCGTCCGAACTATCTATTATCTCCGGCAAGTTAGATCGCCATTTTCGGAGATTAAACCCTCCAGACCTAAGGAGGTTGTTCATCTCTTCTTTAAGCTGCTTGGCTGCTTCCACTGAATGTTCACCGTGCATGAGATCATCCATGTAAAATGAGTGTTCTAAGATGTCCGGAGCCCTGCTTTGTGGATAGCTTGACCTTTCATCGGTGGCCAGTTGCTTTAGTGTCATCATGGCCAAGAAAGGAGCGGCTTTTGTGCCATAGGTAACAGTCTGGTATTCCTTTAAAGGTTCATATTGATGATTCCGCCAGATGATTTTTTGATATTTCTGATCATCGAGATGTAACCAGATTTTGCGAAACATTTTTTCTATATCTGCTGTAAAAGCGTATTTAAATTGCCTCCACTTTAAGATAAGGCTCTGCAGGTCTTGTTGTAAATTGGGTCCTCGGCACATAAGATCATTGAGGCTATAACCACTTGAGGTTTTTGCTGAGGCATTGAAAACAACTCGCAATTTAGTGGTGGATGACTCAGCTCGTTGAATGCAATGATGCGATAAATAACAGTCCGGCTGTACATGTGATTCAACGGGTGTCATATGTCCGAGCTCTAGGTATTCAGAAATAAACGTTTTATAATCGCGTTGCAATGTTGGTTGCTTACATAACTTCCGCTCTATTTGGAAAAATTGAGCAATCGATTTTGTTTTCGACTCGCCTATATTTTTCTCAAAATTTTCTTTAAAAGGGATTCTAACGATGTAGCTTCCGTCTTGTCGTCTAGAGGTTGAAGCTTGGTAATATTCAATGCACTTTTTATCTTCTTCTGATACCGCTGGAGCTTCCTGAATGTCCTCTACTTCCCAAAACTGCTGAATCTCTTGAATGTTATTCAGGACCACATTGCAATGGTAGGTTTTATAGTTACCGCTTAAGATCCATCCTAACTGGGTTTGTTGGGCAATGGGTAACATACCGTCCACTCGACATATACCATCCATGAGAATAGTGGAATAGATATCGGCCCCAAATAATATGTCAATAGGCCTACTTTTGTAGAATTCGGGATCGGCTAGAGTTATTTGATTTAGTGTAGGCCAGTCTGGCTTAGGTAAGGTGCAGGTGGGTAAGTTATTTATAAGGCTATTCATTATATACACATCCGTATCAAAGATGAAATCGCTTATCAACGATGAACATTTGATGGTGATCATGCCCTTACAGTTATTTTCCTTATTTCCTATTCCAGAGATATACCCGTTACATTTACGTCGCGGTAGTTTAAGCAACTGAGCGGCGCTTTCTCTGATGATGGATGTTTGAGATCCTTGATCTAAAAGAACTCTCATTTTGTGGTATGATCCGTCCGCAGCTTGTACTTCAATGATTGCTGTGGCAAGCAATATTTCAGATGGTTTTTTAAGAAGCGATGCCACGGTGCTACCTTCTTGCTGCTGTGGTTGCGATTTCGTAATCGTTGCTACGTTTGACCCAGGTCGATTTGGCGTGAAAGCTTCATGCAAAATGGTATTGTGTTCTTTATTGCATTCTCTGCATCTTATTTCCGAGAGACATTTTTTGCCTTCGTGGTAATGTAAACAATTGATGCAAAGGTTTAAGTTGGCAACGGCATTTTTCCGTTCATTTGGTTGCAAATTCAGCAATTTTTGACATGCATGAATTCGATGCTCGTTGGCGTTACAAATAGGGCATTGCTTGCGATTGCTAATTTTGCGTTTAGACTTTGACGATTGCGAAACTTGGTTTGCTGCATAGTTCGTCTTTGGATTGTTACGTTTAAAATTGAAACCTTTTGAAAATGATGTTTTGTTGTAGTTGCTGGGCTGAGAGGGGTGAGATTTCTGCGTGGAATTTTCCATCTTCTTACGCGAAGTTTCTAGCATCATAAACTTGGTTTCTAAGAAGTTAAGAAAATCATTCAGGACGGGCAACTCTCGTGGGGTCTTTAAAGATTGTAGATAGTCCTCGTATGTATTCGAGTCCAACCGTTGAGATAATATACATACTAGGAAAGGATCCCAAGAAGATACATCTACTCCCAGATTCTTGATAGCATTCACGCTCTCGTACGTAGTGTCATGAATGCGTTTTATGTGATTTGATGACTGCTGCTGGCTTGTAGGGATATTCATAAGGTTATTAAAATGAGAAGTGAATATCAGTCGTTTATTGTTATAACGATGATTGAGGATATTCCAGCTCACGATATAATTATCAGAGCTTATTTGGAGATGTTGGATCATTGTTTCAGGCTCACCTTTGACCTTACTCTTTAGAAATTGCATCTTCTGAGCATTTGATAAAGACGGGTTGTTATGCACTGCTTCGATAAAAAGATCCTTGAACGAAATCCACTTATTGTAGCCTCCCTCGAAGGTCATTATCTCGATTTTAGGGGTAGTTTTTTCTATATGCGCAACGGACCACATTTTCTTATTGATGTCTTTCTTGATTTTGTTATAATATTTCTCATAATGAGTAAATTGTTCTTCGTACTCGGGGTTTGTTCCGCCAAACTCATTGTCCAGTTCCCAGTGAAGTGAATCAATAGCCACCCAACGAGACTGTACCGACTTCAAGATGTCTTCAAACTCCCATTTTTCCATGACGAGATCAAGGTCGATATCGGAGGTAGTTCTCAAGAATGCTTTAAAGTTAGTAGCTTGCCTTTTGAACAGCCCTTCGGCTCTACTCACTTCCAAAGCTGGGGTTTCAGAAGCAGCGTGAGATGCGAGGTTTGAGGTTTGCGGTACCGCAAGAGGTTGAAAAGTAGGAGGTTTTAAATCAGAGACTTGCGGTTTGTTTGCGAGAGGATTATAGCTCTGAATAGCAGTTTTTATGTTGTTATATTTTTCTTTCATTTGATCGTATTGTTTAGTACTGAAATATGAATGAGATTGATCACCAAAAGATAGCAAAGTCATATGATTATTATGGAACTCTGTAAAGTATTGTTCCAAGGTAGCTAACCGACGACGTAAGTAGTCTGAGGTCTTGCGCTCTCCACCATCCTTCTTAAAGTTGATGAATAGCTTATCTACGGCTTCGATTAGTTGTTGTTGGGTTGATAAAATGTCGTCCATATCTGACATTTTAAAAGATAAAAAGGAGACCTTACTTTGCACTGAAGGCTTCTTTGTAGATCAAATGTCCTCGCGATGTCAGCAAGAACAAACCTGGAGTAACAGCGCGTTGAGATGTCGCGATGTGTTCTAAAAACCGGGTTCAGCAGGATGATGGCACGTTTCCGTCCGGAGTGCCGAGATCAAAATGGGATCACAGGAAGATGAGATTTTGGATAGTAAATCCACTCCGTTCTGTTTGCAAGTTCCAAGCGACACACTCACACGGCACGTTTAGTTATATAAGCGACGCGTAATTGTCCCGCTTCGATAGCTCGAAGGACCAATGCTTGGGGTGAGATCAAGATAAACCACGGTTAAAGATTATAAGAATGGTATATTTCAGTAATACAATTAGGATAACGATTAAAACTAATGAGGTGAATGGGATAAGATTGAGTCGCGCCCGATATGCTATCCGAAAGCGTACTGACTCTTTTTACTTAGGTAATACATAAAATGTTCAATGCATATCGCGCGGTGTCGCAATTTCGCTGACATGATTATTTGTTCGGTGGATGACTCGAACACGGGGCCAGTTTCCGAAGATGTGGAACACGGGGAAACTGGTCCTCATCCGAAAGGAGGGTCGCCCGGCGGACGAACCGTCCGGCTACCGGCCCATTGTATTGCTCGACGAGGTGGGCAAGCTCTTTGAAAGAGTTATTGCGAAGCGCCTCGTCGAGCACCTCTCTGGTAGGGGGCCGGACCTGGCGGATGCCCAATATGGCTTCCGCCGGTGGCGGTCCACCGTGGATGCCATCATGCGCGTGAGGACTTTGACGGAGGAGGCAGTTGCCCGGGGTGAGGTGACGTTGGCGGTGTCCTTGGACATCTCCAACGCGTTCAACACCTTGCCCTGGAGTTGCATCAGGGAGGCACTCGTGTACCACGGTGTGCCTCTCTACCTCCGCCGCATAGTCGGGGCGTACCTGACGGAGAGAGCCGTCATCTACCCAAGTGCGACCGGCGTCGGTCGGCGTGAGATGTCGTGCGGTGTTCCACAGGGATCGGTTCTCGGGCCGCTACTGTGGAACATTGGATACGACTGGGTGCTTCGCGGTGAGCTTGCGGACGGCGCCGCCGTCACGCGCTATGCGGACGACACGCTAGTGACGGCGAGCGCGATTACACACCGCGAAGCGATCCTGAGGGCCACGACCGCGGTTGCTCAAGTCGTGGAACGGATCCGGCGGCTGCGTTAAACGTCGACGTTCATGTAAAGTTACCAGTCAATAAGAAAACTCACTTTGGTCAGGCCGGTCGTCGGGAAGCTCTCGAAGGACATTTGGGTCTCCTCGCCGGTGGCGCCGCGGCGCTGGCCGAGCAGCGTGCGCGCGGCAGCGAGCGTAGGAATGGACATACCGTCGCCCAGGAACATGACGACGTTGCGCGCCTTGCCGCCGGGCACCTCGCGCCGCGCGTGCGCCGCGATGGCGGCCTGCGCCTGGTTGGTCCAGTAGCGCGGGTCCCGCTCGGCCAGGTCGGCGGCGGCGGCGCGCCCGGCCGGGTCGGCGGGGTGGTAGTGGTCGGCGCCCGCGGCCAGCGCAGCCGCCGTCACCAGCAACGCGACTAGTAGCCTCATGTTGAGCTAAATGACTGAACCGCTGGACTCATTATACCCATATCTTTTTCTTAATATCTAATCTTAAAATTATTATAATTATTGTCCAGAAGGTATAATGTCCATTAATTAATTAATTAATTATCGGAGCGATTTAATCCTCTTACTCGACTCCGACAACACCGCGCAGCGCCCGTTGGACAAACCTCGAGCGTTTATTTTGCCTACACTATGCACTAACGGTCGTTGTGCATTTATCGTGTTGAACCTAACTCATGAACTTACGTATAGACATCCTATACATCGCATTTTTGAATGCAATCAATCCTCATAAATGTTAGTTAGCACATTGTCAATACATGATTAAAAGAAAAACCAGCGGTCTGAATTATAACAAGTCTGTGAGTTCATATCCTTTTGACTATCTGAGTGAGAATCAGATTGTCTTATAGGCATGAACTGACTCGCTCACACAATCAATGTTATGATCGCCAACAATATAATATTTGCCACTGAAAAAGTGTTAAATCATATTTCAGATTTGTTCATAAATCCATTTAGGTTGGTCACACGGATAACAGCAGCAGACATGAGGCCAGTGAAAGCATCTTTGACTCCGTATAATTTCTAAACTGTCAATACAATACAATTTTCACATAATAGGTATCCAAATAGCCATTCAATGATAAAGATTGTATGGAATCTTTATCATTTAATGTCAGTATCTCTAACATTGAATGAGTATAGCGGATGACAGGTGCGATAGGCGGCGGAGAGCGCTACACTCTCGTTCAACTGGGAGATATTTGAGTCAGTTCGGGTGATCGGTGGGAGACATTCACACGTTTCAGTTTCACGGCCCTCATCGAATGTCGCGCGCGAAGTTTACGGCGGCGGCACTGCTGCTGCTTGCGCTGGCGCTGCCCTCCCACGGTGCGTAATGCGCAGTTCGTAGCGTGTAGTGCGTAGCACGTAGTAAATTGTGCGTAGTGCATAGCGCGTAGTGCCTAGTGCATAGCGCGCAGTGCGTAGTGTGTAGTGCGAAGTGGGTAGTGCGCAGTGCGTAATGTGTAGTTCGCTCCACAAACGGAACGTCACTGTCGAAACGCGCACCTTAATTCGATAACACAGTATAGAGGTTTTCAGTGTCAGTTCGGTGTCTGGGGTTCAACTCTCTCTTCCCCTCCGTTACGGGAGCAACTGTCGTCTGGTCTTTCGACCCCGGGGAAGGAGCCTCCGCTAACGGAGGTGAAGCAATAGGAGCCGAAGTCGGACTTCTAGGTGGAAGCCCCGGCTGTGACCAGAAGCCGCACCGGTCACTGTAGTCCTGCACTAGGGGTAGTAAGCGATCACCGCACTCTTTCAGAGCGCGACGTGCACCACGCGCGGCGGCGGCGCGGCGAGGCGCCGGCGCGCGCGCGGCCGCAGGAGGCGGAGCCGCAGTTCTGGGCGGACGACGCGCGCGCCGCCATCCGCGCGCGGCTGCGGCGGCGCGAGCCGGCGGGCCCGGCGCGCCACGTGGTGCTGTTCCTGGGCGACGGCATGTCCGTGCCCACGCTGGCGGCCGCGCGCACGCTGCTGGGCCAGCGCCGCGGCGGCTCCGGGGAGGAGGCGCACCTCGCCTTCGAGCAGTTCCCCACCGTGGGACTGTCTAAGGTGGGCCGATGCAACTCCTCGCTGAGTATGTTACTGATTCTGTAGTTTCCATCTGATCCTCCTTGTGTTACATGGATGTGAAAGTTTGTGAACATATTTTGATGTTTGTTACTCAATCGCATTAAAGTAGGTACGTATGAATCATCTGCATCCGAAATACGGTCGACGCGTTCTCTCATTATAATTTAGAGCTAAGTATAATAATAATAATAATAACGTTTATTGCAAAAATATTACACAGCTGACAATAAAAATAACATGTAACATCGATGTATTATGCAAATAAATGAATAAATAAATGAAAAAATAAATAAAACAAATCAGCTGCCGCCTCCTCCTTCTGCAAGCAAGTATTGCTCAAGAAGGAGGCGGTAGAGTGAGCACAGAGGAGACTTATGAGCTGCACAGCCCGCGACGTCAGCAAGCGACGGAGTTCGCAGAACGACTTTCGTCCCCTATCTTGGGGTGACGGTTCAAGCGGCCTGTCACCCTAAAATAATCCGAGTTCCCTATACCCGGGACCTAGTAGAGAACTCCGTGGGCCCCACACCCGAAGAGGGTCAGCTCGAAAGAGATAGCCCTGGGTCGTGTCAATTTTAAACTAAAACTCATCTATTGAAAAATCACGCTTTAAAAAGTGTTAAACAAGAAAATATTAAGGATTGCTATGGTTGTTTCCACGGCTATCCTTGATATTTTGAATGTATAACACTTTTTAGAGCGTGACTGTTAATAGTCGGGTATTAGTTATAAACTTAGTTTTCATTTCGGGGCAAACAAAAGGCATAATATTTACACATTTGAAATGTGCTAATTAAGCCCTTTCAGTTGATACCAAATACGACATTTTTATCTCGAATTAATTTTTAACAAATATTTTATGACCGCTTGAGGGCGCCACACAATAGATTCAGTGACACATTTTACAGGTTGGAAAAATAAGTCGGGTCAAATCCTTAAGTTGACTTATTTTACTTATTAAAAATTTAAAATCCCCGTCACAAAAAACAACCCCTAAAAAGTCGAAAATAAGTTGTGTTAGTTAGCCCTATAACTTTGATATACCTAGTATATATTTAGATGCAAGCCTTGTCACGTCGGGGGCTCTAACTGGTAGAGCACTGCGTCATATTATCGGAAAGATCCAAGGTCCCCCCGATAATGACAACGCTTGTATCAAAATATGTATTCGCCAGTTTGTGGTGGCGGCCATCTTAGATTTGAAATTTGTTATATTGTATGGTATTCTACTAGTCTAGCCCTTTCATTTGATACCCATATTGAGGGAGTTGAGAAAAAATATGTAGGTACTCCGTCATTTTGTAGCAAGTGTTTTCAAACATAGCAAAGAACACTCCCGACTAATATACCTTCCAAACAAAAAAAAGCGAAATCCAAATCGATTCATCCGTTCAGGAGCTACCATGCCACAGACAGACACACAATGACATACACACCGGGAGTTAAAAAGAGACATTCCTTTATTTTTAACTAGCACCACGCCGCGGTTTCACCCGCGTAAATCCTGATCCCATGGGAATATCGGGATAAAAAGTAGCTTTTGTTACTCACGAAGAATGTAGCTTTCTAATGAAAAAAGAATTATTAAAATCGGTCTAGTACTTTTGAGTTTATTCGTTACATACAAAAATACAAATCTTTCCTCTTTATAATATTAGTATAGAAAAGAAACAAAACTGCAATCAATGATTTTCTAAAACTCGCTTGCCATACCCGGAAGTCGAACAGACAAAAGTCCGAAAAAAAAATCCCGTATTTTTATGGCATCAATCGATAGTGCAAATCATAAAGATCAAATCTCTCTAACAACGCTAACCTAGCTGGGGATGTAACACCGCAATAGTACGTCGTAGTAAGTGTCATCGTGTTCCAGACGTACTGCGTGGACGAGCAGGTGGCGGACTCGGCGTGCTCGGCCACGGCCTACCTGTGCGGCGTCAAGGCCAACTACGGCACCGTGGGCCTGAGCGCCGCCGTGCCGCGCTACCACTGCGGCGCGGGCGCGGACCCCGCGCACCACGTGCACTCCATCGCCGCCTGGGCGCTGCAGGACGGCCGCGACGTCGGTGAGTACAGCCAGCAGTGCAGCTCGTAAAACCTATGTACGTAGGTACTGTGGACCAACCGTCGTTTTCTAATAAAATAGTGCCAGGAGCTTTTTAAAAAGTCTTAACGTCTGAGCCTAATTGTCTGCCACCTAAGTGGTGTGAAAAAAAAGTCCCGAGCAAAACTTTAATTTTTAAACTTACAAAACTGAAGCTATGCGTAGTATTTTAGTATTCGTCACTGCCATAGATACTTTTGCGTTACGGTTGCACTGCCGTGCGCGCCGCCAACAATATTAGTATCAACTAATGACGTATTATTGTATCAACCGTTTTATTTAGGGATATAGGTATATGGTCTGCCATATGTCAAGGATGTGCTATTGTGTCGCAGGCATAGTGACGACGACGCGCGTGACGCACGCGTCGCCGGCCGGCGTGTACGCGCACTCGGCCGACCGCGACTGGGAGAGCGACGCCGACGTGGAGTGCGCCGAGCCGCGCCCGCGGGACATCGCCACGCAGCTGGTGCACGACTACCCGGGGAACCAGTTCAAGGTTTCTATTTATACCCCTTAGGGGCAGACGAGCATGCGGCACACCCTTTAGAAAGCGGTGTATATCTCATATGGTCATTATACAATTCAGTGTGAGCGAAGTGGAGATACAACAGCGGCCGCTCTGCCTTCACAGGTTTCAATGTATGGGTTCTAGAAAACGAGGAATGGTTCTCTTCTTCAAATGTAAACGTGTTAACTTATCACGCAATCTTCCAGTTATCACTGCCGATTGTTTCGGAAAAATTAATCGGATTTATCTGAAGCGAAGTAGTGATATATTGGAAGATTCACATATCACACCAGTAAGCCGATCATTATATTACTCAGGTCATTCTAGGCGGCGGACGCCGCGAGTTTCTACCGGAAACAGTAGTGGACGAGGAAGGCACACCGGGAAGAAGGTTGGATGGCAGGAATCTGATTGAGGATTGGCAAAGAGATAAGCAGGCGCGCAACGTCAGCTACCAGTATGTGTGGAATCGGGAGCAGCTGCTGGGCGTGACAGCGGAGCCGCCGGAGTTCCTGCTGGGGCTGTTCGAGGGCAGCCACATGCAGTACCACCTGCAGGCCGACGCGGCCACCGAGCCCACGCTGGCCGAGCTCACCGAGGTGGCCATCCGCGCGCTCAGTCGCAACGAGAGGGGCTTTTTCCTGTTCGTGGAGGTGAAACATTTTATATTACACTACAGTCTTCTTAAAAAATAAAATGGATGTTGCTAAGCGCGTAACTCGAGTAATGGTCTACAGATTCGCCCGAGGGCTCGTTCGATGTTCCTTAAGTTTCATAGAAGATTTTTTTTAAAGGGGCATAGGCACTGGAACCGAATGACATACGGACGAAGCCACAGGCGACATCTAGTATCTGAATAAAAAAGGTTGCTTTTTACTCTGTAGTATTTAATATCATTGTTTGCAGTGTCAATGGTATAAGGTTTTACTATGACATAAAATTAGTAGAATCGGAGGCCAGATTTCGTGTTGGTATTAATTTATTTTCCCTGTTTTGTCAATTTTGAAATTAAGCCTTTAGTCGCATTACTGCCAATTCGCAAAATGTCCAACTGTTCAATTCTCAATAGGTCCAGTTCGCAATTGTTCCAGTTCGCAGTTGGTCCAGTTCGCAATTGGTCCAGTTCCTAATGTGAGCTATGTCAACGGAGTCCCGCTTCGCGGGGCTCCTATTTCTTCTTGCCTTACACAAGATACCATACATTTATGGTTTAAGAACGTCATGAGACTGAAGCGTCAAAAACGCCTCCCGTAATCAAGCACGACTCCTATTTTACAAACTGGGCCAATTGCGAATTGGACATTCTGAGAATTGGACGTTGTGAGAATCGGACAATTTGCGAATTGGACGTTGTGAGAATTGGACAATTTGAGCCCGATGGACATTTTGCGAATTGGACATAATGCGACTAAAGCAAATTAAGTACCTAAGTGAAGCTATAACGAAAATTTACTAAAATAAAAATCTTAATGCTTTTTTCTACATTTTATTAATCTTAAGGCCATATTATTATAATTAACGATATCTTATCTAGGTCCCAAAACAGACATTTTGTAATCTACGCTAGTTGCAGTCAGTGTTTACTATTTTTTTGTCGTTGGAAGGGCGGTCGCATCGACCTCGCCCACCACGACAACCACGCGCACATGGCGCTGGACGAGACCATCGAGTTCAGCGCGGCGGTGGAGCGCGCGGCGGCGCTGCTGCCCGAGCAGGAGGCGCTGCTGGTGGTGACGGCCGACCACGCGCACGTCATGGCCTTCAACGGGTACACGGCGCGCGGCTCCGACATCATCGGCCCGTCCGACACCGTGGGCGACGACGGCGTGCCCTACTTCACGCTGTCCTACGGCAACGGGCCCGGCTTCCGACCGCACGCCGCCCGCGGCGTACGGGAGGACATCACCAGGACCGATTACCGTACGTTCCTATCTCCACTCTGGCTTACATCGTACCGTCCGGAGCTTAATACTTAGTCGACGCTACTGGTGTTGCAGGCGCCGCGCTGTTCCAGTACGACGCGCTGGTGCCGCGCGACTCGGAGACGCACGGCGGCGACGACGTGGCGGTGTTCGCGCGCGGCCCGCTGCACTCGATGTTCGCCGGCGTGTACGAGCAGAGCCACCTGCCGCACCTGATGGCCTACGTGGCTTGCCTCGCCCCTCCGCCCAACGCCTGTCGACCTACATAAACTGTATACCTACTATTGTTTTATTAAACTTTTGTTAAATACCTTTCGATTTATTATTCCCCATAGTAAGACGATGAACACATTGTAAGAACAGGAGGGATTAAGAAGGCCATAAAAGAATTAACATATGTGAGAGAATGGATTCCTAAAATATTGAATAAAACAGGGAGAAGTACAAACAAAAGACCTGAAATCATTACTATTGCTACAGAATTCTATTGTCAACTCTACTCGAATCAGATAATAATGGAACCAACTGACCTAACAGGCGACTCCGACGTGGTTGATATATTACCCAGAGAAATCGAGGTCGCTATTGAAAGCCAGAAGAAAGACAAAGCTCCAGGACCTGACAAGATTAGTAATGAGTTCTTACTACAATATAAGCACTATATTGTTCCAGTACTTACCCCAATGTTTAATGATATTCTAAAGAATGAAGTGGTTCCAACGCAGTGGACGAAATCAACCATAATATTGATACATAAAAAAGGGGATATTAATGATATCAACAACTACCGACCCATCAGCCTTCTATCGAATGTGTATAAGGTGTTTGCCAAAGTGCTACTGAACCGTCTAACAACACAACTAGATGAAAACCAACCGAGAGAACAAGCGGGATTCAGACATGGCTACTCAACCCTTGACCACATACATACTGTAAAACAGATAGTCGAAAAAAGCAAAGAGTATAACACTCCTTTTTACTTTGGATTTTTAGACTATTGCAAGGCATTTGACTCACTGGAGCACGGGAAGATCTGGAGTGCATTGAAGAACCAAGGAGTGGATAACAAGTACATAAGAATCATAAAAAACCTTTATGAAAGCTCTACAGCAAAAGTGAAATTGAAAAGAGAAGGGCAAGAAATAAAAATAAAAAGAGGAGTACGATAAGGAGACCCACTATCGCCCAAGCTGTTCTCGGCGGTGCTCGAAGAGGTCTTCCAGAAACTGAATTGGGATAATCATGGCCTCAACATAAATAGAAGGAAAAAGGAAGGAAGGAATGAAACTTACACATCTCAGATTTGCAGATGACCTAATCATATTTGCTAACACCAGAGAGGAACTCCAAGGCATGCTCACAAATTTAGACACAAAAAGTCAAAAGGTGGGGTTAGGCATGAACTTTCAAAAAACAAAAGCCATGACCAACATTATAAAAGAGTCTTTCACAATTAATAATCATCAAATATTGTATGTGGAGGAATACAATTACTTAGGTCAGACCATTTCATTCAATGATCTCACAACCAAAGAACTCGACACAAGAATTGGAAACGCTTGGAAGAGATTCTGGTCATTGAAGGAGATTATGAAGAACAGAGAAATTAGCATACAGATGAAGTCCAAACTGTTCAACACCTGTGTAATGCCCATACTAACCTATGGTTGCCAAACCTGGGCCACCACAAAAGCACAATGCTCTAAGCTGAAATCATGTCAGAAGGCAATGGAGAGAAGCATGTTAAGTTTGAGACTATCAGACAGAGTAAAACACACACAAATAAGAGCAAAAACTAAACTAGAATGTGTATCATTTAAAACTAAAAAAATGAAGTGGAGATGGACAGGTCACACAATTCGAGGAATAGATAAATGGAGCAAAGAGATTATGTACTGGTACCCAAGGGATGGAAAAAGGAATAGAGGCCACCAGTTCAAGAGGTGGGAGGATGAGGTGAAAGCCACGGCAGGCCCCACCTGGACCAGGCTGGCAAGAGATAGAGAGGGGTGGAAGGCGTTGGAGGAGGCCTTTGCCAACAGGCAAACAGATATCAACAACTAAATTATATATTTAAACTTAGTTTGAAACAGTACATGTAGACACATCTGAGAATAAAGGCTTATTATTATAGTAAGACGATGAGGTTATCGCTTGTATGATTTGTACTACCACACTTCTTTTATATGTTAGCCATGAACGGTGATTTTTTTTTTTTTTTTAATTTATTTGGATAAACAAACAGCGGTAAATTACATTAATGGTGATGAAACACAGCTCAAAAAGTATTATCAAATTTACCCCCCACACCGTTTATCACAAATTGAATTTATGGAGAACAGAGCACAACAGTAAATGAAGTAGACACATTGAATTTGCTATGTGATAAATCATTACATTGTGTTCCTAGCACTTATTATTTTAAACTTAATCGCTACATTGTGTTCACGACACTAATATTTCAAATTGAATTGTTACATTGTGTTCCTGGCACATCATATTCCAAATTGAATCGTTACATTGCATTCCCGGCTGACCATTACTAAATTGAATCGTTACATTGCACTCCTGGAACTTAACATTTCTAAATTGAATCGCTACCTTGCACTCCTGGCACTTAACACTTCTAAATTGAACCGTTACATTGCACTCCCGGCACTTAAAAATTCTAAATTAAATCGTTACATTGCACTCCTGGCACTTAACATTTCTAAATTGAATCGCTACATATTATTCCTGGCGCTCAACTGCTCCAACACTTGTCTCCTAAACGTACCAGGACGCGCTGCAGCTACGTCAATAGAATTAAAGTTCTCGTTATAAGACTGTACAATACTTTGCAGAGGCGAGCGTTTACCGGAATTTGTGCGGCATCTGGCAGTAGCAAATAGTTGACACGGGTTACGGCAGTGAGTCCTAGTAGGCACCCTATAACACAGCTTATTGACAATTGGAGGGCAGTCATATTTATTATGACATAAATCGTACAACAACATGGCTTGAAGCTGAGTGCGCCGTTGCTTAAGAGTTAAAAGTTTGTATTTGTCCAATAATTGTTCGTATGTCAAGTAATGGCGACTACATCTGTACTGCATACATTTCAAAAATTTACTTTGAACTCTCTCAAAGGCCTCAACATACTTCTGGTAATATGGATTCCAGATGCATACACCGTATTCAAGTTGTGAACGTACAAGAGACTTATACAGGTAAAGATATGTGGAGGTTTGAGTGAACTTGGCACTTATGCGCATTACATAGCCGTACATTTTGAAAGATTTATTTATTATGTTATCGACATGCAAATTAAGGTCCAATCTACTATCCAGGGTTACACCAAGGTCCCTGATACAGTTCACTATTTTGAGTTGTTTGCCATTCAATCTGTAATCCGAAATCAAATTGTTCCTCCTCTTCGTGAAGGTTATACTGTTGCATTTATTGATACTAAGCTCCAGTTTATTACTGGTGCAATAAGATGAAAAGCGATCTAGATCGGATTGAAATTTAGCTTGATCATCCTGATTTTCAATTATATGGTACATTTTCAAGTCGTCAGCATACAAGAGGTAATTACAAAATTTGAAACAATGACCTACGTCATTTATAAACAGATTAAACAGTAACGGGCCCAGGATGGAGCCCTGAGGCACGCCTGACGTTATGGAAACAATATCGGACTCAAAACCATTCATGGCTACCCTCTGCGTACGATTCATAATATAGGACTTGAACCAGCGCCACAAGCTGCCATGTATACCATTAAAAGCAAGTTTATCCAATAATATTTTGTGATTCACCCCATCGAAAGCCTTTCGAAAGTCCGTGTACACGCTATCGATTTGTTTGTTAGCATCTAGACCTTCAGACAGATAGGTTGTGTAAAGTAGTAAATTTGTGGTAGTAGATCGGCGTTTCACAAATCCATGTTGTTGTGGTATAATGATGTTATGTAACAAGGGATATATTTCGTTATGCACTAGTCTCTCGAAGAGCTTAGAAAGGGTAGGTAGTATCGATATTGGGCGATAGTTTTCGACAGAGGCACGGTCCCCACCCTTATGAACTGGAACAATTCGTGCTGATTTCCAAATACTTGGAAATGCACCCTCCAGCAGACATGAGCTGAACAACCAATGCACGGGTTTATATATTGTATGTGCAGTTGCTTTGAAGAAAGAAGGTGGTATATTATCTACTCCAGAGCCCTTGGATACATCCAGGGCCTTTAGTTCACCTAAGACGCTTTTTTCTGAAATATGTATACTATTAATGGTCAAATCAGACAGTGGATTACCCGACATATCAGAAACACAATAATCCTCCGTAACATGCGTTGGTTTAAACACAGATTTGAAAAATGAGGAGAGATATTGACACATTTCGGCTGGATCCTGGGTTTGGAGGTTGTTATATGTTATCCTACTTGGGAAGCTTGCTTTAGGTCGCATACTATTGGCATAAGCCCAAAAGAACTTAATATTTTCCCGAATACTAGATTCAATTGATCTAATATATTTTGTATAACACTTGGTTGGTACATGATTTTAAGTAGCGCGCCCCGTGCTGTACTAGCAGTAGAAACAAAATATGAAACAACAAAAACCATTGTACGGAGCATGCTCGTACAACCCTGGTGTCTTGAGGTGTGAAGTCGTATGTGCTCGGTTCGGTATTGGTCATCCATCTAATAGTCGAATAGAACTAATATTCATAACAAATGGAATGAATTTGTTTTTGCAAATGGTTCCTTTTTTAACCCGAGCATTTCGTACACACAATGTTTGAATAACGATCCGTGACGATTTGTATAAATCCTAAAGCAAATGTAGTGAACTAGGATGTCATGTCGCGACGACGGGGCGCGCGCCGACCCCCGGCTCTCGCATGGTAAGAAGTAGCGCGCTCACCCTAGGGCGCGAGCGCTTCGCGGTCGCAGTCGAGGGGCGAGTGTGAAGCCGATAGTTCGCTCGGCTTGGGCTGCAGGCGCGCGCGCCGGCGCTGGCGCATCTAAGCTGTCGGAACGTTGTGGGTGCACACACCCGAGCATCAACCGTCCGACTGCGCCGAAATAATGGTCTAGTTCAGTCAATGTGTGATTCCAGTGTGTTGGTGATACGATTATCTAAAACATAGTATTACTGAGATACGCAAAGAACTGGTAGTCGCAATTACCTATTAACAGCCGATACCCATCGGTGCAGTAAAGTGTCACACACTCATACAAGGTCATGCTCAAGACCAGCCCCATTATTGAACAGCTCGTCGTGACGGCGATGCCGTAGTTTGTATGCTCGATTCGATCAAACTGAATTTATTGATGTCGATTTGGACTTGGACACTTTCTCACGTCGCCATTGATAAAAAAACAACGATAAAAATTTAGTTTATAAATAGCAATTATGTTGTTGGAAAGGAGGTACTTCAAGGGTGATTCCATATCCGGGGAGTCAGGCTCTGGTACTGTACTGAATACTGTCTATGTAGGACACGTCAATTTGACTTCACATAGTCTTAGGAAAAAGGTTCACCGTTACAGAACACGTAGCATGTTACAGTGGTGGTACTCAAGTTGGCGGCCTCATCCATCAGATGCTTTTCACGCCGCGCTTAAGATGTTAAGGAATTCTGGGGAAGTAGTGGGAAAGCTTCAAAATGTGAGCATAAATAGTGTTTCTGGTGCCTCTACATAATTTTAATGGAGTGTTCAGCCTGAGAACCATCTTTATGATGTATGTCTGATGACAGAATCGCGAGGCTATTTCTTCTTCATCCCAGCGGTAGTCCCGGTCGTATCCGAAGCTTTCACCTCAGAGACTGGGGTCTTTAATATTTTCCGTGAAGCGACTAGCATGTGGCCTCCATAACTCATTGGTGATAACGAAGCATTGCAGTTAGACCAATTGTCGCACTTCTAGGGTTCAAATTACCAGTAACGTCTGTCGAAGATATTCGTATGGCGACCGGACCGACGTCAGCTTAATGTGCTCTTCGAGGCACGACCAGATCAATGAAAATATCCGTATCGAGCTCGCGCCTCCTGCGCTGCAGTCGCGTTTACTACCGCCGCGCCACAGAGAGAATAACGATACTGCAAAGGGGTGAAATGAGAGATGTACACTTGTATGGAAGTTCATAATTTTCAAATTGAGAAGTACGAAAAATATATCAGCGTTTGTCAAAAGGTACGTACTAAGAGGTTAAAAAAGTGAAAACAATCATTTTTTTTGTATAAAATCCATAATTGGTGAAATCAATGCTTGTTTTGTTGGAAAGAGGATAGGGTGTGTTTAAGGGTGGTTCCATGTCCCGGGAGTTACGACCGAATGATGAAGTTCAGGGAAATCTTCAAAATGTTGGCAAACTACTGTTCCAGTTGCCTATAAATAATTTAATTTGAATCAATCAATCAATCATCTGAAGATAAGTACAATAATTGTTACAATACAATATTATTTTGTGCCTAATGCGGAGGCGATTTCAGGCAGTTGGGTTTTATATCGTGAATTGGTCGCCGTATCTGTCACTGACGCCCGCTCCGCCTCGTTCCTCGAGGCCGTGCTGCCAGCATTATGGGCACCTTGCGCCGGGAACGATACGGGGTTACTTGACACGGGCAAACCATGCGTGTATTTTAATACATTTATAATAACAAGAGAAAAGGGAAAGAAGCGGAAAAGGAAGGTTTTAAAGAAAATAGTTTAACGAATACAAGAAATAAAAAGGAGGCACTGAAAAGCGATCTCTTTTTTGTTTCTTGAAGTCTAGCTTTTTTCTTAAAATATTGTGAAATAAAAGAAAATATTTGATTTTGAAGTTATCATCATCTTTCTTGCGTTAACCCTGTCGCATACTTATTTGATTTTGAAGTATTTTTAAGAAAATTTCAAACTCCTTTTGTTGAATAAAATTGGTTCACTCGTTTAAATTAAACGAATGCAGTTTTCGCTCTACAATGAATTAGTATTTTTGTGATGGAGTTGCGAGGCGCGACCTCGGCCGGCAGCGGTCGCGCGTCGCCTGCGTCGCCCGCGCCGCTCGCCGACGCATCGCCGTTCATTAAAGGGCACAATTAGCGGAGTGCATCACCCCTCGCAAGGGCGCGCTGCGCTCCTCTCAAAGTGAAACATTATGAAAATGTCATTCATCAAATTTTCCCCGCGGCGGGGCAGGGTGCGCTGGAGCGGTGGGGGCCGGGGGCCGGGGGCGAGGGCGCGGGCGGCCCGGGCGGCTCCGGCAGTGGCTCGCGCCGTCACTCGCCGCACGCTCCTGCCGCCCCACGCCGAAGCGCGCCGCGCCGACCTGAAACTTTCGTCGCGCGTTACGAGAGTCGGGAGGGCGCGATCGCGCGATGCCGCCTCGGGACGGACGCGGACGGTCGCGCTGAGAGCGCCTCGGCGCGAGTGAGCGGCGCTTGGACTCTGTGGGACTTTGGAATTAGTGATAGTGTGTCGTTATATGTATGTACGTTTGTGTCAGTGAATCTTGTCACCGTACGGAACGCTCCCGGAGACAGGTAATGGAGCTTTCCCGTTTTAAATTTCTTCACTTTATGGTAGTTGAATGTTGTATGTAGTTAGTTTGAATGAGCTAGTTTAATGCAATTCCGCTAGTTATTGGCGCTCACCGCGGTACGAAGGCCCATATTATTATATCTGACATTTTCTTTTATTTTAACTCATATCTTAATGGTTCAATCGAACCAACCCCTCTAGTTTTTAATGAAGTTAAGTTCGAGCAGCTATGTTTGAGAAAACTGTTCAAACAATCTTTAGGTGCATGCTACTAATCTACACTACTGTCTAAACTTTCAAAATATTGCTTTTAGCAAACAACAAATGAAGGTAGATATCAAAACCGATTACATCCTAAGCACAAGAAATCAGAGATAGATAGATAACGAGTGTAGATAATAGTAGGTATATAATAGCCTGCCCCAAGCGCGCCTGCTGGGCCGGTTGTGTTACAACTACCAACACAATTGTATCACAACTCAATTGTGAGAGCAGCCAGCTATCTTAAAACGCCTCTAGACTCCAAAGTTAGCTGCATCGCACATCGCGCGGCAATGTATGCTTGTTAACTAAGTGATGGGTTTATCATCACCTTAGCGTTGATCCCGGTTGCATTTGAAACTTTCACATCGGAGTTCTTTCCTCCTTTTAGTTTGGCTTATATAGTTTTTATATAGGAGGCGATTGCCGTAAGACCTACCAATAAACGTTTTCTAGAAGTATCACACTCCTAAAGACCTTGAACTCGGAGGCGAAGCTTTGGGATGCGACTGCGACTAGCGCCGCGATGACGATGATTACTGAAGAAATTCAGTAAAGTCATCGGTGTTCTGTGTCAGGTCTGTTTGGTACTGGCAATATTCACATTCGCATCTTCAATGTTTTGATATCGCGACAGTGAAGTTGCGCGTCCGTAGCGCGCTCATACTTATTACAGAGTAAGGGAGCTTCTGCGTAATTGTACAATGCATTGCAGACATGACATATATTAAAACTAATTAATGCCTTAAATGTATGCAAATGTTATGTAATGTTTTGTTTTGTTAGAGTAAATGGCAAACGACCACGGCAATCTTTTTTTATACTTTTTAAAGAGTTGAATCATTTTTACACAATATTGTTTACGGGAATTAACGTGATCATGTTATTGGTACATACCTGTGATTTGCCTGACGTTTGTGGTATGAAAAATATTGAAATAAATTAGAATGTGCGCGTAGAAGAAGAACCTACTACTTCACGGACTCGAAGACGACCGGCGTGCACCACTGAGCCAATCAGCCTGTGACCATGGCCGGTGTAACCTGGTCGATACGTCAGGCAAATGATCTCGTCGATTTCCGTAATCATTATTGTGTATCATTTAAAAGTTAGCTGAATGATTTT
Source organism: Eilema griseolum (assembly GCA_963662185.1). NCBI lineage: Eukaryota > Metazoa > Arthropoda > Insecta > Lepidoptera > Erebidae > Eilema > Eilema griseolum. The sequence goes on from OY759247.1 coordinate 136,364, forward strand.
TTAAAGCATTTAGTATGCTAACAATTCAAATCGATTAAGATGGGAAAAAACCAATCATTTGTTTGGGAAAACTAAGACACCTCCAGGCATGGCTCGGTAGCTCAGTGCCACATAACAAAACCAGCCGAGGAAAAGGATAACTCCGGTATTGAAGAGGTACGCATATACACTGACGGCTACAAAACAAAAAATAGCTCAGGAGCCGGCGTACACTCCCTAGACCTTGGCTTGAACTTGGCGAATGTGTTGCCATAACAACTGCTGCGATACAGTCCCCTTTGCAGGGGATGTTTTATTGCCGAGAAAACGGTCGCCCACGTAATACTGGAATACGAGGCAGTAGCCTGTCAACTATCACAAATCCTCGTAACAGTGAGGTCGCTCCGCAAAGTCTGTGAAGTCCCAGTAAGCGTCTGTGCTTTTGGGTGGAGCTAGGCTGGCTACTCTAGCCAGTACTCTGCACGCACAATGGGCCAAAAGCAGGCTAAGTGCGGACAAGGGAGTCCCTTTCCATTCCATTCCATTCGGTGGTCAGAGCATTCTCCTTGTAAGGCAAAGATCGCGGGCTCAAGTCCCGCCTGAGCTGATTCGTTTTTTCCTACCTTACTCGATTTTTAGAGAGTGATTTTTCGGCAGTTGGGTTTTAGTTTTTCAACTTTATTTGTCACAATAATTAAACTTGCAACGACAGAGATTCAGAGCAAGCTGGCCAGACGAGCACGCCATCGGGCGGGTGCCGGCGCGGCGCCGGGGCGTAGTGTTGTTCACTTTACCGCCGTTAAGGTATTGCGCGCTCTGATAATGTGACTTTGACTTGTGAGACTAGTTCAAGAGCACCTTCGCCACGTGACCCGCCACCCGCCACTCGCCACTCGCATTGGCTTGGCATTTACCTAAAACTTTCAACATTTAGTGCTAAAAGTATAATGTAAATAAATAATGTATCTTGTAAAAAATTTTGTTCACTCAATTTTATCGAGGCTATCAATGGATATTTTATGGAGGTAGGACACGACGGTATTCCCGTCCGAATTGAGCAGTCCGACTGGGGAAGTACCTCCACCCTACAGGATACCACGGCTATAATAACCTCGTGTTGTGTTCCCGGTGGTGAGTAGGGTAGCCAGAGCTCACTGGAGAGATTTTGTGCTGTCAGTGGGAAGACTTAAGGCTTGTCCTGATTTTGTGTTCTGCACAGAGGGCACATAAAATCTCTATTCTTACAGGGTCGGCAGCACGGATGTGACTCCACTGGTGTTACACACTTTGGTCACGGTAACCACTTTACATCAGGTGGGCCGTGTGCGTGTCTGCCATCTAAGTAGTATAAAAAAAATATAACACAGTATAACGAGTTATGAAATATAAGTCGTTAGACAGTGCACGTAATGTGTGTGCAACTAATAAGTATAAAGACTGTGTATCCTACTAATATTATAAATGTCAAAGTTTGTTTGGATGGCTGGATGATGATTATTCCATCACGCTAAAGCTGCTGAACGGATCTGAATGTTTGGCACAGAGACTCTTTATCCTGGGAATAGGTTCCTATAGATGGTGTTCACGAAACATCTTTGAATAAGTATTTCTGTGAGCCTAGAAGCGCTAGTCTCAAAGAGTTCTCAGATAAACTTCAAGGAACTTTATCCATCAACCTTTATCTGTTCAAGACACATTTAATATGAAATAAAAAAAAATGTCTACGTGAGACACAATTTGAATAAAAAACATCGGACTACCGTTGAAAAGATCGGAACAAAGGCGGACAGGCGGTACCTGTCTTCCGTCCTCCGTGGGCAGCACCCACTTACAAATCATTTATTTATTTATTTATTATCAATTACGTAAATCATAAACCAATTGAAAATTAATGAATACTGCCATAATCTTTTTTTATAAACGTCTAAACTTAGCAAACATCTTAAAATGAGGAGTTTGAAAGGCAAGATGACATCGAAAGTGCTCAACTGTTATATAGAACTACGTTAATTCAAAACAGGAACATAATTAACTTTACGAAATATATTAAAATTAATAAAATTGTAAAACTTTATCGAAATAAGTATACATAGTATAGAAAAGATCGCTGCAATGTATGTTCGCGCATAACTATCGAAAGACTGCACTAAATTGGATAATTATTTTAATGTCAGTTCGTTAAGTTGATTGTCAAGACAAGGTTTTTTTAAATTATATTACGGTTTTGTACTTTTCGCGATTAAATCATGGAACTTACTTTTGTCGACGTTTCGAATGCGTTGCTGCACCCGTGTTCACGACTTAACTTGACTCGTACCTATATAATAAGGGCACGGTTTGTAAGAAAGAAAATTTAGAGAATATATAGTATGGTGCTATAATTACATCGGAGCGAAGCAAGGGCACGCAGCTGGGTAATACTTTTGTAGGTGTCTTTCGGCCGCTTCCAACATTCGATCGTCAATCTAAGATTATTGCCAATCCCGATTCTTGTCAATCGAACGATCGCGGAATCGGTATTTCAATATATAGGTACGTCGCGCTGCCGACGCTCTAACAAAAACAGGGATCGGTCGTAAATCTTCACCCTCTACACTTTTTAGTTTACGCATCTTCAAAAAAAATACGTGTATTCGTTGATTAATAAAAATGTGATTATTACACAAAAATTAAATTATTTTTGTTTGTTAGCACTATTTTACTATATGGTTATTAATCATTTTAAACATTCATAAATTAAAAATAAAATTGAAGTTCGGCTTTTATTTGATGAACATAAGGTGAAACGGAACGCGAACTTCAAACAAATCAAAAATTCAAATGAACTTTTTTCACTGAAGATGCTATTTGAATATTTGTAAGTTTCGTGGCGATTGGCTGCGTGTTTAACTATATTGTTGTATGTTCCTCGGGACCTGAGTTCTAAGACCAACGAGGCCCTGGCGCGCACGGATTGTTTTGTAATAATAAATGCACGTCCGCCGCCGAAGCACTCCGCGGTGCTATCTTACAACACCCAAGAAACGTAACGAAAGTATAGAGTTTATTATGTGAGGAGCACATGTTAGCAAGTCTATTCAAATAAAAATAATATTATAAATTGACTTCCTCTGGCTCCATTTTAACTCTATATCATTTAATCCGCAGCTCCATTAATACATCAAGATCCCTATCATCACTTGTAAATATTTCCTGCATTTTTTTATTAAGAGTTCTTACAATAATCGGTCAAATTTGAGAGATTGTATAAATAGATAGATTCTGCTCAGGACCTTGGATATGACGGAGTGCTTCACCAGTTAGGGTCGCTGGAATCAAAATATTGCTAGGTATGTGAAAGTAAAAGTGCTAAACCAAGATAATTTATTTTCAACTTTTTGGAAAATGTATTTTTGTGCCGGGGGCTTTTAAATTTTTTAACAAAAGAATGAACCGACTTCTATTAAAAAATGCACTTAAAGCGAACAATAATCGCAAATATACCTCAAAAGAAATTCGCGTAAGACTTTTGTTGTAGTCTGTGCTTATTTATGGTGTATGTTTACATAAGTTTAACGGTTATGTACATAGTAAACATAAAAATGTGAGTACTTCTTCCTTTAACATTAAGAGATCACGCAGTTCAGCAACACTTGCACGGCCAGTCGGATAACAATCAGACCGAGAATGTGGTAAAATGTTTTGTCCAGTCAGCCTACTGTTTTTTTAGCATTGGTCTGGTCGTGCTTCGGAGAGCACATTAAGCCGTCAAATTCTTTACTATTTATTACATTTAGTTCTTTAATTCCTTGTTATATATATGGCAGAAAGAAATTAATAGTATGTGGCGATTTTAACATCAATACACTTGTTAAAAGTCCTGAATCTAACGAGTTTACGCAAATGTCACATTCGAGTAGTTTATGTTATGTTATAACCTTAAAATAGTTTTCAATGAACTGGGTAGGTTCATTGAAAACTATTTTAAGGTTATAACATAACCGGACAGTGGTAGATGTATTGAATTTTTTTTTTATATATCTTATTTACGAGGTAGTCACCTTGAGATCTTTGCATTTGCATTATGTGATTGTAACTGCTCAATTATTTCAATACATACATACATATAATCACGCCTTTATCCCCGGTGGGTTAGGCAGAGGTGAATTAACACCCACATTTCACCAATCATTGAATTCCGTCCCACGTAATAGGGGGTGAGCCTATTGCCGTCTTTCGGGCACTATTGTTGACTCAAGCCATTCATCTGAGGCTGAGTCTAGGCTGTATACAGGGTGTATTTTTGAAACGGGGCAGTAAGGGCAAGTACCTTAACCGTTGCAGTTACAGCAAAACGTTCTTAGAAGACCTTCCTTAACTTTTTGACATATTTTGAACTGCATTCACAGATTTTGTAAAAAACTTACAGTTGGCAAAAAAAATGCAAAAAGTCCAAATTTTTTTTTTTTATGCCAATCGATTTTATTTCATGTGGGGATCAAAAAACTCTATGAGACCATTTTAGCTTTCAGTACTAGGAAAGACAGAAATCGCCAAAACCGTTTCCCATACATTTCGGCAACAGAAACAAATTTCTACGATGGTCTAACTTTTTGTTATGGCCAGGAAGTGGGTAGAATTGACTGTAAAGTAAATAAAAAGAATTTTTACCCTCAAATTTCGAATTTGATTCGAAAATCTGTGTGTTATACTTAGTTTCAGCTGAGAAACTTCGTATGAGTTATTAATTAAGGATCTTCGCTAAAATGTCTTCTAATCGTGAAAAAATTGACTTATTAGAAGCGTATTTTGTCAATAATCGAAATGCGGGAGCTGCATTAGTGTGGTACCGCAATAAGTATCCGTTGCGGCATGTGCCAACAAGAAAGGTTATTACAAATCTTTTGAAAAACCTGGAATTGTAGGGTTCTTTCAAAAGAAAGCGGTAGCCTCGTGTGGACATGGACACGGAGATTGCGGTTCTGACTTATGTCGAAGCATATCCAGAGGTAACGTCCAGGCAAGTCGCCCTTGAAGTAGGTGTATCCCACTCCCTTGTGATAAAGATATGGAAGAAATACGGCTACAAGTGCTATCGATATGGGCGCATAGTTCAAGTGTTACATCCGGGTGATGATGTTCGAAGGCTTACTTTTTGCAGATGGCTAAGAGGAAAAATAAGCAGAGATCATGAATTTTTTAATTACATACTGTGGTCAGACGAAACGAATTTTTCCAATAACGGTATGTACAACAGAAAAAATCACCACTATTGGTCCAAAGAAAATCCACTAAGAGTTACGGCAAGTCATAATCAGGTTCGCTTCTCATTCAACTGTTGGTGTGGTATAATGTCCAATCGAGTCATAATGGTGGAATTTCATGAAGGGAAACTGAATTCTGCCATGTATAATGAAGTCATTTTACACCATCTTGAAAACGAGATGGACGAATGGCCCCTGTCGGAATTGCGAAAAGTTCATTTTCAACAAGATGGTGCTCCGCCACATAACAGTCACCTTTCACGTTCCAATTTGAGCCGCCTATTCGGTACACAGTGGATAGGTACACATGGTCCAACACAGTGGCCACCTCGTAGCCCCGATCTAACACCACTTGATTTTTTTTTATGGGGCAAGGATGCATTAATGACCATTTTACGTAATATTCATCCCAGAACATTATTAGCCGCCATTCGTTCAGTGCAAAAAAGGATAGACTTATGTATTCGTGAAAATGGAAATCAGTTTTGAGCAATTTATTTCATAAACCAATTTGTTAAATGTATAAATGATTTTTTTTTATTTAAAAAAGTTCAAAATTTTACCTGACCTATGAGTTTCGAGTTGATTTATCATATTTCCGTACGAAATGTATGGGAAACGTTTTTGGCGATTTCTGTCTTTTCTAGTACTGAAAGCTAAAATGGTCCCATAGAGTTTTTTGATCCCCACATGAAATAGAATCGATTGGTATAAAAAAAAAAATTTTGAACTTTTTGCATTTTTTTTGCTAACTGTAAGTTTTTTACAAAATCTGTGAATGCAGTTCAAAATGTCCCAAAAAGTTAGGGAAGGTCTTTTAAGAACGTTTTGCTGTAACTGCAACGGTTAAGGTACTTGCCCTTACTGCCCCGTTTCAAAAATACACCCTGTATATCTGTCTGATGTTAAGCCCTATCCCTTACTCGCCTTGTACGACACCGCATGGGAAGAGATGGGGTGGTCCATATTCTCATCCTCCATCCATCATTTATTCCAATGAATGAATGAATGAATGAATGAATGAATGATGATGATGAACTTTATTGTACACCGATAATCAACACAAAATAAATATCAACAAAGTTCTATGATGGATATATGATGGTTTATCGGTTAAGATTTTAAAGCTCGTCTCTATGAAACTATCTTTTATACTAAGCCATGTTGTTAACTGGTGCCATCTAAGACTGGTGCATATTTCATAGTATATTTCCGACAGAAACAAAATAAAGATTATAAGACCAATATTTAAAAAAGGTAACAAACATGATATGAAATGTTACAGACTTATTGCATTAAGTCCAGTTATATGTAAAATATTTGTAAGGGGATTTACGAGCATTTGTATAATTACTTTGAAATTAAAAATATGTTAGTTGATGAGCAATCAGGATTTAGAAAAAATGGGATATAAACAATAGGCTGGTTATTATCTTGCACAGAGGATAAGCATTGCCATTCAACGTGGCAATGCTGCCAGCCTTCTGTGTACGTTACCGGTCGGTGATGATGCGGAGGAATTTCATGACGCATTATGAATGTAATTTTTATGTTTATTTTATTTTAGTGTATTTTAGTAGGTACCTAATAATAGTTTTTAGTTTTAATTTTCAATTGAATTGTATTGCTATATACTGAGATTGAAAACAAAAGTTCTATGCATTATTTGAGATTTACATGGTCATTCACATTACTAACAAAAATAATAAACATGGTAAATATCCCGGCGAGATTTTCACTAGTAAAGTAATAGTTCTAATTCATTCTTCTTTCCTCTTGTGAGCAATTCTCCTCTGGAATGAGCTTCCTCTCGAAATCAGCCATGCTACGTTCAAGTACAAAGTATGTTAGCTCTGCAGTAGCCCCTAATGACAATTATGGGTAAAATTTCAATATTAGATATATTTTATCATTAGGTATACATAATTATGGGTAAGTATATTTATATACAATATATGTGTACACATACATACATACAAATAATCACGCCTTTATCCCCGGAGGGTTAGGCAGAGGTGAATTAACACCCACTTTTTACAATAATTGTATTTAATCCTACGTAATAGGGGGTGAGCCGATTGATGTATTCCGGGCACTAATGTTGACTTCAGCCATGCGTCTGAGGCTGAGACTGGGCTGTATATATCTGTTTGACGTTAAACAGCCCTATCCTTTAGTCACCTTGTACAACATTTTGCTGTAACTGCTACGGTTTAGGTTCTATAATTAACCCCGTTTCAAAACTACACCTGTATATGTAGTATATGTATGTCTTGCGACTTGCCTACGTTTGGGTGCACCGTGTGTTTCTCCGCATCGGTGTCTCTGTGGAGAAGCTGTCGATAGCCTTGGACATCACCGCATGTCTCGACATGCAAATATTAATGACATTATCCGTCGAGCTCTTGTTACCGCCGGCGTGCCAGCTATACTTGAACCTATTGGCTTGGCACGCGACGATGGTAAGAGACCGGATGGTATGTCGTTGATGCCTTGGAAGATCGGTAGGCCTTTGGTGTGGGATGCAACTTGCGTCGACACCCTGGCGCCTTCCCATCTTCCAAGTACGATGGACTGCACATGCGCTGCATCGTGTGTCGTGAACGTGAGCGAGATCGGGTTTGAGTTTGAGAGTGAAACCAGTGGTACCAGATACGCGTAGTAAAAGATATCGAAAGAGAGTAGATCGATATAATCACTCTTAGAAAAAACTTTTTCTCTGTTCACCGCCACTACTCCAGTTGCTCCGTGATCATGGTGCTTGCAACAGCGTCGAAATATCGGAAACTCAAAACAATGAAACATGGTAAATATCCCGTTTATTTTGATACTGATGAGTGACCATGATAGTTTTAATACCTATACAGTAGACAAAATAAAAAAAATGTGTACCTTTAGCTAACTTATATAAAAGTATTTTATGCTTGGCTCCCAGAATATATAACTACTTACCTAAGTCAATTATAGGGAACCTAATTACAAAATTGTAAAAAACACACTCTAGAAATTACTGTTGGAGGAGTGTTATTATTCTGTGGAAGATTATTTACGTGATCAGCCGTGATAGACAAGTATGTCGACATTTTACATAATGTATAGTAGAATTAGGTTAATGACATGTACTACTTATCTCTTATAGACTCCCATATTGACATGTATAATTAATTTTGTATTCCTTAATTTCTTTTTTTAATTGACATAATATTGCGCACCGCAAGGTTAAATATAGTGTTAGCTGAACGTATGAACATAACATACCAAAACATCCCATTTGCCATTGTAAGAATAAATAACATAACATAGCATTACATGACATCCCTCCGATGACTTAAACGAGACAATCATAATGTTTATCGTTAAGGAGTTCCATAATTTACCTTTGTAGTCCAAATCCATTTATTCATTAGCATTTCATTTATGCTGTACATCACTAAAAAGTTGTGTTCTCTGTCTTTATAATCCATGTCTGGACAATTTCAGAATGTTCTTGACCACAGTAAAAGAACCCTGTTAAAAACAAAAATGCACGAACGACTTTTCTGTTGAATTCTGTCCGCGTCATCATCACGCTGACTCAAATCATACACACCGTACACGTTATGATATCTGCCATCCTTGTGCTAGGCTGCCCGAGTTACTGTAAACGGGCATCATATTCAGCCATGTCGATTATGTGTGATGGGCGCCATGAGCCATGAGGTAGGATTAGTTCTGCGTAGCTACACTTGCCACACAGGAAGTGCGCCGTGTATCGCGAGTAGGCGAGTCGCAACCTCATAAAAATTGAATTGATAACTATGTTCTCTTCAGCGATATTTACCACTATTATCTTATCTGCTTATACTTCTAACTCACGAGCACTCGTACATTGATTGATATCAGGGACCAGTAAATCATACTCAAATTATAATAATGATATTACAATATGGAATACTCGACCAATAATCCGATATTGTAACATCCGATTATGATTCATTTATTAGTGGGCTCAACTTACAAGTTAAGTCTGTGTTCAGCGGTACGCTCCGATAAGCTAATTGATTTTTGAATATAGATGTACTAATGTGTGAAACACCTACGTGAAATTCTGATATTTTGGTATTTTTTTCCTTAATGATATTTTTTTTGTTTCTTTAAATCGGTTTGAGTTTTCTCTTAGTTCGTCTTAATTAAAAGGTTAAAATTCACTAAATTTTCCTTTCTCACCTGACTGTCAAGAAGGGTTACATTTTTTCCGCGTATCTTGTATGTAGTACAGTCAGCATCATATCGAATGATGACAAACAAGTATAACTTGACTCTTTAATGAATTCACTGTGAGACGATGAATTCACTGTGCTCCAGTCAGCAATATGTGATGAGTCTCTGTTTATTAAATTAACTGCTTCAGATAGCTACCCTGGAGCAGCATATGTGTAAATTTGTAAGACATCAGCATAGAGGTGATAGGAAGAAAGAAGTTAACAGGAAATGGGGTTAATAAATATTGTGAAGAGTAAAGGAGATAAAACACCACCCTGTGCAACACCAGTACAACTGTTGTACCCGGATAAAAATGTATCACCGATGCGCGTACACAGACAGGTACTTACGAAACCAATCAATCACCGTTGGAGATATTTTAAGCGAGGGTGGCATGGTCAGCAAAATGTCGAAATCAACGGTGTTAAATGCGTTGCTGAAATCCAGTAAGGATAGTAGAGTGAGATTTCCACCTTCCATACTTGTTCTGATGTCATCCGTAATATTTATAAGTGCTTTAGTAATTACCAGTCCGGTTGTCGACTTGGGCATAGTCCCAAGTCGACAGCCGGTCTGGTAAGGATTCAGAAGGGTGTGCCTATTAAGGAAGATGCCAAGTTGATTGTGGACTTGGCGGTCTTCTTAATCGTTATCAACGATTTATAAAAAAAAATACAAAAGAGCGTTCATCCTTTGATTTTTTTGGAATGCCATCATCACATCTCGAAATGGTGGTAATAGTACTAACTAGGAAATTCACTTATACAAAAAAAAGGAATGAGAAAATTCGATTCACAAATGACGGACAAATCAAGAGAATAATGGATGAGTTCTAGTTTTACGTGGATAGTATTAATAATAATAATAACCTCCGCCTTTTTCTCTAAAAAATACGATTTATGGATGTTTGGGTGGGGTGCTATTGGGCACCAATTTTAAAGTGTACTTCTAATGTAACATAATATTCGCAGAATAACATAAAGTAGTTAAAACTGATTCGCCTACTACTTCTACTCTACATCTATTTACATAATTTTTATCTCCTAAAGGATTTCACCTTCAGGCCTGAAAATGTTCGTTTGTTGCAGTGTAGAACGTGATGTGACCCAATGCGGGGCGCGAGCGTCAGTGAGATGTGCGCGCTACTGTAGGCGCGCAGAGACTCGAGCATGGCTGACGACAACACCATCATCGAAGGCACAGTCAAGTTCCGCGATGGGAAGAAGGTGAGCCGTGACGTCCTGGTCCGGTACATGTGAACCAATATAACACATGTCTGTCGATCCCTACGGCTACGGCTCTCTACGATACTTATGGATGCTAAATAGTTATTTCTGTTACTGGCTACTATTTTGTTAGCTTATATTGACTAATCTGTTCACAATTAAATGTGTAACGTTATGTAGTTGTATTATCGTCTATATTGGCATCTTCTATAAAGAAGTTCTCAACAGTGATAACTTTTACGTGTAAAAAATTCCCATGGATACCTTCCCGCCGGAGCCGACGAGAGAGGTTATGTCGGATTTGAACCAACTAAATCCAACTCGTTCCAACGGGGAAGCGCGCAGTGCACGCAGTTACCGCGGGCTGCTTCTGCCAGGGTGACAGGTGGCTCCCCCCATCATCCTCAGGTCTGCGCTCATAAGGAGCGGAGGTCATTTTGTGACCTCAGACGCTCGAGTTGATACGTCAAACGTGTGGCCTCCCCCATGATGGGTCATTGTAAGCACCGGGGTGCTTGACAGGAAACCTCCACCAGGTGCATCCTAGGCAATAAAGACGGCATCGCTCCTCACCTATATTGGAGGTGATGCTGCCGCCTACGGTCAATTTCGACTGAAGTGAGGGCGGCCCTGTGGAGCATTGCTCGGCGGCCTTCCACGTGGCCCTCGTGTCTCTTTTTTATGGCTTTCTTTCCTGTATTTCTGTTCCCTCTCTTGGTATCTAAGAATACTCAAAATATAAGTAAATACAAAATAAACAAACTTTCTTCAACTACATTTACGATAAATAGCTCCATCTGGACACAAAGTACCTAAGCAAAGTAAAGGTGAATACATCCATTCATAGACGAATGCTAATAGATGCATTCATGCATACAAATATTTGCGAATCTACACAAATACATAGAAACTGAAGTTTCGATTTGTAACGTTAAAAACAGCTTTTCAATAAATATATATACTAATATCATTTGTTTTAACGCGCTATTCTCAGAAACTACCGGTTCGAATTGAAAAAATATTTATTTATTAAATAGTCCATTTATCGACGGAGGCTTTAGGCTCTATAACATAACGCTACTACAAAAGGCGGCAAACAAAATGTTAACAAATCTGGCAGATTTCCATACATCTATTAAAGATTTATATTTTTGTATTCGAATAAACTCAAAAACTACTCACCGATTAGAATTTTTTTTCCATCAGAAAGCTGCATTATCACTCACTAACATAGGCTTTGTTATATTTTTTTAAATTGGGGTCCTTACTAAAACTTCAATAATGCAATCCAAGGTATAAAAAAATGACGTATTGAGAATAGAACAAAATGATGTACTGCTGAAATGTATAGCTTAAAAAGGTTTACATAAAAGTCCGCAATAGCCGTAGGCAATAGCATAATTATGTCTATCTCCTAAATAAAACAAACAGTAACCATTTTCATCTTTTAAAAATTCCAAAAAAAAATATGTGTCATTTTTGAAGTTATTTTAACAATTATTCCTTATCTAATTAAATACGTTAGATATATTATGCATAATAATATAGATCAAAATGGCTACTCAAACTGTATAATTGCAATGATTTCATAAGAAAAAAATACATTAACGGATATCCCAATTTGATTTTTTTACGAGACAAAATATAATAAAAAATATTCAAGATTGTTCCAGTACCTGTCGATTACTTTTAGAATTATTGAAATCGGACGTTCTACTCTTAAGATGTAATGAGTAGAACGTCCAAATAATAAATTACAAAAAATCCGGTAGATTCCCATACATATACTATTTGAAACCTATTGAATTATGCTCAAGGGTTAAAGGGGTGCAACGGGGGCTCGAAGTATGTCAGCTGAAGTAGGAGGGTCTGCTGAACAGATGATGCCACAGGAACGGAATCCGAATACGTGACTCGGACCTTCCAATTCACGCTCCCTGGGCAACGGAGGCGACAGCTCTTCTCACCCAGGGGAGACTCTGCCGCCTACGGTCAATACCGGTCCCAACGGGAGCAACTGTGTAGAATGCTTCCCTTGGCTTGGCCGCTTCCGCCGCCTCCGCCTTCACGACCGCCTACTCCCTGTCCGGGCTTCGATAGCGCACCGTGCTTCCCACTTCTGAGAAGTTCACCTTAAACAGTGGATGACCCAGGGTCAGCAGGGGAGCGTAGGATGTTCCTGGCAATCTTACACTCCGGCATCTTATAACCCGAGCCGGCATGCGGTTTTTCTAGGTCCAAATCCGACATAACCACTCCTGGTGGACGACGGGACTGGCATCCGAGAAAGTTATAACAGAATGTGAATTCCACGCGGCAATGACTAGTATTATTGTATAAACATTTACCACATACATTTACACCATACGGTATACTCAGTGGGTACTGGTCCGCCTATTTGTCTACCAGTTAGAGTTGGGTGTTTCCGTTTTTAACAGTTCCGTTCCGTAACGCTCGTGTCGCTTGTCCGCAGTGGAAGTCGCGGTGGTGCGTGATGCGCAAGCTGTCGCCGGCGGCAGGTGAGGGCGAGCTGCTTCTGTGTGTTCTATTGTGGTGTGACTAACAGTAGTTGCTATGTCTGCCTGCTTGCATTTTATAAGTAAAGTTAGTGTAAGTGTAGGAATCGACCATTAGGTTACAACTCAATTAGAGCATGAGTACTCGCATACCAGCGGGCCATACAGTCATCGACTCGTCCTACATGCCAACAACCACTTGTAGGACGACTTGTAGGACAACTTGTAGATGAATGGTTACTATTTTCACTTTCCCACACGACTATCAAAATGAGAGGAGATACAATTAGTAATAAAAAGGTGAGAAGAAAATAATTATATCAAGAATCAATTTAGTTTAAACACATAAAAGCACATATTAATGTCGTGTCATTTGTTTTTCAATTTTATATGTCAAAAAATATGAACCAACAACAGTGTATCTCGTTTGGGGGTTACTGGATGGGAAAATACTGATAAAAGTACTAACTATAGTAAATAAACTATTTAAAAATAATTCTTTCGCTATTTTTGTAAGTTAAAAATTAAAAAAACCCCCGTCTAAAAAAACAACCCCCAAAAAGTCGAAAATAAGTTGTGTTAGTTAACCCTATAACTTTGATATACCTAGCAATACATATTTTGATGCAATCCTTCTCGGGGGTTTTTAAATTTAATTTTTATTTTACACTTTTTAATTGATCTACTCGTCAAGCTCTTTGTATTGATACCTATATTAAAGGAGTTAAAAAAATATGTACTCCGTCATTTTGAAGCGGCGACCATCTTGGACCGATTTTTTTCAAACATAGCTAAGAACACTTCCGACTGATATACCTTGCTAAACAAAAAAAAACTAAACCCAAATCCATTCAAGAGCTACAATGCCACAGACAGACAGACACACACTTTTTCACAACTCCTTCAATACATACCTACATACATATAATCTTGCCTTTATGGGGTAGGGGTTAGGCAGAGGTGAATTAGCATCTACATTTCACCAATCATTGAATTCGGTCCACGTAATAGGGCGTGAGCCTATTGTCATCTTCCGGTCACTATTGGTAACTCAAACCACGCATCTGAGTCTGAGTCTGGGCTGTATAATGTATCTGCCTGATGTTAAACAGCTCTATCCCTTAGTCGCCTTGTACGATACCGCATGGGAAGAGATATGGGGGTCCAAATTCTAATCTGACACCGCTTGAAAAAAATGTTTAGTAGGTTTATCAAAGTCAAAGGGCACAATTTTCTAAAAGCTAATAGAGTCGTAAAGATCTCTACAACCTGTGCCTAACTACATTTATTTTGTAGAAAGTGTGTAATGTCGTTGCGAGGTCAGCCCGACCGCGTGTAGCATATCGTTATTAGCTGCTGGCACTACACTCTGCAGATGAACTCGTTAAGCGCCATCGTCACACCTATTACGTACTTTATTAGATCGTCGAAGTATTTCATGACCAGAGTTCGTCGTTTATGCGGCCATAACTCGACGGAAGCGCGCATTGAGTGGGACAAAGAGTGGCCGAGTCGTAAAGCCGGCGCGGCGGGCCACACGCGGCGCTCGAGTGCGCCGGCCGCACACGACGCCGACGCCGACGCCGACGCCGACACTGGGACGCAGCCCATAGCGCCGCGCCAGTGGACAGTGACACTTGAAGATGATGATAGCTATATGTTTATTTGTGTCAGCGGCTCAGACAGATCACTCATCAGGGCAGATCACTAAACTCTAGAGCTCTTTCAGTATTTACACGTTAAGGTTAATGCATGGCGCAGTATTACTTGAGAGGGAATTAATGTACCTATTATACTACACCAGTGGCCAGTGAGTCTGTAAAGAAAATTGCACCACCACTTTCTCGCGCCAAAAGAAGCTTTTCGGATTTCTTCCGTGCGTCAAATGTGAAGTGCTTTTCATAGATCACAGGCCAAACAGGATATATACGTAGGATACGTTCATGATAGACAGTTTTACAATGGGTACACGTTTATTTCTAAAAAGCATTGATACATGAAATTTCATGCACCTAACTTTGAAAGTGATGAACTTCCCATACATTCGTTCATCACATATTTAATTCACTTAGTAATGAGATTAAACACATGTATTCATTTACTTTAAAATTTCGCTAGTGTACAAAACATCGCGCTTCTAGCGTTGAATGTGACAGACTTCAATATAAACGTCCATCCATTGTTATGTAACAAGATGTATCTATATCTAAAATCCGTTGTTAGTGAACACACACACATACACACACAGCTACAACATGAAAAGCTTCGACCGACAAACTGTCAAGTTTATTGGACCAACGGACAGTCGACGGGTCAGTCAGTCGGGACAAGTCGTATTATATTATGTATATGTAGATACCTACTTATCTGCTATGACGTATACTTTATTACACGCTCTTGTAAAGTACCTCGCAATATTGAAATTAATTGTCAGTAATAAAAAGCTTAGGTTTTATTAGCCTTATTGGGGAATATAGTGATAAAAGTATCACTACGCACGTTCGCTGAATTTATTTTTAAGCTAATAATACGTTGCATAGATAACGCACACCCGCTGTATCAGCATTTATTAGCGGGATTGTGGCGATAATCTCCACTGCGTCATACTAATAAACAGGTACCTACTTACAGTTTGTGAGGTTAACACAACTTCACAGCATATCATGGGGATGTGCTAAAATAGTCGAGCGAAACGATCTCAACGCTTAAGACAATCTAAAAAGTACCTTTTACCGATACCTATCTTTGTATAAATAAGCTTAGTTTAAGTGTAACTACAAATATATCAAATTCTACAACTTGGCTGTGTTGGTTGCCGGTGGGCTACCCCATCTCTTCCTGTGGGTGTCGTAGAGCCGACTAAGGAATAGGGTCCTCCATCCGATAGTAAACATATTGCCCTTGACTAAGTGCCCACCTGACGGTAATAGGATCGCCCTCTATATATGTGGGACCGAAAACCATAGTTGGCGCAATGTGGGTTTTATAACAGGATACCAAATCGTAGATGTAGTTCTAGAGATAGGCTCGTTCAAACAAACTGGCCAGCTCTGTTAGTATATTGAGGCGCCATGTGGACTATACTGTGTGTGCGCAGACTGCGTGCACCTGCAGCTGTACCGCGACTCCAAGGCGCGCTGGGGCGGCGCGGCCAGCAAGGCGTCGCTGTCGCTGCAGCACTACCTTGGCAGCGAGGCGGCCTTCACGCTCGACAAGCACTCCAACACGCTCGCGCTCGTGTGCCGCGACCTGGTCGCTATCCTCGCCTTCGAGACACGCGAGCGACTCATTCAGTGGCAGGTGAGCCCTCGACCCTGTCGGTACTGTTCGATCGGTGAAGCCCGCACTCCAGGCTAACCGCGTGCCGTTCGCAGGTGAAGGTGAGCGCGCACCTGGGCGAGCCGCACCATTACCTGGTGCTGGTGGGCGCGGGCGGCGCGGGAGGGCGCCGCCTGCCGCCCGGCCCGGCGCGCCTGCACCTGCACGAGCGGCGCCTGGCGCTCACGGCCGGCGTGCCGCCGCGCCTGCTCGGCGTGTGGGAGCTGCCGCACCTCAGGTACTCGGAGCTAGCTTTGTCGCACTCTGTATCTGTTGCTGCTAATTATGTAGAGTGATCAGGTGCACGCGCGTGCCTATCTGTACCGTGGTAGTGTTATAATGTTTCATACGCTGTATTTTCACGAGGCCGCTTACATTACAGTAATTAAAAAAACGACGTGCAGTCGACTTCTATACTATTTATTATATTTTTTTCATTTATATATACATATACTACTAGTGTTACATTTACTACTTCTACACTACTATAAGAATTATATTATATTATCTGTAATACTACTAAATAATAGAAGTAAGTAAATGCGTGTACAGGCGCTACGGCGTGGTGGAGGGGCGGTTCTGCTTCGAGGGCGGCTCGCACTGCGGCAAGGGCGAGGGGCTGCACGTGCTCGTCACGGACCAGGCGCACGACATCGCGCGTGACTTCGACCTCGCGTCGCAGGGCCGCCTGTCGCCCAAGAGACGACCCAAGAACTTCAAAAGAGGCGAAGGTATACTAATGAGTCCTGCAAGTTTTGAACTGAATATTTAGTTGTTGATACAGAAACTTATTCTACCCAAAATATACTCTTAGATGACCCTCATACAGCATAGCACAGAGTCTATCTTTCAAATTACCTTGAGCTTGAAGTATCCTTGTCTCTTGGTTTCTGCTACTACTTCTGTTAAAAATTAAGTTATGGCCCTTGTTAGAGTTGAAATGAGACTGATGGTATTTTTTCACAGGAGTAGATAGTCCGCAGCTGCATAAAGCGTATCGACCTGATACGAGGTTGTCGGAATTAAACACCATTGATCATTCCCTACCGCCCCTGGACTTCCGGCATTATGATGAAGCATGTGGTGGAGAGGAGACCGGTGCCATATCGCCATACTGGCCTTCCACAGAACGAGGGCAGTTCAAGGACATGGGGCTGGGCGACACGGCCTCAGTCCACGAAGGTGACGCGGGCGACGGGGCGGCTTGGGGGGGTGGAGCCGGCAATGTGACACTTGAGCGCTGCATGAGTTGCATGTCCAAACTCGGTGCAATGTCAAGGTCCTCCACGGCAGCGCTGACACCTGGAGCTAAACATTTCAACCCGGCGTGGACCATGGAGCCAGTTCACGAATCTGCCCTCGATCTAACCACTCATAGTGGTAGCTTACCTGCTGCAACCGATAAGACTGAAGTCTGCCGCTGTCCCGAGTGGCCGGAGCGACCTCCGGAGAGACCTCCAAAGCCCACCAAGCTAGACTTGACTGTAAACAATCGGCCGGCGACCTGCGGCTGCACGCACACCGCGCCCGCTGACGACAAGTGCAGCAGGGTGGGCCCCTACGAGAACTACGACGTGCCAAAGCTGCCCTCAGCAGAGGTCAGCCATCTAACGTTATACGATTGTTATAGTATCATATTATTTGCTTTTATAGTAGTAATTGCTTCTATAGTCTAAGAGCCGTAGATAGATCTTCATCTATCAGGTATTCAGATGAGATTTTTTTTTATCGAATATTTGATGTTCATTGAAACACGCTTATCATATATTGCCTATCGATTCCTGCTTAGCGCATAAATGCATATTTGCATTGGGTGGAAGGTTTTTATGGATAATATATACCTAATTACAAAATAAATGTACATGAGTATATTAAACCGTATTCTGGCATTTTTTTTACTGACTTTTTTACATTTAGCGCATTCTAGAACCAGTAAGGTTCTAGCTATATGTAAAAAAAGTCAGTTAAGAAGTATTCACTTATTTAATATTTACGCAATATTTACCTTAGTATTGTGTCCTCGTCAGATTGATGGTGAATACTACGACACGCCAAAGCGACTTAAGGAGTGTCTCAATAATGAACTCTTTAAAATTACAAAGAATTCGACATCGAACTCTGTTATCCTAAAAAAGCCCTGCGGGTGTCTACTGAAGTTTGGAAAAAGACGAAGAGAGCCTACAATAGTGGATAGTGAGGAGAGCTTCAAACCAGCGAACTGCCCGTGTCAGCGCGTCACAGACTGGGCGAACAACTGGATAAAGCTACCGTACTGCAGGAAAAATACTGCATCCAGTGACAATTTGTTGCCAAACAAGGAAAACTTAATGCCGATTGGCAGTGACCGAAGCGCACTTTACGCAACCATTGACCTTTCGCGGAAAACGAGGAGAAAATCGCGACCATGCGACCTCCGGGACGACACGGACGTCTGCGAAGTCAGCAGTAACGACCATGCGCGACCGGTGGAGGTGGACGACGGCCCTCTCGCTAACTACGAGAACCTAAATTTTGCCTTATCTCTAGAACATTATGAAAATGCTAAAGATTTGTTGAGAAAGGCAGGTGTCACACAGGCAGAATTAGATGCTATCAGTGCAAATCTTAAGCCTATGTCTTTCACTACTGTAAACGGCAGAAGCGTATGTGCAAAGTGTGGTCACCCACCACAACGAGCGAGAGCAAATCTAGAATCATTGACGATCACTACTAATGACGACTATTTAATGATGAAACCGAATGTCCTGGAAACAAACAAGTTGGAAAAGAGCAAGCCCCTGCCGCCAGGCTACACGCCTATGTCACCCATTAGCGGCTTCGCGTTTCACACCCTGAAGCATCCTGCAAAGAGTCCGATAAATAGACTGTTGGATGAGAAATCGGCAAGTAATCCCACGCTTTGTGCGCCCGATGATTGTCGACGGATAGAGGCCCATGAAAGTGGAGACGAAACTTGTGCGCCTGGCTCTCCGATGGAAAGGATAGAAAGAATTGAATATAGAAAACGTTCAAGTTCAGCAGATTCTTCACGTTTTCTCGAAGATGTTAAAGAATTTGAGGGTAGTGTCGGCAGCCGCGGCTCCAACTCTTCCATAGAAACATTACGTAATATTGCACTAGACCAGTGCACGCCGACACCGTGTGACTGTGCAGCTAATAATAAACATTCAGATGCTGACAGTTCGGAGGCGTCGAAAGGCACCCGAGGCAGAGGGATACCACCTACCAAACGGTCGTCATCAGTGCCGGGCAAGGCGGGTGGCAATCGTGATTCTTCTTCTTCGAATGATTCTGGGGTATCAAGCTGTTCTCTGCGACGCGCGGGTGAGCTGCCCGACTTCGAGTTGCCGCTGACGACGTCGGCCGCGCGGCGCCACTACCGCAGCGCGCGCCGCGCGGCCGCCTGCGTGCACACGTCCCTGCCGCGCCGCTCCAAGTCAACGGACCCTCTGAGGGACTTCGTCACTCTGCAGCGAGTTCGCATTCCTGCTAAATCTTCATCCGCAGAAGCAGAGGTCCCCGTCTTAACTGCTAAGCCTCTAAGAAGTAAGTAACCTTAAATTATTGTTAACCCTCAATTAATTAATCAGTAAAGTTAGTGACTTCTCATAAATTAGATAACCTCTAAATTTTTTTCTTATATGGTTTACCATAAACCTTACTAGAGCAAAATTTGCTGAAACGAGCCAAAGGCACGTAGCAAAGCACAATCTCAAGGAAGTTTGTTCACAGGTGTAATGGACACGCACAGCACGTCGAGCGGCACGTCTGACATGTCCGACTACATCGAGACGCTGTCGATATGCTCCTCGCACTCCTCCACGGACACCCCCGTCACCATGAGGTCAGCAAGCACTTCATTTATTTATACAACAGTGCCCCTCTCATCAAATCCGTATGGTTATATTGCTAACCAAAAGAAAATCAATCGACCTTCAAAATTTTCGGCTTTAGACTTGAAGTTTTTTTATTTATTTATTACCTTGGGGAGCTGGCCGTAAAACGTAGAATCAATAATCTCGTTGTTAGTCTTACTCTGTAACGTACGCGAATAATAGATAATTGATTTGAAGTTCAAATATTTGAGCATTGCACAAACTTGCCGCCAGTACACGTGTGTGTGTGTGTGCGCAGGGTGCTGCGCCAGACCACGAGCACGCTGCGGCCGCGCTCCGGCAAGGAGTACCAGAACCTGGACCCGCGCCTCACGTCCGTGTTCCGCGCGCCCGCGCCCGCGCACCCGCCCGCGCCCGCGCGCCCGCCGCACGCGCCCTTCTACACCAACCTGCCGTAGACGCGCTGCTGTTTAGTCGGCCGAGAGTTAAATTAAATAGATCTGACGTTAGCATCGCGTCGCTTTATTTTTGTACAGAATTGGTAACATTATTGTTAACTTTAACATTCCTTTATAAATGTATTCCGCTTACGCTGAGGCAACATTGTGTGACGAATATAGGAGACGTACCTTCCCCGGTAGTCGCACGGTGTTGCTCGGCGCAAGCGCAACTTTTGTACATGTATGTAAAATAATGAGCTTGTTGACTCCCTCGCTCATCTAAATGCAATACACGTTAAGCAATACTAGTGCCTGGGAAGGTTTATGGCTCACACACTGTTTGTGTAAATGTGTGGTCTCGTACCGTGAGCTGTATGTCTCGAGATATCTATTGATTTGTTTTAAAATCTTTTATTAGTTAGGAACTGTGTGTGGACTCCTTTCTGTTCAGTGCGCTCTGTGAGTTGAGTGTGATCCGTCCAAGGTCTGTCTCTCGTGTGTGACGTTCACCGTACAGCGCAGACACCCCCGGCGTGTCCGTGCTATGGCACCTGACCCACTGGTGCTGTCACTCGGCAGTCTCGAGCCTGCAGTCCGAAGAGTAGCTTTCCTACATTCATACGAGGTAGAATGCTGAAGGGACACTTACGCCTGCGCTCGCTACATCTGTTTCGCTGCTACGTGTACTACTGTGATATATAAAAATCTCATGGCACCGACTCTTATAAAAAAAAATTGTACCAATTTGGAAGGTCTAAGATGATTCTCAGATCATCCAAATATGTGAATGCGCATCAGTCTTAACTATTTTTTAAACCCCTAAGGTGTAAAGATGGCAAAGTGGTGTCACATTGGTGTCAGGTGTCGTAGGACAATATTTACGAATTTATGCGACTGTACGTAAACAATAGGTACATGTAGTTCCTCACTGGTCCTCAGTACTCGCCAAACTTTATTTGTACTTGGCCGCAGCATCGATCTCCATCTCCATATGTTTAGAAACGCTTCGAACCTGGCCGGTTACCTTCGCGATGGAAACTGAACGAATTACAAAACAGGTGAAATAAAATAACTATTGTTAACTGTACACACGAACTTTGTAACTAGTGTTAGAGTGAGTAGGACGATGTCGACGTCCCCCTCGGGCAGGGAGCGGGCGCCACTGTATGATATAGCGTATGGCGTAGTCGAGGACTCGTCGACTCGTTTAGAACGATGTAAAGTATATATTAAATATTATTAATAAATAATTTATATAAATTTAATCTCTACAACGACTCTCTTGTCTGTACTTTGTTACGATGATGTAATATTTTGATATTCGGAGTTTATCTGCCGCGCCCGTGCGCCCGCGCCGTGTGCCCGCGCGCGTCCCGCCGCGCCGAGTACTCGGCGCGCGGCGCGACAGAGAGTGGCGCGACTGTTGCGTCGCTGTCGCCGCGCCGTCGCGTGCCGACGCGTGCCGACGCGCGCTGTACGTCGCGCCGAAAGACTGGAATTGTAAGCAGGTTGTTTAGATATTACGCTAGCGAATGAATTTATATTATAATAAAAACTAATGTTAATAAACTTGAAATTTCTGAATAAAACGTGAATAAATAAAAGGCTTTTATTTACTAACCTAACACATCAAAAGGACAGCCACGATACTCCTACGCGAGCGACAAGCGCGACAGCGCGGCAACGCGATGCGATGCGAGACATATTCTTGTACGCGACACAATAGGACACAGTATAGAACAACGATCATTTGATTGTTTGATGCGATTGTCGTGTTTGTCGCTCACGTAGGACGATGCCTAGTGGCGGCTGTCGGCGCGCTGCCATCCCGCCGCCGCTGCCGTCCGGCGCGCTTGTACTCTGAGCGCAGCTGTTATTACTGTTGTCATTGATCCTCACAACCTTGAGACCTGAAGTCCGCATATAATTTTTTTTTCGTTATGTCAGCTTTTCCCGAAGTGACTTCTGTCGGACCTCCCGAACCTAAGAGGAAAGAGCGCTAGAGCCTCATCCTTTGTTCAACAAGTGAACCTACTTGCACCACTTAAAAGCTGTGATACCTTCTCTTCTTCCTCTTAGTATAAATCCCAGTCGCATCCAAAGCTTCGATATTTTCCATAAATCGATGACCATCTTACCTCTACAAGCCAACAACGATATCGAAGCATTGCAGCTAGACACGCTGTTGGAATTTTTAAGGTACCACCTGCCATCGATGTTGGTGCGGCGACCGGGACCGACGGCTTAACGTGCTCTCCGAGGCACGAGCAGACCAGTGCAAATATCAATATTCTTGCATACATATATTTCCACTGAGCGGGGATCGAACCCGCGCCGAATGCGCAGCGGTCGCGTTCACTATCGCCACGCCACGGCGGCTGTCGACTTAAAATCTATGATACCTAACGTTATAAAATGAACCAAACGAATTGTAAACGCGGAACATTTCACATGCTAAGAATGAGTCGGTGGCTCCTTAAGCTCCCCATGACCAGTAATAACACTTTTTCGTGAAAATGTTTCAGGCATAATAAAGTAATTGGATATACCTATTTGCCTTTATGATTTATCAGAAGAGACAACTGGTAGATCACATCTAACTTACGATGAAGATAACGATAAAGATAGTTTCTCTCGTAGCAGCTCGCTGGCTGCCACCATCACAGCGTTCAGAACTCTATAGGAGCCAGCTGTTCGGTGTTCCTGCACCCGAACTCACTAATCTCGTCAACAACTAAGGCTTAGCCGTTATCACTCTTGGGCTTGTTATCAGAAGGATATATGCAAGTTTAATTATGTTATCATTATCTATCTACTCTATAATAGTAGATCTCTATCTATAATTGCTTTTCCCTAATTTATATTAAATGTACCATTTGGCGCTATCTGTCCTGTGTTAATTCGTTAGGATAAGACGAGCGATCTGAAGTGATATGAGTTCATGCCGGGTTCCTCTTACGGACCCTGGACCTCGCTGCTGTCGCGCGCTGGAGCCGCCGGACGTCGTGAAGTTGCTTTTAGTAATGAATATTTGACGTGTCCTATATAGAAAAAAAAGATATTTTTTTTTTTTATATAGGACACGTCAATTGTACTTCGCCTTGCCTGATGGTAAGCTGAAGGCAAAGTCCCAGAAAAGAGGGTCACCATTACTTACACATACCGTGTGACAATGGTGACACTCAGCTTGACGGCCTCATCATTTGCTTTTTCACGCCCCGCTTAAAGGACCCGGGACTGTAGGAAGAAGGAAACACGTGAGCTGGTAATGAATTCCAGGCCTTAATGGTGCGACAGAGGAAAGAGTCTCCGAACCGCTTGGTTCTTGATCGGATGTTTTGTACCGTGTGCGGATGACATCTAAGACCTGCACGCGTTGTCCTGTGTAGGAAAGGGGAGGGTGGGACTAATTGGAAGAGCTCAATGTTGCAAATTCTCTTCACGAGGCCGAAGCAGGGGAACCCTTATGATCACAAACGTTTGCAGTGTCAAATAGTTAAAGGAAGGTAGGCACGTGGAATGTTTAGAAAAAAAATCCACGGACTTCCGAATGCCTGTTAACATTTTGCTCCATCAAAGGTTAGACCCTTATAACGTTAGATTGAATACATTGGCACTGAAGGTCAAAGAATATGATTAGGGAAGTGAGGGCAAGCCGCCCTGAGTGATTTATGGCGCACTCAATAAACACTGGCAATCGTTTTATTGATCCAATATTTTACTTAAACGCATTACCGTATTACGATATCTCTATTTATGAGCTAAATATTTTGATTAGAATGAATGCAATGTGTCGAACGTGTTTAAAATATTTAGATTAGGTAAAATATAAAACTGACATAAATAACACATTGACATCTATTATTCAATGGTTGGACATTAATAATTTAAAAATGGGTAGTATTTAATCTTACAACTGTAAATCCACATTTTTCTATCAAAGTATTCGAAATTGCTAACAAAAATACTGAATTGCACACTAAATTTGCCCATCAAATAAATCAAATATACTACACTGTTTGATGTTTAAAGCTAAACTATTTTACTAGTTTACTATCTGATAACTTATAGTAAATCTAATTATAATTTCAGTGCAACGAAACATTTAATCTGTTTTTTTGGAATATGTCACCTATTAAATTTTAAAGAACATGAGTTATTCTAAATAAAACACCAGTTAATCAGTCATGTTTATTAAATTATAGTTCTCAAAAAATCAAATAAGTGTTATCATCATAATCACTAATTATGGCACAACGGTAAGACTACTCAGACTTCTTTAACAAATTAATTAAAATATTAAAAAATATATATTTTTACTGTAAGATTAGGGCAGGTCTTGCTTTTGATGGACGTCCGCGTTTTCGCTTTATCCCGATAGGTATGTTTTTAGCTTCTGCAGGTGGTGTGACATATTTTAACCTGATAGCCAGTCCGAAACACACTACAATTTATACTGATTGAGCACCAACAAACTACTTACTTGCTTATAAAAAAAATTACCACGAAGACATAAGGCGGGAGCTCCGCTTCGCTTCGCTCCCGCCTTAGTCTTCTAACCTAACCTATCCATTTCGGGGTGGGTGGTGATCATTCTGAAATTAATTAGATGTACAATCAGTATTTTTACTGAACGCGTAGTATCTTCTACATGCGCACTAGTTAATTTGCTGTGCAGTTAGTATTTTTGATAAACATTTATAATTTTTGTACTTAAATAAATTTATTTGTATCGCATTATGAGGATTAAAGTAACGTAATATATTGATATGTGATTATTTATTTGATGTGCAATTAATAATATTCCTTACTTATATAGGTAATATACTAAAACAATGCACAAAGATATAGTTAATAAACTAATTCGCACTTAAACTCGAGCAAGTTATGTTTATCTAATGAACGAAAACAATAATAAATGCACGCGACCATGCGACTAGCGCGAGTGTTGAGTGCGGTCAAAAGCGCGCCAAATATGTTTTCAACAAAACAGTTGAACAATGAAAAATATAGTTGGGTTAAAGGGATTTTAGTTCAACAAGTAGCAAATTAGTGTAGTCATTAGATAACCTAAAACATGCATTCTTTGTTATGCAATTTTAGATAATGATTTTAGTAATTCGGTGGTAATATTGGATAATTTAGTGTGCAAATCAGTATTTTTGTTATATGGCGAGTAATTTTGTTTTACAATGCTTATATCTGTGGTTTTAGCAAGATTTTCGTAGTAAAATTAGATAAATAAAGTCGCTAACTTTGATATATTTTAGACATTTTCTTATGCTACACATTTAGTTATACAATTATTTAATTTGATAAACAGTCATTTATTTGATATGCTGGTACATTATTAGTGGATAATTGTTGTTTGCTTAAATTTTAAATAGAGGTGCAATTAAAAATTCCCCTTTAAAAATTAACTTAAATAAAACTAAAATTATGCATTTTAAGCAACGTGTAACATCTAATAGCATAGATATAGAATATCAGAATAATATTATTGAGAATGTTAGTACGACAAAGTTTCTCGGGTTAACAATTGATGAACAGGTTAACTGGAAATCACACATAGATCAGCTCTGTAAGAGAATTTGTAGTTCTGCCTATGCCTTACATAAGCTGTCCAGCATTGTTAATAAAGATGCCCTAATAATAGCCTACCATGGTTTAGCTGCACCTCTGTTACGATACGGAGTTATTTTCTGGGGTAACTCAACAAATAAAGAAGTTGTGTTCAAGGCACAAAAGAGATGCATTAGATCAATGTTTAAACTAAAAACTACTGATAGCTGCAGAACTTACTTCCAGGAA
Organism: Eilema griseolum; assembly: GCA_963662185.1. Lineage (NCBI taxonomy): Eukaryota > Metazoa > Arthropoda > Insecta > Lepidoptera > Erebidae > Eilema > Eilema griseolum. The sequence goes on from OY759247.1 coordinate 162,975, forward strand.
TATAAAATCTTAACACTACCAAGCATGTATATTTTTGAAGTAGCAATGTTTGTGAAATGTAATCCTCATCTGTTTCCGACCTTGGAAGCAGCGGTTCCGCGAAACAGGCGGGACAATAGCAGGCTTCGTTTGCACAAGGCGAAGACGGCCCTTATGCGCAATAGCATTATATGTATGGCGCCTACAATATTTAGTAAATTGCCTAGGGATTGGAAGGAGATGAGTGACAACGCATTTAAAATAGATTTGAAAAAGTTCTTACTACAGAGAGCATACTATAAAGTTTCAGATTTCTTAAATGATAACTTGTGACATAAGAATTAATTAGACAACATTATTATTATTGATTGATAACATAATTTGATTTGACTTACTTTTATTGACATATATTTGGATTGACATTTTTTTTAATACTTTTTAATTGACATTTTATTTGAGTTATTTAACTATATTTGTGCTTTGATATAACTGACATATTGTGTGTATTTGCTATTTGGTAATGTTTATGTTATGTAAATTTTGTACGCCAGAACTGGCAGAATATGTGATCGGACACTATGTGTATAATTTAAACATCATTTTTTGTACCATATTCTACAAATAAAGAACTTTGACTTTGACTTTAGATAACGCGTGTTGTACCGCTGATATCCCTTCGTTATCTCACCGTATCCCGGTTGCCATACAAACATCAAATCGATGGTAGTCCTTACGGCTTGTCCGACTAGCTAAACTACAGAACTTCGATGACGGCTGATTGGCAGTGGATGTCAGCCGACAGCCCTGTCCCAGTAAGACTGGAAAATAGATCTCACCTGTGTTTGAAATGGATCAGAGAATGATGATTATAAATGTTATAGTTTGTTTGAGTGAATGGATGGGAATATGGCTGGATTCACCCATGCATTGGTTGTTACTCTTTTATGTGCTCTTTTACACAAAACTACCAAACGCACCTGGATGAAATTTGGCACAGATCTGATAGTTTAAAATAATATATAGTAACGCCTGTAAATCTCCGAAAGGGTAAGCAGAGGTGTATTAACATCGACATTTCGCTAACTATGACTTTCGACCCGCCTATTGCCGTCAAGCGAGCACTTAGTCATCGGCTGCATGTTTACTGTCGTATGGAGGACAGCCCTATCCCTTTAGTCGCCCTTCTACGACATCCACAAGAAGAGATGGGGTGGTCTTATTCTACTCCACCGGAACCAACACGGCATATCATGGAATAAGTATTTATTTGTACCTGATACTTTTTACATGAAGTACCAGGCTCATAGAAACTACAAGGAGCTGCATCTGGTGCGGTATTTATTTCTTTGCAATAAGGCCTGCATATTTATTACTCTCGACATGCCGGCCGTCTGCTTCGTCCACTAAAAAAAAATTGCACGCTGCAGGTTTCTGTTGGGTGAAGACAATAACCGTATAAAATCAAGTTAAGCGAGCAAATAATTATTGTTATCATAATTAATCTTCAAACAACTAGTTTCTGAGAATATTCAGTGACTTGTGTTAGTATTATCTTTATGGTACATATTAGATAATGCCCACACGAGCCCACTGTGACATGGACAGTGGGCTCGTGTTTGGGGCATATAAAAGTGTGTCACACCGAGTGTCTACGTAAGCATAGACAAGGCCACGGAGCCACGCACAGCGCGCGCCTCGGTCACGCGCGTTATCCGCCTGAGCGCTGATGGGTACGCCAACCTCACCTGCGTGCTGTTAGTGGCGCCGCGGCCGCCGTCGAAGAACTCGGATTCCGTTCCAATGTTTTTTCATATGGAAGTTTCCTCGAATACCACACTCGTCAGTGATAAGGAGTGATTTTGTTGGATTCCTTTATCCCCGGAGGGTTAGCCAGAAGTGAATTAACACCCACATTTCAATAATCATTAAATTCGGTCCCACGTAATAGGGGGTGAGCCTCTTCTGGGCACTATTGTTGACTCGAGCCGTTCATCTGAGGCTGAGCTTCGACTGTATATATCTGTCTGATGTTAAACAGCCCTATCCCTTAGTCACCTTGTAGGTACGACACCACATAGGAAGAGATGGACTTTATAATATTAGTGCGAGAATATGTAGAGTAATGAAAGTTATCGGTTATTAATGTCTTTGCTTGCAATAAACCTGTGTATTAACAACTTAAACAATTTACAACTAGTCATAAATTATGCCAAGATACGTTTTTGTGTTGTGATATGCCCGTTTCCATGCTTTGTTAAAGATATGGGGTCAATAAAATTTTGTAAAATTTATGTACATACTCCCAGAATTTAACTTATTGCGTATAATATATTAATTATAAGGCATTTGAAACAAAATAAAATTAATGAAGAAAAAATTATTTTTGTCGTAGTTTTTTTTGGTTTGACTTGTTTGTTATACGGAAGATAATATGTTTTTTGGTAATCGAAACGTGTTAACGACCGCACAGATATCACGTGTTACATCACAGTCACGTGTTAGCGTTTGCGCCGCGCCGCGCCGCCCTCATCATGGCACCTTAAACTCACAACGTACACGCCGATGGCTCTCCTTTGCTGCTGACGTGACGGCGTGATATCGTTCACAAACACATCGTACAGATCGATAGCATTGGATTTACAAGATCGAGTTAACAACTTCCTTATGGGCGTTATCAGACGTCCAATGAGTACGTGATATAGTGTCAGGTGGAAGGCCGCTGATAACTGGAGATTAGGTACTTTACAGTGATCATGCGGGCGATACGAGACTTGATACGATTGTACATCAATTTGAATGTTCTTACATAACAAATGCCATGAACATGTGCGAAGGCCAGCTTATCGCTAAAATTATTTCTTATACCTACCAAGGCTACCTTTGCTTTGGTCGAGCGAAAATGACGATAAATGTAATAAGGTGAGTAGGTTTTGTGTTCGGTAGAAACATTAAGAGGAACTAAAGCTAATAGCTACACCTATAAAAGTTTATATATTGGGGCAGTCTGCTAATCAGACTACTGTCTGACCAATTCATGATCGCGACAGGCACCGAGAAGGAACGGGGGCTCGTCAGACCTTGAGAAAATAAACCTATATAGAACATTACTCTGATCTCCTAATATGGCTTTGATCGCAAAATATAAAGCTGCTATTACCTGAATTGTTGCTCCTAACTCTGTTCAAACATGTTGACGCCGGAAAGCGGCCATCAGAAAGAAAGAAAGAAAGAAAGAAAGAAAGAAAGAAAGAAAGAAAGAAAGAAAGAAAGAAACATTTATTTAGTGCTAAGTGGTCACACAAAGGAAATTACACAATAACATTATAATACCATTTGAAGTACTGGAAGCATGTTCACACATTAATAATAATAAACATGCTTTCAAACCTCACACACCACTCACTATCTATCTCTAATCACACACACCCTACACGTCATCAGCTTTGTATTTTCGTTACTATGCTACATGAACCAAGTTATAACTTTTAACTGTCATGTAGAACAGTTATTTTTCAAGTTATAAGTACCTTGTTCATAATGTTCAACCTTCTGATACATAATATTATCTTTTTCTTCTTTCTTTACAGATCGGATCTGGCTAAATTTTGGTACAGGGACAGTCGGGAATAATACATAGCCTTGTTTTTTTATCTCGGGAATAATTTCCAATGGGATCTAAATATTACTCAGGCGGAGCTGCGGATATCAGCTAGTGTAATAATAAGTATAAATATTGGGTTCAACTTGGATCAAATTATAAGCCGCGGCGGTGCGGGGCACACAGTTCGCTGTAACGAGCGCCTGTCGAAGTAGGCCCATTTGTCGGCCCCTGGAGCCAATCGAAGAGCACTAAATCTCGCGCGCTCTATTGACACCGGCCACATGTCCGCGTCGACGCTCGCCCGCCGCTCATTAATACGCCCGTGGAAATGAACTAATCTGCTCGCCGACCGCCGCCGCCACGTCGCGCGCTCATTTCAGAGAGCCAAATAGATACACAATTTCACCACCTTATAAAAATAATGTGGTGAAATTGTATAAAAACTAAAAGCTGGAGTTACTGAATGTACACAATTTGCACTAATTAATAGCAAATTTTTCCGTGTTATGGCACAATTTCAACATAAGGAACATAAGAAGTGACAAAATTATTATTTTTATACGAAACTGATTTAAATTATCTAGTTTCTATTTTCAATTTACGGCAATCACGAGCGTTCACAAATCACACGTATTACGGCAATCACAGACCAGTGCGCGTGGTGGCGGCCGTACCTGTAGCTAGATAGAGTAAGGGTGATATTAATAAATAAAAAATAATAATTAATCATAATGTAGGTACCTCTTGTTTAATAAACTAACGATACCTACCTATTAAAAAAGACGGAACAATATTCCTCCGCGTTGTTTTATATGATATTTGATGCGGTTTTACTTGCAATCAAGTTTGTATTTATAAACATAACATAACATAAACTCACGCCTATATCCCCGAAGGGGTAGGCAGAGGTGCTAGCACCCACATTTCGCTAGTTTATGTTTAGGTCCCAATGTAATAGGTGGCGAGCCTATTGCCATTAACCGGGCACTTATAAACTTGCGATAAATACACACATAACTTCGAAAAGCATTGAAGTCATTGGTGTGTGCCGTATAATAATATATAATATATACGAATATACGAAGACATTATCCTGTATGTAAGTATAATAAGTAGGTATAATGAGCTCGGAGATGATGTTAGCGAAGGACGTTCTTGCCGAAGCGCGCGCTCGAGTTATCTTCAGCGTTCGTCGCCGAAGATAACTCGAGTGCTGCGCGGCCCGCGATAGAAGTTGATAAAGTGTCGCATCAACTGATCCGGCCAAGTTTAGGCATTTCAATGATAATCAGTATAGATAAGGTGCAAACAGGCCCAATTGAATGCCGCGCAATGATTTCTAACATCACAATTTCTCATGAAGTCAAAATGGTGAAAGTTGAAAACACAACAAATAAGGTAGGTGTTTGAACTCCAAAAGATTTAAGTTCATTATAAGATAAGCTGTTCTCGTTAGGGAGATTCGGCAGCACGAGTGTAACGCCTCTGGTGTTGCACACGTCTTTAGGCCACGATAACCATTTTCCATCAGGTGGGGCCGTGTGCTTGTCTACCACCGTAGTGTTATACAAAAAAGCATGTATCTACAAAATAATATTCCTGAGGTAGTGTTCATTTAATTCTACCTCTAAAACGTTCATGAAGGATACTCACTTCTTCTCGAGATGTCAACGACACTCGAGGGCAGCAATGTGCTTCCACAACCAACCAAACACAATAAGTATAGAAACGATTGTTTTAGGCGGTTTGAGTGATGGTAAATATTCATCACATCCGTCAGTGTGAAACACAAATACCTCATTCATTGTAGCGCAACAATTCCTGGGCACACCGCTTACTATTCCTTCAAGTATCGGAATCCTTGGTGTCGATATCTCGAGCGACGACGTCCAGTACCGCAGTGATTTGGAGGACAAGTTTAAGTTGGCATCAAAGAAACTTGGAGTGCTCAACTGGGGGAAGCAGCACTTCACTGTGGGGCAGAGACTCTTTCTTTAGTAGACACAGGTACAACCTCACATGGAGTATTGCTGTCACTTTTTACTGGAGCGCCTGCATACCAGCTTGACCCCTTCGACTCGGTGCAAAGACGGATATTGACATTGGTCGACAATCCCATCGCAGGTGATGTGGAACCTCTCCGTCTTAGGAGGGACTTCGCTTCGCTGTGTGTTTTACCGAAGTTAAAGTTAAAATCAAAAACCATTTATTCTACACAGACCATTACACCGGGACTTAAAAAATGTTAATGCAAGAGGAAATATGAAAACTAGTTTAGCAAATGGACCACTGGTTCGTAGATAGATAGATAGATAGTACTCTGTTGTACACCAAAACATTTACAGCTGAGACAAGTAGGTAACATGCATATACAGTTTAATGTACAATGGGCGGCCTTATCGCTGAAGCGATTTCTTCCAGGCAACCTTGGGATGGACAGTAATGTGACAAGACATAAGACTTGAGAATACTCCGGCAAGAAACTCAGCGGGCTTTTTTTTGTTCTATTTACAAATATACACTTAGTTTACTTAATCTGAATACAAAAAATTACTTGACCACCTATACAACAGTTTGTGCTCAGATGAATTGTTTGACATGATGCCTACAGCAGCATTCTATCATCGCACCGCTCAGGCAGAGAATTCATCCCCACACACTGCAACCTGAGACGGTGCGCACTGCGCAGTATGAAAGAAATTTCATCCCACACACACTCAAACTGTGGAATGAATTCTCTGCTGCGGTTTTCTGATGCGCCTCCAATATGGGGTTCTTCAAAAGGGGCATTAGAAAGTTTCTTCAGGGTCGGCAGCGCGAGTGTAACAGTCCTGGTGCTGTGATAATTATATGTTCACCTAAGAAACTACTGTTCCACGGTACAACCGTATTTTTGTTTAGCCAAGAATTCTAATTTCAAATTAATTTTGTATTAGAAACATGGATTTATTTTCCCATTTATTCGTTTTTTTCATATGAATCGTCAATTTCCTAGGCAAAGGCCTGATCTGTGGCGCGGCGCGCACAGAATGAAGAGACACGTCGCGCTAATGTAGGTAATCAGCTCAGTGACGTCACTAACTCGCTTTAAATTGGCGCGCTCCTACCTGCTTACATTGTCACCAAAGCAAAAGCTCATTAAAACTCCAAATGTACGCTCACAGCTAATGTCATCTATACTAATATTATAGAGAGTTTGTTTGTTTGCTTGTTTGAATGCGCTAATCTCAGAAAGTACTGGTTCGAATTTAAATATTGTCTTTGTATTGCATAATACGTTTATCGACAAAGGTTTTAGGCTACCACTTAAGGGAGCAGAACAGTTATATTAAATGTCAACAAATCCGGCAGACATCCATATATTTTTTGAAAACTAAAAAAATACGCGCTCAAGGGGTTGATATGCAGTTTCAAAATATGAGTGTGCGTACACAGAACGGGATCATTACTGCGATTACATTATTAAAGGGAATAACACAATACTCGCTATCTAGAGCCAAACTAAACAGTAGTTTTAAGGGAGTTTTGATTAGAGGTGCATATATTTACATGGACAAAACACGCAGAAAAAAGATGTGTACATCCCCACGAATATTGGCGCCAAGTGGTAGCTGTACTCGTGTCAAGTGTGACACTGTATACTGTAACTCTTAAGTAAACTGACTATGGAAATTTAACAAACTCCGTAAGCAAAACTATTTGGAAGAAAACGTTATGCGTTACGTTGGAACGTGGAGAAGGGGGGGGGGGGGGGGGGGGATTGTGCTCCCGCGCTCTCATCGTCGGCAATGGGCGGCGGCGTATTCGTATCACGTAAACGATTATACTCGACTTTATGAAAAATTTGAATATAAATTATAACAGTCAGACATTTCCTTTTTCAGTAGGCGCTCCGACTGGCTCACATTATTACACCAGTTGTAAAGTCCGCGTGCGCTGGTCACGTCGGAGTGCTGCGTACAATGTGTAACTCACGATAACACACGCATCATTATTTCTGGATGAATACATATATCAAGTAATCCGTAACTCCGCTTTGACAAACTTCACGTATTGAGCACTAAACTTCATTTCTACACAGAAGCCTAAACCCAATAGCATTAAATTATATACTTATTTAACCTCCCAAGCAAATACAGGACATCAGTGTATTTCAACGCAATCTTCTTAACTTTCTTGTCGACGAGACTTACCATTGAGTAAATGAATTTTAATAATTATTATATACTTCAGTAAATTACAACATTAAACTCTTGACATTAGAATCAAATCATATTTATTTATTTATTTAGTACATGGAAAACTTACAGCATAAAAACATGAATAGCTTTGGATTGTAATAGAAAGCCCATAACAACAATATTTTGTTACATTTGACATTAAATACTTAACATGACTGCATACACTTTACACACTGAAGCTTCTTATTTCATTTAATTTTATTAAATTGTTTTGATATTCTAATTTGTTTAAAATAATTTTGGTAATATTTAATAAAAATATGAGCGAAGCGCCTAATTGGTCGGGTGAGGCAACTCTCATCAATTACAATTGCCGAACAGATTTATAAAGTGGAAAATAAAATCACTTCGTAACGATCGCTCGGCAATTTGATAAACAGCGCTCGAAAAAAACAATCGCGTGTAATTGAACCTTCTCCTCCGGCGGGAGGACGTTGCGCTACGAGTCTACGGCGTAGCGCGTGCTGGTCACGGCACTACCTCATGGTTACAGCAATACCTTGCTATACAGTGACGTACAGTCAAGTTGAATATACAAGTCATCAACCACGGACATGATATAAAAGTAGTTCTAATCTATACATCTAATTATAATTACGTCGACATTGATGACAATAATTTTTGACAGTTTATCAACTGGCCAAGTGAAAACTGTGTATCTAATATGTAGTTGTATGCTTTGACCTGAGCACATAACTTTTTGGTTGAAAGTTAAAAGTGTCAAATAATATAACTTTATTAGTAGATAAAGCTAAAGATCAATTATACATTTTATTTGAAGAAGAAGAAATTTGAAGAAGAATGCTAAGCGAGATCAGTCACCACGAGTGATGTTCATTCATCATGTGATCAACCGCAGTCCTTAGTTATTGTGGGTGCATCACTGAGTGCGGGTTTGTACTGCGGCGTGCGTTCAAAGAGCACATTACTCGTCCCGAATTATGTCTCGTCCCATGTGCACGTGTGGGATGTCAATAAATCTGAATATTCATCAGGGAGGGGGCGAGGGCTTGTGGCGCGAGGGCCAGGGGGGAGGTGGTCTCTCATTTAATCAGTAGTATGTAATTACAGCCCCTCCTCGCTGCACCACATAAACGAGCCGCCCTTTTAATATTCGCATCGCGTAGTGCCGTAGCGTCTCGTCGCGACGATCACGTGGTCCTTGTGACCATTCATGTTGAACACTAACCTTCTATTAAAGGTGCTCCCACACGAGCGGTATGTCGTAGCGAGCTCAATCTGTACAGCCGACGGCACAGTCAGCAAGTCTGTCGGTATCCCCAAATTTATGAAACTGACGCTGTTAGCAATTAGACGTGGTTATATCGTTTTTCTTAAAACGCGGTATCAGAACACGCTCGGCAGATGTAAAACGTCCAAGTTGATGATGGAATGTAAATTTAATGAGAACCAATAGAGTACTTTTTTTTAAATGCGCAATATTCCCACGGTTACCTCCCCACCGGAGCCGGTGGAAGAGGCTATGTCGGACTCGAACCGACCAAAACGCACGCCGCCTGTGAATCGTTTTGGTTGCCGAAAGTGAGGTTGACAGGCATATCCCTAGCACCCCGGCCGACTCAGGGACATCTCTCACGATCTGGCCCTCTCCTCGGGTGTGTGGGGACTACGAGAACCAATAGAGCAGCGTATGGAGTAAAAGTGTTAATTTAAATATTTTTCACTCGAAAGTATAACGAGAAGAAAGAAAGAAAGAAAGAAAATACATTTTATTATTGGTGTAACACAAACATACTTAAAACTTAACAGTGAGAAGACGAGATGGCGGATCGCCGAGCGGAAGGAGACCGCGTAGGCCGGCGAGGCGCGCCGCTTGGTGTGTCCCATTAAGAGCTCATTGACGGCAAACCGGCAGTGTGCATTGTGACCATGGCGCCTCGTAGATCTGTGTACGCGTGCTCAGTTATTAATAATACCCTAGAAGAAGTTAAGACCAATTTTATTTTCTTTATTAAACCGCGGTAGCCTAGTGGTATAGGTAATGGACTGCTGAGACGAGGTCTCGGGTTCGATCCCAGGTTTTACCATGGCACACAACAATGACTTTTTGATGCTTTTCGAAGTTATATGTGTATAAGTATTTATCGCGGGTTTATTAGTGCCCGGTTAATGTTAATAGACTCGCCACCGACTACATTGGGACCTAAACATAAAACTGGTGAAATGTGGGTGCTAGCACCTCTGCCTACTCCTTCGGGGCTATAGGCGTGAGTTTATGTATATATGTGTATTAAATTCTACAATTCTACACCATTCTACATAACACTATCTAAACCCATGGTAAGCATAACTTAACTAGCTTGTGTTATGGAATCTTATTATAGAATGGAACGGATAAACATACTTAGACACTTTCTTTTTTTAAATATATATATTCTTGCATACAAATATTTGCACTGAGCGGGAATCGAACCCGCCCCTCCTGAGTAGCAGTCGCGTTCACTACCGCTACGCCACAGAGTACCGTACACAGAGAAATTATTATTATTCCCTGAGCCTTTTCCCAAATCAGTTGTAGTCACCTTTCTAGTTTAACTGAAATGTGGCTTAGCTTCGATATTGTCCGTGAAGCGACTGCCATCTGACCTCCACAACCAATCGGCGATATCGAAGTTCTGTAGGTAGACTAGTCGGACTTTTTAGAGCTTTTAATTTTTTTGTCATTCAACTTTTAGGGCTTCAACTACTAGTAACGAATGCCATAATTATTTTCTTTATTAAATAACACACAAATATTGTTTTTGTTCTTATCAGGGACCTAGGGCTCTTTTAAGGCTTTGGAAACTCATTTATTACGTTTTCAGGATCAAGCGAATGAACCGCCAACGAAAAACTAAACAATATTAAAATAAATTATCAATTTGTTATCTTGTGTCTTGTGTTGTGTGGACTTCTCCTCAAGGGGCGGGTGGGCTGTACCAACTGTTCTTTTTCCTCTTAACGTCAGTCGCACTGGGAGCTTCCACCTCGGAGCCTGGGCTCCGGTTTGCCAGTCCGACTGCGGATTTGGCTAAACTTCGAATACTGCTGATTGATGGCACTCGGTGGAACCTGCTGCACATATTCAGTAAGAAATTGGTACATTTTCACTTTATTTTATTTTTCACCTGACGGTTTCGTCTCACGGCATTCTCAAAAGTTCGTATTGGCGGTTCAAGTCGATATTTTCCGTGAAGCGACTGCCATCTGATCTCCCAAGCATCAGCCGTTTTACTTAGATTCTCGCACAACACGCACGTAGCAAGCCAAACAATTATTAATTAAACGCTTTATTACACGAACTCACTCGTTTCAGCACGTAGCCAATGGCGGCTGTCGAGTACTTTGACCGCGAAGTTCCCTCCGCGGCGCGAGCGGCTCTAGGTCACACACATAATGCATGAGCCGCGGTCACACGAGTTAATGTAGGCGCCAACCGCTCGACGGCTTTATTTATCCTCGAAATAAGCTCGTAAGCGTGTGCTCACATTATCGTAATTGACTTTCGTTTTGCGATACTTACTACTTGCACACTTCCAGGACATACGCTGCGAAATTGACTGAACGAACTACTTTAAATAATCTGTACGGTAACCGTCTAAGCTGAATAAGCTTTTTCTAACTAACTAACTAACTAACTAAGCATTTTCATCTGGTACATGTAAACAACATAATATTTTAGTTTATCTTGGACATTAAAAATACTAAATGTTATGAAAAAGATATAGTTATGCAGATATTTATCGTTTTACTCAACTGTGATACTCACTTCTAGTACTAAACAAAACGATAGGTTCCCTGAAAATAAGCTTCATAAGATTTAATACTGTCGGTCATAGCTCTCATATTACAAATGTGGTCTTTTTATCGTAGGTAACCAGTTCAGCAGACACACCAGAATAGCTCAAATTGTTTCGACGATAAAGTGTACGGGTACACTTCGTCACGGCACACGGCGCATTGCATTTCATGCAAACGCAGGCACGTCCAGCAGCTTGCCCGCGTTTTTCGCGCCAGTTAGTGCCCCTTAGCGGTGTCCTGCTGTAGGGACAGGTCATTAGAGTACTGATGTGCGTGTGTGGCGGCTCGCACTTGGCCAGTGTTATTTGTCATTTATTCACGACATATAGTAATCACGTTACGTTTAACATTATGTATTCCAGTAATTAGAATAGTTTTGCTCTTGACACATCCATTGACGCATGTTAATCCGTTAATAACAGAAGAGTACTCGAAGGTGCCTGCATGGGTGCACACGTACCTGTGGTCGACAAACGTCAGCCTGTATCAGTCTGCGCCAGTCAGTCACGTGTGACACCCCCAGTGCCCCAACGGCCCACGGGCACCACCTCACCGGGGATCGGGGCTAGCGGTGAATTAGCCGTGTAGAGATCGCACCGACTGAAGTCACACGGTGTTACGTCAAGGGATGGAGACCACCACTTATCACGACTATATTTATACTATGCTGTCATTAAATGAGTAAATAATTAAACACCGGCCCAACATTAATAAAATACACATTGCTATACTATTACAATACTCTTCATTCAAACGAAACGCACGCTTGCAGTAGGAACGATATACATTTTTAGATCACTAAAAAATAACTATTGCGATTTGTTGCTAGTTGCAGCTCACGTATATTTTAATATGGTTCTACTCTCAGCACTAGAGCTTTTTTTTTATACCACTTAGGTGGCAGACAAGCACACGGCCCACCTGATGGAAAGTGGTTACCGTGGCCTATGGACGTGTGTAACACCAGAGAAGCCACACTTGCGCTGCTGACCCTGTAAGCACAGAGTTTCTGTGCCGTCAGTGTAGAGGACAAAGCAGAACAAGGCTTTAGTCATCCCACTGACAGCACAAATTCTCCAGCGAGCTCTGGCTACCCTACTCACCGCTGGGAACACAACACGAAGTTATTTTAACCGCGGTATTCTGTAGGGCGGAGATACTGCTCAATTGGGCGGAAATACCGCCGTGTTCCACCTCCGACAGCTTCGACTCTTTGACCAGTTTGAAAGCTCGCTCCTGGCGAGCCAGAGAACGCGGCCGCTTGGCGAACACTCGAAGAGCAACACCTGGCTGCACGTATATTTTTATCATTTTTGATATTAACGGAAAATGTACAGATGGGACCAGAAACTGCAGGCGGACTGTTAATGAGCGGATGCCTTAATTCGTTCCGCTGGTAATGTGTCGGTATCGGGTCGTTTGTCTCCGTTGAGCATTCAGTGAATCTTATTAAGGTAAGCGCCGAGTGGCTCGCAGCCGAGGGCGGCGCGGGGACTGCGTGGGTCGGGGGGCACAAAATCGCGGTTTTGCTCGTCTCTCTCGGGAAGCAAACTGCTCCAGATCTAATTAATATAATTCAGTTCGGCTTTGATCCGCCGCCGCGACTACTTTGTGTAGGAATCCTCAAAGAGTTTATCTTTTAGTGACGTGCTTCAATACTGAAACGTCGGATTTCGATAAATGGCGTGTTAGCAATATTAGGAGCCATTAGTACGAATAGATTTTTGTTTATTTTCCAGTAAGGTAGCAAGGAAGTATGCGACCCGTTTGATACTAACTGTGAAAATAATTCAATTATTTCTTCATTCTCTATATCACCATCACACTAGCAGACTGCTGGTAACTGTGATGACGACGACTGTCTTTCATGCTACCTCTAGATTCATATTGTAATGGATAAATTGTATACTTGCGATGATTTTTTTTAACGTGTGGAAATCCAGTGTGGTACCACCCGCTCCCAGCAGCGGGGTGGTTATGTTAGACTCGAACCGACCAAAACCGCACGGCCGTCTTGCCTCCTCGTACACCCCGACTGACCCAGGACTATAGAAGGCCCCATCGGGTGTGTGACTACGGCGTCCCCATCGTTCCCCAGAAAAAGGGGGAGGGGCGCATACCACGCCGTATCTCAGCCTACTTCCACTAGTGACAGACGGCTCCATCTGTCACCCCCAGCCCCGCGCTCATAACGGGCGACCTAGTGGGTAAATAACCAAGCATTGAACTGTTCCAAATAAATGAATGACGCGTTTGTATTCTCAAGAAGAGCCTTGAAAGTCGACGTAATGTTACGGTCGGTTAGGTCACGGTATGAACCCTTCTTATTATAACAAATTTCGATATCTTAGTCAAGACTTTAACCCTGCTTCAAACTCCGGATATGTAGTTCTCTTTAACCGCTCAATACTTATCGGCAAATGCGGCGGTCCCCTCAATGCCTCGCCGTCCCGCGCTGAGGCACTGAGGCGCTGAGATGCTGAAGCCGAGATAACTGCCCATTAACAAATCAGCATCCATTGATAAATATCACTTTAATTAACTTTTAAGAGACGGGCAGGTTAATGTTCGAGTAGAGATACGACAGGAGAGGGAGTTGCAGCGAGCGCATTCGTAACCGTCGTCAGAGAGATGTTGTTGTCGCATCTACCACATCAGTAATCATTACTAATGTTATAAAGCTCAGGAGTTTATTTGTTTGGTTATTCGATTGAAATTTCATATTAACTAACATAGAATTATTACAATTTAAATGCTGATATATGTGTAGCTGCTAGCTGCTGATCGCCTCAATTGCTGTATTTAATATTTAATAATGCTTATGTGAATTTCGATTGAATATAATAATTTAGTACTTTTAATAAATTGACTGATATTCATTATATCTTATTAATTATTAATAAACATCTATGTATATATGAATTCACCATTTCAATTACCTACGTAATTGTATATATTGACATGATAATGTAGTTGCTTTATAGTCTTGTTGCTATTGATTAAAAATGCATAAGTTGAATTTGATTTGGGTACATGACATGTGGTAGGACATAGTGAACATAACATAGCATATAAGACCTTCATAGCTAACCTATGCTCCACATAATAAACATACATTAACTCATAAACTCCTCCTGTGCCAGACTCATCAGGCTGCGGTCCCTGAACTGGGACATAATAAAGCCTCTCCTTAGAGTCGGCTTTGTTGCTAATTATTTCTTTTACCAGATCTACATTTATAAGAGGATGTTTCCGTTAAAGTTTTTAAAAGAAGCAAACAAATTATGGTACTGCGTGAATAAAACTCGTCTAGAGAAGTTACACCTCGAGTTAGGTCTGAATTAATATAAACGAAATGAAAAGATGTTCCACGCGTAATTAAGTAAAATTACGATTCTATTTAACTAGCAGACTGAGTAATTACATATGTATTCAATCACGCGGCAGGGTCCACCTACGTCTCCTCGCATTGGGCTCACCACCGACTGGGAACCCTGAGCCCTTTCACCGTGTGTATTTTTTCAAACGTTAGTGCGTGTTCACAGTGGTCAATGTACTCAACTTAGGACGGAGTTCATTCCTTTTGTCACATAAAAGTATTGAATTGAAAAACGACCAGACCAATATAAATTTTACTCTTTTTCTTCGAGTCAATGGCCAGGTCTAGCATACAATGGTCTGGTATTTAAAATGTATTACGCCACGTAGTCTAAAAAATTAATATAATTTAAGGAAAACTGGTACGCGACCACGGCTATCTTTGATATTTTCTTGTTTGATACTTTTTATAGCGTTGGTTTTAGTTTTAAACCTATTTATTTTGTACTGAGCGTGCTGCACATGCACGCTCAGTACAAAATAAATAGGTTTAGATAGTTTAGGTAGGTATAGATAGAATAAAAGATAATTGCAGTCAATCAATAAGCCTATCACAGTCCGCTGCTGGACTAGGCCTCTCCCAATGTTGAGAGGCTTTGGCCTACTGTTTCCACAC
This sequence comes from Eilema griseolum, assembly GCA_963662185.1. NCBI lineage: Eukaryota > Metazoa > Arthropoda > Insecta > Lepidoptera > Erebidae > Eilema > Eilema griseolum. Next base: position 178,591 of record OY759247.1, read on the forward strand.
TGGCCAGAAGGGTTGGTACAGGGTTTTATTTCGAGTTTTCCTTCTCTCGCAGAGATATCATCTGCGTATTTTGCCGTTAGTTGCCTCTTACGACACCCTGTGGATGAGACGGGGTAGTGATTCTTGTATTCTTTCTTCACCACCACACAGATCGAAGTTGCAGTCCTCAGTCACAATGCGTGGGCGATTATCTGCAAAAGTAACGTAACGTATATTATCAGTTCCGCAGCACGGCGAGAGCGCCTGGCCCGGGGCCCGGGGCCGGGGGCGGCCGCCGCGTGCCGGCGGCTAACGACTTCCGGTTCCGGCGGCCACCACGCCGCCCGGCGAGGGCCGTGTACCCGGCTCGGTGAATAGCCGTGTCGGATGAGTCTCAGAATTATGAGTTTATTTTGTGAAATACGAGTGTTTTTATGCCATTTCGAGTTTCATTTGACAGCCGCTCGAAGCGGCGGAAGTGCAAGTCGCGTCGAGTCATTACGGATCACTCATGCTGTCACAGTATATGTTCATAAAAATACGCCCGCACAAAGCGCCGTCCGGTCGCAGTAGGGAAACTAAGTGATTTTTACTAAAAATATTTATGTAATGAAGCAATTAATCCATTGTATAGAAGGGATGTCTCTATTTGGGCAAACGCGCGAGCGTACCCCGCTCGCTGATCCACATCCAAATCTCAAAATAAAAAAGTCACCGTCGTCGAATCTCAGCGCAACAGCGGGGCGAGCGCGGGGGCGCGACGGGTCGGGGGAGAGTCAAAAACACTGAATATTTATGCAGTGCGCGAGTGACGCGACAAGTCTCCTCCATGAATACGACAATTGAAATTACACCGAGCACCGAAACAATTTTGTTATTCAAACGAGCGCTCAGGCCGCGCCGCGCCGCGCCGCACGCGATCTAATCAAAACAATACATGATTGAATACAAACATTGTTGTAAAAACGCCACTTATCTCGTGTCGGAGCACCCTCGGGCTCCGCTGTCGCCGGCGCCGGCGGGCGGATGAGTGTATGTCGCTTGCGAGCGGCACACGTTGCAGCAGCTCGAAATTTTATATATAAAGTGGTAATGCGCCTACAAATGACCCATAACCGTAATTATTGCACAAATGTAACTAATAGAGGTCTTTTGCAATAAACAAGTTAAAAAATTACCCCTGAAGCTCTGGAAGGAAAATATAAATATAACACCTCCTTAAAGAGTACACACTCATCACAGAGTAAAAGTATCAATACTCTGCGTATAGGGTCACCGTCGCTCTACTTGTCCCTTAAGCAACGACTATCTTGCGAGGGCCGCTCGCGCCTGGCGCCGACGTGACGTTACGTGTACTCGTGTACGACGTTATGTTTACTGTTAGTGCTGGGCTGTCGGCTGTACAGCGCACAGCCCACCGGCTCCTGCCAACACACGTGTGCGGTGGTGCAGCTCAGGCGCAGTTGTCCAACTTGTTCTAACTTTAAGACAAGACCGAAAATGTTTAGCCACTAATTGTTTAAAGTCTACCGCACCTGGTTTTGAGCAAACTGATCGAAAGTGCCTTTGGCAGCGAAGTGTTATTTTCAACTTCATATCGCATTCCATGAGCTTGTATCTAAGAAGTTCTGTGAGTCGTTTGCCAAATCAATCGTTCATTGCACCGCGATCCATGGTGACTCGCTGACGTACTAGAGAGGACGCGGACGACACGTGGTTTATTTATAGTTGATATTTAATTGCGCAATTTAGTTGATACTTTTAGTATTACTTTTGTGAATTTATACTTCTAATATTTATTAATATTTTTTACGTGATGGTATCCCCATCCGAATAAAGCGGCGTAGTCTGTCAAGTGCATTGTTAGTTGGACATTGGACTGTAAGCCGTAGACTGGTGTGGACCTGGACAGCCGAGAGACGTGCTCGTAACCTTTAAGCTCTTAGTTGAACGCTCGGTTAATTACAACATCAAAAGCTGCCTACACACAGAGGCGTCGTCGTTTAATTTTCTGTATTTCACTACAAGAAGTGCTCAGAACAAGTGTGAATGTTGAGTTATTAGGGCAGTTTGAGCCATTATGACGCTCGCGATGGAAAGTGATAACCAATATCGCTTTAGTCTTTTCTGGTGGACATTTGTATAGTTTAGCCATAAGTCGTTATTTCAAATCCAGTTCGAAGGACCAACAATTGTACAGTTTACATACTCGTATTTATGGTAGTAGGTGGTGTATATATAAAGTAGGTATTGTTTTGAGTGCGGTGAAGCGAAGAAACATAATTGGGTGCAATTTTGCTATTATTCCTTCTTATATTCGACAGCCGTCCTTGGAAGCTCAGCCCGTACTCGCTGGTAACGTAATTTTGTTCTATTGGTTGAGTAAATGATGCGCGCCCGTGGGAATCGTGGTGTAAGCGAATTTGTATGCAATTCATAGCGAGACTATACATATATATACATATTATCACGCCTTTATCCCTGGAGTGTTAGGCAGAGGTGAATTAACACCCACATTTCACCAGTAATTGTATTCGGTCCCACGTGATAGGGGGTGAGCCTATTGCCGCACTATTGTTGAGACGTGCATCTGTAGCTGAGTCTGGGTTGTATATATCTGTCTGAAGTTCAACAGCCCAATCCCTTACTCACCTTGTACGACACCGCATCGCAACAGATGGTGTGGCACTAATTCTACTCTGCCGGAAACTACGCGGCAAAGAGACTATACATCATTAGATACCTTAGCCTTTGGAGTCTTTGAGACTTACGAGGAGGAACACTTCGCAATATATTTTTTTAAATCTAATATTAAACAAGCTAAAATTCCTGCATTACTACATCATATCTTCACGCTATTGCGACAAGGAGGATAAGACGTGGAATTCATTATGTACGAGCACTTACCAGCTCACGTTACCTTCTTCCTACAGTTCCGGTATCTTTAAGCGGGGCGTAAAACAGTATCTGATGAAGTCATCAAGCTGAGTGCCACCATTGTAACATGCTATCTGTCTGTAATGGTGACCCTCTTTCCTGAAACTTTGCCTTTAGTTTACCATCATGCGAGGTGAAGTCAAAATTGACGAGTTCTTTATAAAAAAGCACAGCTTATAAAGCGGTTCAGTACTAAGGAGCGCTCGCAATGGAGCAACACACTTGCGTGCACGTTCAGTGGTTATTGTGTCACTAGTGACAAGGCGAGGGCGGGTTAAAGAGGCGGGAGAGGGGGGGGGGGGGCAACGCTCTGTGTCGGGACTCAAGCGAGAACTGCATGTGTTACTTCGAATACTATATACTTTAGTCTAACATTAAGATGAAACAATTTTATCAGTATTTACAAATTCATTTAGTTCAACAAAACAAATACCGTACCTCAGTATCAGAATAAACGGGATATTTACCATGTTTACCAAGATATTTACCAAGCTCAAAATAGTGAAACATGGTAAATATCCCGTTTATTCTGATACTGATGTCAGTGACCATGATAGTTTAAATACCTAAAATACCGTACCGTTAAAAACTGCGGTATACATCAATGTAGGTAACTGATATTAACGAGAAACGTAACGAGAGTTATTAGTTTGTAAGCTTTGTTTGTAAGCTACGTACCCAATGAGATACTGTCTTATCCCGAGCCTATTAAAAGTAAATAAATAACCTCGCTCAAAGAATTGGCATCGCCATTCAGCGTGGTAATGCCGCCAGCCTCTTGGTCACGGTACCAGTAGAGATCGATGGGGAGGAAGTTTTCGATGCCTAAAATTGCAGTCTCCCTCTTTTTCTCTATTCCATTTTTGTATATATTGTATAGTTAGCATAGTTTTATATAAATTTGTAAGTAATTGTATATTATAATGGCATATTTTATGTACCTAAACTGAATAAATGTGAACTAAGCTTATTAAATTAAGAAATAAATAAATCTTTCTTATGTGACATATAAATGACAGATGCCACAAAACGTCTAATCGAAAGCCTCTCGCATGTGCGGAGGCAGTGCCGAGGCGTGACCTACTTCCGAGCGATACAGCACACTCGTCCACTGTCGAAAACACAACAACTATTTTTTAATGTTATCAAAATAGCCGTTTCTTTTGAGGCATTCTTTACTGCTATCGCTATCCCTCCGAGCGGAGGGTACTCGTATCCCTATCGGGTGTAATCATCCCTCTCGCCCCCCTCTGAGCCACGCGGGGCTTATCTCTGCACAGAGCGGGGCTCACACGCTCCGGGATAACAATCGACTTCAAATAAAAGTGAGCCTTTGTTTTTCACCTCCAGGCGCCTACAAGGCCAAGTCCTCTCAAACAGCGAGTGAAACGGAACGATAGTATTAAGTAAACATGCGCTGAGACGAGTTCAAAGAGTTGTCATATTATTATGTGACGAATCACTACTCGTATTATAGCGTTCTGTACGTTAAGAAAGTAATATATTTGTGCGTACCTACATACGAGCGCGTCTAGATAAGAGTCATGTAGATGAGAGAGAGCGAGCCAGCGTGGGCGAAGCAGGCATAGATTAATCGGGCGCCTATTAGCGCGACGGGCGGCGCGACGCTCAAACTACATAATTGTGAACGTTTACTCAATGAGTGGGGGCTATTTCAGGGCGGAAAAAAAGGATAAAAAGGCATGTTCTAGCTGTAGGCAACCAATGGTATCTCTAATGGTAACCCTCATTCATCCTCATATCGGTTTTATCTTTTGCTTACCATTAGGTGAGGTGAAATCATATTAAAATGGGCATAACTAACACACACATATTAAGAGCCCTAATATACGAGTGCATTTTAAATAAATGCATCTCTCAACTCTCAATCTAAAAGTCAAGTCGTTCAAGCTGCTACAGATAGCGGTCAACTGTGTGAATAAGGCTTTTAAAATAAAATGTGCGAGTCAATACAAGTGAGACAAAAGTTACAGTTTTGAGAAGAATGAAAAGTCATTTAACGGTGCACACTTCTGATTTTAGCGTTAGAAGTAAATGTAGCTACTTAAAATAATGGCGCGTTGTATCGCTCGCGAATTTCGAGTGCGAGCGCGGCGCACGACAAAGCTCCGCTTGTGGCTCTTTACTGTTAATACGATTAACCGAACAAACTGCTTACACACTACTAAATACACAAGATTAGTGACTTTACACAATTACGTGTACGTTCAGATATTGGGTGTGTTCAAACAACTAATTATATATTGCGCAAGTCGTGGCCATAGCGACTGATCGTTAAGTATAACTTGATATTGTAAGCTGTTCTTTGTTCTTGTAAAAGTGAATAGAATCCTCAACTGGACGGACTTAGCACCGTGGCAGACTCTTGCGGGATGCTGTACCACCCGAACTGCCTCGACACTTTGTGGTTTATTGCAATCCGCGTTCCCATAAATACTGAGGACATTTTCTACTACTACTATTCTCACCTCCTTCCCATAGCCCCACCAACCATCTTGGTTATAACGGGCCGAATCTTGGGAGATGCGCGCACCCTACTGGCGTCTGCTCTCTTTCAGGCGCGCATTTCTTGACTCCCTACAAATTATTTTATGTGCCCCACCATTTTCGCTCTCTCCCCTTTCTAGGGCAGCACGCCACACTAACAGGCTTCGTCGCCGTTAGAGACCTCACGAGCTTTGCGTCTCTCGTGCCAAATGCGCGCTAAGCTCCGCAGCAGTCCGAACTTTTGGGGTGTACCTACAAGGTCCGAGTAATACATAGGCCCAGCCTCCGATCTTACCACACCTCCCATCATGTTGTCGCGGATGTCATCATACAGGGGCAGACCCACAGCACATGGTGTAAGTCTTCATCTTCCAAACCACAGAAACATACACTTTCGCTACCAAGGCCAAGGTCATACAATCTCTTTCGAAAACATCCATGTCCAGGGAGGAGCTGGGGCAGCTCATAGACCGGCTCGACCCAATGCCATGCAAGCCGTTGTTCTACCAAAGGGAAGAAAAGGTACGTTGTTCTTCCCTTCTCCTCTGTATCCCAGCGTCTCTGCCAGGTTTGTAATGCGTCAGCCCTAGTGGTCGCCCTTCACTGTTTAAACTCCTCCTGCAGCTGCCTACTCGATTCCCCATGCTCAGCCAGAAGACTCAGCCTAGCTTTCTCCAGCGAACCAGCACGGATTACCTCCAGGTCAGCCGGCAGCACTCCCGCAAGTACCGCTAGCGCGTTCTACTACTACTATCGCGGATTCAAATCTTATCCTGAATGTTGACCAGCTATTTTTATAGATAGAAACTAAATATTATATACGCAAAGCGTGTAACCCTGATCTGAGGATGAAAAACTTGTAGTTAATTAATGAATTAATAAAACATATTCTACGATATTATACACTGCGCTACCTAGCTCCAAGGTAAGCATAGGTTTATCGTATTACCCACCACATGATGTGATGTGTCTGTCCAACATCAAACTGTTACAGTCCTTAACATCGTTAGCATCAATAGAAGGTTGCACAGTACGCATTTGAATTAAGCCAGGGAAAGTAGCGCCGCCACGCGCGCTGAGCTCGGGCAGCGCACGACTGCGGTAATTGCTGCAATTACCTCCGCCGCCGTCGCGCGCCGCCGGCCGCGCTGCGTGCAGGACAGTGCGCGGCAGCTTTACATTGTCACGTAGTCGGGTGCAGATGTAGATGTGAGCACCTGAACTGCGTTAACTACTGCGTGGAGTTGCCTGACTGCTGGTCAACGCTGCATCTGAGTAATCCTATAAAGGACTCTAGTTAGCATATTTCTGTAAGTACGTTTTGAAATTAGGAGCATTTGAATGATGTAGTTCAGATGGCAATAATTATTTCAGGTCCTAGTTCACCTTGACGTCTTAGGTCCAATTTCCGGATACTCGACTCCAAATAGTTCTGCCTTTGTTTGGTGGATGACACATCACGTAAAATACTAATTTAACTGTTTAACATGTGGCACAATAGACGATGTCCAACATTTGCTCTTGGAGTGTGAACGAAATCGTAGTGCTAGGGAACAACTAGTTTTAGAATTTAATATTAGAATAGAAAATGTAGGTTCATTCCACAGTATTTTATCGGCACCTCATTCTGATGCTGCAAGGTGTGTTTATGAGATGTGTAGAAATGTTTGGCAAATGTAAATAATATAATTTGTTACAATAGGACTGACATGTCTTACGATAAAAGTCCTGTAAATAAATAAAGATTAAAAAAAAAAAATACTAATTGTAACAAAGCGTTCTTGTTAATAGCTTCAGTTACCCTGAATGGTTTAGGTTTGGAGTGAGTTCGCGTGGCAGAGCCGGGGAGGTTTTAACATACGCCTTCGCGATCAGAAAGAGTGGGCCTGGTGTCGGCGGGCCTGTCGCCGGCCGGTCGCCAAACTTTGTCAATTATACGGTCAAATATTGGGCCGGCCTAATCTATTCATTGCTCTTTCACGTTTTATTTGTTTTCTAAACCCTCTTCCCTACAAGCGATTTACATTTGATGGAGTTTCGCAGATTAGCCTTTTTCCGCCGCTCAACTTCGCCTAACTCCGAAATGTTTTGAGTGCTCTGAATAAAGTAAATGAGCGGGCGGCTCTTATTTTTAGATTAAATTTTAATTCGTATATCCATATTCATCGAAACGTCGAGAGCGTTAATAAGCGCCGCTCGAGACCCGCACCGGCGCGGCGGGCCCACTTCACTCGCATAGTGCCACTATTGAATTGTCTGTGTATTGTGTATTGTGAGGGTATATCAAAATGCATACAAGATCAAGTGGAGACACGGTGACCAATGGAGAGAGGTGGAAAATCTTAAAACTGGTTACGAAACTTGCCATAGAGAAATTTTAAGCCTTTCCTATTTCCTATTTTACTCAAATTAAATATTATGTCTGTTTAGTCGACATTCTACTGTCAAACGATTCTATTTTTGACAGATTGTGTTTACAAATAATGGCGGGAACTATCTGACGTTTGGATCAGGTTTTATTTAACCCCCTAACTCCTTCTTACCTGAAACAGCGATGTGAGTTCTTGCACGACACTCACTCAAAGGTTTTGAGCTCATCGGAGAATCTAAAGTTGAAAATACCAAGTCATTCCACTGACTTTGCTGACAAATCCTTTTCGGTTCAGGCGGCTCGGTTGTGGAATGCTCTGCCAGTGACTGTCAGGCGAGCTCAGTCCTTGCCTGTGTTCAAAAGACTTGTCAAGGATTACTACCTGGGGGAGACTAACGGACGCCTGCCGTGACAATAAGTCTAAAAATTGTAAAAAGACAGGCAGTGACTTGCCAACTCATTCCATGGGCCCCATTAAAATAGCCACATATAATGCGACCATGGAGCAACTAAGGCTGAGCGGCTAAGGTTGTCGAGAGGTGAGTCTGCGGGGCGCAAGTTCGCGGTATACCAGTATTATTATTATTATTATTGCACCAGTGCCAATAGAAGTAACCGAAAATACGGGTATTGTCGTCAAAGCAATACATGTTTTATGTCAGTAATGTTTCTAAAGAAACGTTCTGTTGCGAGTTTAATAAACAATGCACTAAATGCTTAAGAATGAAGCGTCCTGTACGCGCTCGGCTACTGGGGACATCTTTATTACACTATCCCACACATAGGGGTCGGTCGGGGGATATCGGGACACTTGTTTATTATTTGCATTGGTGCAACAAATCGCAGCGATTAAGAGGGAGGTCGGCGCGCGACGGCGCGGCGTGGGTACATCCCCTGATGGAACGTGTTGACCGATGTAATTGTACCCGTGATATTCACTGATTGTAATATTCAATGTGTTTCTCCCGGACGTATCGCAGAGTAAGTAGGTACACTCAATGTTTTCTGGGTGTTGTGAACAATTCTAGAGTGCTGCATTTCTGCATAGATATTACGAAACTCATATATTCCCAAAGAGGTTAACCTCTGTGTATAAACATTTAAGACGTATGACTAAAAACGTAATAGGTATTATTAAATTCATTAAAAACAATACTAAGTTGTACCCTTACATAGTGTACTATCATAGATGTATAAAAATATAGTATTATTACTATTCATTCATGAATAACACATTGAAATTGTGTTGAAAAAAGATAAATTCAATTATGCGTAGTGGCGCAAAACTAATTAATTTGGAATGTCGATTAAGATTGGAAAGTGAAATAATCAGTCAAGACTTCAACCCGCGACCAGTCCCTTACAGTGGGAATACTCAGAACATTGAGCTACCGAGCCACGTATTGAGTACTCCTAATTCTGCTATACAACACTCCTTTGGTAGAAGAATTAGGAGTATATTCCCTCTGTAAGAGTCTGGTCGCGGGTTCATATCCCGTCTGAGCTCTTCAGTTTTCCCAGTCATAATTGATTTGATACTAAATGGTTTCTAATATTAAATTTTAGAGGAGTTGGGCCCTCGTATAGTTTATTATGTATAATTGAATCTAACAGACGTGCACTGCAGGTTTTAACTAATTTTGTTCCTTTTGTATGAATCTTTTTAATATGTTTGATCTCATCTCATCTCATAAACTCACGCCTATATTCCCGAAGGGGAAGGCAGAGGCGTTGGCACCCACATTTCGCCAGTTTATGTTTAGATCCCAATGTAATAGGTGGCGAGCCTATTCCCATTAACCGGCACTTTTAAAACTGCGAAAAATACACACATAACTTCGAAAAGCATCGAAAAGTCATTGGTGTGTGCCATGGTAAAACCTGGGATCGAACCCGAGACCTCGTCTCAGTAGTCCATTACCCTTACCACTAGGCTACCGCGGTTTTGTTTGATGCATATATTTGATGCAAGCGAAAAATAACGTTGTTTCCTAATGAGCAACATCCTCAGACATCTACTCTTGTATAACGTTTCAGTTTCGCGATTCAGGTTCGCGCACTGAAACACTTTTATAATTACTAAATAATATTCACTTACAAGTAGCTTCAAAAACATAATATGTAGTGCTCGTTAGCGCCTGCCGCGCGAACGCTGCACCAACTACGAGCTATCCGCAGAGTCGCACCGGCAACTTAGCGCGACTAATTATGTTGATAATTAGGGAGGAGGAAACTTCGCCGACGCACAAAGAAGAGCTCTGTGTCTCTGACGCGCCGCCGCTGCCTTATGCGTCATCTACGAGCCGTCGATAAACGACAAAAGTCTCTCAATTAGCTGTGGGTGCGCGCGGGATGGCACCGACTAAGCTCACAATTAACTGTTCGTGTGAGTTTCCTCAAGCGGTGCTGATGGTTTCTGATTTATTTATTCATTTGATTTGATCTTCAAACTGCGAAGGTGGAATATAAGTACACATCTATATCTGGTCTCAAAGAGCGTCCGGTGACCCTACTCACTGGCAGAGCACAACGATAGTGTTATTCACCCGTGGGACTCTGCAGGGAATCGGATATTAGAATCGGAAATTCCGTTATGATCTTTCCTAAATCTGCCATCAAATTGCCACTCATCGGAATGCTTTTAATAGAACCTCTTAACTGTATAACTTAGTCATATAACTCTAGTCTGTATGCTCGACCGTACAGAAAATGTTTGAGTCTATACGAATTCAAACTTGAACGTATTTTTTTATTATGTGGACTGCTTAGCAATAATATAGGCTTTTCTAGAGTTTTGTTTCGAACAAAAAAGCACGCCCCACACTTTAATGGTTTTTTTGCATCGTTAACTATTTGTAAAGCACTTAGATGCTAACCCAGAAGTGTACTGTTGTAATAACGATTCGATTCGGTTTCTTGAAGTCATTTTAAGTTTTTTGTCAAAATATAATTGTATTTTTCCTTTTAGAGAGCTATATGTTTATAACCGATCCATCTTCCATCGTTTGCTTAGGTTTTTATCATCAGTTGAACATCGTGAGAAAGTTATTTTCAGAGGCAAATACTCAAATTAAATTATGTGAACACAAAAGAACAAAAACAGTATCTTTGTCTACGGTTTGACAATTTCCCTAGATCCCGTCATCTGCCTCTCTGGATCCCGTGATTCGATTCTGACTCTCTGAACCGAGAACCACCTTTCAATTTTCAACATAACATAGGTCATAAAAATGCATTTCGCAATTTACGGCTTTTATATGTATATATAATAGGCGATGAACCGTTGTAAGGGTTCATCGCCTATTATACACGTATTCGTTTAAGACTCTATTAGGGTACATGCTACCTATCAGAGCCACTTAGAAGATATACCTTTTGTTACTTAAAACTGTTGAAAGCCATTGTCTTGTCATATGTATATATTATAAAATCATAATGTTAAAATGTTATGTTGTATTGTTATGAAGCCGTTTTGTATGAAACATCATAACAGCTTTCATGACAACACAAAAGTTTTTAAAGTTTGAAATAGTTTGACGCGTGGCAATTAATTGAGTGATTGGTGTGACGTCACACGTGCCGGTGCTCGCCGCCGTGCCGGGCCGGCGGCGTGTCGCCGCACCGGACCCGCACCATGACCGAAATAATTTGTACAGCGAGTTGTTCATCTACGGACAAAAGCCTTTGATCTGGAGCACAAACTTCCGCCGCGGCTCGGCCGGCCGGGTCCCTCGCGCCGGACGCTCGCGATTAATGTCAGTAGGAATTCGGGTGCTTTTATCTTCAAAAAGCGAACACTTTATAGGAGTTTTTAATTCTTCGTTGTGTTGCGAGTGCTCCCGGCGCTCACTTGCGCCGATTGATTTTTTGTACACAGCGGCCGGCACGCATTACACCAGATATTTTTAATTAAGTTCACATCGGTATTGGACTAATTGTCGGGCGCTTTTAGATGTGATATTGTACGTATTCGAAGAATTTGTTACGTATTTCGATATGAGTATATATCGAAATACGTAATAAATTCTTCAAATGGGTGGATACTGAATACAAAACATGATTATTAATTGTAAAAACTGACCTTTCAACATGAGCGCGGCGGAGTGGGGAAGTGCGTGAAGCAACAGCGTACTTACCGAACGTTTGTCCGCGGTGCAGCGATGAGCGAACGGGACTAGATACATCAGTGCGCGGTACCAGCGCTTACCACTTACAACCATCGGGCGGCGGCGCGCGGCGGGAGTCGCCTCACCGCGCTGTTCGCGGCTGATATACAGACTCTGCGTGTTTGTTCTGCATTATGAGATCAGCACTTTAGTTACAGATTAAATGTAGGTATATCTACGCGTCAGTCTCAGGTGGAATTCTTGCTTTGGACATTAGTGTTTCTGAGCCCTCTATTATGAAATGAACTTTTCTGGAAAAAGAAGTCATGACTTAACGAATAATGCAACAGAAATGAGAAAGAATATTTGACTGAAATAATTACGAGTACAGATCTGAGGGACCAAATTCAAACCTGTGTGTTACGATGGTGGTGAAAAGCTCTATCAGTCATTTGCGTGCATCAGCAATTAACAGAATCAAGAAGAAGTGCACCGTTGTTATTACTGGTGTTGTGTGTCACAATGATGTATAGACGTTCAACATAATTCTCAACGCGCTCAGTACTCACTGAATAGGTTTGATATCTGTTTAAAATTATAATTTACAATTAGTCACTTCACCGAAGTGATTGGTGCAATTGATTAAAGTAATTCCTATAATAGGTGAGTCCCTGAATTAAACCGAGACTTGGAAAAAATATTGTTGAAGAAATAGGTATATCTACCAATTTGGTCACATATTCTACTATTTCTCAAATTGGAATAAACTTGCCGTTTTTAAAATTGAATCAACTGTTGTAATTACATTTGGAACTAAAGTAACCCGCGGTCAAGTGGACTTCACGTACTAATTACGACGCGGCATGTCTCTAGCGGTTTTTCCCCGCGCCGCCGCCCCGCCCCGCCCCGCCACCGCGCCGGGGCAGGTAGTTAACCATTAAATTGTTCCTCTGTCCCGCCTGTCGCTAGTCCTTTGAACTAAACAAGGCAGTAAGATAAAACATATATTTTTGTTTGTGATGGCAATTATAATACCTCAGTTGAGTTGTGCCGTGGCCTCGTCGATGGAGCTGAAACGACGCCTCCTTTAAACAAACGTTAATATAAACCTGAATAATCGTGATCAATGAATTGATTTCCGTTCCGTAGAGTAAACCAGTTTTGAATATGATTCCACCGCGCTAGACGCGAAGGAGCTGCCCAGTTTATAATCGACAAATCATACCAACGAAAACTATACCTAATTAATATAATGAAGCAATCAGTTACTCACACATGCACCAGTGCTATATATCTGATCGTTGATAGCATGATAGCATATTATATGCTAACACTGCGTTATATCATGAAACTTTTAATTTTGGTACTCATATCGTTCTTCATATAATTTGAGTAAAAATAAAACCCCTACTCCCGGTAGGTTTCTCCAGGACTTTCGGTACCCAAACCAACGTCACCTGCAAACCAGTGTACTTGCTGATTAACGGAAGAGACTCTGGCGCGAGCCCTTCTCCCGGGGTTGGAAAATCAGATGGCTGTCACTCCCGGAAAAACAATGTAAGCAAAGCCAAGAGCAGGAAAATGATGATAATAATGATAATGACACTACCAGACAACAAATTAGGAAATTATTTTAGTTTTCATATGTGTGTATACGGAGTAGGGAAATACATAAATATGGAATAAAAATCACCAGCGACACGTCATAATATTCTGAGCCTTTCCCAACTCAGTCGGGGTCGACTTTCTAGTCTAATTAAAATGCGGCTGAACTTCAATATTTTCCATGAAGCGATGACCATCTGACCTCCACAGCCAATTGTCTATATCAAAGTACGGCTACTCGGTCTTTTGAGGGCCCCAACTACAGCAGCGCAGTACTGCCTTAGATGTTCGTATGGCAACCGGGACCGACGGCTTGACGTGCTCTGCGAGGCACGACCAGACCAATGCAAATGCAATACCCATATTCATACAAATATTTTCACTAAGCGGAAATTGAACCCAAGCCTGCTGCGTAGCTGCCGCCACAGAGACTATCCACCAATGACATATAACTTTAGTTAAATGGCCAAGAATTTTAATGATACAATGCATAAATACCTACACTTAGTGGCACACAGAAAATTACGATCAGCTTCTGTGTGAGTAACGTATATTTTCATACTTTTGATCAAATTTTAAATAGTAAAAATTAACTTTACGAAGAACAATAAGAGAGACTTCTTGTACTTATCGAGTAAAGCTCATTACATCCATCTACGAGCCTTCTCACAGTATCAAGAATCAAAAAGCAATAATAAAACATTGCTACATCAAAAGTAGTTTACAAAATAAATGTAATCTAATCCATAAGTGCTTTGAGTAAGAGGATCAGCTCGGAGCTTCACTTACCGATATTGACTGAAATAAAGCCGGGTACTCTAGTGTCACCCCTCATATTATGTTATGTATATTTGGCATACAGGCTATCTGGCTCTCACAGTTAGTGGGTATTGTAAGTCAGGTGACTCCATCGCACCATAGGTATTTGAACTGAGAAGAGTAGATACGGCTCGTACGTACACCTTTTTGCTGGAGCACCTGCATACCAGCTTGACCCCTTCGACTCAGTGCAAAGACGAGCATTGAGGCTGGTTGACAATCTCATACTCACAGGTAGTGTGGAACCTCTTAGCCTTAGGAGGGATTTTGCCTCACTGTGTGTTCTACCGCCTATATAATGGTTTGTGCTCAAATGAATTGTTTCACATGATGCCCGTAGCTACATTCTATCATCGCACCTCTCGCCATAGGCAGGGAATTCATCCTCACACATTGCGACCTGAGACGGTGCGCACTGTGCGGTATGAAAGAAACTTCATCCCACGCACACTCAAGCTGTGAAATGACCTCCCTGCTGCGGTTTTCCCAAGCACCTACAATATGGGGTTCTTCAAGAGGGGCCTCAGAAGGTTTCTTCATGGTCGGCAGCGCGAGTGTGACACCCCTGGTGTTGCATACGTCCATAGTGTGCTTGTATGCCAACTAAGTGGTATATAAAAAAAAAACATACATATATCTTTACTATACGAGAGATGTATTATATTTTCTTTTTTCCACTATAGGACCCGTTTTAATATTAAACTAGTTAATACAAATCAAATGTGATTACAATTTCAAAGGGCATCATTACCATACCGTTTTGATTCAGAATTAGTTGTGTAAGTGTATTGAGGCTTTGAGGTCGGCGCGCAATGCAATTAGACGCAGTTGATTGAGAGCCTGCTTGACCTACACGACGCGCCTGCCGCGTGCGCCGCGAGGCGGTGGCGTGGGCGCGGCGGCGGGAAGTCATTAGCGCAAGCTGGCCTAATTGACAATCTGTTTCAATATTCTAGCCGTATTACCTTCTATTGTAAATTGTTCAATATTTCAGTATTTCAATCAGGATTGTCTTAGACCACATTAGGACCGATTAGCTACATTCCAAAATACCTTGCAAAGGTCAGTATTTGGTAATAATTCATAAAATTAAACTGTAAGACTAAAATTGACGATTGATAGGTGTCGTTTAACTGAGTCAGTAATTTTGGAAAAATCTAGCGTCATAATTATACCCAATTTTATAAGGCTAATGTGAGGTTTACCTCAATTGACCACCGCGCGCGTCGACTCTGGGACAATAGCACGCCGATAACTCAGGTCAGCCTCGGAAAGGTTGCCAATTAATCGGGTACAGGTATACACAGGGTATCGCTTGGTTTAGTTAGTAAATATATTGTAGTACCTAATGTGATTTGCTCTTGACATGCATGACATGCATGTGCTGACCTAAATAAATAGATAAGATGAATGAATTGATAGCCTCGAATAAAGTTATATAAATATTAGGTCCTTACATTTGAATTTAGTGTTTTGTACGGAGGAATATGAAGTCATTTCTTATTTGTAAAATATATGTAGTTCATTAATCAAAGTGTGCACTTTTCTCAGGTAGGTTCACTGATCCCTATACTAATAAAAACCATGGGGACGAGAATCAATAAACTCTTTGACGGCGGTTTGGACTGACGTATCAGAGTAGTTTATATTTTCCTTGTAAGAAGTTGTACAAATTCCGGAAAATTTTTTAATCTGTTGGAGCAAGGTCCGGGCAGTACGGTGGACGTTCCAATTGTACCTCATCTAACTTAGTGGTTGTTTGTTTTGCAGTGTGTGGCCTTGCGTTGTCGTGAAGCGACAGTGGCCTAGAGCGATTGACTAATCTCGGTTGTTTAGCTACTAGTTCTTTCATGGTTTGTAGTTGCTGACAATAGATACCTACCGTTATATTTTGGCCAGATTATAGAAAGCTGTAGTGGACGAAACCGGCCACCAAGGCTAGTCCACCAAACATTCACAAGTAACTTTTTCCGAGTCAATTTTCGTTTAGGGCAGGCTTTGGCTTGGTCTCTAGGGTTCAACCATTGCAACGAGCGCTTTTGATTATCGTACAGTATCCACTTTTCATCACAGTTAATTATTCGATTTAAAATCTCTTTATTATTGTGCCTGTAACACAGCAGTCGACGCGTATTTGCAAGTTTGATTCACTCAAGTCATGATATCGTTCAAATTTTTTTTCTTCCCGATTTGCTTCAAGTGGATTAATACAGTTTTATCACTTATCCCGAAGCCTGCAGCTATCTCTGAAGTGCTTTGCGATGGATCCGCTTCCACAATAGCCTTTATATCTTAATTTTTCACTTTATCGAAATTTCCAGAACGAAAACGTTGAAACCAAAACATACCGTGCTTTCTTTTGTGACACCAGTGCCGTACACACCATTACACTAGCACTCCCCCTGTAAGGAAAAGTACGCGGGTTCGAATCCCACCTGAACTGATTTAAAATCTTAATCGATGTTGAATTTGGTTGCATTTGAGCCTAGGGTACAGCGGTTATAACTTATTTTTCACTGCACCGTCTAAGAAACAGCTAAGGGGCAACACAGGAAAATAGGGACTCTATGAGCTAAAAGGAAAATACTCAACCGTTCACAGTAGGTACTTATATGTATAAATATGGCCAAAAGGAAATATGTCGAATCTAATTATGAACCAAATTATGATTGTAATGAAAATAAAGTTTTCAACTGAGACTGTGCATTCCTTCCTATAGATATAGATTGGTGGCGTGTCAAAAGGCGATGTACTTGCGGTCTGCAGTAGTCACCGGAGCTGTCAATCAGTACTTTGTGTGTACGTCGAGACAATGACCGTTGTATTGTGATTTGATTGAGCTTTAGCTTAGGTGGAGTGAGTTGGGTCCATTGCGCGCATCTGCATTGCGATGCGATAAATCAGTGACTTGTGCAAACACAACGCGCTGATGTTTCGAGGACCGGCGCCGTTCAGCCGCCGGTGAACGGTAGCATGCGAGTCATGATCATTCATTTGCCCAGTGCTGCGGGTCGTATAGGTACATCGGTAATGGAGACCTCACATGACTGCAGCACAAGCTGTTTAGTCAGGTTAAGTCCGGGAAACATACCGGCCCACTGGCCACGTGAACTATCCTTAAATTCGAGTGAGATTTGTCATACTGATTACTACAAGGTTCTCTCATTTCTGCTACTCATGCAGTTTGCACTTATGATTGCGTACAATCGTGCAGTTTTCGACTCAATGCTCGTTTTTGTGTAAGTACATTTTTCGACACATATATTTATTACATTTCATCAACTATTCAGACCTCAGGACGCAACTAAATTAAATATCGGTTTCATTAGTGTAAACTTTTGTTAAATGCGATTGTGATTTTTTAATGCCACTTGGGTGGCAGGCAAGCGCAGGGTCCGTGGTTACCGCAACCAATAGAAGTATTTAACACCAGGGGCGTTACACTCGTGCTGCCGAACCTCTAGGAATGATTTAGTAATTATACGCTTACACTGTTCTCACGACTCGAATCAAGACGAAGCTCGTGTTACACAGGAAAAATAATTATACAGATGCCCACTAAAACGTATAAAACATTAAACATCAAGTAATATAACTGTATAAAATGTAGGTATTTAAACTATCATGGTCACTCACATCAGTATCAAAATAAACGGGATATTTACCATGTTTCATTGTTTTGAGTTTCCGATATTTCGGCGCTGTTGCAAGCACCATGATCACGGAGGAACTGGAGTAGCGGCGGTGAACAGAGAAAAAGTTTTTTCCTAGGAGTAATTATATCGATCTACCCTCTTTCGAGTTCTTTTACTACGCGTGCTTGCAACAGCGCCGAAATATCGGAAACTCAAAACATTGAAACATGGCAAATATCCCGTTTATTTTGATACTGATGTATAAAATGTGTTCATTTCACGTCCCTCGTGAACAGCGGAGATTTCATTAAACTATAGCTTAACTCGGCTCATTTACGGATTTATTCGCGAAGCGCGTCGGTTTCGTCCAGTTCCACTTCAGAACAATTTATATTGGCTAAAACTTTTATTTGAAATCAAAACAATCGCGTGTTGGTTCAGCGCCGGGCCGCTGCGCCGCGCCGGCCCGCAGCCCGCAGCCTGCAGCCAGCGGCCCGCACGGCGCGCGAGCGGCGAGTCCGGGGCTGCGTGACACCCGCGCCGCGCGCTGACACATTATACAACGTGGTTTATTGTTTATTACCATTCGCTGCCCAATTTCGCGGCAGTCGATGGACCGAATCGGTTACGCCAGCTATTTGTTTTCCTTCTCTTTTCCGGTAACTAGCTTGATGTAAACAAAACATCCGACGGTCTATGTGGCGTGGTTGTAATAATTTGGACTGTGACATCAAAAGTTGAGGTTTTCATTCTTGCTCTGTGCATGTATAGGAATGTACGTCGGTTTGAAACGGTCAGGAAGCTTTTTAAAATATCAGAAGGAGCTAACATCCAAGGTGAGACCTGTCTTTGAGTCCCTTTGTAGCCAAATCCTCTGACCAAGAGAGTTACCAGAACTATCGTGTAAGGCTGAAAATAACACCTCTAACCTCTAAGTAAGCGTAACAATCTTTGTTTTAGTCCCACATAGCGCTATTATTATGTAAAAGCCAGTGGAGTACTACATTTGTCGTATGATATTACAAACGTTGTTATTGCATTAAATAAAGAGCACAAGGCAGCAAATGAAGCGCCGAGTGCAGCGGCCGGGGCGGGGGGGGGAGGGGGGAGGGGAGGTACAGGCGCGCGCGGTATTTATCATAATCCGAGCATTTAAAGAGCTCGCGGCCGAGAATGTAATAGTGCGGCTTGAAACCGCGGGCCGCCCGCTCCCCACGACCGGCAGGGGGGCGCGTGGGGTGGGCCGAGGAATGAAGGAACTTTGAGTACATTCGTCGCGCGCGCAATTACACTGCTTTATACATTCCTTGTAACTGGTTAGATGTGCATGTGCGATGTGATTGTTTTCTGCCGGGCTGTGCTTTTGGATGGCGACATTAACAAAGGAGCGTTGCAAAAATAAGTTATAACGAGTCAGTCAACCGACTTGGAAACGACCTTCATCGTCGTGATTAGTACCACGTGTCTGCGGGGGAGCGCGGACTGTTGGTGACGACGACGAGAGGCCGGCGACGTGAGAGTGATCGCGCTGCACGTAGCTATTGGTCTCGCGGTAGAGTATATAATTCTTTGGGATAGGAGAGTAGTGATTCTCCCTCGTGCGCTCGGTGGCGCCTCTTATACCTACATTACCACCATGTACCAAACCATAAGTCTACCATTCTAGATGCTGTCGATCCTAGATGTCCCAACTTTGAGGGGCTTGCTTTTTAACCCAAGCGGGGTGTGACAGAACCCGGGATCATTAGAATAAAGGAACACATGCCATTATCGTATATTATACAAAAGATACTTCTGCTCCTATTAAACAAAAGGGAGTAAATGTGGACAGAGAAACACCCAGTTCCGGTAGACTTCATCAGACAAAAAGCAATATGCCGCGTGGGCATCAACGTCAGTGGGCGACTTGGAAGTATCTAAATCACCTGCGCACACACATTGCCCGTTGCAAGAAAAATACGACTAAATGGAGCTATGTTGACCAAGTTCCCTGTGAATGCCAGTTAATGAACAAGAAAGCCAGCGAACAGTGTGGCTGTGGTCGATAAAATTAAACATAAAGCCGGTTGTACGACGCAACCGTACAGTCTGTCGACTAAGCATCTATAATCTGCCGTATTCTTTCCTACCGGCTAACAAACCTTTACACCGGTACAATCAGCTATTGACTCAGTAGAGGAGGACCACTGCTCCCTCGTGAACTGACTTCTTTATGCAGACCACCAGGTTTCCCGAAGCTATATTCATGACGTTGTCGATGTTGTTTTATTTGTTCGGTTCGTAAATTGTAGTAATGTGTTGTAAGGAGTTGGGAGAGCGCTGCTAACTGTGGATACATGATTATATTTTGGTGAACAAAAGTTGATTTCAAAGCCTCTTCGCAACTTTTACCTAGTACGTAGAAGAAACCGGCCTAATTCACAATTTTCGGTAGTTTAGACCTGTATTTATAAGTTAGTCACTCTAACTGGACTTTCTTCATAATAAATAATTGAAAATATAACGATATATGAACTTAATACATGGGTTCTAGCTTTTGCGAACATAACGCGAAGTCGCGGGCAACAGCTAGTCATTAATCTATTTGTATCTATATACGGCTGAGTACCGAAAAAGGACATTTAGGTTAGGGCCACAACGAAAATAATATTTGCTACCCTTTAGTCCAAAACATCCACTATGTACAGTTTTCAGCCAGTTACACTAAAACACGAGAGCGTGCATGTCCGTCGCGATGATTTCATTTGGTACATTTGTGACAACGGCGAGGTTACAAACGCACACGTTATATGTTTAAAGAGCCCGCTTTGGCGCGATGTGACGCGACATAAAACATCGGCGACGTGACAAAGCCCGCGGCGCTATCGCGCACATCGAGTTGTTGTTGCGCCCGATACCGTTTAGTTCTGAACTTTATGATGCACCAGCTTCCACCGGCGCTCAGCTGGGTTGCGAACACACACATGTAGCTTTTTATCAGTAATAGAAATAAGTACAGCAGGTAAGTTTGCTATAATAATGATAAAACTAATTTCACTTTATATACTTTCAATCTTACCCAACCTTGTCACCATTGTCACACGGTATGTGTAAGTAATGGTGACCCTCTTTTCTGAGACTTTGCCTTCAGCTTACCATCAGGCAAGGCGAAGTCTAATTGACGTGTTCTATATATAAAAAAAAACCTCTACGTGACTTGTTATTATTAAA
This sequence comes from Eilema griseolum, assembly GCA_963662185.1. Classification (NCBI taxonomy): domain Eukaryota; kingdom Metazoa; phylum Arthropoda; class Insecta; order Lepidoptera; family Erebidae; genus Eilema; species Eilema griseolum. Next base: position 199,761 of record OY759247.1, read on the forward strand.
AGTAGCAGGGCGAAAGTTAAAGGTCCAATAACGGTATTCGGTAAAGTATTCAATCAATTTTAAATCACAATTTATCAAATAAATTTTCTGCTCTCAAGAGCAAATCAGGTTTCGGGTTGACATTAACACTTTCGTACATTTTATAGTATTTTAATTTTTTTATACTACTTAAGTGGCAGACAAGCACACAGCCCGCCTGATGGAAAGTGGTTACCGTGGCCTATGGACGTGTGTAACACCAGAGGAGTCACACTCGAACCGCCGACCCTGCAAGCACATAGTTTCTGTGACGTCAGTAGAAGACAAAGCAGGACAAGCCTTTGGTCTTCCCACTGACAGCACAAATTCCCCAGTGAGCTCTGGTACCCTACTCACCGCTGGGAACACAACTAAACTAAACTCTATGTGAGGGAATATCCGAAGTCATCGATGTCTTCAGCTTGCAGTCTACGATTCATAAACCAGATTATGAATAAGAAAGCCAAAATATGGATTCACTTCACTAAGATATCTAATCTACATTAACCAACCAAACATGTGTGCATTAGCATGTCTCATGTCGGGTACACAGACACGTCGAAGGTACACCTCGATACCGCTTAGAGCACATTAACGAGCGTGTCGCACCTGAGACAGACAGTGTACAGCGTGACTACACGCGGCGACACGGGGCAATCAATCACCGGCACTTGCGTGACATCCGGGTCAGCTGTGCTCGGGGCTCCTGCGGGCGGCGCGCCGTGAGCTTGTGAGTGCCGATCTTAGATAATACGAAGTGCTCGAGCAGACCCGGCGCGGTGGCGCACGGCACATCGTTTATTACAATTTCGTCTGATCCAGGCAACGTTAGAAGCGTCTATAAGAACTTCGCCCTTACTCATATCTGTTTCAAGTAAGTTAGTTGATTGACACTATAGATTGCCTTACATTGTGCCCATATGAATTTTTGTACTACCAAGGCTGCAATCAATAGCTAAGGTAGCATGGTGTTTAAGGAGTCAGCCTTACCATTGAGAGGTCCTGGGTTCGAATAGTGGGCATTACATTATCGACGTGAACTCATTTCCAACAGAAGCAATTAAGATTATCTAGCTAGACGGTGTAGGAGGAATAGTATATAGGTATTTAGGTTTAGTATATTCTAGCGTGTACTATTTAAAATAGTGTATTCTAGCGTGTATATCGTTTCTTGAAGTAGTTGGTGGATAAAGCACAGAGGTAATCCATAACGTCTCACTTTACGTTCAATGGTTCAAAAGTTCTTTACGTTCAATGGTCCAACGAACTATTTCCTATAAGGTGGGAATTATGGGTACATTGTTATAGTGTAGTAGCTAGCCCTACCTCCAATCTGCCTCGTGTATTACCAGTTAATTAAAACGGTGTGGTCCAACGCTGCCGCCGCCGCCAGTGCTGCGCTCACCGCTGAGCATATTGTGCTCGGCGAGGAGGCCAACGCTGATATTGTTCAAAGCGCCAGTGACCTCATTAGCCGCATAATGGGCTCTAAAACGCGCTTATTAGCTTAACATTTTAGCGAGGTGCGACGTCCTTCGGTGGTCGAACTACTCGGCCGAGTAACACATATGTATGTACTCGGCAGAGTAGAATTTGGGCCACCCCATCTCTTCCCATGTGTTATCGTACAAGGCGACTAAAGGATAGGGCTGTTTAACATCAGACAGATATATATACAGCTCAGATTCAGGTATAGATACTCGCTCGGCTCGATTCAACAATAGTGCCCGGAAGACAGCAATAGGCTATTACGTGGGGACAAAAACAAACAATGATTGGTGAAATGTGGGTGTTAATTCACCTCTGCCTAACCCTTCAGGGATAAAAGCGTGAATTTTTTTTTTCAACACTCCGTGCCGCTATTAAGACTGAGCTGAAAGGAAGAACTAATAATACTTTATTAATATTCGAACCGACTAAAATGCACGACGCCTGCGGGTCATTTTTGGTTGCCGAAGGTGAGGTTGACAGGCATATCCCTCGCACCCCAGCCGATCCAAGGTCGTGTCTCTCGATCTGGCCGTCTCCTCGGGTGTGGACACAACAGAGTCCCCAACTCATTCCCGAAATATTTATAGATGGCGTTCTTTCTAGTATAATTTCTGGTGATAGTTAAAAACTTGCAAGAAGCTTTTCAATTTCCACTGTATTAGTTCACTCTGTAGGCCAAGTTCATGCGGTAACAATGAGATGATGTAAATAATTGTTAATATTCAAGTACAAGCCTCCCCCCCCCCCCAACCGCCCTTTCAGCACACGCCCCGCCGGCGCCCTCGGCCGGGACCCCTGCTGTTTGAGTTCACGATATGAACTTAATAACTCTGAAAGTCGGTACTTAATAACCGCTATACCGAAGTTTATTGGTCACTGAACGCGGCATGTCACTAGGTACTGGTGTGAGCCCAGCCTAAATTGCCTTTCGTATAATAATTATAGTGTTTATCGAAATCGAAACCAACGTTTCGGTCCGCCCAAAATAGATATATTACAGTGAGTGATGCTCAAGTGAATTTTCGATAGTATCTATCAATAAAAAAAATTTAAATATCAATAGTATAACATTTAAGTACAAAAAATTAAATTAATGTAAACCAGTTTTATGAGAACTCTAAAGTGTGTACACCGTGAGTACAGATAGTACCAGGCTATAATTGGACACACCAACAGATAATGGGTCGGCGAAACGAGCCAGCGCGCTGTGCGCTTGCGGACAGGTGGAGTATTAATAATGCGCGAAGACCTGCGATCTACACCTTCGTACGAGCAATGCGAGCGACGCGAGCGATGCGACAGACGCGGGCGGGGCGCCCTTGTTTATCAGATGGGTGAAAAGAGAAGCGCTTGCCGATCGGATACGAGCACACTGTTTTATGAATATCCATTAAATCAATATAATATTCATATTTTTATCTTAATATTTCAATGAGGCCTGGATATTCCTGAAGAAGTAAGTACAACCAAAGGTACACACCAATATTTTATCGGTACAACATTGTTATTCAAACAGGGAATAGGTACAGGGTGTAAAATAACTTACCATAAGTATTTAGAAGTGTTGGGTATATACGATAGCTTAAAAGGTCTGGATGTAAACCCTACTCATAGTGGATCTCCCTCGGAATGTAATAGTGGACTATGCCTCATTTCTTTGTAAAACTGGCTTTAGTATCGACGTACCTTTACGAGATGGTGAAATATGAGTCGAGAGCTGCGCAGTGTGGCCGCGACCTTAGCCGGCGCTCGCTCGCATTAAACATTGAAAGGGATTAACAATTCAGATTACACTGAAGACGAAAACAGTTCAGTTTGTAATATGTACCTACACGTACCTGTAATTACGTGGAAGAGAACTGCGCTTGCTGTGCGACGCATCGTAATGGTCATGTTTGGAGCTGCGCTGTTATTAGCACCGGCGTGGCGCAGAGACAATGTAGGGCTCGGTTAGAACGAGGCAGCACAACTCGTTTCACATTTAGCTTGCCGTAGCTGGCGACCGTTACCCTTATACGTTGTTAGGTATATCCATATTAGTTTGAATGTTAATTCTTCCTTTTATAACTTATACTGATTGTATAAGAATTCTGCAAAAACAACCAGTAACAATTTAACTGGCTCGAAATCAATGCCCAGAAACTGCATGTTTTCCACTTGCCGTCAGCGCATGGTCTTGGTACAGTGAGCGTATACCCGTCTACATGTAGTATTCCATATTAACTGCTCGAGGGGAGGCACTGCTGGTAGGGTGCCGGGTGACTCAAGTGAGCTATATCCTTTGGCTCAAACTGCCCAGTTTTGCCACGCGGTGTATTCGCTGCATTACGTAGAGCCTGGCGTAGCTCGTAGCGCCAGGGCCTACGCAGTTCATATCTAATGGTTCACCATCCGCCCACCTCTGGATCCCCATAACTTATTTTTTAAATTGTAGACCACTAGACAACACAATTATATAACATTCTAAAGACAAAAAAGAACATTATTCACGATGATTGTCCGGTAGTAATCAAACCGTTGTAAGTTTTCTTATACTCTGTCCATTCCTTTATTTTCTTTTTGACAGCTTACGCATATGAATTACTGTTTTTATTTTCGGAATAATGTACTAGTGTAATGTCGTACTTTATTGATGGGTAACGCCCACTTAGTGAAGTGCCCTGTGCATAACAAACAGACACAGACTATAAAACAGCGTCTTGAAATAAGATAAATCCATCAATTGTCTTCAAATCGATTATTTGTAAATTGATTTATTTTCTTTTCGACAGCTGCCTTAGATTGTAAGTATGCACGTGTTAGTGAAATTTAATTTTAAAACGCATAGTTAATAACGTCTACGTCAAGTTTAAATCAAGAGTTATAAACAAATATACTTGGAATATCACATATATTTATTTAACAAACTAGCTAGGTTATTCGGTATATAAATTAAACAAGTAAATTTATTAATATTATTTATTACACTGATTCATCAGACTCTTCTTCATAAGTTACACTAGACTCGTCAGTTGAGTCCTCTGTTACACGAATAATCAATTCTTGTTCTATTATATTGTCAATTGCAACATCTCGATCCCAATCAGATATCATTATTTTTCTTGTTCTCTCCACGACACTGGCCCAGTTTTCAGGAGTCACATCACCACACGCACTATTTAATAATTGCATCATTTTATTCGCTGTAAACGGCGGCGTTGTGTTGTTTCTTGCTGCCTTCCCTTTGATTTGTGCCCATATTAATTCGATGGCATTGTACTGACAGTGATACGGTGGGATTCTAATAACAGTATGTCCATATTCAGCTGCCATTTCATCGACGACGTATCTTTTAGGTTGACGTTTCGAATTTAAAATTCTTATCAGTTCTGCTTTCAATAATGATTTAGTCACATCCTCGCCATTATCACGAAGCCAGTTAATAATATCGTCTTTGGTATTAGATTGCGTTGGCTTTTTATGTATTTGCCGTGAATGGTAGGGCGCGTTATCCATAAATATAATTGAAGGTTCTTCTAGTAATGTCAACACTTCCCTGAACCAATTTTCGTATACTTCTGAATTCATCTCTTCATGATAGTCGCCAGATTTTTTGGATTTGAAAGTGAGTAGAGTATCTGATACAAATCCTTTTGCACTGCCTGCGTGGGAAATTATCAGGCGTTCGCACTTGCCTATAGGTACAGCTGAAGTAGATGCTGCAGTGTCGTCAGTCCACGATTTCGATATAGTATGATTAGCATTGAGCCAAGTCTCGTCGGTGAAAACCACATTCGACCAGTCTTCGATTTGTTTAGCTTTTCTTAGGAAGTCACATCGAGCCAGCGCTATGTCGTGGCGTTCCAATAAGATTTTTCTCTTATCAGATTTTTCTCTTTATTATAAGGTATTCTTGAAGGCGTCTCACAAACTCCCTCGATTGTCTTTTTAACACAGTTCCTTTCGGCATATTGAGAACTTAAGTATGCTCAACTGAAGAATTTACGTATCGATAAGGAGGAATATAAATACTCAACTTAACTTATGATATTGTAAAAAAATACACAATGAACCGATAAACAGTGACTGTGACACAAGCGTCGCATGGCAAGTAACAACAATATGGAGTCACCGGGTCAGTGACGCAATGTGTTATGATATTGCTAGTGATAACCTGTTAATAATGCGCTTATAGCTTATATTTTTTATATGTATAAATAGTATAATTTTATTGATTTATCATTTATTTATTTCTTATATAATTTTTAAAAACCTGATAAATGCTAGTTAATATTTATATTAAATTATGTCGATGTATTAAATCGATTGAAAGTTGTTCTTAAATAAAATCGATAATTATTTTGAATGGAATCGGTAACGTGCGAGGGCGTCATTAATTTCGAACTGTCTCAAACTGTCAAAAAGAAAATAAACGAATGGACAGAGTATAGGTTTACGTAGTTAAGTATAGTCACGAACCTAGGTATGCGAACTTCTGCAGGGAGAGATTAGATTGAATTAACATTTCCATTTGATGGTAAAGGGCTTCCTGGTATCTTTTTAATTCCATAGTTCAATACAATTAAAACAATCTTGCAGCTTAATATAATATCACGCGGAGAGATCAGTACCGCCTGGTATATTACGTACATCAAAGGGAATCGCAGAGAAAATCTCTGTTTGAAGAGTAGATAATTAGCTTACCTGTGAGAAATAGGTCAAAAATCAACAATCGGTAGTGACCATGGCGCCGCGCGGCGGGAAATCACCTCAATTTACATTAACGTACAACGAGACGTCTGCCAGGGGCGAGCGAGGGGTGGTGTGGAGACGGGGTGCGCGGGGGGTGGGCTGGGTAGCAGTAATCTCGCTTAATATAAACTAAATAATAAATCAGCTTTGTTTGTAGCCCCGCCCTGCATTATTGAGAGGCTCGAGCTCGAGGTGCGGCGACAGCTAACTGTTGATCCGGAACGGTTCTTAGATAACAACCGGTTACAGGCAGCGGCTTTACTATCGGAAAATACCGGAGCGTTTTAAAGTCATCAAGTGCACGTGAGTGTGAAGTTGTCAAATACTACAATATCCTGATATTACTTATTCAATTTCCGATCATTGCAATTTTAATATAATATACAACTTGTGAATTGACTAGACCCTGCCGGATGCCAAGAAGCTAGATTGAAGTCCAAATGATAAGGACTACCATTCCTGATGCCGAGAAACTCAAAATGGTGGTCCCTGCAATGATGGCCTTTACATATGTTTTTGCACATTCCACTTGAAGAACCCATCTGTGTAGCCTGACATGAATATTAATTTACATGCTTCTGGCTGTTATGGAAACATAAAACGAACAATATTGGAATTCTAATTGTACTGAGCACTCATCACAATACGAAAATAAAACCTCTAGTACTGATTAAGGGTAGCTCACCGCGCAGTCATCGCGATGAGTACATCTTCTCCGGTTACAGCGGCGGGGGCGAGTTGACTCCGCGCTGGCAGCCGAGCGCACGCTCCCCGGGGACAGGGGGTAGGGCCTGTCACTCATACTATAATAGTGTAAGCAGCCTGCTTGACAAGGATTACGTTGATTAGGACACGTCGCGAAAGCGCGATACTCCCCGCGTCATGTCAGTAATCACTCTAAGTCTACTGCACGTTCGTCTGTGGGGCGAGTCTTATCGGAGTACTCTGACCCGCTCCTGTGAGTCGTCATGAGATGTCATATTACCTTTATCTTGCCTTGTATGTTTGCACTATAATATAAATATAGATAGCTTATAACTTGGTTGGCTTGAATTATTCGGCACTAGTATGCAATCGATACGCCAACTTTTCCTATATCGATTTAAATCATGTGTTACACGGGCCATGCAAATATCCCTCAGTCGAGGGTGGAGGAGAGTCACGAACAACTTATGTCCGAAATCGAGACTACTCTCTCTGGAGTATCCGATTGGGGACGACTAAACCTAATCCAATTTAACCTCACTAAGACACAAGTATGTGTATTCATCGCTACGAAAGCCCCATTTATTGTAGCACTGCAATTCCTGGGCACACTACTTACCATTTGCAATTTGAAGTACAAGGTTAAGTTGGCATTAAAGAAACTTGGAGTGCTCAGCAAGACGAACGTAGTTCACTGCGGGGCAGCAACTCTTTCTTTATAAGGCACTGGTTTGGCCCCACATGGAGTACTGCTGTCACCATTTTGCTGGAGTGCCTGCATACCAGCTTGACCCTTTCGACGTGCAAAGATGAGCATTGAGAATGGTCGATAATCCCATGCTCACAGGTGGTGTGGAAGCTCTCATCCTTAAGAAGGACTTTGTCTTGCTGTGTGTGTTCTGCCGATTATAAAATGTATTATATATTGATGCCCACAGCTAAATTCTATGATCGCACCGCTCACCATAAGCAGGAATTCATCACCACACATTGCGAGGGTGCGCACTGTGCGATATCAAATAAACTTCATCGCACGCACGCTCAAACTGTGTAATGAACTCCATGCTGCAGTTTTCCTGAGCGTCTAAAATATAGCAAGCCCCTTTAGAAGGATTCCTCTGGGACTGCAGCGCGAGTGTAACGACCCTTGTGTTGCACACGTCCATAGGCCACGGTAATCACTTCCCATCAGGTGGGGCGTGTGCTTGTCTGCCACCTAAGTGGTAGAATAAAAATTGAAAAAAGTTTACATCCAGACGGGACCAAGACCAAAAAACCGGTACCTACCACCCCTTCTTGGGACAATACTCTGCCGCCTGAGCTGCCTGGACATGCTCCAAAATTTATGTAAAGGAAAATTTTCACTTTCCAAAAAGAGTCCGAGAGGGTCTCTCTAGGATTCGTTTAGAGCTGTCGATCCTTCGCAAGTTGTACTTAACAGAGAACATGGAAGGGAAACTAGACTCGTGTTCATAAATATTCCGGTTATATTTATCGTTATTTCTGATTGTTGTACTTTATATTCTTTGAAGAAACCGATATCTTGAATAACAAGGATCTCGTTTAAATCAATGTGCCTATTATGTTAAAAAAACCCTACATCAAGCTCACACTTTACACATAATAATACAAATGAATGTCACACTGTACTCTACTGTAACGTCATCTTCATAAAACTGTCTCATGAAAATCATAGTTTTTATTTTAAAGCCATGGAATGAATAAAAACGTAGCGTTGACACGAAATTGTTTGAAGTGAAAATAAAACTCAACGTAGAAGTACAGCGCCCCATTCCTCCCGCGCTGAAAGCGCTCCGTGCGCTGCACTAAAGGCTCCGCACTGAAACTAGTTCACGCAGCGCTCCACTTACACGCTATAAACGTTTCTGTGTGGAGCGCTAACTTAAAAATAGAACTGCCTTAGTTGCACAAGTAACCGCACAGCTCTGGAACAGCCCAGCAGGACCTGCCCTGAGTATATACCCGCGGCTGAGTCTGGATATGAATGTTAATAGATAAACAAATTTTACAATAGTACGTGATATGTCTAGAAATAAGAATGGCATCAGACATTCTTCATCAGATTTTTCAGCATCAGAACATTCACCACAGTACAGACGGTAAGATACTGCCAAGGTCGCAACATCTCTACGCGTCTGAAAAGGCTCGAGGGTGTTAGTGACCCCAGGATTCCCAATAACGCAGACCGCACGTCGCTGCAACCTGTCGAGGTTCCTGTATATGTAAGGTACCATTTGGTACCTACCTACAATTTTATACAGATTTCTGTAAAACGTTTAAGGTATATTAATATACCTCGACTCACCCCGTCGGGGAAATACATGTGTGATATATAGAGGTAATGTGTGTGAGGTAGAACATATGTATAAGATGATATAGAAATGATTGGCCGTGTACGTCACGCACCGCGGACCATAAGCCGGGCGGCTGATTGAAGCTCCCCCCCCTCTCCCTCCTCACATCTGCCGGGGCACAGGAAATTATTTATTGTTTCTGTCTTGCCTTATGGCTCCGACCGCAATCTTTCAATCATCTATTATCAACTGAGATTACATTTCCGTTTGCTGATATTATTAGCTGTAATATCGCAGAAATGTCTTTGTGGCGTCCGATGTCGTTGTCAAGAGGAAAATGGCCCCGGAGTGATATTGTATAGCCTCGTGCCCTTGTTACAGTTGCATCTGAATCAAGTATTGTAGAGCAACTCGTATTGTCCAACTTTGCTTTCAGAATACTAAGTCTGATTTCCAATATCTTAGTTATTATAACTTGTTTTTGAGTGTGAATAAGAAAAAATAAATAATAATATCATGTACATGGAATTGAAATTCACAGACAGAAAGGCATAAGCATATGCATATATTTATATATATACTCATGTCTTTCTCTACTCGGGGTAGGCCAAGACGTAATTATAAGGACATGCGCCTTAAAATGGACAAACTTTGTGCGTACAATATGATTATCACCACCCCTAATTTGAATTTGCACAACAAATGAAACTATACAATGATTTATTAACGTCATTTTGAATGAATGTACGATTACATTAAAATTAAGGTGCAAATGATTTAATTACAGCGCGGCCGAGTAACGAGTATTTCAATAATCTCGTTGGCTGCGCAATAAGCGCGCGGATCGCCGCCGGCCATTCCGTACTCGCCGCATAATGTGGGCTTATTAGGTGAGGATATGCCGGTAACACACACGCCGCGCCGGTGCAGTCTGCCAAATATTAGTTGAATATATTGTATTTCAATGGGAAGAAAGTTATGTGTTATATAATTATGCTAATGAGTGCTGGTCAGTTGCGTTTTTAATCATATCGCTACGTGGAACAAGAGTTTTAATGTGTGCAAGATTTTCACTCTGCATATGCAATGTAGCGATTTGTTAAATTGCAAGATGATATATCTCCCATTACACGACCCTCGACCTGTCACGTCAGCTCAGTGTTACACTCGATAGAGACCATCAGTGAGTTAATCTCTTATATTTTTTTTCATTGGCTAGCATTCTGAGTTGGCAAGATTTTTAGGATTCTTTAACTGACCTGGATTTATTGAGATGTGTATTTTATAACAAAAAGATTTGGTTTAATAGTATTCCCGCCGGATATTCCTGTAAAGCTGTATAAACATTAGTTGTTTATCGTTTTTCTACTTGTAACGATACAATCCGCGAAACATACACAACTTGTGTCGTAAATAACTCGCCTACAAAGCAGGCGTTACATTTTTGCTAGTTCCGCTTAAGTAAATCACTTACGAACAATTTGCTCATGTCAACAACTTTATAAACTGATTACCGTAACATATGTATGTCGGGAGTGGAGAAAAATATTCCTGACAAACAAACATCTATTTTAAGCCGCCATAGCAATTAAAGCTCCGAGAAACTCCAAAAATGCTCGACGTTGCTTGAGTCAATCTTACTGGTTTGTGTGAAGGTCGTCTAAGTTCTACGATGATTGCTGCTAATTTCAAATAGACATATCAATTATTCATATTCATAAATAAATATTATATTTAATTAAGCAAATAATTTTTTTAATAGTGTAAATCTCACCGGGATATTTACATAACATATTTAATTGTTTTTGTTGAGTAACCGTCATTTCGGCGCTGTTACAAACGCCATCACGGTGTACTAACGGCTGTCAAGCTAGTTGTTATGCCCTCTTCCGCACTCGTTTTCCCTACTACTGTCCGCGTTCTCGCACTGTATTCGATCAAGTTTACGACACACTACACTCACTGAAGCGACTCGCACTAGTTTTTTGTAATTTTAGTTTGATCAGGTTTTGTGACCATCCGGATCACTGGATGCCAGACACTCGACAGTTGAGACCCATCTTCCCGATTGAAGTTCTTGTATTTTTTAATTTCAATTGCTTCTTTCGCCATTCTGGGTATATAGTGGCGTTCTATCGAGAGAATTTGAGGGTTGTGTGACAAAATATAGTGATTCGATACCCTCCAAAAGGTGTTGAGCGATAGCCGATTTGTGTGGCTCGTTATTTTTGAGCGGTGAGTAAAACTTACTATTAATGTGAATACAATGTCAATCTCAAATTACACATTATAAATATTTTGTTTATTTTTATTATTCATACTATACACTTCCAGTGTTCCACTTGACAGTGTGCAGTAAAAACAAGTCTGTCAACTTTTGTGCTCAGATAGTGCTGAGTGGTGTAGGTGTTCTGAGTGCCTCGAAGGTTCCCAGTACATTTGCATTACATAAACATAGCATATAATTTAACCAAAGTGTATCACTATTACGCGTATCAAAGTACATTAGTCTGAAGACGCGAGCTCATACATATTATTCATTACTCAATTCCGTTTCTATAATGCCTGCTCGTACCTTAAGATGGTACGCAACACTGATAAATAATTCTCTGTGTGTCATACTAGCCCCGGACGGACGGACGAACGAAACAGCCAGATAATTGCGCTAACTACGTCCCAACGAGCTAAGCGAGCAATGGCCCAAGCCGGGGTGAGCGAGGCACATTCACGAGATATTGGTTAATTGTATGTCTTTGTGATATTCCCATCACACAACGCCGCGTTAGGGTTTACAACTAATAGCAGTCGTCGCATCAAGCTTAGCACAAGGAATGTCAATTTCGCAAATTCTATCAATATTCACAATATAACTGCATCTATCAGTCTATCAGTGTAAGTCTGTTTCTGTCTGCCTTGCGTAGCACTGACGCGGAGTTTTGAATTTTAGCAATGGACGCAGATTAAAAATAGATTGAATATTGTTTATTTAACGTTAGTGTCATGACAGATACAGTAAAATTAATGAAAACAAGTTGTAATCAATGTATCAAAACATACCCAGCACAGTCTGTCTGTGTAGACCTAGTGTTACATAAGTGACCTAGTGATCTGTGTTGCATAATGTACAGTGTACACATTGGTTGTGCTCGTCAAGATGTGTTGCGGGTCAGGTGTATCTGGTCACCGGCTTGTTACAGCTAAGGTGTTCAGCAATGTCTGTAATTTTATTACATTTGCAAAGCAGCATAATGTATAAACTTTGGACGAGTAGATTTCATTGTGAGACTTGACTCTCGCTCAGATCCACGTTGTTTGTTGAAGTTTTTGTAAACGTATATCTCCAGATCCCAGGGTGAGATTTCAGTTTTTTTTTTATACCACTTAGGTGGCAGACAAGCGCACGACCCACCTGATGGAAAGTGGTTACCGTGGCCTATGGACGTGTGTAACACCAGAGAAGCCACACTCACGCTGCCGACCCTGTAAGCACAGAGTCTCTGTGCCGTCAGTGTAGAAGACAAAGCAGGACAAGGCTTTAGCCTTTAGTGAATTAGAATTTGTGCTGTCAGTGGGATCACTGACAGCACATATTCTCCAGCGAACTCTGATTTGAGCTAATCCGAAAAAGACCTGCGAAATTTCATAAGCGAATGCTCGTGGGTCATGAAAATCACAGTACATGTGCAAACGCAAAGGCGGTAGAGGCTGTAAAAGGATGACAATGCGTGGAGCGCCAGACTCCATCCTGCCTACACCTCGCCTATCTGCCGTCACTATTATCATTGAGTCGTACACGTCGACTGCGCTCGGTGCAGTTTCTGCTCTAGTGGTTCCGTGGAGCGATCTCATTAATGAGAATATCGCGCCGTACAACATGAATGCGGTTGTTAAAAAGTCGCGGTGCGCGAGCACAGCCGCTCCACGTCACAGCACCCCCCCTCTCCCTCTCCCGTCCCCCGTCCCCCGGCACCCTGTGTACGTTTTAGCAACACACGAAACTTTAATGAACTCTTTAGAAACTCCCTGGCTTGAAACCTATATTTTCATAATTCTTGGAATAAAATGAAATTCATCAAGTTCCCAACCCTTGCGTGGGATTTATTTACGATTGGCAGTTCCAATTTGTGTTCCGCAAAACTTTGTGTATTAAACTTAATATATTTTATTGTTTTCACACCTCGCCGAGGTACTGATACCCAATCCTGCTCAAAAACTTTTACAGGTATGAATAGCGAATTTTTTTTTTATACCACTAAGGTGGCAGACAAGCACACGGCCCACCTGATGGAAAGTGGTTACCGTGGCCTATGGACGTTTGTAACACCAGAGGAGTCACAGTCGCGCTGCCAACCCTGTAAGTACATAGTTTCTGTGCCGTCAGTGTAGAAGACAAAGCAGGACAAGTCTTTAGTCTTCCCACTGACAGCACAAATTCTCTAGAGAGCTCTGGCTACCCTACTCACTGCTGGGAACACAACACGAAGTTATTATAGCCGCGGTATTCTGTAGGGCAGAGGTACACAAGACAAAAACGATAGCCTGTCTAGTGATATAAGTATTATACAGATCGTTATATTGATTTTGGCAAGCAGAAAAAGTCACCAGTATGTTCTACATAAATGTGTGTGTAACAAAACTCGTTTCCTCACTCACACACACTTATACACTTGCAAATTACAATTGATTCAAAACCATTCGTATTTATTTATCATCAGTTACACTTTCTTTAGTAATAACAATAACTCATAAAATTCTTATTACTGGTATATGAACGTAGTTTTTGTTAAATTCTTGCAAGTCTTCGTGACCTCAGGGTTTACAGAATCGCTTTTTAAGTGTTAAAATCCTGCAAAGTTTTGAGTTCGAATCCCAGTCAAATTTTACTTTTTGAACTTTTAAATATTTGTATATCTTCATGTTAATTACTTACCTATTAAGGGAGTGTTGAGGTAACATCACAAAAGTATTTTGATATTTTAGTTATTTTTTTATAGCAACTTAAATCAGTAGTATTTTTATTATTACTGAGCGAGTATTGTTGCACACACATTGCATTAATGTTTCTCGTATTGAAATTTATGCTACCCTCATTCTCATGATTAAAATAACATGATAATTTTATTTTTAACTGTCAACAATTGGATGCATTGTGCTTTCCACACGGTTAATTAACAACTTAAACGTTCTTTAATATCACAAACAAAATAAAGAACAAAAACAAAACTATTTATTAACGTAAACGACTACTTCAATATAGTAGCGGTTCGAACTCGCTCCCTTCGAAATGTCCTTACGTCTGTAATACCACTCAACTACGTGAGCCTGTGCTAAAATGGTGAAATTTACTTTCTCATTCGATGGCAGGCAAATCACTCACACATATTCAAACGTTCACGATTCACGAATATTCACGATCATGCACACTGGCACACATAAACGTATTACACTAATACGCCTTTAACGATGACGCAAACTTCAAAGCAATGAGTTATTGTTGTGTGAACACACATATGTAAAACATACGGGTGCTTCCACTTGACCCAGATCATAAATAGATTTTATTAGATGGATAGGCTATCTTTTTTGTCTTGTGTACTTCCCCAGTCGGACTGATCAATTGGGCGGAAATACCGCCGTGTCCTACCTCCTAAGTGCGAATTAAGGAAGAGTGTCTAGTAGTTGTAACCTTTATGGACAGTATCCTAATCATTTACTTTGCGGTAACATTGGCGTGTTTTCTTTTTTGCCTTTAATTTTATATAAAACAGGCACCAACGTGCAGTTTCCAGTTAAAATGTATATTTCATTACTCGTGCAAATAGTTATTTTCAATAATGAATACCGTTGTTACTTCATGACCAACAGTACCAATAAAAGGACGTAGGTGCGATAGTCGTAACCGTTTCGCTATACGCGTCGCGCCGTCTGCCGCCGGCCCCGGCGTGCCCCGGCGTGCTCCGGCGTGCTTCGGCGTGCTCCGGCACGTCTTAGAGTGGATAGTTATAATTAATATCAGAGAGAGATGAGGCGCGTGTCGCGGAGGCGTACGCCCGCGCCGTCGTGAATACGTAATGCGCCGATGATGCTCACTCATGAGCCCTGTAGTTGTGCCGAGCCGGGCGTACATCAACACAAACTAGGTTAATCCATTGTTGCTAGATGATATCCCGCGAATTTGTTTTTGTGCAGGGATTAGGTGGGAGAGTAGGATGACAAGTGAGGCTCAAATATCTTTAACGTGTATAGGCTTTGTCTGGAAAGATAACAGCGGGTGAGACATTTTTTATTTTCGTTACGCTTGTGAACGTCAGCAGCTCCGTGCGCCTGTGATACTTCTTCTATTCCCATGATTCGATACAGGTATAATAAGGCGTCTACTCATATCTGTCTGTACAATTTCAGACAAAAAATCGTCCAACCATCATCACATGATTGAGTAACAAACAATCATATAAACAAACACACTCAGCAATATTAATGCTGCATATATAAGAAGATCCTCTCGAATGAAGGATGTTATATTATATTATTATGCTAATACATAGAGGTGCAGGCAGAAGCTACATAATTACTTCTCACTTGCACTTGCTCTAATGAGGGCGAGGAGTGTCTTAACCTAGTTTGCATCTCACGGATGCTTATTTCAACTGAAACGGTAATAATAACACATACATTATACTCAGACCTATCTCCCAAACTCCATAGAATATCATAAAATATTAAAATTAATGAAAGATGTCAATTGTTTGCAGGCAGTCCATTTCTTATTTATATCTTACGAAGCGCTGGTGTGGGTAGTCTCCAGCGAGCTTCCTATTAAAACCATGCGATGTAAGAGAGATACTACTGATATAAAATCCAGGTAAATAGTCACGTTCAAACAAACTACGACCTGAGTGATCGTCGTGGCTGTAACACGATCTCGAGCATCTCATAAGACGACGTGACCTGCCAGGCGCCAGTGTCTCAGAAAGTAAAGCCGCTGTATCCGTTGTCGAGGAGGTGTCATTGCTCATTAAGGAGTGTGGACGCGTGGTCGTCGTGCCGTGCCTGACCCTAGTGGTCTTCACTCACAGTTTATTCACGTCGCGTGTTCCACTACTTACTTCCAGTAGACCTTTATGCTATGAAACTTTATGAGATTTGTACTCTCGTGCGCTCGTGGATAGGTTGTAACCGAGAAGGGTAGCACATTGCCAAGTTAAGTAATCCTAGCCAGGTCTCTCTTAGGATGAGTGACGGGTGTTCCTTAAGAAATTGCCTTGGCCTCAGATCGTGGTTTAGTTGGATAAATCTTGCACGCAACAATGTTGAACCTGTCAGAGGTTCTTTGTTCTAAACTGTTATTTTATTGGTATTCTGTTATTGGTATTTTAATAATATCAGTATGGAGTGACGGGATTAGTTTTACTGGAGAATGTGTTGAGACGCAATGGGCAACTGGAGATACTGCTATATCATAAATATAAACTAATTAATATTTAAAGTATTTTTTTGACTAACCTCTCCAGCTAAACTCCATTGCTTATGTTAACAGTACATTCATAATGGCTGAAACTGGATGAGATCCACGTCCACGATTATAAGTTTGGTACATGTATCTACTGCTGTTTATTTCATTTCTGATTCTGTCGGTAGATATATTTCAGTTTTAATTTATACTTTCTAATTTAGTGCTAATTTCAAGCACAATAAGTGTCAGGCCCCTCGCTCGCACCTAACAGCGCCGGACGCGCGTTTAGCTGCGCGCGCTGTGACGTCACGTAACGCGATTCACTCTCCTGCGCGACGCTATTACGGCGAATGTCAAATAAACGGAGACGGGTGTCGACTTGCGTTTAAAGATAATTCGACTTTCTTGTTGAGACGTGTACTTCATGCAAAAGTTTATAAGACTTGACTTATTAATGAGAAACAGCTAAAATATAAAACAGGCACAGTAAACCTTGCAATTACCACCTTCACGACCATTACATATCTTTGCTCAGACGGGTGCTGCTCTGTCACTTGTATAGCTTTCGTACCACAGAGCTCTTACAGGCAGCCAATCGAGTGCAGCGCAAGGTGCTGACGTGACACCTACACAAGTATTAAACTGTTAATGAGATTATTCGCACTAGTGGGCCACACTGAGACGGGCTCCGTGGCGCAGCAGTACGCTCGACTGCTACGCAGGGGGCATGGTTTCGATTCCTGGTGAGTGCAACTACTTGTATGCATGAATATTTGTATATTTGCATTGGCCTGGGTGTTTATATGTATAATATGTACGTATTAAAAAAAAAATGCAAGTATGTTTATCCGCATTCTAGATTCAATAACACAAGCTAGTTATGCTATGCTTGCCGTGGGTTAGATAGCGTTGTGTAAAATGTTGTAGAATGTTTATTTATTATTTATTTATTTATACTGGAGGGACCAGGTGTAAACGCCGGATAGTAGCTAGACCACCTCGGTGGCGGATTATTAGTAGGTACGATAGACATGCATGAGTCTCCAGATCAGGCGAGGTGAAGTGAAGTTGGCGTGTCCTAGATTTAAAAAAATTTAAGTGTTATTGGTAGCAGAATTTATTATTATTTGAAAGAAGTTAGGTAGAGGTGAATTAACACCCACATTTCACTAATCATTGTTTTCGGTCCCACGTAATAGGGGGTGAGCCTATTGCAGTCTTCTGGACACTATTGTTGACTGGAGCCTCGTATCTGTGCCTGAGCCTGAGGTATATATATCAGTCTGATGTTAAACAATCCTATTCCTTAGTCGCCTTGTGCGACTCCGCATGGGAAGAGATGGGGTGGTCCAAATTCTACTCTGCCGGGAACCACGCGGCTGGATACTGAAATAAAGGAAAGAATAAAATACATAAACACTCAAATGGTAGATATCTGTCGTACGTCCCTGCTTACCTATTCGGAGATATACCGACTCGTTTAACCTAACACTGTTTTCACCAATAAATCTAAGAATATCCGAACAGAGGAACCCCAAAGACTTTAAGATCCTATTCATTTCCACGTTAAGCGCCGGTTCATTGCACGCGCTCAACGGTCTCCTCAGGACTGTCCTGCCCCGCCCCCCCCCCCGCTGCGGGCCCTATCGACGAAATTGCATTCCTTAACTGATGTACGAGCAAGTGAAGTGAAGCGCGAGTGCGTGTGACCGTAGCCGGCAGTGCCGCGCTCACAGGTCAGCGAGCGATAATAACATCGCATTGTCGCCGGCGACAAATGGCACTCCCGCGCGACATTCCGGTGAGAGATATACGGCGCGATAGGAGTTACATCGCACACAAAAAGATTCTCATTTCCCCATTCAACTGCTCGTGAAAAGCTGTCTTATATTTGTCGTACGTGTCGCCTCTCGCATGACAGTGGCTTGTTAGTAGCGAGCGGTGCGAGTGCCTAATATCACGCTCAAAGAGTTTCGCCGTCATAATACAAATTGCACGACTACATAGGTTTGTAAAACGCGTGTCCTTAAAATTCCTGCACCCGGTTATTCCAGGGATGTGGGTGTATTCTTTGCGCAGCCGGTGCCCTACATCCTGCGCTCGCCGGCCACTCTCCGCTCACTGCTCGCCACTCGCCACTTGGCGCTCGCCACTCGCCGCGGCGCGCTGCGGAGGAACGCTTCGCTTTGATATGCAAATGCGTCCGCGGCGACATCGCGGAGGCGCGATGTGTTCTTCCCGCGCGTCTGTTTACTTTACTCCTTTATTGCCGTTGAGCGGTGGAACAGAATAAGGAAATGTGTAACCATGTTATTGGACGCTGACGCTGTGAAGAGGCAGTGCCCTTCGCCCTCTTCTCGCGGTGTAAAAGGAAAAAAATTTTGTTTGAGGAAAATTCTGGAGCTGCGTACCCAATTTAGATAATTATTTTTGGAGAAACTTATTTGTTTCAGTAGCGACAAATAAGGAGTCGACGACAAATGAGTAGGAAACGAAGGTTACGGTAATTTCAGCCGATGTTAGTTTCTCAAACGACATAGGTAATGTTATTACTTCGAGTCGGTGCTATTCGCAATTTTTACTTTTCCAGTTATTCCAAAGTTGCGGGAAAAACGAATATCCAGTATTCCAATCGAACGACTCAATTTTAAGTCGACATTGGCTGCTGTGACGCCGTCCCAGGTCACCGGAGACGACGCGCTCATTGCTACGACGTCGTCGCGTCGCTGAGATCGTGTCACGTAGAGGCGTAGCGTCGTAGCGTCGTAGCGCGTGCTACATCATGGCTAGTGCGCGAAATAGACTTCGTAGTTAACGTGTCGCCTCGGGCGGGCCGGCGAAAGAAGAAAGAAGATATGGGTGGCTTGTTGCAATATAATATAGCAGAAATAAGGCTAAGGGTCTGTCTCTTCCCTATTTGTACATTATATATATATTGATGTTATAACTTAAAGAACTATACAATACGCTACTGTCTACTCCAATGATAATAAGTATCACTTCTCCCCAAGTAGCTCTGGCAATAAGTGCACTTACTTCATCTTCTCTCGCAAATTCCCATTCTTCTTCCTCGAATTAAAATGTTGCCGCATGCAATTTGCAATAGGTATTCAAAATTATTCTAATAAAATTTAAAAAAACATCTGCCTTACAGTTCTGAAAAGTCCACTGCAACACTTTTCCTGGATCGTCGGCATTTACACAAAAATCCCGTTAGACCCTGTACCCTGTATCTCTACTTTGCAGATAAAATCCGTGCAAGCACTTCGCGGAATCACTTAAACCTGTGTGAATAACATCTCACGGGTTCAAGTGATTCGCCGAATCCACATTAAAATAAACAAACACAGTACGAGTCCATAAATCTTTGAGTTGTGGCCGCTCGGTAGGGGGGGGGGGGGGGCAGGAGTGAGAGGAGGGGGGGGGGGTGGAATTAAGACAATAAAAACGCGGTAGTGGCTCGCGGGTCATTAATAACAAGTAGCCACTCGCGCTCGCTCCCCGCACCCCGCACACCGCACGTTCTAAGAGTTGCCAATGCTATGCGCTAATTGAGAACGTACTTACGTCAGTACTATTATCTGTGACAACGGTCATCACTCACAGTTAATGTAAATTGAAAATTTTGCACGCAAAGAGTCCGCAAAACAATGTGTTTCAAACAATAAATGATTTTATTGTAAGTTGCACTTGCGTGTGGAGCCAGTCAGCACCTACCTGAGGTGACGCGAGTGTTTGTTTGTCGCTTTATTAGTGTAAAAGTCAGTAGTTCCCCAAACCCGCAGGTGTGCGCTCTCTCTAAGTCAGTTCCCTTTCTATTATTCACCCGTGAGCAGCGCGCTCCGCTCCTACCTGCACTTGAAACTTGTAAGTGAACACTTTGCGCTGATCGCCGCCGCAGAGAAGCAGCGCTTTATATTTTTGTTGAGAACTTTTGAGATCGACGACGATTTTATAATGATAGTATCTGTTACTATATTCCTTGAGTTTTTTAAGAAATAGAAAGTAGTGTTAAACTAGTTAGTATTCAGGGAGCAGTGGTCATGCAAGAACGACTGAACAGGTCTGGATGGTAGAGGAATAGATTCTAGTCTGAAATTGTATATGGTATTTCATGCGCACAGGTGCGATTTTTGGGTTTTGGATCCCCAAAAAATACAATTTTGTTTTGTGTTTTGTGAGCCAGTGCCCACAGGCAGGTTCAACTCTGGGAGTACTTAAACTTAATATTTGGTATTTGACAGTGTCCATGTGCTTTACCTCTTTCTTTTGCTAGCTCCCTCGTTTCCCTCCCCTGTTCCCTGTGTCTAGAGCAACCCATAAGTGATACCTCGCAAACCTAACGACTAATTATAAACGGCGATCGTGACCAACCATTCATAGGTCACGATAACCGTTTGCTAATTAATGATGTTAAAACTAAACTATAAAAATACGACATTGTTATTATGGAACAAGTACAATATCGTCGAATTTCGAGCAACCCACTTTGTGCTCGTACGTGCACTACTGAACGCATTGTAAGTCTAGCGCGGGAAAAGTTATTCACTACGAAAGTTTCGTGTTGTGTGCGCGATTGTACTAAACTAATAAAAACTCTTTGCGGCCCGCACAACTAGTGAAAGAGGAACTTTTCAAAATACTTGCAATGAACAAACGGTACTCGGTTACAATCTGATTTACCATTACGACAATGCACAGCGGCAGGCAGCAGAACTACTGCACCGCGCGTCTATTGTGCTGAGTGCGGTCTGAATGACGACTCGGTGTATACAAGATATAATGAATGAAAGGAAGTAAGTCATCAAGGTAATATCTTCATTTAATTTGTATCGAGCCGTCCTGGGGCATCCGTGGGGTAAATTAGATTGAAGAAAAACCCTTCTCAACGAAAACAAACATTCAAATGCGACAACGTGATAAAGGACCATCACTGAATACATAAAACATTCGATAAATTGAGATCGCTGCCTCTCTTAGGAAGCGTGAACAACGTGATTTAGAGCATGTAACCTTCAGCTTAATGGGACTGATAACTTTGAAAAAATATGAATAAAATACTTACAATTCTGCCTACCCCTTCAAGGATGTACTTATAATGGTGAATAAATAATCAAAAAACAAAAGAAATGAGAGTGACTACTTGTTTTGAAATGAATGCAGCTTAACCTAATCGCTTTATACTCGAGGCGTGCAAGTAAAGCATAAAGTCAATTCAGCTCTGAATCAGGCCGAGGCAGTCACCCTCGCATCTCAAAAGTTGACATTCAGAGCGCGCCGCGCCGCTTCGCTTCATCACGCGTCACGTGCGCGACGCGCGGCCCACGCCGGGCGCTGTTTGCGCGCGACAAACACTCGCCTGCGCCGCGCCCGCTCCTGCAGCGTAAGACAGGTATAACGGACAAACAAATCTAACTATATTTGACGCCACTGTTATTATTCCAAGGCAGTAGAGTGTGAATGGCTAGCTCTGACTTAATATTGACGATAACTAGTAATGCGCTATTTTTCTTTGCATATATAACTTATGGCATATTCGACTTTTACAGATGTAAAAATGTGCCAATAACTCGTTATTAAGACATGGTGAGTATTATCTGCAATCGTTATTACATTATGATACAATTAATTACTTGAAAAAATGGTAAAATATTATTGAGTGTGGCTATGTTCGATAGCCCATCTGAAACTCGGTTAGTGTGATAAATTCGGGTTTAGTTACTAGTAACTATAAGTGGGATGCTTACCTTTATGGAAAAACGCCCTGAAGAATAGCTGTCTTTTTTGAGTTTATAATCAAAATGACTTAGTATCATTATTGTTAAAATTAAATGTCACATCAACATTATCCTTGTGTTAATCGCAGTTGCATCCGACCTTATCGAGAGCGACTGCCCTCTGACACCCCAACCTCTGTTGTGGTTTTTGTTTTATGTTAAACCTAGACATGTTACATAGCTGCACTAGTATACGGTATAGACATATTTATGTGTGTATATTAACCATAGGTATCTAACTATTTGATTATATTCAAGTAATATCTGTTTAGAATGTTTAGATGTAGGTACCTAATGTTATTGTATAGGCGCGGGCTTTGGTCCAGCGCGCGGCGCTCGCGTCGCCGCGCTGACCGCAGCCCAGTCGTATCGATGCACCGACGCTGTATGCATGTCCGCCGCGCCTTGATTTGTATCGCTTCGTAACTTGTCGTGATTGGCTAAATTTAAATGTAGTTTCCTATCCTAGTGCTATCTGTCATCTATCGCTCAATTCGCCTTCTTTTCTGTCTTTTCTGTCTACTCTTAACTCTAACGAACTGTACCTATCTTTCTACTGTGTCGGTATGTGAATAAACTTTCTTTTCTTTAACGTGAGTTGCTTATTTTGCTAGCCCAACTCCACAAATTAAATAAATATGATACGGTTGATTGTTGGCACTGATGGAACTCGTTGTTACACATATTGAGAATACACTTGTACTTTTCCACAGTATTTTTTCGCCTGTAAAAGAATGTTTTTAATCGTCAGTGTTAATCTTTGAGGATGCCGTAAGGTGAAACCGGTCAGCTCTAATAGCAAATAAAAATACTGTGCAAAAATAAAAGTGTGTTCTCAATATGTGCAATAGCTGTCTGTCTGTTGGGCGCCTTCATCACTGTACTTCTTCGCTCAAGTTATAACGGGGGCGATCGACCGCCGCGTACATCATTACCATTTTCGAGCCAAAGAGTATATGCTCCCTTAATTATTATAATATTCACTGTAATTTTATAATCTGCTTCAACACCAGTGTTTTGTCCAGTGCGTATAATTGACGGTTGAACTGTTAACAAATACTACACCGCAAATAATTGGTTGATATTTATTTCAGATATTCGCGTTAATAAACACCTAAATTGAATATCAAACGAGTAATTAGTATCAACACGAAGTCTGCGCAAATAATTTAAAGAGCCCAATTACGAGTAATATAAATATCATGTATATTTGGAAGCGCGCTGTGATCGTCAGAATGTATGAGCAACTAGCGGGTGCCCTCAGCTTCGCTGATGTGAAATTCTGATATTGTTTTTTTATTGCGAACCTTTGTGGATACTGTAAGGCGAAACCGGTCAAGTGCAATAATAAATACTATGGAAAAAATACAAGCACGTTTTTAATATGTCTGATATCGTTCTTGCAATATACAACAGGTTTCTGTGGAAGTAGTATATGTCCTACTCTATATTATAAACGATCAATGTGTCAAATTTAAGCCCGACTCGCTTAGCCGTTTTTGTGTGAAGGAGTAACAAATATTCATACATTCACACATCCAAACAAACTTTCGCGTTTATAAAATTAGTGTGATGTTCTAGCGCTGCGGGCACACCTAGCGTCGGATGCTCAACGCTTGCAGTAATCCTGCCAAATGAATGTGTGCGGAGCTACGCAAACGCCACTAGGGCACTAAAATTACCTACAATAGGTACACCATGCATCACGCGGCTATAGCACTATGGTGGTACGTTTGAGTACTAACGTATGACGTCATCTACTAAACTAGGTCCAATCAGAATAATATAGACAACAAAACAATTGAAGTCACACCATGCAAGGTGACTACGAGTAAGTGAAATTACTCTTTGTCACACTTTGTGAACCCGAAATAAAGGACACAACATATTAAAAACTACGTGGATACAGTTTATTTCAGACAATGTAGGGTTCAAAATATAACGTTGTCTTATTACTTGACACTGACCTCTTATATATACTTTTGCAGTTACTGAAAGAAGTGGCAAATTTGCACTGCTCCATAAACAACAGTTATACGCCGGCAGGGCGAACGACCCAGAGTGTCCACGCAAGTGATTCAATTTCCTCGCAGATATTACGGCAGTTTGTGGCCAATCCAGAGGCGCGCGTGGTGAGCGATGAAATGTGGCGGTCAATGCATTTGAATAAGGGCACCCTGACCAAAGTGTGATATAGGGGACTGCTTCCCATTTGTTGCAGGATCAATGGCACTTTTATGGGCACGTTTGGTGGCTTCCTTTAAATTTGTCTAGAGATTGCAACAACGATTGAGTTTTGTGGTGGTTATTATTATAAAATACATTGCATTTGTATCTAAAATGGAGAGAAGCATTTATTTTTATTTGAATTATAATTTATTTGAATATTAGAAACATTTAAGAATCTTCTCAGATCAAACTTTGATGTTTCCTCTATCTACCTAATGTCACGCGTAACTAAAATAAATGATTAGAATATAAATAAATAATTACTACAGTATAATTACTAATAATGAAATGGAGGATTTACTATTAAGAAATAAATTAAATTCATCATCTATTATTTCACAATAAATTACATTTTCATGCAAAATGGTAGCATACCATAACTTTGCCATTTTACGAAATATGGTGTTCTACCGAGAGCTTTAGTTGGCACACCCTTATGGTATAGCCCACTGATACAAGCGCTACTAACACTGCTAAATACATAATTATGGCGAGTACGTGCGTTGATATTATTCCTTGCTGAAGTGCAGCTCCTGGCTCGCCGGCAGTATTCCTGCGGGCATTCAACCGGCGACAGCTTCATTGAAATTGATATAGCTATCTGTACGAGATGCTCCATAATAAATCAATGCAGCCACGGTGACGGGCTTCGACGGCTCTCCACCGGGTCCCCGCGAGCAGTGCAGCCCGCGCGCGCCCGTGAAATGGAAATCATGCCGCATGTTCGTTATGCCATAGCTGGACTTACCAGCGTTCGAATATCGATTCAATTATTTCTTCCAAATTGAATATGTCCAAAGTTAAATAGGTTTTTGATATAGGTTTAATAATAATGCATATTACATACCTGTCTGACGTCTTGTGGCTGTGGCCTGACGGTAGAGCGTGGAACTGTTAGGTTAGAGATATAATTATTTTGACAAGCTATGCATATGAAATATTATTAGAAAATAAAGTGTTCTAACTGTAGTGAAAATACAGTCATTATTATTATTTGATTCAATTGCAGAAGGTAGCAGGTGATGCAATGGCAAAGACATTCCGCTCCATTCCGACCTCTGTGACATTTTATTTTCAATAGACATGAGTGACAGTTGCTGATAATAATATTTTCATTCGATATGTGACGAATTCTTTGAACGCCGTTGGCGCGCATCCATTATTGTACTATGCGCACACAGTGCAGCGGTGCGGCGGTAAGTATTCGTATCCGCACTTGCCTTTTAGTTGATTGAGTCGCTCGCGACTGAGTTATTGTTGCGCTAAAGTGCATCCGCGCGCCGCGCCGCTTTCGAAGAAACTTTGCCCGCGCCTGGTGGGTAGGTATATGAACGCTGAGTGAGCACATATATATCATACACATTTTTATTAGTTATACACCATGACACGGCACTGTTAATAGGTCTGCAAAAAAAGGTTCGTGTTAATGGTGCTTCCAACAGCGTCGTAATATCAGATAGCTCTAATAGTAAACTGTAAAGAATAATCATATAATGTTAGTCTTTTTACTTATTCCACTAGGTACTAGGGTCGGCAGCGCGAGTGTAACGTTCCTATTGTTGCATATGACCATAAGTCACGGTAGCCACTTCCGATCAGGCGGACCGTGTGCTTGTCTACCACCTAAGTGGTATAAAAAGGTATACCTTAGCTGTTTATATATTTTTTGCATACGTTTAGTGCCCGGAAAACGGCTATAGACTGGCAAGCCTATTGCGTGTTCGGTGCCTCGTTAAAGGGGGGAGGGGGGGGGGGGTATTAATTATTATTCACCTATGCCTAGCCCTCCAGGGAATAAGACGTGATTATATGTATGTATACGATTAGTGTCAGATAGCTTATGTCAAACAATAATTCTTTCAAATTACAATGGTGCATAATTTATAGTTTTATGGTGTACTGCAGATATATTTTCTTAAGTTATCTATCTTCTTAAGTTACACATGAAATTATAGACATATCGAACATAAATCAAACTCCGGATGACTATATCTGTCACACGGTAATCACTCAAATAGTTGTCTCAAGTAGAAATGGACCCTCGAGAGCCGACCAACTATAAACCACTTTTGATTTAGTCTGTACACAGTGATTTATGAGTCAAGGAAACTAGCAACTTGATTGATTTGAATAAAGCTTATAAACATGTGTAGTATTGTGCTGCGTGTCCGTGTGTGTGTACCGTACTTTATATTGCGGCAGAGTCACATACAACAATGCAATTGGAAGGTCATCTAAAAGACTATCTATTGTTGCTAACGACGCTAGACACAAGTCAACAATGCTGATAGCTGATAACTGGAATCGTGAAGCAGTCGAGCTTCCACTATGAGCGTGTATGCAAACTTTCGATATCAGGATAAGCCTGTCAGAGCGGTTCATTGTAATTTTTCAGTCGGCTCAGGGCGTCAGTTCCACAAAAATCGCGCGTTTCAATCGTATCGCACGCCATTGTAACCCCTGCAACCCGCGTCTTACCTCGCGCCCACCCACTGAATATTTCAAAGGAAATCATTATATTGCGCCGTTATCTGGGAGATTTTCTGTTTTGAATTGGCTACCCCGCTTTCACATAGTTGAAAGAGGCGAGTGGTTTTGGGATGTTGCTTCACTATTACGGATATGTGACGCCGTTTAGTTGAAGATTCGGTTGAGGGCAAGCACATTTCCTTATTTATGACTTGTGAAGCCACTAACTGTTCCAGCTAATGGCCGGTGGGTGTTTCGTAGGTAAGTGATACGCGCGAATCAGAACAGAGGCCTCGAATTCCAAATCGAGGCCCCGTGGCGGTGTTAGCATCAAAACATGAGCGTAATATTAAATACTTGAAATTCATTAATTAGTGTGTGTATGTGTGTGTATTCCTCCATTACCATTGTCCTTGCAACAGCGCCGAGATATCGAAAACTCAAAACAATCATCATCATCATCACATAGCCACACACCGTCCACTGCTGAACATAGGTCTCTCTCATAGACTTCCAAAATGACCGATAACTTTAATGTGAGTGATCATGATAGTTTAAATACGTATAATTTTGTTACACTTATATGTCGATCAATCAGAAACCACATTCTCTAAAAAAAGTTATTGCAAGATGTCGTTAAATCGTTAGAATAGCCTCACTTTTCAGTTGGATTTACTTGTTTTATAAAAGCAAATAAATTAGTAGTTGGATCACGAGTCCAACGGTGGTGGGACCACGACTCTGGTGGGGTGAAATTGGTGTGACCACGAGTAAAACATCAAATTTCTTAAAGGGGAACACATAGTGGACCACCCGTGGAATTTTCACGGAAAATTGTATAAATATGTATGCTATGTTGATAAGTTAATCTATTTTTAAAGAAGGCTTGACCAATAGTACTTTCTTTTATACCACTTAGGTGGCAGACAAGCACACGGCCCACCTGATGGAAAGTGGTTACCGTGGCCTATGGACGTTTGTAACACCAGAGTAGTCACAGTTGCGCTGCCAAACCTGTAAGTACAGAGTTTCTGTGCTGTCAGTGTAGAAGACAAAGCAGGACAAGCCTTTAGTCTTCCCACTGAAAGCACAAATTCTCCAGTGAGCTCTGGCTATCCTACTCACCGCTGGGAGCACAACATGAAGTTATTACAGCCGCGGTATTCTGTAGGGCGGAGGTACTTCCCCAGTCGGACTGCTCAATTGGGCGGAAATGCCGCCGTGTCCTACCTCCTCCTACTTAAACTTGCCTTACAAATAGATAACGCTAAAATATTACTTTTTAACTCTGATAATAATTCTGTGGCAGTACCTATTTGGTAGGGAAATATTGTCAACTTTAAACATAAAGTTGTTGGTAGCGCAGTTACGCGTTACGACTTGAAAGCAATAAAATAACACAAGTGAGCAAAAGAATGGGTGCCATCCTGTACACTCTGCATTTCCTGTTGTGCATGGAAATAATAGTTTGTGCCAAATGTTCCGATCGTCTCATACGGAGTGCATTGGGGCAGAAGTCGGGTCGGGTCGGCGCGGCGGCGGTTGGCTGCCTGTACCGCGGTGTTGCGATCTGCGGCGCGGCTTGAGTGCCAGTTTTATTGTGCGAGAGGGGCCGCCAACGCCGGCCGCTGTCTGTTCTGCGTCACTGACAATCTAACTAGTCACTGGTATGACTGTGAGCGAGAAGCGGGCGAGGAACTGCTCTTAGTTACTATTTTATCTCTTTTCTTTTAAGCTCACGTAGCCTAACCCGCAGTATTTTAGTTCAGGACTATGAAATTAATTAAGTTTAAGTAATTTTGTCTCGAGCATGTCTATCGTTGACGGATGCCACTATTAGCTGAATTTGAGTGTAGTCTCCGCCCGAGGAAAGCTTTGTAACGACAGAAAAGTTTTCATTCCGCGGCATGCAGTGGACACAATGGGTACAGTTTCGTGGGTAGAGGACGGAAATACTCAAAGTATCGCAATGTACCTATATGTCAAGAATATATGAAATTTTTTTGTCATAAAGTTTACACATTCATTTTTATCCTTTAAGAAACTTTATGAAATAATAATATAAAAGAAGTCTCACGGTAGCCTAGAGTCTCGTGGGAACCTAGTGGTGTGGGTAATGGACTGCTGAGACGAGGTCTCGGGTTCGATCCCAGGTTTTACCATGGCACACACCAATGACTTTTCGATGCTTTTCGAAGTTATGTGTGTATTTATCACGGGTTTATAAGTGCACGGTTAATGGCAATAGGCTCGCCACCTATTACATTGGGACGTAAAGATAAACTGGCGAAATGTGGGTGCTAGCACCTATGCCTACCCCTTCGGGGATATAGGCGTCAGTTTATGTTATGTTTTATGTTAATATAAAAAAATAAGTGTACCTACTCGACTCAGCAATTATAACAAATGCACAAAACAGAACGATTAAATAACCTTTTGTTAAATTACACTAAAATTCACTGAACCTTAAAACTTTAAGAAATAAAACTTCTGTAAGTAGGTACTTAAATAACTAAGTATCTGTTAAAAGTTAGGGCACATAAAACTCGTCTGACACTCTCGGACCAGCTCGGATTATTTTTTTGTTAAGACCCACTTAGCATAGCCATCTAAGAGAATCACATTTTCTTCTCCATTTGGAAGTAATTGTTAAACGTATTTGAGATTGAGAAATTAGCCTTCATTCTTAACAACGATCATCAATCGCCAACACCGAAGCCTCGCACTTCGCAGTCAAATATAAAAACAAGTTGTATTCGGTGCGGGACATCTAATGTGAAGTATTGAACTGTCACCTGTATCGTGCGCCCCCAACGAACACGATAGGGTTACCCCGTGGCGAGCACGCGGGGCTGCCCCCGCTCTAACAGATAAGCTCGACACGTTTTGTTTGTCCTGTAGCTTTGCAGTAGATGTGTGCGGAGAATTCACAATGCGTCGACCACGTTGATTTTGAGTCAGATTTGGTTTTGCTTCATATTGCGCTTTTTCATATTTATTCAAGAGTATCTCTTCACAAGGGAGGTTATATGTATACATTTATACACAGCGTCTTAATTACACTCACAATTTTAGGGAAATGCTACGATTCTCAGCATTAGATCTGTATAGTGTATATTGATAGACTATGACCCTCTTCGTCAACCCGATGTTAAACGAAAGGAAAAAAATACGCCCTCGGTAATAGCTTCCCTTCAGGTGACCTGTGCCTGTCTATCACGTAAGAGGTATAAAAAACCATCAATCAGGCTGTGTGCTACGTGTGGCAGCTCCACTTATTTAACTTTAGTTTAACTGAATATTATATACTGGGTGGCGCAAAAGTACTGGCACTAAAGAAAATACCTTTATTTTTTTTATATGACATTTTCTGTACTTCTGTTGTTGAAAATTGTGTAGTGAACAAATGTAAAATACACTGAAAATAAACATGGACCGTTTTACTCCCCAAGAACGTGGAATAATTGTGTCAATGTTCTTAGTGGACGCTTTTCCAGGCCGAGTTATCTCTCGTTTTGGCGATTTGCCTTGGCCTGCAAGATCACCCGATCTGACCAGTCCAGACTTCTTTCTTTGGGGTTTTTTGAAATCTCGGGTGTATGTGAACAAGCCACAGACTCTCGCAGCTCTAAAAGAAAACATTCGTCAAGAAATAACGAACATATCGCAGGAAGTGTCACGGCAAGTTATGCAAAATGTCATAAATAGGGCTCAAATGTGTATCAACTCTGGAGGTCACCATTTAAAAGACATCATCTTTAAATCCTAATGGTACGAAATTTAATGGTACAAATATACATTTAAAAAAACCTAAATCTAGTTTTCTAATTTAGAAAAAATGTTATAGCCGAACCAAATAGGGTCTTTACTTTTGCGCCACCCAGTATTATTGTATAACGGTTTGGAATTTTCGGGACTTGACTTGTCGTCAAGTGGAGATCACAGGTGCTGCTACTTATCCGAAAAGTCGGCAAAAATAGTAAGTTCCATGATTTAATCGTGAAAAGGCCCGAACTGTTGTACAAATATGAATGTACGCCGCGATAGTTTAAAAATAACATATTATAATTTTTTTAACAACAACGACGGGTCCATAAGTCACACAAATATTACTATAAATTTCAATATTTTCGATACAATAAACGACACACGCCGGACAGTCCACAAAAACAGTAATCAAAAAGCTCTGTTAGAATGGAAGCGACAAAGATCTCCACTCTGCTCGCGAGTGTGTGATCACTCCGCGCGCACGACGCGACGTCGAGCGCACTAGGGGTATTTATTTAATCCTGATAAAGGAACGCAGAATGTGTTTATTTTCAATTTCGAGCCGACGACTTCAGTAGCGTCAGAATAAGCCGTCGGTAAAAACCATCGCCCTGTTTACCTAATAAGTTAGTTTAGATCAAAAGGCCTTTGAAATGTCCAATTAGATGCGGCGCTACCTACAGGATTATGTCGTGGCGCCCTGATTTCAGTTGCCGAAAGTACTTTATTGTTAAGTAATGGTATGCTATTCATGTTTAGTAATATTACCGTCCACTACATTATTCTATCTCTTAAAGGATTGTTCTACTGGCCAATTCATGTTTATAAAATCAAAAGCAAATGTTATATCAAATTCATAAAATACAGAAAAAACAAGACCGAAATGGGTACGGCGCATTAACGCGCTGTCGCGATAGAAAACAGTTGTTGTCACAAGAAAATGTATTCTCTTTGTCATTAATTCGTAGCTCGTAAAGTGGAGCGCATTTCTTTATGACTTCACTTTGAAGCAGGAAGAGAGGAAAACACATTGTACGGCCCGCATAAATAAATTGACGACGATTTCCCAGCACTAAGTTATGTGGCGTGACAACACATTAATACTATGTTTATGGGCGCCATAAGCGCTCTCTTGGCAAAGGTTCCGCGCTCCATTATGAATACATCGGCTTAGCGCACGCACGACGCCACTGCTCACTGTGACGTAGGTACGCACGATATTGATAGGCCTCAGATATCTGTGGATATGCCTGCACCGCTAGACTCGATTATGGGTACGTATTTGAATACCTAAAATTATAATACCTAAAGTTAAATAACCTAAGTTCAAAATACCTAAAATCTAAATACCTAATGGTGGGTTGACCTAAATTTAAAATACCGAAAGTTTAAAATGGCTAAGTATTTGAATACCTAAAATTATAATACCTAAAGTTAAATAACCTAAGTTCAAAATACCTAAAATCTAAATACCTAATGGTTGTTTGACTTACTTTTAAAATACCCAAAGCTTTAAATGACAAATTGATATTATAGTGAGTACGTATTACAATGCCTAATTTGAAATTATCGAATTTCATAAGCCCTACGAACGGAAGGCCGAATATTAAAATCCCGAATGTTTATATGATCGAAAGTTCTAAATACCGAAAATTAAAATACCGACAATTTAAGAAATAATATGTGTTACATGCGCATTCCGTTTCCGGTGCTGGTCTCGTAAACATCGTAGTATGGTTGCTCCGAAAATAACCACAAAATTAAATATAAAGAACCTAATTTTTCACAATCACATCGTTTCTAAGTGTTAAACTGAGTGACACAGAGTGTTGGAAGTCATCTTCGCGGTCTAAATACTGGAATTCACATCATTTTGAGAAGAAAACCGAAGTAATTTTGAGGTTGGAATTTGATCTCAAGAAATTCATTCGAGTACAATGTTGGCACTATTGATCTGTCAAACAAAGTGACGTGACAACTGACATTGACGGCTACCAGTAAAGTTTAGTGTTGCCATCGTGAATATCCTAATCCCTACCAATTACTACTAAATTACGTTCTATCATACGCAGAAAAATGGATGAACAATTTCAACTTCTTTTTGAAAAAATGAAAATCGAAATGCAGAACCAAGCCGTTTCTATATCCAATACAATAATGGATAGAATAGACGAAAAACTAAAACCCGTCTTAGAGGAAAACAAAAAGTTAATATTTAAAGTTGAAAACTTGGAAAAGAAGATAGAGTTTTTAGAAAGAGACAAGAAAGGCAACAACATTATAATATATGGTTTGAAAGAAGGGGAAAAATCTACAAGAGAACTTATAGAAAATGCGAAAAATAAATTCCAAAAGGAATTAAATTTAGTCTTAGAGGATTACGATATAAATAAAATCTATCGCATTGGAAAACCAAACAAAGACGACAAACCGAGACCTGTACTTTTGTCCTTCACTTGTGGATGGAAAAAGAACGAAGTTTTGAAAAATAGAAAAAAATCTAAGGAACTATTTGTCGCGGAGGACTTCCCTAAAGAAATTCTAGAAAAGAGGAAGGCATTATTACCACAACTGATAGAAGAACGAAACAAAGGGAATATCGCCTACTTAAAATTCGATAAACTCATAGTCAAGGAAGTTACAAAAGCCAAGGAAAATAGAAAAAGGGAACTTACAGTTTCTCCGCTAACTAATGAACAGCCAAAGAAACAACAAACTGCCTCCTTTTCGAGGAACAACCGAACGAATGCATTTGACTTGATGAGGAATCGGTCCAACTCCCTTACAACCTACCTAACAGATAAAAAATAGCAATCAGTTATCGGCGAACGGAAACTAAAACAAACACTGAACCAAAAAAACAAATTAACAAATATAAAACACTCTCCCCCAAGCCGACTGGTCCTCGTGGGGGAAAATGACCAAGACCCTCTAAAGATGGATAAAAATACCTCAAACCACTCAGATATGAATATCATAGATACAGAAAAGAGAAGAGAAATAAAGGCAAAACATATTCACATAGCAACCATCAACTGTTGATCACTAAGAACATCAGAAAAACTTAAAGAATTTGAACTGGCAGTAAAAGAAATAAAATGGGATATTATTGGGATTAGTGAAATGAGACGGTTTGGTGAGGGCATACAAGATCGAGGAAACTACATATTGCACTATATAGGCGAGACGCCTGGACTATATGGAGTTGGATTCATGGTCAGGAAAAATCTTGCAGACAACATAGAAGAGCTCAGAGGAATTTCAGAACGTATTGCAATCCTTAATATCAAACTATCTATAAAAGGAAAAGATGAAGAATGGTCGATTATTCAGGCATATTCTCCAACTGAATCGGACAAAAAGGAAGATGTAATAAAAATAGAAAACTTCTATAATGATCTTCAAAATACTATGGAAAGCGCTCACAAAAATAAAATTGTCATGGGCGACTTCAATGGTCAGATACTAACACAGAAAAATGGAGAAGAATACATCATAGGAAGATATGGATTTGGCTTCAGAAGTAAAAACGGCACAAGATTAGTAAACTTTGCAACTGAAAACAAATTAAGCATTATGAATAGCTTTTATAAAAAAAAACCGAAGAAAAAATGGACGTGGATCTCGTCTAGTGGGCTTTATAAGAACGAAATCGACTACATTTTATCTAACAATCAAAAACTTTTCCAAAACATAACTATAATAAACAATCTGAATTTCAACACAGACCATAGAATGGTTCGGGTAACACTGACAGGAAGACGTCCCAAGAAACTAAGAAAATTTCACAATAAGTGTACCACTATTGAATATACAGGCAATACAGATTTACTTCTTGAAAACCTCCAAACATCACTAAAGAAAGACAGACATGGGAAATAAGAACTTACATCAACTGAAGAAAAATACAACGGACTAATCAACCAACTAAAAACTGTAACAAGAAAAACCAACACAAACAATAAGAAAGAAATATCACTCATAACTAAACATTTGCTGCAAGAACGTAAAGAACTTATACAACAGAAGAAAAGTATAGAAATCCGCCAAAAAATTACAGAAATAAGCAAAAAGATAAGTGAACAACTTAGAAAAGAAAGGAAAACAAAAAGACTATCTACAATAGAAAAATTTATAGAAAGAACAGGAGGAATAAAAAAGGCAAGGAAGGAACTAAACCACAAGAAAGAGTGGATACCAAGGATGAAGAAGAAGGATGGTATAACGACAGGTAACAGACTCGATATACTAAAGATTGCTACGGATTATTACCGCCATTTGTACACAAGCCAAAGATTTGAACAAACTCAAAAAGAATACAACATACCAACAGATGCAGAGCAGACACTGAAAATACTAACTATTGAAACAATGCAAGCAATTAAAACACAAAAACTTGATAAAGCACCTGGAGCAGATCTCATCACAAACGAGCTTCTAAAAACTACATTACCAGTGATTGCTCCAAAGCTTACGGATATATTTAATGAAATACTTAACACGGAAAACATCCCCGATGATTGGACTAAATCAACAATTATATTGCTCCATAAAAAAGGCGACAAAGGAGACATAGGAAATTATAGGCCCATTAGCCTGATGTCGAATATTTACAAGGTTTTTTCAAAAATTATACTTTCTAGAATTACAAATACCCTTGAAGAGAATCAGCCCAAAGAACAAGCTGGATTCCGTAGACATTTTTCAACCATAGATCACATTCACGCTTTGAGACAGATACTACAAAAATTTAAAGAATATAACAAAACTTACTACCTGGGGTTCATTGACTTTAACAAAGCATTCGACACATTAGAACACAGTTTTATTTGGAACGCACTTGAAGCACAAGGCGTCGAAACAAAATACATTAGAATACTTAAAAATATCTACACAAAAAGCACTGCTCGAGTGAAGCTAGAATCGACAGGAGACGAATTCCCTATTAAAAGAGGTGTACGCCAAGGAGACCCTATATCACCAAAATTATTTTCAGCCGTTCTTGAAATGATATTTAGGAACCTAAAATGGACAAAGGGACTAAATATAAATGGTGAAAATCTAAGTCATCTTCGCTTTGCAGACGACATTATTTTCTTTTCGGATTGCCCAAAAACTCTGGAAAGCATGTTGCAACAGCTATCGAATGAAAGTATTAAAGCAGGCCTGTCAATGAACTTAACAAAAACTAAAATAATGTCAAATTCTACAAATATAGAAATAAAAATAAATGACGAGGTAATAGAATATGTACAAGAATATATATATCTTGGACAACTTATATCTCAAGAAGACTGCATGCAAAAGGAAATAGAAAGAAGAATTGCTAATACTTGGAAACGGTTCTGGTCGCTAAGCGAAGTAATGAAAAATAAAGACATGCCTATAAAACAAAAGAGAAAAGTATTTAATATGTGTATTCTTCCATGCTTACTGTACGGGTGTCAAACTTGGGCGTTGACAGAAGAACTATCAAACAAATTAAAAATTTGTCAAAACGGAATAGAGAGAAGTACAATAGGCGTAAAAAGAAAAGACCGAATAAAACTAAAAGACATAAAGAGCAAGACAAACTTTAAGAATGCATACACAACTTACAAACAACTAAAATGGCGATGGTCTGGATATATGATCAGAGAGAAAAAGGAGAAATGGACCAGTTTAATAACTGAATGGTATCCACGAGATGGTAAAAGGAATAGAGGTAGACAGACTAAAAGATGGGAGGACGACATTATAAAAATAGCTGGTACTACATGGACGCGTACAGCAAAGGACAGGACACAGTGGAAATCTTTAGAGGAGGCCTTTGTCGAAGGACAAGCTGCGATACCACAACCACCGTTTGCCGATATTAATTTAATTCCATAAGGAACTTAGTATTTAAGTTTTGGCATGTTTAAGTAATTTGATATAGTTTGTAAAACTAAGAACAGCAATAAAGGCTTTTTATTTTATTTTATTTTATTATGTGGTACGGCTTAAAGAAAAAGGGACACTGCTCACCCCGACTCGGATAGGTTATGTTAGAAGGCTAAGGCGGGAGCTCCGCTCCGCTCCACTCCGTTCCCGCCTTAGCCTTCGTGGTTATTTTTTTTTATAACCACTCATACAAGGATTGTCTGCTCCAATCCTGGAGTTCCAAATCCTTGTATGTGTGGTTATAAAAAAAAAATAACCACGAAGGCTAATGCGGGAGCTCCGCTCCGCTTCGCTCCCACCTTAGCCTTCTAACCTAACCTATCCGAGTCGGGGTGGGCAGTGTCCCTTTTTTTAAAGCGCTGGATGTGGGCTGCTTTAGATCGGTCATTCTGGAAGTCTATGGGAGAGGCCTATGTTCAGCAGTAGATTGTGTGTGGCTGATATGATGATGAGATATAAATGAAAACACAAGTATGTATGCTATATTATCTGTGGATGACTAACAACTGACGACACAAATAGTAAACGTACAATACAAAATATTTTTTACTGATCTACCCACATATTGTTGTGTGTGGTGTTAGTAATAACTTGTCATGCTATAAAAATAATTTCATTAATATTATGTTTAAATATATACATATATATTTTTAATATTCATAAAGTAGATATGATTTACTTTGTGTATGTGTGTGTGTGTGTGTGTGTGCGTGCGTGTGTGTGTGCGCGCGTGTGTGTGTGTGAGTGTGTGTGTGTGTGTGTATGTGTGCGTGCAGCTTACCTAAGTAACTATACAGAGAAGATTTTCAGTCTCATCATAGGTCAATGTCTTGAGCCAGTTTCCAACTACGCGTATGCAACTATACCGAGTGAGTGTAGATGTATTTAATTGTTGGTTTGCTTTATTGTAAAGTCTCGCACCCAGTATCCAGAAATGCCTTTCCGCAGCGGAGGTTCTGTGCCTTTCTGTGTTAAAAAGTTTTAATCTCCTGCGCATACCAACCCTAAGGTTTAAAGATTTCGGTGCGTCGGAGTGTTTGCGTGTTATTGTTTTGAGCACAAAGAGCTGTCTAATGGTGAAAACCTGGCATTCCTTGTAAAGTATTTCGGTAGCATATCTGTAGGGTCTCCTAAACATAACTTTAAGGACTGCTCTCTGTGCTCTCTCCAGTCGTAACATGCTTGAGGAATGGGTGCCTCCCCAGGCCGCTATGCAGTAGTCCATGAGAGATTGTGCAAGAGCATAGTACACCATTTTTAAAGTCGATGGATCCGCCGCTGTCCTGAGCCTTTTGAAGACATAAATTAATTTTCTAATGCGAGGCACCAGAGCACTTATATGAGTCTGCCAACTAAGTGTGTTGTCCAAATATACGCTGAGGTATTTAATTTCGGGTCTCCTAGTGAGACTAGTGCAGTTGCAGGAGATAGCCCCCACACCATAATCATGAACCCTGACAGAGTACCCCCCACTGCCTGGCTGTCCCACAGACGTACACGAAAATGTTATGAAAGACGATTTTTCTACATTAAGTGTTAGTAGGTTACGGGACAACCATTCTGACACAATCTTTAGGCTATTCTCTGCGAAGGCACGCGCTTGACCCCAACTTTGACCATCAACCAGAAGTGCTGTGTCATCAGCGTATGTTATGACTTTGGCGTGAGGTAAGTTGAGTTTGCATAGAGAATTTATGTAAACCAAGAACAATGTTGGACCCAGCACACTGCCCTGCGGGACACCGTAGGTGACAGGTCGTTCATCACTAGTGACATTACCTATCTTAACATATTGACGTCTTTCAGTGAGATAGTCACGGAAAACGTCAAGTACCACTCCCCTTATGCCTATTGATTCAAGTCTATTCACAAGGATGGGAATCGAAACCGTGTCGAACGCCTTTGATAGGTCCAGAAATATTCCTAGGCATTTCTTGCCTGAGTCTAGCGTCTTTATGATATGATCTGTCAGACCAATCACAGCGTCTCCTGTCGATTTGCCCTGTCTAAAACCGAACTGATTCTGAGCAATAATATTATTTGTATCTAGGTACTGTATTAGTCGTTTAATTAAAGTCTTTTCTATAATTTTAGACAGAGTGGTTAACACTGAGATTGGCCTGTAGTTCGTAACACTGCCCCGATCCCCAGCCTTGTAGATAGGATGTATTAGTGAAATATATCAACCTTTGTTGTTTTAACTTTAGGCATTTTAAACATTAGGTATTTAGTCCAATAGGTATTTCAAATTTAGGTATTAAGTACTTAGGTATTAGTGATTTAGGTATTTTAAACCATTAGGTATTTAGATTTTAGGTATTTTGAACTTAGGTTATTTAACTTTAGGTATTTTAATTTTAGTATTCCAATACGTACCCCTCGATTATACATACAACACAATTCGTTTGTACATTTTGTGAGATCAGTACAATCTTTAAGAGTTTTCTTTTTTTTTGTTACGATTGGTGTAACACACAGTTGTGTAATAATAAAATACACATTTAATTAATATAGTGTTTTATTAGCAAGATATTTTAGTATTGCAAGATCTTAATGTAATTATTATGTTAAGCATTCCTAATTAATTACATTGGTCATTCTTGGACGTCTTGCATCAGTATTATTATAATAAATAATAGATTATATAACTAACTAAACTAATATTATTAATGATTACTACGTGATAAATACTTTGTTACTACGTTACTTATTTATTCATTTATAAATTCAAAATAATTAAAACACAAAACAAATTCGCGATTATGTCGCGTAAAATTTACTATATAATAAAAGTTACTGTATAATACTGTATAATAAAAGTTAAAAAACTGTAATTAATTGTATTACAATAAAAGATATTTTTCGACACTTCATTTAAGGTTATGACGACAGAGTTTAGAAAAATATTAATTTATCATCTTCGTGTCTTTATTTTTCGAACAATAGGTATCGAGCTAAATTGAAACCTTTTCGTCGCTTAGACAATTTTAATATCGGCTATCATTATTTTTGTTACTAGGGCAGGAAAGAAGGAATTGCCTCAGCTAAAGCTTGCCAGCTATAATAACCTACGACGTCTTCCTACAAGGGATAAGGATAATAGAGTACAAAATAATAAGAGATACAGAAAAGAGAGTAAAGGCCTAATTGCAGCCAGGCCTGCCCACTACGCTAGTAGGTACTGGGCACTTATTGCTACTAAACATCTGACTCACGTGAAAGGGATATAATTATACATCTCCGGCTGATTTCAACCCGCTGGGCTTTAAAACAATGACACCGAAACAACTCTACTGATTCTTCGAAAATTGGTCTCAATTGATAGATCAATGTAATTGCAGAACGCCCAGGTAGACCAAAGCTCTGTAAGCGCTTGGACGCTGACGCTGCAAAACTTTTTGTGTTCCTCGACAGTTCTCAATCTAGCCGCTTACGAGACTGTTTGGGACTCAAAGTAAAAGGAATAAAGAGGATTAAGTTAGAGTGAGTGAGTTTAGCAACAATTACCTTTGAACCTAACTAAATACTTGATCTAGCACTTTTTTTTAAATTCTGTTGTCAATGCGAGTGTCTGGATCAAGTACCTATTCTAAACGCGTATTTAATTCCTTTTGAAGTTCTCCTATAATTTCTTTCCTCTCTGTAAATGCATTCAAACGTTGACAACCTGGAGCGTATACTTTTGTTAGCTTAGTAGTATCCAAAAACATTTTTGTTTCATGTACCTTAGGATTTGAATCAGTGGAATTTGTCAAGTTTGTATCTGTGCAAATGTTTTTGCTACGCTGAACGTTACGAGTTTTAATCAATTTTGATGATTCACATCTTTTTCGGATTTAGGTAATTAATTTCTACCAGTTCAAATTTTGCAATAACTTAAGTTAATTAGTTATTTCATTAAGGTTTTTTTGTAAAGAAAGTTTTAACTAACCAAGAAAATAAATTAAGTTTACTTAGAATTACATGTGCTTTGTTTCACATTGGGCTTTAAACCTTGGTAGGTGGAATCTCATGTTTCATAGTTGAAGACTTAGTAGTTCATTAAGGTCGGTTGCGACTCTGTTATCCTGTCTAAAATTACATTCTGTGTCCAGGGATGGGTAACTGTTTCACCTCCTTTTAATTATTTTATGAACAACGATTACAAATAATGGTGACATTAACATTATGCAACATGAGTATAATGTTAAAAAAAAAAGTTTATTTCCATGTCACACTTTTACAAATAAATTCGTATCTAGTGGCCCCACACTAGGCATGCCTGTCTTGTGGATGAAAGTTATTTTACAAATTTTAAAAGCATTTATTGTTGGTGGTAGATATTCTCCGCCTCCTGGATTATGATTCTTTTCCTCCAGTAATGTACGATTCTGTACGACTGATTATTCAAAAGGTGCATAAAATTTAGGCGAGGAAATCGACTCCATGCTTGCCTGGGATGTTCACATAGCAGAGGTAAGTAGGAGGGTATAATATTCGTTTCAATCCCTCAAACATCTCCAGAAACTCATACCTCTTCAGACTAAAGTTGACCAAGGACCCTGTCGAGGAAGAAATCCTCACTTTTGCTTCACACACAGTTTTAGCTGCTATGATGAATCCTTCACTGTACAAGCTGTGCGTCTTTGGAACGTACTACCTTACATCATATATTTTTACCAGATAACCAGCTATTTTTTTTACACAGGACATGTTCATTAGAAGAACAAGGGAACATTTCCTATCACAATAATGTAGTCTGTATATATTTTTGTGCATAATATACAATTATATTTGTATGTATGTACGTAGGTGTATGTATATTTATATAATATGTATGCTGTGTACCTGTGTGTGTGTATGTGTACCTGTTTAGGTACTCATTTTATTATCCAAAATTTAATGTACACTTCAGATCCGGTCATTACTATAACTGCTTTTCCTCGACTCAAAGGTTTGCTGGGAGAGAACACATTTGAGAGTTTCATGTCATTTTATTTTTTGTGTATGATCTCTGTTAAGAAACAGCAATATACCTACCGATTAAGAAGAGAAACAAAGTTAAAC
Source organism: Eilema griseolum (assembly GCA_963662185.1). NCBI lineage: Eukaryota > Metazoa > Arthropoda > Insecta > Lepidoptera > Erebidae > Eilema > Eilema griseolum. The sequence goes on from OY759247.1 coordinate 241,685, forward strand.
TATGAAATTAAGTTGTTATGTTCTAAATTTACTAATGTTACATATATAGACATGGGCTACAGCTCTGCGATACCTCGAAGTGGTATCTTTGCTCGCCACACTTGTCAAATATTATTGAGAGAGTTACTGCGTATAAATTATCGTGTGCAATATAGAAACTCGCTCGTCAGTACAAACAGTCCTACATTGGTAGATAAATCCACCCAGACAATGGAAGTAAAATCGTCTGTTGTATGCCCTAATGATGTAAACGGTGCCGAAATAAACATACCCAATCAATCCATCGGGAACCCATTAACTACGCCAGACACTAACAATACGTTTTTTCGCCAATAAAACTATTAACATCATTCACCAAAATATTGATGGGCTTATAAGCAAGTTAAATCTACTGAGCGTACACCTTGCAAATTTGTCAGATGATAAAGTAGATGTAGATATTATATGCATAACTGAACACAATCTGATTAGGCAAGACATATCTCTAGTAAATATGCCATATTTTACCATCGCCTCTACATGTGTAAGAAACACTAGGTGTGGTGGTTCTTGCATACTTGTACGAAATTGCCACAAATTTAAAGTAATCGAAAATATACATAAGTTTCAAATAAAAAATATAATGGAGTGTAGTGGGATTGAACTTAACGATTATGATATTTATCTAATATGCATATACAGATCACCCAGTAACATTTCAGAGGACTACGACCTTTTTTTCTCGAGTCTTGATAATCTTTTGCAACACCTGAGTCTAAAAAAAAAGAAAATCATAATATGTGGTGACATCAACATAGATACGTTGAAAAGAAATAGGAACTCATTAACCTATATACATTTACTAGCAAGATTCAACCTTAAATGTATTACAGAATCCCCAACACGATTAATCTCCGGTACTTGTATTGATCATGTTATCATTAATAATATTAAAGGGTATAAAAGCAATATCTATGACTTTGGTCTATCAGATCACACAGCACAGCTATTACAGTATCCAATTAAAAAGATTCGTAATTCAGAGTCTTGGAATGTTGAAAAAATAGATTATAGTAAAGAAAATATGAATAAATTTCAGAAATATATCAGTTCCCTATCTTTTGTCGACGTATACAGCAGTGATGATGCTGAAACGGCATTTAATAATTTTTATGACATGTTTTCCTTGTTGTACAAGTTGTGCTTTCCTATCATATCAATTAAAAAAACTACTAAACGAAGGCAAAAATGGCTCAGTAAAGGCATTAAGATGTGTTCGAAAAGAAAATGCCATTTATTATGGCAATATAGAAAAAGTAAAAGTAAATCGGATAAATTAAAATTTAAAACCTATTCAGCTAAGCTGAATAAAATTATTGCATTAACAAAAAAATCGCAAAACAATTATTATATAAAAAATAGTAAAAATAAACCCAAAGCTATTTGGAATGTTATCAATAATTTAAAGCCTGAAATTCCCAAGGACTCAATTACACGTCTAAAAATAGATGGTAAAGTGATAACTGACCCATTAGACATAGCCCAAAACTTTAACAAATTTTTCATTAATCAAATCAAATCGTTGACGTCTATAAAAAATCAAATATTAGATAATAATTCAACATTAAACAATAATTTGACATTTAACAGTAACTTGACATTGAACAGTAATATGACATCAAAAAATAACTTGACGTTAAACAATAACCAGACATTCAGAAATAATATGACATATAATAAAACTTTGAAATTTTGCAATAACCATAATTCTATTTTTATAAATCCTACGACGGCATATGACATTGACCGAATAATCACTACACTTAAGAATACAACGAGTACTGGTTACGACGGTATTACAACTAAAGTAATAAAGCATGTTAGTAAAACTATATCACCGGTATTGTCTCACATTTTCAATTTATGCATACTGCAAGGTATTTTCCCTTCGAAATTAAAAACAACTATTGTTAAACCACTTTTTAAAAAACAAGATCGTGAAGATATAGCATGTTACAGACCAATAGCTCTGATACCAGTAATATCTAAGATATTGGAAAAGATTTTATATGAGGCACTTTACAAATATTTAGAAAAGTATAACATAATTACAGATTCACAGACGGGATTTAGAAGAAATATGACTATAAATAAAGCCATTTATAAACTTATTAGTGACGTTATGGTACATATAGATAATAAAACACCAGTTTGTGCCCTATTCATGGATATCAGCAAAGCCTTTGACTGTGTAGACTACAAAATTCTAAAAACTAAGTTAGATAAATGTGGGATTAGAGGGAATGTACTAAATATTATTATGTCTTTCTTAAGCAATAGAAAACAAGCGACATCCATTAACCAAATTTGTGAAGCAAAAAGAATGGAAATTACTTATACTTCGGACTATGAACAGGTAGAATATGGAGTCCCTCAAGGCAGTGTACTGGGTCCCTTATTATTTCTAGTGTACATTAACGACTTTCCGAAATCAGTCAATGTGCCAATGATTTTATTTGCAGATGACAGCACTTTAATATTCTCAAATAAAAATCATAAAATACTTAAAGACACCTTATGTAACACACTCTCTGACGTGGTTGAATGGCTGAAATCGAATAATCTTACAGTTAACTTCAGTAAGACCACTATAATGGTATTTAGAAATAGAGTCAGACCGCCAATTGACGTAGTCATTGACTACGCGGGCACAAATATAAAAGAAGTGGACACGACAAAGTTTTTAGGTTTAACAATCGATTGTAACCTTAATTGGAAACCACATATTGATAATGTTTGCACTAAGCTATATCAAATTTCGTACGCCCTATACATGCTGGCAAAAACCGTAGACTTAAGTACTTTAGTGACCGCATACCATGCCTATGCGGAATCGGTAATACGCTACGGCATAATATTTTGGGGTAACTCCACGGACTGGGAAATGGTCTTCAAAGCCCAAAAGCGATGTATCAGATCCGTTTGTAAAATCTCGAAAACTGATAGCTGCAAACCACACTACATTAATTTAAAGCTATTAACCTTCCCAAGCCTATATATCATGGAGGTGGCTTCATTTGTCAAAGGTAATAAGCGAATGTTCGAGCATCTCTGTGACACTCGGCATCAACATAAAATAAAAATAATTCAAAATAAGTCTGCTCTAATGAATAAAAGTATTTTATGTATGACGTCAAGGATCTTCAATAAACTGCCGACTGAACTATGCTGCACCGATAATATATACGAATTTAAAAATAAGCTGAAAAATATTTTGGTACAAAAGGCATACTATAGTGTGCAAGAATATTTAGATGACAAGTGTGTATAATGTATGGCAAAATTTTAATTTTATTTCGTTGTAATATTATGATAATTATTCACGGCATGAAATATTGACATAATTACCATTATATAATTCGAAATTTTATTCATTATGACATTACATATTTATTGACATTGTTATTAATTTTATGAAAATTGGATTTATAGTATATTTTGTTTTTCCATTCGGTATAACTCAATTGTTTTTAATTTATTGACTTAAAAAAAAATAATTATTGACATTGTTATTAAGTTTTTGAAAATTGGATCTACGGTATATTTTGTTTTTCCATTTGGTATAACTCAATTGTATTGTGTTTCAATCTTATTCATTATGACATTGATTATGGTTTGTTTTATTATGTTTCAATTTTACTCATGAGATTATGATATTGTATATTTATTATCATTATTATGAATCCCTAATTATGAATGTTGAAATGATTGTGTTAATTTATATTTTAAATGTTAGTTCATTTTATTATTTACCTAGTACCTATATTTGCATGCCTTGAGGCGGAATTTGGCTGTTTAAAAAAAAAAAAAAAAATTTCATGTAAACACCTTATGTACCCATTTTCGCAAATAAATGATTATGATTATGATTATGATTATGATTATGTGCCTATATGTAATTATTAGCTTTTAAGTTTGATAGAAATAAACAAATTACATTTGCTTTATTGATAGTAAAAATATATTTATTTATTATTATAATGTGTAATTTGGTCATTTAGATGGTCACATGAGGTATTAATGTGTATTTTTGGTTAAAAAGAATATTTCCCGCTCCCTCGAGTTGGTAGGCAAAGATAGAAATGAGTACCTGATTGTTTTTCTGCAGTCGATCAGATACTTCTCTTTAAGATTTCACTTTTCTGTTGTCACATTAGTCCGGTTTAACACAATGTTTCCCAGCACCAACGTGTCCTCACTTGAATTTCCCCAGGGAGTTCGTAGACGTCGGAAATTTTAAAGTTTTATATGGAAGATCCTGTTTCGGTGCGCCGCGAACGTAACTCGCTTGTATTAGTTCTAACTATTACTTCATTTTACTAACGCTTTGAATGTATACCATGAAATGAGTCTTCGTATGTTGCTATCATATTATTGCTCTACACATTATTAGACATTTGATGATCCTAAATTATAGTATGTTAATAAGGGAAGTAACTATCTGTACCCTAATTTCGTAGCTAAAGAAAACTTTGTTCGATGTAGGATTTAAGCATGACGGAAAAGCGCGTAGTAATGTATCCTGAATATTGCATGTGGTTGATGGGAAATCCATCTTCATTATTATTTATTTATTATAATATTTAGACGGGGTAAGCCCGTCTTGCGTACAGGTAAACAACTCAATTCCTAATGCTAATAGTTACCTTTACAGAGTAAAAAGAAACAACGGGGTTACAAACTACATGTCAAATAAATCTAGTTACTCTATCTCAGTCTAAATATAAACGTAGCCAGCTCCGGGCAGGGGTAGCGCGTGTACAGCTCGGGTACAATCGCAGAGCCACACTTCAACAAAGGGCTCTGTCCCCGAGGGCCTGTCGTCATTTATCGGTTGCGTTTTGTACAAGGGTACCTAAATAAGCACAGACGTAATGGAAGAGAAAACCTGAGACAAAAGCTACCTTTCCTTACTTGAGTTTATTTTGGCCGGTCGTCCGCGTGCCCCCGGAAAGGAACAAAGAGAAAACAAATCAACGACACCACACGACGAAACCCCGTCGCACTTACTGTGTGGACATCACTAATGCGAATACCTACAATCCGGTTGAAACTTTTCGTACACTTTTATAAGCTTCACCTGTTACTAATTAATTTAGTAGATATCTAAACAAATCTTGAAAGTCGAGTAAATATAAGCAACTTGTAAAACTGTCGCATTGAGTCTTGTATTTGTGTAATGTACTTAAAAAGATTCAAATTGATGTAGATCATCAATCAATCCAGATGGCAATAAACGACACCATCGAACTGAGTTTCGAGATAGAGCCAAGTTATGAAAAGCCAATATATCAATGTGAAAAGATAACTGCTACATCAACTGTACTGGTTAAGATTCCCACTCAGGGATAATCTTTTATGTGCGAGAGGATATCTATTTGCAATAAGTATTATCTTTCTTTCTTTATTTACATCATGTATATTATAATATTTATGTACAATAAATATTACATGTTATTTATCCGCATTCTGAATAATATACTCAAAGTTCGAGATGTGTCCAGTTTGGGTCAAGAGTGCAGAATGGGAAGAATATAAAAGATAAATACTATGTCGTACAACGGAGATATAAACTAACTTTACAGATATTAATGAAATAGCGCTAACATTGCAGACCACGCCAGACATGTCGTTATTAATGAACGTCTTTTGGGCTCAGCACCTCGCGCAAACTATCGCGAACTGTGCTGTTGCACTAAAACAGTGATAATAAAATATAGCACTGTTTGTCTCCATAATCGAACGAACGAAATTACAGCAAATTCTCTCTTCTCATACCTCCAAACAAAATATTATACTAATTTTTACACATAGATGCGACTGGTTCAAAAAGATACTCAAACAAAATAAATAATAAAAGCAGCATAGCCTTTCTCTTAATCAGTTTTGTGTGACACAATCAAGTAACAAGCACAAAGAGTGAGGTCCTTCTTCCATGGAGCGCGCCCGCAACTTAATAACAGCTAATGAGAGAGACCTCTAACTACATAGTTATGACAAAACACAATATTACGAGTATTGTACTGTTAACTGTCAGCACGCCTCGTGACGCTTGCAGTGAGGCTACCACGAGTCACTGTTACGAATACCTTTTACTTTATCGAGTTAGCTGGTATAATTTGAGAACAGTTACAAAAATATTAGATAAAGTTATTAACCATTGAAAAGGACCGGCAAAGGAAGAAAGGAAAAGAGGTAAATTGGGAGTGCAAATGCTCACACCGATTATAAGAAGTTGCATTATAAGAAGTTAAACTACAACAAAACAATCTGTTTATCTCAAACTTAACAATTGGCGCAATAAAAAATTGGGCAGTTGTAAACTGAAATGTTATGGATTGAGTAATCAATGAGCCCCAACAGTAACACAAGGAGCGATTAGCAGAGGTTGCTATCGTTACGTTTATAACATGTTATTTGTCTTGAGGCGCTACCCACCACAATTAATTTAGTTGAGTACCAAAATGATAGGACTTACTTTCGATACAGTTGTTATTACTTTGGGATTGATATTAGTTTTTCAAGGTAAAGGCCTGTTTGTAACAGATTCGGAGCTGGTAAATAAACTTACATGTTTTAAGTGTTCTGATATTTATGAAAGCGTATCTTTTGTGCTCCACCATACTTTTTTTTTATACCACTTAGTTGGCAGACAAGCACACTTTTTGTCTAATCATAAATGATTAGGTAGTTAATAACGCCTTTATAGAAAAAATCGTGAAATGCCTCATTGCTGGTCATAATGATATAAAATAAATTTGAGATAACTATGTAGTGTTTACTATTAACTAAAAAGGCTTAATTAGTACATTTAAAATATGCATAAATTAAGTATACCTATTTCTTGCCCCAAAATAATACAAGTAAAAAAATAAGTTTAAAACCCGACTACTGAAAAAGTATTAAACAAGAAAATATCAAGAATAGCCTTGGTCGTATGCCACTTAGTCTAACAAAACAATACATTCTAGGGAAAAGTGGCATACGACCACAGCTATCCTAGATATTTTTTTGTTTAATACTTTTTCAGTAGTCGGGCTTTAGTTTTAAACTTATTTTATCAAAGATATATTTAACACAAAAGTAACAATAGTAGTCGCCCAACGCAGTAGGTAAGTAATAATACAACGCAACTCGACTCAGGCAACATGTTTAGCACCGCGATAACAACAGTAATTGTATAATGAAGTGGTGTCATGAATATTGTATCAGAGACCTTTGCGCCCGGGGGCGGGCACTCTTCAATCATTCACTTGCCGTGGTACAGGACTGTGGGGCAATTAGGTGGGTTCATTTAAGTCATGAGTTAGTCTTGAATTAATTTAGAAACTGTTTATGACCAATAGTGTACCTATTAATTTTGCCTTAAAGCTTGTGAAGGAAAAGTATTTTGTTTTAACTTAAACACTCCATTGATGAAATTTTAAAGCATTTAGTATGCTAACTATTCAAATCGATTTAGAAACCACCTGAACCGATCCGATTTTTTCTATTTCTTAATCGATTTAAACACTCTTTTGATGTCACCTTGCCCCCTCTTAGTTTGAATTGTCCACGAAACGATACGTAGCCATAAATTTACCGATACCGTATCTTAGCAAGGTATAAACATAGTTACATTTTATTCTGGCAATACATTACACTACTGTTCTGTGTTGAACAACTGATATACAAATACACAATCTACGATACACAAGCCTTTCCTTTGTCCGTCTGCCTTTTTTGCTGGACTGTGCTGCAGGTTGGTGAAGGAGCTGATGCATTATTTATATGATTGGTTCAGATTGTGACCACAGCCGGTGCTTCGTGTTGTGTTTGTTCAAAATCCACGACTAGTGTTCAGTTGTTGTTCCGTGCTCTACTTTGAATTTGGCACTCGTATTTTGAACATTTTAATACTTGCCTAGAGAATAGGTGTTATTAGTACAGGAACTATTGCATTATATTATATAATAACTAAGCGGTAGTTGCCTCTGATTTTTTAGCGTTTGTCAACTTTGAACACCTTTAATACTTTGTGAATGTTGAATGTTGAATGGCCTTTGTAAATATTTAAATTTTGATATTTTTTTTCCTTTTATTTTACTAACATAGACATAAGTAATACTTACAAATATTGAGCTGTTGATTGTAAATAAGAAATTCATTCATTCATTCATTCATAGCACACAAAATACTAAGAGCTCCTAGACCTAGAACTACGCCCAAAATCACTCATTTCGAGTCTGATGTGGCTTTCGGTAGTCGAAATGAATATATTTAAAAACAATTTCAACAGAATTTTATATGAAACCAACATTACTACATGTTACCATAGAAGTGGCTGAAATGACGCCAGGGTGAGCCCACAGACTGCACATTATGATAATGAGCGATCCGACCGCGACACGGCGGGTGATACCATGTAGGTACATCATTCATATGCACCAAACTGGTTGTGCAAGCTCGTACACATTACATGCAAATATAATTACTGCACATCATTTGTCGAACATATCGCATAATATTCAACTCGTTGAATTCTTGTTACATATATAACGTCCCGTATTTGCACATCACGTGTTTGATAGATAGCCGTTTAGCTTATTAACTTAGTGGCACAGACTAAAGGACATACAAATACGTCATCACTGCAATGAGTTGAACTATTGATACTTAGCGGTAGTGTAAGGTCTAACCTGTGTGCATCCTCTAAAACAAAAGAAACGGCTTTGGACACGCTGCATCGCAAACAACTTTAAAAAAAACATTTTCCTTGGAATGTTATTCTTGTGAGAGTAACCAGCGTTATTCTCACAAGTGGCACTCACCAACTCAAATCTCATATTCCCATCAGGGTTTATACAACAGTTACGATTATTGTTAGTGCTGCAATGTTAACACTTGTGCACAAACACGGCGCAGGTTGCGTCACATTACTCGGCGGTACCTAAGTACGCACGTTACTTCTGTAACAGTAATATGTGCGACGATAAACCTCCCGCTCGTAGATTCACTACAGCAGTTGCGAGTTTATCGTTATGGAGTAGTAGCGATATTGTGATATGACGCCATAATTTACCTGCATTTCAATCTAGGTATTTAAGTAACGAGGCAAAAACTGCGTGTCTTATACAATTGATAGCACGGACTGCTCCAGCGTGTTTAATTAAATTTCTTATACATTTATTATGATGATTTATTTATTGATTTTGTGCATTTTTTATCCTTTCAGAGGCTAGCCGAAATAAATATTTTCCAACGAATTTTTTTTTTGGTGAAAGACTAGGCCGTTGATTCGCTCATAAACAAACCGTCCGTAATTGAAAGGTACTGTCGTTGAGCAACTCATAAGCAAAGTCTTTTGTCGGTGGCTCGTTCAGCAAAGAAACATTTGTTGAATACATGTTTCAGTATCTCTTTATTGGTATTATATCTTGTGTGACCTAAAAATATGTATCCCAAAAAATAAAACACCCTTATTTAAGGTAGTGTATTTTGCAAGGCCCACAAATAATTAATCATTTTCCTAAATATTTCTTAGAAATTAATTACATTGAGACCTTCAAAAGTAAGGTTAAACAACTATTAATTGAAAAAGGGTATTACTCCATAAATTATTTTTTATCGCACAAATTGTAATTTTATTATTTCTATATTATATCATAACTTCTGAAATTAAATTTAAATCTATAATTTTAATGAAAATGTACTGTTTAATTTAATTTTTTGTTTGTCATGCTCTTTTTTTATTATTATTATTTTATTGTTGATGTTTTGTATTGTGTATCATGTGATTGATTATGTACCTATGACATTTTGTAAAATGTTAAATATTATGCATGATATTATTATATTAACCTGCTAACGAAAATGACACCAAACATTTGTATGCCGTATGGTTGAATATGGTGATTCTGCCACAATCTATCAACATCAATGTACTACACCCATATTTCGCAAATTATAAATAAATAAATAAAAAATAAATGTCTAGTCAATGTCTAGTCAATATCTAGTCAATATCGAAATCAAATCACAGTGTCAATATCGAATTGTAATTACAATTGAATTAGAATATTCCAGTAGCTGCTATTGTTGAACCACGAATTTCACTCATTACACAACTAAATTAGTATTATAGTAGGTTTATGAAATAAAACCATAAACTCAATCAGAATTCATTATACCTAAGTAAACTCAAATAACGGTAATGAATGTTACATTGTTTCGTCATACGTATTAGCTCGCTCAAACACTCCGCCGCAGAGCTGAGCAAAGTTCTCGCAATTGTACGAATGGAAAACATTCCCTGTTTTATTGTACCCTAATGTTCGATAATATGTATAATAAGGTTCAATGTTTTGACTCGTGCAGCGAGGCGAGGTCGGCGGCTGTCCCGGATCCAACAAACTAATTTACTTTTAGTAGTAGGTAGGCTCATTGAAAGTACGTTTTACCTGAAGCACTAAACAAAACAGTCAAACGCCAACCGCAAGCTAACTCAACGAACTGTCGTTTTATTAACAATAAATTTGTATATTTGTAGATGACTTTCTTCCTGATCTAATTAAATCGTGATCAAATTAAAGGTGCCCACTATGATCAGGAGGTTTTTGCGCCTCAAATGAAAAAAAGAAATCCTTACACGTTTATATAATTTTAGTGATTAACTTTTGATATGAGAGTATCTATTTCCTATGTCAGATTATCATTTTCAAATCACAAGTTACATCGTATCATAGTATCTTAAATTACACTTGTAACGCACAAGCTCAGAATTTCGTTTGTTCTATTTTAACTTCTGTGTTTAGATACCTTAATTGAAATTTATAACAATGTTTACATTTCGTGATAAATGAGAGCGAGAAAATTTTCAAATTAATACCAAACGTTAAAGGATAGACAAAACTGAACGAGCTGAAAACTCGTCTTAAGTAGTGTGAACTGTACCGCGATGCCAGGTCCTGTGTGGGACGTATTCCGCAAGCGGCTCAACTGGGGCTGTCCCACTTAGCGGATATTTTTCTTAGCGTGCCTTTGAGCCTCCTTCAGCGCAAACTTAACTCTCCGTGGATCAAAGCTCCTCGCCGCGCCTACACGGGAGTATGTAGCGAACATGAACTGTAATGAATTAATACACAACTCACATTAACGTTGATGAGATGATCCGTGTATTTGATTAATAGCTACTAACAAAGGATTACTTATGCTAATGTATAATTGGTTCTATACGCTATACATGTTGATGATCACGCCACGTAGGTACTACACGTGTACATCACTCAAACATCAAATAACTATCTAAGATGAAATTAAAATAGGTTTAATAAATATTATGGTAAGCATATTTTAACCAGCTTGTGTTATAGGATCTAGACTGCGGACAGTCATACTTAGATACTTTTAATGTTGTAAATACATATTCATATTCATGCATACAAATATTTGCACTGTGCGGGAATCGAACCCGCGTCCCCTGCGTAGCAGTCGAACGCCACAGAGGCCGTCACTATCTCGCTGCATTGGAGGATAAAAAGTAGCTTATAATGTTAATCCGGACTATATTATATACCTGTACCAAATTTTGTGAAACTGAATAGTCGTAGCAGTTAAAACTAGATACCAATAACGAGACAATATATGAAGATGTACCTACTGTTGCTCGGTTACCTCGTGTGCCCATTGCCCACCGCCGACGTCGCCGCTGCGGAAAACTTACTGAAAAGGATTACAGTGTGCTCATTAGCGACCAGCCGCGCGCCGCGCGCCGTCCTGTTGCGATCCACTGCTGTCCTACTTACAGCTGTTTTCCAAAGGATTCCGCAGAGTAGAACGAAGTCGGTACAGGGAAGTTGGAGCTGCTTTTTGCAATTGCTATAATATTTCTTTGTCGATCGGATTAGTTTTTTTTTTATACAACTTAGGTGGCAGACAAGCACACGGCCCACCTGATGAAAAGTGGTTACCATGACCTATGAACGTGTGTAACACCAGTGGAGTCACATCCGTGCTGCCGACCCTGTAAGAACAGAGATTTTGCGCCGTCAGTGTAGAGGACAAAGCAGGACAAGCCTTTGGTCATCCCACTGACAGCACAAAAACTCTCCAGTGAGCTCTGGCTACTCTACTCACCGTCGGGAACACAACACGAAGTTTCACAACGCGGTATTCTGTAGGGCGGAGGTACTTCCCCAGTCGGACTGCTCAATTGGGCAGATATACCGCCGTGTCCTACCTCCTCAAAAATGTGCATAATGAAGTATGTAAAATGAAACACCGTAAATTATTCCGGTTTAATGATAAAATAGTGAAATGATTAGCTGTTATTATCGGTACTGATATATTAGTATTAGATAAAAACAGTTTATTGAACTTAAATTGTTTACACTTTTATTTAAAAACTTTACTTGGGAGTGTTGGCCGTGGCGTAGAAATGTTAGAAGTTTCGATGAAAATCGCTTTTTGAGATAAGTTTTGATGCACCATATAAATAATGTAAAAGGCTTTTCTTCTACTTGTGATGTATATGGAGACGTAACAATGTAGGGCTCTAAGAGTATCAAATCAAAAACTACGTCATATTTTTAGCTTGGCTCACTATAATTGTAACATAACGTAACATAAACTCACGCCTATATCCTCGAAGGGGTAGGCAGAGGTGCTAGCACCCACATTTCGCCAGTTTATGTTAAGGTCCCAATGTAATACGTGGCGAGCCTATTGCCATTTACCGGACACTTATGAACCTACGATAAATACACACATAACTCGAAAAGCATCGAAAAGTCATTGGTGTGTGCCATGGTAAAACCTGGGATAGAACCCGAGACCTCGTCTTAGCAGTCCATTACCCATACCACTAGGCTACCGCTGTTCAATTGTAAATGTCAACTATAATTTGTAAATGAGAAAGTTTGTGAGGATGTTTAGATGTTTGTTATTAAATCATATTTAAACATATCTGACAGAAGTTAGGTATAAATTGAAATTTGGTAGATTTCAAATAATTCTTCTTACTGACACAGGACTGCCCCTGTGGCGTGGCAGTGAACGCGACGCGTTTCGATTCCCGCTTTATTGCTACTTGCATTGTTCTGGTCGTGCCTCAGAAAGCACGCTAAGCCGTCCGTCCCAGTTGTGATCATCAAAACATCTTATCATACTTGGAGCATAAAAGGTCAAATAACTGGTCTAACTGCAATACTTCGACATCGCCAATGGGTTGTAGAGGTCACATGGCAGTCACTTCACGGAAAATATCTAACATCAGCCAAACCTGCAGTTGTACTGGAAAAAGTGGACCTTGACTGACTTAAAAGCTTGGAATGCGACCAGGATTAGCGCTAGGATACATACATATATATTATAATCACGCCTTTATCCCCGGAGGATTTGGCAGAAGCGAATTAACACCCACATTTCACCAATGATTGAATTCAGTCCCACGTTATAGGGAGTGAGCCTATTGCCGTCTTCCGTGCTCTATAGTTGACTCAGGCCATGCATCTGAGGCTGAGTCTAGGCTGTATATATTTATCTAATGTTAAACAGCCCTATCCCTTAGTCGCCTTGTACGACACCGCATGGGAAGAGATGGGATGGTTCAAATTCTACCCTGGAACCACGCGGCTAGTATGAAGAAGAAAAATTCTTCTTACTGACACGATTTTTGTTTTTTATACAGTGGCAGACAAGCCCACAAGTACACGGCCCACCAGATGGAAAAGTGGTTACCATGACCTATGAACGTGTGTAACACCAGTGGAGTTACATTTTAACAACAAACTTGTGTACAGTTTAGTGTCACATCGTGTACCGGCTCCGAAAGGTTCTGAGCCCGCATGCCGAGGTTCTGCCTCAAACACGCAGCCTCCGACCGTTGGCCAGCACAAACAAACCCGCACGGTGCTGCGCACACAGCGCGCGCTACTCTTTGTGACCACTGATTGCGACCTGACACGTATTTCTGATTGGATACGTTAATATTTTTAACTAGTGTAATAGTTAAGTTAATTACATTGTAAAATATTTTATAGACTTTTTTATATACCACTTAGGTGGCATACAAGCACACGACGCACCTGATGGAAAGTGGTTACCGTGGCACCAGATGAGTCACACTCGCGCAGCCGACCCTGTAGGTCGGAACAGAGAGTTACTTCCCACTGACAGCACAAACTCTCCAGTGAGCTCTGGCTACCCTACTCACCGCTGGCAACAGAACACGAAGTTATTATGGCCGCGGTATTCTGTAGGGCGGAGGTACTTCCCAGTTGGACTGAAATACCGTCGTATCCTACCTGTTAGCTGATGCCGCCGTTTCTCTCGTGTGTGTCACGGTTATCGCAACTTTAGATCTTATCCCAGTATCTGATATACCTACGGTAGATTTGAAATCTGTCCAAGACTTTTCTAGTAATGAAAGCTGTTCAGTGGTATTGCATCCATCGCAAACAAACAGATAAAATGAAAAACAGACAAGAATACATATTTTTGTGTTCAGAAACGTCCACATAACCCAAGTATTTCTTCATATCTCGAAGGTACAGATACATTTACTATTTTGAATAGTATAAATACACACGTGCGGTCCATGGCCCTGTACGGGTGTCCCGTGTGGGCGGACACGCTGAGTGATCGGCACATGCTCCTGCTGCAGCGTCCGCAGCGGAAGTTGGCGTGCCGCATCATAAGGGGGTACCGCACGATATCATTCAACGCGGCGAGTCTCCTCGCCGGATCGCCACCATGGATCCTGGAAGCGAGATGCCTTTCGGCGCTATACCGGTTCCGAAAGGCGGCGCGGGAGCGGGGTCACGATCCCGAGCCCGAAGAAATTCGGGCCGTGAGATCCCGGCTCCACAGGGAAATGGTGGCGGAATGGGAGATACGACTTGAGCGACCAGGCGCAGGGCACGCCGTAGTAACGGCGGTAAGACCCATCATGGGGGAGTGGCTAGAGAGGCCACACGGCAGCCTCTCGTACCGTCTGACGCAGATGATCACCGAGCACGGATGCTTCGGAAAGTATCTGCGTCGGATGCAGAAAGAGCCAACGTCCGAGTGCCATCACTGCGACGCGAGCGAGGACTCAGGTCCGCACACGCTCACCGAGTGTCCGGCGTGGGAGACGCCGAGGCGGGAGCTTGTGGCGGCCCTGGGAGTGAGGGTTCTCACGCTCTCCACCTTGCTCGCGGCGATGGTTCGCTGCGCGGATGCGTGGGCGGCCGGCGCCTCCTTCTGCGAGTAAGTAATGCTCGTGAAGGAGGAGGCGGGGCGGGAGCGGCAGCGGGAGCGACGAAGGATCGCAAGACAAGCTGCCCGCGTACGAAGGCAACTCGGGCGTGGGAGGTCGATGAACGACCTCCGCCCCACATGAGCGCCGGCCTGGGGGTGACAGGTGAAGCCGCCTGTCACCCTGGCAGAAGCAGGCCGCGGCGGCGGCGCGCGTGGCGCGCCTCTCCGTTTCCGGGGACGAGTTGGGGACTCTGTAGTCCCCACACCCGAGAAGAGGGCCAGATCGTGAGAGATGGCCCTGGGTCGGCCGGGGTGCGAGGGATATGCCTGTCAACCTCACCTTCGGCAACCAAAACGACCCACAGGCGGCGTGCGTTTTAGTCGGTTCGAGTCCGACATAACCTCCTCCACCGGCTCCGGTGGGGAGGTATCCGAGGGGATTTTGCGCACGTAAAAAAAAAAAAAAAGTATAAATACACAGATAGTAAATACCAAAACTAAGAGCTAACGACGAAAACCAATTTATAAAGAGGGGAGGGAAAGAAAAAAAAAATGATTTCAATTTCCACCTTCTAAGTTGCTCACTTTTAATATAAAGTTACCAGTACCACACCAACTACCCTCTACCACTAACTACCTCTTAACTTACAGATATAATTGTGAATATTCAGGTAATACTCTCAGAACCCGTTCTTGCAGAACTTTAGGAGTAGTCCAAGATCACACTCCGTCTCTCTCTCTCTCTCTCTCCCTCGCTATCACGAATGAAATTATATTGAACTTTCATTTAGGTATTATTACTTAAAGTAAGTTAGATTTCGTTTGGCTGTTTACTAAGACAATCAAAGTTTTGAACCAATAAGTAGGTAGGGCCAACCTTTTCTATAAAATTAATTAGAAAAATTCAACATCCGAGAAGCGCCCTGAACCCGCGGCAATCCCTCTCTAGGGAGAATACTTTGCTAATTAGGTAGGTATAAGGAGGCACACACCAAACTTCTAACGAACTACGAAAATAATGGATGTATAATAACTTTTCTAATTTCAATAATAATTATGAAAAGTTAATGAAGCGGAGAAATTATTGTCGCCTGTTCATTTCGTTTAGGCTTTGCGATGATAAATCTGCCAGTCAGTCTGGACAAGCCTTTAATGACATACAACGTATTAATCGACCTAAAGCTTTAATGAGTGATACAAAACATTGTAGTGTGCACTAAGCCCAAGTTCGGAGGTCACAGATAAGTGCCGTCACTAGATTCATCAGCTTTGCGGCCTGCTAAAGCTCAATGCGGCCGTCTGCGGCCTCGCGAGAAGCCGCACGCCGAACAGCGCTTTAAAGCGTTCTCAAGCGTACAGAGCTAGAACATTCTCAACTTCAACTAATAGAACTGTGATAACATGGTTGAATCTTTATCTTTATTGTGCTAAGGTTTAGTTTTACTTGATAGAACAGCAATAGCGATCTCGTAACTTAACTCATTACGCGTAGTAGGCAGAACTATGTCCCCTGGCGCGTTTCCCCTCGGGCCCTGGGACAGAAAATCAATGGCCGTGCCAATACCCTTGTTTTATTGTCGTTGCATTGTTACTAGTCGTAAGGTCCAATGGTTACAAATACTGAGTTCAATGAAGTGCACTACCCTTTTGAGGGTTCTTTCGACGTCGCATTCGAGGCAAAAATTAATTATTTGCAATAAACTTGTTGTGTTTTATATCGGCTAGCGGCTATGAAATACTAAAGTGTTTATATTTGTCATAATATTTTATGTTCATACAAGTCAAATATACTTTTCAGAAAGGCAGATTTTTTAGAAGCTCCTGCTGGTTCTCCGTAGTCATGGACAGAGAGGACTTTATGGTTGCCTCGTACCTGAAAGTGTAAAATCATTTCACAACACTCCGTGATTAGTTAACAATGCGTATAATTGATCTAGTACATATTGGCATAATCATTACAAATTGCTTAACAACGTCGATACAAAACTAACATCCATGTTTGCAAATTATGATTTTAATTGATCGATCTGTGCAATTCGCCGCTTACTGCGGTGTGTGTGTGTGTGTGTGTGTGGTGTGTGTGTGAACTGCTCATGTTATGAGAGCAATTTTTATTGTTTATATTGAAGTATGTACTATTTTTATTTGTTTTTGTTGGTAATAGATACACCGACAATGACAGATTGTAGTTTATTAAATGTTTATTTTCACTGTGCTCGGTAGATATGCAGATTTCAAGGATCAGTGGCAAAGAATCAAAGAATCATTTTTTTCATAACAGCTATTTTGAATATTTTGTAAACAATGTCAATTTTTTTAACATACTATCGAGTTACGTGGGAACTGATAGTATAAATGGCGAATTATTATGTGTTCAAACTGAGTAGGACATGACGGTATTTCCGTCCAACTGAGCATTCCGAATGGGGAAGGAAAGACTGCCCTACGGAATACCGCGGCCATAATAACCTCGTGTTGTGTTCCCAATGATGTGTAGAGAACACTGGAGAGTTTTTGTGCTGTCAGTGGGAAGATCAAAAGCTTGGCCTGCTTTGTCTTTTACATTGACGACACAGAAATTCTCTGTGCTTACAGGTTTGGCAGAGCGAGTGTAACTCCCTTGGTGTTGCACACGTCCACGGTAACCACTTTCCATCAGGTGGACCGTGAGCTGGTTTTCCACCATAGTGGTATAAAAAAATGAATCTGTACTAGCATCAATACATCGGTATCAACCATACGATTTTTTTAACACTACCGTCGGGACCGTGCGAACGTACTTCTAATTTACTTATCATGTTAAATCGGCTCAGTTATCGAGCTGTCACTTTATGCACATTGTGGCCCAAAATGAAATAAATATTATTACGTTATAACAACAATAATAGCAGGGGAGTCGTACGCGCACCCCACGTGCCCACGCGACATGCACCCCGGGTGCATTATGACTGGGGTATTAACACCCTTCGAAATATGCGACAAAGTCGACGAATAGGTAGTTAGCTGAGATAGGGAGACAAATTGATATATCTTTATTTAGAAACGATTTACCAAACACAGACCTTACTTGTTAGCCATAACGCGAAGGTTAGATCTTCGCGGTGGAAGTGAATTGCACAGCAGCGCTAGTTAAGATTCTACTGCAATGGTACGAATGTTTGCTCGTCGTGGACTTGCGCGACGCTCGGATCAGCAATTATGATCTGTGCCTAACTAGGAATAAATTCGAAACCAAGTCTCACTTAGACGAGAGTACTCGCTTCGGAATGTCCTCGGAGCTCAAATGAGCCGAAGCCAATGCCTTTCGTGGTTAGAACATAGCACCCTTGAGACAGTAATAGACTTGACACAAAATTTTATATTACAGAAAATAAAATTCTTATCAGTCGCACCGACTAAACAACTATTCTATTCCCTAGAATGGATTTATGATCTATTCTGAATCTTATTACATACCTATAAATGGAGCATGAGAAATGTATGAGGTAGGATACGACGGTATGCCCATCCCAATTGAACAGTCCGACTGGGGAAGCACTTCCACCCTACAGAATACCACGGCTATAATAACCTCGTGTTGTGTTCCTGGCGGTGAGTAGGGTAGCCAGAGTCTCTGAAGAGTTTTTGTAATGTCAGAGGGAAGACCAAAGGCATGTGCTGATTGTTTCTTCTGTACTAACAGCACAGAAACTCTGTTCTCACAGGGTCGGTAGCACGGGTGTGACACCCCTAGTGTGGCACACGTTCATAGGTTGCGGTAACCACTTTCTATCAGGTGGGCCTTGTGCTTGTCTGCCACTTATATAGTATAAAAAAGCACAATACATTCATTTATGGATATTAAAATATTTCCGAACAATACCGTAATAATCCTAGACATTTTTATTTATGGCAAGGTCAGGCCGGTCCATAGCTCAGTGACATAATTATCGTAGAAACGATAACAATCACCTCGATATAGTGGCGACGCCTCAGCAGTCATCCGCGAGGGTATTTTCATATAAATCGAAAATATCGCGCTCGCGGCGCGGCGGCGACGCTCCGAAGTAATTTTTTGTTCGTTTTCAATACAATACTGCTTAATACCTTTTTATTGATGGTATTCTTAAGTAACAGCTGTGATAAATACAAACAGTCAGACAGAAGACATACTTTCACATTTATAATATTAGCATGAAGTATGGATAAATATATCGAATGCTTACCTACATTGGTGCCTATGACTCGTTTACCGCATAGGATGGGTCCCTAATTCAACTGAAATAAATCATAAATCCTTACACTTTTTATATTTTTAACGTGCGGAAATCCCCCTCGGATACCTCCCTGCTGGAGCCGGCGGGGGTGGTTAGTTCACATTTCGACCGACTAAAACCGCACGGCTGCCTCGGACCGGGGATGAGGTAGCCTTTGGTATATCCCTCGCTCACCCCAACTAACCCAGGGCCATAGAAGGCCTTCTCGTGTGTGGCACTATGGCGTCCCCATCTTTCCCCAGAAAGGAGGGGGGCGTCTCGGCCTGCTTCTGCTAGGGTAACAGGCAGCTCCACCTATCACCCCTAGGTCCGCGCTCATGGGGGATATGAATACACTCGCAGCATCTTGAATAGCATTAACGGCCTACGTGAGAACAAACTTAAATAAACTTTATATATTAAAAATCCAGAGTATAGCGTATAGTATTTACATGATGCCCGCAGCTACATTCTATTATCGCACTTCTCGCCATAGGCAGGGAATTCATTCTCACACATTGCGACCTGAGACGGTGCGCACTGTGCGGTATGAAAGAAACTTCATCCCACGCACACTCAAGCTGTGGAATGACCTCCCTGCTGCGGTTTTCCCAAGCGCCTACAATATGGGGTTCTTCCTCTTGAATCGAAGGGCATCAGAAGGTTTCTTCATGGTCGGCAGCGCGAGTGTGACACCCCTGGTGTTGCATACGTCCATAGGCCACGGTAACCGCATCCCATCAGGTGGGCCGTGTGCTTGTCTGCCAACTAAGTGGTATAATTAAAAAAAAAATACATGTGTATACAAAGTTTTAACGATATATTTAGTTTTTTCCTCCGCATCACGATGAGTGGCGACGTGGCTCGATGTCTTATATTTATTTTATTTACATTAGTGCGCGCTGACGCGAGCTGCTAGCCGCTAATGCGATAGTGCCCAAAACAATCGTTCGCGCCGCGCGACGACGGCACCGGCTCTCCTCGCAACATCATTGTAGCGTGTGCATGAACCGTGTTATTAATGTTTTCAGGAAAATAGTTTCCCATCTCATTTTCTTGCTTAATGCAAGAAACCACGAGACAGCTGCCACTGTTCACTATGGAAATGAGATGGATCCGTAATTGAACTCAAATGTTTTTACTGCATAATATTCAGTTCAGTTTATTATTGCTTTTTGCTCACGGTATGTGAGAAATAGAAAATAATACAACATGAAGGTTGATTTCTACACTGAATTGTTATTCAAGCGGCGTAGTGAAGTTTGAACTTGAGGCTCCAGTGGCACGAGTCGCGACTGGCGGGCAAAAGTACAAAAATTAACATTTTGGCAAGTGCGCTCTTTTATGTTCGAGCACTATTGAACTTGGTCGCCTGAATCTAAAGTTTCATCAGATTACAATATTGTGTACAGCCCAAGTACCTCGCAACAGGTTCTCGTGACATAATAGCAGTCGAATTAAATCCAACATGTGGGTATGTTGGATTTAAATCGACTGCTGTTATGTTCGCGCTTATTAAAAAAGAAAACTACTACAAGTTTTATTTTTCGCAATTTGAAATTGTAGATTAGACGTTTTCACCTCTAATTATGCTATAATCCCACAGTTTGTTAAACCACTGGAGAGAAGAGGGGCCCCTTCTCTCCATTTGTCTTTCTTCGTGCTCAATGCGTGAATACTTCTGGACTCCGATATTCCAAATGTTCATAGACCACGGTAACCGCCCGCCGTCAATCGAACCGTGTGCTTACTTGCTCCCTTAGTCGTATAAAAAGAAAAGGTAGTATGACTCAGGCGGGTGTGCAGTTGTGGTGTCGCGGTGTCGGCGCGTCATTACTTGTGTTAGTTCCGCTCGGGCGCGCGCGCCGCCCTCGCCGAGCGCCGCACCGGACGCAGCGCTGCTTGTCTCACGCGACTCGCTGACATACAGACAACTACATCCTCACATAAGGCCTCTCTCTCCGCATCTATCGAGGCTATTATTTGGATTCGATAGCACATCGATTTCTAAATGTTCAACTGTAATTAGAAAAAATATACCACTATTGAAACCTACACATACCTATACTAAGTACTGTAGTGAATTTTGTACAACAACAACAATCAGAATCAATACCGACTACGAAACCGGTGAAAATTGAAGCATCAAAATAACCTGAAGTGAATTGAAGGTTGCCACAGTATAACAAAAATTGACACATGCCATTTGACAGTACATATATTTTTTATCTATTTCTATAACATATTTACAAATGGAACAAGGTTCTCTTCTGAGCGGGCGACAAAAGAGAAAAACTGTGCAGGTAAACTAATAAGAATTTGAACTAAGTGCTATGCCCGAACTTCGCCGCAGAATTATAAGGAGAGGAATAAAATTGAACCCAAAACAAGTCAGTTGGAAACTCGAATTACCAACAATGAGCTTTTAGTTATGGATGACTTACAGTACAATGCCGGCATTTGCTAGTTTCTTATTAAAGTTTTCCTCATATGACGGGCGCGGTTGTGCTTAGAAACGTGTACCTACCTAGTAGTTGGTATGGTATCGTACGGAGTTATATTTATCCTTTTTGGTTTTTTACTAAGATATTTAATCCAATAGATAAGGCTTATATATGCTTTGAACTGGTTGCTCTGGTTAAAATGCAATTTTGAAGTAATAAAAAATGTAGGTTTAAGAAGTGTAAGGAAGTGCTAAATCTGTAAAAGAAAATAAATATGATCATCTTTAAGTTGTACACACATGCCGGCCGTGTGTCGCGACCTCACTGGAACAGCTGATTCATGACTCACGCGCCACTTTGTGTGCGATAATTATTATATTATCTGTGCAATGGCGGCATTGTTCGCAAAAGCAGCGCACCATCGACGCCAGTCACAAACGAGCGAGTCATCATATCGCGGGAATATCATCACTTGCGGCAGGCACCACTTAATGCCACCGTGTGCCACAAGTATAGATAGATAGATAATTCTTTATTGTACACCAACAGATTTACAGTAGGATAAGGAGGTATCATGTATACAGTTCAATGTACTATGGGCGGCCTTATCTTTGGAAGCGATTTCTTCCAGGCAACCTTGGGATGGACAGTAATGTTATAAAAACAAAAGATATGGTGTGGTTATCGGGTAAACTAAATAGAAAGTTTATTGAAAACAAAAGAAAGGCAGAGAAAAAGAAAGAGAGAGAGATAAGTATAAGTCATAAAACAAGTACCTGTGGGTGATTTTGTAATAATAATGAATTATTTCCCTATTACTTTAAACACACCCAGTACGATGATGCTATTGAATATTGTTCAGTATGTTTCGCAGATTCGGTAGGACACGACGGTATTCCCGCCCGAATTGAGCAGTCCGACTTGGGAAGTACCTCCACCCTACAGAATACCACGGCTATAATAACCTCGTGTTGTGTTCCCGGTGGTGAGTAGGGTAGTCAGAGTTCACTGGAGAGTTTTGTGCTGTCAGTGGGAAGACCAAAGGCTTGTCCTGATTTTGTGTTCTGCACTGAGGGCACGTAAAAACTCTGTTCTTACAGGGTTGGCAGCACATATGCGACTCCACTGGTGTTACACATGTTCATAGTAACCACTTTCCATCAGGTGGACCGTGAGCTTGTCTACCACCTAAGCTGTATAAAAAAATAATTGTGAAATTTGGTGAAATTTGCCACATTATATAGCATTTAGGCATAAGCATTGCGAACATTAATGATCGAAAGTTTCCAATTCTGAAATTATGAATATATTCCCCACATAATGCTAAAAAGTTTTCAGGCATAAGCCACGGGCTCAGGTAGATGAATGTGTGTTATCTAATGAATTAATTAACAAGGAATTTTAACAAACTCGTTAGTTAAACACTAACTTGTGGATGTACCCAGCTTCAGGCTACAGGCCCTCAAGGTCTATTTTTACATTTTGAATGAAACTTTAAAGCATTTAGTATGCTAACTATTCAAATGAAGTCGTTATTGAGAGTCCATTATGGCAATTAACTTCAAATAAACACCATTTTCTACTTACAATACTATAACTTCTTTTTAATAAAATCAAATTATTCACTATTTGTAACAGGTCAGTAACAAACTTTACAATTATCGTGATTAACTAAATAAATAAATAAGAATTTGTTTGAATTGTATTTGTCTATCACAAAGGTACGGTGGTGTACAAATTGTATATTACATTCACTTATCTCATGGAACTTACTTTTGCCGACGTTTCGGATGCGTCACATGTTTGCGAGCGTCGACTTTACAATTTACAATGAAAATTGATGAATCAACTCGACCAGTAGCGTGCAGAAATAAATTAGAGTAGATACACATTTACTAATCAAAATTTACTGAAAATCAAATAATCTAATTACACTGATTATCACAGGCAGCTTAGTCTTTGAATTGTTGTAAGTACATAGTCACAAACGACGGACCTACATACGTCGTCGTTACAAAAGTGGGACCTTCACTACTTTGCGAAATATGAACTCGATTCCCACTTTAAGCAAATATTAATCATAATTTAGGGAAAAACAAAACAACAAGGTAATTGCTAGGTTCCTATCATCTTACTATCAATATTAAATCGAAGGCTGCCTGATAAACTTTTCACGACATATCCCGCGATTCCAAATCTTTGGATCTGGTCTTTCCAAACATGGTTGAGTAACTTTCCCAACACTTATCGAGAAAACTACAGATACATCTTTAACTTACTCACATAATAAAAGGGAGATATGACTTTTGTGAACATCTCTCATTAAATACGAAACTAATATATGTTAGGTTGTATCGATGCGTATTCGTTTCATCATTACTTTGTATATATTTTCCAGTCAACAAAACATTCCATCAAATGAAATGGTTTCCTGGTGCGATGCTCGGTACGTAATTGTATTAGTTTGTGTTCCTCGATTCGTTATCTGTCAGTAGATAAGCAGGAGGCGGGCGGCTATCAAAAGCGTATCTGACTTCTCACAAACTCTTTGTTCCATTTAATGTAATTGCATCGAAATAATTCGAGCGCGATGACTCAAACACCCATCGGTATCCTGTTTATATCTGAGGCGTTTGTTTATACTAAATAAAACGTAAAATACTGAGATTTTAAAGAGGGTGCCTCTGCCGGGAGGCGCGCGGAGTCGAGGAGGGAGGTTAGGCGTGCGATTGTTTCATTTTCTCTGATTGAGCCCACCAATATTGTATTTCTGACAAGCTCCGTGAACTTCCTGTAATGACGTCGATCTCGGTGCTGTTTTCTTGTTACTTCGTTTGTGTAGTAATCATGGTAATGTTATAGTGATTTGTTTTCTTGATTAGTCTATAACCATTGTTCCTCTAACAAATGAACAATATTAACGAAGCAGAAATAGACTACTGCCTCTGCTACATTCAGAATTACGGCCATAAGACCTTCAGGATTCTTCTACTATACCTGTTTCTAGTCGATTCCTATCTGTACTATAGCTCACCGGGCACAGTGGTCAGACTACAGCATATTCACATCCTATTGTGTTCCAACCAGAAAGTGTGGTGCGAACTTTAAACTTTTAATATGAAACAAATGATGAAAGCGTCTTAAAATATTAACATTTCCTTTACAATAAATATATATATAAGACAATGTCCAAAGCGTCGTGCTACCCGCGAGTGCGGAGGGCGCAGGTCGCAATTAATCAGCGTCAAATTATTAAGTATTAATAAATGAACGCGCGTCAGCGCTGGAGGCCGATGGCCGACGGCGACGCGCTGTTCATCTCTCAACAATTAAACAAATAATCAATTAAAATATTTATTGAAAGGTTATTGAGTGCACACGACTTAACCAGCTCAAGAAATGAATTTATGATAAAAACAAGCCCATTGCGTTTTATGTATTATTTTAATTCGTTTTCTTTTTAAGCCCCGACGCAAATACGACAGGTTGTTATAAGTCTAATGTGTGTCTGTAGACGAGTGTGATCTTAGCTATGTTTAAAAAAAAAACCGGTCTGAGATGGTCGCCGCCACAAAATGATGGAGTGCATATTTTTCACAAGTCCCTCAATATGAGTATGAAATGAAAGGGCTTGACTAGTAAATTACCATACACTATGATAAAATTCAAATTCAAAATGGCCGCCACCGCAACATGGTGATTTTTTTTTTTACATCTGCCTCAAAATAATATCAGATCAAAAGCTAGTACATCAATTTAACAAGTGTAAAATAAAAAAAATAATAACCCCCGTCAGAAAAAACAACCTACAAAAGATGAAAATAAATTGTTTCCTTTAATTTGATAAACCTAGTCAAAGTTAGGTCAAAGTCATTTATTCACATGAATGTATATAAATAGAATAGTCTTAAGATATGGCATCCCGTGTACATTCTACCATTATGTTATGGTATGTAAATATAAATTTTAGCATGCACGTAAATCAATAATAAATCATTGAACAATAGTAATACATGTCAATGAAATATTTAGTAAAGCATTTTTTTTTTACTTTATTATTATTAAAGTAAAAAAAATGTCAAATCAAATTAATAATAATCAGCTCAGTTAATAGCAAATATAAAAAATTAAATAAAATAAGGGGTATCAGAAGGTTTCTTCATGGTCGGCAGCGCGAGTGTGACACCCCTGGTGTTGCATACGTCCATAGGCCACGGTAACCGCTTCTCATCAGGTGTGCCAGTGTTAAAAAAATAAAAAAAAATAAAAGTTCAAATAAATTTCAGTAATCGCTTTAGATATTAAAATTTTTTTCAAGTTTGACTCAATCCAGCTATATTGTGATGAAGTATATATAAATATTTATTGGAGAAAAAACTGAAGTTCTTTTGAATTAATTTCGTAACTCACGGTCTTGAATTATTGTTTTGCTATATTGTTGTATGTTCATGATGAATTCAGTCAGACTATCAAAATTTATACTCATTTCGTAGTTATTAACTGTACCGGAGTATCTATGAAACATCGTAAATTCATACTGCAACTCGTTGTTCGAGTCCAAAAAGTAGGCATAATTGTGAGTTTCAGTCTCTGATTTGAGATGTTTGTTAAAGAGTTGTATTCTTGCGAGGGATATGCCTGTCAACCTCACCTTCAGCAACCAAAGTGACCCACAGGCGGCGTGCGTTTTAGTCGGTTCGAGTCCGACATAACCTCCTTCTCCGGCTCCGGTGGGGAGGTATCCGTGGGGATTTTGCGCACGTAAAAAAAAAAAAAGAGTTGTATTCTTTAATTGAATACGTGTGCTATGTCTGTATTTATAAGTTGGCGCACAAATTATTATATTTGTATGTGTTGTATAATATTCTCAAGTAGGTACTTGTTTTATATAATAAATAATGTTTGTAAGGTTATATCATGAAAATCATCTTCGCCTATCATTATAATACAACAGTCCGACATATTAAAGCCCTTAGTCTTATATTGTATGTTCAAGCGCCTCACACACATCACACGTCCTATTAACGGAGTTATCTGCATAATTAATTTAATTGCAACTAGGTACCTACTTTGTATGCACTAAGGATTTATAATACCAGTCAACAATTAAGATTGCACCGTTAACATCTTAGAACAAAACACACCCAGTTGGTTTTATTCTAAGTTTCTGAATTCCGCACATGATGATTCGTCCGGGATATTGAACTAGCTAAGATATCATATTAATCAAGGATTAGGGAACATCAATTAAATTTTTTGAAGAAATCAATTCATCGAAATACCTTATAAGAGGTCACAGCCGGGGGTTTGGTGTCTCCAAATTGCTTGGAAGTTACAGTGTTAATCTCGTAGTATCGTTACCCAACACTCGCATAAGTAGTATATTAAGTTAATAAAGGATTTACAAGCTCAGTAAATTACTTATTATTGTAATAAATAGTCAATTGTACTGTGAGCCGTTAGGACCTTTGAATACCGGCGTTAGTGATTTAAGTTACTAAATGTGTTTCCGTTGAGGTAGGAGACGACTCATGGAGGTAGGATGGTATATAGAATGTGTCAATGTTCCATCAGACGGCACAAAAACTCTTGTGCTTACATGGGCAGCGAGTGTGACGTGACTCCCTTGAGTTGCACACGTCCATAGGCCACGATAACCACTTCCCATCCGGTGGGTCGTGTGCTTGTCTGCCACCTAAGTGGTATAAAAAGAATTGGTTGATATTGCAGTAGGGAATCTTAATTATTCACTTAACTTTGAGTTATGATCGGTATTTTGCACAGTACGATTTTATGAGTGCTTATGAGTTTTGCATTAAATTATTACCTATTAGATAAAATTTAGTTAAAACTATTCGTATTTATAGTCATACTTGTATCCGTTCATTGTGAAATTGTAAGGGAGTTATTACTATCACAGTCCCATTTATGGAACATTTTGTTTTGTTAAAATTTGTTTCAGGAACAATATAATTGAATGAATATTATTTATTAAATATACAAGAACAGTTCAGCGTTAACCAGGTATTGGTGGGAAGTGTTATATTAATCATATAGTGTTGCCATACAACATTTGGTTTACGCCACAATTAGGTGTTACCTATAATCCATTTGGTTAGGTACTCAAAAAGGGTAAACAAATCGTAAAAAGGGTTCTTTTAATGGGGGCATTTTCGCTCTGAAATAAAAAGAAACCAAAATAAATCATTTTATAACTTAAAATACATTTCTTTTCTTATATTTTTCTATATTTAACTACTTTAACTACTTAGCTGAAAAACCTTAATACCTACCTACTCTGCCTACCATAAAGAAACTAAAAAGACAGGTATTACTGTATACTGTATACTATTGCGATATACTGTTTAAGTCCGATGTTCTACTTATTGTTTTCGCAGCGATTTGTAGAATTTGATTGTTTCCATATGTGTATAGGTGTTGACTTTGCTATATGTGTATAGTTGTACTGTACAATATGATGATTTTTAGCGCTCTGTGGATCTTCACGAATAAACTTCACTTGTGTGGGTATATCTAAATTTTCTATGACAGGTGTAGCGCTAGCCTGTTGCAATGGATCAGAGTGCGCTAGTACAGATATATGGTTGTTCGGTGTTTGTGGTCGTTGTTTCATATTTGAGGTTATTACATTCAACTTCAAGGTTGTGTTAATGACATATTCAGAACTTTGTTTTGTAATTTTTAAACTCTCAATGTCCTGTCTGAGACTAGTGTTTTCTTAGGAAAGGGTTTCAATTTTGTAGGAGCAAAAAGTTGTAATATTATTATTTAAGCGTTGCCATGTCAGAAGTCGGGGGACCTTGGATCGTTCCGATAATATGACGGAGTGCTGTACCAGTTGCCCCTTACCAAGTCCCCCCGACATGGCAACGTTTGAATAAAAATATTACTAGGTTCATCAAAGTTTACGGGCGCAATTTATTTTCAACTTTTTGGAGGTTGTTGTTCTAGTAATAAGTGTTCGCGCCGTGTCTATGACATAGGGGCACTGTAGCAAAACCGGTTCCCCGAGCGAGCTCCGTCCGCGCGCCCCACCTTCGCCGGACCGCCGCGCCATCTTCAATCCACCGATTCAACTTGTGTTCGCACCACGTACTATACGTGAACTATATTTGTAACATTTTAAGATACATTAAATTCATTCTGAATATTGGACGCGTCTCCCATTTTTTATTTCTATAATCAAGACCCCAGTATTCGCCATATGGTGACCCCGACGTGATTGGACACTAAACTTATTTGCCATGCCGCAAGCTGAGTTGTGAAGGACGAAAGGTCACGGATTCCGTTCGCTGCTTTGGACTTAGGAGCCAGGTGTGGGAGAAGATTATTCCAGACGCCTGGTACTATCCTACACTTTTGAGAAGACGGAGAACGCCGAGATTAGATTTTATTGGATCCTGAAAGCACATGAAAACTTTTGGACCCATACCACAACTTCAAGACAACCCTTGCTTCAAGCCAGCCGGTCAGCGTACGACGACGCCCGCAGCCAAGGTTTAGCCGGGGAAGTGTACCAATCCCATTTTTTCCTACTTATAATTCTAATCCTTCTTTTCCATTTTATTTGATTGCATGTTGTCAATTCTAATAAGCTCATACTTTCTTCTAATTTATTTATCAAGGCTTGCCTACACAAAAAAGCTCTGCCTATTTCGTTGCAAGCGAAATAAAACCAATACGCCTACGCTCGATTTATTCACAGTTCTTTTGCGAGTAGGTACCTACTAGCGTGCCTACCTGCGCCTATTTATCCGTGCGTTGCTTTGTTTAAATTATATTTTTGTACTCGCTTTGCTTAATTTGGTTTTTCGTTTGTAAAAAGATGGCTGACCTACCTGCCCTCATTATTACTAGGAGCTCGATAAAGGGCCGAATTACCAAGTTTAGAAATTATTTAGCCAAAGTAACCGGTTATGATAATGTTTCTACAGACGAAATAGGCGAGCTTGCAATAAAATTAGATCGCTTTCGTGACTTATTCCGACAATTCGACGCTGTTCAATTACAAATCGAAACCTCATCTCCGACCACGTTGGAGGCAGAGCTTGATGCGCGCGAGGACATAGAACAGGACTTTATTTCCCTACTAACAGCCGCTCAGAAACTTGTTGATACATCAAACGACAAGCCTGAGTTCACTAGCCTCAAATCTGAGGACTCGCAGTCGCAATCGCATTACGGTCATCGTGATGACCTAAATTTTAGATTACCGATTATTAAAATTTCTAATTTCGATGGTACTTATTTCAAATGGTTAGAATTTCGAGACACTTTCAATTCTTTGATTCACGAAAACGAACGCATTAAGCCTATACATAAGTTTCACTATCTAAATTCATATTTACAAGGAGAAGCTTCTCAAGTAATTGAAAATTTAGAGGTCACGACCGCTAATTACGCGGAGGCCTGGAGCTTACTTTGCGAGAGGTACGATAATAAAAAACTATTAATAAGCAACCACCTCGACTCTTTGCTTAATATCCCGCCGGTAGGTCGCGACTCGAGTAAGGGCTTAAGAAGTTTAGTTGACCATATCTCCAAAAATCTACGGGCCTTGACGACACTGGGTCAGCCCACTAATAATTGGGATTCAATAATAGTCCACATGGTCTCTAAAAAGCTCGACAGCAGCACTCATTTAAAATGGGAGGAGTATACCAACTCCTTGAAGGACATGGCCTCACTTGCCGAATTCAATAAATTTCTAAAGGCTCGCGCTGATATTTTAGAGTCTGTCCAACGTAATAAGCCTGAGCGTGTCGCATCCCATACGCACTCACATAAGTTACCGGTGAAATCATTACAAATTTCAGCCACCTCCGGCGCTCCAGATGCCGCTTCTGCCACATCAGCAACGTGTGTCTTCTGTGGCGGCGAGCACCGCATCTACGACTGCTCTTCATTTCTCTCCAAGCCCATTGAGGAGAGGATTTCCGAGGCGGTGAAGATAAGGCTTTGCCTTAATTGTCTGCGCAAGGGTCACACATCTCATCGTTGTCGTTTGGGCCCCTGTTCGAAATGCAAAAGGCGCCATAACACTTTACTGCATAAAGAGGTATCTCAGGCTTGCAATTCTCCGGTAGACACGCCACCGCCGTCTGACCACCGTGTAACGACCGGCATGGCGACGTCTTACAATAATGTGTTACTGTCTACAGCGCTCATTGATGTTATTAACCCTAAAACCAACGCATGTCACACCGTTAGATGCCTTTTAGATAGCGGGAGTCAAACTTCTTTAATCACTTCTAACCTTAAACAACGCTTACAGTTGACTCCTCAACTCAATAATACAAACGTGGTAGGTGTGGGTAACATTCCACTGTCCGCTATGCCCGAGCGTTGCGTCATACGCATTAAGTCTAAACATGACAAAAAACTAATATTGAATACGTCATGTCTAGTTTTACCTACTATCTCCGGTAGAATGCCACATAAATATTTTGATTTTGATATTACACAATTTAAACTTCCTCCTAAAATCAAACTCGCAGATCCCAACTTCAATCAACCAGCACCAATAGATGTTTTAATAGGTGCCGATCTCTTTTGGTACCTTATTGGATACGAGCAGATTGGTTTAGGAAAGGGCTTTCCTATTATGCGCAAGTCTAGGCTAGGTTGGTTATTAGCAGGCCCTATGTTTAACAAGACTCCCTCAAAACAGTCTTCATTTCATTCACTCCTGCATTGCAATCATATTACTACAAATGATACTTTAAACGAGGAGTTGACGAAATTTTGGCAGCTGGAGCAGATTCCCCAGTCTACCGCACTTCACACGGACGTAGAAGCCGAATGTGAACAGCATTTTGTCACTCACACGTACCGCACCAAAGATGGTAGGTTTTGTGTGCGACTTCCTTTAATTACTGAGCCCAATTGTTTAGGTGATTCGTACAGGTTAGCTAGAAAACGTTTCATCGGCTTGGAAAGGCGTTTCAAAAGAAATCCTGAACTTAAAACTTCCTATCAACAATTCATCTCCGAGTATGCTGATTTAGGCCATCTTTCTGAGTCAAAGACAAAGCGCCCTGATAATTCATTTTTTGTGCCACATCATCCTGTTCTCAAACCATCTAGTGAGTCCACTAAAATTCGCGTTGTTTTTAATGGTAGTGCTGCTACCACATCTGGTTATTCAGTAAATGATCTCCAGATGGTCGGGCCATGTATACAGGATTCGTTATTTAATATTTTACTTAGGTTTAGAATTTATAAATATGTTTTAACCGGTGATGTGGAGAAAATGTATCGCCAGATCTTGATACAAGACTGTGATTGTAATTTGCAATTAATTTTGTGGCGAAACAACGAAAATGAACCGTTAAAAACATTAAAACTTAAAACGGTTACCTACGGCTTTTCTAGTGCCAGTT
Organism: Eilema griseolum; assembly: GCA_963662185.1. Lineage (NCBI taxonomy): Eukaryota > Metazoa > Arthropoda > Insecta > Lepidoptera > Erebidae > Eilema > Eilema griseolum. The sequence continues at coordinate 274,025 of OY759247.1, forward strand.
TTTTAAGCACGCGTTGCCTATGGCAACTGGGAGAAGAAGCCGCAGACGAGAACATTAAAACCATAATTCAAAACGACTTTCTAGTTGACGATCTGTTAACAGGGGCTGACTCGGAGCATGAATTATTAGACATCAAGGTTTCAATTGAAAGGGCCCTATCGGCCGGATGTTTTATTTTACGCAAGTTTCGATCACACTCATCCTTTATTTTAAATTCTTGTCAAGATCTCAGCCCCCCAGGCAGTCTGATACTGAGCTCACACTCACACACTCTTGGAGTAGGCTGGGATTCTGCTACTGATATAATACATTTCCCCACTCAATACAATACAAAAAATGATTGCCCGACCAAAAGGTCTATTTTATCTGATACTTGTAAAATATTTGACCCATTAGGTCTCCTATGTCTACTGACTATAGTGCCTAAACTATTAATACAAAAATTGTGGCTCGCTAAAATTGATTGGGATGAACCCGTGCCTGATTTCATTGAGACATCGTGGCGACAATTTGTTAATGGGTTGACTCAATTGAGGTCGCTGCGAATACCTCGGCACGTGTTATGCGATGTCCCTAGCTATATAGAAATGCATTGTTTTTGTGATAGTAGTAACAACGCGTACGCAGCTTGTGTTTACTTGAAGTCTATGAATGACCGAGGCGATATCACTGTCCGTCTCCTTTGCGCTAAGGCTCGCGTGAGTCCTGTCGCGCCCACTACTATTCCTCGACTGGAGCTCTGTGCGTCAGTGCTCGGCGCTCAGCTGGCTAGTGCAGTCGTGCGCACGCTTCGTTGCAAAATAATGCGAATTTGCTACTGGACTGACTCATCCATCGTGTTAGCGTGGTTACGAACTAGTCATAACAAATTAAAACCTTTTGTTTCGAATAGAGTGGCTACTATTTTAGAGCTAACTGAAGGTTCTGTTTGGCGTCATGTGCCCACTGCATTCAACCCTGCTGATTATGCCTCGCGCGGTGTTGATGCACATCAACTACATCAGCTAGATATGTGGTGGAAGGGACCCCCTTTTCTGTATGAACCCGAATGCAATTGGCCACAGTTAGCCACTGATAGGCTTATCGATAGCGATATACCCGAATTAAAAGTTAACGTAACATTAACGAGTCAGTATCAGGTGAATGAATCATTAATTAACTTCAACAAATATTCCAAACTAAAAACCATTCAACGTTCTTTTGCATATTTACTTAGATTTTTGCATAACTGTCGCCATAGTGACAGTAAACTCACCGGAGTTTTGCAGCCTGAGGAACTCGAATCCTCATTTAAACAATTAGTGAAAATGTCGCAGTTTGATAGTTTCCCTTTGGAATTAAATATTCTTCAAAATAAACAAACTCTTAATTCGAAAATTTCTCTAGTATCTTTGAATCCCTGCTTAGATAGTGAACACATTTTACGTGTAGGTGGACGCTTGAATTCACCCTTCTATCCTTATGAGAAGCGCCACCCTATGCTTTTACACGCTAAACATAGGCTTACTAGACTACTTTTTCAGCAGGAGCATCTGCGCCTTCTACACGCTGGGCCGCAGCTTCTTCTTGGCTCCATAAGGGAGTACGTCTGGGCGATTGGCGGCCGCGACCTAGCTCGTACTGTCGCTCGGCAGTGTGTCACGTGTCGGCGCTTCGCTGCCAGATCTATCACCCCCCTTATGGGGGCTCTGCCCCCTGCGCGCATAACTCCTGATTTCCCATTTATTAGTGTTGGTGTCGACTTCGCTGGACCGTTTTTGATCACTGATAGGAAGGGAAGAGGTTGCAAAATAACCAAATGTTATTTAGCCATCTTTGTTTGTACTAGGTTTAAGTGTGTTCATTTAGAGGCTGTGAGTCAACTATCGAAAGAATCATTTATTTTATCACTACGCCGTTTTATCTCGAGACGTGGGAAACCACGAGAAGTTTTCTGCGATAACGGTAGAAATTTTGTCGCTGCCGCTAAAGAAATAGGCGATTTTCTAAAATCAAATTCCTCTTCTATATCCTCTTTCGCGTCAGATGAAGGAATAAAATTTAATTTTCAGCCGGCTTATGCTCCACATTTTGGCGGTTTGTTTGAGTCGGGCATTAAGTCAGCGAAACACCATCTTAACAGAATTTTAGGCAACTGTCACCTAACTTACGAAGAGTTGGCAACATTGTTCAATCAAGTAGAAGCCATCCTTAACAGTCGTCCTTTATGTCCTATCTCTTCGTCCCCTAACGATTTCCAACCTTTAACTCCAGGTCACTTCATCATCGGCCGCGCCTTAACGTCTCTGCCATCGCCCATTTTGGATGGTATCAGCCAATCCCGCTTAGACCGCTTTCAGAGACTCGAGGCATTGAGGCAGCACTTCTGGAAGCGTTGGCAGTTGGAATACGTCACCGAGCTTCAGCAGAGAACCAAGTGGCGTGTTCCTGACCGTCCCATTCAGCTGGGCGACTTGGTGATCGTCAAGGAAGAGAACGCGCCTCCTCTACACTGGCGTCTAGGACGCATCTCTAAGCTGTTTCCCGGGTCAGACGGGATCTCACGTGTGGCTGATGTTGCCACAATTGCTGGCACCTATAGACGAGGGTTGAAATATTTATGCCCTTTGTTTGATTCAACAGAAGCATTGAAGACGAAGGTCTTCAAGGGCCCCCAGGATGTTCGCGCCGTGTCTATGACATAGGGGCACCTGTAGCAAAACCGGTTCCCCGAGCGAGCTCCGTCCGCGCGCCCCACCTTCGCCGGACCGCCGCGCTATCTTCAATCCACCGATTCAACTTGTGTTCGCACCACGTACTATACGTGAACTATATTTGTAACATTTTAAGATACATTAAATTCATTCTGAATATTGGACGCGTCTCCCATTTTTTATTTCTATAATCAAGACCCCAGTATTCGCCAATAAGTAAGCAATGATAAGTTACAGGCACTTTGTTCATTTACGTTAAGATAGTAATTATTTCGAGACCTTCGAGGCTAAGCCAACCTTCAGATTTTTGGGATGTCAGTCAGTTCAGTCAGGTCGTGTTGGCAGGTGAGAGCACTGCTGATAGTGAGAATCACGTGTTCTACAAGACTTCTATGAATTAATTTGACACTTGCTAACCGCCGATGTGCGGCCCGCCATCTTGAAACTATCATAAAACACTCGTGTTGTGTGCTTCGGCGTGGTGCACAATAGAGCCTTGAGTGAACTGGAGCGAACTGAATGTCTACGGAGTTTTATTGTGGCGGTACAATGCGCGAAAACTTTTGCCATGCAAAATATTATATATGCAACTTGGATTAAATTAATTCACAACAAACTCAGTGCTTCACGTCTTTCCAAGACGACTAATTGCACCGGCACTACCTACTTTTGTTTTTACTAAGACTTTTATATAGCACAAATAAATAAGCAAAAAAATATTGATGCACGATATTAGAGTAAGTAAGTAGCTATTACCTATTCTAATTCGTAATATTTCGGCCTGGCCTGCAGTAGACAGTGCGGCACTTCGCACTGTCTCGGGAGAATCCCTGTCAACTTCCAATTTTGTTTGTTAGTTAGATGTGTCCTTTGTGAACAAAAATGTCAACCAATTAAATGATGACATAATTTTATTGAAATTTTGTCGAGTTTTTGCTAATATAATTCTGTTTAGATCTATCAAACAAACGGAAACGATGTGCCATTTTGATGACGGTGCGACTTTTGCTGACATGACAGAGATAGTAATATCATTACTATGAAGTATGTATAGGCATAAGCGAGATAGAACATCTGAAACGGTAGGAAGTTGTAAAAGTCAATGTGACGCTACACATCTGAGTGGATGAACGTTATAGGGTTAGTAGCCACTGCACTGCAGTAGGACTATCATGGCAGCCTTCAACACTATTAAGAAATGTCATAAGACGCTTTACCGTAGATAGACACAAATATATTTCTAACTTCTTTAATTTCTTACGTTTTGAGATTAACTTTTTGGCTGTGACTATGTGAAGATTTCGAGTGTTTGTTGTTGTTTTCTGATGTTTATGAAGTAACTTGTGTAATAAAGTTTAAAAGTGTTAATTCTGATAACTGACGTAGATACGAAGGAAGTGTCTCCGGTTTCATAAGTGGCTGAATTCGTTTTCATCCGGCTTTTGTTATTTTTGTTATTTTTCAACTACTTAATTACCTTTTATATCGTGATTTTTTATTATAACAAAGTCGTTTATCAAATATAGTAGATACGATAAATAGATGTTACAACATGGTGTTCGTTTCACATGATTATTTGACCGTTATCGTTATTCTCTTCCTACCTAACTAGAATTTTAAGAGCATTCACAAGTATCACAGAATTCGATACACCATTGTTTACGGACAAACCTATGTTAGTTTCAAATGTGATATTTTATTAGGTACATGACCTTCTCAATATTTACATAATTCACATTTCATGTACAGCGTCTATCTATATATAGCTAAATAAGTTGCTCTTGCTAAATGTTGGTGAAGGTTATTTCTAGATTAACAACAAGATAGTTTATCGGATGTATCGGAATTGCATGTCCAGAGTTCAGAGTTAATATAATTATTTTTTGAGATGAAGGTGATAGAACAATAATCGCAATTTGTTAAGAGCTTTCCCACCCGGGCATCTTGGTTCGTTCGTTCGTATCCGATGGACGGGCGTCTTAAGATTACGCGCAAACATATCTGGCGGCGCGCGGTGCGGCTCCACAAAACCGAATTATATTATTTGTTCTCTGATGTTTGAGTTGGGAGCGCTCCACGATCTTTACATTGTAAAACAAATTTGCTGTGTTAGCGTTTCTTTTGCATTTGTATGACTTCAAGTAGATATTGTGCCTACCTCTTCGCAAAATATACCTTTAGGCAAAATTAAAATTTATTTAGTCGATAATATCGTCGGCAGATGTTTTTTCGATAAATGCAAATCCCGGCAGAGTAGAATTTGGACCACCCCATCTCTTACCATCCGGTATCGTACAAGGCGAACTATAGATAGGGCTGTTTAACATCAGCCCAGACTCAACCTCAGATATATGATAGTGCTCGGAAGACGACAATAGCCTCACCCCCTATTACGTGGGACCGAATTCAATAATGGTGAAATTTGGTGCTGCGTAACCCTCCAAATACACACAACATACAATACAATTTACAGAGTGCCTTTCTATGAATGCAAATTAATAATTTGTGGCACGTGGAAATCTTTTTATACAGTAATAATATTATAATATCAACAATGATTATGCAGTTATTGCAGCGGATAACATAAACCTTGCAGTATAAGACATGAGCTTACACCAGCTAGCGACTGCGTAGCCGCCCAGGATTTGATACCTTTGTAATAATCTGTACAACAAGAAATTTATAAAATATATAATTGATAATCCTTTTATATCTATATTTTACCATTTATCTCTATGGAAGTGGATGCCTATAAGGGGAGAAGGAGGACGAAATTGAGGTGTGGACTGTGTGAATGATGATATGGTAAAGAAGGAAGTGAATATTAAGATCACTGCAACTAGATATGAATGGAAAAAGAATACATGTTGCGCACCCCAAATATACTTGGGATAAGGGCAGGAGGATGATGATGATTGTCATGAATGTGATCCTATTTATTACGTGTCTTACTAAATTTTACTATTTAACAGGAGGTTCAATTGACTCCCAAATTTAAAAGAAACACAATTTATATGAGTCAATATATACCGGTTTTATTCACTGTTAAACCTTAAATATATAAGTTTAAAATTTAAATTACTTTGTATAGAATTTTTTTCCATTATGATTCGAAACGGGTCATTCTACGCAAATCGTATCTAAACGTGTACCAAAATCTGCAGTTAACTGAAAAAAGAATGTTAGCAAAAATAAACCCTTCCTTTCAACATAACGGGGTGAAAAGACAAAGAATAACAAATGAACAGCCGTCCCGCCGCCGTACAAAAGGAAATTACTTTGGGACGCGTAAAAAATTGTCATTATTAGCAAATTACGGAACAAAGGAGCTTGTTGAGTGTAATTACGTGCGTGTTTGTATCAAATGCTCGTTTGCGCGCGCGCTGCGCCTCGCGCCTCGCGCCTCGCGCCTCACACCTCGGGGTGCGTATGAATATGAATGCGGTGCAAATTGTCCACGTGTCTCGGGTAATTGAGAGAAAATTTGTTTTTGAGTACGAAGTGGAAGTGGTTGATTGTTATGTGAATATGTATTCACATTACAATCACCAACTTCCCCTTCGTACTGATATTCCTGATATTTCCTAACTGATGGTACAGTTTCAAAGATACTACATTCGTTTATAAATTAATTGTTAACTTTAGTAACCGAATAACTGGCTCATGTCAGTAGTTGGTGTTTAGTAATTTATTTATTTAGCTTACTACGTGCTACCTGGAACCTGTAACAACATGCAGTTTCACAGCTACATCAAGCTGCTCCAGAACTTTTTACTAAAAAATTCTCCAGCCCAGGGTTGCCCGAGAGGTTGTAAGAGTTTAAATTGTTTTTGTGATTACGCGAGTCATTTGCATACTTGACGTACAATAAATAAATATTTCCATTATTTATATGTGTGTTGATTTCTATTTGCTATTGCGCTAAATAAATATATAAATTACTGTAAACCTTTTTTCTTTGCATGCAAAAGTATCGTATTATAGTAAATACAGAAGTATATTTAATTTTTAAAGAAATATCTTTACAGGAAAAGGAAAAATGATAGGTATTGTTATACGCCCATAAGGTGGTATTCTAGCCCAGCCCCCCTGGGTAGTCAGCAGGCACTGCGACGTAAGCAGTAGAATTGCTTAAACAACGAAGCCGTGATTTAATCTGAAATTAGTGAAGACAGAGTGTAAAGTAAATAAGACATGATTCGCGTAAACAAATAAATAAATCTTGTGTCTGCATCATTGAGACAAACATACGATAACTCAAACAGTATTAAACACACGAAGTAACTCTCGAGCATTTACATATTAATGGGCCCACGTTAGATATGAAGATTCGAACAAAAACTTGTAACACAACATGGCGCACTCCATTAGCATAATATATCTCTTATTAATAATCCAGGAAAGCGTCTCGCGTCGATTAACGCGATCCCGGGATGTTCCCGGAGCGCGGGCTTCATTACATTAGCGGTACAATGGCGACTCCGCGCCGCCACAATGGGCGCGGCGCACAATGCGCGGCCTGGTGCAACGCGACCCGTAACTCTGTTACACTGCTCCGTAATACTTTTAACATTTCTGTTCCCTCGAGTAATTATGGCTTTATATTATTTGCATGGAAATGCATTCATCTAATAAAATGTCAAATGTCGAACAATGCGATGAATTTATAATATCCTGATGCGTGGAATTATTTATGATGTATTGGGATCAAATCTGTCACATTTTCATGTTTCGTTTTACACAACACATTTTTTTTAGAGAGATATTCGTAGTGTTTTTTATAATTAATTAATCTCTTTCACTTATTTCAAACTTTATAGATTAACTGTTTGTTCCATTTTGCAAGGAGAACTTCGCACCTTTTAATGATAAATTTATCGTCAAACGATCAAATTCCACGTCAATGGAAAGTTAGTGGTCGATTGTAACTGGCTCGTTTCATTTAATAGTCAGAAGCCAAGCTTTTATGATTTCACTTAAAAATTTCTTGGAAAGTAAGAAATATAAAATAGTTGTAGAGAGTTATAGAAGCCGGACGTGGTCTGGCACTTACTTCCCGGGAAGTTGCGCGGGCTCGCGGCACACCTAGAGATTTTTAAATGTTATTTTAACTGGCTAGTTCCCGGTCACCTCGATCTACATCGTACAGTTCTTTCACTTAGCCAAAGTTCTCACAATCGGACTATTCTCTTAGTTTAAGGAACTACCTACTGCAGTTTCACTAAGACTTGCTGTCTAGACCTTGATACTATTTTATTTTTATGAATTATTGAGTAAGTTTTTATGCTAGTAAATGATATTGCTCCACTAACAGATCCTTTGGTAGCAAATTCATCGCTACCAAAGGATCTGTTTCTACTCTCACATCTGAGGACCAGACTAATGACTGACAGTGCCTTATCACTATCGGGAATCAGTAATTCAATAACAATAATCCTGAAAATAGATCGAATTCATATTTTTTGTAAGAATAGTATTAACAGTAGTAGACAATCAACTCCCGGAAAATTGGTAACTAATCAACCATAGCAAGCTAACTTAAAACGTCGGTCTATTCCACTCTAATACCACATTTCTAATGGGAATCAAATACTAAACAATGGTAGACTAAGAAAGAAATAACGTTAGGTTTCTATAACCCCCTCCTGACACACCTTGCAACACTTCCGCAATCACAACTCTTGTTGGAGCGCGCCTGTATCGACGCAGGCGACTCATATCCACCGGCCGGCCGATACGGAGAACAAAGCCGCCGACCGGAGATTGCACTCAAATACATTTTTCCGCAACCCGCCACCCCTTTACACGGCGGGTACAATGGCAAGGGACGCTCAGGCGGTGACGGAACACGGCTAACGAGCGCCTTTGTTGCACTACGCGGCGTTCATTGGGGCATTGTGCTGCGTGGGGAAAGAGACTGCACCCGCGCGAGGATAATGTGTTACACCGGGTTATTGTTGGAGGTGACGAGATAAATAACCGACGTGTTTAGGCTTTTAAGTAATTAATCGTATCTGACAATGGAACTTGACTTTTCCATATTCATATTTAGATTGTTTGAAATTTGCTATTGGAAACTTATCTATTCTTTAACAAAACAGCTGAATCATTTGGTACTAACTTAATGCAGCACAAATATAAAGATTCCGTAAGCATTGCTAATATGCAAACGACAAATAAATGAGATATGAAAAAAAAGTTTCAACTCTCTTCATTATTGTGAAAAATTAAACCATCATCGTGTGAATATATTGCTATCTCTATTATCATTTCACAACCGACAATAAAACTGTGAACTGAGAAAGTCACAGCTGTAACTGTAAGCAGTGGGAACTCATCGAAACAAACGGTAGCAGTTAAGAACTACTCGTACTCGTCCGTAACAGACAATGGCGTCACGGGCGAGTGGCGCCGAGTCGAGTGAACAGTGCGCGATGGCAACTGGTGACGAGGGCAGGGGTATAACTGGCACAACCGCCATCAGTGCGACGAACTAGGACTTTGGAATGCGTTCAAAAATATCGTCCTTGTTCTTGTTGCTAAAATTAGCTGAGCCGAGATGAAAGAAATGTTTTTTTTTTTTTTTTACGTGCGCAAAATCCCCACGGATACCTCCCCACCGGAGCCGGTGGAGGAGGTTATGTCGGACTCGAACCGACTAAAACGCACGCCGCCTGTGGGTCGTTTCGATTGCCGAAGGTGAGGTTGACAGGCATATCCCTCGCACCCCGGCCGACCCAGGGCCATCTCTCGCGATCTGGCCCTCTTCTCGGGTGTGGGGACCACAGAGTCCCCAACTCGTCCCCGGAAACGGGGAGGCGCGCCACGCGCGCCGCCGCCGCGGCCTGCTTCTGCAAGGGTGACAGGCGGCTTCACCTGTCACCCCCAGGCCGGCGCTCATGGGGGGCGGAGGTCGTTCATCGACCTCCGACGCCCGAGTTGCCTTCGTGCGCGGGCAGCTTGTCTAGCGATCCTTCGTCGCTCCCGCTGCCGCTCCCGCCCCGCCTCCTCCTTCACGAGCATTACTTGCTCGCAGAAGGAGGCGCCGGCCGCCCACGCATCCGCGCAGCGAACCATCGCCGCGAGCAAGGTGGAGAGCGTGAGAACCCTCACTCCCAGGGCCGCCACAAGCTCCCGCCTCGGCGTCTCCCACGCCGGACACTCGGTGAGCGTGTGCGGACCTGAGTCCTCGCTCGCGTCGCAGTGATGGCACTCGGACGTTGGCTCTTTCTGCATCCGACGCAGATACTTTCCGAAGCATCCGTGCTCGGTGATCATCTGCGTCAGACGGTACGAGAGGCTGCCGTGTGGCCTCTCTAGCCACTCCCCCATGATGGGTCTTACCGCCGTTACTACGGCGTGCCCTGCGCTTGGTTGCCCAAGTCGTCTCTCCCAGATGAAAGAAATGTAATGTTGAGAGCTATACTCTATAACTTTATTTATGTAATTTATTTTTATTATTTAACTTAAACAGTGAATTCTTAGTGAAATTTCTCGCTGTCAAATATTAAGTGTAATAGAGAAACTTCAACCACTATTTATTAATCTGTGCTTCAACTTGCTTTGGTTTATATTCTGCATTTTTCCTATTTCTAATTAGTGTGACATCCTTTTAAAGAATATTTATTAGGAAGCTACCTACATGACCTTATAGTTGATCACGATGATTATACTATAGTATGCCATACCTATGGTTACCATGGTTTTCAGGAAGAGGCTTATTTTTTTGGCGTATTTTCCTAATGAATAGAAGATTTATTGAGAGAAACCAGGTGGCCAAAATATTCGTAAGCAAAACTCATGCCGTAAAATAACAATATGATACATTGAATATATTTCAGATATTCTTCTGTAAATATATATGAAAGTCGCTAAATATTTATAAATCACAAAAGAAAGCTACTAAGAGGTAGTTTATTATTCATATGGATATCAAAGATAGATATTTCCAGTACACTTGTTGCTCCTTATTGTGTTACGTGCTCGGTTGAGCTATGGCAAGAACGTGACAGCGCGGGCGTTCGGGGGCTATCTGAAACAGTGCCAGTTACCAGTGTTTAATCCACAACAAGAAAATGAATCTTTTTCAATAATCCAGTATTGGTAACAGCGCGATTATCGTCTGTTTTATTTATTAACTGCTATTGCTTGTATTACCCTTTGCCTACTTGTATTTTGTTTAACCCTTCTTAATTAATTAGTATTAAAACTTATTTAGTGTACTGCTAGATATCTCCTCATACTTAATGCAATGCTTCAAAACAAAGGTTTTCGACCAGTGCATCTTACGTAGAAAGACAATATGGACAATGATAATGGTGCTAGTTCACGACCTAATAGTCACGCAGCTGGCTATGTGCACGAGTTATGCTAACTTTTTAACTATTTCAAAATTACGCGATGGATGGGTCGCGCGTTTGTACATGTTTCTTTTTTTTGTGTTTCTCTCTGGACTGTTTGTGTGCAATAAATAATTAAATTAATTTATATCCTAGTGCACTAATTTTAACTAAATAAATTGGTACACATGTTGAGAACTCACTTGTACTTTTCCACATTATTTTAATTGTTATTAGACCTGACTTGTTTCGCCTTACGGCATCCTCAAAGGTTTACAATGACATTTAAGAACATTCCTGTATGAAAATTGCAACACTCAAACCAGATTTCAGATGTGGCTGGTTGAAAAATTATGTATAACTTTTTTCCCAAAATTGGAGAAAGAAAAAATTAAAAGAAAATATTGGTGTACAGTCTGACTTACTAAAAAAATAGTTAAATGTGCTAGTCTGCTACCTAAGTGATATACTTTTTTTTTTTAAATAGGTTTGACGAATTTACTCATACGTAGTTCACATATTTTGTTTGATTACCTACTTATTAACTATGCATAGCCCAGTTACAACTCGAACCTGTCGTGCATACTGTATAAGGGCGCCAACAAGTTCGTTACTCAAACTTTGACTCAAATAAACATTTATTTTTAATCGAATATCGACCTTAAATTTCAAAAGGGTAATATTATACGGTGCAGTCAATACCCGACGGTACTTATCACGGTTGTCAAAATAAATCAATTCGTCGGCTGTTTTGACAAATGTGTAATCTATTAGGGCGGTAGGGCGGGAGCTCAGAACAAATCCACTTAGGTGTGCGGACAGAGGGCTGCGACCGCTTATTTCTCGCACAAAAGACGCCTCGTCAAAGGCAGTATCGGCCCCGGTTAACATGCCGTAAGCCGATTTCGGACGAATTTTATAAGATTTGTTACAACTGTCTGGACATAGTGAATAGTCTACTTGTGGCCCCAAATTGACAACTTAAAAGCCACCAAGCGACTGCAGAGGGACGAAACACATTACGTGATGGATTGACGGGTTTTGACGGAGCTCTTTTTATTTAATATTACTGGCGGTGTGCTCCCCGGCGTGTCTGTTCTCTCTATTACCTTGGGAAATGTTAACCTGACACCAGTTATTAGGAGATTGATGTATTATTAATAAATGTGATAGGTTACAGGTAGGGCTAGAGTGCCTGGGGGTGTCGGGTGGAGCCGCCTGTCACCTCGTCAGCAATCCGCGGCGGTGACGCGGGCGTTCTTTGCGTGCCTCCCCGTTTCCGGGAAGAAGTTGGGAACTTCGTGGGCCCCACATTCGAGAAGGGTTAGATCGAGAGAGATCGTCCTGTGTCGGCCGGGGTTCGAGGTGTTTGCCTGCCAACCGCACCTCCGGCAACCAACAAAGACCCCCCCACCAGATGTCGTGCGTTTTAGTCAGTTTGAGTCCAACATAACCTCTGCCACCGGCTCCGGCGGGGAGAGCCATCCGTGGGGATTTTCCGCACCTTTAAAAAAAAGGCCAGAGTAATAATAACTAACTCCTAATACAAACAGTGATTTTGTTAGTTACCTACATGCAATGTTATTACCCGTTAACAAGAGTCCTGCCACTGCGGGGCCCACTCCCACGTCACATTTGCTCTCCTGCTCGCTGTGCCCCTCCACTTGTAACTGTCGACGACTTTAGTAGAGTACCAAAAAAGGTGCAGGTGGGACCAAATTTTGGGTCGACAAAATTTAAAAACTTAGAACTATGTGCCTGATCTAGCCATTCGTAGAAGAAAGAGAGTAAAATATTAGTGATGTTAGTTCTAATGTCACCTTACGTTTATTGTCATCTGTAGTTTGAATCTCGAAAGTACCAAAGTTAATGGATTCACTATGCAGGCTGTGTATAAATATAAATATGGATAAATGAAATTGGTTTTACATAAACACGCTTTTAAATTCATGACTTTCCAAGATATTGAAATGGGAGAGAAGCTGCAACAGAAAGGCAAAACAGCCCAAAGCGCATTTTCAAACAAATTATAAACTCGTCATTGGCAAAATCTGGAATTAATAACGAATGGTTTTTTCTTTGATATCTCGTTTGAAGTGGGGACGGCGAGTACAACGAAGATTATTGAATCGTACCAAACAAAGTTGTGTGTGGCTTTTCATTTTGCTTTTGTGAATTTTACCTTGTCAGCCATAGTAAGTACCTGGTGAGAGGCTGTGTCATAAGATACATTTATAGTTTGCACTTGTTTTACTATTGAGAGAAACTGTCTGGTTTTTAATTACCATTTTTTTTCTTTTTTTTAGATATATATTATTTAGATACACCATAATCATAATGAATCAATGCACCAAGTCCTGTAATAAAATATAGTAATTTACTTTTTTCTATATTTTGCACTTCTCGTCCGTCGTCAGCGTCTCGAGTTATTCTGTGTAATCGAAACAAAACACATAATAATATATTTTGTTTGGTTTCTTCCACACAATGACGATTAATAGCGAATCTTAGTTCCACACTCAGTGAGTATAGAATGGTTTGAAATGGAAAGTCATGAAATATTACTACGATCAGTTTCACTTCTGCTTTGAAGTGTTAATATTATCACAAACCATCCATTTTTATTGCTGTGCAACTAAAGTTGAGATCTAGTTACGGACACTCTCTAACCCTTTCAGGTATCCATTTCCCCCGGTTTGGTTCGGTAATCGCTTTGTCCCGAGGCGGTGGGTTTTTCGTTGTTCCACAAATTAATTAATACGGAGGTTCAATGAAAAGCAATCGGCCGAGAGTCGGTAGCTCCCCCGCCCTGCCATCGCATCGCCAGCAGCACTGTGATAAAATATAATTTACTTAAAATTTTATATATACCTACTTCGCGCTGTTGAAGTATCCTATGAGGCTTTAGGTATATTATTAAGCTTAACATCTGCGAAATACCAAAGTAAAATTTATCAGTATAAGAATAATAGATCATCATCAACATCGTCAAATTAGGCATCTCCCATAGACTTCCGATCGATGGCCGACCGATCTATGGCAGCCCGCATCCAGCGCGTCCCGGCGACCTTGATGAGGGCGGCCTTGCTGAGGTCGTCCTTCAATAATAGATAATAATATGTATAGTATAAATTAAAAAATAATAATTTAACAATAATCAAAATTATTTAAATATTTTAATTCGAGAATATGTTCTCAAGCTTACTCTAGCCACTGCAAATTAAATTGTACTATACCATAGTTTTAGCAGTATATATATGACCCATAGCCTATACCAGATATAAAGCAACATTTTTCCAACATTCAAATTGTATCCACATACCAACTACTTTTAAAAAGGATATTATCGGATACATGCGCTCCGAACTCTCAGCATTGACGCCTAACATCTCGGTCAAGTGGCTGTAGCTATGCTCCTTGCATCGCGACATCGGCACCGTGCGCGCGGGGCGGCGCGCGGCGGGGGCGACGACTGGCTGCAATTTACAAACAACCTTCAGTATAGAATACTAGGATGTGTTACTGTCAGACGTAATAGTGTTAGGACGAGTGAATACAATGTCATACAATTGTTGCATCGATTAAACTGTTTCGTCGGGTTTTGTATTTTCGTGATTTCTACTCAACCAAACAGTTCAGTTGATGGAAGTGCGCATACAATCGATTTTTTTATCTTCTCAAATCGACCAATCTTTATTCAGCAACGCAGGCGTTTACAAACATTGTCAATTAACAAGAAAGTTTTAGTTTGTGCTTTGCTTTAAAGAAATTTTAAGGTAGATAAAAAAGAAGATATTGGGTACATCCTGTACTTAGTGATAGATTATCTATTAGAATATTTTACGTTACATTCTAAACAAAAAGAGCACCCAGACAAGTTTTTCAAATATTAAAGAATGAGTGAAGAAACGGTCAGTCGACTGTTTAGTCGATGGTCTACTCACATTAATACAATGCAGTACAAATTGAACGCTGGATTGATAGTTGTCCAACTTTTAAAACAAAAGCAAATCGATAAAGCTTTTTGACTTTTTTGTCGAGCAACCATCGAGTTGACAGTATGTGGGCTTTAATATATTCTTTTAAACATATGATACACAATAAAACAGTTGTTCAACTAAAAGTTGTATGTATGCGCTAAGCCTTATGTATGTTGAAAGTGTGTTTAGATAGTATCTGTAAGTACGAGTAGTACTGGCTATCGAGTACTATTTGTGCGATGTGCGATAGAGCGGGCCCGGGGGCATTACCAAAGTCAGTTACAGAACGAGTATTTACTTTAATAATGTAATAAAATTTGTCATGCGAGTATAACCATACTTTTCACGTTAAATCATTGACGTTTTTACCTTTTCTGGACTTATCTCTAGGCTTTCTCGGCGCACACTGATCTTTCATTAGGGAATATAGCGTAGCTTTCACGTGATTTTACAACAACAATATTTTATTATTTCTATCAAAAAATATTTTTAAGGGTACCGACTGCTGTAATATAACATTTTCTTATCCTATTCATGAGCAATTTATTTTTCTCGGACGTAAAACGTACCATTACTAGATTAATAAACCAAAACGTTGAAACTTCGCACAAAGTGTTCGTGCACTTATCGTTGGCCGATTCTACAAATTCCAACAAAAAACTTTTGAGCACGTACATTTCCTTCGAATGTTCCCTAAGTCAGTATCAACCATGCCTAAGGCTGGGAATAAGTGTTATCCGGGCTTTAGGCGTAGGCTCACTGAAACTAAAAGTACTGTGAACTAATTAAAAGTTGTACAAATAACTCCACGTGCAAGGATTTGGGCGACGTCCCTGGACTCCTGGGGCTGACCTTGACGAGTGGGTTATTTACTTTATCGGGTTCTGCACTGTTAGGATTAAACTAACTAACTAAATTAACTTTTTTTTTTAATACCGCTTAGGTGGCAGACAAGCACATAGCCCACCTGATGGGAAGTGGTTACCGTGGCTTATGGACGCGTGCAACACCAGGGACGTTAAAATCGTACTGCCGCCCCTGTAGAAACCTTCTAATGCCCCTCTTGAATAATATCTTGAAGGAAAAAAAAAGAAATGAATGGACTATAGGGCGATAGAGGCGACTGGGTATTATAGTTTTTATAAAAAAATAAATGTATACTCAGAACATATCAGCACCATATTCTGTACTTGCCACGTGGGTGCCACTTTTAATGAAGCCCTCCATCCATAAAAATATCTGACGCATCCGCAACATCTGGAGATTCTAACGTCGATGTTCTGAAAAATGTCGTTCATTGTGGTCGCACTACACGTCGCAGTGAGACATCGAGCGATGACGCGGTACCATACTAGTATATCGTGGTACAGATTCGATTTCCTCGCAATACGCCGCACATGGAGATCTTGTCCTGTTTTGTGTTATGCAATATTGACAGGCATTTGTTTTGTTCTCTGCCTATATAATGTGTCGTGTGGTATGGAGATCGGACAGTACTGATTCGAATATATTTGTAGTAAAATCACTATAGATAAGCAGATTGAATAGTTTTGGTGACTTTTGGATTTTGTGTATTAAACACTAGCTGTAAACCCGCGTGGATCTCAGATTCCGTTCCAACTTTTTTTCCTGTGGAAGTTGCTTCGGACACCTCCCCACTCGGACATCAGGAGTGGTTATGTCGGACTCGGACCCGCAAAATCGCATGCCGTCTCAGGTTTAAGATTGCCTAGAGCATCGCGCGCTCCCTGGTTAACACTGGGTCATCTACTGTTTAAGATGACCTCATCAGAAGTGATAACCACGGTGTCCCTATTGAACCACGTAAAGCGTGGAGGTGACCATAAAGTGCGGGGCGGCGGAATTAACCAGCCTGTTCTTTCCCTGCTCTCCACAGTGCCCTCTAGTTAAAGGGACATGTGGGAAGCCTTCGAGCAGCCTTCTAGAGAGTCGCTTCTGTTGGGACTGGCATTTACCATAGGTGACAGCGGCTCCCCTGGGTCAGAGGTGCTGTCGCCACTGTTGCCCAGTGTGCATCGCGTGTGGGTTCAGGACCACGTATTCGGATCCCATTACCGTTATATCATCAGCATCAGCAGACCCTCCTACTTCAACTGACATAACTTGAACCCCGTTGCACCCCTTTAACCCAAAGCCGTAATTTAACAGTTTTAAATTAATCTACCGTATTTATTGATATTTGTAATATCGTAATATCTTTTGAAAAGAACTTCCGATTTCAATAATTCAAAAGTTATCAACAGGTATTTAAACAGTCTTGAATATGAAATAATTTATTTGAATAAGAATTATTTCAAAGGTAAAGATAACACGGTCTGATTTTGATCGTCTTTTCTGCTTAAATTTATTTCGATGCGTGGAAATTCATAAATTACGACATCCCCCAAGTTATTCATTGTAATTATAATTTTTTAATGTCAATTTTGATCTATATTAAAAGCGCAATATATGTAACGTATTTAATTAGATTATACTTTATTGTTAAAAATAGCTTCGAAAATCACCTATTATTTTTTGTAATTTGTAAAAGATAAAAATGGTTACTGTGGGTAGAAGATAGACATATTATTGCAAATTTTCATGTAGACCTTTTTAAGCTTTATATTTCAACACTACATTATTTTGTTCTATCATCAATAGTTTTCGCAGCGCATGCGATGTAAGGTATTAGGAAATTTTTTACACCTTTTTTTAATGTGCGCAAAATCCCCACGGATATCCCCACCACTGACGCCGGTGGGGGAGGTTATGTCGGACTTGAACCGACTAAAACGCACGCCGCCTGTGTGGACCGCAGGCTGCCGGAGGTGAGATCATCTGAAACATATCCTTCGCACCTCGGCCGTGTCATTTTTTTACACCTTGATTGCATTATTGGAGTTTTAGTAAAGGCCTCTATTTTTTTTAAAATATGATATAACTTATCTAAGTCAATGATAATGTAGATTTTTAATGGTTTTTGAAATCGATGCAGTAGTTTTTGAGCTTATTCGAATACAAAATTACAAATCTATTCTCTTCAATAGATGTATGAAAATCTGCCAGATTTGTTGACATTTATGATCACTGCTCCGCTCCCTTTTGTAGTAGCGTTTTGTTAACCTGTGTTTAAGAAAGACGTTTTCAATGTGATCCAGTAGTTCCTGAAATCGAGACTACTCTCTCTGGAGTATCCGATTGGGACGACTAAACCTAGTTTAATTCAACCCCACTAAGACACAAGTATGTGTATTCACCGCTAAGAAAACCCCATTCATTGTAGCGCCGCAACTCCTGGGCACAACGCTTACCATCTCCTCGAGTATCGGGATCCTTGGTGTCGATATCTCTAGTGACGTCCAATACCGAAGTCATTTGCAAGACAAGGTTAAGTTGGCATCAAGAAAACTCGGAGTGCTCAACAGGGCGAAGTAGTACTTCACTGCGAGGCAGTAACTCCTTCTTTATAAAGCACAGGTGCGGCTTCACATGGAGTACTGCTGTCACCTTTTTGCTGGAGCACCTGCATACTAGCTTGACCCCTTCGAATCGTTGCAAAGACGGGCAGTGAGGCTGGTTGACAATCCCATACTCACAGGTAGAGTTTAAGTTTAAGTTTAGGAACCTCTTAGCCTTAGGAGGGATTTTGCCTCACTGTGTGTGTTCTACCGCCTATACAATGGTTTGTGCTCAGATGAATTGTTCGACATGATGCCCGTAGCTACATTCTATCATCGCACCTCTCACCATAGGCAGGGAATTCATCCCCACACATTGCGACCTGAGACGGTGCGCACTGTGCGGTATGAAAGAAACTTCATCCCACGCACACTCAAGCTGTGGAATAACCTCCCTGCTGCGGTTTTCCCATGCGCCTGCAATATGGGGTTCTTCAAGAGGGGCATCAGAAGTTTTCTTCATGGTCGGCAGCGCGAGTGTGACACCCCTGGAGATGCATACGTCCACAGGCCACGGTAACCGCTTCCCATCAGGTGGGCCGTGTGCTTGTCTGCCAACTAAGTGTTATAAAAAAAATTAGGGCGTTCAAATAAAAGAACAAACTTCAGCTTTGTAATATAAGTTGTATAGATTAGATATATTCCAACATAGTACTTGGATACACGTATGAAATAAGTTAAAGCCCAGCCATAAACTGTGACTAAATATTT
Source organism: Eilema griseolum (assembly GCA_963662185.1). NCBI lineage: Eukaryota > Metazoa > Arthropoda > Insecta > Lepidoptera > Erebidae > Eilema > Eilema griseolum. Next base: position 293,206 of record OY759247.1, read on the forward strand.
CGGATCTCAACAATAGTTGTATCGAGGATAAATATAATATTTCAAGCTAACGTAACCTTACTAAACTTTTAACCAGTACAAGAACCAAAGAGGGATCACGAAATGAAGACCTTCGGGAGTGAGGCTCGGATATATCAATTTTATAAAGGTTATTATCGGTGCGCACATTGTTTTCGTTCGGAACAAAATCGTTACAACCTAAATAAATTGGTTGAGCAGGTTGGGTCAGATTTACGGCCCTCTGGCAAAAATGTGCGAAACTGCTACAGAAAATGTTCAAACATGAGAAAATTATATATGTACCTATCTACTTGAGGCTAAATACAAGTACATTCACTAATTAATTAATCGAGCTCCCCCATGCTACGAATCTACTCTTTAAGTTATATTGATAAACATTATATTTTATAAAGGGACCATAAAGTCTTACCTTCCAATAACATTGCCCATGAGATCAGTTCAATCAAAATGCCCAAAACGTGAATTTTCAAATAAATATAATAGCTGACTGACGGCTTTTATTACATATTTCACAAAAATAAATACCTATATAGTCTAGAATAGGTATGTGTGTCCCAAACCCTGTAGGTACCTGATATTGTTATGTTGAAAACGAGGCTCGCGACCCACCCGCCGCCGCGCCGCCGCCCGCCGGCAAAAGGTAACCCGAACTCATAACAGATTCAGTCCACGATCTGTTAGAGTTGCAACACCGCGCCAAGACGCATTGTGTGAGGCGAATGTACAGGCCGAGGGCATCGGCGCCGATCAATAACAACTCCGAACTTGCGTGTTCACATACATCGCGTACGACGAGATGCAATTATAAAATATTGACAAGATTCAACTTCAGCAGCAACAACTTGAACGCATCCACGTCTCTGTGACAGACACTCTTGAGTAGCGTTGCGAAAAGTCACGACTTGGTACAATTACAGGAAAATGGGAATTGAACTCATTTTAGTTCTATTTCTGCACCAAAACTACTTTGGCAACCCCATTTAGCATCTGGAATACAGCACTATCCAAATGATGTTATTGCACTGCGGATTTCTGTAGAGTATGTGATACTGTCTGCAGTGTCAAAATATGTAGGTACTTGAAATTACATCGACTTTTTCCTTTTTCATTCGGTCCCAAACTAAATGGTTAGGTACCTCATCCCCGGTGGCTTAATTAAGATTGGAATACTCCAACCATTGATGTGTTTCTTTCGTGGGCGCGAAAAAGCATTTATCGAGGTCGTCAACCTAAAGGCCACCGCTTAAGAATCGACAGCATCTGGAACGGTGGTATTTAATTTGGTCATCACCGACTTAATTTGACCATTAGGAGGGATGTAGTTAAATTGATTGACCATAATTAAATGAAGGAAACAAAAAATTGTGGCATTCTCTCTCAGAAATGTTTATTTCCCAATCTTTTTCCAGAAACTGCGACATGCAACCTGGGATAGTAATGAAAGAAAGAAAGTATATGAGAAATAAAATTGTGGAATTAGCTCGTAATATAACCAACTAAACAATTCTGATCTTAATGACAAGAAATTCTAACAATTTATTTAGTTCTCTGTTTGTAATATTATACGTCCTGCCTGTACGACACGTAGCTATGTATAAGCACGGCTATTAAATCTCCGTCCCCCTCAGCACGCCATAGAATGATGTCGTAAAACAAACAGTATTATCTCGCACCATCGCTCCTCTTGGCAGACATCTTTATTTGACCCTTTATGGGAAATTGGTGTAGTTTTTATTAATTTCAGATGATCAAAACTTTACTAATAAAGGCCGTAAGCATATGCTACGGTGGAACTTCCCTTGTTAGCGGCGGAGTTCGAAACATGTGTAACATAATTATTTCGTATTGTTTCTTGACAGGTAAATTCGACCTTTTCTTCGCACAAAACATAGAACTATTGTTAGGAGGACAGTGTGCGCTATGAAACAAACATAGTGAAAATTATTAAATTCTAGTTGCTTCAGTTATGTATCATACGAGATGCTGCTAAAACTCCAAGCATGGAAGTGATAACACCTTCCTCCTATTCTTTCTGACGTTCCACTGTGGAGGGCCCAAGTGAGGTGACAATTTAAAGAGAATGTTAGTGATATATGTTAATCGTATTGTACTACGATTCACACAGCACTTGTAGTTATATTACCAACAAAGTGAAACATTGTAACATTTACTATCATTACCTATCAATCAAGTTCTTTAAAGTGAGATAATTGTTTCATCCGCATTATAAACATAGTCTAAATTGTAATAGTGAGACTGTATGTAACTTATTTCTGTCACTATACAATTGTAATGGCTTTAAGTCCTCCGAACAAGTAAAAAAATCAAACATGTGCCAACAGTTTTAATCTGAAATGTCTAGAAACATGTATAAAACATAAATATATCGTAACGTAACGGTTTGCACATCTTATAAAAATGCCACAAAACCGATCTCATGTATAAGTAATGTATAAGTGAAATAATATTTATGAACAAAGTTTCAACATTTTCAATTTTACCGCCGAGCACCCCTAACACCGATACGTATTCTAATATCGTCGCAAAGCCGTATGAAGGCGCAAAGCACGACACGAAACAATAAAGTGCTTAAAGCCAAATCCCTCTCAGGCTGCAGCCTCCGTAGGGCATTTAATTTGAGCGCTGTTTAGCATTTTTCCTCACAATCAGGCCTAGACATGGTCGTGAGCTGCAAGCCAAACAGTACGGCTACATGAGAGGCTTTTACCCGCGTAGCGCCTCCGCCCGTAATATCCGGCCGAAGAGATGTGACACACTGTCCCGCACCACGGGACTACCCAGGAAGTAATCATGGTATAAATAATTTAAAAATTATAAAATAAAATTTAAAAAACAAACTAAAACCTTGTCTCGTGAAATGTTCAAAAATATGGTTTCTAAAAGCGATTTCATTCAGCTACGAGTATATTAACAATCTGTTTTTGTTTAAATTATCTGTATCTTAAAACAACAGAAAATTAATACATATAAATCTTATGAGACAGGATTAAACAACAATGAAATTTATGAATGTTTTGTTAGGCACCTCTGTGGCCTCTGTGGCGTAGCGATAGTACATTCGACTGCAAGGTTCGACTCCCGCTGAATGTAAATAGTTGTATGCATGAATTTGTGTATTTGCATCGGTTTGAGTGTTTCTATGTATAATGTTTGCTATAATGTTTGCATTAAAAGTAGTATCTAAGTTTGCTTATACGCATTCTAGATTCCATAACACCAGCTAGTTAACCTATGTCTAGACAGAGTTGTGTAGAATATTTACAATTTTATGAACATTTATACGCATATGTATATTTTGATACCTAGTTAAAATAATTCCTGATTTGAAAATAATACAGTGCAAGTATTATATTTTTGCGTTTAATCGCCATATTCATAAAACTCCGTCGACGATAAATTTAGATTGTAAAATTTTTCTTTGGTAAAATAATTTGAATGCGTGCGTGTTCTAAGGATTATGCACATTATCAACTTACATAATGAATTATTTAAGTCAATAGTTTGATAGTTGGAGCATCTCGTCCCTCCCCAGTGGAGGTCAGCTCCAAGTTGGTCCCGCATCTGCGAGTAAGCGGAAAAGTTTATCGATCGCAATCTTGCCCTTTATAAAGATAAAGTTGTAAAAGTTCCGACTCGTATCTGGTATCTTGAGTAGCATAATCTACTAAGTAATGTCGTTTTCGTGTTTTAATAAGTGACGCTAACGGGACATAACTTTTATTTTATTAATCGCGCATTGAGCGCTAAGAAGTAAGTGTTAAGCATTTATTAGTACTTTTAACTCCTCTAATAAAGGCATAGATCATGAAACGTGTAATAACGCCTCCAATTACATTATTTGTACCATTTACTAAATAAATTCATATACCACGGCACGTTTCAATATAAAAGTGATCTTTGATTTGTTTTAAGGTTATAAAATGTTTCTCATGTGTGATTAGAACGTGATAAAGAACGAAAAGACGAAAGCCTCTGTGGCGCAGCGGTAGTGAACGCGGCCGCTATGCGGGGTTCGATCCCCGCTCAGTGCAAACATTTGTATGCTTGAATATGGCTATTAGCATTGGTCTGGTCGTACCTTAGAGAGAACGTTAAGCCGTCGGTCCCAGTTGCCATACGAACATCTATGGCAGTCGTTACGGGTAGTTGGAGCACTAAAAAGTCCAACAACTGATCTATCTGCAATGCTTTGGTATCGTTTTTGGGTTGTAGAGTTTAGGTGGCAGTCGCTTCACACAAAATATCAAAGTTCAGCCAAATCCGCATTTAGATTGGTAAAGTGGACTGGACTGGTATTAACGCTAGGATAAAGAAGAAAAAGAAACGTAAAGATATTACTACTATTTATTCCCGTTAACGTAGTCCGTGTTTCCCATCACTATCAGTTGTTTCACAAGGCGCCGGCACTGCTACGTATAATTACCACTTTCACGCGTTCAAATAGTAATGTACTCACTCCAACACCATAACAACAGCATGTATGTATATATTATTGTCTCATGCGAACACAATACTTTTGTGAATATGTAAATTTAAAGCAAACTTAGTTTGAATCAAACTATTATTCTCTATTGACAATCACTATTTATTATTTATTTACTCTAGTTGGATAACTATTTCGCGTTGATTGACAGATAGAATATAATAGCGTATTACAGTCATGTTGGTTACTTTTCGCGTCACCTATCTATGAACACTTGGGTTACCGAGACGAATCTAATGATTTATTTTGTTATATCATAAGCGCGAAAAACAAAACCCTTCTTGGCAGTCGGGTAATTGAAGAAAAGTCAGGGATATTATGTTCCAGGGTTAGTCCAAGCAAATGAGGTTCATTTAGATTCAAAAATACGTGAAAACTCAAGACGGGATGGGAACACGTGACCGATTTTTTTCAGCGAGAACACTCTGATCAACTTAGCTATAAAGATACGTCTTATCATAATTTTCTTCTCAATCAAAAAATCTTGTGGTGATTTCATAAAAGTGAATGAGCTGTTTTGATGAAAGCACGAGCTGATGAAACACCTTAAAACAAGTTTATTCTAAAGTGATCTCTCTCTTGACTGATGAAGTCTCACCGAGGCATAAAAGCAGTAATTTTTGTCTATTAGATTTTATAAAAAAGCTTTAATTAAATTTGCCTAGTAAAGGAAAATAAAATGCTAAATGAGGGAAGCAAACTTTAGCAGCTTGCTCCTGATTGTGTACATTCTAAACTTGAGTCGGGAGATATTACGAAACAAGTTACTAAGTAATATGAAACAACTTCGGCACAGTGCATCAACTATTTTCATCAGAAGAACCACTTGGGAAGTCAGGCTCGAAATCATATTCAAGAGCAATAAAAAGATAATGAGATTGTCAGATGCCGAGCACAACTTGAGATACGTTGAATATTATAAATCTCGCGGCAAAGGATTAGGTTCACCTGTTCCCTTTTATGAAACAATGCCATATTGTGGGGGCAGGAAATACATTTCCATGAAAAACTGGCCTTAAATGATATCTAGGATATATTAGTCTAGGCAGCACTGAAATTATTACGGGATGAGGTTTGTTTTGTTTAAATTTGTAACGTAACTTTATAGTAACTACATTATTATTTTTTGATGTAGGACACGTCATTTACACTTCTCTTCACCTGGAGATAAGCTGAAGGAAAAGTATCAGAAAAGGGGGTCGCCTTTGCTTACATATATTAGGTTACAATGGTGACACTCAGCTTGACGACCTCATCATATGCTTTTTCACGCCCCGCTTAAAGGACCCGTGACTGTAAGAAAAAAAAAACACGTGAGCTGATATTGAATTCCAGGCCTTAATGGTGCGTCAAAAGAAAGAGTCTCCGAACCGCTTTGTTCTTGATCGGATACTGCACCGTGTGCGGGTGACTTCTCAGACCTGCACGTGTTGTCCTGTGCAGGAAAAGGGAGGGTAGGACTAATTGGAAGAGCTCATGAGAACATTCACCATGGTTCAGACGGTAAAATACTGCCAAGGTCGCATCGATATGATTTAATACCTATGTAACGAAAAGCAAATGGATTTCCGTGATCTCTGCCTATCCCTGTTGCAAAATTAACTATGTATAATTATACTAGTAGGACTAGTATAATACCGATACGAAACATGAATATATTGTACAAACAAAAATGAAATTAAAAATTGCCTTTCCGTACCATTTTTAGCTTTCGTCGTTATGTTGATTGCCAGATATTAGTTTCGGCAGCGGATGGTTCTAAGCGTCCGTGTTACGAGAAAGACTAATGGCAGATTTAGCAGTAGCCATTTTGTGCCTCTGATAAAAAGTTATAACTTCAAAAATAACACTCCTGATAAAAATATGACACAACGATGGTTGCGTCAAATCAGTGCGCTAATAATTTTGTCACAAAAAGATACGACAATGTCTGCGTAGGAGGACGCGTGCTTTGCGGGTAGAAATCACAAATGTTAGAGGTATAGTCGAAACAATTTAATGGTTCTTGTAATATTCAGTATTACACTTCAGGATACTAAAAATACATTTTTGCCACACTGACCGCATGTCATATCTCGGTCGCATGTCCTATATTATGTCACGCCATGACGTTCAAAGCGCGGTAGGTCAGATTTGTTTTATTTATTACTACAAAAGTGGCTGATAAGAATAGAATAGAATATAATTTATTGTATCCCAACAATAACATTGAAATTCCTATTATATTCATCTATGGGATACATTCATATCTCATAGTTTTCCTGAAAACCGACCTCAACTGTTTGGAAAAAGAGAAGGCTCCAAAGAAGATGTATGATTGAGCGGTCTTATCGTGTAAAGCGATTACTTACAGGCATTTTTGATATGCTTGAGTTAGACTAGCTAGAAGTGTTATAAAATAACTAATGGTATAACAAACGCACATAATAGTACACATTTAAACAAAATAACTGTAGAACTAATAAAAACGGCTGCTCGTAGTGTACAACATACAAAAACATCGATCAGCCGCACTGGTTTTGTTTTCAATTCCGGCGTTGGAATCAAATAAAGTATTAAAACTAAATTGTTTGCACCCGCACACGCACAGGCTGTCAGCGTCACGCTGATGACCTAACATCGACGGCGCCACCGCGTGACGCGCGGCAATCACGCCGCACGCCGCATTGTCGCGGCTAAATTCACTCTGTATTCAGCCGCTGGCTCGTTTATTACAGTACTTTATGGTTTTCCTAATTTGTTAGGCTTACATAGCACTGACAACCGTTCAGTGACATGGCGTGTGGTGCAGTTTTTTTATGCCACTTAGAAGGCAGATACGCACATGACCCACCGGTTTGTGTAGCTGTACGTGTAAATATAATTTTGTTGCATGTTTCAGGTTTTTTATTAATATAAGTGAGCTTCACTTTTTATAATACAAGAGTATGAGACTAATTAGAGAAAAAAATAATTTACGTTAGATAGAATTTCACATGGGGTAGATTTTTTAAGGTATATGCAAAATGCATCAATCTCGAAAAGGAGTCGTGGCAACAAATAGTTTTGTGAACAGTAGACGCTGTGGTCACCCTTTTAAACATTTTTGGAAACAATTAATCAAATCTGGTATCCTTAAAAAAAGAAAACCGTTACGTACCTTCTTATTTTGAACAATCCTGAATATTTCACCAATAAAAATATGTGTCCGATCTTAAAAAGCTCACTAGTTCCCCCCTTTTCCTCATCTGTTTTCATAACGAAGTTTACATTTACGACACTTGATTATTTTTTACAACAACATGTGAAGAAACATGTCCTTGACATATCAGTCAATAATCATCCAGATCGTAAAAAACGGGACAGCAAATATCCCTTCTTTTCTCTTACATAATCCCTCCTTTCAAAAAAACTCTAGACAGAACTTACGTTTCAAAGCAAAGAACGTATGATGAAATCGTTTTAGAAATGCGCCCTATAGACCGTAACTGACAAACAAGCAAGCATACGGCAAAAGCAAAATCGGCTACCTTTTCGAAACGGAGACTCTCACTCGCTTCACTCGCATATTTCAGTACTTGCATATTTTTACAAACTGATTATGTATTCAAATACCAAACATCTTGTATAGTCTCTCTACAGAATGAAAAGAATCAAGGTTTCTGTTATGCGTTCAATCAAACATGCGACAACAAAGACAACGTAACAACATAATGTTGGACAGCAACGTCTATAATGTGGTTAAAGTGCACCCACAATCAAAAAGAAAAATCGAATTATGCCGGTGAACTTGTTGGAGACTTGATTTGTTTTACAAAGTAAAGGCTCTGAGCTCAATACCCGTGCTCTCAGTTGTAAAGCCCGGCGCACACATGTGGGCGCGGGCGAGCCGTGCCGCCCGCGGGCGACATCGCGACCGTTTGCTTAGGATGTGTGCAGACCCGCTGTTTTGTCTTACTACACACTATTTGTTCTGCTACTTCATCGAATAAGTCAGCTTAACATGTTCGATGGAACTCAAATAACAATCCTTTGCTTGAAGCAAGCTTCCTCTGCTTTTGTTAGTAGTTTACTGTTTAGAAAATAAAACGTTACGTATTGGCAGATTAAACTATTGGTTGTAAGTGGAGTAGAAGTTGTATTAGTTTATAATTGTATAGTACAATGTATAAGCCATTTGGTGTTAATACGTGAGACATACATATATATAGCCAGGTAAGTAAATAGGCCAAACATTTATAAGACTCGCTTTGGCGGGCGAGGCCAAGTTTAAAGCAAGCCTTATTAATTTCTCAACTCTCGGCTCAACTCTCAGCTTTTCGCATGTTTCGAGTTCTACGTGTATCTTTTTAATACTTTCGGTCTTGCTGTGAGTGCAAGTATCTTAGTTGAGGATGAGTTTAAATGGAACGATTTCTTACAGACTCGAGTCACTTGGTGAGTTATGACTTCTTTTAAAGTTGAAAGCGCTGAAACTAAGTTTAGTAGATAGTTGATAGTTAGGTTACTGCTTTGGTTTCTTGGAGCAAGAACTTTATGATTGACCTGCTTGAAGTTAACATTGTTCTAAAGTAACTAAGGGATTATATCTCTAAGTTTCTTTAGAACAATGTCAGTATACTATTTTCAAATTGGAAAACTCGACATTCACTCGAGCCCGTTTAGGATTTATTGTGATATTTGACTACACAAGCCGATTTTGCTGATTGAGATGTTACAAATAATGAAATTAACTTTCAAAATGGAATTTAAATATTTCAGCTGTTAAAATCACATGCACATATTGATAATTATGCTTTGTTGATCGTTACTGGACAGTAATGGGTTTAAACCTTACTACCCGACTACGGCGAAACCAAAGGAGGATTATAATTTTGATAAGCTATGTATGTACGAGTATGTATGAATATTTGTAGGTTCATCTGTTCCCTCATAGCTACGAAACTACTTACTGGAACTGAACAAATGAGTTATTTTTAAAAGCGTCTTGATTATCTGCTAGTTATAGGCTATATAACGTGTCACTGAATCTAATGTGGCGTCCTCTAGCGGTCATAAAGTACCGTGATTAAAAATTATTTAAACGAAAATGTGCCGCGTTTGATATCTAATAAAAGGGCTTATTTAGCACATTTCAAACATGTATAAATTATAGTTGTTGCTTGTCCTAAAAAATCCCTGCTATGTATCGTTTTGTCAAAGTAAAGGGCATACGACCACGGCTATCCTTGATATTTTCTTGTTTAATACTTTTTAGAACGCGATTTTACAGTAGTCGGGTTTTAGTTTTTAAACTTAATTTTTGATGATGACGAGAAGCAATTCATTGAACAAATGCTGATCGTCGGCAATATGTAAAAATCCATTAAATCGCTTTGTTTGAGGGGTTGATACGTCCTTACCCGCGTCAAACTCTGACACAACTCAAACACATCGCGCAAACAGTTTACACGCACAAACATCTCATGATCTATGAGTTGACGATCCGGAACGATGAGATTTTTTGTCAACATCAAGACTTTGACTCCCAGAACACTTCACTCCACAACACCCCTATTACGTCTCCATAGGGTTCTATTAAAGCCCCTCGGTTACATTAAGGGATGAGCAAATACAAGGTAGCTGAAGAGATGTTTGTACTGGATTTTACGACGATACCGAGACAATTTTTGTAGCCAAATATTGCGGCGTCCCACGGCACCGCTTTTTGTGTAGTAAGTAGATACACTTTGAGATACTCAGTGCACTCAATTTGTGATGCAAACACCAGCCGCCACAGCGAGGCACTAACTCGAGTGCGGATTAAAAAATAAATCTGATTAGAGTCTCAAAGGAACGGAAATGGGGAAACTATTTAGTATTTTGAGCTGCAGTGGGATAATGTAAACCGGTTTGCGAGATTCACGTTTTGCTTTACATTCAACATTGAGTTGATTGAATGAAATTAAGAATACTTTCTACCCGATTACGGCGAAGTCAAAGGAGGGTCATGATGACAGGCTATGTGTGTGTGTATGTGTGCAAGTTCGTCTGTTCCTCATAGCTCCTCAACCACTTTTTAGAATTGGACAAATCATGAATCATAAAATTTAATCTGAGGATCATAGGTTAGTTATAAAGGTCTTATAGGCTACGTACGCCATATCGTACCACATGTAGTTTACAGATTATTATACTAAATACCCAACGTGCAAGTTTTATATCAACTGCATTATTCAAAAATGAATCAAGCACTACTTCAGAAACGAAAAAGAAAAAATCACACATCAGAACACGATTTTTCAGTAGTCGGGTTTTATTTATTAAACTTTTTTTAAATAATTCTAACTAATATCATAACTACAGACTCTAGTGGATTTGGTTGAATGTTTCCACACAGAGAGCAACTGCTAACAGGAGTAGGTAGAATATAAATTGATACTGGGAATAAGTTTCAGTGGATTTAATTCTAGGCTCTGGGTAAAATATAAGGAGGCGCATTCAATTTCATGCATCCAAATAAATATTTATGATTCATTTCATTTATATTTCATGCAGCCAATTAAATATGAGTGTTGGAATACTATGTTTTTTTTTATATAGGACACGCCAACTTGACCTCACCTCGCCTGATGGTAAGCTAAAGGCAAAGTCTCAGGAAAGAGGGTCACCATTACAGACACTAAGTGCTACAATGGTGGCACTCAGCTTGGCGGCCTCATCAGATGCTTTTTCACGCCCCGCTTAAAGGCCCCGGGACTGTAGGAAGAAGGAAACACGTGTGCTGGTAATGAATTCCAGGTCTTGGTGGTGCGGCAAAGAAAAGAGTCTCCGAACCGCTTGGTTCTTGCTCCTATATTCTGCACAGTGTGAGGGTGACATCTAAGGCCTGCACTTGTTGTCCTATGTAGGAAAGGAGATGGTGGGATTAGTTGGAAGAACTTGTCAGAACACTCACCGTGGTAGAGACGGTAAAAACAGCCAAGGAAGCAATATCTCTACGCATCTGCAAAGGCTCGAGGGTGTTCGTGACCTCAGGGTTCCCAATAATTAGGACCGCGCGTCGCTGCAACCTGTCGAGAGCATTTAGTAGGTATTTCGCGGAGCCATCCCAGAGATGCGAGCAGTATTCCACGCAGGAGCGAATTTTTGTCTTATAGAGAAGACACCGCTGCGCCAGCGTGAAAAAACGTCTCACTTTGTTCAGGAGTCCGAGTTTCCGCGAGGCTGTTTTGATGATGCTCTCGATGTAATTTCTGTTATTCAGTTTGCAGCGAATACATGCCTAGGATAGTGTCCTTCTTTCGATCTTTTCATTTAAAATAATCTTTATTGGAACACCTGTTCAATGCTGTGGTAACAATAAAGGGTCATTTATTTAATAAATCCATCGACCCACGCGTCCTGTTTGCACACATTAGAAACTCTGTAATATCGCGCCGGTATTTGGAGCGAGCACGCTCGGTATTCGATGCAAGCTCGATATTAGTTCAAATATATACACATATAAACTACTTTACTTAGATATCATGGAGAAAAAAATTACCTAATCATATTATGTCCTATGTGTTAGATACCTTCTATTTTTATACAAAATACAACAGCAGTTTGAGAAAATTCATACATACATACATAGAATCATGTCTTTGTCCCCAGAGGGTTAGGCAGAGCTGAATTAACACCCACATATCAGCATCATTGTATTTGGTCCTATGTAATAGGGGGTCGGCCTATTGTCGTTTTCCGGACACTACTGTTGACTAGAGCTATGCATCTGAGGCGGAATCTGGGCTGTATATCTCCGATATTAAACAGCCCTATCCCTTAGTCGCCTTGTACGACACCGCATGGGAAGAGATGGGGTGGTTTTCCAAATTCTACTCTGCTGGCAACCACGAACGGCTACTCCGAAAACTTCGAAATTTTGAGAAAATAAGAATGATAATCAGCTTTCGGTATTTATAGGAGGATTTAAAATAAATTGCACAATGAAAATAAGTTAATCATGACTTAATTTGTTTTTTGGGCTACATACGACGCCTCATCAAGATTTTTATAGTTCAAGCCATCTTCACCTGCAAATGTTCCTATTTATCGCAGGATTTCGATGGGGCCCATATACCTACCAATACTGTTGTTTAATGATACATGTTTGAGATATTACCCTAGCCAAGGTACCTAAAAGCACGTTATTTGAGTGACGACGCTATTTCACGTCGCGAGTGACAGAACGTCATGACGTATTAAACACATCAACTCGTAGGTACCGAATACACGCGTGTGACGTAGGCGACGTGATATCACGAGATCCGTCATTGCCAGCCGACGTCTCCAAACGTCTCAAAGGAATGTTGCTTATTAAGCACGAAGCAACTTTTAAGCTTCGAAATTAATTATCTGCGAATGAATTTTCTCTGTATTATGGACTTAATTGTTTTTGGATGTTGCTCGAAGTTTGTTTCGCTCTATTTAGCTTGAGCCGGTGTTTGAAGTTGGAACTTCTTGCCCGAGGCGACTTCTTTATTTTATCTTTGGTCTTTGCTACGATATCATATCTTTTAGAACTTGGCTTGAGTGCGTGCATATGAGGCTTGTAAGCACTGTAAGCAGGCCTGTAATAATAATAACAACTTTCAATGCAATAAAATATGATCTAATGATAGTAATTAATACATTAGTTAGTAATTAATATTTTGTATTACTCCAATTCCCCCGTTTACCGATCTTTTCGAAAGTAAATTAACAATAATTAAAAGAATAAAAATAGGAATTACTGTGAGAGTGTAATATTTAAAATTTACCATTTAATTTCAGATTTTTTGTTAAAGTTACAAAATGTGTGCATTAAACATAACGTCATACATTCACATTTGCCGTAATAATTCAATTGAATACTTAAACAACCTGAATATGTCCCGAATATCTCAGAAACGGTAACACACATGTAAACGTTGTGTTATATTACGTCGCAGTAAATATGAGAAAGTCTCATTTAACCCATCGGCATCCCTCGCTCGACAAAGTACTTACACACATTACTTCAACAGTAGAAATCCCCCAAATGCACATTCAACAGTTCTCACGTCATTTTCTCAGCGAGTTGCAAGCATAACGAAGAGTCCTTTAAACTTCGCAAACTTGCCTTTCACACGGATCACGCCATTATAACCCTTTTGTCTTCTGCCATAAGCGACACAGCGACAGTTACAAGTAAGAATTCTTCACTCTGCAACCTCACTCAGCGAGAGTAAGTTATGTTGATGTCAAGTATCAAGTTATCAAGGAAACAATAGAAAAAATAAAATTTTGAAATACCAATATAAACATTTCCGCTGGTTTCGATGTGAAATCGATGTTTATTTTTGCTTTCACTTGAATACATGTTCTGATTGTTTTTATTGTACGATATCACCACTTGCCTTTACTTCGCTAAGTCAGTGAATATTTCTAATACTCATCAGATACGATATTAACTGGTACAATATTGATGTATAGGTGTCAAAGCCTTTCACATACCAAATAAATATTACTACACTATTATATATTATTCAGTGTAATGGCATTTAAGTCCTCTTTTTTACTGTAACATCATTGATTCAATGCCTTTGTGTTGCAGATATAAACCACAGATTTATATTAGGATAGTAACCAAGCATATATTTTTATGTGATGCCGTTATATTAGCAACTTAATGATATTGCTCGCTGTAAACAGAATCAATTCAATCGTGACCTGTCAGTCAGCACAATTTGGCATTTTTATGTTAGCTATCGACCAACAAAGTTATGCGAAGGCTGACGTAAGAGCGCAGAAAGGTGCGGAATATTCTAAATTTGGGACATAAACTATTTATGCAAGCTCTACGAATATCAATGTAACTGCTGACTTGTATAATTTAGATAACTTAATATCTAAGAATTTTTTGTTCGGATTTGTACCAATACAACCCAGGACTTAAGGCAAATTTAGATCTCATCATAAGTTATAATATGATCATCCACGGGCTCAACGGCTCACGTCATTAGTTGTACAATCTTTTTTTTTTTTGATTAGCTAGTTGGAGCTCATGCGCGAACTTCTTAATGTTTATTCATGAAGATTACCGGTAACCATACATGTGAAAGCAGTTGAAATAAGCTTAGCTATATGTACTCTCATTAAGTACCTGTGATACCGAACCACTTCGCTAACTACTTAACACAGTTAGCGCTTGTACACGGTTTAAGTATTAGATATCAGTGCTTAGGTGGAGAGCTACTCTCGAGTCCTCTCTCCTCCACTGAGTACAAGATACATGGAGTCGAGGCACAAAAGATGTTCAAGTGGCAACGCTAGAACCGAAACTTCGGTGAAGTAATTATTCAGACGGTAAATTCCTAATGTTTTGTGTTACAAACGTTAAGGTTCGCAACACGAAACATCCCACTTTGAACTTTTGAAGGAGTTTTAATAGGATGCTAATCACATCTTATTTTATTTGTTGACTGTTTATGAATTAAAAACTTTCTGACATTTATTTGCATCGAAGCGACACGGCTTGTAGCTCGTTTCTACAGAAGTTTGTCCAATGCCACTGCAGAAATACAGTCTTACAGGGTCTACCGACCCTGTAACGGGTGTGACTCCTCTGGTGTTGCACACGTATATAGGTCACGGTAACCCCTTCCCATCAGGTGGACCGTGTGCTTGTCTGCCACCTAAGTTGTATAAGAAACAGAGTCTTTGACAATAGGTGTAGTACCTATATAGGTCACGGTAACTCCTTCCCATCAGGTGGACCGTGTGCTTGTCTGCCACCTAAGTTGTATAAGAAACAGAGTCTTTGACAATAGGTACTACAGCTTTAATATTAAACTTATCGGGATATTTTCCATATTATATTGTTCCGAGTTGCCGACATAACATGGTAAATATCCCGATAACTTTAATACTAATGTGAGTGACTATGATACTTTAAATACCTGAAAGGTACTACAGCGTTGTTCAAAGCGGTAGGAGACTACTAAACACCTAAGTGAAATACATCTACCATGAAACCAACATTTCAACTATACATCATATTATTTACATTATGGGTGTACGAACTGTATTTCAAGCTAGTAGACCTGCTGATAGACAGACGAAGCTCCAGAGCTTCGTCTGTCTATCTCAGGGTTTTTTTTTTTTTTTGTTTACGTGGTGGAATGCATTTACGCACTTCGCTCACCCCCCGCGGGGGCAGGGGGCTCGCTTCGTGTGGGGCTCCTGGCCTCGGATAAAGGCCAGAATACCCACTAAACCACCACGGTGTTCCTCCTTCGCCTAATCCGAACCGCGGGATAGTCTGCTCACCGCGACTCGGCTAGGGGCGCCCTTGGTAGGCCCGCTACTTAAGACCCCACCATCCCGGCAATCAGGCCGGAATGGTGGGGGTTTTTCACCTCAAGAATGCACCCCAGGAACACACAGGGGCGCGTTCCGCCACATCAGCATAGGGGCAGCGGGTCCCCCGACCCACTGCCCGTGGCCACTCTCATTCGGGGACGCGGGCGAATTGCGTTCGCCGGCGTCCCCTCGCCGGGGGCCTGCGGGGCGGAAGAGTGAGCCCAGCTCGCTCCCGCTCCCGCAAGGCCTCTCTCTTTGCCGCCATCACCTCGCTAGCGAACGAGGCAACGGCGGCCCAACACTGTTCGCTGCCGGCCATAGCTGAAACTACGGCCGACAGCGAGAGGTCCACACCAATGATGCTTGTGAGGGCCGCTCTTTGGCCGCCCCACGCGTCACACACGGCCAAAGTGTGGTGTGCCGTGTCGGGGTCGCCGCTGGTGCAGTTTCGGCACCGGGGCTCCGCTTCCACCCCCACCACCTCCCACAGGTACTTGGCGAAGCAGCCATGACCCGTGAGAAGTTGGGTGAGGTGATACGTGGGAGCCCCATGACCCCGTTCCACCCACTCACGCAAGACGGGCCGAACGGCCCCCACAAGCAGCAAGCTACTCCTCGTAGTAGCCAGCCTATCGGCCCACTTCCGGAAGAGAACATCGCGAGCCTCCTGTCTCCAGCGATCGATCTCATCCGTAAGCGGCCGACCTCCTGCAACACGCCGCATTAGGGCGCCCTCCTCGTAGACCCTCTTAAGGACGCCAGCCTCGAGATCCCAGGGGATACTGCCCGCAATCAAACACGCCGCCTCATAAGAGACGGTGTGATACGCCCGTGCAGCCCTCTGCGCGATGGCGCGCTGTGGTCGCCGCAGCAGCACGACATTCGTACGGCAGAGGGCCTCCTCCCAAATGGGCGCTCCATAGAGCGCCTTGGAGCGCACCACACCGTCGTAGAGACGGCGGCAGGCAGACCCCGGACCCCCAGTGTTGGGCAGCAATCGCGAGAGCATTCCGGCAAACGCTAGCAGTTTAGGTGCCAGCCGCCGGAAATGCTCCGCGAAACGCCACCGACGGTCGAGAACGAGCCCGAGGTATTTCAGGCTGCTCCCGACTGCGATGGAGGTGCCACCCATCACGATTGCCTGATCCCGAGGCGGCGGCCGCCGACGCCCATAGAAGAAAAGGGCCTCGGACTTTTCGAGGGCCACCTTCAGTCCCAGCGCCCCGATCCGGCGCACGACAAGGTCGACACCTGCCGTGGCGAGAACGGCGGCATCGCTAAACGTTGGGGCCCGCGCGGTAACTAGGGTATCATCGGCGTAACAAAGTACGCCGACCCCCCGAAGAGTAGCACCGCGCAGGACCCAATCGTACCCGACGTTCCACAGATGCGGCCCAAGGACCGACCCCTGCGGAACGCCGCACGCCATAGTTCGGCGGACCACCCCGCATTGGGCCGGGTAGATGATAACCCGGTCCACGAAGTAGTCCGCCAGAATGCGCCTGAGGTACCACGGGACATTGTGGTACCTCAGCGCCTCCGCAATTGTCGCCCAGGGGAGGGTGTTGAAGGCGTTGGCTATATCAAGCGATACAGCCAACAACACCTCCCTCCCGGCGACCGCTTCGTCGACGCCGTCCCGCAGCCGGGATATGGCGTCGAGGGTCGACCTCCCGCGACGGAATCCGAACTGGCCGTCACTCAGGTTGGGCCCCGCCCCCTCAAGGTGACCAACGAGACGCGCAGCGAGCACCCGCTCAAACAGCTTGCACATCTCGTCGAGCAAAACGATGGGGCGGTAGGCCGACGGCGACTCGGCTGGGCGCCCGTGCTTCTTGAGAAGCACGAGCTTGCCGGTCTTCCATCGTCGCGGGAACCTCCCCGACGCCACACACTCCGACATGAGGGACAGCGTCTCCTCTTCTAGTGCCGGCATAACTGTGGCAATCACCTTCCCCGGAATGCCGTCCGGGCCCGGGGCGCGGTTCCTGGACTTGAGCGCCAGGATCGCGGCCCCTAACTCGGCCTCGGACACGGGAGGTATTGCCCCTTCGTCTGCCGGCACTTGGCTTGGTGCTACCATCCGCGGCGGGACCCACTCTTCCCTCACCGGGAAGAGGGAGCTGACCACTCGGTCCAGGAGGTTCGGCTCGAGAGTTTGGGTGAGGGGAGGCGCCCAGGGCCGAAGTTTTTGACTCACGACCCTGTACGGGCGCCCCCAAGGGTCTCGGTCGAGACTCTCGAGCCACTCCCTCCAGGACTCCTCCTTGGCGGCTTTGATCGCCGAGCTCAGGGCCTCACGGGCGGCCCTGTACGCAGCGTGCAGTCGCTCCTCACGGGCGAGATCTCGGACAGCCCGCCTTCGACTGCGAGTGTACTGCCTCTGGGCCGCGTAGCTTGCGGTACGCAGCCCGGCTAGGTGGGGACGCCACCAGTACACCCGCCTCCGAGGCGGGACAGGCCTCGCCCTCTGCATCGCCGCGTCGCAGACGCGAGTCAGCGCTCCGACGAGCCACTCGCACCTCGCGTCCACGTCCAGGCCACCGTCAATAAGGGCCCATCGCTCGACGATAGCCGCTTCTTTGGCCAGCTCTCGGTTCAGAGTGCCGAGGCGCCATCGTGGACCTTGCCCCACCAAGGGGCGGTCAGATTCCACTCGAGTCCCCGAGGCGGCGGGGACGACGTCGAACCGGATGTACCGATGATCCGACGCGGTCTCCACCCCCTCGACGACCCGCCAATTGTCGACGCGTCGGGCCAGGGCAGAACTGGCGAACGACAGGTCAACAATCGAGCTACCCTGCGGCCGCACAAGTGTGTGGACCGCCCCCTGGTTTAGCAGCACCAAGCCTTGAGACACCGCCCACTCTACCATCATCTCCCCCCGGGCATCGGTAGCCGGAGATCCCCACGCCCGTGAATGTGCGTTGAAATCCCCGGCCACGACAGCCGGGGTGGGGTGCACTTCCGCCAGCAGAGCCCCGACTTCTGTGAGCAACTGCTCGAACTCGGCGAGGCTCCTGCTAGGAGGACAGTACACCCCAACCACTGCAGCACCGCCCAGCACAACGAGTACGCACCCACGGCCCCTTCGCACTCTGTCGAAGGGTGGGGTCGCTCGCTGGGCGACGATAGCCACCAAGCCGCTTTGGTCGCCGGCCCAGTTCGGGACGTCGCGAACGTAGTACGGCTCGGCGACTACTGCCACTGTTGTCTGCCACTGCGCCATGGACTGGGCCAGAAGGTCCTGGGCGATGACGCAGTGGTTGACGTTGGCCTGCAGTATGGAGATGGGATGATCCATTATCCTTGGGCGGTGTCCATCTCCTCCTCGCGCTGCTGGGTGGAGGGGGGGGCAGGATTCCCACCACCCGCAACTATACTCTTTCGGGGGGCCCCCCTTTTTCGGGAGGTCGCCCTGCAGTCACCGGTTCCCAGCCGGTGACTCGACGCCACCCCCTCCGCCGCACAGACGGGGCAATTGGGCTCCGCGGAGCAGGTGGCCGACTTATGGCCCGCCTGCCCACATCGGAAGCACAGCGCACTGCGGTCAACACCCGCAGTGCACTTGGCCCCGACGTGCCCCGGCTCCAGGCAGCGGAAGCACCGCGCCTTCCTCGGCTCTAGGGTGGTCAGCCTGACCGCCGACCATCCAACTGTAATTTGTCGGCCGTCGGTCAGGAGCTTGGCCGCCTCAATCGGGCACCGCAGCCATGCAGTGCCCTGGCGACCAGATGGGCGATGAATGTCGCCCACCTTGATGGCGTTGGCAGAGCAGCCCCCCTCCGCTGCCAGCGCTGCCGCCACACTCTCTTTTGAGGCCGTGTCGCTCAGGCCAGAGATGCGCATCTCCACGCACCTCTCCGGCCCAGCGACCCGGACCTCCTCCAGTGCCTCCTTGAGCTTGGCAGCGAGGATGTCGGCCTTCTGGACTCTGTCGTCGCCAGCCACCTCCAAGATCCGACCCCCGGTAATCGCGGTGCGAAACCGGAGGCCGTTGATGCCCAAGGCCTTGAGGTCAATGACCCCTTCAGCCTCGGACATCACATCACGATACGTGATGCCCTGCTCCTGCGCGCCCGGCTGCAGAGTTAAGCACACCGCAGCAGTTCACGGGACTCGCAGTTTTCGAGGCTTGCGGGCACCACGTTTCCGTTTCCTGGGGGCTGGCGTGGCCAGAGTCGCAGCCGTTGGCGGGGCAGTAGCCGCCCGGGCTGGAACCGGCCTCGAGGCCCTTGGCCGCGCCGCGACCTTATTCCACCCGCCAAGGGGAGCCGACGAGGACGCTGCCGGAGGCGCCGAAGAGGGCGGCTCTCGGTTCCTGCGGGCAGCTTCCACCTCCCGTCTATCTCAGGGTTGGGCTATCGCTCCTGTAAAAACCAAGATAAGCTAAATCAAGAGTAAGCTGAACTTGGGCTCCAGTGTATAAGATTTAGATGCGGACAGCAGATTTTTATCGTTCTAGGTTTAACACATTCCAAACTGTATGACACTGTGCTTCAATGTGATCTATTTCTTCTTTCTCTAAGCCTTTTGCCAAAGCAGTTGCGGTCGGCATACTAGTCTAATTAAGATGCGGCTAAACTTCAATATTTTCCATGAAGCGACTGCCATGTGACCTCCACAACCAGTTGGCGATATTGAAGTTCTGTAGTTAAACTTGTCGGATTTTTGAGGACTCAACTATCCGTAACGACTGCTATAGAGGTTCGTATGGCAACTAGGACCGACGGCTAAACGTGCTCTCCAAGGCACCAATGCAAATACCCATATTCATGCATACAAATTATAGCCTTTGGGTTGTGGAGATTAGATGGCAATCGCTTTGCGGAAAATATCAATCTTCAGCCAAATCCACAGTTAGACTGACAAAGCGGACCCCAGACTACGAAGCGGAAGCTTCGGATGCCACTTTGACTAACGCTAAGATGAAGAAGATATTTGCACTGAGCGGGAATCCAACCCGCCACGCCAGAGATGCTGAATATGTATTATGTTAATGTGATCTATTTAGCGTGATTGAAAAATAAATATTTAGCTTAGCTAATGGAAATGCTTTGATCTTAAAAATGTAATAAACTCACTTCGTAAATCTTATAAACCTTCGAGCGGAGGCTGTAAAGTTAACAAGAACTCATAACTATTTACATAATGATAATAACACCTCACTTAATAAACCGTTTACCTTCGGATGAAAAATTCACCTCGAGTTCGCAACCTAACATTAAGTTTTAATTCAATAACGCGCCAATGAACTAGGCCGGCCGGTGTAATTTGTGAGATTACGTCCCGGGGCCGGACTCGACCGGACCGGACCGGACCGGCCAGTCCCGGGCGTAAGCCGGGACTTACGGGACCGCGGCCGACTCGACACCACTTACGATTTAATTCGAGTACCCATTATGTCCTGAGATTTGCATACATTGGGCAAAGTGTTTAAGATTGAACTTTGTAATCTGGTTTTAACTTGTGCGGCAAATATTTACAGGATGTTCAAATAACGGTAACTTAGGAGTTGACTTGGAGATTAGAGCTGGTGATCTGGTTTCTAATATTGGGATGGATGTTTATGTTAATGTGGCCTAGTGACTCCTTTCTAGTGATTGATCGCGGATTCGTACACATTGCACAGCCACCCTCAACCTTGAAAATTCACTCGTAACACAAGCATTTAGTTTAGCTTAGAGTGCCTACAAGAAAACTAGAAAATTTTGGTTACTAGTATTTTTTTTATACCACTTAGGTGGCAGACAAGCACACGACCCACCTGATGGAAGGTGGTTACCGTGGCCTATGAACGTATGTAACACCAGAGAAGCCACACTCGCGCTGCCAACCTTGTAAGTACAGAGTCTCTGTGCCGTCAGTGTAGAGGACAAAGCAGGACAAGCCTTTAGTCATCCCACTGACAGCACAAATTCTCCAGTGAGCTCTGGCTACCCTACTAACTGCTGGGAACACAACAACACTTTTTTTTTCAATCAGATATCAGCTGAGAAGACATTTGAAACAACAAACGAAAAGCGCACTTAAATACCTCCTTTAAAACCCACACGGAAAAGTTTATAATTGTCGTATTTCAGCTTGTGATTATTAACAACCAGCGTGACAGTCACTTCTAAATTTACAAAAGGGCAGGGGAACAATTAACTCAACAACAAATTAGCCGACGCTTACGAAACTCGACCTCATAAAACTCACGCGAGAAATCGCACAGTCATGACGTCACGATTTCGCGTCACCGTCGTAATGATCCCGGAAAGTAAATGATCCCGGGGAAGTACGACCCTATACAGCGTTTTGTATAATTAATAACCAAATTAATTACGCTAATAGAGTACCGCGCCATTACGGCACATAGCGGGGCATTTTGTTGTTTCACTAATAACCGATATGAAAGTGTAATGACCGGCGAGTTAATTACAGATAGTGTCCCATCGCTCCACCAGTGAAGAGCCCAAGCTCTCAATTTAGGCAAACTCATTAAAATATTTGATTACATGCGGTAATAACTTTATTAGTGGACTTTTCAAATAATGTAGTAACATGAAAGCTCTATGGTTTGATTTAGGTACTTCTATTGTGTATCGCTATTGTCGATAATAATGATCCGGGTGCCGTTTCACAATGAGGGAATTATTTTTTAGAGATTTAGTTTATTGCTGCTGAAATTTTGGACAGAAATTTTCAGAGATTCTGAGTCATTGTCATTAATTTTTTCGACTGTATAGGTTTATAAAGTCACAATACTGTACTATATTCATTAATTGGCTGTTTGGATCCCCACCAAGAAATAAACCCAAGAAAAGAAATAAAATATTTTCAAATCACAACAATCTTTCACTACTTATAAACATTATTAAATACATAATTCTTTGTCTACAATCACGTCTCTTAATACTAAGCAGACATCCCTGAATCCAGCGACTGAAGTAAAAAGTTACAAAGATGTTACGCTCATACCTTTGTGATTGTTTCAAACAGGGCAGCAGGTTTAGTTCTCGAGCAAGTACAACTTTATATAAGATGGTGTACTTACTCTTTATCGACTGCAGATTTTTTCGAATGTAGAACTCGTTATAAGATTGAGCTCTTTGTACTACTTAGCGAGTGGGAGCCTTCGAGCTTGTTATTGTTAGCAAGTCGACGCGTCGCGTCGGGCGGCGGGCTATGACTTTCGATTCCTTACGACTTCATTGTACGTGTATTCCTTTGATTTACGAATTTTGATGTTAAAAGTTAAATTGAGTTTCGAAGGAGACAAGTTCACTAATCTCTTTCTGGTTTTCATTCATTCTAGAAATAATTTTCAAATAATATCCGAAAGAAATCTCTGTGATACGTATTTTTGTAGAAGTAATCTTGAATTAGAGACAAGATAAAACTGCGTGATCGGTTATTTAATTGCCCTACATTCTGACTTGCTTAGTGATCAGGTAAGTACCTAAAGTCATCCCTTTAAAAAAACAATGTCAAAGTTTCGGCAGCTTAGTAGTTAAGGAGTCAGACTTACGATCAAGAGGTCACGACTTCAAATACTGGTCATTGCACTACCGACGTGCACCCATTCCTAACACATACAATTTAGGTCTGTAGTAAATCTGTAGGGGTTAGGGGGAACATTAGGAATTTCAGTTACTAATATACTTAAATTCTTAAAAAAATAAGTTCTTCGTCAGGTGAAACTGCGGACATCTGACTGATCGTATAAAATACTGTATAAATATTGTTTTATTAGCAACAGAGCTTATTGACTATTAGGTATATAGCTAATTGTTATTAATTCAGTACAGGTATTGGTTTGTTCTAATTTACCTATTTCCTTTTTCACCTTTTAGTGTTTCAATTAGAACTTTCCATCTGAAGTTATATGTTTGAATTTAAAAGAATTAATTTATCAAGCTCTAACTATTCTAAATACTTTGACAGTTTATTTTTCATTCAATAATTTGAGTTGATTAGATTAATTCGATACGTAAGTCAACTACCTTATCGTTATACCTACGTTGGACAGCCTCAAGGGTAGTTTAAAGCTACATGAGAACCTTTACGATACAAAAGTTCGGCAATTTGGGAATAAAATTAACAATACATAAATGTTACCTGTAGCGCAAGTAACGAGTCACGATCCGTTATGTGCAACGTCGGCAAAACCCCACTACAATTGGCTTCCGAACCTTACCTCTCACGCATTACTGAAATATACCTACGTTATTTCATTTTACGCTCTATTTAGTTTGTAAAGAGTATATCGGTTCAAGTGCGTTCAGCAAAATGGGTAAATGTATCGAAACGTCACCCAAAGATCTAGTTGTGATTTCGTTTTAACATTTCAATATCGTTTTTAGATTTATGTGTTCACTTTTCAACCATACTGCTTCTTTGACAAAACTAATCATATGAATCCTATATTATACAACTGTTTTCTAGCAGGTGTATGTCAGGATATAAGTAAAGTATGGGGCGGGTTGCTGCCTCTGCCTACCCAGAGGTAAAGAGACGTGAATATATGTATGTTATGTATGTTTGTCCTACAATTACTTACACCGTAAACACGAGTACAAAGCTAAAAAATACATCATAAAAACTTTTCAAATAAGTCATCGAGTTGATGTTTATGGCTACCTCAGCCCATAACTCCGTACACCAAAACTCGCGCACGGTGTCGGCCTGTGTGTGAGCTCGTAACGTAAAAACAACAAGTTTCAAGTGTCAGCTATAACTCGTCGCTTACTCACGAATAACCGAGTGTGAGGTAAGTATCGGGTCGAGTGGCGCGGGGGCTGTGGCGAAAATTATGCATTGTAGCATTTGTAGCACACTTCCCGTCACCTTAGCGGGTACGTCTTAATAACAGAAGGTGGTAAGTACGGAGTGTTGACGCCACCAAAACTTATACTTATTTTTGTGTGAACAGTTGCTATATTTCTAGATTAATGAGTTATGTTCAAAAAAGTATATTGGCGGAATATAACTTTGGCAATTTTTTATACAACTTAGGTCTCAGAAAAGCACACGGCCCACCTGATGTAAAGTGGTTATCGTGACCTTTGCATGTGTGCAACACCGGAGTGTCACACCTGTGCTGCCTACCTTGTAAGAACAGAGAGTTTATATGCCGACAGTTCAGAAGACACAACCAGGACAAGCCTTTGGTCTTCTTACTGAGAGCACAAAAGCTCTCCAGTGAGCTCAGGCTGCCGTTATTATAGCCGTGGTATTCAGTAGATAAAATGTCTATTTGTGTTTTTAATCGTGGTCTTAATCTTAACGCGAGTTTTGTACTCGCACAAATAAAATAAAGACACCTCAACAAAATGTTTTCTTCAGAATGTGCTCCGCTTTATTTTCAAGTGTACTCCTGTAGAAATATCTCTGAAGCCATTCTTCTTTCAACAGTGTTCAGTATTAAATTTAAAAGTAGTATTCAAGTTAAATTATTGCGGTAACTTAAGATGTAAAATAGAAATTCAAAAATATGACGAAAACATTATAATCGTCATATTTTTGATTCCCATATGTAGGAACCGTTCATGTTCTTTCGTCGACTACATCAATACTTACCATCAGGCGGGATTGTGGTCAAACGCGTGTCTATTATTAGTATTACAGTAATCGGAATATTTACCATGTCGTATTATGCTGAGGTCAGAACAGTAAAACATGGTAAATATCCCGATAACTTTAATACTAATGTGAGTGACCGTGATAGTTAAAATACCAAAAGCGTGTCTATTAAATATAAAAAATAAACCTTTCGTAACAAACTATTCTCTAGAAGTATTGCAATGTAAAGTCAATTTGAAATTTGGGATACTAAGAAGATAGTGATGTGTCCCGGCTGCACTCAACAGAGCAGTCGAAGCAGGCAGTAAGACAAGCTCCGAGAGGCGGCAGTAGGAGCTATAATTACAGACACACACGCTTCTGATACATGCCGAAGTGTTCTGTAGCTTATTCTCTAAAACAATAATCTCTTATTTAAAACAAAGCGGAATAAAAGTGAGTCAATTTATATTAGAAAAATTTGAAACATTCGCTTGAGTCCAATCTCGTTTCGATAATTGTAATCCTGTTTTAATAGATATTTTTACTTACTTTACTTACTTTTTTTTTATTTACTGGTGGTAGAAACTTGGTGGCACAAATTTGTCTCAAGTTTCGACCGGGTAGGTACCACCGTGCACTATTGCGAAAAACCCTCCATAGCAATTCAATCTCGGTTGGATTGTGTTCAGGGGTCAGCATGTGCATAGCCGGGCAGAGGTGGTGGTTGTCGCAGCACTAGTGGGACCAGTGGGTCTTGGCGTAGTCTAGTGGGGATGGCGCGGGGCGATGCGTCGAACAGGGAGACCTGTAGAAACGGTGGTGCCGCTGGCCGCCCGCGGTATAGTACAGGGGCCCAACTGGGGTTAACCACCTTGGGAGGCTGCCTCACCAGGCCGCGCATAATCCCGATATGGTTCGTCGTGCCGGTTGGTGACCGGATTTGGGAGCCCGGCGACCATACTCGGGGGGGTACGGGGGCCCTTCCGTTCGGCGCGTCGGCTCTCGCCATGCCTCACATTCATAGATAAAACCAATATCCCGCGCTTTGTCACACGGTGCTGCGGCGGCAATCACTTCTTTTTTTCACGCCTTCTCCCACCCAAACTCATGGCAGCGCAATTTATAGAAAAAGGCAACACAGCGGCTCGTCACACTCCCAAAAGCTTGCTATTTGAGGTGGAGTCCACTAACATCTGTGGGCTCCATGCAAACCTCAACGCCGTCCACCAACACCTAGAGACGGCGAAACCTGCCATGTTTTTTCTAACGGAGACGCAAATACACCGCCCTGACGACACGACCTACTTGCTCTACCCTGGCTATGTTCTTGAGGAAAGTTTTCGTGCAAAAGCCGGGGTGTGCGTGTTTGTTAGGGCGGATGTTTGCTGTCGCCGTTTGCGCTGCCTAGAGGACCCATCCTTCTCCGTCCTTTGGGTACACGTAGACCATGGCCCTACGAGTCAGATCTATGTGTGCCTCTACCGTTCCCATACAGGAGATGCTGAGACAACTCGACTCTTTGAATATCTGAGTCAGGCGGCAGATGATGCGCAGGAGCGATTTCCGAATGCCGAAATGGTATTTTTGGGGGATTTTAACGCCCACCACGAGATCTGGTTGGGCTCCTCCAAAACAGACCATGCGGGAAGAGCCGCCCACGCATTTGCTCTGGCGCACGGCCTGACCCAATTGGTGCACGAGGTCACTAGGATACCAAGAAGGTCGGGCCAAGCACCTTCTCTGCTAGACCTTCTGCTGACGAGTGATCCGGACCGGTACAGTGTATCGGTGCGAGCCGCGTTAGGCAACTCTGACCACTGCCTGGTCTGTTCCACGGTGCCTATTATGGCGCCCCCACGACCCGTGCAGGGGAAGCGGCGTCTCTGGCACTACTCGTCAGCGGACTGGGATGGACTTCGTGACTATTTTGCGTCCATCCCGTGGGTTGAGCGCTGCTTTGAAGGTAAGAACCCATCGGATTGTGCTACTGCTGTCGCCGGTGAGATCGGTCTGGGTATGGAATACTATATCTCATACACCGATGTCACCGGTGACCGCGGGGTGCGCCCTTGGTTCGGGCGCGAGTGCGCGGAAGCTGTTGAACAAAAACAGTCTGCGTACCGCGCTTGGGTAAGGGCGCGCGCCACGCGCCATCCCAATATGGGCCACTTCAAGGCAGCGTACAACAGAGCCACAAAGGTCTGTAGAAGGGCCTATGTCAGAGCGGATGCCCTGCGCATAGCGCGGCTTGGTCAAGAGCTAGTGATGCATCCCACGGGAAGCCGTGGCTACTGGCGACTGGCTAAAGCCGTGCAAGCCAACTTCTGTCAGCCTTCGCTGCCTCCGCTGCGTAACCCTGATGGATCCCTGGCCCATGAGTCGCAAGAGAAGGCAAATCTGCTGGCTAATCTCTTTGCGGCCAACTCCCGAATCGATGATTGTGGTACGCAGCCACCAACACTACCCGACAGTGACCACGCGATGCCTGATATCCATATCAGGCAACGCGATGTCCGTGCATTGCTGCAATCACTCGATGTCCGGAAAGCCAGTGGTCCGGATGGTATTCCAGCGGTAGTTTTGAAAAAATGTGCAGCGGAGTTGTCTCCAATGCTTACGCGCCTGTACCGGCTATCCTACAGTTCGGGTACAGTGCCTTTGCCTTGGAAAGAGGCGAATGTTCAGCCGATTCCCAAGAAGGGGGATCGCTCGGAGCCAGCCAACTATCGACCCATAGCCGTCACCTCAGTGCTGTGCAAAGTGTTTGAGCACATAATTAACAAACAGCTCATGCGGCACCTAGAGGATCACTCCTTAATTAATGACCGGCAATATGGCTTCAGACCGAAACGGTCAACGGGTGATCTTCTAGCATACGTTACCCATCTTTGGGGTGAGGCTATGGACAAGCACGGCGAGTCACTGGCAATTAGTCTTGACATCGCCAAAGCTTTCGATAGAGTCTGGCACAAATCGCTTCTTTCTAAGCTACCTGCCTTTGGTCTGCCTTCTAGGCTGTGCAACTGGGTTGCTAGCTTCCTGCAGGGGCGCCGTATTCGCGTCCTTTGTGACGGACGAGCTTCGGAGTTTCTGCAGGTTAATGCTGGCGTGCCCCAGGGGTCCGTCTTATCACCCACTCTCTTTCTTCTGCATATCAACGACATGCTGTCTACCGGCAATGTTCATTGTTATGCAGACGATAGCACTTTACATGGGAGTTATCATGGACATCCAGTGGCCAAGCAGTCAGATATCGCAGAGAAAAGGCAGCTTCTTGTCACTGAGCTTGACGGGGTCCTGAATCACATTTCTCAATGGGGCTCTGAGAAGATGGTTGAGTTCAATGCCAAGAAGACGCAGGCATGTGCGTTTACAGCAAAAGTATCTTCCTTCCTTCCCCTCCCCACTCTTCAGAGCACGCCACTGCCGCTGCAGGACAATCTCAATATCCTAGGTATGGATGTTCGCTGCAACCTGAATAACAAAAACTACATCGAAAGCATCATCAAAACAGCCTCACGAAAACTCGGAGTCCTGAACAGAGTGAGACGATTTTTCACGCCGGAGCAGCGGTGTCTTCTATACAAGACACAAATTCGCTCCTGTGTGGAGTACTGCTCGCATCTCTGGGATGGTTCAGCAAAGTACTTACTAGATGCTCTCGACAGGTTGCAGCGACGTGCGATCCGCATCATTGGGAATCCCGAGATCACGAACACCCTAGAACCTTTACAGCTGCGTAGAGATGTTGCGTCCATGGCTGTATTTTACCGTCTGTACCATGGGGAGTGTTCTGATGAGCTCTTCCAATTAGTCCCACCCTCCCCTTTCCTACACAGGACAACGCGTGCAGGTCTTAGATGTCATCCGCACACGGTGCAAAACATCCGATCAAGAACCAAGCGGTTCGGAGACTCTTTCCTCTGTCGCACCATTAAGGCCTGGAATTCATTACCAGCTCACGTGTTTCCTTCTTCCTACAGTCCCGGGTCCTTTAAGCGGGGCGTGAAAAAGCATATGATAAGGCCGTCAAGCTGAGTGTCACCATTGTCACACGGTATGTGTGGGTAATGGTGACCCTCTTTTCTGGGATTTTGCCTTCAGCTTACCATCAGGCAAGGCGAAGTCCAATTGACGTGTCCTATATAAAAAAAAAAAAAAAAAATATATAAAGATCTGTTACACTAAACAAGTGGCATAGACATAGAACGATGAATGTAAGAACTTTATTGACGTATATCGATACCATTTATTGCTTAATTTACTATCTATTATTCTATTCTATTCTACAAAAGTATTGTCACTCATCTTGAGGTTGGGTTCAGTTTTAACTCGTCATGATTTTAAAGAGTACCTACAACTCAGTGGTATGTATAGGCAGGCACGACAAAGTTTACCAGACGAGTAGTTGTAAAACGGACTGCTCATTGTAATTTGAAAATTCGCCGTCGAATTTCCAATCGAGAACTAATTAAAATGCATTCAAATAATTCGCCTAACCACTACCACAGCTAGACGCATTCTGTTCAAATACGGGTTCCATTTGCAGCGCTCCTTTATTGGTCGCCGAATTGTCACTTGGACGACAAACAAATATAGGAAAAATGGGAAAGACATATTGTTCTCTGGACATCGAATCTTTAGATCTAAAACTTTCTTTCGTGAGGAATAAGGTGTATTTTAGTTTGTGATATTACTTAATAATTTAAGAACGATTGGCAAAGTTTGTTGACACGGTTGAGTTGGTGCGTAATCTGGTCTCGAGTATTCGTTCTGTGAACACAGTGTCGAGTGGGTGACGGGACGGTAGATGGCTTTTTATTATCGCACTTCGTTTTGTAGCGACACAATGTAGGCGCCCACAAAGGAGAGAGGCTCCTCTAAGCACAATGGCGTGGAGTAATTAACGATATTAAGATGAATTTCAAAGGTAATTGTTTCACTTCAAATATTTGACTTCAAGTAACGTGTACCTACCTAATTATGGAGGTAATGTAGAATATAACTAAGTTTGAATGCATCACCACCTTGTCTACGACTTTACTCCATGTGGAATACTGGTATAGATCTTGTTGGCTTACAAGAACCTATTACTGAGATAACAAAATAGTTTAATGGTGCTGAGTTTTGAATTAATCCAATATATGGAGTAAAATTTTTCATACAATTTTTTTTAAATCCTGTAGCAATGAACCAAATATTTTTTTGGATAGTGTTACATTTAACTAATACTATAATTTATAAAATGGAATTTCAAGTTACTGCAATTTTGAGAAAACGTCGTTTTTAGTTTGGTGTATTTTTTAGGCTGAATACAGACAAAACTTTTGCTGCCTGTGCCGGACAAAAAAGAAAGTTTGACTACTTGTCACCGATGAGTCACGTGTGATGACAGTTCGTCAATGTCATGGACGTCAAATCTGTTTATGTTGGGGACTGTTTTGTTTGATTTTTTGGGTGAGATTTTTACAAATATAAAAATAAATTGGTATATTACACCATGTTCAAACGAAAAGCGTTACATATAATTGTTTTATTTATAACTACATAATGATATTGTTCACATGTAGTGTTTCAAAATTATGATACTTATACTGCATCATTGTAATCCTCCTATGAAACTGCTTGGTGTAATCAAAATGTAATATGTCGACTGGTGGTCAAAGTATGACTGTTGTTGATCGAAAATATTTGAGACTACATAGGTACAAGCTACTGAAACAATAACAAGTTGAAAACATGTACGCAAGTTAAAAACTGATCCTGTAGTTGTGATGACCTGATAAGAAGTCACATATAGTGATAAAAGTGTAATTTGTATATTAAATGTACGATAGATATTTTACATTACAAAAATAAGCATGGTTCAAGAGAGATTTATGCGTTATGTAGGGAAACCAGAGTTTTCGAGCATGGTTCGAAAGTGACTTTAAATAACAGTTGACAGCGGCGAACAAGTGATGAATAAAATTGTGTTGCCATTGCTCGAATTAAAATATTTACTAACATAAAATAACTTTTAGTTTAAAAATTATTATGTAACTAATGCCCGATTCCTAATTTTAGTTTATTGTATATCAATGTAAATTAAACCACAATGGATTTTATTGGAAATAAAAAACCTACGCCCATACAAAAAGTGGACATGTCCTTTCTATTGCACACCCCAACGGGGTAAGTTTGAAACTATAAAATGTCCATATTTCAATACCTTATGTACTTTAAAGTAAATTATATCGAGTTTTCAGTTAATCGAATCAGAAATAAAAGAAGATCTATACTTGCAAACTTTAGAACTAACTCTGTTCTTCTCTCTTCCTAGAGCCACATTTCTGCTGCCAACTGCACGAATGTGACTCTCCTGGTGTTGTACACGTCCATAGGCTACGGTAACCATTTTACTTTACTTATCTTATATCTTACTATACTTTCCACCAGGTGGGCCGTTTGCTTGTCTCCCAACATAACATATAATCACGTTTTTATTCACGTAGGATTAGGCAGATGTAAATTAACGCCCACATTTCTCCAATCAATAAATTCGGTCCCATGTAATAGGAGATGAGCCTATTACCGTCTTTTCAACGCTTGCTATTCAACAATAGATGCATGGGAGGCCGAGTCAAACTAAATGGTAACAAAATATATATACCTATATTCTATATTTAATTCAATTTATAGCAATGATAGATAGTCACACACCCACATACACTTTCTTATTTGTAATTTATATAAGTTATAATCATTTTAGAACAAAGACATGGAAGAATGAAAACTAAAAGTTAGTTTCTTCTACAAGGAAACAATAGAATCAGATCCTGTGGGTAGTATTTCGTTTATGTTTACCAACACATACATTATACATGCTCTGTCCAC
This sequence comes from Eilema griseolum, assembly GCA_963662185.1. Taxonomy (NCBI): domain Eukaryota; kingdom Metazoa; phylum Arthropoda; class Insecta; order Lepidoptera; family Erebidae; genus Eilema; species Eilema griseolum. The sequence goes on from OY759247.1 coordinate 325,478, forward strand.
AGATCAGCACTGATCCTCCAGTGCACAATGTGCGGGTATCAAAGTATCGGATAAAGTATCTCCAACTCGCTCCGCACAGTGGGGCATTGGCAGTGATGAATGTGATAACTTACAGTGCTGAAATGTGTTTACATTTTTAAAATTTAGTCATGTATCTGCAAGCAAGCGTGAGCTTGTGACATAAGGTTTAAACAAAACTAAGTAATATCTCTACAGCGTTTCATAACAATGATTTTGTTATTATATACCTAACTCATATTCCTAGATATGATTATATGTATCATTTTAAGTTATGTGTATAAATTCAGCGTATAAATACCAGCTTCGTATAGGACAATTTTGGGGAATAATTTGTAGGTAAGTACTGTGCTAAAAAACTGTGCAAATATACATTGCAATGCACAAATTATATTTTGATTTAATTTTTTATTTTCATGTACTACATAATACTTTACATTAAACTTATTTAATTGATTTATTTTGAAAATAATTTATATTAAAACAAAACATTGCATGCTCCAGTACAATGCAGTGCTGAGTTCAACAATGTTTTTAAAACACGCTACCAGAAGCAGACCACGGAACACGTAACAGTGACTACACAAACTCGTAAGGTACCCGTAAACCCCGACGAACTTCTAGCACGCATCTCGCGCAGAGTGCCCGGTGCCGAGTCTACTGAGACTATAAAGTGAAGTGAGGCGGCAATATCAATCGCAAACAATTTCCAGCAAGTGGATACCGATTACGGATGGGCTGGTGATATACTCCTTTAATATATTGTCTCCGTGAATGTATATGATCCAGAGAAATACCCTGTTCGGACGATTAAGCTTGTGGGATGTTTGCAATCTTCAGATCTTGTGGCTTCATATATCACATTAAACAAATTATTAACCTATTCTATTATATCAGTGGTTATTTCGCCCATTTTACTCTACTGTATCTTCTCAATATTGTCGCTACCGGACTATATTTATTAGATGTAACTCCACAATTCTATGGGGGAATTTTTTAAAATATAAAATGAGCATACCGGTAAATTTTAATAATTACCCTAGGGACACGATAAAATAAATAAAAAAATGCTTAGTGAAGATCCTATTTCTGGATAAGAAAGATGAAGTTCCATCACCAATCTATAAAGATATTCATCGTGATAAGAGCAACCACATTTGGGAGCAATATTTTAAGAAAACAATGCCGCGTGAAGCAAACTCCAATATCGAATCGCAAGATTTTAATAAAAAGTTCAGCAATACTGTGCTTACACAATAACAAATAACCGTTATTGAGAGAGCAACAGCTGCGCCCCCAAATCTGCAAGTAAATACTGACGACCTTACATAATCAAGGATTGTGGAATTTGAAAAAGGAGACCTCCAACACGAACGGGTGCAGACAATGAGGGCGCCGTGGTGTGAGGGCGGCCGCAGTAAGAAATAATATCCATCAATGTGGCTGAACCACCTGAGCCGCCTAAACACCGAGCTCGCAACATTGTGCAGTAAATCAAGACAATTGTGGCGCGCGTTTTAATTCTGCCAAATTAATGTTTAAGCAAGCTAAATAAGTAAGCTGGAGTGATTGAGTACAGTCAATCTTGTAATAATGCTGCACTTACAATTACTTGAGTCTAAGATGCCTAAAATAGAAAAGAAGTATCACCTTTAGTTAAGGAGTGCATTGGACGTCGAACATTCCTTAAATTATTTTCTTTTCCCAGTCCTGCCTTTGCGAGTGGCACAACATGAGTGATGCCGAGTGATATGAACACATATATATATTGGCAATATACTAAATAATCAGTGCATTACTATCGTCCTGTTAATCTATTTAGTTTCCTTGATAATACGTGCGATCTCCACGGTGCTATGTGCAATTAGACGAATTGCCGTAATTAAAGTAAAGTAATTTAGTGAACACGGTAAGTTAACCTTCTGTTTCGATGGTACTGTTCGATAAATTAAAATATTCCGCGTGAAATGTCTCGTCAGAATATCGCGCGCTGATTGGACGCACCCCGCCACGCCGCACCGCCCCGCGCCGCGTCGTGTCGTGCCGCTGCGTCGCGCGTCGCTGACGATCGCGCCCTTTCTAATTACTCTCGACGACTTTTAATTTTCACAGATTTTATATTGAAAGGTCTCATCCATTGTGTTCGCTTTTCAAGAATTCTTTGTCTGGTACGTATTTAATGTGTTGGAATTTGGTCAAGTTAAATGGGATTCCATCTTTGATCCTTTGTTTGTTTCCTTATAAATATTTTAGCTCGACAAATGAAAGAAATGTTGGATTTGCGTAGTGCTATATTATGCAAATGACGTTATGTCTTTTATTTACATTTACATGAACGTAATGACTAATGGAGGAAAAGAAACTGTGGACAAAATCGTTTAATTGACTCCCTTGATGGAATTATCTGAATATAGTTTAACAGAAGATGTGAGTACATTTTTTGAAAGGTTCACCAGATGATGATGATAGCACTTATCAGAATCGATGCACCCTGTAGTATAAAACTCATGAAGAAGCACAAGACACAAATATAGCAGCAATACAAAAAAAATGTTGATGTCTAGCGCATGTGTTCTGTATAAGATAGTGTAGGTATTTTACTTATAAAAGATACCATTTACATCTGGTCGAATCAACGAAAATACCAGAGTGGCTACTTGACTATTGTGGCTAATATCTTTATAAAACATTAAAGCCTTGTCCAGATCAATTCATCTAATATATTTGGCACATCATTGCTATACATCCCAAACCTCAGTAATTCTGTAATTAAGTTTACAGAGCCGTTAAGAACTCCAAACTATTTATGACCCAAACATCACAAAGACGATCCCTTGTACCCGCAAATATGCAACTTAATTAAATCGCTAAATAATTTCACATTCAAGATAAGTTTATTAATAAAACCATCGGAAAACACTTTGAAGGAATTCTTTGCACGGCGCTAAGTTCAGGGGTTCTTAGCGAAAATCTCCGCTAAGCCTCGCGAGCTTTGCTACAACTAAATAATAAGTTGACGTGGAACCCTTCCAAGTATCTTGTGAGTTAGAACTGAGCGCCGGACTACGGGGAAGGCAAGTCGGTGTCCGTGTTATAAACATATGTACTGTGCAGTTGAGCTTCGTCAGTAATAATATATGTAATGTTCTGTAAGTCCAAAAAGTATCATTAGTGCATAGCGCACCTACATAAGTATCAAGATACAAAGTATCACTTGGATACCCACAAGTATGTGCTCTAATGCAATAATAGTTGTAGTTAAAAAAAAAACATTTAGTAGGTCGATATTCTCAAAGAGCTGTATTTTTTTATTTAGGACACGTTAATATGACTTCGCCTGATATTAAACTGAAAGTAAAGTCCTATGAAAGAGGGTCACTATTTACAAACACCAACAATTTTCCAATGGTGGCATTTAGCTTGACGACCTCATTAGAATGCCTCCAGGACGGGACGGGACCAGTTAAAGAAACCAGGACTGGCGGAAGGAAGAAACTGTAAACAAAAATGTCATTATTAGGGCTACTTTTCTTTCGGTATTTTATATTTAGTATTCAATGTGACACAAATTAATTATTGACTGTTACATATCTATTTTCTAATATAATGTACTAAGTTTAATAAACAAATCATTCAATTAATTCAATTAATCTGCAGACGCAGACGTAACAAATTCTGAGTTGGGAGTTCAAAAGCCAGAATCTTTATCAATTTCCATTTCACACTGGCCCCATAACCTGGGGAAGTTCATAAATCATTGTAACGTACAAGCACTAAGCGACCCAGACCCTACTACCACATAAAAGTAGTTACATGTAAGCCCATAATATATCTATCGAGATCGTCTACAAAAATACTTCCATTAGTCGGCCCATTAAGCTCGGCTCTGCCTTAAGTACACATTAAATCAACATATCGTATACATTTTCTGCCTAGAATTACTAATATCTTACGAAATAAATGTCAGACTTGCTAGTTATTAATATGGTAAAACTAGCAATATCAAAACATATTATGTACCGACTGCTATTTATTAATATAAAGGTTCTATCATCTTTCGTAGAATTAATGTCACATCGTACGATTGAATATGATATAGTATTCTAGTTATTACATTTATTATTTTCTTTAAAGCTGTATACTATATACAATAATATTAACGGGAATAGGGAGACAATACCTACTGTGGGTACATACATATCTTTGATTTGGCTGACGTTTCCACCAGGTTACACCGGCCTTGGTCACAGGCTGCCTGGCTCAGTGGTTGCGTTAACATTATTGTATTTCATGGAACACAATAGACCAGCTTGATATATAGAACAAAGGTAGAACAGCATGTATTACAAACATTTCATAAAAATACCCAACAATACTAAGTTTCATAAAAAAAAGTAATGTCGTCGCGATACGTCGTCTGCTGGAGGATAGGCTCGTGGTCACACTAGAGTGAGAATCACGAATTTCTTTCACGTTTGTCATACAACACATTTTATCACATAATAATGAGTGTGAATGCTGGAAAAAAGGCGTGACTGTATGTACGAGTATGTATGTAATAATAATTAATACCATGCCTAATATCTACTGATATCAGATAGAATACCACGGCTATAATAACCTCGTGTTGTGTTCCCGGTGGTGAGTAGGGTAGCCAGAGCAGAGTTTTTGTGCTGTCAGTGGGAAGACCAAAGGCTTGTCCTGGTTTTGTGTTCTGCACTGAGGGCACATAAAATCTCTGTTCTCACAGATTCGGCAGCACGGATGTGATCCACTGGTGTTACACACGTTCATAGGTCACGGTAACCATTTTCCATCAGGTGGGCCGTGTGCTTTTCTGCCACCTAAGTTGTATTAAAAAAATCTGCTGATGTATGCGCTCGGTTACTATTTTTTTTTTTTATATAGGACACGCCAACTTGACCTCACCTCGCCTGATGTTAAGCTAAAGGCTAAGTCTCAGGAAAGAGGGTCACCATTACAGACACTAAGTGTTACAATGGTGGTACTCAGCTTGGCGGCCTCATCAGATGCTTTTTCACGCCCCGCTTAAAGGCCCCGGGACTGTAGGAAGAAGGAAACACGTGTGCTGGTAATGAATTCCGGGTTTTGGTGGTGCGGCAAAGAAAAAAGTCTCCGAACCGCTTGGTTCTTGCTCGTATATTCTGCACAGTGTGAGGGTGACATCTAAGGCCTGCACGTGTTGTCCTATGTAGGAAAGGAGATGGTGGGATTAGTTGGAAGAGCTCATCAGAACACTCACCATGGTAGAGACGGTAAAATACAGTCAAGGAAACAATATCTCTACACATCTGCAAAGGCTCGAGGGTGTTCGTGAAATTTAGACTAACAACACATAAACCCAACGTAAGTAGTAAGCCGGCAGCACGAACAATTTGGCGACTCGATATATCGGAGGTGGTCTTTAACACAGTTTGATCACCGGGAAAGTTTCCCACTTCGCGTACCTACAGGGCGCCAGGGCTGCCCCAGCTTGACTTGTTTACTTGCCCATTTTCCGAGTCATTGATTGAGATTCCCATCTCTATGGAAATAAAATTGACTCGACTTTTGTGTATGAGTTGACGAATGGTCCAGTTGCCAAAAGCAATGAAACGTAAGTGTTTTAGCATTTGTGCTGACTTGACGCCTATAGAACGTCTGCTTGTTCTTTTAATTTATTAATCGATTTGGTTATCGAAAGAATCGTTGCAATTAGGAAACTAACTGTTTATTAACTAAAATATGGATAATCTATACAAATAAATAATTGATCGTCCTGACATTGGAGATATTTAAAAAATACTTGAGTCCTGTTCAAAAGAAATCATTTTTGACTATTTGTCTGTTTGTCCTCGATGGACGTAAAAACATCGGAACTTATTTTGAAATCATCGTAATCAGTTCAGCCGCGTAAGCCGCATTAATTTTATACAATGAGTTGTCAGTTTTTCTTTTAGTAATGATTTACTGGATCAAATCTCTCGCTGGATTTTCCCAGCGAAACCGTTATATCAAGTGTGAACCTTACTTCTAAAAGAAGGCACAGGTGTTTAGAGAAGCTTCAGACGTGCGAATAATTTCAAATAAGTTCATCAGAATTCTACGAAATATTGTACGAGGGGAATTTCAATATTAGTGCAGTAGGTCGTAACCCAGTTTCTATTACTGTTCGTGGATATGAACATAAAAAATGTTAGTGTGGGTACAATACACTCGTTTTATGTCCATACTATCCATTTTTATGGTCATCTCTATTATTGAGGGTTGCGCCGGCTGTAATTTACTTTTGTTTACGAATTTAATACTAATAAATAAATTGTATTTAGGCCTTCATTAGACTTCTGCTATGTTAATTGATGTGCGGATAGTCTGCTTTTATTCCATATCTATAGGCATGTTCCATGAGATTAAACTATTTTCCAGGCCTTATTTGTGCTAAGCGTTACCGTGCCTCAAAGGGCACGTAGTAATAGACATTGGCCTTATTTGATGTTCTAATCTGGTCCGTATTTTTTAATGTTAAATCAGTTGCACTCTCGGGCTTTCGGTGGTATTGTTATGATTGGTAAAACGAAGAACAAAAACATATCGGATTATCATTGATATAATACGATTTTTAGGCCCTTTAATTTACCCGATAAATGTTCAATGCGGGTGGAATTTGTTCACTGTAAAACTTAATTGCGCGCGATAGGATATATAATATTATACTCAAAATATAGCAATTATTTGCAATACTAACTAGAAGTACACATAAAATGCAAAAAACGTCTGCAAAGTATTACAATAGTATTGGTTCAATATAGTAACGCCTATTTTAATATCATGCTATTCCAAATGAAGCTAGCTGCATCCGAATGCTGCTTCTTAAATGAATTCATTCTGTGCACGTCCGCCCCGACATAATGAACATACACGGCCGGGCGTACAGAGGTCGCGCGTGGCAGACACTGACATGCACCACATATCTACCGCCTGCGCCCGCTGCGCGCCTGGTATCCGATGCCTCATTACTGCGGCAGCGAGGGCGGGCACTAAGCTATGCACCTTCATAGTCAGGCAAAGTCCGTCAGTATCTGCACTAATAAAACACCTCGTCTATGTTTTTCAAGTACCTGCTATGTACTGGAATCAATTTTGATTTTTAAATTTTTTGGCTTTTTTATAACAGTATCACAATCTATGTTTTTCACGAGAGTGTACCCGCTTCTTTTTTTTTTTTTTTTTTACGTATAGGACACGTCAATTGGACTTCGCCTTGCCTGATGGTAAGCTGAAGGCAAAGTCCCAGAAAAGAGGGTCACCATTACTTATACATACCGTGTGACAATGGTGACACTCAGCTTGACGGCCTCATCATATGCTTTTTCACGCCCCGCTTAAAGGACCCGGGACTATAGGAAGAAGGAAACACGTGGCTGGTAATGAATTCTAGGCCTTAATGGTGCGACAGAGGAAAGAGTCTCCGAACCGCTTGGTTCTTGATCGGATGTTTCGCACCGTGTGCGGATGACATCAAAGACCTGCACGTGTTGTCCTGTGTAGGAAAAGGGAGGGTGGGACTAATTGGAAGAGCTCATCAGAACACTCCCCATGGTACAAACGGTAAAATACAGCCATGGACGCAACATCTCTACGCATCTGTAAAGGTTCTAGGGTGTTCGTGACCTCGGGATTCCCAATGATGCGGACCGCACGTCGCTGCAACCTGTCGAGAGCATCTAGTAAGTACTTTGCCGAACCATCCCAGAGATGCGAGCAGTATTCCACACAGGAGCGAATTTGTGTCTTGTATAGAAGACACCGCTGCTCCGGCGTGAAAAACCGTCTCACTCTGTTCAGGACTCCGAGTTTTCGTGAGGCTGTTTTGATGATACTTTCGATGTAATTTTGTTATTCAGCTTGCAGCGAACATCCATACCTAGGATATTGAGATTGTCCTGCAGTGGCAGTGGCGTGCTCTGAAGAGTGGGGAGGGGAAGGAAAGAAGATACTTTTGCTGTAAACGCACATGCCTGCGTCTTCTTGGCATTGAACTCAACCAGGTTCTCAGAGCCCCATTGAGAAATGTGATTCAGAATCCCGTCAAGGTCAGTGACAAGAAGCTGCCTTTTCTCTGGGATATCTGACTGCTTGGCCGCAGGATGTCCATGATAACTCCCATTTAAAGTGCTATCGTCTGCATAACAATGAACATTGCCGGTAGACAGCATGACGTTGATATGCAGAAGAAAGAGAGTGAGTGATAAGACGGACCCCTGGGGCACGCCAGCATTTACCTGCAGAAACTCCGAAGCTCGTCCGTCACAAAGGACGCGAATACGGCGCCCCTGCAGGAAACTAGCAACCCAGTTGCACAGCCTAGAAGGCAGACCAAAGGCAGGTAGCTTGGAAAGAAGCGATTTGTGCCAGACTCTATCGAAAGCTTTGGCGATGTCAAGACTAATTACCAGTGACTCGCCGTGCTTGTCCATAGCCTCACCCCAAAAGATGGGTAACGTATGCTAGAAGATCACCCGTTGACCGTTTCGGCCTGAAGCCATATTGCCGGTCATTAATTAAGGAGTGATCCTCTAGGTGCCGCATGAGCTGTTTGTCAATTATGTGCTCAAACACTTTGCACAGCACTGAGGTGACGGCTATGGGTCGATAGTTGGCTGGCTCCGAGCGATCCCCCTTCTTGGGAATTGGCTGAACATTCGCCTCTTTCCAAGGCAAAGGCACTTCTCACGCTCTCCACCTTGCTCGCGGCGATGGTTCGCTGCGCGGATGCGTGGGCTGCCGGCGCCTCCTTCTGCGAGCAAGTAATGCTCGTGAAGGAGGAGGCGGGGCGGGAGCGGCAGCGGGAGCGACGAAGGATCGCAAGACAAGCTGCCCGCGCACGAAGGCAACTCGGGCGTCGGAGGTCGATGAACGACCTCCGCCCCCCATGAGCGCCGGCCTGGGGGTGACAGGTGAAGCCGCCTGTCACCCTGGCAGAAGCAGGCCGCGGCGGTGGCGCGCGTGGCGCGCCTCCCCGTTTCCGGGGACGAGTTGGGGACTCTGTAGTCCCCACACCCGAGAAGAGGGCCATATTGTGAGAGATGGCCCTGGGTCGGCCGGGGTGCGAGGGATATGCCTGTCAACCTCACCTTCGGCAACCAAAACGACCCACAGGCGGCGTGCGTTTTAGTCGGTTCGAGTCCGACATAACCTCCTCCACCGGCTCCGGTGGGGAGGTATCCGTGGGGATTTTGCGCACGTAAAAAAAAAAAAAAAAAAAAAAAAAGGCAAAGGCACTGTACCCGTAGGACAGCCGGTACAGGCGCGTAAGCATTGGAGACAACTCCGCTGCACATTTTTGCAAAACTACCGCTGGAATACCATCCGGACCACTGGCTTGCCGGACATCGAGTGATTGCAGCACTTCACGGACATCGTGTTGCCTGATATGGATGTCAGGTATCGCGTGGTCACTGTCGGGTAGTGTCGGTGGCTGCGTACCACAATCATCGATTCGGGAGTTGGCCGCAAAGAGATTAGCCAGCAGATTTGCCTTCTCTTGCGGCTCATGGGCCAGGGATCCATCAGGGTTGCGCAGCGGAGGCAGCGAAGGCTGACAGAAGTTGGCTTGCACGGCTTTAGCCAGTCGCCAGTAGCCACGGCTTCCCGTGGGATGCATCACTAGCTCTTGACCAAGCCGCGCTATGCGCAGGGCATCCGCTCTGACGTAGGCCCTTCTACAGACCTTTGTGGCTCTGTTGTACGCCGCCTTGAAGTGGCCCAGATTGGGATGGCGCGTGGCGCGCGCCCTTACCCAAGCGCGGTACGCAGACTGTTTTTGTTCAACAGCTTCCGCGCACTCGCGCCCGAACCAAGGGCGCACCCCGCGGTCACCGGTGATATCGGTGTATGAGATATAGTATTCCATACCCAGACCGATCTCACCGGCGACAGCAGTAGCACAATCCGATGGATTCTTACCTTCAAAGCAGCGCTCAACCCACGGGATGGACGCAAAATAGTCACGAAGTCCATCCCAGTCCGCTGACGAGTAGTGCCAGAGACGCCGCTTCCCCTGCACGGGTCGTGGGGGCGCTATAATAGGCACCGTGGAACAGACCAGGCAGTGGTCGGAGTTGCCTAAAGCGGCTCGCACCGACACACTGTACCGGTGCGGATTACTCGTCAGCAGAAGGACAAGCAGAGAAGGTGCTAGGCCCGACCGTCTTGGTATCCTAGTGACCTCGTGCACCAATTGAGTCAGGCCGTGCGCCAGAGCAAATGCGTGGGCGGCTCTTCCCGCATGGTCTGTTTTGGAGGAGCCCAACCAGATCTCGTGGTGGGCGTTAAAATCCCCCAAAAATACCATTTCGGCATTCGGAAATCGCTCCTGCGCATCATCTGCCGCCTGACTCAGATATTCAAAGAGTCGAGTTGTCTCAGCATCTCCTGTATGCCCTTCTTATAAAAGGGCATACTTACCATATTCTGATGGGGTTTGATTTGGGATTATGATGTCGGTTCACATGCCTGCATGAACCATATTACATGTATAATACATGTTCTGCTATTTCAGCGATCTCTCTAGTTCCACGGTCATAGTGCTTAATAGCGCTCTTATAGCAACCTGCTCCGATTTTAGGTACCTCGGTTCACTACTGCAAAGCGATGAGGAATTGAGATTGAGAATTGGAGTCTGCCGTCCTGTACGGATCGTAGAGCTGCCGCGCAAAGGTGACGGATGAAAGACGGTTGCATGTAGCCAAGAGGCAAATGTTTAGATGAATGTGTGTTGTGACAAGAATGGATAAGATTAGAAAGCTACGAGGAAGTCTTTTGTCCTGGTTTATACATGTAATGCGTAGAGGTGAAAGTAATGTCGTAATGACGGCAGTAATTATGGAAGTGAATGGGTACAAGGGGAGAGGGATACCTAATTTATTTTCTTGAAAAAAAATATTAGAACTTAAATTACTAATATTGCTTCTAACCCCTCCAGCTATGCCAAATTACTTTTGTTAGGTATGGGTTCACGTCCTCGGTGGTTTAAAGGTCAGGATTTGAACCCGATCATTCGTTCATCTTTCGATCGTAAGGCCGACTCCTTAACCACCACGCTACCGACGCTTCAAAGAATGAGGTGGAAGGCTGTGGGAAAGGTGATATGGTTAAGAAGGGAGTGACTGTTGAGAGGACTATAACTAGAAATAAATGGAAAAAGAACAAATGTGGCGACGACCTCAAATAAACTTAGGATAAGGGCAGGAGGAGGATGATGATGATGATTACTATTCACGGATAGAGCAGCATCCCGTTAGCTAAAGTTTCTTGTGATTGGTGCAGTGATTTTACTTTCGAAACCAATACCTAGGAAAAAATACTACGCATTTTAATATTACTAGTGAAGTTCAAAAGTTACTATTTATAATTTTTTGATTATATTTAATACTTGATTATGATAAGCCACGGTAGCCTAGTGGTAGGGGTAATGGACCGCTGAGACGAGGTCTCGGGTTCGATCCCAGGTTTTACTATGGCACACACCAATGACTTTTCGATGCTTTTCGAAGTTATGTGTGTATTTATCGCAGGTTTATAAGTGTCCGGTTAATGGGAAAAGGCTCGCCACCTAATACATTGGGACCTAAACATAAATTGGCGAAATGTGGGTGCTAGCACCTCTACCTACCCCTTCGGGGATATAGGCGTGAGTTTATGTTATGTTATGTTGATTTTGATCAAAAGACAACGAAAGTAGAATTTCATATTAATTTCTTTTTGGACACAAACTTTTGAAGCCTATGTGCAAAAGTAATATAACAATTTGATACTAGTCTAATATACTATATAGCAAATCAATCATTCTCCAGGTCAGTCGCTGTGGGCTCGACAAAGGAGCTGGTCAGGCATATTTACAATATTCCATCCCAAATCGGCTTTATAAACATCCCACACAATACCACGAGTCACTCGGCCGTAACTAAAATGATCCCCTTCACTAAAAATCCTTCCGAACGACGGGAACCTTTTCAAGGCTGAAACTAGGAAGCAAAGAGCGTGCATAGCTAAACAGGCACGTTTCCGTGCGGATGAGCGCCCAACTCGTTGGAGATCAATCTTTCAATTTCGCGCGCGGGTGGACGACGACGGCGGGGCGCGAGGGGTGCGGGCGACGCGGCCGCGGTCTCGATAGTTTCAATAACACTTGCTAATTTGCATTGCAGTAACCCTCATCATGCCACGTCACTAATAATAATTCAAAGAGTTCACCGGAGCGCGCCGCTTAGCTTGTTCAACCCTACAGATGCGATCTAATCGGCCTGCTAAGCCGTACAAATTCAATTAGCAAGATTAAATGCGAGAAACGACAATGTTGGAGACTAAGAATATCAGGGTACAGTGTATTGGGCAGATAAAAATCAGTCTTGTGTTCACATTGAATGAAATGAATGAGAAAAGAATAATGATGATAATGGTAATTTATTGCGATTTTTGGGTATATGACTATTTTTGAAATTTGTTGTTTATGACATCAGTCATCAGACTGTCATGTATGTCAAATCCCAAACATTCATTCACCTATCCATCTATCCAAACTATCGCATTCCAGATTCATGTAGGCATCTATTGGAAGTGTTTTACTTGCACTTTGTATATTATATAAATATTATTCTATGTTAATATTGTTTTCTTTTTTGACATAAATGTAATATAGTAACAATAAGAACTATGTAGAACACAAATGGTTTGTTTCCGTACGGCATAGTTTCCTACTACACACTATTTTATTGCGTAGCCGTTAACGTAACTCAAGTTCAGTTTCTCAATTCCGAAACTAGCAACAAGAAGCATCTCTGAAAATGGTGCGTACGAATTTGCATGTAGAACAAATTACCTCATAGTATTACGTAATCTGTGGTATTACAAACTTATAACTACCGGGTCTGATCTGCCCTCTGCTCTCTATCTTGTAGCAAAGTGGGTCGGTTGGACCCAACTCACATATTATACCTCTACGTAGTTACTGCGTTGAAGGGCTCAATGATTGATGTTTTGGCAAGTATTTGACTTTCGAATATATTAACGCTAGTAATAGTTTTATTTAATATAAGATTTAACTTCTTCCTCAATAAATTACTGTAGAACTAAGTTCAATTTAACGAAACATTTTTGCTTTTAAATGGAAATCAGGATTGGGACGTGCACGTGTACTGCGTTTACTTGGCTTGTAATTACTTACCACTGGCTCTGTGCAATTAGATCGTGGTAGATGAGTTGAATCCACTTGGGACGCATTTCTGTCTCCGTAGATCATTAACTGCCATCAAATACCTGATGATAAATAAGAGATGCGTCATCATTTTTCAGAAGATTTTTTAAGCTAATTAGGGTATAAATATTACCCATCTAATCTGGTGTTCCACACATCCATATGCCATCGTAACCATTGTCCATCAGGTGGGCCGTGTGCTTGTCTGCCAGCTAAGTAGTATAAAAAAAGAATATATAAATCGGCAAATATAATGTATTTTGGTCATTCCTTCTTCACTAACACTCATACCGTTCTTAAATCATATGAAATGTGTAGAGATTTTTTGTAACATAGGTACATAAAATATATATTTTACATTTTATAACACTTAGACCAATGCAAATATTCATAGTCATGCATACACATATTTACATTGAGCAGGATACGAACACGCATAGTAGTCGAACGCTCCACCACTACGCCACAGATGCTGTCGAGTTTTGTTGTTTATAAGTGAAAATGTTATTTTGTCAGTCACCAGTCACTGACTGCTGGCTGGCGACTGTCGCCACCGCGCGGTGGGCGGAGCTCGCCGGAATGTTACAAAGCCAACAATTTGCTTTGTCCGCCCGCTCGCGCGAACACCGCGCGTTATTGCAATGCACAACACCACACTTTTGTTTTGTTCCGCCAATATTGCACTTATTGTTACTGCTAACTTTAATAAAAAATATGCGTGGAATATTTCAACACACGTTTATCTCACTCTCCATTGTAAAAATCTAATATAGTAACAAGAATTGTTTAATTTTGGCAACTAGCACCTAAAATATTGTCCGGGTTGATTACAAACCTAGTTCGAAACAAGACTTGATGTATCATGTTTGTTAGGTATGTTAAAGTTTTAATTTATATCCATAATCTTTGGATATCACTATTACTATTGATATGCTTCCATCAGATTTTTATAGCATTATTATGATTACATTTTAGTTAATGAACAGATAGCTACCTAAAATTTATTATTCGTTCATAATTAAGAATGCACACAAAGTAATACTTATCAAGTGATTATTAATGTACAGTATAACCGCGGTAGCCTAGTGGTATGGATAATCGACTGCTGAGACGAGGTATCGGGTTCGATCCCAGGTCTTACCATGGCACACACCAATGACTTTTCGATGCTTTTCGAAGTTATGTGTGTATTTATCGCAGGTTTATAAGTGCCCAGTTAATGGCAATAGGCTCGCCACCTATTACATTGGGACCTAAACATAAACTAGCGAATGTGGGTGTTAGCACCTCTGCCTAACCCTTCGGGGAATATAGGCGTGAGTTTATGTTATGTTATCACATCCCCTTAAAGTTAAAAAAAAAATGATAATATCATATTTTAACTGGACCCCGGTTCTTATAAACTTAGAGATCATAAGCCTACCTATTTTATCAGCACCCTGTAAAATCGGTACCACCTGAGGCCGGGCAATCAGCTTTGGGGACTAGAGGCTAAAATATTAGTAAAGTTTTAGGACAGAAAATAAAATCACTGAAACTTTACAATGTACTTGCTTGAGAGTATTTTTGCTGCCTTTGTAACTGACGTTTATCACTGAAACTACAAATTAGCAAATCTTTTAAAAGTTGGCAGCCGTTGAAAATTTATGAAAAAATCAATCGCAAGCTCTGTAGACATCTCACCGCGCAACGGGCAGAACAAACTACCTGAGCGAAGTGCGGCGATTATATTGCGCATCAAACTGTAGGCTGCAAACTTGGAGCCGCAATCATTTTAATTGGCCCGCCTCAGAGGCCCACTTCCCTCATTATCTCCGAGATTACTCTACGCCATGAATATTTCGAGGAGGGGAGGCAGGAGGCCAGCTATCTTTCTCGGTTAATGCATTCTCCGAGTACACTTTTAATTAGTTCGAACTTGACCCGCCGGAACTTCATTACATTAAAAATGAGACATCGCCGTCGTCTGAGGGAAATTAGAGAGATTCATTTTTAAAACTCATTTTTTAGTCCTGACTGTTATTAATGGATTAAGTTGATGGCATTCCGACTGGCAGCAGTGTTAATGTTAACATAACAAAATTAGTTAGAATTCTATCGTCGAAGTTTTCTTTTATGCTATATGCGAATTAATTAATTTCATCTAATTCAACTAATCTATATTTTGTTATGAACTTAGATATTACGATTTTCCGGTTATATAAAGGTAGGACACGACGGCTTTTCCATCCCAATTGAGCAGTCCGACTGGAGAAGTACCTCCATTCTATAGAATACCACGGCTATAATAACCTCGAGTTGTGTTCCCAGTGGTGAGTAAAGTAGCCAGAGCTCACTGGAGAGTTTTTGTGCTGTCAGTGGGAAGACCAAAGGCTTGTCCTGATTTTGTATTCTGCACTCACTCACACATTGTATAAAATAAATACTAAACTGGGTAAACTTGCTCTGGGGTGTACTTGTTTTCTTTTTCATTGACTTGTTGAAAAGTGACTCTCCACTCTGGAAGAAAAACCTGAGCATTGTCTCGAAAGTGCTGGTAGACCCCACCAACTGTACTAAACAAATTCTTATTCGTAATTCATAAATTTAAAATAAAGTGTCATACCTAGTACATAATTATGTTATCATAGAGTACTTGTTAAAAATAATAAAAAAATCTTTACTCTCTGTGAAACTTCTCTGTTTCGGCGCAACAAAACGAACACACGCTGTATCCCAGGGAGCTCGTTACACAGATAACAAGCGTAATTACCGTGGCTCCAGTATTTTGCATGCTCACGTATACTGGCACAAAACATATTCGAGCACCACTAAAGAGCCTAATACAGAAAAAAAAACGCATCACGCATACCACGTCGGTGCGAGCGAACCGCACGGAGAGGATATTAATTGCGGAATCACTGCCAAACTATGGTTTTCATTTCTGCTCTCTGAAAATGAATAGTTAATGAATATTCTGTGAGGAACAAAATTGTTTTAATTTTGTTGTTATTGAGTGTAACGCAAGTTGTTATTGACTCGTATTAATTCCATCTACTTAGTAAACATTTGTATATTTTAATAAAGCGTAACACAAGAGGGATACTGTTTTTTTTAAATTCACAATTACCTTATTCATGCGTCGCTTGCTTAGCTATCCTACCTGCTATAAAAAACTTATGCCCGGGATAAAAGGGCCCGTACGATGCGCGCAAAATCTTAACCAAATTCATCTATCCGTTTACACACGCTGAAGTTACATGGAAACAAATACGTTTTCGATAATTATTATGTAGGCTGTAAAACATAGCTAGGTTATGTAAATATAACCTGCGGATTTTCCTCAAGCATCTATCAAAGTCTATTCATCAAAATCAGTGCACCAGCACAAGATTACCTCGCTACATCAGGCACCCCTCCTCCGCACCGCGTCATCCACGTTTGACAAATAGTCGTTTCGCGGAATTAATGGAATAGAGCCTTAATATAACATTTTCCGATGTCGCGCTGTTTTGCCGCGCATAAGAATGCTTTGCATTGTTAATGCCGTGGCGTTGCGCGTCAACGCGGCATAATGCGCGCTGAGCATTATTCCTGTCATAAATTCAACAGTGGAATACTTGCCAACGAACGATTCAAATGATTTGATATTCAAATATTTGAACCTTAAGGTCAGATGACAAAGGATTCGTTTCCTAATTGTGGAATTGTTGTGTAATAATAACTTCAATCGTTACGAATTCAATTGTATTTGAACCTTCCGAATGATTGGTAACATTGACTTATGGCAGTTAATAAATTACTCTGCAAAATTATTTTATAGGAGGATTATCAATTGTCATAAAGCTACAATATGCCTAATTTCCTGCAATATGCTTGAATTGTCATCATAATTTTGAACTGGATCAACTGGATGGCCAAGTTGGGAAAAGCGACGTCTTTAAAATCACAAGCAACATAAATTACGACATATCATACAACATTGTTTACCCCTTAGGGCATACAATTATACAGCCTTAAGTAAAGAAAACCATATTTCTTTCTTTTGTTTAGTGGAATTTAATGTTGAAATATGCACCATAACTATACAAGAAGCATCGCACGACGTAATATAGCCCAGAATAATAACGATCCATTAAATTCAAATATCATGCTCATCTCTTAGCTTCTATTTGGAGCAACCATTGTAATTTACGTTCCTGTGAATAAATCCTGGATTGCTCCGAATATAACGCTTGCAATCAAGATATAGTAGATTTGAAACTCGCCCAGTACGCCACTGACGCAACGCACGAATCCCTCCGAAGCCCCGTAATCCCACTTCTGATAAAATCATGAGTTAACAAAAATACTTGTAACGATTGAGATGACCCAAGTTTTTAAGTCGCTTTACTGGTCCAACAATCTGTATTTGGTCCCACGTGAGCATTTTACCGTTTACCGGTCAATTTTTCTTGAACTCATATACTAAACGAAATTAGTATCATCTTCATATATTCATCATTATACTAATATTATAAATCTGAAGGTTTGTGAAGATATTTGGAAGTTTGTCGCTCGGTCACCCTAAAACCGCTGAACAAATCTGACTGAAATTGATGCAGGTATAAGATTATAAGTCTGTAATAACATATAGGATACTTTTATCCTTGGACTAGGGTCACATAAGAAGCAGGAACGGGATCAGAATTCAAGTGGATGGAGCCGTAGGCAACAGCTAGTTCACTAATATTCTTGAAAACTGCGTCATCAAATTTAAATGATTATTTCAAAGTTCCCTCTTTACGGTAAGTGCGAACTTAAAGATATTTATTCCTGTAGCAAGAGATAAAGATTTGAAAGAAATCCTACAGATTACTCTAACGAGCCGTCGGTCGGTGCTCGGACTCGAACGAGCTTCTCAGAGGCACAAAGGACTTTTATAGGGGTTCGACGTCTAGTGGGAATCACTATCCCACTACTACTGAATAGCTGGTGAATGATAGCGGTATTTAAAGGCTGTTTTACACTTGCTTCTAACTGTAGGACTTAAGTTTTAAATGATACAAGCGTAATGACATGAGTAGTTTAATGATATAACGATATTAAGTAATATTGGATTACTTTTTAAAAAAAAATTTTCACACGCTACGCAAGAGTGACATAATATATATGTAGGTCAATACTGTTTTCTGTCCTATCCACTGTCACGTACCTCAGGATCACATCACTGTTTGTGTTCGGATGACAGAAACAATTCACGCAAGATTTATTTGTATAAAATTTTCATGTTTTATAATCTAATCTAGTTGCTAACTAAATATTAGCAACCGCAATTACTAATAAACTAAGCTAAATTGCTTATGCTAGCAGTGGGTTCACGTTGGTAGTGTGATAGCCAGGATTCGAACCCGGGGCCTCTCGATCGTAAGGCCGACTCCTTAACCATTAAGGTACCAACGCTCTATGTTATATATATTGTAAATGTGTGGAGTACAACTGACAGGGACTAGTCCTGGATGCATTATTCGGATTGGTTTTTGTTCGTGTATAATATCTCAAGCATTGTGTAATGTACACTCGCAGTGTGTGCCGCCATCCTAATTTCATTAAGGAGCGTTCCACTCGCACAAGATAAATAATATCATCAAACGTCGAGTGTTTATATTTTATTTTACACGCGTTTGTGTCAAAGGGTCCTCGGCGTACACCGGTATAATTCGGGTCGCTTACGTTTTAACTGGGTCGGATGATATCTCTGTACAATCTTGCTCCTTAATTCTCTTATCAATCAAATTGCAGCCCTACCGCTACAAACACAAAGTTCAATTAATATTCACGACTTTGTATTGGTTTAACTGAGAAATTCGATTTAGTATTCTGAGATAACGACTTTTCGACTCTGATTTAAGGTCTATTTTACTGTAAGCACGGCATGGAGAATGTTTAAGCTGGGTAAGCTTGTGAAGGCGTAGTAGTATGTCATCGAAGAAGCTCGAACAGAACAAGCGGCGCTACACGACGAGTCATGTTCACTTTGACGTGTTATCTAAAGACGTATAATAATATGATATCGCTGTAATAGACGTTTTGTTGCGCCCCCATACGTATAGGTAGCGACGCGCGGTTGTGCTGTGGGTTACTTCCTGCTCAATGTAAAACCACGCAGTTCATTTGTTCACCAGATATTTGTTCAGTTGCACGGGACATGTCTTTGAATAGTTCTGCTTGTTTAAATTTTGTAACATTCTTATGTTCAATACAAAAGTAACTAGACGTAATGTGAAATAAAACCAGATAAATAGGTATATTACTGTATTCTTTATCCAGTTCATATATCCTTACTAATATTATTAATGCAAAAGTAACTCTGTCTGTATGTTATGCTTTTACGCCTAAATCGCCGAACCGATTTTGATGAAATTTGGTATAGGGGTAGATAGGCTTTGAGAAAGGACATAGGCTATGTTTTGTCTCGATAACCGACATTCACTGTAGTACAATACACGTATAGTAGCAATAATACAAACTGAGTAAGTACTTACAGTTTTGCGTTTTGATCAATTATGTAATTATGTACAACACTACAAAGTAGATATATGGTCATCTAGCTATAACTTTGAAAGAAAACAATAGCTATTTGCATTACGAAAGCATTATTGGGTTTATGTTTGAACATTGAAATTGCATGTTTCTAAATCGATTAAATTGTATGCTAGAACTAGTTTATTAGGATAAATAATAAGAAAATGGTTTAGTGCTATATAAACATAACATACAATTTATATTAAATTTGACATTACATAGTAGTTACTGAGTATTGGCATTTAAACAATGTTTTAATAATACAAAAATACATTTCAGAATGTATGATTTGAGATTGACTTGATCTTTACATTAATAGTATTACAAAAAATGAGGTAAATATTCCGTTGACTGTGAAGTTATGTACAGGTACTATTAATATATTTCTAAACACAAATTATTGCCAAGGATAGGATTTACTATAATGGAAGATTTACTTGTTATATTATTGTACCTTTGTTACGAAACTGATAATATTTCATTTCGGAAACATAGAACAATTATAATGCTCAGAGTAGTTGTTTCCATGTAAGATATGTGGACGTACTTCTAGTCTCCTTCCACTAAGTGCAGCTCCAAAATGCTTAGCATCTATTCTGCTGCTGACAGATGCTTTAGCTAGCTGTTATCTCGAACAAACAGGTTTGTTCGTGCAGATATGGCCTACATCCGAGTACCTACGTCGGCTGCATGCGCATTACGTTGGCACACCTTATAACTTTAATCGGCTTAGGCCTTCGGCCAGATTGGATTTCTGACAATATAATAGGGTTGCCAAATAGCGATAGATCTTGGGCCCGTGTTTGGAGTTATAACATCCGATCATAGTTCTACTACGAGTTATTGAAGGAATAGTTTTGTAAGCTTTACTAATTTGACTGTTGATTATCACTAGATGATCAATGGGAAAATAATGTTTCCTATAAGACGATATTTTTAAATATGATATTGTTTCACTTCTTCATACAAAACTTCACTGAACTTTGGTGATGATTTAATAAAACGCAGAAACAATCGTTGCACCCTGTGGTTCACAGAATACTTTTTTTGCCACTTTGGTGGCATACAAGCACACGGGCCAAATGGAAAGTGGTTACTGTGGCCTATGGACATGTGTAACACTAGAGGTGTCACACTCGTACGCGGGCAGCTTGGCTTGCGATTCTTCGTCGCTCCCGCTGCCGCTCCCGCCCCGCCTCCTCCTTCACGAGCATTACTTGCTCGCAGAAGGAGGTGCCGATACTGATGTGACTGACCATGATAGTTTAAATACTTATAGTGTCCTACACTATTCACTGGTTACACCTTTTGATAATTCGCCCCACTGTGAAGGCTCATGTGAATAAAATATAATCATGAGCGCTTCACAACGAGGAGAATCGCAGTAAAACCGCAAAAACTTAACTACAATTTCACATGAATTATATTTTTGCACAAAATCAAAATTCACGTTAGTCCGTATCAATTGCTAGCTTCAACATTTTATTTTCCCTCGTACATTTTATACTGACAGAGATGGGAAATCTTTGATGTCGAGTCGCGGTTTACGTAAAAAATAAGTGACATGTGTTATTAAAATAATTCCGCTGAAAGTTCACGAGCTCAAGCTGAAACGCTGTAAATTAATTTCCTTTGAATGTTTATTGGTCTTTGAAATTGAAGAAATTTGTGTTATCAGACAGAAATTTCGTAATCATAAAAAATAGCGTGTGAGCACTTGCAACAACGTTTTGAAATATTATTTGGTTTTTATTTTTATTTTTTATACCACTTAGGTGGCAGACAAGCACATGTCCTACCTGATGGAAAGTGGTTACCATCGCCTATGGACGTGTGTAACACCAGAGGAGCCACACTCGCGCTACCGACCCTGTAAGCACAGAGTTTCTGTGCCGTCAGTGTAGAAGACAAAGCAGGACAAGCCTTTAGTGTACACACTGACTGCACAAATTCTCTAGTGAGTTCTGGCTACCCTACTCACCGCTGGGAACACAACACGAAGTTATTATGACTGCGGTATTCTGTAGGGAGGAGGTACTTCCCCAGTCGTACTGCTCAATTGGGCTGAAATACCACCGTGTCCTACCCCCTGATTCAAGGTTTAAGGTAGGTTAGATCTTGATATGTTTCATATTTGTTGTTCCATCGGAAACAAAAAGGATATCCGTGTTCACTTTTATATACTTACTAGTAACAAAACCGTGCAAAAGTAATATAAAAACAGCTTTAGCCGTGATGAAGTTAGTCGCCAGTAACGTGGCACAGGCGGTGGTATTCAGCATAACGTAACGAGGCTGCGTTTAGTGCTCAGCTTAATGATACGGTTGCGTTCAGCAGCAAACACTACATTTGAATGTAAAAGTGTCTCACGTCTGAATGATTTGAAAGACGGTTGGACATAAGCACCTACAGGATTTTGTATCAAAACGTTTTACACTAAAAGTCTACCCTTCGCTGAAACTCTCTAGTGCATCTAGATTCTTATTACATCGATTGTTTTGTTGCTTAGCTGAGCTCCTCTGAATACTGCGAATGTATTCAATGCTAATGGAGATGGACGGAGAAAGATTGGTACTTGAATCAGCTATCTCTTGATTGATAAGTGTCATTTAAAGTTAGTAGATTCAGTGTAAAAAATGTAATTAATCGAAGTTTAATTCAGTGGAAATGATGAAATTAATTTAATGACCATATTTCTACAACGGCGATCACTCAAAGAATTAATTGTCTGTGAGTCCTCACTCCTCCCGCCCTTACCTCTTTTACTTTTTAATTGTGAAACTTTGCAAAAAATCTTGCAGGAAATATCTTTGAAGTCATCGTAATGTTTTAATTAAAACTGTGATTATCACGGAATTAATGTTTTTAGGTTAACTTTTTGGACGAGTAAATCTCAAGTAGACTGGAATGTGTTACGCTTCAGTAAGCGATGCTTTTTAAAAGTTTTTAAATATCTTTTCTCCCCACGAGTGGCAAAAGGCGATGAACAGTTTAATGTAGAAGTATAGGCAATAGTAACCGCTTGCTATTAGGAACGTGGAGTGATTATATCATTCTAATTATATGATGTGATCAAACAGAATAACATCGTGCTTCTTCCTCTTAACGTTAATCCCAGTCGCTTCCGAAGTTTCCACCTCTGAGTCTGGGGTACGTTTTACCAGTCTAATTGCGGAGTCTACCAGAACATCATTATGTGCTATGCTTGTCCTCTCGTGAATGCAATTATATTGTCCTGTTGTCATGAGTTGCTTTTGGTATAGTTTTTGATAAAACTTAGCATCAGTACAATCAAGGCTATCTAAGTCCCGCATTCAGGATTCAAGACTGAGTATCGTTCTGGAATACGGGCCTGAGTCATTTGATATCAATTTAAATTCGGTAGTTCAGACTTCGCAGACGTCGACGACTGATTTTCATCAGTATTGTAAATCTCTCTACAGCAGTTCTAATAATTTTTGACAAATCGCAATTTTAATGGTGGCACTTCACATGGCTATTTGTGTTTGCTATTGGGCGTTTGTTATATTTGATAAATATTTAACGTATATGCAAATTTACTTCACAAAAAAGTATTTAGTTCAAAGAGGTGTCACATTTTGTTTAATGTTAAAATTGTTTTTTATTATTATTTTTTACAATCAGTAGAGTACCTACTGATTGTAAAAAATAATAATAAAAAACTAAATAACTTATCAATTGCATGTATTTTGTAATAGCCATATTTGTCAAATACACTGTTTACACATGGTAATTAATTGTCTGTCAAAAATACAAATACCCATGTGAAGTGCCACCATAAAAGTTGCTTAGAATCCCCTAACATCAAAGCCTAACCTGCCTGACATACACGCGTTTTATCCTTTATTTCTGTCTGTTTTTTTAGGGGCTCGTGGTTTAATACCCAACCTTGTGGTTTGACCAATCTTCACATCGCTGGCTCATTAACGTTAGCTATTTGGGACAGTGTGGCGCTTTCGATGTTGCACACTGAAATCAGTAAACATCGCCTTAAATCTCATACATTATTATTATTGTAATTTTACTGAAAACAAAGCAATAAAATATATATCGCGCTGTTTCATAATGTATGGTTGACATAGCCGTTCATTGGAAATTTAAACAAAATGAATAAACATGATAAAGTATCCCGTTAATTTGCAAACGTATTTATCGATGTACTGAAACTGATTTAAAACGATATATCATACAAAATTATGGTTAATATTGTATTATTAAAGGATTATATTAGTCATATTTAGAATTTACACTTGGGTCTGGCAATAAGATGTGACTCAATCGATTAGCCTATCGCAATCCACTGCTGGATATAGACCTCTCCCTATGCTGGGAAGCTTTGGTCTCCTGTTTCCACCCTGGCCAGACCGGTTGGTATAGGGATTTGTTTTGAGTTCCTTCGCAGTGATATCGTTTGCCTTTTTGGTCAGAAACAGGCGTCTTTCGACACCCGTCGGATGAGATGGTGTAGTGATACTTGTATTCTTTCTCCGTTACCATACGGGTAATAACCACCACTGATGTGACTATGACTAGTTGAAGTGCCCCCTCCCCCTCTAATTAATATTTGACATACCTACATCATACGTTTAAAAATGGGAGATATCAAATTATTTTCTAACTGTCTAATCTATAAGTGATAGACGTCAGCGATAGCACACGCAGTATAGACAATTTGCGACGAATTATCGTGTGTGTAGGTACACAGCCTAATCGCCTACATGGCCTGCGCTGGCAGCTCCGGCTAATCTCTGTTCGTACGCCGTACAGTCGCACACTGTATCGATTATCTCCTCTAGAGGCTCACTACTGTAATTCTCATAACGCTACACATTTCTCTTGTCTCCTTGCCAACACCCATTACGAGCTAACGATATGAGCGCGCCGCTCGTTTGTCAACGCTTTGTTACTGACTATACTTAGAACGTGACGAACTCAAAATGAAAGTAGCAAAGTTCGTTGTTGTGCTGATGATTGCTATACAAAATTAACGGAATGAAATTCAAGTTGGTGTAAAAATTATCCCTAAGAATTATGCTAGTTCTGTATACTTCCGTTTGACGATATTTTGGCAAGCTTCTATTTGTCTCTTTTTAAGATTTTATTTAATTAAATGATAGATTTTGCTGCATGCGTGAGAAGTATGTTCTCTTCGGTTCTGGTTTAACTAGTGTAAACACATACCTAATAGCGTAATCAGAATGCAATTTTCAATCTCGGGGTACATTGAAGTCATGGAACATAAATAATAGCAGAACACATTAACGTGTATTATATAACAATTAAGATCATCCTCACAAATACTTACAATAAATGCACAATAATTTTATCTATTTTACTTAAGTCAAACATTTACATTTTACCTGATCCTGAATTGACTAACAGCAGCCCAATTTACATAAATCTAACCACAGATTTACTCGCCCTAATCTATTGCGAAAAAGTGTACACCACCTTTGAAGATAAGCCTGTTGATAACGTATCAGGAAGGCAGCGGGCTACCTGGGTAGTCCCTAAGGGGTCTTTTGTGTTAGCCTCAACTCTTTCAGTGCGAGGCAATCAGCCCTCTTGTTGCGGATCAATAAAGGCTAGAAGGCTTCGGTCAGTAATGCTCCAGAGAGCCATGCGTTTGACCAACTGACTTGGGAATACGGCGGGTTAGTGATTCTGGCCCCTTTGAACTTTGTGTGATGTTTTGTTGGGCTATTCCCGGTCACAAAGGTTTAGGGTTTAGGGTTGAGTGTTCAGGTTATTTTTTGTTGTAATTTAATATATAAGAGTCTCGTGTAACTGTGTTTGTGCTAGCACTCGTCCGAAACGGTTCAACCAACTTTAAAGGTCCCTTTTCTCTCTTTCTCATAGGTATGAAAATAGATCGTAAAGTATAATAAAAGCGTCTACCGCATTTCCCCACATCCACCATTTTTTAATCGTGATTTTAGTATTTTTGTATGCACTATATAATTTTCCTTTACTCTCGAATCCTTCAAGCGGGGCGTGAAAAAAGATCTGATGAGGCCTTCAAACTGAGTGCCACCATTGTAACATGCTACGTGTTTGCCTGAGACTATCTTCAGCTTACCATCAGGCGAGGTAAAGCCAAATTAACGTGTCCTGTATAAATAACCTGCATTATTAACGTGAAGATATTGCCTTTCATTTTTCTTTGCTTTTGGATAGATAGCGCACTCAAGACTGCGACAGAACAAACTGTGACTGGAGTTTTTTTTTTACTTGCGAACATCCCCTCGTATACCTCTTGGGTCGACTAAAACCACACGGCCACTTCGGGCTATCAGTTGCCGGGGGTGAAGCTCATTGTAGAATTTGTGCTGTCAGTGGGAAGACTAAAGGCTTGTCCTGCTTTGTCTTCTACACTGACGGCACAGAAAGTTTGTACTTACAGGGTTGGCAGCGCGACTGTGACTCCTCTGGTGTTACAAACGACCATAGGCCACGGTAACCACTTTCCATCAGGTGGGCCGTGTGCTTGTCTGCCACCTAAGTAGCATAAAAAAAATCCATTGCGCACCCCGTCTCACGCCATAGAAGGCACCCTCGGGTGTGTGACTACGGCGTCCCCATCTTTCCCTAGAATCGTGTGCCTACACATCTCACCGCCGCTATCTCGGTCTGCTTCTGGTAGGGTAACTGGCTAGGATAAGCAACAAAAATATTTTTGTACTTTGACATCAATCATAACTCAATACAGTCCATGGAATACATCAATAAGAATTTTAAAGAATAATCAAAAGCGACATTGGATTCAAACATTCACGATTTTTTAAGGAGCATATTTTTTCGGTATTGAGTCGTTCCCATTTCACGTCACCTGGCAGAGAGACTAATTGACAATACAGGGTTTGACAAAGACGATATCAATTACCTCATACAAAAATGATTCTCTCTAAATATAATTTAATCGAGAGATAAAATTGATTCGAATTCACAATAAAAAAAACATGTTTTGAAAAATACATGAAATACTATGATGTGTTTTATGCATTACCAATATAGAACCACTATTGATATTAGGTCTTTACCTATGAAATTGGCGAAATTTTTTTACAGATTCATGAGTTCGTTATTCCTGTAATTTAATAGCTATTTCCATTATTTATATTTTGTTTGAAAGTTGATTTCAAGATTTTACAACTCTGTTATAATTTTGGTTTTTATTGACCACTTGATAAAATAAATTTGATCTTCAAAAACAGTACTACCTGATTTTGATGATAAATTTCGTATTACGTTTTTACAGCTGTCACTTTTCAAAAATGAAATAAATGTTGCTGTTTGTTAGCTTAAGTTGCTGTCTGTTGTCTGATTCAGACACCAAAAGAAACATAAAATTTAAATTTGTCATTCCTAAAATAAATGCAAAATTGTTAGTACTGAAAATTGGGTGTCCTCCAGTTTCTTCAAAAAAAACGGCAATTTATTATGTAACCGACCTACTATAAATTTATTCTTAATTCAAATCTACGTCCCCTCACCATCTTATAACAAAATATCGAATGGAGGCTTACAATGGCAGACCGTAAGCTTAGCGTGACGTCACTCGATGTACCATGCAGTGGGCCTCGATAGTGATCCTCGCAGATTTATAACTACTGATAACTAACCACAGATGGTTTTCGACACTACGCTTGTGGTGGTCAGATAGGCAGAAGATACTTCTAATACGTTCAGATATTGTTGTTTTAGAGATATATAATAATAATAGATTAACTGACTTCAGAGAATGATTGCAATGATTACATTACCTTTGTCAACGCAATCGTACTGATAGAAGTCTAATGTTTTTGAAGAATATTTACAATTTTTTGCCTAATTTATAATCCTGAGATTAAATAATGACGTAAGTTCTTAAAAATCGTTGAGCAAGAGGTAATTTACATATCGTTTTGTCAATGATCTCCTTACTAGATATGCTGAAAACTTGGCGACATACTGCAGAAAAGCAAGACAGTAACCAAATCGAACCGAAAACTTTGAACGTAATCAGAATTAGAGTTGTGATGATGATGAACAAACTACATCCAATCATTAAATCATAAAAAAAACTATTTTATCATAATAGTAAATCTAAACTTGAAGTGGAAGAAAAGTTTGAATCTACAACAATCTCAACAGCGAAATCAGAATAGAAATAATATTGTTAGAAATCAATCCAGTCCACTAGTGAGATGTCGACCATCATTCATCTGTATCAAGACGGAAATATATCGTTTGGGTAGCGACTAGGTACTTTTATTTTTAAGAGTAGACTTTTTGCAAGTCATTGGCACTGAATTGATGGCCGTCGCAGGCCATTTGTCAAAGCCTTGAAGGCTTGAACTATCGAATCAGGCTTCCAGTAACGTTGAAAGCTCTAGGGCAATTCATTCTAAGATTTTGGCCGTCAGCTGATGAGAATGTTATATGCATTGCATCAGTGGATATCCCCACAAATTTTGACCAGCATCTGTACTTACAAATATAAGAAATGAGACCGCTGAACCAATTTTACAATATCGTGTTTACACATCACGATAAAATTTTCACGATTTTACACATACATACATAATATTACGACTTTGTCCTCGAAGGACACCCACATTTCACCAATCATTGAATTTGGTCTCACGTAATAGGGGGTGAGCACTATTGTTGACTCATACCATGCATCTGAGGCTGGGTCTGGGCTGTATATATCTGTCTAATGTTAAACATCCCTATCCCTTAGTTGCCTTGAACGACATCGCATGGGAAGAGATGGGGTGGTCCAAAATCTACCCTACCGGGAAATTCTCACACTTTGAGAAACATAAACTTTGAAATGAATGTTCTGATGAGCTTTTCCAATTAGTTTCATCCTCCTTTTTCTTACACAAGACAACACGTGCAGGGCTTAGATGTTACCCGCACACGGTGGAGAGTATCCGATCAAGAACTAAGCGGTTCGGAGACTCTTTCTTCTGTCGCACCATTAAGGCCTGGAATTCATTACCAGCTCACCTGTTTACTTCTTAATGAGGCCGTGAAGCTGAGTGTTACCATTGTAACGTGGTATATATATGTAATGGTGACCGTCTTTGCTGAGTCTAATTAATGTGTCGTATATATAAAAAAGAAATAAGGAAGTATATCTTGACTAGTTTTCATATCTTTGTCACATCTTTTCATTCCGTTGCTCTTCACCCCTACTTCCGCTGTTTATTGCTGAAATTAGAAATAAATATCTTGTACGAGTATAGTAAAAATTAATAACTTGATAACATTAGCAGACCTATCAGTCTACTAATGTAATCAAGTTCATCAAGTTCGAATGAAGTAAGATTTTCAGATTGTTTATCACATGTTTATCAGAAATATTTAAATCAATTCGTTTTTTTAAATCAACTGTGACCATTCATTCCGTAACGTCTAGCGTCCTAAATTAAAAATATTCCTTCATTATAACTAAGCAATAAGCGACAGTACTAAGTTCATCTAAAGCTCGTAACTGTACCACTGGCTGTCCTGCCCACATCGAGATCATTTGGACGCGTGCCTATTTCGTAAGCCTGGATCCATATAATAGAATCAGTAGACATGGACGATGTTATCGTATACATTATAGCATACGATCGAGAAGAGATCCGGGTCTATACCGAACTGTAAATTACCTTAAGACCTAGAAGGCGCTCTCAGCCCTTGTGTTATTTACGATGGAGGGAGTGTCTACGAGTAAGCAACTAATGGATAAAATAATAAATGAATGTAGGATTTCAAGCATAAAGTGCACAGAAAATAATATTATGGTCCAGAACTTAGATATAGTTTTTAGTATAAAGTCAATGAAAGTTAAAATATATTTAAACACAATATTGATTAAGCTTTGAGGAACAAAAAGTAACTTGTTCTGGCTGATGTAATTTTTTTTTCAAATATGTAAGATTTCATTCAAATATAAAATAATTAAAAACAACTATTGAAATATTTTTAGAAGTTTTTACTGAAAGCTCCGAAAGTGGACTTAGTGTGTTTTGATGACTTCAACCTTCTCAAACTGAGATATAATGTTTTAAGAACAAAGAATTAATGAACTACATACTATTACCTTGCCTATCGAAATATATTTTGTAGTAGACTTGAATAAAGAGAGACACTGTAATGATTTCACGGGATAGTCATGTCCCTATTCTACTAGATGCTACCCCTTACGCGAATAAAAATAGCTCAACTAAGATATATTCATTCGTTCATCCCTACCGCATACCTGTGTCAATCGCCCTATATCAATCTGTGACAGAATTCGTAACATTCCTGCGTAAGCAATAATATACTCTAGCTCATTGTGATAGAGTACATGTAAGACGCTATGATACTTTTGCTATTTAAGCCGGAGTATACACCTGCGGCCCATCATTCGTCACTATGAGTGTAAATGGTACGTGGACGTCGTCATTCGAATGTCCAGGGAATAAAAGGGTATTTACGAGTATTTGTTCACGACAAATCAGACTAATTTGATTGTTTTATTTAGACTGAAGGTAAATTGTATAGAATGAAAAGTATTCTACTTTTTTCGATGTCTTGAGCGTTTATCAGAGTCTAACACTGACACTTTATAAATTTAATTTCGAATATCCAAGAAGCGTCCATATAGCTCGGTTTTTTTTTTTTTATACCACCAAGTTGGCAGACAAGCACACGGCCCACCTGATGGGAAGCGGTTACCGTGGCCTATGGACGTATGCAACACCAGGGGTGTCACACTCGCGCTGCCGACCATGAAGAAACCTTCTGATGCCCCTCTTGAAGAACCCCATATTGTAGGCGCTTGGGAAAACCGCAGCAGGGAGGTCATTCCACAGCTTGAGTGTGCGTGGGATGAAGTTTCTTTCATACCGCACAGTGCGCACCGGCTCAGGTCGCAATGTGTGGGGATGAATTCCCTGCCTATGGCGAGAGGTGCGACGATAGAATGTAGCTACAGGCATCATGTCAAACAATTCATCTGAGCACAAACCATTGTATAGGCGGTAGAACACACACAGTGAGGCAAAATCCCTCCTAAGGCTAAGTGGTTCCACTCTACCTGCGAGTATGGGATTGTCAACCAGCCTCAATGCCCGTCTTTGCAACGAGTCGAAGGGGTCAAGCTGGTATGCAGGCGCTCCAGCAAAAAGGTGACAGCAGTACTCCATGTGAGGCCGGACCTGTGCTTTATAAAGAAGGAGTTGCTGCCCCGCAGTGAAATACTGCTTCGCCCTGTTGAGCACTCCGAGCTTTCTTGATGCCAACTTAACCTTGTCCTGCAAATGACTTCGGTATTGGACGTCGCTGGAGATATCGACACCAAGGATCCCGATACTCGAGGAGATGGTAAGCGGTGTGCCCAGGAATTGCGGCGCCACAACGAATGGGGTTTTCTTAGCGGTGAATACACATACTTCGCTCTTAGTGGGGTTGAATTGGACTAGGTTTAGTCGTCCCCAATCGGATACTCCAGAGAGAGTAGTCTCGATTTTAGACACAAGTTGTTCGCGACTCTTTTCAACCTCGGACTGAGGGATATTTGCACGGCCCGTGTAACACGTGTCCCCGGTACTGTCGTCCGCATAACAATGAATGGAGCCATCAGACAGCATGTCATTGATATGCAGCAGAAACAGCGTCGGAGACAACACGGAGCCTTGTGGGACACCAGCGTTTATGTTCATGCGGTCCGAGCAGCTGCCGTCGACGACGGCTTGGATGCTTCTGTTGGACAAAAAGCTGGCGATCCATTCGCAAAGTCCCTCGGGGAGTCCATAGTACGGCAACTTCGCAAGAAGACCTTTGTGCCAGACCCGATCGAAGGCCTTCGCTATATCGAGGCTGACCGCTAGTGCCTCACCCCGACTCTCGATGGCTTGCGACCACCGGTTTGTGAGATACACAAGAAGGTCACCGGTTGAGCGACGGTGGCGAAAGCCGTACTGTCGGTCGCTCAGTAGATCGTTTCCTTCAAGGTATCTCAGGAGCTGTGTATTAATGACACGCTCCATAACCTTCGAGAGTAGGGAGGTTATAGCGATAGGCCTGTAATTAGTCGGATCTGTCCTGTCACCTTTCTTAGGTACAGGGTGCACGAATGCGGTCTTCCACGAGGCTGGGACCTGCCGCGCGGAGTATGAGAGTGCGAAAAGGCGTGTAAGTACAGGGCAGAGCTCGGGGGCACAGTGCTTAAGCACCATCGCCGGTATACCGTCCGGCCCACTCGACTTCCGGACATCTAGGGACTGAAGCTCGCGCCGGACCACCCGTTGCGTAATTTTAACTTCGGTCATGGAAGCACCACAGCTGGGGATGATGGGTGGTTCGGCGTTCCCGTCGTTCATAGTCGAGTTTGACGCAAAGAGATTACCCAAAAGATCGGCCTTCTCCTTAGCGCCATGGGCCAGACTACCGTCGGATTTTTGCAGCGGCGGAAGGCAAGACTGGCAGAAGTTTCCCTCGGCAGCTTTGGCGAGCGACCAAAATGCGCGACTGCCAGATGGGTAGCGCGCAAGCCGTTCGCCAATTCTGCCGATGAACTCAAACTTTGCCCTAGACGTTGCCTTTTTACTGGACCTCGAAGCAGCATTCAACTTCCGCTTCACTTCAGCGATGTTCGGATCCTTATTGGCAAGAGCCGTGGTCCAAGCCTTGTATGCAGATTGCTTGCGGTCTCTAGCTTTCCTGCAAGGCCTATTAAACCACAGGCGTTTGTTCGCTCCTGTCGCGACCCAGCGGTTAGGGATGTAGCATTCCATACCCACTAGAATCGCGTCAGCGACTGCTGTTGCACAGGAGCTTGGATCATCAGAAGTGAAGCAGAGCTGCCTCCACGGGTACGATGCGAAGAATTCTCGCAGTCCGTCCCAGTCTGCCGACTTGTAGTGCCACACGTGTCGCCACTGAGGTGACCGCGGTGGTTCAGGCCGCGTGAGTGTCACTTGCGCTCGGACGAGGCTGTGGTCCGAATTACCAAGAGGTGCTTCCACCCTTATGGAATATTCATCCGGGCGCGTAGTCAGCAGAAGGTCCAGTACAGAGCTTCTGTGGGTCTCAATTTCTGGTGTTCTAGTGATAGAATGCACCAGTTGAGAGAGCCCATAGGTCAGGGCAAAGTCGTGAGCAGCCCTTCCCGCGAAATCAGTCCTGGGAGACCCCAGCCACTCCACGTGGTGAGCGTTGAAGTCCCCCAAGAATACTAAATCCGCAGTGGGGTACTGCTCAATTACGCTGTCCGCCGACCGTTGCAGATGCTGAAACAGTTGAGCCGTGCCCAGGTCACCGCTATGAGACCTGTATAGGCACGCATAGATACGGGTGTGGCCACCGTGATCTATACGTACCCATATAGTTGACAGGTCTCTGTCCTCAAGACCATGGAGACGGCGGCAGCAAATATCATCCCGGACGTACAAGCATACCCCGGCGCGACTCATAAAGTTGTGCTCGAGTTTGTACCCGGGGTACATTAGGTAGGCTGTATCGGCCGGGCATGATATTTGCGTCTCCGTCAGAAAAAGCAAGGTAGGCTGCGCGGTCTCTAAGTGGAGATGGACCGCGTTAAGGTTGGAGTGTAGGCCCCTGATGTTGCAGAAATCCACATTAACTGTGGATGATGGAGCCGCTGTGGTAACGTTACTCTTGCCTTTTTTAAATTTCATGTTTGAGTTGGGGGGGAGGGGGGGGGAGGGGGGGGGGGGAGAAGATAAGAAGAGATTCTGTGCCTCCAGTGTAGAAGACAAAGCAAGGCGTCCCACCCTCACAGACAAGTTGGGGTTGTGTGACTGGCTGGCGCGGTGGGCGGAAGGGCCCCCGGTCCCCTCCCAGATACTGAAGCCGAGTCCACTCCGGTTTCCTCCTCCGGCACGGCTACAGCACCGGGAACTTTACACAGGCTGCTGGTTCAGCCTCCTGGGGAGGAGATTAAGTAATCCCCAGGTTCGGGAACCGTACAGCCTGCGGGCGGCCAGCGGATAACCGTTTCACCGGGTCTCCCTGACCACCGCGCCAACATTTCACGCCCCCACCAGTCAGCGGGGTCAATTTAAGCCTTTGGTCTTCCCACTGACAGCACAAAACCTCTCCAGTGAGCTCTGGCTACCCTACTCACCGCCGGGAACACAACACAAGGTTATTATAGTCGGGGTATTCTGTAGGGCGGAGGTACTTACCCAGACGGACTGCTCAATTTTGGACGGGAGATACCGTCATGTCCTACCTCCTACAAAGTTGGTCACAGCATTTCCCCTGTTAGAGACTGGTCGTAGATTCGAATCCCGTTTTGGACTTTTTCCCATCTAAATCGATCAAGAATAGTTAGCTTACTAATTGATATCTATATGGTTGATATATGTATATATGTGTAGGTACCATTCCGGACTCGTGGTCACACCAGGTTATCACACCAGTGTGACTATCAGGAATTTTTTTCTTGTTAGTCACACCGCCACTAATACAACACCTTTTATTACATATTAATTAGTGCGGATGATTAACACCATACCTCTTATTCATCGATATTTCATGATGACATTTTATGCAAAGAGATTGTTTAGCCTAGTGGTAGTCTTTTTTTTATTTCAATGTTCTATCACTGGCGACCTATGACAAATTTTTTCAGACATTAGAAGATAACCAATGATATTATATACATAGATATATATAGAAAGTTTTTTTATTTCGGGATTATTTTTATGAGCAGAATGAAGCCGAACAGCAGTATATTTGTCAATTAATGTTTTAATTAAATTTATGCGATGATTAAAAGACGGTGCTTGTTGCTTTGAATGGTCTAAAAGTGAGTGAAATATGTTGGAGCTTAAAAACTTTTTTTAAATTCGATACTTTAACTTATCAACATCTTCATTATTTACAAAATGAACTCCTTTTTCATTCAAATGAGATTTAATAACACTTTCTGACTGTTAGCAAACGGAAAACAAATCTTCTGATGAATAGCATAAACCTCCCATATCTCTAATTGTAATTAATTTGTGGAACCACAATTTTTCATTAGTGTACAAGGTATCAACACAGGTTTCACATTTTAAAGTTTTTGCTAATTTTCATGCAATCCAACCAGAAATATTTGTTTAGCCGATTCTGAAGAACTTTCGTTACTAAGCATTCCAGCAAGAATATTAGTATTGTTTTCCGAATTTTTATCACTGGATGTAAGGACATCTACAATATTATCAGTTTCGTGTAAGTAAAACAGGAAGTCGTGACGACGAATTAATAGTTATGATTCCTAATGATGAGCACGTAAGTACAGAAATATTTTCCAAAGGAATACAATTGCCACTAAAAGCACTACGTAACTCTAAATGATTGATTTTTTTTGTACAATCCTTTAAATTGAATGGTGTTCGGATTGTTGTTGTAACCACCTTGGCGTCGAATGATACCAAAAATAATTTCAATATGGTCCTGACTTAATCGATATGTCGCGATATACCTTAATACTGGTGATGGTGATTAATACTGGTGATTACAAACTTTTAAATAACAAATGAAACTGAACAGCAGGTCAATTATTACTTTAGTAGGCAGTAAAGTGAAAATGTCCCATCTGTACTGATAATCTATGCGTGCAGTGTTATTGTGTCCTTGTCGTACTCATGTCAAAAAGATTTTTGTCTCGTTTTTCTGCCGCCATTATTTTAAGAATATTATTAAACTAATTTTATTAGAAAACACTAGTAATCGGTAATATTTTATGTATTTACATGTGATAGGAGATCCCTTGTGTTTTATTAATCTTAGTGTCGTAATTTGTACATTTTT
The DNA here is from genome assembly GCA_963662185.1 of Eilema griseolum. Classification (NCBI taxonomy): domain Eukaryota; kingdom Metazoa; phylum Arthropoda; class Insecta; order Lepidoptera; family Erebidae; genus Eilema; species Eilema griseolum. The sequence continues at coordinate 361,104 of OY759247.1, forward strand.
TAAAAGCACACGATGGCATTTTATTGCAATTTTATTAAGCGCTTACATACGTGACAACTCGGCGTTGGCAAGACATGCACTGAATGCGATACGTCCCAATTGGGACGTTTTCACGTCTTCACTAGGCGCGCTCTAGTAACATATCTGCCTCTTTTTTATGTAATATCATTGAAGATAACTATTACTTCATCTTCAATTTGTGCATACCAGTGCATACGAATAAAGTGCAAATAAATAATGGATTTTGTAATAATTACCCGAAAACGCGGCGAAGTATTATTATATAAGGAAAACCAGTATTATAAACAAAAACTATATAAAAATTTATCTCAAATTTGGTTTTGTCGGAATCGGTGAAATAGTATAAAATGTCCTGGTTCTGTCACGATAAATAATGTAAGTAAGCTCAATTTTCTTTCAGAATCACATAAAACTATATTTTTACATTTAACGTGTAAATAAAAACAATTTCTTTTTTATCACGTTTTAGGATAAAGATGTTATAAAAACCGTCAAGAAGCGGCCCAAAATCAAATAGCACTTTCTATGCATAAATTAAAAGAAGTAGCAGGTACTTCTACAGAGCCAATGCTTAAAGTTTATGAAGAACACACCAAATGTTTGATGCAAGAAGGAGTGAAAGTGCCAGCTTTTGAGAGCGTAAAGTGTAGTCTCTACAATGCGCGATAACAAAAACTGAAAGTTAGCAGGACCGTTTTCAAACGGCTCGAAGATAGATCGAGAGAGTAGAAGTACCCGCAACATTTAACGAATTTTTGGTTGCTGAGTATCAGTACCAAGGCACCAGACTACTATTATTTTGTTCAAGCGCAACAAAGGAATTACTGGAAACCGTAAAAGAATATTTCGTAGACGCAACTTTTAAGAGTACCCACGGCCCTTTTCACAACTACTTTCCATACACGGCGATTTGGGGAGCACGTCCCAAACAACTACAGCTATTCCATTATTACACGTACTTATGAGTGATAAAAAAGAATCATCGTACGCTGCATTGTTCGATATTCTCAGTATCTTATTTCCCAATTGGCGTCCTGGGAAATTTCACGCAGATTTTGAAACGGCCGTATCTAATGCCTTAAAACAATTTTTCCCATCGCTAGTAGTAAAAAATTGTTATTATCATTATTGCCAATGTTTATGGGGCAAATCAAGGTCAATAGGAATCACCAGTAAATTAGATAAGCGAATTGTGGGATTATGTACGGTGCTACCACTGACTCCCGTAGAGCAAGTACAACAAGCATGGCAGTATATAAAAACTGAAGCACGAGATCTAAACGGAAACCATATTAAACAATTTGAAACATATATGACAAAGAATGGTTAAAGAAAGAAACCATTGCAGATTGGAATGTAGTCGGAGAACGGCACAGAACAAACAATGTTTGTGAGAGTTGGCATTCTCAATTAAATAAACGTATAAATAAAAATTATGTAACAATTAACAAACTATTAATGGTTTTATACAAACAACGTGCATTTAATATTGCCACAAAAAAGAGAAAGGTTGATCAAATTGCTAAAGATAATTTCGTTTTAGGGTGTCAATTAAAATTATTAAATAATGAAATATCAATAGGCCATTTCCTTGAAATGCTGAGATAATTTTGTATTTTAACTAAATAAAGTGTTATTTTCTTGGTAGACATAACGAATTATAATTTACATATCGATAAAACAGCACAAGTTGATAATGACAAGTGACGATAAAAGGTGTTATATTAGTGGCGGTGTGACTAGCTAGATGGCGCTATCTAGTGAAGACACAGTTTGAAGTAGCTCCGTATTTATTTAATTTCAAAAATAATTTAGAGTATAAGTTTAAACCAAAAATGTTATAGAACTATTAATAATAAACAGTAGATCAACTGTGAGTGTTCGCGAAGATATTAATATACGCAGTGCAAGAAGCGAACGATTTTAAGATTGAACTTTAAAACCTATTACTATATCAAAAATCAGTGTCAAAACATTATATACGGTGATATAAAAGCAAACAAGGAATTCAAGGCAGACATATAAGTGAACCAAGTGCAAAAATATTATATATTTTGTGACTAAATAAGTGATCCAGTTCATACTGAATGCTTGGAATGCGGAAAAAAATTCCAATCCAATGAGTCACGGAATCAAAGAATTTTGATTCTAACACTTCTGTTGACTCATATGATTGCAAATTTTGCACGAAGTTGTAACACCTCTGTGGCGTATTGCATTGGGTTGTGGACTTGTGTTTTGGTGGGCGGCAGTTCGAATCCTACAGTCCATCAAATCTAAGAGGTACCGTTTGACGTTTCATATTTTTCAAACCGAAACAACTTTGTTCATACGTACATTATTCAGTTTCGATAACCTTTTTCATAAAACCATGAATTTAGAAAGATTTCATTATTGTATCTAAAAATGTACAATTCTTAATATCTAAATGTAATTGAAAACTTTCAAACAAAGCAAAATAACACATATTTACACAGTAAATAATTTCTAATAGTTATATTCTTGACCGCATTACAAAGGTACGTAGTTAGGTCACTGCACGTAGTGTTGCGACTCTTCGGATACACTTGTATGCAAAAAAATCGTTTACATATACGAAAAATCGAATGTATTATTTACAAATTTCACTTGACAACCAAACAAATATTTTTTCATGTGAATGGGATTTATCTCACATATTACGATTACATAACTAAATAGTTATGTAATCGTAAAATATGAGATAAAACCCATTCACCAAAAATACGTATTTATAAATCAAATATATTTGCTTCTTTAAAAAGTTGTCGAAAGCGATTTGTCGATTTTTGATTTTCGCGCCCAAATAAGTCGGGGTTTCTCGCGCTAACGCTGTCGAAATAGTAAATGGAGTCAGGGATAGTGTTTTTTACATTTATTTTTGTGTATGATAGTATGGGTTTGCATATTACAGAGAAATAAACAAATTTTTAACAAGCACATCCATTGATTTTACAATTACAATTTTTTCTTCTAAGTCTTATTTCTACGTCTAAAACTAATAAAAATAAGGTATGTAGAACCCATTCACAAAAATGTTGTTGCCTGATGTTATAAATTAACGACGTTACTGCGCGACCGCATAATGCACTGAATACACAGATACCCTAAAATAAATTAATTTAATTATTTTTAGGTCAATAGGCAAAATCGCAGGTGTCCAAGTCTCTACAATTTTTTTTTTCTGGCAACACTGCCAACTACAAGCGCACGCGGTCCGCTCGGTCGGTTCGGCGTCAGCAGTCTCTCGCCATCTTGGAAGCTGACTGTGCGCGTACTTGCTTTCTCGTTTGTGTTTTACAATTTGTGACTTGGCTATTACTTTTCTGGACTGATCATTCTTTATCCGTTTACCTTGGCAATATTTATACTGGACTCCGAACTAAGCAAGTGTTTATTAATAATGTCGAAAAGAGGACGTACTTTGAACAGCCAGGCTCGTGAATTGGTGGTGAAATTACACGAGTATTTTGAGCGTGAATCTCAAAATGGTGGACTTCTACTGCCAGTTACACAAGTTCGGGATCGCGTCGGTGAAGCTCTCGGTATTGGTAGCCGCACCGTTGGCAAAATATTAAGTGAAAAATATGGGCCTTCGGGGAGTGACAGTAACGTACTTCACACACCGAAAAAACGAAAAAGAAATAAACCTGTGACAGGCATCGATGAATTCGATAGTCATGCTATTAGAAACCATATATACGGGTATTTTACAAGAGGCGAATTTCCAACATTGGCAAAGTTATGTGCAACTTTAAAAGATGCCGGGCTGTATAAGGGAAGCATAGAGTCGTTGAGAACGGTAATAACAGGAATTGGCTTCAGATACAAAAAAGTTGACAAACGAAAAATTGTTATGGAGCGACATGACATAATTATGCAGCGACTAACATTCCTGCGCGAAGTTAAACAAATTATAAACTGGGATAATGTAATATTTTTGGACGAAACTTGGCTAAATTCCAACCATTCTGTGCCGAAAACATGGACTGATGATTCTGAAGCTTCGTGCTCGAAGGTGCCGATAGGAAAAGGTGGACGCCTCATAATATGCCATGCTGGGTCAGCGTCTACAGGCTTCGTGGAAAACTCTTTATTAGCTTTCCAATCCAAAAGCACTAAAGAGTATCATGAAGAAATGGACGCAGTAAGGTTCCGAGAGTGGTTCTTAAATTTATTACAGAATATTCCTCCTAACAGCACAATTATAATGGATAATGCCCCATACCACTCTGTGCAAATTGATAAAGCACCTACGTCAGCCAATAAGAAAGCAGATTTGGTGGCATGGCTGCAAAGAAAAGGAGTGGATGCCGACATGTCACTATTAAAAGCTGAATTATTACAGTTAGTGAAATTGCATAAACCACCAAAACCGACATATGTAATTGACCAATTGGCCGAAGAGCACGGGCACAAAGTCATACGACTTCCTCCGTACCATTGCCAATATAATGCCATTGAACTAATTTGGGCCCAAGTTAAAGGTAATATTTTATAATATTATAATAATAACACGAGTACTTCTAACATTTATAATTTAAACAATGGTTTTCGTCTGCTATCAAATAGTTACATTATTGTTTTACAGGTTATGCAGCAAGACACAACACAAAACCACCCTTCAGTGTCAAGAAAATGGAAGGTTTATTAAAGGAAGCATGTGCCCAAGTTACACAGGAAGATTGGAGTAAAGTAGTACAAAAAACAAAGAAAATAATAATGGACGACTTCGAAAGAGACGTACACTTTGATAATGTAATGGACAATCAACTGGTCATTAATTTAAATGACGATGATGACGAAGACGACGATACTAGTACTAGTAGTGAGTAAAAAAATATCCTAAACATTTCTTTTATTTAATTATAACAATTGATTTCTTAAAATTCGGATATTATAGTAATCGATCTCTTAAAGTTCGGATATTATAGTAATCGATTTTTTCATCCCATCCCTATCATTCAATTGTCAGAACTGTCAAACGGTACTTCTTAGATTTGACGGACTGTAGTTACTGAGCACTTTTTGTGTTTCAAAAATTCTTGGAAACAAATTAAGGATACAGCGACATCTATCTACGAGTGGATTATAATAAGGTAATTTGCAACGACGTCATTTCATGAATAAACTGCATACGGATCTATAGATTGATCACTAGAGGGCGTTACGTGTTGAAAATAGATAAATAGCTATGGACTCCACAAACATTACAATTAGAAGGCAATGTATGTCAAGAACCATCTCACATGAAAGTCGATACGAAAACAGCTTGATGAATAATTCTTCAACATCTGATGATACATTGAATAAGAGCTTAAACCTGCCATCGCATAAGCACTGTTCTCTCGCTGAAGACTTGAAAGTTGAAGTCGAAGTATTAAAATCTAGTTTGGAAATTACTCAGAATGAGCTTGATAATACTATTCTTGAAAATAATGAGCTTAAAAGTCAGATAACCAAGTTAGCCCGGGAAATTGAAATATTAAAGCAAATATGTACAAGTCCACTAACATCAATTAGAAAATCTAAGTCAAAAAACAATAGACGCCGCTTAACAGACAGCTTTGACAATTATTCCCGTACTCTTTTAAACTTCAACTCACCGTCCAATAAATCAATAATAGACCCACAGGAAAAACGCCTACCGAACAATTCAAATATTAGTGAAAGTAAAGTAAAAACCCCTGAGCCGTCGGTGAGCGATCATGGCCGACTACACATAGAAAATAGAACATTGTATAAGGGTGAAAATGGACAGTCAAAAAGTACCAAAATATTGCGGGTCTGCTAAACAAGACTGACAGACTCGCCGTCAAATTGGAGGAGCTGCGCGACGAAAATGTTAACGTGGACGTTGTTTGTATAACAGAGCACTTCATGCTATCTGGTTGTGAAGATAGTCTAGCATTACCAAACTACCATCTAGCCACAGCATATAGCAGAGAAGATAAAAGAAGAGGCGGTGCGTGTATATTAATTAAAAAGGGACACCAATGGCAGGAAATACGGTAAGTACATAAACTAGCTGTTGCTGGTGCTTTTGAATGTTGTGCTGTAGAGCTGACCGATTGTAAGATTATTATAATATGTTTTCATAGAGTGCCCGTTGCGGGTAACTTGAATATATTTTTTGAAAAGATGGACGTGCTACTAAAAATGGTTTGTGGTAAGCACAATAAAAATGTTATAATAGCAGGTGATTATAATATTAATGTTTTAACCAACAATAGTATTACTAGGGAATTTGAATGTTTACTATCACAGTATGGCTTGCAACTAGCTTTACGTAAACCTACGAGACTTAAAACTAAAACATGCCTAGATAATTTTATGCATAACTTCAGGAAACAATGTAATACTCAAATCTTGGAATACGGGTTGTCCGACCACACTGCGCAACTAATAGAGTGTCCAATCATGATTCAAGGTGAAATTAAGTTTTGGCGCATAAATAGGCGTAGATATAATCTAGAAAACATCAATAAGTTCAAGTCGTGTCTTGGTAGTCTATCATTCTCTGACATATACTCAACCGAGGACCCAAATGTAGCCTACGACAGGTTTATGGATACATTTAATCTATTTTATAACTTGTGTTTCCCATATAAAATTATCACTATGAAATCTGTAAATAAGGTTAAATGGATATCTCGAGGTATAAAACTCTGCAGCAAGACTAAAAGAAAACTGTTATGGAATTATAGGTTAAACCCGAATGAAGCGAATAAAGTCAAATATAAAGAATATGCACGTAGATATAAAAATATAATAAGGTTGACACAGCGTTCTCGGAACATACATAGTATTAAAACCTCGACAAATGTGTCGAAAACCACCTGGCAAATTATAAATCAGGCCAAAGGGAACCATCCTCCAAATGCAATCTCTAAATTAAAAATAAGTGAAAACACCGTAATTACTAATCCACAGGAGATAGTCAATGCTTTCAGTGATTATTTTGTTGATAAAATTGTACCTATAGCCAATCGTGGTACAAACGTCACAACACACATCGATAGAAGAAAAAAATCTATGTTCTTATCGCCGTGTATTCCATCGGATGTTGAGACTATCATATCTGCATTAAAAAACACAAACAGTGTGGGGTTTGATGGTATATTAACTAAAGTAATTAAGTCTACAAGCCAATGTATATCGAAACATTTAAGTCATATAATAAATTTGAGCATTTTAACAGGTATCTATCCAAGTGGACTAAAGACTTCAGTGGTAAAACCGCTTTTCAAAAAAGAAAATAGAGAACTTATGGAATTCTACAGACCTATCACACTTACACCTGTTTTTTCCAAAGTCTTCGAAAAATATATTTATAACCAAATTAATAAATATGTAGAGAAAAATGAAATCTTAGCCATAGAGCAAAAAGGGTTTAGGCAGAATAAGAGCATAAATAGAGCGATATATGACTTTTTAAATATAGTTATGACAAGAATGGATCGTAGGGTACCAGTGTGTGCAATTTTCTGCGATATGACTCAGGCTTTCGATTATGTGGATCATGAAATCCTACTAGCAAAGCTTGACCATTATGGTATACGGGGAAATGTCCTAAGTCTGATAGAGTCATATTTGACTGATCGAAAGCAATATGTAGAGCTTAAACGTGTTGATAACTTAAATAAACGTGAAGAAACACTTGTTTCACATATACGCTCAGTTAAATATGGCGTGGGTCAGGGTAGCGTCTTGGGTCCTTTATTGTTCATTTTATACATAAATGATTTGCCTAAAGTGACTAATCATCCGGTTACATTATTTGCAGATGATAGTACAATTGCTATAGAGTGTCAAAATAGAGAGGATTATGAAAATGAAATTAATACTGTACTATTGAATATTATAAATTGGCTTGATAATAATAACTTAAAGATTAATCTATCTAAAACGAAATTAATGCAATTCACACAAAGACTGCCCACTATATCAAATCTGAATATAAACTATGAAAATATAGAAATTGAAGAAGTTGACTCAACAAAATTCCTAGGACTTACTATAGATAATAAGATGAATTGGCAATCACACACGGAAGCATTATGTAAAAAAGTAAGCAGCTCGGCTTATGCCTTGTATAAACTTGCCCGAATATTAAATACTGATGCTCTACTTACAGCGTACCATGGAATGACTGCGTCACATCTTAGGTACGGTATAATGTTTTGGGGTAATTCGACACATAAGGATACCGTCTTCAGAGCCCAGAAACGATGTATCCGTGCAATGTTTGGCTTGAATAGGAGGGATAGCTGTAAACCATATTTTTCTAAACATGGCATATTGACATTACCGTCATTGTATATTTTTGAAACGGCTACTTTTGTAAAGTCGAATACTGAACTCTTTGAGACTTTGGCAGATACAGTCACTCGAAACCGAAGAGCAAATACACGTAATAGGCTACGCATACATAGAGCAAATACGGCTCTATTGCATAAAAGTGTCTACTGTATGGCGCCAGTAATCTATAACAGAATACCTCCAGAAATTAAGACATTAAATATTAATCTATTTAAAAACCGACTACATGAGTTTCTGTCAGAGAAATGCTACTACACAGTCAGTGGCTTTCTCGCAGGAAATTAATATGATGTATATCTGGATATTTTTATTTGTTACCTATAAATTTGAATTCATAATATACTTGACATTTATTTTGATAAATTAATTATTGTTATTTTGAATTACATAGTTATTGTGTTAATGGCCAGTACCTATAATTATGATTTTCCTTGACATATTTTTTATTTTTAATTTTTTTATTGTTGACATGTATCTTCTGACTTCTTTGAGATCTTTGTTGACACTGATATATAACTGACATATTTGTATTTGTATTGAATTGGTTGTTTTATATTTTTTATTAGCATTTGATAATTTTATTCAATACATACATTTGATAATTTTTTAATTTTTAAAATTTTTACAATTTGATAATTTGATAATTTTATTTAATAATACCTAAGAAAATATATTATATTCTTGCATGCCAACAAGGTAGGCCAAAGAGGACTTTTAAAATGTACTTAATACCTTTGTAATACCTTTGGTCAGCAATAAATGATTTTGATTTTGATTTTGATTTTGATTTTGATTTTGATTTTGATTTTGATTTTGATTTTGACTAATAAGAAAAAAATTCCTGATAGTCACACTGGTGTGATAACCTGGTGTGACCACGAGTCCGGAACGGTACAACATATCAACAAGTTATTTTTTAAAATTTGTGATTTTGTTGTATTGTACCTACTCATTGGCTGTGTTTGTGTTTATGTTCTATTTTTTTTTATTTTTTATGTTTACACTATCGCATTGGATTTTTCTGTAATGATAGTCTAAGATGTGTGTAAAAAAAATATATCCACAAAATTTTAGATTTAATATATGGATATTAAATCTAAAATTTTGTGGATATATTTTTTTATGGAAATTATGTTCGCGGTCTACAGACACGCCTTCAACAGGGTGTTAAATGTACGTTATGTTTGAAAAGTGCCCATGATACAGGTCTTTACTTTAAACATTATCCTAATATCAGCATCCCTTCTGAAAAAACAATAGATAAAGACACTACAGACAGGTCGTTGTAAATACATGTTTAAGACCACAAAGGCTATATTCATAATGTATCTCACAACATCTTCACCCTTCTGAACAATCTCCCAGCAGTTGAAGTAGCTACAATGTGCAACAACACCGCTTATTACTTGCTGTTATTAGATCTCGATAAACTTCCACGTGCTATGGTAATATTGTGAGACTCAGGCCGTACTTGTGAGATGAAAAGTCAAAGTTTGTGACCGTTGGTTGCAAAGGGTAACTACACAATTCCAAGAAGTAAATAATATTTGCAATTCAATAATTTAAAGCTTTTCGAGTGAAGTTTTAGTTTGGGGAAATAGATTTACGAATGCATTGATATGGATATGTGGTTTTACATTGTCAAAATCATTTAAATATCCTTGACAACATTTCTTGTGTTTCCCAAACATACCCTACACTCAGCACTGTCTATGGGGCTGAAACTAATCTAAGCCTACCAGGATGAGCCGTCCTCTGCAAGCTGATGTACTTACTGATTAACGGAGGAGGCACTTGCACAGGTTTAGTTTTGGCTTTTTATGAAATAATGAATCACTAAACGTAAAGTTATTCTCTTAGGACTACCCTACCCGTACCAGGTCACCCGTACATACAAAATAATGCTGCCAACCCATTCATTGAGAACCAGCAAACACTAACAATATTATTAAACTACCCACAATATTTACAGAACATTACACATGTAGTGAATAGGTATCATCTACGTTTTACCAATTTTAACGTCCTAATATATTCAGCGAGTTGTTCCCTTGCCAAAGAACACAGTAGTGGCGACGGAGGACGCGCCCATAATGTTTAAAAGAAAACCATAACAGTTTGGCAGGCGGTCGAGCGCGTCGCGCACTTTATGGGCTAACCTTGCCAAGAGACGTGATTGTTTTAGATGGCACGCACCGATCATGGATTACAACGCAGATGATTTCTTTAACTTTATTGGAAATATTGGTCAATGTCTAGGTGAAATATTAAAACTGATATAATGGCTTGACGAACTTCCATCAGAGCGTTGAGGTCCGCAAAATAGTACTCTGTCATTTTTAAAAGATCTTGTGATAACGAAGTCTGTAAAAGTATACTTATCTAATTAACCTTAAAACGTCGTCTAATGTCGGATATAAAACTCGCAAAATTAATGCTCGTCCCAAAAGTCACGCTGAACCATTACAAAACTTAACCAAGTGAGTCTGTGAAGTTCACAAGTAAAGCGGCCCCTATTAGGCGGGTCGCGCACGAGCTTGTCAAGTTTCATTGTGCCTTTGAGTCTGCGCTATTAAACCGGCACTACACGCGTTCCTCCAGTAATTGGAAGACAAACTATTTGATCAGTTATGTGCAACAACCGTAGCTACCTCTTAATTTACAATATTAAACTTTGTGCTAAAAAGTTAAGGTGTATTTCTGTTTGTTCGTACATTTACTATATTATTTGTAATTGATCTGCAATGTGTTATTGTAGTTACTCCAGGTACGACTGTAGTACAAAAGACAGGAGCGTTTCATTACAGACTAGACAGATTGTGTTTTACCCGCGCAATATTCTGCAGCTATTCTATTATTGGACATGCTGCAGTCTACTATAATGAGAGTACCAAAATTATATCTCACAATAGATGTAGGGTCCGCGATATGGTCACAAACATTTCCTTTTTTTTCTATTCTAATGATCGCGCTGCGGATTTCAAAACTGGATTGACACCTCCAGACAACAATATTATCATCAAGTGATCTAATATAATTCATAGATCATGGTTACTGCTTATCATTAACTCACAGTATACGTGATACTAGTTAAGCATAATGAAATTTATTAAGGAAAGGGAGAGAGAGAGATAATTATGAAAGCCAAATCTCTAGGAACTGCAGTGTAGCTACGTTATTAGAAGGCGGATGGTACATAGTCCAGTACAAGTGTTTGCGTAGACGCACACCCACCGGAGCCTTTGATTAGTACAGGGCTGTTACATTACTAGAAGTGCCTGTGTACTGTTTATTAATACTGTACACTAATTATTATGCTGCGAAATTAGCTTTAGGATTTGACGCTATTATCAATGAAGAGAATGTTCCCGTTACAAATAGTAATTTTAAATTTTATTTTTCTACAGGTAAGTACAGTTGCTGCAGCTGGTGAGGACTAATTATTTGATGATTGGAACGACTATTGGCCTAATTAGATTTAAACATTTTTATGTTGGTCACTATGTTTAGTGATATACACTAAACAATAATCGTATCATATTCGATATTATCACTGAAAAGTGTGTCTGAATTGACGCGTCTGGTGGATTATAAGTAGATGATATTGTTTGCCTAATTTTGGCTTCGGTTTGTGTGATATTAATTTATTGTGAATATAAGTGAAAATAGCATTTTTCCGTGAGTGAAAAACCATTTTGTAGGTATGAGATAAATTAACAATACCACTCGTAGTAGAAAATTTCAATTTCATGTCATCTATGACGTGCTATGCGTCATAGGCAAAGTACACTATAACTAGGAAACAATATTATATAAACAGCACGTATCAATAAACAATAATGTCAGCACTAAACTTATATGAGTAAAACCCCACTCTTAATCTCAGTAAAATCATGTAGAATAATTAGTATATAAGAGTGTGTAAATAGTAAATAAATTAATCTTGTTCCAACTGGTAAACCATCTTTTACTCACCTCCGCAATATTGGTGACCCCGACGTGATTTCCTAGTGCTGATATAATTGCAGGCCAACTGCAGCCCTGAAAAGGTTTTCAGCAGCAAACCTAGGAACTATCACAGAAACGGTGGAGCCATATAAGGGAAAATTTACCCAACAGCCCACCAGCTTACTGACCACCACCATCAGCGAAATAGCGAAATAGCACATTTCAGTTGACTTCCCACAAGCGGGTCCAAACCAGCTGAAATATCAAGAGGCTAGAAAAATGGCACCAATAATTCCAGGGACACCTCAAAAAAACCCCGGTACATCGGCTGAATCAATCAGCGACAGCCAGGTGGTGGCTGCAATTAGCATTACGGAGAAAATACCAGCGTTTTGGACAGATTCACCGCGCTTATGGTTCGCGCAATTCGAGGCCATCGTAGCCTCCCAAAAACAAGGTGACGAATATAAATATAACAGCGTCATCGCAAAATTACCAAAAGAGGTCATACATCAAGTCAGCGACATCCTGACGTCACCGCCAAACGCAGACAAGTACCTTAAAATCAAGGAAAGATTAATTGCGTGCTATGAGGAAAGCGAGCAACGACGCTTCCACAAATTGCTTTCGGAGATGGACCTAGGTGACTCAACACCATCACAGCTGTTGAGAAAAATGAAAGAAGCCAGCTGCGACAAAATGACCGAAGATACCATCAGATTATTATGGTTCAGACAGCTTCCGGTATCAATCACCTCCATATTGGCAGTCTCCGAAGACCTCGACCTCACAAAATTATGCGAAATGGCGGACCGAATTTATGAAAATATGCGCTATAAAACCAAAACAAACAACTCGTCACAGGAATCCGCCGACGTTAACTTAATAACAATGCTAACGTCACAAATTGCAGCTATGCGAGTTGAAATAAACGAGCTCCGCGGTATGAGTAATCGCCGACCGATGCAACGCAGCAAATTCCGAGCAAGGTCGCAATCACGCTCACGGTCACGTACACGGCTATGTTATTATCACAGACGATTCAAAACAAAAGCATATAAATGCGATCAGCCGTGCTCGTGGATAAATAAAACCGATAAAAATTCGGGAAACGAGAACTAGCGCAGAATAAGACGGGACTCTGTGCCATACACCCCGCCAACCGTCTAACTATAACCGACTCAAACAGTGGTTATAGGTTTTTAGTAGACACGGGAGCAAATATTTCTGTATTACAAAACGCACAGGGTAAGAAAAACCCAAGCAACTACAAACTGTATGCCGCAAACGGGTCAACTATTGAAACTTATGGCGAAAGCACATTAACGCTAAATCTGGGGTTACGCAGACCTTTTACTTGGACGTTTGTAATCGCCGATGTAAAAATGCCTATCTTAGGAGCTGATTTCCTAGAGCACCACAGATTATTAGTGGATCTATACGGCAAAAGGCTGATCGACCAAGAAACAAAATTAACGACGCATGCGAAAATTGCAAGAGCAACACACATGCCTTCAATTAGATCCATCGACGCGAAATTACCCGAACATATAAAGCACCTGCTAGAGAAATACGTAAACGTCACTAGACCAACACCACTTAAAAAACCCACAGAACATGGAATACAGCATCACATCATAACAAAAGGTCCTCCAGTTTATGCCCGCGCGCGCCCACTACCACCCGACAAATATAAGGCAGCAAAAAAGGAATTCCAAGAGCTAATAAACTTAGGAATATTAGAACCTTCCAGTAGTCCTTGGGCATCGCCTCTCCACATGGTAAAGAAAAAGAATGGGGAATGGAGGCCATGCGGAGACTACCGCGCGTAAAATAAAATAACAGTTCCCGACAGATATCCCTTGCCAAGACTGTTAGACTTTACATACATCGCAAGTGGAAAAACAATATTCAGCAAAATTGATATAAAGAAGGCGTTCCACCAAATCCCTGTTGCGGAACCAGAAAAGACCGCAATAATCACGCAAATGGGTTTATTTCACTGGAATTACATGCCATTTGGCCTCAGAAATTCAGCCCAAACGTTCCAGAGGTTTATGGACTCCCTGTTTAGAGACCTGGACTATATATATGTTTTCGTGGACGACATACTCATAGCAAGTCAAAATACCGAACAACATTACGTTCAACTAGAGGAAGTATTCACTCGCCTAAGTAAAAACGGCATCTCAATCAATACGAGTAAATGCGAATTCGAAAAGACAGAGATAGATTTCTTAGGTTATCATATAACGAGCCAAGGAATCACCCCCACGTCTGAGAAAGTACGAGTAATAAACGAATACCCAAAGCCAAAGGTGGTAAAGGAGCTACGTCGATTTTTGGGAATGATGAATTTCTACAGAAGTAGCATCCCACACGCCGCCGGACACCAAGCTCCGCTCAACAAATACTTAATAAACTGCAAAAAGAATGACAATACGCCAATCGAGTGGAATACGGAAGCTAACCAAGCATTCGAACACTGCAAACAGGACATAAGAGATGTCACAACACTCGCATTTCCGGAAACAGACACACCACTAGCCATTATGACAGATGCTAGTTTAAAATGTGTAGGCGCCGTACTTCAACAAAAAGTTCAAGGAAAATGGAAACCCATATCATTTTTTTCAAAAGGGTTAAGCGAGACACAAACAAAATATTCCACATACGATCGAGAACTACTCGGTATTTACATGGCAATAAAAAACTTTAGACGACTAATAGAAGGTCGCACATTTACAATATACACTGATCATAAGCCACTGATTCATGCATTCGACAAGAAGCAATCAGTGGATGAATCCCCTAGAAGAATAAGGTACCTAGAATATATTGCACAATTCAGCACAGACATAAGGCACGTCACGGGCAGCGAAAACGTGGTAGCCGACGCACTATCACGGGTAATAGAAACAATAGAACTACCCCAAATTCTCAACTGGCAAAAGGTAAAAAAATACCAAGACTGTGACCCGGAGTTAACAAAACTACAACAAAATAGTCACGATCAAGCGAAACGGCAGGGAAGTGAACGTGTCGATTGACAGGCTAAAGCCAGCATTCACGACGAGCGACGACAAGATAGAAGCTCAAAATCAAGAGCAAGATAAGGCAGAGCCAATTCAAAACATAAAAAGAACACGTACGGGAAGAATATCACGACCCACGGTCCGTTTCAAACAATGATATAAAAAGGGCAAAATGAAAATAAAAGTCACTCCACAGCAAGCCACAAGAAACAACACACAAGATGGGAAGCAGTCAAACCCACGAAAAGGAGCAAATAAACATGGTGCAGAACAATAACCTGGCAGAAAAGGCAGAAAAGAACACACACATGGCAGCAGAAATTGAAAAAATAAAAATCTGGATCGGAGTACTCATCGCTATAATTATACTAGCAGCAATAATAATAACAATCACCAGACTCGTACGGAAAACTAACAAAGTCATGGACAAAAAGATAAACAAAATAATCAAGGAAATGCAACAAGTGTAAACAACTGCAGAAAAAGACAACTCAGCAAACAGCGTGCACGGACAAGGTCGACGCACCACAGCAAATAATAACTAGAATTTTTATAAAGGGGGGAGTACTATGACGTGCTATGCGTCATAGGCAAAGTACACTATAACTAGGAAACAATATTATATAAACAGCACGTATCAATAAACAATAATGTCAGCACTAAACTTATATGAGTAAAACCCCACTCTTAATCTCAGTAAAATCATGTAGAATAATTAGTATATAAGAGTGTGTAAATAGTAAATAAATTAATCTTGTTCCAACTGGTAAACCATCTTTTACTCACCTCCGCAATATCATCTATTAATACAAAAAAACTATTATTTTAGTGATAGTATCTATGGCAAAAATATTATGCTCACTGTTACATCTATTGAGTAATTCCCCTTGTTGGAAGTTGAGGGCCAGAAAGTTACGTGAGTCGTACACCGATAATGATAAGGCACAAGAAAGCTACACCTCGACATGAAATAGTATTCCTACTCTATATGTATTATGTTGTAACTATGCGTACCTACTAAAGCTAAAAATAAATAGTCCCAAGTCTTTACTCGGTTTATAAACTACTTAATGAAGTAGGTGATAAGGTTTGACACTAACACACAACTTCTAACAAGAGCTAAAAATAAATAGTGCCCTTTAATTTTGATTAACCTTGCAATATTTTTATTCAAGCGTTGCCATGTTGGGGAATCTGAGAAGGGGGAACTGGTGAAATACTCATATTATCGGAACGATTTAAAATTTTCCCGACATGGTAACGCTAAAAATAAAAATATCGTTCCCAAATTGAG
This sequence comes from Eilema griseolum, assembly GCA_963662185.1. NCBI lineage: Eukaryota > Metazoa > Arthropoda > Insecta > Lepidoptera > Erebidae > Eilema > Eilema griseolum. The sequence goes on from OY759247.1 coordinate 377,742, forward strand.
GAAGTTGTGAAAAAAATACGAAATCCATATCAGTTCAGGAGCTATGATGCCACACACGCACACGCACACGCACACGTACACGCACACGCACACGCACACGCACACGCACACGCACACGCGCACGCGCACACGCACACGCACACACACACACGTCAAACTTATAACACTCCATCGTTCTTGCGTCGGAGGACAAAAATGAAACTAAAAATCTAATATACAATTTTGTTTTAGTCATTTGTAACGGTGCCGGCGAGTCGAGACCTTGCTCTTGTGATCTGCTCTTTTAACAAATGGTTTAGGGAAGATAATACTAAGCTAAAAATGGTGAAATTTTGTTAATTTGTACTTTATAACATATATAAATTTTGTCTCATTCATTAATCAACTCCGTCTTTTACACGTATAATAGAAAAAATGGCATATGTTCAAGGATTGATCGCAGACCTATAGGACCTATTCTGAACCATTATAACTAATAATTTCCAAGTCTTTACTCGGTTTATAAACTACTTATTGAAGTAGGTGATAAGGTTTGACACTAACACACAACTTCTAACAATAGCTTCAAACTGATGGGGGATTTTCGGAGCGATGTAGGTATGGCTTTCATATAGCTAGCAATTAGCTAGCAGATTATAGTGACAATTACAAACATACAAAGCTATAAGGTGCAGGTCTAATGACAAGCAAATTTATGGCCTAATAGAAGTAAGCCCCTGAACAAGTAAGAGCATAAGTGGTACATAACTGTTAGTACGTATAGTTTTCCCATTCTTTCCCGATAACGACATTAAGTTGCAATGGGATAGGGGGAGACTGTAGTCATTTATCAAGCGCACTTCCAGCTTTATGCTTTGAAGGCGAAAAAAACGACAAAATCTAATGACACTTTCCCCTATCTTGGAATCAGTCCAGCAGTGAACTTTACTGGGATCATGGTGAGTTTTAAATAGGTACATTAAATTAGAGACATGAAAAGGGGTTCGTTGAAGACACTGATACTATAGGGACATGAAAAATATTATAAACACATTTAGATGTTTTATATTGAAACTCTTTCTTATGTGGTGTATTAGGTAAAACAACTTGCTTATAGTTGGGAGATGATCTTTACCAGAAAATGATCGACCCATTGTGAGATGATTGAAAGAAAGAAGAAAGAAAGCAAGAAAGAAAAAGCATTTATTCAAGAACACCCAACGTATAGAGACTGGTCACTCTAGACCCTGCGTTGCTGAATCTACTTGTTTCTAGATGCGCCGCGGGGAGTCTACTTCTTGCAAACTTGCCTGTCAATACAGGGACCAAGTCGCTGAAGCTCGTCCCAGCGGTGTACACCTGCTGATAGCCATATGCCGGGCGTAGACTTTCGTCTCAGGGATGGAAGGTTAAAGGATAGTCGTCCCCGTAAAACCTAATTTAGGAAAAAAAGACTAAACCTATTTTTGATGTAAGTAACTGAGGGAATATGTGACTCTGCATCACTTCTATATGCCTACATATTAAAATATTCCAGGCCATCGTCTAGAAATCATATTGTCACATTGCGTATCAATTATTGTTCGTGACTCCGAACATTGTACCTACACGTAAGTCACTCACTAAATTAACCGTCAATAGTCAAGTATCATTCACAAAAACCACCTCACAATGGAGAATGACTTTGAATAAGCCTCTGTGCCCTCCCTGGGTGAGGAAAGGTGTGAGGGCTGGAGGGTGGGAGTGCGTAACATGGAGGGCCATCAAAAACACATGTCCTGTAACGCGGCGCCTATCGGCTCGGCGCGAATCTTTCAATCGTTATCTTTTATTTTGTGCCGAGCCCCCGCCGTGTCGGTCCGCGGTGGAAGAGAACAGAGCTAGCGGGACAATCGATTGGTATTCAATGACACGTTAGCTTATGTAGTAACTGACTGCAGTAATGACACGTAAGCAAAAAGTTCGATTACTCTTTCCCGCTTGTGTTCAACTATTTAGGCTTTCGTGTCTCAAAAGGAATAAACGAAACCCAGCTTAGCTAGTGAGCAACTGCTCAATAATGAATACCCAATGCTTAGTAACTCGCTAAGGTTTAATTATTTTCTTGAACATTTTTTTTACTGTTTTGTCCCTCAGCATTTAAAGCAGTAAAAAATTTTTAAACAATAAAAAACACTGCTGTGTAAACAGATATTATTTGATCAGTAAGTACAATTAACAAAATACACACCGACGCTATTGTCGAAACTATAATTGTCATTGTGATGGTAATTGTATCGCAGATTCTCTTGTCTTGAGCCGCTAGCAACATCGTTCTAGTTGGCGTTTACAGAATTTATAGCGGTTACCTACGGCATCTGCGTGAGATTTATGAAACGACTGCCACTCGAACACTTGCCGTTTTTGCGGCTCCACTCGCGGCCCGGGACTGGCAGTGATGGAACGGGCCGGTGACGTGCCCACTACTGTCATGGCGCGCCTATCGTGGACACTGTGTTAGCTACTGGTTGCGTAGTGATTGCTACGCACTTAAAGCTATATTAAAATTAGTTGTTTTGATATATTTATAAATTTAGTTTTATGATAATATTTAGAGTATTTAAAATTCGAAACCTAATAGGATTTAAATTCCTCATCTGATATGGCGAGGCCAGGGTACAATAGCTAGTGTGAGAGTGCTTTGAAATTTTTAAAATGTACTCTTAAATAGATGTTACATTTCCTTTGCATCGAGGAAGGAAGCTCAATAGATAGAGAAAGATCTCAATAAAAGTTATTATAACATCATATGAATAGTATTAATATTACCAACTCTTAAAATGTGTATTATTTTTGTAATAATGCTGCAAATATTCTCGCTATCACTGTGAGTAAAATATGCTATATTATTACAAATTTCCTTGAATATTAATATGGCGCAGTTTATTTCAAAAACTTCAACGAGTTCAATTTATTACCTTCATTTTACACGGAAAACATAAAACTCACAAGAACCATTAACAAAAGAACTACTCTGAGAAACAGCGGCGTAATTTCGCAACTATGAAGCAATAGCAACTGGTTTTATTTACGACATGAAGCTGTGTATTGCAAGTTATGATTCAGAAGATAAATGTCATCTGTTGGTGTCAGTTTTTGTGAATACAAGAGACCGGATAAGCAACTGCGAGGTTTTTACACGCGCACGAAAAAATGTCACACTACGCCCTTAGAAAGAGACAGTAATTCATATGTGTCAACGTTTTGTGAGAGTTTATTATAGTTTTATTGTTCACAGTTCCAGCAGCTCCATTGTGGAATGCATTACACAGTGAGACGCGCCATTTATAATGGTACGTAAATCTTATATTCACGAAAATAGTGGGATATACCTATTGAAATATAATGTTGGTAATAATTTCAATGTTCTGTTGATAATACACTATTTTTTTCAACTTAACACATTGTCAGAAGTAGTCATAGTTTAGTTTAATATTTCAGTAAAGAAACAACATGATAACAGTTCTCGTATTCAAATTCTACAAAAGCCAAGCATCGCAATAAATGTTTCAACAGAACCGGAGGTAATATTTAAGCGAGTCTCTGAAGTTTCTCTTTAGGATTATTGCTAAGACTGAACTGTGCAGGACGTACACTTTATTATTTCAGTTAAACTATTATTCTTTATGTACTAATTTGCCTATATTTCCTTTTGATTAACTAAATTATTCATCGTAGTGGAATTGATAGACGCGAAGAAACTTCATATCTATTTGAAATACATTAATTTTACACATATTAAGAACTCGCTTGTACTTTTCCACAGTATTTTTTTGTTATTACACCTGACCGGTTTTTCCTTACGGCATCCTCAAAGATATACAATGACATTTAAGCTTCAACAGTATAAAAGACAAAAAAAAAGTCGACCTTAATTTTAGTAATCACTAGCTTGTTCCTACCATGCATTATGTTACATCATCATCCGAGCATTTTCCCACATAATTGGGTCGGCTTTACTATCTGCGACCAAACTTAGATATTTTCCTATAAAACGACAATCATCTGACCTACACAACTCACTGGCGATATCTTAGTTCTGTAGTTAGATCAGTTATCGTACTTATTACTACTCGAAACGTATGTAATTCAATATTTAGATGTTCGTATGACAACTGGGACCAATGGCTTAAAGTGCACTTCACCGGGCCTAGTAAAAAAACAAAACTAAAACGCACTTGTTTTTTTAATGAAAGCAATCTACGACTTTTCTGTAATTTAAATTTCACTTGCTAAGCTCGCTTGGTAAATTATACATTTTTATGAACTAATAAAAATATAATCATTGCAAATAAATTCAAGCATACTCCAAGTTTTATATTCTTAATTCAATTAATTACTTCATCACAAAGAGCACTTCTCTTCAGATAAATAATTACACGTTTTTGTAGAACTGCCTGTCGCTATTTACGTCCAAGACAAAGACGAAAAACTTCGCAAATACACTTCTACGTCTTTGAATAAAATATAAATCTTAGTTCAGCAACTACGAACAAAAAAGAAACAAAATTTGAAATAAATTTTACAATTCTAAAGGGAAAAGATAGACGAAAACATAGTTCTTACAGTTTTAAATGGTTTTGGTACTGAAGAGGCGGTATGCGAAGTGCGTAGATTAAACTATGTTTAAATAAATATTATGCATACAAGTTTAGTATCTATCTGCATTAAGTGCGAATCAAACTTGCAACTTCGGCTTAGCAGCCATAAGCTCTACTACTACGCTATACATACATAGATATAACCACGCCTTTATCCCCCGAGGGTTAGGCATAGGTATCAATCAATGAACTTTATCCCCTGTAATAGTGGGTGAGCCTATTGCCGTCTTCCGGGCACTAAATTTGGACTGTATATATCTGTTTGGTGTTAAACAGCCCTATCTCTAAGTCGCCTTGTTTGACACCGCATGGGAAGAAATGGAGTGCTCCAAATTCTACTCTGCCGGGAACCACGCGGCAAGACTACGCCACAGAGGTAATTAAATATATTCGAGGCATGGTATATTACATCTCTACAAGTCTACAACTCGCGCTAAAACATCTTTTACATTACGCTTGAGATACGGTGTACGTTATCGGGTGCGGGTTCTCCTTCCGTCTTCACAGTCGATCGTGGGAGGTCGTTAGGCCCTCGCCGATACGACCTAATTTACTACAGATACTACTTGATGTAGCTAGTACATCTTAGCCGTGAGCCACATATTTAGTGAGCGAAGGAAGATAATAAATTTGAGGGCGATAATCTAAATCTTAATGCGTATGAGTAAGATGGAACGTTACATTTGTCGGAATAATAATACTATTATAGAACTCCTACATCCGCTCGCGTCTTCAGAAATATGACTTTAAATTTGCAACTTGAAACCCGCCTTTGTGAAATCGCTATCACATTTTTAAACCATATTACATCATAGCTCTGAAACGTTTCAAGAAACATTAAGTTATTTTCTCTCGGGATATTTTGCTTTGGTTTTGGATTCAGAAATATAGTAACATAGTTTTACAATGTGATTTTATTTTAAAATAGAAAGTTTGATTAAATCTTTATCATTATGGGTTATAGTAAAATGTAAGAAAGTATTAAGTACCAATCATTGTGTAAAGTCTAACACTGCGATTAATTAATGATTTGATGCCTTTCTACTCTATGTATTTAATAAATTAGAAAAAACAAAAGAAGAAAACACGTTTACTTACATTATCTAATGCAAATATTCACTCTGGCAATAACTGCCAATCACTCACCAGATCTCGTCCGCTGTTTACGACCGAGTGCATATTCATAGCGCCTCGGGTCTGTGAAAGAGCCCCGAATAACATCGTACTATTAATTAAATTTATATTCACACAAATCCCCGCACAAAGTTCTTTGTTCCAGTGTCACCTAATGATTTCAATAAGTATACAAAGTGTACTATATTATTTTTGCAATTATATTAGTTTTGCAACTTTAAAAAAATATAACCGTAATCATACTAACATGGATTTTATGTTATATTTTATAATTGAACATTAAGGATTCGTTAAAAATAAACGAAACATTTATGATATTTTGAAAATACCAAATTGTGACATTAGAACCGAACCCACCTAATGGCGCGACGGTCATTCTACTTAACAATGGGGCATAACAACTCCATTAATGATTTATGGGAAACGATAGTGTATTTCTAACTACTCCTTAGAGGATTATGGGGCTCACCATCGACGAGTTTGTTTTGGAACTGTTGGGCCGTGCCAAAAATGTACCGACGAGGCTATGGGTCAAAGTAAGTTGACGAACTTTGTTTATATTAGGTACATTATTTGTTTGTTTGTTGTTGTACACATAAACGTGCAGTTAGAACGAGAGGTGTAACTTTATGCAAATATATTTTAATAGCTCTCATTTGAATTTGATGGTGTCCTTTTTGTTTGTTATTAAAAAGTTATTTTATGGATGGCTAGACGAATCTGAACGAGATTGGTAAGTTAGATTTTTGCGGGAATAGGTTCTTTTGGGTTAAGGCAACAATATTGCACGCGGGCGATATGTACCGAGAGTACCAGCTGGTTGTTAACAATGTTCCTTAACATAGCCTCACTATATAGTTCTTTCGGTTTTTTACAGTTCATCGCTCACAAAGGTAAAAATTATTTTTGTCAGAGACAGTCTCGGGTTATAATGATTTATGTTCATAGCTGAAGTTAACAGAGAGTGCTGCAGATATTAATTCATACATAAATCTCGTGAACGTCTGATCCTTGCAGCAGATATTTGGATAATTTATGTAATTAAGATGTATCACAGATCGCAGCTGCAATCTGGATCCTGTTTTGTGACTAACGAGGTCTCTGATTGGTTTTAGATATATTAATTTAGACAAGATGCTTGTGTCAGATTGAAATTTGGAAGTGAATTATGATCTTAGTCTGTCTTAGAGAGCTGAGGACGATAGACATGAATATTGTTGATGTACCTAATGGGCTCATTCCGTGATCTTAGCGGAGTGTGGCAAGATATATGATCAAATCCTTTTAGTCTTATTATCCGCCAATATGTTGAGATAGGCTTTTTGTTATTATCTTATTATACTTTGACTAAGCCTTACGAACAAATGAGAACAGACTATTATGTTCTATGATTGAGAACGTCCGATTAGGAATAGCTTTTATTAAATATCAGAAGAATCTCAAGGTTATTGAACATGCGTAATATATTATTAATAATTATATAAGACTAACTAAATAGAATCCCATTATTACTCTTAGATTTCCTGCATTGAACGGAACAAGTAAAACATTATTTAATAAACAAAATATCACACTCTACATGTAACATGTTATTCCGGCTATTTATACTTATTTCTTGTACCATATCAAACGCCGTAAATTGCCAACTCGACCAAAAGCACCAGAAGCCCAAACTTTTCACTTGAGCAACTTTTCGCGTAAAACATCATACATCAAAGCGTATAAAACCGCCGCTGCTTCACTGATTAAACTTTCATACATCTGCGGAGGTCGCCCAAGGAAATCGGTATTAGGTACGAGTGTAAAATGTTCTCCATTCAATGTCAGGCAACAGCAATCACGGCTAAATGACAGGCTGGGAGCGAATCCCGAACGTGACGGCGAAGCACGAGCGCGAAATTATTTTCGTGAACATGTAGCAATTTTCTAAAAGACGAGCGACGCTAACGCCCACGTTTTGTGTTCATATTTCTATCATTTTACTGAAGCCTTAATATTTTATACGATCAGATCACGATGAGTTTCAATTCTTAGATGTGCCAAATATCAATTCGGAGCAACTCAATGTAATAATAGCTTTTAAACTATCTCGTTCCATGATATACAATAATGTTAATAATGTTAACGGGCAAACCAAAGGTATGTATGTACCTATGCCATAACACTCAATGTACTTACAATATTTTGCTAAACGTTATGGGTGCTGTGAAAAGTAGTTAATTGATGATTACTACTATAAAGTAAGGATTTGATAAAGACCGTAACAAACCGAATACCACGCAAATCAAAATATAGACTGATAAGTGACCTCTTTCAATGAATTCCAAAAGAAAATTTATACTAGAATTTTTTATAGGTAACTCAGGTAATTATATCGTACTAGTTGTAAACTAGTAACTCCTACTCAACAGTAGTTGTGGTTATGGAAATAACACGTAGTTATTTTTCAGATTAAGATTTAAAAACTATACTAATTTATTTATTTTCATTATTTATCATTATTATTATTTTCATTAATAAACAAATACTAATCTATACTCACAAAATAGTATGTAAAGGAAAAAAGAAAATATATTTTTAAGAACACACATAAAGTAAAATGTGGTTCGGTATTCGCAATATGTGTAGCATCATTGAGAAATGATCCTGGCAATTAGCAACTCTTACTCGTGACATAATAAATTGCAATATAGTACGATATTTATGTTTTTTACCTTTTACGAAAAGGAACAAACCTCCTAAACGCTTGAATCAAATCAAATCAATTAAAACAAAATCATTTATACACTAATATTTATTTATTTTGAATGGACGGACACAAGGTATTACACATGAGTTTACATAAACATGTGATATTAGGTAAACTCATGTTATAATGAACTTAGTATTTGATTCATGTAATCACGCCTTTATTGCCGGAGGGTTAGGCAGAGTTGAATTAACACCCACATTTCACCAATAACTTCGGTCCCACGTAATGCGGGTGGGTCTATTACCGCCTTCCGGGCACTATTGTTGACTCAAGCCATTCATCTAAGGCTGTCTGGGCTGTATATATCTGTCTGATGTTAAACAGCCCTATCCCTTAGTCACCTTGTACAACACCGTATATTGTACAGCTACTATAAATATGAACGTATAAAAATGTGTGTATGGATGTGTGAATGTTGATAAAATGACGAAACTGGTTCGAGCCGCCAGGTCTGTGCGCCATGTAGTGCGGCGGTGGGCGCAGCGAGGTCGCGTCGCGTTCCCTGAACACTTACCAATTGGAGCGCACTTTTTTAATTAATACAGTACATTTTTTATCATAATATTTCTTCACATTTGCCATATAGTTTTAATAAAAGTTACACTTACAGTTTTTAATTTCAAAGTCTATTAACATTATCGGTGTTACTTTTTTAACGAATATTACCGCAATTACTAATATTCCCTTTAACCCCTCTAACTTAGCTAAATTGCTTGTGCTAGGAGTGGGTTCACGTCAGTAGTGTAATGGACATTATTCTAACCCGGGACCTCTCGACTGTAAGGCCGACTCCTTAACCACTAAGCTACCGACGTTTAAGATCCTATTATTACGTAAACGGGTTTTTTTCTTTTTAACGTGCGCAAAATCCCCACGGATACCTCTCCACCGGAGCCGGTGGAGGAGGTTATGTCGGACTCGAACCGACATAAACGCACGCCGCCTGTGGGTCGCTTTGGTTGCCGAAGGTGAGGTTGACAGGCATATCCCTCGCACCACGGCCGACTCAGGGCCATCTCTCACGATCTGGCTCTCTTTTCGGGTTTGGAGACTACAGAGTCCCCAACTCGTCCCCGGAAACGGGGAGGCGCGACAGGTGTGCCGCCGCCGCGGCCTGCTTCTGCCAGGGTGACAGGTGGCTCCACCTGTCACCCCCAGGCCGGCGCTCATGGGGGGCGAAGGTCGTTCATAGACCTCCGACGCCCAAGTTGCCTTCGTACTACGTACACGGGTTTGCTTCACTATTTATCTCTATTCTTCACAACCCTCATTCTCCTTCATATCTTCGTGAGCGTTTTGAGTTCCTTGTACCCAGGGGTAAGCCCTGTCGCACTTCGTCTTCTCTTTTACTTCGAACTCCCTCGCATAGTTCGACTTGCTACGACAATTCCTTCACAGTTTCTGCAGTACGACTGTGGAATTCTTTTCCTCACTCCATACGCGATAGTCCTTCTCTGAATATTTTTAAAAGACGTATAAGAGATTACTTTCTCTCTCAACAATAGCAGACATACATGATATGTATTTGTATGTATGTATGTATGTATGTATGTTTATTTATGTATTTATGTATGTATGTATGTAGGTATGTATGTATGTATGTATGTATGTATGTATGTATGTATGTATGTATGTATGTATGTACGTGAGTATGTGTATGTGTGTATATGTGTATGTGTATATTTGTGCCTATTGTCGGGGGTATACACATTTTATACCTTCTTATATTAATTTTACACCTGTGCACTAGACTTAGCCTCTCGTATTGCAATTCCTCTGTACACTCCCGGGTTTGCTGGAAGAGAACTCAACTTTGAGTTAAGCTCGCCTTTGTACATTACATCTCATTTTGTTATATTAATGTAATATGTGTGTACAATAAAGTATAAATAAAAAAAATAAAATAAAAAAATTATGGTTGAAAGTGACGCATTCGAAAACTATATAAAAGATATATACCTACAGTAAATACTGATTTGTAATCAGTACCAATTTAAAAAGTAGAGTAGCAGATATTTTTCCGTACTTTAAAATAATGAAAAAGAATCAAAGAATCAAAGAATTAATTTAATTATTTGTTTTGTAAGAAAAAGCTGTTGCTATTTTATATTACCAGTTTAGTACCCCTTAGCTGCGGGGTTACTGTTAGAGTAGAATTTAGACCACCCCATCTCTTTCCATGCGGTGTCGTACAAGGCGAGTAAAGGATAGGGCTGTTTAACATCAGATATACGTCTAGCCATAAATATTGTTACGAAGAAAAAACATTTTTTTTAATGCATATAATATTTATTACTTTTGCAGTGTGTTTAATACATGAATATAAAACAATTTAAAAAACTTATTCGAAGTGGTCTCCAATGGCTGCAACACAGTCCTTTAAACGTTGAGGCCAGTTATCAATAGAAGCACGCACTCTTTCCATTAGATAATTCTTCACTGCCAATCGTATGGATTGTTTTAGGGACTCCAAATAATCATGGCGTTTAGAGCAAGCCATACTCTCTAAAACTGACCATAAATCATAATCCAGCGGATTAAGATCGGGACTAGACGACGGCCAGTATTCAGCTCTGATGGAGTCCGAAACGTTCACTTCCAACCAAGACTGCGTGGACCGAGCTTTATGACCCGGCGCTGAGTCTTGTTGGAAGGACCATACTTGGTTATTGAACATGGTGTTGTTAAGAGGTTTAACTACCTTCTCAAGAATGGTATCATGATACACTTGTGCCGATGTTTTGATACCTTTTTCACAAAAATATAGCTCAGTCACTCCTTCATAGCTAACACCCCGCCAAACCATCACTGAAGTCGGATAATGCCCACGTTGCACTCTGTCGACTAATTGGGAAGCTTCCTTAGAGCTTTGGACATAAATACGGTCATTTTGTTTGTTAAAATGTTGCTCAATTGTAAAGATTTTCTCATCCGTAAACAAAATTTTTCTGTGACCTTCCTTTGCGTACCGCTTCAGTAGTTGCTTCGATTTTACCACCCTATTCTTTTTTAAATTATCAGTTAAAAATGACCAGTGCGTCTCTTATAGGCTGCAAGTCCTAAGTCATCTTTTAAAATGCGCGACATGGTTCTGGGTGCTATCTTCATCTCCCGAGATAAAATCTTTTGCTTTCGGACAGGATTTCTTCGAATTCTTTCCCTTACTGCTTTGACCACCTTTTTCGTATGAACACTACGTGGACGGCCAGATCTTTTTCTGTCACAAACAGAGGAGGTCTCATTTATTTATTTTATTGTACCTATTAATAGCCCGGTACACAAACATTTGACTAATACCAAGCGTATGGAGAGTTCTAAAAATTACATTCGGCTCCATACCAACTTAGTGTAATGCAATCACAGCGATTCGGTTTTCTTTATCACCCCACTCCATTTTAATATAGCAAAATATTGTACAATGAATTGGCGCCAAAATTAGAAAACACAATGAACAATCGTATAAAAATGACAGATTCCAAATTCAAATGTAATATCTTTCTTATTTTAATTGTAACAGTATTTATGGCCAGACTAAGTATAGAGCCCAGACTCAGCCTCAGATGCATGACTCCAGTCAAAAATAGTGCCCGGAGTACAGCAATATGCTCACCCCCTATTACGTGGCACCGTATACAATTATTGGTAAAATGTAGGTGTTAATTTACCTCTACCTAACCCTTCGGGGATATAAAGGCATGTCTATATGTATGTGTACGTATGTAGTAGCCCGTATGCTATTAGACTAGTTCAGCAGTTCACGATTGAGTACAAACAAACGCCTATACATCCTTCACGTTTATTAAACACAAAAATATTTTTTCACCTCTCAGCAAGTCGCATTACAATAATGTGAGTCTGTCTGCCAAACACGAAAGGGCATCGTGGATTTGTAAATGAAATTATATTAATGCTTTCATTTATTTGATTGCGCAGGGGTCAAGGGCTCGACATTGTCGTTGAGAGGTTAGTGCCGTTGGAACGTGATTGTATTATGGCTAGATTTTTGGTTAAATTCATTGCCGATTTACTCATTGATCTGTCTAGCAGCTGCGAGTATTACAAGTGAGAAAAAATATAAATTTACTAGCTGACCCGGCAAACGTTATTTTGCCATATGAATTATTATTTCTTGATCAGCTATCGACCGGGGTTAAAAAATATAAAATGATATCAAAACATAGGGGTCGGTGGAAGGAGGGTAAAAATTTGGGACTAAATGTATTTTTTAATTCTACACCATAAAAATTACAAAAAAAATTGCTTAAAATAAAAAAGACAATTGTGTAAAAATTAGTTATAAACCTATTCCCATACCTACTGAATATACATATAAAATTTCATCAAAATCGGTCAAACCGTTTCGGAGGAATATAAAAAACTGTGACACAAGAATTTTGTATATTAGATTGTTACTTACATTTTTGACTTATATTTTTTTATACCACTTAGGTGGCAGACAAGCACACGGCCCACCTGATAGAAAGTGGTTACCGTGGCCTATGGACGTTTGTAATACCAGAGGAGTCACAGTCGCGCTGCCAATCTTGTAAGTACAGAGCTTCTGTGCCGACAGTGTAGAAGACAAAGCAGGACAAGGCTTTAGTCTTCCTACTGTCAGCACAAACTCTCCAATGAGCTCTGGCTACCCTACTCACCGCTGGGAATACAACACGAAGTTATTATAGCCGCGGTATTCTGTAGGGCAGAGGTACTTCCCCAGTCGGACTGCTTAATTGGGCAGAAATACTGCCGTGTCCTACCTCCTAAATGTTATTTGTGCTTTAGCCACGAGGATTTCAACTCCAGTAGGACTATTTAATTCTATCGTGATTTCTTCCGTGACTATGATTAGGTGATGACCACTATCGAATAGTTGGTTCTAACTGCGATGACTTCAAATAAACTAAATGAAGTTTCCAGTTCTAGTCTTTCGTGATCATAGCTACTGAAAATCAACTGACACGTCGGCAACAGTAAACAGTGAAGGTAACTAATAAAATAACACAAAGTGAATTGAGCACCATCTTGTAAAAATATTACTATTTCAATGAGCAAGTAATATTGTTATATTTCTTTTATTTATTTTTTGATAACTTATATTGTAGGAACAATAAGACCTCGAAAAGCGTCAAAGGTCAATGACCCTCCTCAATAACTTCAAACTGTCTCTGGACTTTGGCAGAAAGTAGCGACACGTCTTTCGACATTGTTAGCTTAAATGGTCACCTGGAGGGTCGTGTACTGGGTCATAACTTTAGAGAATGCTGTATTTATTATAGAAGCGTTTGAGTATTTACAGCTTCTTCACGCGCGTTGAAGGTAGCCTCACGTATATTAAACTTTTGTAGACATTTTTACTAACAGAAACCAAAATAGTTGTACTAAATTAATCAGTCATAATTTTCCACATCAAATATTTTACTCTTTCTATTCTTTCGTACGGCGTTCTCACAAGCTTATAATGATAGTGTTGAACATTCAAGCTTTTAATACCTAGTGCCATCACTCAACAATATAAATAGTAACACATTAGTTTTTTCCAGAATATTCTACGGCTAGCAAGTAAACCCAAAAGTAAGCATACTTTAATTAGTTAGTACTATGGATTCGAGATTGCGTTTGATTTTCTTTTGTAAATACTATAGTAATGTAGATGAATATTTTATTGCACTGATATTTTCTTAATTTTAATAAAATATGGTTGTGTAGTTACGAATTGCTAAGCTACGAAGTAGTAATTGAAATAATATCATCACCACCACAAGACAACCCACCTATTTATATATCCAAGAGATATAATTATAGTCCCTTCTATTTTGTTCAACAAAAATGTGTGTTGTATGAATGAAATTAATTGATAGCAGCGAAGGTTTAATTCAGGAAAAGCATTTGTATGACAAGTGCTCGCTGTTTATTACAAGTCGCTCTGAGAGGATGAATTTCACCATGTTAACTACAGTTAGCGCACACTAACTAGCAGATTTATACTTAATTTTATTTATTTTCTGTACCAATTCACTGTGTGACATGACGATAGATCATTTGGCTGCTGGATCAAATCAAAAAACCAAAAATATATATTAGTATTTAATTAGGTGTTTCTTTGTTTAGTTCAAAGGCTCAAAATGATCTTAATACTAAGGTGTTAAGTGCTAATCAAACATTTTTATTGATTTAAATTGTCCGCACTAAAAGTGTGTAACATTTGATATCAAAACAAACAGCCCACAGGAAGGGGGGAATATCAAGGCAATAAAATTATTTGAATACTTTGTTCATCAAGACCAATCTGATGCAGAATGTACAATATATTACATGTGTTTTTAAAAAATGTATATTAGTAGTATCCCCTGTTATTCTTAGTTTGGTACTAGATTGCATTATATAGTATGCCTTAGAATATTGTAATTGAAATAAAACATGTCTTAGCATTCGTTAGTTACAATAAAAATCCCTCCATCATTTTTATTTGATATTCATTACCAAACAATCAAACTTTAAGATCTCAATAAATTAATCAATTTAGTTTTCTCAATTAACTAAACGTTCGTTAACTTAGGTGTCACCCACCCACCATAGAGACGCAAAGTTGAATTTTAATGCTGTACTACGCATTCAGTGCTAATGGCTTCTTGAGCGGACAGACAGACAGAGCGCAGTGTAAATACTGTCTCAGCCGTTGCTGTGCACTCGACACGCAGATGTACACCTTAAAATATACGAGGCACATCTGAGATTGTGCACTCTGAGATTCTGAATGTTAAGTGAAACATTTTTGTAGGTAATTAGTAAAAATAATAAGTCACTGTAGATTCTCTGCTCAAACTTGGAACTGCCAGACTTAAATGTTTGTTTTATGCTCCTGAAAACTTGATAAAAAGTAGTCGCGTCTTATGAACGAGTGTAACCAGGGTTCTCCCTTAGCTACATTCAAAGTGGAGAGTGGGTGGCATAGAGAAGGAAAAGAAAAAAAGAATGCAGGAAAGAACTAATGCACATGTGTGCAGTATCTTCTACTACTTGAGGAAACGATGGTGCTTCTGTCCTACATCAGGCCGCATAGCTGGTATCATTCGTGTGGTAGCTCTTTGATACAGATTGAATTGGGGATGATTAATTGAAACGTATTTTTGTTTTTGAAATACTATATATAATAATACTATACACGTCTTCAATAAAAACATTTATCACTCCATAAAGTGGCTTTTCGGCTGATGAAATCTGTGATCATATGTCAGCACTACTTTAATACATGCACCATATTTTATGACACCATGGAAAAACACAAAGCTGTCATAAAGCGTTACAATGAACCCTTCTAATATTTCGTTATAAGTATTCATAACCCCCTATTAAAATCAAAGCTATAAAACGCGCGAACGCAAAATAACACATATTCATATCAGAATTTACGGCTACAACAGCATAAAGCTCGGAATGATGTTTAGTAAACCATTAAACTTATACAGCATGACGGTGTAACGTGAAGTGGTAGACTGATGACTTTTTGTAGCTAACAAATTGTATTATATACAAAATTCGAAGTCAATAAAACCTTTTTGTTTTTAAAATATAAGTCGTAGTTTTCGTAATAAGTTATTATAAGTCATTGACATAACTTCTGTTGTAATAATATGTTTACGTGTTTATGAAAAGTAGCACGTCCTTTGCGCCAAAGGTCTAAAAATCAATACCAATCCTTAACACTTTTTATTTTGACGATCGATCAATTTACGAAACGATCGTTTAATTTTGTGGACATTTTCTACGAAATTGAATCCAACACTGAATAAGAAAATTGAAGTGGTTTTAGATAAGAACTTGTTGAAATCATAAAATTCACTAGAGAAGCCTTCTCAGTATCAATAAATATACAGGTTCTTTTTTCTATTTCTCCTGTGTAACTTAGGCACAATATAGAAAAACATTAACAATTCCGAATATTTAGTAGAAAATCAAACAGTTAAAATGTCGCGCAACAGTTACTCGAGTCATTCGCCACAAATAGTGTCCAGTTTGTGAGAGCTCCAAATAAAACAGTGTACAGAACAACTAGAGGCGATTATGTGAGGATTACAGAGGTAATGTCGACGCCATGTTGGTTCGGTGTGAGTGTGACTATACAAGCACGCAGGTTGTAAAGTATGAACTATCGCTTTACAGCTAATATTGAATATGGCCTCTGTTTGTGTAAAGTTTTATGAATAAGTAATTATTCGAAGCAAAATAACTTGAAAGGAAAATAGCTAAAATGTATGTGAAGCTCTGTGGTTTCAATATTTTATTTCAAAAAGAATTCGAGTTCGACACAGGCTAATGAACCAAGTACTGATCAATGCTAGACGCAGCATGCATCATAACAACGCGTCATAAAAAATGGCTGCTACTTCGACGTGAGTTAACATATACATCCCAGAACATGTATACCTTTTAAGAACACTTAAATAACAATATTGACATTAGTTTACCCACACAAAACGTATTTTCACGCCCTTTTTTTACCTGCTGTGTCTATATAGTTGGTTGCGCCGATGGTAGAATTTATATTTTTCGCTATAGTAATAGTCAAGTCATTGACGCGGAAACACACGCTTCCTGTACCCATCTCCCTCCCGCGCTACCTTTTAAAGTGAGATAGCAATAGTTTCCGCACGGCTCAATTGTCAAAATAGACGCATATTCTCTTCGCACATTGAACGAGTATACAATGGCGGCGGCGCGCGCGACTCTTAGAAATTAATAATGTTTGTTGGATTTTAACCGCTTTCATGGACCTTTGCCGATCGGATTGTGCCTCTCGTGTGTCCCTCAAGTGATTTAGTGATGTGGGCGGCAGCTCCTGAGCCAGGAAGAGAAGATCGGTGCACCGGCTGCGATGAAAGCACGTGGCGTCGTGAAGGTTAGTGCATCCTCTCCTAATTTCTCGGGTTGCATTCATTGCCTAGACCACATCCGCGGCAACCCGATCACCTGTCTTGTTTGTTGTGTAAAGCGTCAATGGAACAGTTAACTTCACCCCCCGCGAAATACAGTCCACTAGCTCACGTGGCGAGAATTGCGCTACCATTCTTTTTGGTCCTTCGAGCCGGATCCTTAGCCGTAGTTCGTAGTTTGTTATTATTCTATTGGGAATAAACGCACCGCACCTAAATACCTAGTTATTTTAGTAGAAAACCCCGCATCTAGGCATTTAGGTTTAGATTTTGTTGTCCGTTCGCCGCTGGCTCGCATCGTATCTACCTAATACATACATAGGTTAGGTACGTGTAATCGCATTTGTTATTATTCTATTGAGAATAAACGCACCGCACCTAAATACCTAGTTATTTTAGTAGAAAACCCCGCATCTAGGCATTTAGGTTTAGATCTTAGGTATCCTAGACACCCTAGTGCATAGGCACAGTGTAATACCTAACGCATTTGGCTTTTGTTTTTATTTGTTTCAATTAAGTTGTCCGTTCGCTGCAGCTCGCATCGTATTTACCTAATACCTACGTGGGTAGATACGTGGTTATACCTACCTCGCTCGCATTTCATTCAAATTCATACGAAAGTATTTTAATTTGAATAGATATTACGCAATACTTAATCCCTGAAATGGTAGTTGAACCTAGACAGCGACCATCGCGTAGGTACGATCTTGTTGCTATGCGCGTTTGTTCAAGCTTGCACGCGCAGTCATAAGTACCTACCTACCTACGGATATCGCTCGCGCCGCGTCGCTGCTCTGTACCGCGAAGATTAAGTCATTTCATATTTTGTTGTTTACCGCACTTTAGTTTGATATTTAATTGTAAACATGTCCCCAAAGGTTGATAGGACCGGTAATGGGGTTCAATTGAAACTTTTATACGCTAAAAGAGAAATGATTTACTCTCGCGTACAATCGATTTGTGATAATGCACTTAAAACCTCTGATTTGGCCATTAGAGATTCGTTCTTGTGTTCTATAGAAAACTTAGATAGTCTACGCGCGGATTTCGAAACCTTAGTACATGACATCAACGTTTTAGAGTTAAATTTAAATCCCGATTACTCAGTGAGTTATCAGGCCTTGTCGTCGTTTGACGATTTGTATTGTCGTATCAAACGCGTCGCTAGGAGTTTGGAGAAACCGTCTGACCGACCCAATCCCACTCGCGACCGACCTAATTTGCCACCAATTCAAATACCCGAATTTGATGGTAACATTCGCAATTGGGGTTTATTTATAGATAGTTTTGAGAATACAATAGATAAGAACGTTTCGTTGACAGATCACGAAAAATTGCATTATCTTGTTGAAAAATTGACTGGTAAAGCTATAACCGTTTGCGCTGGAATTACGTTTAGTGCCGAAAATTATAATTTAATTTTAAATACTTTGAAAGCTAAGTATGAGGATAAAAGATCGGTAGCTAACGCATATTTGGATCAGATGTTTGACTTGAAATCTATTACGGCATGTAACGATCAAAACTTAGAGAAGTTTCTAGATACTTTCGCATCATCTGTTCGCGCCGTAAAGAACCTAAAGATCGATGACCTCTGCGACTTCTTATTTTTGTATATGGGTTTAAAGAAATTAGATTCCGAAACCATTCGTTTATTTGAGTCGGATCATCGCGGCAATAAAATTCCTAAGTTCGAAGACTTAGAAAGTTTTGTTCGCGAGCATATAAAAATATTGCAACGCTCTTCATCGAAACATGAAGGCGCGAGGAAAGTTGTTAGTTCTGAACGCAAGATAGATGCCTCATCGAGGTCACTGAGGTCAACTCATACTTATGTTAATACCGCACCAGCACATGTACAATCACCTGTTTGCTCTTTGTGTAATACTCATCATTCGCAATTGTACAAGTGTCCTGGTTTCCTAAAATTGTCGCCTAATGATCGTTATAAATTTGTTCGCGCTAATAATTTTTGTTTTAATTGTCTCGGTACTAAACACCGCGTTGTTTTATGTAATAGTAGAAATAGTTGTCGCAAATGTTCAGCGAGACACCACACTTTGCTCCATTTTGAAAATAGTAATGCCACATCCAATGTGAGCACAGTTGGTTCGTCGAGCGGTGGCACACCGTCGCATAGGTCGCCCGTGTCGGTGGCGCCTGCGCCACAGCCGCAGCCCGCGCTCGCGCACGCTCCGGCCCGCCCGGAGACCGCTGCGAATGGCGTCGCCTTGTGTTCGTTGTCCGCTAGTGATGCGCTCACTACTGTGGTCCTCGCGACCGCTCGCGTTATTATTGTTGATGCATTGGGTAAGCCGCGCATTGTTCGAGCGCTGTTAGATGGCGCTTCGCAAAGTAATTTTATTACTCAAGATTGTTGTCAACGTCTTGGTTTCAATGTTAATAAGCGTTCAACCCGCTCAGTGGTGAAGGGTTTTGGAGGTTTACAGTCAGCTGTTCATGGGACCGTTAAAACAAGGTTTGGATCTCGTTTTAATAATAATATTTGGTTTGACATGGATTCGCTCGTTATAGATAAAATAACTGAACAGTTGCCTACCGTCCCGGTTGACACGTCTTTATTAACGAAATGTAAAGACTTGCCTTTAGCAGATGAGACTTACGCTGTTCCTGGAGTCGTCGATATATTGATCGGCGCTTCGATTCTCCCGCACCTCCAGTTATCACGTAAGGTTCAAGGGGGACCGACGTACCCCGCTCCGCACGCACTGGAAACAGTTCTAGGTTTTGTTATAATTGGTTCCGCACCCGCTTCTATAGATAGTTTTAGTCACTCGACTGCTTCGTTCTGTTGCACCGTCGAGCCACCACTGGAGTCTACCATCCGCAAGGTTTGGGAAATTGAAGAGGTCAATGTCCCACCTATCCTAAGCCCTGATGACAAGATGGCTGAGGAGATTTGTTGTCGCACGACTACTCGTGATGAGCAGGGTCGTTATGTTGTCGCGCTCCCTTTCAAGGGAGATATTTTTTCGCTCGGTGACTCCCGTGTATCCGCTGAAAAACGCTTTCTTTGTTTAGAACGAAAGATGCAGGCGTCTCCAAAGTTGAAGCGGGCCTGTGATGAGGTTGTTAACGAATATTTAGATAAAGGTTGCATCTCACCTGCGCCTGCGGACACTGGCGGGACCCAGCCTTCGTGCATTATCCCGCACCACGGAGTTATTAGAGAAGATAAGCTTACTACTAAACTCCGCGTAGTTTTGGATGGCAGTGCTAAGACTAGCACTTCCGTGTCGCTTAATGACATTTTGTATTGTGGTCAAAATCTTTAAGGTAATTTATTTGACATAATTGTAAATTTTCGCATTAATATTAGTAGAATTTTAGCTTTTTCGGACTCAACAGTCGCTTTGTGTTGGGCCCACTCTTCGCCCCATCGTTGGGACACGTTCGTCGCTAATAGAGTGGCAAAAATTCAATCTGAATTAGCGCCACATAATCTCTTTCACGTTGCTGGCACCGACAACCCAGCCGATTGTCTCTCTCGTGGATTGCTTCCTTCGCAAATTTTAGATCACCCGTTATGGTTTAGTGGACCGTCCTGGATTCATGCCGCGTTAGATAAGTGGCCAGTTAGTCAATTCAATCCCACTACGGTTTCCGAACCACCCGAGGAGAAGAAGCACTCGCTTGTTGTATCGGTCCCGCGTGAAGAGTCCCTTATTTTGTTGTTGGCTAATCGCGTCTCGTCTTGGTCGAGACTGTTGCGTTGTGTTGTTTATGTGGGCCGATTTTTGAGAATTTTATCTACGCACGGTCATATAGAGTTGACCGGTGATTTAAGTACGCAAAAATATTTGCCCGCAATAGATGTTGATGACGATAGAATGCACCTTCTAATTCGTCACGCTCTTTTAGATAGATTAGTCCAATCGTTTTGGAATCGTTGGAGAACCGCAACCGGATCGTATCTGCGCCCGGTTGTTCGCCTCTGCCCTCTGCCTAGCCAGCAGTAGGCACGAGTTCAAATCTAGGTTTATATTTAGTTGTTGTTTCCCAAACCTAGATTTAGATTAGACTTTAGATTTGTTCCGCATTTTTCGTTTTGAAGGTAACCCTTCAAGCCGGGGGGAATGGTTGCGCCGATGGTAGAATTTATATTTTTCGCTATAGTAATAGTCAAGTCATTGACGCGGAAACACACGCTTCCTGTACCCATCTCCCTCCCGCGCTACCTTTTAAAGTGAGATAGCAATAGTTTCCGCACGGCTCAATTGTCAAAATAGACGCATATTCTCTTCGCACATTGAACGAGTATACAATGGCGGCGGCGCGCGCGACTCTTAGAAATTAATAATGTTTGTTGGATTTTAACCGCTTTCATGGACCTTTGCCGATCGGATTGTGCCTCTCGTGTGTCCCTCAAGTGATTTAGTGATGTGGGCGGCAGCTCCTGAGCCAGGAAGAGAAGATCGGTGCACCGGCTGCGATGAAAGCACGTGGCGTCGTGAAGGTTAGTGCATCCTCTCCTAATTTCTCGGGTTGCATTCATTGCCTAGACCACATCCGCGGCAACCCGATCACCTGTCTTGTTTGTTGTGTAAAGCGTCAATGGAACAGTTAACTTCACCCCCCGCGAAATACAGTCCACTAGCTCACGTGGCGAGAATTGCGCTACCAATAGTGGTGATCTACTGTGCCTGTGCTGTGCTGGTAATTCAAAAACTTCAAAATTAAATTTTCTGTATGGTCATCAGACTTATACTGAAATATTAATGATCACTTAAAAAGTTAAAGCAATATTACAACAACAAAGAAAAAATCTGTATGGCAGGAGTGGTTTCTACTAGTTGGGTTTACAGTGAGCACCCAGGCTCCGAACAATAAATCTGTAAAGCACAGAAAATGATAGTCTCATCTAACGGCGCAGCGCCACTTGATCACAGAGTGCCTACATTGAATATGATGCAGTTGTTGTCAGCGAGCCACTCGTACCACTACGCTAT
This sequence comes from Eilema griseolum, assembly GCA_963662185.1. Lineage (NCBI taxonomy): Eukaryota > Metazoa > Arthropoda > Insecta > Lepidoptera > Erebidae > Eilema > Eilema griseolum. Next base: position 400,150 of record OY759247.1, read on the forward strand.
TCGCGCACTCACTTGAACTCTCAATTAATTTTAAGTGTAACGAACAAAATGTACTTTGTTAGTAGGCTCTCCCCGATTTACGCTTTGTTACAAACTAATTTATAAGAACCGCGGTAGCCTAGTGGTTTGGGTAATGGACTGCTGAGACGAGGTCTCGGGTTCGATCCCAGGTTTCACCATGGCACACACCAATGACTTTTCTATGCTTTTCGAAGTTATGTGTGTATTTATCGCAGGTTTATAAGTGCCCGGTTAATGGCAATAGGCTCGCCACCTATTACATTGGGACCTAAACATAAACTGGCGAAATGTGGGTGCTAGCACCTCTGCCTACCCCTTCGGGGATATAGGCGTGAGTTTATGTTATGTTATGATGTACAAACTAATTTGACTTTTACTAAACACACGTTTAATGCTGCGAAAACTCCCAATTGTATCAAAGATTGCACTTTGGAGCCGGGGTCCGCTTATTATTTTGAGTGGTATGTTGACTTTTCCGGCGGCAACTGCCGTCTGATCTTCCAACCCTGACAGCTGCCAACTTGCATGAAAGGTTTAACAAATTGTAGCAGAAACTCAATACCCCTATTGAGTAAGATGTAAGTACAATCTTCGTGTTAGCGCAAATCTTTGGGGTTGTGTAACTTTTAGGGTAAATACTTTAGCTCTTTGCTATAATATAATTGATTTTTTATTATTTTTTTATAAAACTTAGATGGCAGACAAACACACAGCGCACCTGATGGAAAGTGTACTCACTGTGACCTATGAACGTGTGTTACACCAAGGGAGTCACACCAGTGCTGCTACCCTGTAGGAACAAAGCTATAATCTCACAGTACATTTAAGCGTTTAATTTCTATATCCAAAATTGACTGGCGTTAAGATCTCTAAGTAAGCTCATAAAATATCCTCACAACAAATAGCTAATTGACTACTGGCGAGCAAATGATTCTAATCTAACTTTAGTGGCGTTTATTTAACAAATTAGCATATAAATCTAATTACAGATTGAAAATTCAATGTATGTTAATCGTATGAATAATAGACGCGCTCGTTACAGGATTGTGCCAAATCTGTTATAAATGATTGTGAGGCCGCCACATCTGGTCAAAGTGCATTAGGATTTATTTTTATTTAACTACTCTGTTGTTCAGTAGGATTTCAGTACCACACACACATACATAACAATGCTATTTATTAAATATATTACTACAATATTAATAAAATAACAAGTTCGTCATTCATTCATTACTGAATTTCACGAACATTATTCACATAATCTTGCTACAAATAGTGATCATTAAATCATCCAAAATAATATGCACTATAAGAAATTGAACTAACATTATCACTCGATAAAAATAATAATACATCTCCGTCACATTAGCGCGGCGCGGCGCTCTCGCGTCTCTCGCGGCGACAAAACGCGCGACGCGACATAAATCACCGCTGCTTTGTCGCTCGCCGTGTTTTTGTCGCACATTATACGCGCGCGTTACACTCAAGATATTGTTACAGATCGTTTGAGTATTTGTCTCTTTTATTTTGCTATTGTTTGGTAAGAAATATGGTACGAGCTGTTTTGTTGTTCGGAAATATGTGGGTGTGAAGGTGTCGGTCGCATGTAGGTACATATTACGTTTTGTATCAGTATGCAAAAGAGGAAAGTGGAAAAGAAAGAACGGAAGTTGAGTAGAGATTCTGGAATTCGAAGGCAATGAAAAGGAGGAAAATAGGTAAAACGCCACTTACCGTTGATAAATAAATAAAAAAGTTCTTACACTTTGTTTACATCCAAATCATCATCTAAACGTCTTTTCTCGATTTGCATCCTAAATTTGCGCTATCCACTATCCTCTCTACTACTCTCTGTCCTCTGTATTAAATAGCGGCAGCGGTGGCATTGCCTGAGTATTAGCTACTTCCACCGATTTTTCAAAATATTGTTCATCAAATAATCCTTGTACTAAAATTTACGAACAGAATAAAAAGATTTTACTTAAATCGATCAAACCACTCTCAAAATTTCCGCTTGGCAATTAATTGAGCGATTGCAACAACTAAGTTAAGTGATTGATATGCAATAACGCAATGAATAAATTAAGTCACGAAGGCAAACAAAAGAAAAGCACGGGCATTAAATTAGTCCCTATCCCTACATGGTGGGAATGAGGGGGAGCGAGACAGATATATAGCGCAGGATATTTATTCATATGGCGTTCATAAATATTGTTGTAATTCAAGTGGCGCAGCAACGGCAATGAAGATAATATGCAAACCAGGATAGAAAGACAGTCCCCGAATATTTAAGGTTTTTTTTTTATTTTTTTTTATTTTGTTGGTTACTTTATGGTTGTTGTACTATAATAGTGTTGTCCTACTGATACTATTTGTAAACAGGAAATGTCTATAGTTTTATTCACACTCTTTGCTCATCTTCATTCATAAGTAAGTTAGTAAATCAGTAACGTTTTTAAACGTCAATATTATGGAACTTGATTTGACGTCCAAAAATGTTACTTGGCTCAGAAATTAATTTAATTAGATTTGAATTTGAATATCATGTAAAAAATAAATAAATCCAAATCACATCACCCTGGCATAGACACTGGAATGGACATACTCCTTCAGAGTACTAAAATAAAATCATGAAATACACGTAGATAGGACACGACGATATTCCCGTCCCAATTGAGCAGTCCGACTGGGGAAGTATACCACACCTTACAGAACACCACGGCCGTAATAACCTGGTGTTGTGTTCCCAGCGGTGAGTAGGGTAGCCAAAGCTCACTGGAGAATTTTTGATTGTCCTGCTTTGTCCTCTACACTGACGGCACTGAAATTCTGTGCTTACAAGGTCGGCAGCGCGAGTGTGGCTTCTCTGGTGTTACACACGTCCATAGGCCACGGTAACCACTTTCCATCAGATGGGCCGTGTGCTTGTTTGCCACCGAATTTGTATGAAAAAATCGTTTGCCAGAGCGTCTATCATAATATTTAACTGTAAATTACAAATAGAATTAGATATTATTTCAATATTTCCAATTACAATCATTTGTACCATTGTAACAGAATAAGGGATGTTAAGACGTCCCGGGCGTGGATTAAATTTTAATCTTTTGTCATGAGCCAGAGGTAACGAATTACCAATTTAACTTAAATGTAGGCTCAATCCGGCGATATGAGCATTAACTAAAATACGTGGTTTAATAACCTAAGCACTGAAGTGTGTGAAAGGAATCTGGAATTGAACCCGGTATGTATATATAAAGTTGATTGCGTCTGTCAGCGGAGCGATATATCCTCTAATATTTATTTGGCGTATTCATTGTTACAGCCTTATTACAAGGAAAGATATCGTTCGGTGTAAATGAAAGAATCTGAGATATATTCTGACATGAAATATGATGCGTTGGTGTGTCTCTGTGTACGTGTATGTGTACTGCGCTCCTTTGTGAATGTAATTCGTGTAGGCTGCATTCAGAATGAAAATTGAAATTATGGCAGTACCATACAAGTTGAATATTCTAGCGATGGAGCTACCTGAACCTGTGCATTTTCTGAATATTGATTTTTTCATAACATAACATAAACTCACGACTATATCCCCGAAGGAGTAGGTAGAGGTTCTAGCACCCACATTTCGCTAGTTTATGTTTAGGTCCCAAGTTAATAATTTTTTTATACAACTTAGGTGGCAGACAAGCACATGGCCCACCTGATGGAAAGTGGTTACCATGATCTATGAACGTGTGTAACACCAGTGGAGTCACATCCGTGCTGCCGACCCTGTAAGAACAGAGATTTTGTGCCGTCAGTGTAGAGGACAAAGCAGGACAAGCCTTTGGTCGTCCCACTGACAGCACAAAATCTCTCCAGTGAGCTCTGGCTACCCTACTCACCGCCGGGAACACAACACGAAGTTATTATAACCGCGGTATTCTGTAGGGCGGAGGTACTTCCCCAGTCGTACTGCTCAATTGGGCGGAAATTCCGCCGTGTCCTACCTCCTCAAGTGGTCCCATAATAGGTGGCGAGCCTATTGCCATTAACCGGGTCATTAAAGTCATTGGTGTGTGCCATGCTAAAACCTGGGATCGAACCCAACACCTCATCTCAGCAGTCCATTACCCATTCAACTAGGCTACCGTGGTAATTTTTTATATACAAAAGAAACCCTAAAGTTATAAGCATTTTTTATACCACTTAGGTGGCAGACAAGCGCACGGCCCACCTGATTAAAAAAAAATCATAATATTAAATATCATTCAACATTTTAATATCTTGAACTCTTAAGTGTGAAAGAATTTGTAGGAAATAAAATTATATGTATTAGAATATTTATTACATTTCAAAAAAGGTTCACTTTTTTTAATTTGGTAAAAAATCTCGTTAAAATTTGCCAAAGCCGCGTAACATAATCCAAAAGAAAAGAATTTTGAAATGCATGACTTTTGTTTCAAACAATTCCTTTTCCGCATTCCACTCTTTGTCCGTAGTAAACGTGCGTCTGCCATTACCACTCAAGGATCTTACTCAAAAGGGTGAATATCAATTTGGTTCGTATCAAGCTTTTAATAAACCGTGAGCCTTCAAAATTACCCTCTCCAAGAGATATACATGGTGCAAATGTAAACGAAGGGACGCCACGTGCTTAGGGCCCTATAAATAACGGTAGGGCCTCGTCTTATGGGCCCCTATATGTAATTTTAGGTACCCTGAACCACACCTGGGGGCTGATTAATGGGTACGTCTATCTTGTTGCAAATTTAAATACCTGTCTGGTGCTTGACGACGTCTATAAGGTCCCCCGAAATGTGGGGCTCTTGTTTTTGGGAGCTCATTTTAATGAAATTTTGTCAAGGGTATATGTGATGTGATGTATTACTCTAAATGTATATAATTTGCACAACTCGTAACTATACAAGTCGTTTGCACTACACAAGATTTCGTTAATACAAAATAAATGTAAACAAAGTGCATAATTGCTTTTTTTATTATTAAATAAACTCCGGCTACTGCCACTTAAAGCTGTCTTCTCTTGTTATACAATATTGATTTCTTTAGTCATTACGTTAAAATTATTGTGCTGAATTCTTGTTTTATGACGTGCATAGCATAGTTTACGGTTCACGGCCGATATTTTATGTTAGATTTCTAATAATTTTGTATACAAATAGTCACTTTTATAAGTACATTTTTCATAAAGAAACATCACTGAACTGATCAATATAGAATGAGTGTACACAGAGTGAGTTTAAATATCATAATCTTATGATTTACTCTAGTGATTGATGAGTGAAACATCACCGCACGGATTACGAGGGTGGGTGGCAGACATCGCTGCGTCCAATTTGAGCGCTCAGCTTGTACTCTGCGTATCAGATTTTCGTAAAAATTGTATACATTTATACAACTAATCCTATGTTAATATTGTATACATTATATAACCATTCTTTTATGAATATTGTTTACATTATACAACTATTATTTTGTGTCAGAGATAAGGGAATCGGTATAGTTGATTGCTTCAACACGACCTACTTAGTTCAAAGTGTCCACATTAGGTCAATCTGCGAAGGATATACTCGTCACTGAGATAAAGCATGACCTCTAGGAGTCTATATACCTACAGTAAATATATTAACTATTGCTGGTAAAGTCATATTTAGTTAAATAAAAAATCGGGCCACATTATTTTCAGGAAAAGATCAGTTGAATTGTGGCTCACTTCAAAGATAATCAAACGAATTCAGCTACTAAGCACTGATAAAACGATAATTACCATATAATAAATTAATACAACTCGCTTTCAAATAGTAAGAATAGTGAAATGTTGGTAATCAATCCTATTATTATATTCGCGGACGAGAGGAAATGCTGCAAGAGGTCTTAAAATTCATTCATAAGGTCTCCGAGATATACGAGTTCTATGTTATACAGACTATTGGTGCCAGGAAAGTCTCAAGCGTGGCTTCCTTTGTTACTGGCTAAGAAACACAAATAAAATAAAGAAAATAGTATAAATTGTACTTGCTATTTTTTATGCACATAAATTCAGTTTTGGAACATTACCAACCTAACTACTTTTAAGATAAATTTAATGTGGGTTGCTTAGGGTTGCATAAGTTTTAATCTTGGTGAAATAATTTACAGGCATTAATGCTATATTGATGAAATTTAGCAATAAAAGCACTAATTGAATATGGGTGCATTGCTGGTGAGCAGGCTCGCTAACGTTACGTTACACTTCACCTGTAATAAATAAACTACAGGTACTCAGGAAACCGATTAAAACATTAAGAAATTTCATAATATCCATAAGATATCAGGCCAGCGTAATAATCTTTAGGATAATGAAATCCGTCTATTCGTGTACAATCGTGAAATACATTCAAAATATAAAGACAATCAACGCGCGTACAATGCATTCTGGAGCGGTTTTTACTTAAGATTCAGTGCTTAGCGCGGCGACTGGCGGTGCCAAGTGCGGGCGAGCCAAGACGAAGCCAGGACGCGTGCCAATGCCAAACGAACTCCGTCCCAATTATTCGATAGTGGGGATACTGCTAAGAACACTAAGTCCTTTTCGCATTTTGGAGAATTTGTATAAATTGCTTGAGTGAACAGACTTGGCAACAGCAAACCTTGTACTGTATCTATACTTTACGCCTATATACTTATCGTTTGTTAAAACACACACAAAGATTTTAATATTTAGTTACGTGAGATTTCTTTTTCGAAAAATAATCCGTTTCTTTGATATTTTATTCATATCTTACATTTAAAACTTCTTCAATAATGGAATATATGATGAGTTCTGTTGTTAATATAAAAGATGTTGAGATACTTCAACAAGAAATATTTCTTCCTTTTTTACAGACTGTTGGAATCTCCGAATTGAATATTTTCATTTATTACTTTTTCTACAGTTCTAGCAAACATAGTATGCGGTACTGTGGATTTACTTTAATAACCCATTTGTTCCTGAACCATTTTGTTCCTGTTCCAACTGAAAAAAATTGCCAATAAATAAATCACCTGTTGAAACATAAATCTGCCGCTATAATCATTGCCGGTGTTCTCGCTTAAATGGAAGACAAAATGGCGTCTCACTACAAGATGGATGAAATCGTTATATCTTTATTCACTCTATCATAGAGATTTCAATTAAAACATCAGATGCTCCAGTCTCGTCTCCATCCATCCGTAAAGCAACAAATTACTGTATAATTGCAGTAATCCGTCAGTTCCCGACTATGACGAGGCAATCACTCCCCTGCCCCGGGCGACCATTTGCATCGCGAGGGGCCTGCCAGGGGACGGACAGAGTTGCACTCTTGAATATTAATACGTGCTTGTGCCAGTATCGCTTTGCTATTTGGTACATACTACCAACTACTATGTACTTCCAAGATGGTTCGTGTTTGTCTCGTGGATAACTGATTCTGTTTATAATGATTTTGTATTATGAATGTTCTTCGTCTTGCCTAGTTTGAGCCTTTGAATATTAAACTTAATTACATTCAGAGTTCTTGCCAACAAAATACGTATTTAAATAAAGACTAAAGCACTACTGTTGTTCCAAAATCAGTATTTGGGTACAAATATACTCGTAGCCGTAATGGCGTAGCTGTAGCTGCTACGTTCGTCGTAGGCTCTTTTATTTAGTATTCTACGCCGTAGCCGAAGTGGCTTTTTGTTTCGCGTAGAATAAATATGTAAATGAATCCTTTCCCACGGGCGCCGTAACTATGGAGCAATAAAATCAAAGTCATGTAGAATTGCATTATTTACATGGGACCACTAAACCTTACTCCATAATGTTAAAAGTAAGTTAAGTAGAGTAATGAATACAGATCGTATACAATCTGACATCTAAGAGATTGCAGCGTAATAAAACTTCACGTTTTATGGTTTCTAGTTATATAGGTAGGTGTTTTGAAACAAACGTTAACTATTGCTAATGTTTATTTAATTGTCATACCGTACAAGTTGAGTTCTAACGATAGGCTTCTTGCTTTTTCAACAGCCTTTGATATCAGAAGCGCAGTGTTCTCAAGTGCCACACTAATAATATATACGCGTATGTTATTTTTTTATAAATCGCTATTTCGTGGCTATTGTCTCGAGTGTTCTGATGAGCTCTTTCAACTAATCCAACCCTTTCCTTTCCTACACATGACAACACGTGTAGAGCTTAGATGTCACCTCACACTGTGCAGTATACACGAGCAAGAACCAAGCGGTTCGGAGACTCTTTTCTTTGCCACACCACCAAGACCTGGAATTAATTACCAGTATTTCCTTCTTCCTACAGTTCCGGGTCCTTTAAGCGGGGCGTCAAAATGCATATGATGAGGCCGCTAAGCTAAGTGCCACCATTGTAACATTACTTAGTTTCTGTCTTCTCTCTTTCCTGAGACTTTGCCTTTAGTGAAGTCAAGTTGGCGTATCATAGATAAAAAAAAAGGGTAGACTTCAAGTCTACCCTTTTTTCTCTATTTATCTATAATATTCACGCACTCATAGTAAAAAGAAAGTCTAGTGAGGCATAAATAATCCCAACCAGGCCTAGTGTCTAGTCTGTCGAACGTCAAAAGTGTAATGCCACCACAAAATTAATTTTCGCCGCACGATAATGAAATGCGCCCTTTGACGCGCGTTCATCGCGGTCGGGATGAAACTAACTCGTATCACAACGTGCCTACGTACAACTATATATATATGTTTCATAATACGGTTTTAGTCAACACAGCAGCTTTGTTCTTGAGCGTTTTACGCCTAATACCCTAATCTAATAAATCATCAGATGCTCCAGTAAGTAGAAGAAGTAGAAGAAGATATCAGTATACTGTGGCGCTCGGTGATCATCAAATATCGGAAACTCGAAACAATGCATCATGTTAATATCCCGATTATTTTGATACTGAATGGAGTGACCATGATAGTTTAAATAGGAATAAGATAGATAGATAGATAATTCTTTATTGTACACCAACAGATGTACAGTAGGACGAATGATAGCAGGCTTACAATTGACTTCAATCGTACTAATGGTTGATAATTTTGTCTAAGATGAAGCTATTCACTCGAGACTAGGAGACTCCGAGGGCTATAGAGCTCAGAAAATACAGACTATATATTATTTTTTCTTGGAATATTCATGATTATGATATTAAGGGTATGTTTACCATTGGCTAGTCTCTGTGGCATGGCGGTAGTGAACGCGAGTGTTACGTAGGCTACGTAGGTTTGATGTCCACTCAGAGTTGCTCAGTCGATATGTCTATTTGCGTTGGTCTGGGTATTTCCGTGCCTCGGAGAGCACGTCAAGCCGTCTGTACCGGTTATTATTCGCAAATAAGTCACCAAATGTCAGCCGCTGCACGAAAATATCGAGGTTCAGCCGCATCACAGTTAGTCTAGAACGCCGATTCCAGGCACTCCCAACGCCCCCCAAGGCTCAGAGATTCATTTAGTACTAACTAGAATCAAACATTAATATTATTCTTAGCTATAAGCTGTATAATAGATATTTTAGTTTTATTCTATCTAATTTATGAATACCTTACAATGATTACTTAGCTACAACAATCATAAAAATTATTAATAATAAAAAATTAGAATATTATATAATGCTAGCTGACCCGGCAAACGTTGTTGTGCCATATAATGTTAAGGGTGGACAACCCTTATCACTAAGGGGTATGGAAAATAGATGTTGGCCGATTCTCAGACCAACTCAATATGCTCACAAAATTTCATGAGAATCGGTCAAGCCGTTTCGGAGGAGTTTAACCACAAACACCGCGACACGAGAATTTTATATATTAGATTACATAAAAATAAATTTAAAAAAGCATTAAAATAATTAAAAATAAAAATTATCAAGGCTTATCAATTTAGATTGAAAAAATTCGAGGAATATTTGGGGTATATTTTTTTCAATCTAAACCGATTTTAATAGAAAGCATTCTAATTGCTTTAAAATTTCATTAGTTTATTCTACAATATAGAATAAATTATACAGCATTTTTTATTTATTTCACCACATTTTAAATTTAACACTTATTCCCCGACGTGAACAAATTGCAACACTCTCAAAAACGGGTGTCGAGAGGCGTCGCGTCGTAGTCGATAAAAGCCGGAGCGTGTATCGCCGTCGATAAGCCAGCGCAAGCCGCCCGGCCACTCGCCAACCAATTAGTAACTGAGCGGATTGGGTTAACAACTTTCTTAAATTGAAAAGAGAACTATTAATTGAGAGTTGAAACAGTAAATTAAATTACCTTGCAATACTAGAATTGTTCTTAGAAATTGACGGCCGGTTTTTGAATTGAAATATCGAATTATGGCAACATTTACTTGCGCATACTGTGCAGTACAATACGATGTGTACAGTGACGAGTCACAACTTCCATTTCTCAGTTTAAAACTGATCACGACTAAAGAATGGTACTTTTTACAAACTAATTTTGTCATTTCAATGTGAATTTAATAAGAGTAGGCCACGAATGTGATGTCTAGATACTGATTCCTTGATTCATTATCTGCTGAGTGCGTGAATCTGATGCTGGAATCAACGCTTCGTATTGGGACTTATTTTCTTTTTTCATAACATAACATATAACATAAACTCACGCCTATATCTCTGAAGGGGTAGGCAGAGGTGCTAGCACTCACATGTCGCCAGTTTATGTTTAGGTCCCAATGTAAAAGGTGGCGAGCCTATTACCATTAACCGGGCTCTTATAAAACTGCGATAAATACACACATAACTTCGAAAAGCATCGAAAAGTCATTGGTGTCCCATGGTAAAAATTGGGATCGAGCCCGAGACCTCATCTCAGCAGATCATTACCCATACCACTAGGCTCCTTTCCTTTTTAAGTGGTTTCGTTTCATATACTATCTACTTTTGGAATACTGTGAAGTTCGAAATTTCACTTATCTAAGCGCTTCATCTGACCGGTCAACAACATCAAAAGCGGATCAGAGATAACAATAAAATCAGAAATTTCACTGAAAGTAGTTGAACCATTAATTTAAACCATTTATGCGTATAACTACCTAATACTTTTAAAGTTGTTCATCTGATAATTTCATAAATTCCCATTCGGATCCTTTTCCGATATCATAGGCATTTAATTCCATTATTCGAATGAAGTATTTCTCTACCCGTTTCTCCAACTTTAATTCAACTTTAAAGTCAAAGGATAAGGCTTAGTTTCCATTGTGGGTGAAGACGTGTAAGCCGTCGGTGTTAATTGAGGAACAAAACTGTTTGTCGGCAGTTAGTGTGTTGATATAATTAAACAAACGACTCACTAATTACTATTATTGTTATGTTGTTGTAATAAAGATTACAAGTGTAATTATTGTTACGAAATATATATGTGGCAAATGATACGAGTCTGTATTGTTCAATAAATGACAATGTTACGGCCGAGATCCTAATCGATCAAAAGACTCAAACCTGACGGGTAGCCCTTATCAAGAAGCCTCAAAATGAAGAGTTTTGCTAGTATAACCAGTAAGTACAAAGAGAAGTTCAGACATTAATCATAAATATTCAGATCTCATATACTCTGACCCAGTTGTACAGAGCCAGACGTTATCCGTCAATTAAACCTGTTACGAAAATCCCCAAAGGCTAGGTCTGGACGAGGGCTAGATGTTCAGAAACACGGAGCCATATCACTCATTTTTGTAAACAATATTCAGTAAGAGTAAATGGTGTTAGGATAAAAAATATAAGGGCTACTTAAATGGTGAAAATAAAATTATATCGAATTATAATGTTTTGTGAATTATAATGTGTGGAAGTAGTTTAATATTATCAGATCCACTCAGCTATCGCATACTTTTACTGTACGTCCTACATTTAATGGACACTTAAAGTTAATATAGTACAAAATGGGGGTCTTATCGCTTAAGGCATTTTCTTACAGATAACGGTACAATGGGGATTGAAAGTAAAAGGCAGCCCGAAGTGTGGTTTTTTATCGTTCCTACTAAAAACTATAAAGGAAAATAAACCCTTTCAAATCCCAGGAGACCTTGAATAATACATAGTGGCTCATTCAAAAACAACTGTTTAGACATTCTCATATTAAAACAAACGTGGGTAAACAGGACACCACACAAACTACCGCAAACTACAAAGGACGAATCATCAGCGACTTGCATGTGTAATGAACGGGGCGGCGCCGCGCCGCCGCGGGCGCTAAAAATGAATTTTAATGGTCACTTAGTCCAGGATAATGAAGACAGAACGGTGAGCGGGCCACGCCGCCCGGGGCGAACAATCCCCCGCTATTTTCTATTCTATGTTTGAAGTTATTTCGCGAAGGGAACATTTTTGAGGTTGATGCGAGCCTGAGTAAACTTTGTCCCGTCTGTCACAGATACGTGAAGCAATTATTTCACGGCAAGTCTTTTGTTGTTACAGATGGTTGTGGTTCTCTTCGCTCGTATATTGTTACAAAATATTAGGATCGCTTAGTAATTTTAATGTACTGACAATTTTCTAAATTGAAAAAATATATCACAAAATTATTTAATTGTACTATCGCGTTGTATTTCTACCTCATAAGGTCTTGTACCTTAGATCCCATCACAATGTCTTCTTGTACTTTTCATACAACGATAGAAGAATCCCTGTCTATATAGATATATAGACAGGGATTCTCGAGCCGGGAGACTCCACGATGAGATCATCGTGGAGTCTCCCGGCTCTACGTTACCAAATAGTGATATTATTGATCGTTAGATTCCACGCGGGACCTAAGGGTGTAGTGTGTTTTTCGTTGCATAAGAGAGCATATTATTTTTAAAAATCTAAAAAGTATTTGTTATAACCTATTATTGTATATTTAAAAGAGAACCTATAGATCCTTTTATTGTATACTATTATTTTAAGAATATTTCTTGTTTGTGAAGAAATTATTGCAAAAATCAGTCGAGCGCAATATCAAAGCAAGTGAAACGGAAGTGATTCTTTGAATCAATTTGTAAGAGGATTTGAACAAACATGATGTTATGAATATTATATAAGTGCTCCAAATTTCTCCAACACACGCTGTGGCACAGGGAATTATTTATGAACTTTGTTCATTTGTTTTTACAGCGTATTACGCTGATGTGGAGAACATAGTCATATGCAATGTAATAAAAATATTACAATCGTAGAACTATGTTATTCACCCACGGGATAAATGTGTGTAAAATAATAATAATAATAATAAATTTCATCGAAATCAGTTCAATGGTTTAAGCATGAAAGCGTAACAGATAGACAGACAGAGTTACTTATGCATTTATAAAAAACATATTAAGTATAGCCGTGGTCGTATGCCACTTAGTCTAACAAAACAAAACATTCTAGTAAAATACGACCACGGCTACCCTAGATATTTTCTTGTATAATGCTTTTTAAAGCGTGATTTTTCAGTAGTCGGGTTTAAGTTCTATACTTATTTTTTTATTTATATTATTTTGGGGCAAGCAACAGCTAAAATTTATTTTTATATTTTTTTATATTATTATTATATTATTTTTGTAATGTGCTAATTAAGCCCTTTCAGATGATACCAAACACGGTATATTTATCTCAAGTTTATTTTTAACACAGTACTTTATGACCGCTAGAGGGCGCTACATTAGATTCAGTGATACATCAATTTTTTTTTTTTTTATATAGGACACGTCAATTGGACTTCGCCTTGCCTGATGGTAAGCTGAAGGCAAAGTCCCAGAAAAGAGGGTCACCATTACTTACACATACCGTGTGACAATGGTGACACTCAGCTTGACGTCCTCATCATATGCTTTTTCACGCCCCGCTTAAAGGACCCGGGACTGTAGGAAGAAGGAAACACGTGAGCTGGTAATGAATTCCAGGCCTTAATGGTGCGACAGAGGAAAGAGTCTCCGAACCGCTTGGATTCACATCTTGATCGGATGTTTTGCACCGTGTGCGGATGACATCTAAGACCTGCACGCGTTGTCCTGTGTAGGAAAGGGGAGGGTGGGACTAATTGGAAGAGCTCATCAGAACACTCCCCATGGTACAAACGGTAAAATACAGCCATGGACGCAACATCTCTACGCAGCTGTAAAGGTTCTAGGTGTTCGTGATCTCGGGATTCCCAATGATGCGGACCGCACGTCGCTGCAACCTGTCGAGAGCATCTAGTAAGTACTTTGCTGAACCATCCCAGAGATGCGAGCAGTACTCCACACAGGAGCGAATTTGTGTCTTGTATAGAAGACACCGCTGCTCCGGCGTGAAAAATCGTCTCACTCTGTTCAGGACTCCGAGTTTTCTTGAGGCTGTTTTGATGATACTTTCGATGTAGTTTTTGTTATTCATTTTGTTATTGCAGCGAACATCCATACCTAGGATATTGAGATTGTCCTGCAGTGGCAGTGGCGTGCTCTGAACAGTGGGGAGGGGAAGGAAAGAAGATACTTTTGCTGTAAACGCACATGCCTGCGTCTTCTTGGCATTGAACTCAACCAGGTTCTCAGAGCCCCATTGAGAAATGTGATTGAGGATCCCGTCAAGCTCAGTGACAAGAAGCTGCCTTTTCTCTGCGATATCCGACTGCTTGGCCGCAGGATGTCCATGATAACTCCCATGCAAAGTGCTATCGTCTGCATAACAATGAACATTGCCGGTAGACAGCATGTCGTTGATATGCAGAAGAAAGAGAGTGGGTGATAGGACGGACCCCTGGGGCACGCCAGCATTAACCTGCAGAAACTCCGAAGCTCGTCCGTCACAAAGGACGCGAATACGGCGCCCCTGCAGGAAGCTAGCAACCCAGTTGCACAGCCTAGAAGGCAGACCAAAGGCTTGGAAAGAAGCGATTTGTGCCAGACTCTATCGAAAGCTTTGGCGATGTCAAGACTAATTGCCAGTGACTCGTCGTGCTTGTCCATAGCCTCACCCCAAAGATGGGTAACGTATGCTAGAAGATCACCCGTTAACCGTTTCGGTCTGAAGCCATATTGCCGGTCATTAATTAAGGAGTGATCCTCTAGGTGCCGCATGAGCTGTTTGTTAATTATGTGCTCGAACACTTTGCACAGCACTGAGGTGACGGCTATGGGTCGATAGTTGGCTGGCTCCGAGCGATCCCCCTTCTTGGGAATCGGCTGAACATTCGCCTCTTTCTAAGGCAAAGGCACTGTACCCGAACTGTAGGATAGCCGGTACAGGCGCGTAAGCATTGGAGACAACTCCGCTGCACATTTTTTCAAGACTACCGCTGGAATACCATCCGGACCACTGGCTTTCCGGACATCGAGTGATTGCAGCACTGCACGGACATCGCGTTGCCTGATATGGATATGCCGCTGTGTTGCCTATTTCTCTGAATTGCGCTGCCATGAGTTTGGGTGGGAGAAGGCGTGAAAAAAGAGGTGATTGCCGCCGCAGCACCGTGTGACAAAGCGCGGGATATTGGTTTTATCTATGAATGTGAGGCATGGCGAGAGCTGACGCGCCGAACGGAAGGGCCCCCGTACCCCCCCGAGTATGGTCGCCGGGCTCCCAAATTCGGTCACCAACCGGCACGACGAACCATATCGGGATTATGCGCGGCCTGGTGAGGCAGCCTCCCAAGGTGGTTAACCCCAGTTGGGCCCCTGTACTATACCGCGGGCGACTAGCGGCACCACCGTTTCTACAGGTCTCCCTGTTCGGCTCATCGCCCCGCGCCATCCCCACTAGACTACGCAAAGACCCACTGGTCCCACTAGTGCTGCGACAACCAACACCTCTGCCCGGCTATGCACTTGCTGACCCCTGAACACAATCCAACCGAGATTGAATTGCTATGGAGGGATTTTCGCAATAGTGCACGATGGTACCTACCCGGTCGAAAATTGAGACAAATTTGTGCCACCAAGCGACCAGCGGACAACCAAGACACTTCTAAAGATACCTCATTTGTCTAGTTCTAATAAGTAATTCAGGTCCTATGAGGGAACAGATGAACCTATATACTCACATACATGTATACATAGCCTATCAAAATCTAAAAGATATATGAAATGAACTCAATAAAGAATAGTACAATCATAGAACGATGTTACTCATCTACAGGATAAACGTAATCTATATCCTCAAATTTAAATTATCTTCAAATTTTGTAATTCATACGAATGTATATAAATAAGATTCAACAAGTTTTACAATTCTCATTGCAAGTTAATGTGCAGCTCCTGCCAACTGTATTCTTAGGAAATCTCAACACCACTATGTAAAGATCATAATAACCACCGCACAATTAATAGTCATTATCTTGAACGTGACTTCATAACACACAAGGGCGGTCCAAAATTTGAGTATCTCTGGCAGTGTTATTCAATCGATAGACCTAGAGTTTCACAAACCATCATGTAGTATGGACGCACACTTAATTCAATATTGCAAAAAACTACAATATATAGCATCACTCAGCGATGTCGATAACAAGAATCGGATGATAAATTCGCATCAAGTGCGTGACGGGTTGACGCGACCCCCGTCACGCCATTGTCATATTGACGCGCGTGACAGCTCATAGCCGTGGAAGGGTTACGTGTTATTCGGCGATGTTCGATTTTTGCTACGCACCATGATTTTAAGTGGAATTTGTTGATATTTTGTTTAACACGAAAGCGCATGCATATACTCATATTGCACAAAGAGAAACCTAGGGTTAACGCAAAATATAGGTTTTATTAATTTACATTTTAGTGTTAAATAGAGTTAAATAAAATACAGAAATGCTCGATATTTAGTTTATTAATTTCAAAGTCAACCTAAAATATCTGAATGCGGTTTGGATATTTTTTAACTTGTAACGCTGGTAGAATTAAAATTTACGAAGACTAGGAACGCAACAGAATTAAAGAGTGATGGGCGAAATAAAAGTGATTTGGGGAGCATTGGCTGGGCGGGGTGTGCGGGCACCGGCGCACAGGTGCCCGCGATTTGAATTTTTAACACCGACCGTCGCCATTACCGCGCCCTGTCTCGACCGCTAAATACTTGAAACTCTAATTGAATAAACGTGTCGTGAATTCAGTATAATCGGCGATGGCACCAATGAGACGGAGGATGCCTCGTAATCCGATTGTCCGAGTTTTAAATTTATTTTGATTGATGAAAGGATTTTCGAATATCCAACCACCCACCGCCGTTTGTCCCCGCTGGTCCCGGCGTCGTAACCAGCCCTTGTTCTAACTTTTGTTGAATATCAAAATATCAAATAATTTTCACGGTTACGTTTGTGTAATTACTTCTGTGTATTTTGTATTAGCTCCGAGCGCGACGAAGAAATTAACATTTTAATAATTCACTTGTTACCGGTTTCTTAATAATTTACTTCTTAATTTGCTTTTATATTTCCAGATTGTTGAAAATAGATTAAGAATGGACTTGTTATACATTTTGTCTCATTTATGGTAACTTTAAACTTAACATAAATACAACCTAATTCTACAAAACGTTCGTTTAACTATCCAAAAATCTACATAATTGCAAAGATACGGTCCCACATCCTTCGTCCAATGCCGGTATTTGTATTACAATCTGTGACCAAACCGCTGTTAGCCGTGCGAGCGGCTGTAGCCTCTCGTACCCCCACTATTACCGTAATCTCGAAGACTGAGTTAATGGGCTCCCTCACCCCTCCCGCTCTGCGCAGCCCTGGTCTCGTCCCACTGATGTAAGACGACAATTTTAATGAGACACCTACAATGCCTTTTGTACGCAATGGGAATTTCGAAGCTTAGTACGCCGGTCAGACCGCACTTGTTTCCTCTGAAGTGATGTGTGTAGCCTCTTAGAGTTAATTGAGCGTAGAATTTGCCGTCTTCAAATGCCTTTATTCTCCGTACATCATTTCAATTTTCAACCTCATAACTACACGTCTCTGATTTAGTTTCTTGGTAAAAAATTTAACACAGTACATATGTCTACATAAACAGTTTGAAAATGTTAAATATAAAAGAATTAAATATTTGTATAAAACAAACAGAGGATTGTGTGAACATTGAAATATTAAGTACACATACGCAGGCGGATGAAGGCATAAAAGGAAAAAATCTACATACATTTTGCGAGTGTCCTCAAAAGTATTCTGCCAAACAAAGACAAATATTAGAATATTTTTGAAACAAAACGTGAATAGGTTGAAGTTCTTCGTAAATGGTCGATCGTTAAGCCTCTACCGCAATACTAGACTGATAAAACGACCACTGAAAAGCATCGGAATGCTTTCAACAACGTGCAACGTCTAATAGAACTGCGCTCTGCATAGATAGCCAAGCTTGTACACTGAATTTATCTCTGAGATATTTCGAATAGATGATATTAGGAACCTTTTATTAAGCATTCTCATATTGCAATAATTATGCGAAAATAATAAATGATAGTAAGATAACTCAGTAACATAATAAAAATAAGCTTAATCTTTTCCAAAATGTAAAGCACTTTATGATTACATAACCGACAGATAGTTACGAAAAACAATGAAGTGGAATACATAGTAAATGCAGTTAGTATATAAATATAATGTTATATATTTTTCAAGCTATTTTATTTGTCGTGTGAATATAATTTTCTTTTTTTTAATTTCTTTTTAAACAGTTTAGGTGGCACGCAAGCACCCGGTCCACCTGATGGAATGTGGTTACCGTGGCCTATGGACGTGTGTAACACCAGAGGAGCCACACTCACGCTGCCAACCCTGTAAGTACAGACTTTCTGTGCCGTCAGTGTAGAAGACAAAGCAGGACAAGCCTTTGGTCTTCCCACTGACAGCACAAATTCTCCAGTGAGCTCTGGCTACGCTACTCACCGCTGAAAACACAACACGAAGTTATTATGACCACGGTCTTCTGTAGGGCGGAGGTACTACCCGAGTCGGACTGCTCAAATGGGCGGAATTACTGACGTGTCCTACCTCCTATAAAAAACCGCCGTGTCCTACCTGCTATAAAGAACCTTCCAGCTTTTAAAGTACCTTACGGCATTTCATACAGAATAAATCTATTTGCTTTCAAATAAAATAAAAGTTATCCTCAGAATTAGAAACTCAAATAAAAGAGAACAGAAAGGAAAAATATAACAAAAAATCAACTAGCTCAAAGTGATTTGGGGTGAATTCGCGGCATCTGGCAATAAAATTAACTCCTGATATAATATCATTTGCTTAGAAGAGGAAACAAAATAAAAGATAGAAACTCTTCGGCACGTGGGGTCGGGTCGCGGCGACCCCGTCACGCGCTGCAGCGGGGTACGATTGCCTTTGTAGGGTTAACTGAAAAACAGTCACACTGAATACAAATGGACTTTGATATTTTATTTATTTTTAAAACCAATACCCTCTATTATATTTGTTTAATTATTTTTTGGTCCTTTCTATAGATTGTAAAAGAAATCATGGGGCAGTTTAGTTTTAATCTGTTTATCGCCGCTCACCCTTAACGCTTACCCCATAAAGGCGAAACACAAGGCAAGGGTGAAATAACGAGCTTACAGCTAAGCAAAGCGGGTGGGGTTTTTTGCGGACTGCCTCCACTCACCCCTCGACCGTCGACAGCAGGCAGATGCTGGGTTCTGCAACACCGTCTTGGTGATTTTATTGGCGATCAATTATTTTAAGAGCCGCACTCATAAAATGAGTTAGCGCTTTAAATTCCACCGTCAGATGAAGAATTCCTTGGACTTACAAAGTTTAAAAAATTTGTAATCTTTTTTTATTTACATAGCTAAATAATAATGTCGGATAACAATGTATGTAGGTGGTAATGTGCGTTACTTCCAATGCGTATATACTATGGCGTACTTAGAATAACAGGCTGACATAAGTAAGTACTAATTGATTTACATATTAGTTGACTTATCTGACAGTTTGAGGTACTTCTCTTATATTTATCATGGCATTCCTTTCAATTACGAAAATTACCTTTAACACATGGGAAATAATATTACCCTTTCCACTACCAGTAGTGTCATTGGGTAGCGCCACTGGGCAGTCACCCATTCAATAGGGTACTAGCTGTATGGAATTTTCAACAAAAATATTTCGATACGTGTACATATAATACTGCTACTAGTCACTAACCACTAGCCAGGGTCTATCAGACAAATACATTTTCTTCACAAGTCAATATTCAAATCTACCACTACACAATGCTTGCATTGATAACCTTCATGGCATAGCGATAGGGCGTTCGACTACGTACCGCTTACACTGATAATTTTTCAATAAGTTCACTTAAATTCTACGTCATCTGATTAGTTCTTGATGAAATAATATATTATACCTTAAACAGTATCACAATTACAGCTCGTTAAGACCTTACTGCAGGGAAATTAAATAGAAGAGAGAGAAAGTGCACATGGGAACCGTTCTGTAATTTGGATCCATACAGTTTTGTCCTATTTTTGTTAAAATGGAAGCTCCTATTACACAGTACTTAGGAGTGGAGACTAAATAACAGTGCAATGTAATGAAACATGTAATGATAGTTCTTGTTCAGTACAATTTGGTAGTTGCAAGATGTTCATATGATTAATGAAAAAGGAATACATGTTTCCTATTCTGTGAAATAATTTTGTAAACTATGTAGTAACACTGACAACAACAAAAGTTAGATAGTAATCTTCGGCACCGAATCGTTTTCCTACAGTTTATATCAATAACATTTCTAAATCCGATGTTAAATAATATGACCACACATCGTCTGATGGTAACCTGAAGTCTCGAGAAAGTATTTTCAGACACTTACAGGTTAAAACGCGGCAACTGTCTCAGCTTGACTGCTGAAACAGGTTTGAAAGCTGCTGTGCAGCTGATACTTGCTAACAAATTAACTAACTTCTCAAAATTATTTGTCATAATCCTACAACTGACTAAATACTGCTAGCACTTGAGTTCTAAATAAACCTCTACACGTCCCTCTAAGTAACAACCTGGACATAAATAATTCACACGCGAATGTCATAAACCACTGTCGCAGAAAGGTGAAAGTGTGCGTCGCGCCGCCTCTAGCGCTCGGTTGAACTGTAGATGTAAGAATGCATACATGGTATTTATTAAGGAATCTGGTAAGCATTTAACTGATGAGTAATTATTACTGTTAGTTGATATAAGTGCATTATTTTACTACCAATTGAATAAAGTGGAAGTGTTTCTTTTTGTCTTAAAATGTTTTCCTACAATCCTGGGTCCTCTACGAAGGGCGTGACAAAACATCATTTGAGGTCGTCAAAGTAGGATACACTATTCTAGGGACAGCATAAAGAAAGTTGATTCATAGGTTTATATGCCTCACCCTTTTTTTTTTTTTTTTACGTGCGCAAAATCCCCACGGATACCTCCCCACCGGAGCCGGTGGAGGAGGTTATGTCGGACTCGAACCGACTAAAACGCACGCCGCCTGTGGGTCGTTTTGGTTGCCGAAGGTGAGGTTGACAGGCATATCCCTCGCACCCCGGCCGACCCAGGGCCATCTCTCACGATCTGGCCCTCGTCTCGGGTGTGGGGACTACAGAGTCCCCAACTCGACCCCGGAAACGGGGAGGCGCGCTAGGCGCGCCACCGCCGCGGCCTGCTTCTGCCAGGGTAACAGGCGGCTCCCCCTGTCACCCCCAGGCCGGCGCTCATTGGGGGCGGAGGTCGTTCATCGACCTCCGACGCCCGAGTTGCCTTCGTACGCGGGCAGCTTGGCTTGCGATCCTTCGTCGCTCCCGCTGCCGCTCCCGCCCCGCCTCCTCCTTCACGAGCATTACTTGCTCGCAGAAGGAGGCGCCGGCCGCCCACGCATCCGCGCAGCGGACCATCGCCGCGAGCAAGGTGGAGAGCGTGAGAACTCTCACTCCCAGGGCCGCCACAAGCTCCCGCCTCGGCGTCTCCCACGCCGGACACTCGGTGAGCGTGTGCGGACCTGAGTCCTCGCTCGCGTCGCAGTGATGGCACTCGGACGTTGGCTCTTTCTGTATCCGACGCAGATACTTGCCGAAGCATCCGTGCTCGGTGATCATCTGCGTCAGACGGTACGAGAGGCTGCCGTGTGGCCTCTCTAGCCACTCCCCCATGATGGGTCTTACCGCCGCTACTACGGCGCGCCCTGCGCCTGGTCGCCCAAGTCGTAGCTCCCATTCCGCCACCATTTCCCTGTGGAGCCGGGATCTCACGGCCCGAATTTCTTCGGGCTCGGGATCGAGACCCCGCTCCCGCGCCGCCTTTCGGAACCGGTATAGCGCCGAAAGGGATCTCGCTTCCAGGATCCATGGTGGCGATCCGGCGAGGAGACTCGCCGCGTTGAAGGATATCGTGCGGTACCCCCTTATGATGCGGCACGCCAACTTCTGCTGCGGACGCTGCAGCAGGGGCATGTGCCGATCATTCAGGGTGTCCGCCCACACGGGACACCCGTACAGGGCCATGGACCGCACGACACCCGCGTAGAGTCTCCTGCAGGAGTCCTCTGGGCCCCTCAGGTTAGGCAGTAGCCGCGCCAGAGCGTTGGCTGTGCCCACCAATTTGGGGCCTAGACTTCGGAAGTGCTTCTCGAAGTCCCACCGGCCGTCGAGCACGAGCCCCAGATATTTCATCTGGGGCTTGATGCCGATGAGAGTGCCTCCCACTGTGAGACTGGAACCAGGTGGTGGCGTGCGCCGAGGTCCATGAAAGAACATGGCCTCGGATTTATGCAGAGCCACCTCAAGGCCCAGCCGCCGGATCCGTTCCACGACTTGAGCAACCGCGGTCGTGGCCCTCAGGGTCGCTTCGCGGTATGTAGCCCCGCTCGCCGTCACTAGCGTGTCGTCCGCATAGCACGTGACGTCGGCACCGTCCGCGAGCTCACCGCGAAGCACCCAGTCGTATCCGATGTTCCACAGGAGCGGCCCAAGAACCGATCCCTGTGGAACACCGCACGACATCTCACGCCGACCGACGCCGGTCGCACTTGGGTAGATGACGGCTCTCTCCGTCAGGTACGCCCCGACTATGCGGCGGAGGTAGAGAGGCACACCGTGGTACACGAGTGCCTCCCTGATGCAACTCCAGGGCAAGGTGTTGAACGCGTTGGAGATGTCCAAGGACACCGCCAACGTCACCTCGCCCCGGGCGACTGCCTCCTCCGCCAAAGTCCTCACGCGCATGATGGCATCCACGGTGGACCGCCACCGGCGGAAGCCATATTGGGCATCCGCCAGGTCCGGCCCCCTACCAGAGAGGTGCTCGACGAGGCGCTTCGCAATAACTCTTTCAAAGAGCTTGCCCACCTCGTCGAGCAACACAATGGGCCGGTAGCCGGACGGTTCGTCCGCCGGGCGACCCTCCTTTCGGATGAGGACCAGTTTCCCCGTCTTCCACATCTTCGGAAACTGGCCCCGCTCCAAGCATGCGCTGAGGAACCCTCTCAGTCGGGGTTCGAGACCGTCTTCTCCCAGAGCTAGGACCCACGCGCGGCCTGGAATGCCGTCGGGTCCCGGGGCGGTGCTCTTCTTGGCTCTAAGCCTTCGCACCGCCAGCTCCAGTTCTACCCAAGTAACCTCGGGGACTTCGTCGTCAACTACCACACTGGGCGCCATAGGCGACCGAGGTGGCGGAGTCATCTGCGGCGGAACGTGTTCCGCTCGCGCCGGGAACAGGGACTCGACCACTCCACCGAGCAGAGCTGGCTGGAGAACCCGGGTCAACGGCGGGGCCCGGGGGCGCAGCTTTCCTCTTACCATAAGGTAAGGCCGCCCCCATGGGTCCCGCTCCAGCGTCTCCATGAGCTCCTTATAAGCCGCGGCTTTCGCCCGCTTAATCTCCGCTCGGAGGGCATCTCTGGCCTCCCTGTATCCCACATGAAGCTCCGTCACTCGGGGCTCCGTATCTGCGGTTCGGCTACGCCTCCTACGGAGTCTGGTCCACCGGCGGTGCGCGATCACGCAGGCTTGCCGTAGCCTCGCGATCTCCGCAGACCACCAGTAGACCCGACGCCTCGGACTATAGGGTGGAGCCCTAGGCATACCCGCATCGCAGACACGAGTCATGGCCTCCCGGAACCACACCGCCTCATCGTCAATATCGACAGGCCCGTCCGGCGCAATGGCCCAGGCCTGTACGATGGCGGCCTCCAGGAGGACCTCCCGATTCAATCTCCCAAGCACCCAGCGTGGCTCGCGTGGGGCCGGTATGACCGGCGCATCACCCGCGGGAGGGGAGACATCAAACCGAACGTATCGGTGATCCGCCAGTGTCTCCACCCCCACAACAACACGCCAGTCCCGCACACGGTGCGACAGCGAAGCGCCTGCGAACGAAAGGTCAATAATCGAACTGCGCTCCGCGGCCACAAACGTGGCTTCGGCCCCGCGATTCTGGAGAACTAGACCGTGATTAGCGGCCCAGCTCTCCAGAGCCCTACCTCGTGGGTTCGTGTGCCGGGACCCCCAGGTCACTGACCAGGCGTTGAAGTCCCCGAGCACAAGAACCGGATGAGGGTGACAGGCGTTGACGACGTCGGTCAGTCGCTCCAGCGACCGCCGGTACTCCCCTATGCGTCGGTGTAAGCTCGGCGTGAAGTAGACAGCCACGACCGCAATCTCTCCCACACGCGCCGCTACGATGCCATGCTCCCTTGCCACGACAACAGGGGGGGGGGGCACCCATAGCGGCGTTGTACACCAGTGCCGCCGACCCGTCCAGGTCGACCACCCAGGCAGGCCCAAGGGGCCGGTGAGTGTACGGATCGGCGACAGCGGCGACGTGTATGGACCACTGTGCCATGCTCTGGAGCAGAAGACCCTGAGCATCGGCACCGTGGCCCACGTTCGCCTGCAGGATGCGGAGCTGAGGATCCATTATGGAACCATCTCCGCATCCCGCCGCGAACTTTGGGTGGAGCTCCCGCCTTGCGGCTTCGGCTCCCCCCCGGTGCAGGCCTTGCTGCCAACCCTATGGTCGGCCGGTTTGCCCCCCGCTGCACACCTGAAACAGTGCAGCGGAGCTTCGCATCCACCGGCCGTATGGCCGGGTTGGCCACAGCGGAAGCAGCGGTCACCGACCGTCACCGCCGCCGTGCACTGCACCCCCACGTGGCCGACCGACAGGCACCTAAAGCACCTGGTCGGTCGAGCCTGCAGGAGCCGGACCTGCACCCGCACCACGCCTCCAACGGCGAGGAACCCCCGGTCGGCAGCCTTTTTGGCTGCTGCGATGGGGCAGCCGACAACTGCCGCCCCCAGTCCACGGCGGCCGAAGCGGATTGCTCCGACCTTCACCGCCTCTAGGGGGCAGCCCCCGGCCTCCGCCACGGTGAGGCGGATTTGCTCCGCCGTGATGGAGTCGTCCAGGTCCGAAATGCGCATTTCTGCGCATTTGTTGGGCCTGGACACCCGGACGTCGGCTGCGTCTAGCGTGTCCCGAAGCCTAGCCGCTAGGGCATCGGCCTGGGGACCGCTTGAAGCGCCGGGGATCTCCAGTAGCCGAGCACCCGTCCGAGTGGGTTTCACCCGGATGGGGCCCGACATGTCGAGAGCCCTCATGTCAACGCAGGCTCTCGCCTGCGTGACAATCTGGGCGTACTGCACGCCCCTCTCCGCTGCTTCCGCCGTCATCGTTAGCACGACGGCGGTTGAGCGGGGGACGCGCAGCCTCCCCGGCACTCCCCTCGCAGCAGCCTCAGCCTTCTTGGCATTTTTGGCTGCCTTCCTCTTGGCCTTGCGCCGCTTCTTGGAGGCTCCGGCCACCTCCCAGCCTCCCTCCGGCGGGGAACTTGTGGAGGCAATCCCCACCGGGGTCCGGGCCGGCGCTGGGGCTGAGGCTAGGGCCGGGGACTTCTTCCCCTTGCCTTTCCCCTTCCCCTTGCCCTTGGCCCGGGCACCCTGGGAGCTCCCAGCTCCCACGTCGAGAGCGACAGTGGCTCGAGTGACCGGAGTGGCAGGAGCGGCAGGCGCAGCGGACGGGCTGCGGGCCGACTCCTGCAGGGCCCCTGCGACCGCCGGACTGGTGGGACCTCTTCTAACCGCTCCGGCATACCCCATCAGCGGCGCCAAGGGCGGGCGGCGGCTGGAGTCCATGACCGCCTCCATGAACCTCCGGGTGCGCTCCTCCTGCGTCACCTGCCACCTCCGCTGTATATGCCTCACCCTAGCTCAATATCAAGTGTAGTCAGATTGACAGACCAAACATCATAAAAAATATATATTTGAAACAGTTAGGTTTCACAGATTCGGTATCTACCAATTTTAATGTAGTGACTTTATATTGATGGCAGCCGTAACGCATTTAGGCAATTGGATTACAATATCAGTGATAAGGATGGCAACTTTAAAAAAAGTAGGACACCTTTAAAAAGCTACGTCTTAAGCTATTTATATTACTTCACACGTGATTTAAGGCCATCACTTGTGTACTAAGAGTTTGCACTTACCCAAAGCCTCGCGTGCTTGAGAGGCCAATAGTAACGTGGAGGCCTTCAATATAACCTGTGCACGTTTGTAAGAGTAACCCTTGTTGCATTGGATCAACGAACGCAATAAAACGTTCCCGCTGCGATTTATAAGACGGAGTTAACGCCAGTCGTCAGTCGCTACGTGCTCCGCAGTTAGATGCTGCTTGTGTACATTTTGTACAGTGTACACGTGTCGTGTTTGTACACTGATATCCATCTCGCATAGACAATGCAGGCTATGATTATAGGAGGGGTTTTAATAATTAAATTAGAGTAATAATATCGGTCGGACAGGAATTTGAATTTGTATTCAGTGGGTAGGCAGGTATGATTTAAGAAAAACGTAAATTATTAGACCTATTTATATTTATATATGTGTAATAATAGATTTAATGAGCAGATTACAAATGTACAAGATTACAAATAGTAAGTTAAAAAAATATGTACTCAACTTTATTAAGAAAAACTAAAATATAAAAAAATGTGACATAATATTGAAAAAATTGTATTCCTATTTAATAGAATTTTGCGTAATGCTAACACTTTTAGCGTTTTATAAAAAAGCAAATTGGATGGAACGTACTTAATTGACAATCAGCCCAAATATTTACTCATGACAGACTTCTTACCGTACACATTTTCTTTATAAAAAGCCTGCTGATGACGTCTCAAGGCCTCATGGCACAAACCAGATTATAGAGGTAGCCCGTGTATTAGGCGCTTTTGATACCAAAATAAACAACGGTAAAAATTTGAATATTAATGTGAAGATTTGTAAAGGTAAGTATTTCAAACGTAAGTATATTTTTAAATAAAGTCGAGGGCTCTCGGCGTTCCTATAATAAAATTTTCCCTATTACGCATTGTTTCAAGTTCTCTTGTTTAGAGAGTTTTTCTTGTAAATCTACTTTTGTTTTAATTACATGAATAGCCTCAAAAGATTAGAAACCAAATATTTTATATCTTTATTAGAAGACAAAAGCAATTGTTGCGAATGTAGGACAAAACTCCAGCAGTTAGAATAACATTGAGTGTTATTTCCAAAGGTGCTGATATACTTGAGCCTAAACTAGTCACAACCATTCTTGTGAATGTTGCATTACAGCAAAATAAACAAGAGCGTTTTAGCGAGCTTTCTATCGAGAGTTCTGGTGGGTATTCTAATCATCATAAATATTTGTAGCAATGTTCTTTATGCTGAGTTCGTCAAATTTAAAAACAGCAAATGCTCGTTTTTCTTTTACAAGTGAATGCTCAAGTCTATGAGCACCTTAAGAATGATATTCTTATTTCCAGATAGACATCCCTTTGAACCATTTTTCCCTTCCAATCCCTGTATTACGTCGATTGATCGTCTTTCAATAAAGTTGAAAGAAGGGTGGCAAATAGAAAGCAATAGAAGATATAGTCTGAAGATGTTTGAGCAATAGCAGTTTAGAGAAGCAATCAGTCACATCTGTCGACTTTATTATATCCTTCACTAATATGTTAGAACGTCCTAACGTCCTTAGACTTTTGTAAGGCCTGTTGCGATCCTTCAGGGCGTGAAGGTGACTAGCTACAATACAAATAATAATTCTATACAGTAAGGTTCCTTCAAAATATATTTTTTCATGAAAAGAAACTAAAATATAATATGATAATGTTTTCGTTGGTGAGCAAATCAAGCAGGGTTGAGATTGTTTGACTCGCTGCTCAGTGATTTAATAATAAAATAGTTCATTGTTGTTATACAACTTCTTTTCGCACAACCAAAATACGTGGGTCGGATAAGTTAGTTATATCAAACAATACATATTAATTCGCTTTTTTTACTAACATAAAATTATTATCGGTCACGTAAATAATAATTTCCAACACTCTTGCTCATAAAGTAGTTCTAATTTCAAAAACAATTAGGCACATACTATAATCAAACTATGATTTTTTCATGGCCTTAATTCACAAGTCAGTTTTAGCTTCTATTATTTTATTGAGAGAGTTGCTTTGTTCTTTAAAAAATAAAAAATTACGTTTTAAAAAACTGACTTCAAATTAAAAACTATAAAATAACATAATAACGGTACAGGAAAAATTACTGTTTGACAGATTTATTTATCTGTTAGAAGCCGGTGCCTAGCCCAAGAGGCCATATTATTCCAATTGATTGCATTATAGTAGTTCCGGCACAACAGACAAAGTAGGCACCGTCTTCTAACAGATCAGTAAAAATTCATCGTATTTTTCGATTCCGTCTCCATTTCCATCTGATTCTGCTGGTATAGGGAACTTTTTAACAGACATAGTCATGGTGAATCGCTGTTAAATATCCACCCTTATAAGGTCACCCATTCACCCTTGCCTCATAAAAAAACAAATCAATATATATCTATCTCAATCGTAAGGCTATAATCTCGACGGGCACGTTCTATGAACGCCGAACGCCAGCGAAAGATTATTACAATATCGAGGCACTCTCTCGCTATCTCATCTCAATCACAGACATTATCTGCGATATTTTTCCATCACATTGCAATAATATAAAGACTCGCACCCACTACTCAGGTCCCCCTGCCTCGAGCTCCCGCTATGAAAACAATCAAGGCGGTCGGTGTAAATCACGATAGTGATACATTAAGTTTATACTCAGCGGGGTTGCGCAACCACTTGGAATAGAATCTTAGTTGAATAACGAAGAGTGTAATGTTGTTTTGAAAGCAATTGCAAGCCTTGAACTTGGTTAAGTTGCCACCATTAGAACCAAAATTACGAAAGTAGCATACTGTATTATGTCGAATTATTTAATTGTTTTCAACCATATTTGGAATATCGATTTAATATTTTACTATCGTGTTATTCGTAGATTTTTGAAGGAGGTAGGATATGAAGGTATTCCCGTCACAGTTGAGCACTCTGACTGGGGAAATACCTCCTCCTCTATAATATCCTCGTGTTGTGTTCCCGGCGGTGAGTAGGGTAGCCAGAGCTCACTATACAGTTGTTGCGCTGTTTGTGGATAGATCAAAGGCTTGTCCTGATTGTGAGTTCTGCACTGACGGCACAAAAACTGTTTGTTCTTACAGGATCGGCAGTACAGGTGTGTAAACTCCCTTTTTCTTTTTTTTTTACGTGCGCAAAATCCCCACGGATACCTCCCCACCGGAGCCGGTGGAGGAGATTATGTCGGACTCGAACCGACTAAAACGCACGCCGCCTGTGGGTCGTTTTGGTTGCCGAAGGTGAGGTTGACAGGCATATCCCTCGCACCCCGGCCGACCCAGGGCCATCTCTCACGATCTGGCCCTCTTCTCGGGTGTGGGGACTACAGAGTCCCCAACTCGACCCCGGAAACGGGGAGGCGCGCTAGGCGCGCCACCGCCGCGGCCTGCTTCTGCCAGGGTGACAGGCGGCTCAGTGTGTAAACTCCCTTGGTGTTGCACACGTCTATAGGCCACGGTGACCACTTTCCATCAGTTGGGCCGTGTGCTTGTCTGCCACTTAAGTTGTATAAAAAAAGATATATTCGACTTTCAAAGAGATGGACCACACCAAACTTTCTTCTGTCATCATAAAATTCATATTTCACTTTAAGTTATTAAGAGCATTAATACCCTTGTGCGTTTATTTTCTATTCAATACCATTTCCCGTTCGTAAAACACTAGTCCTCGAAAAAGTTCCCTCTCTTAATTTAATTATAAATAGTTTGTGACCTTCGCCGTTAAACTTGTCCAATATATTTACTGTAATCGAGTTACAAACACAGTTCACGAAATGTTATTCAAATTTGTTTACTGTCATGTTGTAGTGACACTACCGCCTGCCGTTCTTCGTTCGTATTTCTCGCAAAAATTTGCAACTATGAGACTCTTAAGGCCTCGGGTACGAAGGCAGCGATGGCGGTGCGACAAGAGACGCGTTTCAGAGAATTATTTATTTGGAAGGAATTAGTATCAAGAAGATGTTGTCATCACTGTTTAGACATTATGTTTACGAACGAATATACCTACTAATTTCTAGTAGCGCAACACTACGCTGGTCTAGCTGGTCTAGCGCCATATTACCTGCCCGCTGACTTCGAGACAGCGCTGCGCCTCCCACGCCGTTGCGACGCCGCTGACTTCGTGCCCGAGGTCTTATTGTATGCACAAATTAAATTTTCAAAATTTTATTTGAAGTGTGTTTGGACTGCTTTGTATTCTGTGTTTTTGTATTTTCTTCAAAACTTTGTGTTTGTTTATTGGATGAGCATCGTTTGAAGTTTTAATAAGATAACCCTTTGTGACTGTACAGTAGAATTCAAAGGACTTTGTGGATGTCACTTGTAGTATGTTACTTTTTGATACTCTGAAAAGCAAAACCATTTAATAACAGAGAAAAATACCTGTTTGTTAAATATGGGAATTCGGATTCGTAGTGTAAAATGATATATTTCTTCAAGTTAGAGCCACCTGTGCGAATAGCACCAGTGTACTCTGTATTAGATAAATGTGTAATTGTAGATATTTCAAATGATACTTTGTTTATTTATCAATTACTCAGCGTTCCATTAATCAATGCAGGAGATTCTGTTCACTTATATTGGATAGCACAAAGATTTCCTATGAAAAACGCCACTCTGAAGGAATCTATATAATCTATGGTAAAAACGTCCACCTCTACATCGCGTCTCCACTGCTAATTAGAGAGGCGCGCAGAAAAACAGAGTAACTAGCTCTTGATGTGGACCATAATTGGGTCGACAGAGCATCAGCCAGCGGCAGATCTCGAGCAAGTTTGCTAGCTATGTTCATAGATCTCCAAACCCAATTTATTTATTTTTCTCCCTACCCTATTTACTAAGTAGATATCGATTGAAAGTACTAAATGCTTGAAGATAAACCCTAACACTTTTAAGAGTTGACACTGATACCCTTAGATTTATGCGATACTAGGGGTGGAGGTCGCCCCTGCGAGTTGCGATTCACCCCCTAACGATGTTAAGGAAATCGTCAGTTACAGACTATTGATACGAATAACGCTTTTAAATGCAGATAACAAAGTTAGTTTTACTTGAATTAACATTTCATTTTGGACAAAGTTCATGAAACTCACAACATAAAAACTACATGTAATATCGTGGCCACCTATTTTATGATCCCGAAAGGTAGCAAAATGTTTAAAAATTACACATATTGAGAACTTTCTTGTACTTTTCCACAGTATTTTTTAATTGTTATTAGACATGACCGGTCAAGTACAAGGGAGTTCTCTAAATTTGTGCATCAACAAATTCCAAGAAGTGTTATCAATCAACAGTATAAATATGTAGTTATAGTTAAAGTTCGTCGCAAATCTCGATAATGGGTTAGAACGGAACCAAAAATGAAGGCAAATCTATTGATGAATTTGTTTATTTATTATACCACTTAGATTTCAAACTAGCCTATGGACGTGTGCAACAATGCAGTGGAGTCATGCTTGTGCTGCTGACCCTGTAAGAACCTTCTAATACTCTTCTGAAGAACACCTTATGTTCAGTGGGTTTTAGTCAAATAGAGCATACTATTTGATACAGCTAGATGCTGATAGAGATAATTGTAGCGTGAGATAATGTCCACCGACTTGTTAATTCAAATATTTGAATCAATCTTGACTTCACAAGTACGAACCTATCTGTCGTGCGAAAACTCCGTCATTTAATATTCACTTATATCTGAAGAAACAAACTAAGTTTGGAGGTTGCAAAACGTACATACATTCAATTTGAACCCAAACGAAGTTCCTAAAATGTGTTATTAAAACGCTGAACACGAGCTGGGTGAGCCCGGGGCGACGCGCGGCGGCGTACTACCTCTTACACGGCCCCTAATTAACTTGGGTTGAAGCTTTTTGCTAATTACTGGTGTTTGTTATACAAAAGGTGATGCTGAGACTGAATAGTACAAAATTTTTACCTAGTTCTCTGAATAACAGATTTTTATTATACAAAATATGATCTCCCTAATCATATAATTCGTACTTATATTATAAATGCGAAAGTAACTCCAGAGACTCTGTTTGTGTGTATTTCTGTCTATCCGTATGATTAGATCATGAGACATAGGCTTTGATTAATCACGAAAATCGACATCCATGCGGCTGGCAATAGCTAGTACTAAATACGAGTACAGCACCGTCTAAGCACTGCTTATAATTACCGACTACTCTCAATTATATTATAAAATACTACAACCTTGATAATTTTCTTTGTCTACCGCTTACCTAAATCGAGGCAGCGGAAGTAAGCTCTTGTAACGCTCCCGAGGTAATCACTTGATCTCAACCTTCAGCAAAAAAGTATTATGGTATAAGCACAAGGATCTACGTTTTTACAGCTTATATTTATGTTCTGGAGGATAATCGGCAGATTTGATTGCGGGCTTCGCAAATATTAAGTACTTTTGTTTTTGTTTCATTTTTAGGAAATAAAACTGTGTCATGATTTTGTTGCTGTTGTTTATTTTTATGTCTTAGAGGACCACTACAAAATACAATAAATTCGGTAAAAATAAACTAACTGAAATTTTGTGAGCACTGCAGCGTAAGTAATAGTCACAATGTGGGATTTACGATCGAGAAGTTACTGCTTCGAATCCCAGTCCTTGGTTAATCAAAGAGGTTTGCAACAATATAATGTATGTACTTTGTGGTCAGGTCATGAAGTTTTTACATAAAAAAAGAAAAAAGTAATATATTGCCAGATTCCGGTAAGCATTCTAAATTCAAAATTGCTATTTACTAATTCAAAACAATATTTATCAATAATGATTTATTCTATTGACATTACTTAAGATGACTCTTTGAACCTTTCTTGTGTTTGTAGCATCGCGTCAGGTAGACAATAACAACACTCGCGTGAATAATGTGCCGTACTATTTAAATATAGACTAATGCTCCTCAGTTAGAGTTTATTTATATTTTTATCGTTTGTTTGAAATCTTTTGTCTTATCAGTTTATTTTTGACACACTTAAAATTTTGTTCTTATTATTTCTTATTTATTTTTAGATTACAAAGGCAATCAGCAAAGGAGATAAGTATACACCTTGTGATATAAAGTTATGTATGATAAGGTGTACACTTATTTACTTTGTTGATGTATGAAAATAACCAACAGAGAGACATGAATTCAAAAAAATATATACCTGCCTATTAGGATACAAAAGTAAATAAGTAAATAGCGAATAAATATCAAAAATTATGTGCAGGTATATGAAATATTCTTGATTGGACTTCCAAATGTTTAGCCCAAACTACTGTCTTCTCTTGGTTCTTGCCACTTCAGACTGATTACCGTCCGCAATTAACTACTGGTGTCACGTCATTTGCTTAAAAGAGCAACAATTATAAAATTGACAAACTGGTGACTTACTACAACTACTGTGACTATGACGTCACGGACAGCTCATATTGTCATGTTTATTCAAAAAGATCATGGAAACAATACTTCCTCCATAATCCGTTTACCTCGTCTTAAACGAACTTTTCTCAGTAAACAAAATCTGAGTCTATGTCGAATAGACTCAGATTTTGTTTTTAAAATCTTTATTGGACGCAAGTTAAATGACTATGTACACAATAAACTTTATTGAGGACTGGATGAAGTTCGTACAGAGACTTGCTTCAGTATTTAACAATGTGATACATAAGTCTTGTGAGTTTCTGTACTTCAAGGAAGAGGTTTTATCTAGAAGCAAGATTCGAAAGTAGCTTAATGCAGGAAAAGTTCCTTTAGTCATGACGCCTAATGATTCTTATATATTCTCAGAATGAATGATGCTACCAAGTGGTACTAACTTTGGGCATCCACTTCAGTTTTGTGTGTTCGTATACAACCCTATTACTAAGGAAAAGAAGATACTTGAGAACTTTACCATCCTCCGGTTATCCTTTTGACCGTCCTGTTAAAGAATCTTACTTAAAACAGTCCAATGTGTAGGTACTTTAAAAACGTAAAATATTATAATGAATGCCCAAAATACCCTTAGCAGTTGATTACATCCATATAGAACAAGCAACAGAATATGTGATAATATAACCATGTTTTTAATGAATTTCAAAATGTACTATTTATTAATAATATAATTTAAATTAGTAATATCCAATTCTAATTCATTTATTTAAATTAAATGAATAACTTATTATTGACAATTCTTTCTATACACACATTCATTATGTGTTTGCATAATATAATTTATTTTTCATAACGTATTTTAAATTTAAGAGAATCAAAGAATAATATACATTAACATACTTCAATCGTATAAGTGAAGACGTTTTCTTTAATGTACAATTCAAACGAAACAAACAAGAGCATTTGCTTAAACTGGGCAATAAATAAGACGCAACAAGGAAATCGACAAGCAGCCCCAGCAACAATAAGGACATCTCGAGAAAACATTGAAACAGTATGCAAAACGGATAACAGAGAGAACAGGGAGCTCGCGTTTTAAATTTGAAATTCTCCCACGCAAGTTATCCGTTCTTGCTTTAAGCCTGTACACACGAGACAGATATAATCATTTCAAAATAAAATTAAGAATATTTTTTTACTGAAATGTTTTTGGCCTTTATCTCTTTGAAAATGGGCTTGGGTGGTAATAGGATGAAGGTTCGCATATACACAGTTGAGTTGAGACCTAGTATGACTACTCTTCGAAAGACTACTTAAACGACATTTATCATTCTTCGAAACCAGTTCAGGCGTTCAGTGGTTATTCGAGAACATATGGACGCATACTAGTCGAACTTATAATCTTTCATTTTGGCACAACCACAGTCTAGTAGAGAGCCTGTTCTTTAAACTACAATAGTTTTATTATAAACAAAAGTTCGAGTAAGTTACATGCCGACATGTTTCTTGCGGCGCCGAGCGCTCGCCGGGCGCTGGCCGCGCTCCAAGCACGCACTTCAACTGTTTTTAGCTTTCAATTGTTCTCGGTACTATTAACACTGCTGGAGTTTTTATTGCTTTATTCATTGTTTTGCACATTTTTATAGATTATGTAATGCTAAAATGCCTATAAAGTGTTTCTGTATTCGAAACTGTATTGTAATCTACTAAATTTTTCAATCTACCTTCATTGGTCCTTGGTGATAAGTGTACTGATTATTATGTATACTGTTTCCTTAATTAGGGATGGATATCAACGTACGTACAACATAAATCTATAATTGTTAGGATAAGGTACTTACGGGGGTGCATAACACTCATCTGGAAACATTGTATAAGTACGATTAAGATAGAAATAATTGAATCGGTTCATTCAGGTGGGATTCAAAGTATTTGAACCCGCGATCTTTTCCTTACAGGAGGTATGCTCCAACCACTAAGCCACCGAACCTCGCCCGAATTTCTATCTTAATCGAATTGAAGAGTGACCATACTAAATGCTTCAAAGTTTTATTCAATTAAAATGGGCGACTCTTACCTACATATGTACTCTTATAAGACTTATTATTATCTTTTTACTTTAGAATTATTGAAACCCCAAGTCATCGAATGAATTGATAAATATCTCTGTAAAATAAATAATAAAAAATAATAAAAAGTATGACTTGCTCTTTCATCATAATGAATCCAACAGATTTAATTCTGTACAGCCAGCACCGAGGCTTCTACCAGTAGTCGTTAGGAATCCCCAAGGGATTAACGGTATGATCTCTTTGCACCGTCGTACATGCAACTACCTGAAAAGATACTATAAAATAATAATTATCGTTCCATTTTTTGCAATTATGTGTTTATGATGGTAGCTAAATTCCTGTTATACACGGGAGATGAGTATAAAGATACTAGTACAAATATAAAGGTGTATACTTATCTCCTTGACTATGTGTACATACCTTAGAATGGCCTACTACCAGATGACTCAGGGTTGTATGCCCTCTGGCGTCGAGTTTGTGTGCTAAAAGATTCTTCAACATACCACACATTCTCGATACTTTTGTTTTGTTAAGCACGCTCACATACTAGACCCTATTCTATAAGAAGACTTGATTTTGATATCTTTTCCAATTAATTGTATACTATAAAAGTGAGGTTGCATGACACTGGATTATACATAGCGTAGTACAAATACTTAATTTATATCATCTACCAAATGCCCAATTTTATGGTGTTTATGGTATCAATAACAAACAGTACCCTGCACGTAAAACAATGGAAATATTGAATTACAAAATAATAATTTTGTAATGTATTATTTAGTGAATGCAACTGCAGAATGCGCTGATCAAATTTCCGGCTCTCGGTGCCATAACGAAATGGTGTAATAATGAAATTGAGTTAGGACACCACTCAGCTAAATGCAGTACAAATTATACGATTTCAGGAGTCAGTTTTATTTTCTGAAAAAAGGTTATATATTTTTGAAGATATTGTTAATGCTGCTACTGTTGTTAAAAAGACAGCCCATTCTATGGTATAATGTATATTTATTGAATACTACTTTTACTAACAAAGCGCACGATGGTACTCGTTTTTCCACCTTCTGAAATCTATTTCAACTTGATTATTGAATTTATTAGAAATCATTCAAATATTTGTAATAATATTAATATTATACTAAAACCTTTAGTGTAACGCCCGTGGTGTTGCATACGTCCATATTCCACGGTAAACACTTCCTATCAGATGAGCCGTGTGCTTGTCTGCCACCCAAATGGCATAAAAAACAATATCTATCATAAGTTTAATTTAACATTCCTGTCGTAATGAAAGACATTGTACTTAGCCCTTGATCATTAATGGATGTATTGTAAGGATATCTAATTAATTATATTAATTACAGAGCTGTCAAGACCATCAAAGTTCTCGAATTAGTTATAATTTCACAAGTAAGTTTATACGGCGGTGTTATCTGTAAGTATAACTCAAAGGTGTTTATTTAATTACTTAGTTATGTTATTTATTTACCATTTGTCAGTCAAATTTGTGTCTTTACTAGTTTTGATCTGGTACAAAAATATATCATTCTCTGAACCTTTTTAACCGACTTCCAAAAAGGAGATGTAGATTTATGATCCGATTTACGTGATTATTTTTTAGTTGAAAACAAAATAATTCTCATTTAGTCCCATAAAAATTTGATATAGTTTGGACTAGTAGTTTTTACTTTATACACATGTATGTGTGTTTACAGAGGCGAAGATAATAGATAATAGAATTTTGTCTCGTTTAAGTTATTGAAAACATTAACTCGAAAACTATGGTCGACATGCTGGACTGGATTATACCCAGTAAGTAGTAAAATTAAAATATATTAAAATTACTGTGGTGCGATCTGGTACAAAAATATCTTCATCAGATATTTCGTCATCGAAGTACCTAATTTTGTTTAAGTCATTTATTACGGGAGCGACTATTTAGACTATAGAGAAACAATAAATAATAAATATTTATTATAACAAAACTAAAATAACTATTATACAACTTATAGCTAAGAACAATTAAAATACGTCGTGGAATTCCTCCGCATCGCATGCCTCTTGAGGTAGCGTTCCCAGAAGACTGGCAGCATTGCCACGTTGTATGGCAATGCTTCTTCTCTGACCTAAAAAGAGGCCAGCCTTCTGGTCACGAGAAGCGTCGACCATACGCTTCGCAATCTCACGGAAGAGGTTGCGAGCGCTCGGACCCCATGACCCAAACGGCACAAATTCATAATCTCCGATGTACCTAATACCTAATTTAATTTGTACATGCGCCCAACATTGCATGTAGTACTAACATATATAACCATTTTTGTATTCATTTCCAAGGCTTATTATATCATATGCGTGCGAAAGAACGGCCGAATAATATATATAATTTTATCATCAGACCAATCTTTATCATAACTTTTGAACCTTTTTACCGTATATTCATAAACCTGTCGAAGGAATGACGCCGGAACCAAACATGAAAAGTTTATTGAATTTCGATCAAAGGAAATATTAAAACAGACTGCAGTCAGCTTATATTTCGGAGTACTGAAATGCGTCAATAAGATTGACTTTTAAACTATCGCGTTCCATGATATACAATAATGTTAAAGGGATTTAAAGCGAGCATGGTATAGGTAGGTACATATTAAATATACCTTTCATTTGTCTGATGTTTCGACCAGTTAGTACATTTTTTTTCATTTTACTATCTTTT
This sequence comes from Eilema griseolum, assembly GCA_963662185.1. Classification (NCBI taxonomy): domain Eukaryota; kingdom Metazoa; phylum Arthropoda; class Insecta; order Lepidoptera; family Erebidae; genus Eilema; species Eilema griseolum. The sequence continues at coordinate 438,755 of OY759247.1, forward strand.
TAAACTATCTCGTTCCACGATATACAATAATGTTAAAGGGAATTAAAGCGAGCAAGGTATAGGTACATATTATATACCTTTGATTTGTTTGATGTTTCGACCAGGTTACATTATTTTATAATAAGATTGACATTACTAAAACAGTTTGTTGTTATATATGTCCTTTGTTCACGATTAAAGCACACTACTAAAAACATTAAATCGATAGCGCTTGGGCCGATACGGACGAGTTCCAACATAAATATAACACCGGTACACCTGCGAGTGTGTAGGTACACATACCTTTCTGACCTTTTTAATCAGCTCAGTAAATCACTCGTGTGTACTTTTACATTATTAATGTCACCCTTCAGTTCAATTACACTGGTCCTTAAAACATCTAGTTCTTAAATTTTCATAAAATAGATATAACTTTTTTAACATAAACTCACGTCTATATCCCCGAAGGGGTAGGCAGAGGTGCTAGCACCCACATTTTGCCAGCTTATGTTTAGGTCCCAATGTAATAGGTGGCGAGCCTATTGCCATTAACCGCGCACTTATAAACCTGCGATAAATACACACATAACTTCGAAATGCATCGAAAAGTCATTAGTGTGTGCCATGGTAAAACCTGGGATCGAACCCGAGACCTCGTCTCAGCAGTCCATTACCCATACCACTAGGCTACCGCGGTTTTTTTCCCCTTCTTAATATATCGAAACTCTCAGTAAGTCTAGGTATATAACTAGCATAGTCTTAATAGATAGTAATACTGTGTGACTAGTCCTAAAAGTTGTAGTTTTATTTCGTCCGACAGATCCGTACTGGGTCAATTAATTTTATTCGTTTCAAACTAGGCATATTTTTGTTCTACTTCTATTCACTTTTCTTCCAGTTATATGTTTATAAATTTAGTGACTTCTAATATAATGTACTGTTTATGTTTGGAATGAGTTTTTGAAAAATATTCATTATAAAGCAATTGATGATAAGATAAATAAACTCACGCTCACTATATCACAAACTCTCCTTTCAATACGTTTTAAACGTGTATCATACGATTTCATTGATAAATAGCTACCAAACAGTATTTAGTATCCGTTACAAAATTTATAAAAAGTTACGTAATTATAACGTTCTAAAATTCAAAATGTACGAGAGCACCCGTTCAACATGTCGGCTGAATATTTTATAGCATTGGTAGGCCGAGTCGTACGTACTTACCTATCTACATATCGCCATCCCCAATTTGCGAATTTCGACCAATTGGATTATCGTGTGTCAGGTAAGAAATGGGCCTACCCATAACAAGCTATGGGAATCGAACCGCACTCATTCGCACTCATTTCAAAAGTCGAAAATGTCAAGAACCAAGATTATGTAAATTTTTGGTTCAGTTCGCTATTGTAGACCCTAATCTTGGTCCCCCGGGATGGCGGGGGCTGCAACCCTCTCTGTGAAGAGGGAACCGTTCAATAGTAATTCTATAAATCAATCGGTATTCGGTGGAATTTTTGTTTTGTTTGTGTGACAATGGCATTGTTGAATGAGATTCAAAATGTGAGTTATGGTTCAGGAAATTAATTCCATTGCACCTGCTATTTGGAACAATATATATGATGTGTTGTAACGGGAACTACCGGGGTAATCCCACGATACTTATAGCTGTGATCGTCTATTTACCTAATCTTTAAAATCCGACCCAATATCTATCATTCATTACTTTAATAATTCTGACACTACAGTTTAAATAGTTATTCTAACTTAGTTTTTAACTGTTCGGAATAGTGTGATGATGAGACTGTGGATTTATATTTCATTCAAATGAGATATAAATTAGATTCAATATAGGTCTTTGATAGTTTGAACTTTGTGGCATCTTTTCAGCTGTATATTTTATATAGGCCTTTAATGTTGAAGATATCATATATGATTTGTGATATGTGATCCGGATCAATTAAATGTCTCAAGCCCCGAAGAGCGAGACTAAGAATCTCAAGCCCCGAAGAGCGAGATTATGAATCTCAAGCCCCGAAGAGCGAGATTATGATCAATTCCGAAGAACTGATAGCGTTGATCAAAAGATCAAGCTCTCCTCCACTTCGTCACAATTAATTTAATTCAGTTTGTAAAACCTCCACTAAACTCCACTGTATACTGTAATCCTTCAGTTTCGGCTACTGGTTCCAGTATAAAATGTAGTAGCCCTTTAACGCCTCACGAATCTCATGAACGATGCCAAAACAATTAGAATAATGATTGAATGTGATATAATATAATTTCAACAATAATATATTATGCCTTCACGGCTGTAATGTCTGTCATTTACTAATGAATATATAATTAATTTAATAAGTTTTGGCAGGTTTATGGACCGCTACACTTTACAAACTGCTCCGATTGGAATTTTATTGATATCTTCAATCAGAGTTGCTCTAATACTGTATCAAAATGATCCAGGAGCCACAGAATTGAATCCTAACAGTTGGAACTAAATGTATGACTTTACTATTTTAGGCCTCAGTATAGTACAAATGATGAGATCTAGTATAATATATGAATTACTAATGTAATTCTAATAGGACATAAATATGTAGTTCATTTTAGCACGTATGCTGTTAAATAAGATCTCACTAAATAAAGCCTTTCGCATTAATAATTCAACTGCAAATTCTTTCCAGCTACAGTCAAATGTGGAAATAACAAACCCCAACTCAATCTCTATACAAGTTGTGTTTTATAACGTGTCCCCAACAGTTATTATATCAACACAAAGATAACGTAACAGATTCACTTCAAACTTAATGTACAGTGCACACCTATAATTCTTATAGAATTCCTACAACCGTCTATGTCTGTAGCAACAGAAAACTAACTAGACCTAGCTAAGAGCCCTAGTGTTTACCTTAGGTCTATTAAGACTTACCAACTTAATAGGTGAGTTTGAAGCTATGTGTATGTGTGTGTTGTGAATTGTGTAAATCAACAATGTGAACTAGCTAAGGTAATAGGAAGTGATTTCGTCTAGACTCTCCTACAACGAAACCACGGAAACCTAGGTGACCAGGATAAGGTATTGAGACGCTTTCGAAGGCCAGTCTCAGCCCCGAAATTTAAAGCAATCTTTACCTACAAGAACTTATCAACACTACGTCTCAAGGATGTTTGGTATTTGTGTGTATTGGAATAGGTATATAAATAATTAGGAACCTTCTGAAATAATTCAGAAAGCGCGTTGTTCCGACACAGTTTCCGCACACCGAACTTTTGCCACTTTCTCACTAATTACACTGGCGTAATACGGCTAGAATAATTTAATGAAACCGTTGCATGGTCTGTGCGCTTCTACTAATCGAACCAAACTCTGTCTCCCGCAAATCAGCCGATTTCCTTTTATACCAGTGTGAACTCCGCGCGGGAGCGGGGACGCTTGGGTCCTTTTTTTATCATAGGATTTTTTTACAATGTCAACAAAGGAATTCAGTGCAAGTTAATTTTAAGCTCATGTTTACATTCAGATATAACATGCCTTCATGCAAAATAATCAATTATGATTATATTCTACAGAATATCAATCATGCAAAACAATAGTATATAAAATACAGTAAACCAAATATACAGTAATTAAATAGTAAACCAATAGTTAACCAGCTGGTCATGCACGTATGTATAAACATACTGTATTTGCGCTTTCGTCGTGAAGATGAGCTCTTATTTATTTTTTTATAGAATTCTATTGTGATGTAATTTTGTAATGCTTTGTGCCAATTATTAGATTAATCCGAAGATTAATCATTCCATGGAGTCAAACTCGCATGAACCTACAAATATGTGTGGCGTAACATGACGCCTTAATTATAATCAAAATCCACCATCTTTATCATGATACTATTCCATATCAATTATGATTATATTCTCAATATATTGTTATATGTAATATTGCACTCGTTCACGTAAATAATATTAGCATCATAACAGTCTTTTGCATACATGTGTTTAAAAATAGAATATCCCAAGAATTCGATTTAGCCATCGTTCCCATAGCGTTTAAGTGGACGCTCTAACAAAAAAATATAGTTTATGACCGGCCGACCTCTCTTTAGAATAATACGTATTTTAGTTAAGAGAAAGAAAAAAAAATTAACACAAGTGTCTTGACACATGCATAAAAAAATATACCATGGTTTCGTATTGTGTAGTTCTGCTTCAAATATGAGTTTTAAAATGATAAAATAATCTATATTCTAAATATACGATTATGTTCCATTTCAGTGTATATATCCAGTAGTTAAAAAAAAGTAAAGCAGAATTAAAATGTTTTATAATCTTCAAAATTTGTTACGTACATACATGTAATTACGCCTTTATCCCCGGAGGGTTAGGCAGAGGTAAATTAACACCCACATTACACCAATTATTAAATTCAGTTCCACGTAATATGGGGTGAGCCTATTGCCGTAATTCGGGCGCTATTGTTGACTCAAGTCATGCATATGAAGCTCAATATAATGCGAATAATTAAATCCATTAATTAGTGGTAATAACGACTACTAACTACTAATCTATATTTTCCCTAATTTTTTCTTTTTACGTGCGCAAAATCCCCACGGATACCTCCCCACCGGAGCCGGTGGAGGAGGTTATGTCGGACTCGAACCGACTACAACGCACGCCGCCTGTGGGTCGTTTTGGTTGCCGAAGGTGAGGTTGACAGGCATATCCCTCGCACCCTGGCCGACCCAGAGCCATCTCTCGCGATCTGGCCCTCGTCTCGGCATTTTCCCTCATTAGTCTTGGCTGAACTGCAACCATGACTATTTATTTTATCATCACTATCTGGGTATTAAGATTTGACAAAAACACGGTTTTTAGATGCTAACATCCCTGGGACAAATTCGCATTAAACTGCACTACAATATCATAGCTCTCAAAAATAATTTATGATTATATTATAATGTCTCTCAGTTCGTAGGAGCAAACTAAATATCTACTGCTACGATGATATGATAAGCAGATGGAAGTTTGCTACCACTTTAATATGTTTGAACTAGTTTGCATCTAGTTTGAAGTTTGCGTGCTAATTTGTAGATTATAGGAAAACATAATCAGATGCCTGTATATCCGCAAATTGTAAGATCTTGGCAACACTCAGCTTTGTTGTTGTTTATTTGTGATTTAGCTGTATTACGTGGGACCGAATTCAATGATTGGTGAAATGTGGATGTTAAATCACCTCTGCCTAAACCTGTCGGGAATAAATGCGTGATTATATGTATGTATATATAGTCGAACCTACTTTATAAAATTGTCTTCATAATTATCCTCCCAACGATTTCCTAGATACGCCCTTCCGAGCAGCGTCATTTTTTATTACTTTATTAGTCTCCATGAGAGCGACTGTTGCCAGACTTTGCCAACTTTGAAATGAACGCCTACGCAATCGCCTTGTTCGTTGTTTGACAGGCCTACAAACTAACAGATGAAACTGACTAGAGCTACGAGGGTGGCTTTTTACACCCCATCTATATTTTATAAAATTGTAACAACATAGAACAACTGGCATTTTACATAAATAATCACCTCAACAGTAGGTACTCTCAGTAATTGGAAAAAATAGTTAACATTAATATAATTTGAAACTCACTGACGAAATAATATCTTGCTTGTAGTCGGTTAAAATAGCTCACCTCTACAAACAACAAATAACGAAAAGGTTTTATGACTTCTCACATAGTTGATTCCATCACTTTTATGTGCGGGTCCGTGCACGAGTCTGTAGTGTTCCACCGAATTTCATCAAGATTTCGCCAAGTTAACTCAATAGGTTTGCTCACAGAGGTCAATTCTGTAATGGGATTAAACGGTGACCCACATTCACTCTTAATAGGGGACTTAGAGTTGAGTAACACCATTTTTAGGGATGTTCCTATCGTGAAGTTACGTCTTCATGTTTAAAATTGATATAAATTTTGTGATTCATATCACTTTTTAATAAAAATTAAGATAACGTAAAAGTAAGATAGAAAAATTCGACAAGAAGGCCAGATCGTAAGAGATGGCCCAGGATCGGCCGGGGTGCGAGGGATATGCCTGTCAACCACACTTCGGCAACCAAAGCGACCCACAGGCGGCGTGCGTTTTAGTCGGTTCGAGTCCGACATAACCTCTTCCACCGGCTCCGGTGAGGGGTATCCGTGGGAATTTTGCGCACGTAAAAAAAAAGATAGAAAAATTAAGATACGTTTACGCACAGATTTACAATTTATATTGTATTAGAAAATTTATATTAGATTATAACTTTTCACAATCTTATTTTACAATCTGAATATCTTCTAAAGGATTGATTGAAAATTAAGAAGTCTTTATTTTCATCCAATTTTGCTTACACATTATTCTTATTGCTTATTTCATTACTCATCGTAATCCATTTATGTAACTGCGAACATTTCTAAGAGGTAGATTATGTGAATGTTTATATCGTGAAATAATCTTATATTTTACGATTTTTACACAGAAGAAAAGTATTGTAATGAAAATGAAAGCTGAACAAAATATGATTCCATTAATGTTGAAATTTAAAAATAATAATTTAGGTTGTTTTCTTAAATAGATTTGATGCTATACTCTGGCATCTACATCTAACAAGTACATTCTGAAAGTAAATTGAATAGGGTATTGTTTATATTCCATTTAAAAGTCTATAGATGTTACTGAATACATCACCAAAATATGTTTGCAGCCAGCAGTCAGGCCACGCTCTTATCAGATAGATTCATTAGCGAAGCTGCCAGCCACGAATAATTTACTAACATCGAGTTCATGCATGTTCCGTTTATTACAACTCTCCTTACTGCTCTGCAATTTATTGTAATTGCAATTTACTATGCACATGCTCATAATTTATTACAAATGGGATCCAACTTCAAAGCGATCGCCCACCCTTCGTTTCTTTCGAACTGTTGCAATTGTCTCGTTTCTATGTGTGAATAATTTTCTCAGTTTCGGACCATCACGACGACGACGGTCGTATTGGACCCCTTTTAATAAAATCCACTCGGCGTACACATGGCTGCCCTAATAAAAGTGAGAAGACAATACTCCACTTTCCTTGTCTCTCCTCGTTTGCTGCCGCACAAATCTTTTACTAGTTAGTGTCATGACACACTTACGGCACAAGTTATCGTCAAACAACTTTCATGTGGGGTTTGAATTCGTGTGAAAATATTAGTTTATTGACGTCGTTGAGGACTAATGAAAATTGTGATGGATAATTTACATTCAATATAATTTTATGACTAATATTTTTTACCCGACTAGCGCGAAGCAAAAGATGGTTGTGATTTTAACAGGCTAAGTGTCTATGTATGTAGGTTCATCTTTCCCTTATCAGCGCCTCAAACACTTATTAAAACTGGACCAAAAAGGTGTCATTAGAAGCGTCTTAGTCGCCCGCTGGTTATAAGCGATATAATGTGTCACTGAATCTATTATGGCGCCCACAAGCGGCCATAAAAAACTGTGTTACAAAATAAATGTGAGATAAAAATGTTGTGTTTGGTATCAACTGAAAGGGCTTAATTAGTACATTTCAAATATGTATATGTTATACCTATTGCTTGCCTCAAAATAATGTAAATAAATATACTAATTTTCCCTCGAATGTATAGTTTTGTCAGACTTAATGGTATACGACCACGGCTATCTTTTTCGAGTTTCTTGATAGTTTACTATTATTATCTACATATTAGGTACCGTAGGTAGGTAGGTATTTCATTACTTTTGTTGAATCAATATAACTACATTTTCGAGAACTAGATAATAGTGACATTATTTTTGACGGTTCTTGTTCATTCACTTATTTTCATTTTCTCATTTAACTTCAAGTGTGTGCATACAGGATATCCTAGTTTAGGAGACAGGGTTCATTAATTTTTGTTAACATAATTATGTTAGCACCTACTGTGATATGATGTACCACCTGTAACAGCGCCAACTATACTCTGGACGCTCATTATACACTGTATTAAAATATGTTGAACCTATATTAGTTAACAATGTATATTCTTACTGACAATAAAGTTTTTATTATTAATGAAAGTACAACGAAGTCTATTATAAAACAATGAGCTGATAAATAGAAATTAAACTTTCTTCTCTCTCTCTCTCTCTCCCTCATATGTTAACAAGCATTAAACCAATTAAACCTTGATCAGCCTTCACAATGAAGAGCGAAAATATTGAGTGCACAGATTGACGTATTATTCATTTTCCAACGCCGCAGGCTGTATTGCGTGTTGTGGTTTTAATCTCCTTCAAAAGTAAAATTGAATCTGCAGATAGTTTGTCACTGTGTTTCAGAAATTTCTTATGACAGAATATTTTGCCTGAATACCTATCTTTGTGAATTAGTTAAGCAAATATCTCCTGCATTTCCAGCGACATTTCGCAACAAGCTTAACTTCCCAACTCTCGTTATCAATCCTCGGAGAGAGTTGATCAGTTCTCTGCGAATCTATTTGATTCTATAATTGGCAAGCCAAAGTCTCTACAGATTTAGTCAGCAGTTTTAATAACCAGTTACAACTTCATTGTCATAAAATCTATCTTGGATATAGTCTTAATAAAAGTGGGTTTGTCCTAATGAAAATCAGAAAAACCTTTACTATATACTGCTACAAAATAAACCAACCCAGGAAAGAAGAAGTATTGAATGTAAACTTGATGGGTGCTCCGTTGATGATGATAATAATAGTATGTTATTCCTTAATAGCGATGTTAAGCTGGAGATATTTCCTCTATCAAATTAACATATCCTTCTTGAAAAAATCAGGAGTTTACATTAATATTTTTTTCTCTTCTTCTTCTTAGCGTTAATCCTAGTCGAATCCGAAGCTTTCACCTCGGAGTCTGGGGTTTGTTTTACCAGTCTACCTGCGGCTTTGGCTGGACTTTAATATTTTCCGTGAAGCGACTGCCATCTGATTTCCACAACCCAAAGGCAATATCGAAGCATTGCAGTTAGACCAGTTCTTGGACTTTTAGTGCTCCAACTACCCGTAACTTATACCGTACGTAATAGATGTTAATATGGCAACTGATACCGACGATTTAACCTGCTCTCCGAGATAAACCAAATACCCATAGTCATGGATACAAATATTAGCACTGAGCGGGGATCGAACCCGCGACTCCTGCGTTGCGGCCGCGTTCACTACCACCACGCCACCGAGGCTGTCGTTGTCAACATTGAAGATTAATATTCCATTATTTACACTGTCTATGCCTGTCATTATTCCAAAGATAGCAGTTTTACGCCTATATTTCGCCAACAATGTATAAAATATAACGTAAGTCGTAGTCAATAAAACATATTTATTAACTCTCTATGGCAAATATCTTTGAAATCGCTTCTGTAACCATAATAACGTGGACTAAACATATTCTGTATTAACTTTGACACCATCTCCAAGTTTTTTCCATACATCTAGTTTACCACGCTTGCCATATCCAGTAGCCAGTTCGCTGGAGGCGCCACGGAACTAGCACTCCTTGATTTATGTCTTCATTGTGCGCTATTTCCACTTTCCGACTTCTTACTGATTTTATACTGCTTGCCACTGCCCCACTTTCAACAAGATTAATAAACTTTACTGGAAGAGTACTATTTGACAAAGTAGGATCCATTTTTGAAATAGTCTGCAAGTTCCATTATGATGCTCTGTACTCATTTTAATGCGATTTCGAGTCCCCCAAGTCATTTTGTATCACGCTCTGTTAAATCGATGCCGAAATATCAAGGCTGCACATACACACATACCAAAACACACATACTCATATAGAGTAGCTTATAGAACTCATACAGAGTAAGGGTTAATCCATGAAGTTGATGTGTTTTTATTTTTTTAGAAATATTATAATAAAATATTACAGTTCGTAATTTTATTACTATCCGAATGGTCCTTCGAGCCGGATGCCCCCATGCCTCGCGCGTGACCAGTATATCTATATGCAATAATATAATTCTAATTGATTAAATAGACTATATGTGTGATTGCTAAGTCAATAAAATTGAAATGTATAAACTACCGGTACTGATTTTGATGAAAATTACAGGTTATTTTATTTGGTATGTGACTTTTTGAGTTTTTACCCTTTTTCAATAAAATTGAAAAGAGAGTGTCTCTTTCAGTAACTTTTATGTCTTCATCCCACCCCTAGTAGGTAGGTAGGTATTCCCTGAATTATGACCGTATTCTTCTGCCATTAGCTTCATAAACGGAACATTTGGCCCACTGTGCGGCGCAATCCTGTTTGTCTCGAATAAGCGATGTCTTGCGTCTGCTCCCCTTGTTTTTGTGCTAACGGTGAATTATGGATGAATAACTGAATTGTCTACTTATTATCTCTGAATCTATGTTAGATAAGTACTGTTATTACGAAAACATTCAATTTGTTTCAGCCAGATTTGAACTGTACCTCCTTGGTCTCACTGAAAGTCAGTAACGAAAAATTTAATATATTTGAATTCAAATTTTGACAAATAAATAATATTATTTTTGTTGAATCAGATAGCGATGAAATTAATGATTATTATCATCAGACAATGATTATTGGGTAATAAGCAGATGAAATAATTGATTTGAACCAAATTCATTGTATTACATTGACCGTTTTGCATTAAATTCGTCATTATATTTAACTATTTAGCAGCAATTTAAAAGTGCTTGTTGTTCGTCAATTTGACGGAGAAAATTTGTACTCCATGATTTAATATGAATTTTAGTATTTCAGTTATGATGGGTTCGCTTTTTTATGACCTTTCTTTGTTTGGTGAGTTTGAGCACAGCCCAAGTAATTAAACTAATGATTTGTGAGTACATCGCTCTTCTATGGCGAACATTGGAGAGAGGCTGTAATAGTGCCTGAACGACGACAATAGGCTCACCCCCTATTACACCGAATTTCATAATGAGTGAAATGCGAGTGTTAATTCACCTCTGCCTAACCCTCTGGGGATAAAGGCGTGGTCGTATGTATTACATACTCATACTACATATTATATAGCCCACTTGATGGTCAACTCAGTGACCTATATGGTAAGCAGGTATAGTGGTCTATAAGTATCTCTTAGGGGAATGGAAACGATGAAAATGGATGACGTAAAACTCTAACAACCCGTATGTAAATTAACATTCTACTATTAAACTGTTAATTTTAAGAGAGAAAGTGTCTACTAACTAACTAATCAATGCAGTTATTATCTTTTAAAGAAATAAGAGAAGTAAAGCAATGTTTAGTAAAAAAAAAACTTTGGTTTTGTCTTATCTTTATCTCTAATTAATAAGATTCTCTTGCAAATGATGGCCCACAAATAAACTCCAATGAACCTCGTTATTAACAAGAAACACTAATTAAAGAATTCAAAAAAACTGCCACCTTTACAAAATATCTGCTCAAATAATAATCCAGTTTCGCAATCATTCAACCAAGACGGTCATTTATACCAAAAATTTACTTTTTCCTACCGCAGTATTTACACAACGTTCCAGCAAAAATTTAACCCTTCAGAGCCCTTTTAAATAGAAGGCAATTAAAAGTTTTTCACTTCGCTCTTCTCAACCCTTTGACGCAATCGACTTTTGGTCCACGTATTCGCTTTAACAATTTTTTTATGATTTCTTTCGTTACAGAAATTGACCTAATTAATGGTTGCAATTAAGTCATCTTAGGAAGAAAGTTTGTTTACAAACAACATACATTCCCAGTCTTCCTGGTCTCATGTAGCGTGTCTATCCAGACTAGCCACATTTCTCTTTTTCCATTGCGATTGTGGTTAGGTACCCACATAAAAAGAGCTCAGATTGCTATGAACGTGTGTAACACCAGTGGAGTCACATCCGTGCTGCCGACCCTGTAAGAACAGAGATTTTCTGTGCCTTCAGTGCATTCCCTGCCTTTGTATATATATTTATCATTTTTCCATTGTACACTTCTTTTAATTAGTAACATATCATCATTAATTAGAGTAGTAGTATGAGCTACTATATTAGTGATGACATTACTAGTAGCTAATCCCTTGGACGCAACACTTATGATATAACGGCATACATTAATGTCGACCGTGTATTAAGTAGGCTTTAATTCCGTAACAGTTTGTAGTCTATTGCGAGTCTTGTGCATGGATTAAACCCAAATTTAATTACCAATTTATTGTTCTAAGTTTGCTAATCTCGCCAACATTTTGGTCGACTTTCCAAAACTTAACAAATCCACAGCTAATTATAATCAATAGGCGATTACCAACACCTGATTCACTGATCTCAAACTTGCAGCGATTTAGTTAACAAATCGTCCAACTGTTCAACTATCAAGTGAGTGAATAGTAGCTAATTCTGAGCGGTCTCTCAATGGCCCCAGATCACCCCATTAGACGAATCCTAACCCACCCCATTCACTGGATTGATTATACGGTAATTCTCAGCTTTGAATAGACTTGCTATATAAATAAGTCATTGTCCAAGTTCTCAAGTTAGAGTTTTGTAGCTTTGCCATAAGTTAGTTTTAATTAGAACGAATGGTCACGAGAATACAAGAAAACAAGCAATGGAGTACCAGATTAGAAGTTTGTGAACAAAGAACTCGTGTTTGTCAATAGAACATTTAATTAGTATCGCAGACAGCTTTCTGTGTACAAGGTCCTGTTTGATTATTTTCTATTTGAAATGAGAATTGTTTTAAGAGGATTTCATCTCCATTTATTTTGTATTGCCATGGCCACGGCGCGGCACAAGAACATCGGTCTGTTCTATAATCACAGAGAGGCTTAGATGGTTCATACTCGACTTACAATTGCTCTAAAAGATAGATTACAAAGATTTCTTTACTAACTTAATATCCAAGTATGTCAAAACTGTAGAGTGGCACTAAATCTAACGCGGTTAAAACGGCCCAGTGCCGGGCACAAATTGCCTCGGTACGCCTTTCCCGTGCTCGCACAGTCCGGATCTATGATGATAAACGCTATGTGCAGGAACCGCAAGTTCTAGCTATCAATTAAGAGTTTCAAATTTTAAGTCTGCTCTAACTCCTGCGTGACTATCTTCAAGATAATGATGACGAATATGACGAAAAATTTGATTATACATCATACAATTTTCCCGCCCTATAAAGGTTCATGAGATCTTATTTAAGAAAAGCACAGTAATTTCGCACAAGTAGCACTCTTTTCGCATCCAGGATCAAAAGATGAGACAATTTGCAGCTCGTCGTTGCATAAACTACAAACTATAATCCTTAACCGGTACAGATAAGTTTTGAGTAGTATTCTTCGAAGACAACTCTGTAGAACGCCATAATAACATATTTATCATAGGGTTTTGTTTCGCGAAAAACCTGCGCATTGTTTAAGTCCGAGCACAATACCGCCGATGTATTGTAATGCTAATGTTATGTAAATGAGCTTGGCGCAGCGGGGATAGGAAATTATTAAAAAAGCCAGCCAAGTGCGAGTCGGACACGTAACTTAAGCTACTTAAACCATAATATATTTTGAATGCGTTGACTTAGAAGTTTGATTTTTGTACAGTTTGAAGACGTTACAGACTGAGTATGTGGTATGAATTTCAATTTGATACCTTCAAGCATTCCGGAGAAAAAGGTCCTGACAGACAGACAGACGGATAGACGGACTACGAAGTGATCCTAAAAAGGTGCCGCTTTTTTTTCTTTGAGGTACGGAACCCTAAAAAATAATACATCTCGAAATGAGTGCTGCAAAAGTTTGCTGAATTTATGAACATTTTCTCACATAATTTTTTTTTTCGTGAACTACCCGCCCGAGTTCATTTCATATCGTAACGTTGTTACGCGAGTGCGCGACCTCCTATTGACGGAATTTGATATTGTTTCTGAACAAATTCCTCTCTAACTTTTTGTTATAGTAGGAATTCTCGTGGTCGTAAATATTTTGTGGGACTTAATAAGAAATTATTTTGGAATTCCGACTTAGTGAGACCGTAGGAAAAATAGCAGACAGCTGTATTATATGGCAGCTAGTTGTGGAAATATCTACATTTGTTGGTTATCAATGCTAGTTTTATTATACAGTAAAAGCGCAATTTTACTTGTTATGTTAGCCAACCCAATTGGTTTCTTCTGTTAGGGAATTGGCAGTAGCAACGGGACAGTATAAAGACTTGGAATTCTCATATGACTTTAAAACTATTGCATTCCTTGATGTAGTGTTAACGGGAATCATTTATCAGCACACATTTTTGGAATGATAACACAGCTTAGGATGGTCAGGAGAAATTGAGAGAATTAACCTCCAGGGGCGGACATTCTACCTAGTGTACCTTTGTAATAGGTACAATTTTTTGATGTCCACGTCCACTCGAAGTAGATACAATGTTACGGATAACGAGATTAGAGAAAGTAGATTCAATAAAAACACCTCATACAAATTACTATGATGTTTATTCATATGTTTACATTTAGATTAAGGATGATATACAGCCTGTACGGGTATGTAGGTAGTATATTAGCTAGCGAAAATACTACAGATACATATATAAATGTCATATGATACGTTATTTGCGTATTGCACGCAGCAGACCCATGCCTAGCGCTTATTACGTGATCGAAAAATATGTTCAAATCCCAAAAAACTTACGTTTTACTAATTTTTTTTTTCTAATATCCGATCCAGTAACCAGCGCATACAAAAGCTCAATTATCTAAAGACTTATACGACCCTTAGATTAGGACAACTCACATTATTTTAATCAACACCATAGAGAACTACTACCAGAAGTTTTATACTTATTGCTGCAACGAATAATAGTAGGAGTATATAACATGTACAATTTTATGAATGGTGTTATGAGACATTTAGCGACATGATCTGGAACTCATCAAATACAACTATTCAAAACTATTTAATGACAGACTTGCTAAAATTATGTATTGGATTAGTTTCACAAATTAGTAACTAAAAGATTCCTGTTTTATTTAGATTAGATGCCTTTACACAGTAAAATATGCTTTACGTCTCATGACACAAACATGGCTATGCTCAGTAATACTTCGTATAAAATGTCTTTTATGACTAGTGACTATAAATTGTTTAAAAATTAATCGTTGTCAAATTTTTACAGCTTTACATATACGCTACCCGTAAACACTTATTTTTTACAATATTATATCTGTCTGAGTGATGACTAGATTATGTTTCGTTATAAATAAATTAATAATAAACATTCAGTCTTATTATGCGCAGATAAATTATAAATTAAGGTTAACTTACGTGGGAAACTTGAGCAAGAGATAATGTAAATACACTAAAAAGTTTATTATAACAAAAGAGGCATCAATAACATTACAAAACAGTATAACATTACGATTAATTTGCACATCGCTCTCGACGTCTCCGGCGGGGATACTGTTTTATTCGCTTCTTGCATACCTTAGTGAGTTACTATCTTTTTCGAGACATTATATCTGCCGTGATGGTTATTGTCAAATTGCTCGAGTAATCTTGTTTTTAATACGGAATTAATTATAAAAATTAACAAAAGATTATTTTTAATTAGAATGTTACTTCTTATCAAGAATACTGTCTCCATTTGATAAATTTATTGCACATTGATTATTTTTTTGAGCGATGTACACAAAATGAACATACAAGTTGACCTAAAACACAACTTCTCTAAATAACTTCTGCTTAGAAACATTCAGTTTCTCGGACTTTTTTTATCACATTTCACATTATTTTATGGTAAGTTGGTGTAGTTGGCTAGATCCTTTCCGTTTTTGTACATTGAGGTGATGATGGGATCGATGTTGTGATATTCCTTGCCGGAACGAGGCCGCAATGTGTTTGTTGGTTGTCGACTAAGCCTGGAAATAAATAAAAAATTTAGTATCATAACTCCTAAGGCATCTTGTGTTTTAGGTGCACGAAAACCTTAGATGTCTGTAAACTAGACAAGAAATATGTTTTTTTTTTAAATATATATATAGCACGTAATCCCTATTACGTGCTATATATATATTTTAAAAAAAAACATATATATATATATATATAAAACAGCCCACGAAATAGTTTTTGATTGATGGTACGTAGGCCCTTGCCTACGTACCATCAATCAAAAACTATTTCGTGGGCTGTTTATTTATCTATGGACAGACAAATTCATACTGAAGGATAGCTTCAGTCATTTCAAAAATTCCTCCCCATCGATCTCTACTGGTACCGTGCCCAAAAGGCTGGCGGCATTACCACGCTTGCGATGCCAATTCTTTCAGCGAGGTAAAGGCCTGCCCTATGGTCACGGGACGAGTAGATTCGTCGCTTCGCTATTTCTTTGAATAGCGAGCGCGTGCTTGGATCCCACAGACCCAACGTTTCGACTCCAAACACCTCAAAAATATAATTATCAGTTAAATTGGTGTATTTGTGCTGTTTGAGAGTCTCCACTGATGCAGAAGCAGCGCAAGTGCAGTCCATTGTACTTAGAAGTTGGGAAGACGCCAGGGTGCCGACGCAATTTGCACCTCACACCAAATGTCTACCCATCTTTATCAACGACATACCATCCGGTCTCTTCTCGTTAATATTGGCATGTTGGGCAAAATAATCCACGAAGTCCAAGGCTATCGACTACTTCTCCACAGAGACATCAATGCGGAGAACCACGCGGCGCACCCAAACCTAGGCAAGACGCAATGCGGTAGTTCTTGTATATTATATTTTTCTTTTCCGCCAATCACGCAGCGAAACTATCTGTAGTAACAAAACAGTTACAAAGTATCTTACAAGTACTTTTTAATATTTTAATACTTACCTCATCCCTGATTGCGTGTCGGAGGAGGAATGTGATGAGGTCATAGAGAGAGTTTCAATATAGTCAGACATGTCAGAAGTTCCGCTTGATGTACTATGAGTATCCATTACTCCTACAACAAAAAATAATGTGGTTAGATAGATAAACAACTAACATTACTTTTAGGATGACAAACAATTAAATGTATTAGATTTAAGAAAGAACAAAGTAGAAGAAGAAGTTATAACCTACCTTTAAACTGTTTCGGCGGGAGCACCGGCACTTCTGCTTCAGCAGACGAAGACTTTAGCGATGATCTAGGTAACTGCATCGGCATATCTCTCAAGAGATCAGAGGATTTTGACTTCCTCGGCAGTGAAGAGTGTACACAGCCAGACAAGCTCCCCCTCATCCTCTTGTGAACCATGTAGTGATACCTTGAATGACCAGAAGTCAGAGGCATTTCAAATTCATTAAACTCCGCTCCACCATGTTTCAATGAACAGCTTGATACGCCAGAATCATTCGAGCTTGAGGAGTCTCGGTTCCCTCCAGACTTACAAGGGACACTTGACGACCTTTTGATTTGAGCATTATCCATTAATTTATTTCTTAAGTGAGGTATTTCTTTCGAGGAACATTCCTCCGAAGTTTTGTTTTCTGAGCCGGAAGACTTGCAGTCGCAGCATTCTGGTTCGTCGTCGCAAGGTGTCGATGGCCGTCTATTTTCAATAGTCATATTTCTTAAAGTTTCTAGGGATGATGATGTTGCATGACTTCCTACACTGCTGTCGAATTCTTTTAGGTCTTCAAGTAGCCGCGCGGAGTCCACCGAACTGGATCGCTTTTGCAGTGCTTCTTTATTATTATTACCAAAAGTTTGTATCCTATTTTCACTACTAATTAATGTAGGTATGCTTAACGATTTTTCGATTTCCGCTCGGTGAACTTTGTGCATTGGATGTTTTAAGCTCTGAGACCAATTTGGATTCGGTGACATTGGAGTATAACCTGGATTAGGTCCGAGAGTTTTACTACAATAGTCATTCTTTCCTTCTTTTGCAGGTTCCATTAGTAAATATTCATCATTTTTACCTTTTTTAACATCTTGTTGTTTGCATGTTGATGATTGTGAATGCCCACATTTAGTGCATAGCTTACATTTTTTAGGCATTTTGTTTACAGCAAGATCTATATTTGCACTCAATGCATCTAGTTCAGTTTGTGTGACTCCCGCCTTTTTCAATAAATCCTTAGCATTTTCGTAATACTCTAAAGATAAAGCAAATTCTAAGTTTTCATAATTTGCGTAAGGACCTTCATATTCCTTATCTTCCTTAGGTTCAATATTTTGATAATTCGTAAAACGTGCTTCATTACCTATGTCATTTGCATCTCTTTCTGTACTAGCAGCACTTTGTCTATTTGTTTTCCGAGATACATCTACTGTCGCATAGATAGCCATCTCTTCTGACTTTTGATTAGTTAAAACTTCTGTATTAATTTGATCATTTGTTGTTCTTTTGCAATAAGGTAGACTTATCAGATTATTGGCCCAATTGGTCACTTTTTGACATGGGCATTCTACTGGTTGGAGACCTTCATCACATTCCACTATAACCGGTTTCTTTTTCGAGCCAAATTTAAGTAAGCATCCACAATTTTTCTTTAGTACTAAATTGCCCGGAGCTGAAGTTTTTGTTACTTGAAACAAATCATCTGCCAATGCTTGTTTTATTCTTTTTGGAGTATCATAATGGTCTGAATTGTCAATCTGCAAGAAAGAAAAATTTGGTTAGTATTTAAAGGTTATAAGTAAAAACCTAAAATACTTAATAGATAGAATATTCCATGATATTTACTTACTTCAACATGTTTTGTTTTGGGGACATCATAATTTTCATATGGACCAACTTTAGGGTTATTTGTTTTATGATTATCGTTTGCAGCACATGAGCAAGCTTGTACGGGTAACGGAGCAGGTGGCTTCTTTTGGTCTAGCTGAACAGGTTTTGGTGGTCGTTCTGGAGGTCTATCTTGACACTGACAACCTTCTAAAGTTTTTCTGATAGCCCTTGGAGTTAAGTACTCTGTACTATTTGAGGAATTTTCAGAACTGCTTTCTGCTACAGGTTCCATTGTCCAAGCTAGATTAAATGATGTACCAGGAGTTAGGGCTACAGTTGAAGAGCGTGATATGGCTCCAAGTTTTGTCAGACAATTGTTACATCGCTCTAATGTAACATGATCAGCTCCATTCCAAGGCAGACGGGAAGGTACTTCATCGTCTTCGTAATTTCGTCTTTCATCCGAAGGCCAATAGGGTGAAACTCCCCCACAATCTTCGCCAAAGAAGTTTTCTTCATATAACCCACTAGCCGTATCTGGTATGGATTGCTCCGTTGAGTTGAAATCAGATAGGCGAGTGCTTGGTCGTGTTTTATTACCTATAAAAAATTGTATTTGTTGTAATGGCTTTTGAAAACACAATACTTGTGAGACACAATGTCAAAAAAAATGTTCTGAAAGATTAAGTTTAATATAAACATTATCATCTTAATTTTGTTCCTAGTTGCATTCTAGATTTTAACCTCGAAGCCCGGAGTTTGCTACGCCTACTCCTTTTTTTAACTTGGCTTAAACCTCCTAACCTTGACAGAAAAGTCTGATGCCAGATCTTCGTCCGCTAAGTGTGGTTTGCAGGTGAGTTTTACTTGACCTTGAAAGTCTCAATGGGAACCTATACATCCCTATTTTATACAAAATTATTATTATTAAGATGAAGAATTAATGAAGTAATAATCACCAATACTCTTTCTAGATGTAGCTGGCGTACGTTGCCGAGACAAGTTGCCTTGAGCAGCCAGGTCAAAGGCATCTGTGATATCTTGTGCCTGGTCGGTGATCAGCATATGCAGTCCTTCGCCCTTGCCGCAGTGGGAGCCGCCTTCGAAACAAAATCTGCCTTCGACTACTCCATAGCGCCTGTAAAGTTTACAAAGGGTATTATTAGACTGACAACATTTTAGTACTAAAAGGGCTACCACGATTTCGGAAGCCGTAGTTACAATGTTAACTACTTTGTCTATGTATGTGACTGTGGCAGTTTAAAAAGAATAATCTTTTTATTCAGCTGGTGTACCGGTTAGTAGATGAGGTTGGTTCGGGCCCCCAAGATATTGAAGTAGCCCCCACACGCCGTATAAAGTATGCAATAAAGTATTTAAATATGAAAACAGGAAGTCTTATAAGAACTGCTCAATTTTGTTAGAAATTGAATGACTTCCTTGTATAAATTTCAGTATTCACAGTACCAGAAGTCAAAATTTGTGAACGAATAAAGCTACCACACATTTTTCTTATCCTAGAAGAAACCCACTTTGATAACTTCAGTGTGAATTGTCATATATGGCGCTCACTATAGAGCCATTTCTCCCTTTAGCGCCCGTGTATTTGAGTATTCCTATCTTACTTGCATTAGGATGAAGTGCAATTTCGTCGCGAGTGCATTACGTACGATATGTAGTTAGTAACTCGTACGCAGTTGTGGCCTAACATACTGTCACCACTGGAGGTTAGCATTACGGATTAGTTTTGTTAGAGTTAGTTGAACATTGTTTAGTAATTTGAACCACACTTACGACAGTTATATTGTGCAGGTTTAGTAGTCGTTTTGTAACTTATTTAGTGAATCATAGTAGTTACGACTTTTCAGATGTACTTAACATAATTATAACATATAAATAAAATAGATCTCCATCTTAAAGTTTAGATTTAACTATCGGGAAACAGTAGGGCACATCCACGGGTTATAGTGTATACCTACTATTATAACTTTTTTATAAATTTTTTATCATGAAAGAAAGAGTGAGACAGCGAGTTCTTAGTATAGAGAAAAATAATACATTTTACAAGTACATAAATATATTATTAATTAAATGCAAGGAACTACATTTAGTTCCCCTGACACAAAAGCCTTCCTTTGTGACCTCTGATCAGGCGAGGCCATTATACTCTAACACATACCGTATTGACATACCTATCAGCGTACGAACTTCAATTGCGCGATGCAGTGTTGGTAATTTCGTATAAGCCCAGCGTGCTATCACTAGATGGCGCTGGATTTATGGTTATATGGTCTTTCAATAACGTCTGAGCAATTGGGCAGTTTTATAGCTATCAAACTCATAGTAGACTGCATGTGGATCAGCTAATTGATACAATAATTACTATATTAATTGTGTACATATCGTAGAGGTAATACCTAAAATGTTTACTTACATAAACCCAACTCTAAGCATTGCGTGATTTAGTCATTTCCCTCAAAAATAAACAACAACGAAAAGAATTTCCTGTATCACAGTAACCCCAGCTCGCGCTCGCTGCACAAGATGGCGACCGGAAGCGTCGGCCATTAGCGCATGATGGCGTCCGCTCGTCGGTGAAACGCATAAAGACGTCACTACCGGTTTTATGCGCCAAGGATCACATAAACCAGTTTTACTATCATGATAATATCTTCAAATGTTGTTTCACTGTTCATTTTATTGCTTTATTTTATTCTAATTTAACTGTCCATTTACGTGAGTTCGTAAAACTATTATTTTCGAGTATCTTTCTACGTCCTCTTTTGCCAATCAAACAGTGTATTGTGCCTATTAACTGATCAACTACGTTTTAGTGGAACATAAGAAAGTTGATGAATTTACGTGACGTGTTTTGCTAAATACATATTCCAACTACTATTAATATAAAATGAAAAAGATATACCCAACTGAGATATTGTTTAGTTAATTTGTTGAGTTAATCTGGTTTTCTCAATTTATAAGATAAATAATATAGCCTAAGTTCTTCATAATACTTATTTTGTCTCCTTTAAATACTTCTCTACACATCGATCTTCACCCTCTTTAGATTTCGTAATAGAAGTTTAAATAACATAAACGAGTTGAACAATAAAAGTGTGATTTTACTATATACCTTAAATGCGCCAGCTCCCAGAGCCCCAACAAGCGTGGTGGTATTCCACTTGTGAGCGCAAATCGTCTGCCCTGAAGATGCAACCTTGCTGGACCAGCCGGCAACTTTTTCGATCCTCCACCACCAATCATTACTAGATACTCCTTTGAAGATCCCAGTTGACCTCCCACTTTCACTTGCCAGGCTATTAACCTCTCTCTTGTTTCAAATGCCAGAACTACCGTGACGTCTTGGCATATGATGGCGATAGTGTTCGACTCCTTATCAAGAGTGAAACCTGATTCAAAGCCCAGGAAGTGCTGGAGAGATAGGGAGGCTTTTGTTTGGCCTTTTTTGTAACGGTCTTTTGGATCTCGATAGAGTTGTAGATGAAGGCAGTCTGTAACAAAAAGAGAAAGGAAATAGTTAGGAACAGGTCCAATGCAACCAAATATTTTATACTATATGCCTCGAAATGATTCCAAAATCGAAAGATCACTTTGTTGTCCGTCTGTCCATCTGTTTATCTATCTGTCAAGACGTTTTTCTCAGGAATCAGCGGAGGTATCAAGTGGAAATTCATACTACATACTCAGGTCTATAACGTCTATAACTGTGCAAAACTTCTAAGTCAATGCATTCACAATACATTGCGGTTTATGTAGCTTAAGTTACGGAACCCTCGGTGCACGAGTCCGACTTACACTAGCCGCCTTTTTTTAAATACAATCAGTGATAATAAAAGGTAATTTCTGTAATATAGTGTAAATGAAATTAAATGGAGAAATATTTCATATCAATCAATCAATTAGTCCACTGCTGGACATAGGCCTCTCCCAATGTGCGCCATTTCTCTGATCCGCCAAATTTCATAACTAATTGTACTTAATACTATTGTAACGTAGGAAGTCCCATTAATTTTAAGACCAACATTGTATAAACTTATACTTGAGACAATAAACTTATATAAGTTATATTAAGATATTTTATTTCTATACACTCCTGTCCATACAAAGATTGCCTGG
Organism: Eilema griseolum; assembly: GCA_963662185.1. Lineage (NCBI taxonomy): Eukaryota > Metazoa > Arthropoda > Insecta > Lepidoptera > Erebidae > Eilema > Eilema griseolum. The sequence goes on from OY759247.1 coordinate 461,544, forward strand.
AAGAGATTGTTGTTTTGCAATAAGGCCGCCCATTGTACATTATTATGTATGAAATCCATGTTCATTTGTGTATTTTGGTGTACAAAAAAGAATATTTTTTATGTATTATTTATTGTATTTTTCCGTATGCGGCCTGATGAACTCATTATCAGTTTTCCACTAAACACTTCCAACCAGAGGTCTCATTACTTACTGTTAAGGACTGGCAACACAAAATAGCGTAACTAGAATAGAATAAGTTGTGCTGCAGATTTTTATATAATTTCATAGGCGCTTCTAATATGAATTAAGTAAATCAGTCTACGTATACAAATCAGTATTATATGAATTTCCCAAATGATGGCCCCATAAACAGAATTGCTTATAACTTCTAGTTCAATAATAAACTAGTTATGGCCCCGCCAAAACATAAGAATATACGGGTACGACAATATTAAAAGTTATGAAGAAACTCTGCGATCGTAAACTATCTAACAACAAGATACCCCTTTTTATCAGAGCCCGGTGCTTTGTCACCAAATATAGCTGATATCGGCGATGATTTGTGAAGTCCTCCCTTTACGATGATATTTTGTATGTCACGTACAGCACAGTTACACTTTTATGTAAGATTTGTCTTTCGTTGTCAAGATATTTGTGAGAGTATTGAGTAGATAGCAAAAACTGTCACTTTAAGCAGTAGTTACTCTCAAAATGCCAGCATATTTTTAACTTTTGGGATAGCAAATAAGCACTGTCAGCGTTAAAATGATCTTGACTACAAATACTACTACATATTTACTTTTTTTTTTTTTTTTTACGTGCGCTAAATCCCCACGGATACCTCCCCACCGGAGCCGGTGGAGGAGGTTATGTCGGACTCGAACCGACTAAAACGCACGCCGCCTGTGGGTCGTTTTGGTTGCCGAAGGTGAGGTTGACAGGCATATCCCTCGCACCCCGGCCGACCCAGGGCCATCTCTCACGATATGGCCCTCTTCTCGGGTGTGGGGACTACAGAGTCCCCAACTCGTCCCCGGAAACGGGGAGGCGCGCCACGCGCGCCACCGCCGCGGCCTGCTTCTGCCAGGGTGACAGGCGGCTTCACCTGTCACCCCCAGGCCGGCGCTCATGGGGGGCGGAGGTCGTTCATCGACCTCCGACGCCCGAGTTGCCTTCGTGCGCGGGCAGCTTGTCTTGCGATCCTTCGTCGCTCCCGCTGCCGCTCTCGCCCCGCCTCCTCCTTCACGAGCATTACTTGCTCGCAGAAGGAGGCGCCGGCCGCCCACGCATCCGCGCAGCGAACCATCGCCGCGAGCAAGGTGGAGAGCGTGAGAACCCTCACTCCCAGGGCCGCCACAAGCTCCCGCCTCGGCGTCTCCCACGCCGGACACTCGGTGAGCGTGTGCGGACCTGAGTCCTCGCTCGCGTCGCAGTGATACTACATATTTACTTACCTACATACGTACTACTACGACTACGAATAGTGGTATGGGTAATGGACTGCTGAGACGAGGTCTCGGGTTCGATCCCAGGTTTTACAATGGCACACATCAATGACTTTAGATAATTTCCGAAGTTATGTGTGTATTTATCGCAGGTTTATAAGTGGCCGGTAAAAAGCAATAGACTCGCCACCTATTACATTAGGACCTAGACATAAACTGGCAAAATGTGGTTGCCTACCCCTTCGGGGATATAGTCGTGAGTTTATGTACTAAGAATACTCAAAATTATCTTAAATTGTATAAAGAGCAGTCAAACTGTTTTATTGATTTAAATTATATAATTACTCAAACTAAAGGTGTGTACCAAATATCAGAATAAGCAGTCAACAGGAAGGGGGAGCTAAGGTATTAAGCTCATTTTGAGTACTTTGTTCGTCAAGATATATCTGATGCTGACAGTACAGAGTCCTATAATAGTAAACATTGCCAATACTTATGAAACGACCGGAAATCGACAGGCTCCAGTGACTGAATAGTAGTCGCATTCTCTCCTAATCCAACACTAAACCTTTTTATTTCTAATTATAAACATAAAATCTCCGTACCTTTTTTAGATAACGCTTGGACTTAAACGGAAATCCAACCATTTTTTTTAATAAAGTATACCTACGCAAGATAATGTAACCAAAACATCTATGTTTCATTATAAATGGAGGTAGGATACGGCGATATTTCCGTCCAATTGTGCAGTCTGACTGGGGAAGTACCTCTGAGTAACGGGAACCTACAGAATACCGCGGCCAAAATAATATCGTGTTGTGTTCCCGGCGGTTAGTAGGACAACCAGAACTCACTGGAGAGTTTTTTGTGCTGTCAGTGGGAAAACCAAAAGCTTGTCCTGCTTATTTATTTAATTATTGCTATTACAATGTTTTACACAAATTTTTATTATATTCTACACTGACGGCACAGAAACTCTCTGTGCTTACAGGGTCATAAGCGTCCTCTGGTGTTGCACACGTCCATAGGCCACGGTAACCACTTTCCATCGGGTATGCCTTGTGCTCGTCTGCCACATAAGTGATTTCAAACAAAGTAAAATATAAACACATCTGGGTATATTTTCTAAAACGAAATGAGTTCTAGAGCACTGGGAATAAAACGATAAATATTAAAACATTGTAATATTAGATTGAATTTAGGGAGACAAAACAAATGTATTCAGATTGTTTCATTAGCATTTATCTACAGATTCGAGGTGAGCCTGGAAAAATCCGCCTATATAATTTCAAGGTGACAGTCTGAAGGTTCGATTTTATGGTTCGGGCTGGTATTGCACCTTCTAAGAATGTTGCAAAGGTCAATTACAGGAATGATTCCATCAACGTAATTTAAAAGTGTATATTTGTAGATAGTTTGGACTTACCCTGTCACTGAATATACCCAAAGTATTGTAAGAAAGAGATAGAATGTTCGATCGCTAAGTCAGAGAATGCCAGAATCATACAGGCGCGCCGATTCCATTCCGGCTCAGTGCATTGGTATTTTCATTATCAAAGTGTATCTACATACAATATAATTGTGTGTTCACAAAAAAAAGATATGAAGAGTAGATATGTTCAATATCCATCTTTATACTTCTTCACAACTACTAATTAGTTAATGATATGGTCGTTGGATTCGTCTGTATTGTATTTCACTTTATCGATATCAAAAGAGAATAATTTGGCGTCTTTTTGATGCCAATTCCTACGTTCAATAGGACTGCCGGCGCCGTCAAAATTTACAGTTTTTGCAATAAATTAGAAAAGAAGCATAGATCTTTTAATTGAATTCGTACAAACTATATTTTAATTTATAAACAGAAGAGTAAGCGGTGGAGCGGTCGAAGACGCGGTGCCGCGGCCCTAGAGCGGCTAATTAATACAACTTCATCAACCGCAGCACAAGTTGACTTGTAGAAATACTTCCCTTAACGTTTCTTACTACTCTGAATTTCAATTACTTGACTTCCCGTTGCTCAGCGAGAAACTACTACAGCTTGAGTAGTGGAGTTTATTGAAAAGTATTTAAATTACTTTGACAAATATGTATAAATGTTAAAGTAATGGATGGCATCGGCAAAACTCGAAGGCATTATGTGATGACTGGTCAAGCGTGACTCGGATAAGAGTTCCATACTCGGCTAGATTAAGTGATAAACTGAACTTTGCTTTTGGAAAATTGGGGTAGATAACCCATATAACTTGCATCAAATTCAGGTGATAAGGAATAACCAAAGGCGGAATATAGGCAATGCATAAACAGATTATTAATATTATTTTTAAACTTTCGCGGTGTGAATTCATAATTATACTAAGTATCGGGACTTCTCGCGAATTATATTTTGGAACTTACTATTTCTGCCGACGTTTCGGATGCGTTGCAGCACCCGTGGTCACGACTTGACTAGTCTTCGAGCGTCGAGATGTATGCGGGGAACATTTTTTGAGCGCCTACCCACCATTACACTTATTATGAATGGTTAGGCTGGCGACACACCACACTCACTATGTCAGTTTTTAACGGCACTGTGTTTTTTGGCTTTAGTATCTTAATCACTGGATTCCACGTTCCGGATAGCTTGAATCCATCTTCCCTATTGAAATTTTTATATTTTTTTATTTCAATGGCTTCACGCACAATCCGTGAATAGTAGTGGCGATCAGTGGAGAGGACTTTGGGTTGATGAAGCTCAATCCAGTGATTGGTACCCGACTCAAGATGTTCTGCTACTGCCGATTTGTTGAACTGACGGTTTTTCACAGCTGCGATATGTTCTCTGACTCTCTCTGCAATGGTTCGCTTGGTCTGGCCTATGTAGGAACTACCGCAGCTGCAATCCACTTTATAAACACCCGGTGTTTGTAGAGGTATGACGTCCTTCGATGTTCGCACATATTTCGCTACTTTGGCGAACGGTTTAAAAATCGTCTTGATGGAAAACTTCCGTAAGCAAGTTCCGATTTTGTCCGTTACACCTTTCACATACGGCATGTATGCCGGTTGGCGGTCAACACCCAGCAACATCTTCCTCGGTGCACGTCGCGGCTTTCTAGCACTCGTACCATACCCGTTCACCTCAAGAACCTCCTGAACATGATCTAACTCCTGCTGTAGGTGCTCAGGGTCACACAGGTCATTAGCTCGCTTGATGAGCGTCGAACTTACGGATTTTAAGTGAAGTGGGTGATGATGCGAGGAGGCGTGCAGGTATCTATCTGTGTGAGTGGGTTTTCGATACACAGTGTGGGCCAAGGAGCCATCAGTTCTCACCATTAACTTTATGTCTAAAAAAGATAATGTTCTTTTGTTCTCAATCTCATACGTAAACTGTGTCTTCACATGTAATGAGTTGAGATACTCAGTAAAGCGAACCACCTGCTCCCTGTTGCCCTTGAATATACAAAATATATCATCTACGTACCTTTTCCATAGCCTAATTTGGGCGTGGGCGTTCTGAAACACCATTTCCTCCATATGTTCCATCCAGATATTAGCCACGACTGGTGCCAAAGGGCTGCCCATGGCGACGCCGTTTATCTGGAGGTAATTTTGACTATGGTAAAGGAAGCAGTTCCCTTCGAGGCAACTCTGCAGCAGTGTCGCATAACTATCCGGTAGACCATTATCCTTCAATTTAGTTCCAATAATCTGCAGACAGTCTTGTAATGGAACATTGGTAAATAACGACTCAACGTCAAAACTTACCAGAAGCTCATCTGGTTCCAATCTAACGTCTTTGATTATGTCCACAAAATGGCGAGAATCTTTCACAAAAGATGGTGTTTTTCCCACTAATGGCTGCAGTGCTTTAGCAATGTGTTTCGCTAGGTCGTAGGTTGGCGAGTCAATTTGACTTACGATTGGTCGCAGTGGCACATTGGGTTTATGCACTTTGGGCAAGCCGTACAATTTTGGTGGTTGTGTGATCTTAGGTCGGTGTAATTTTTCGAACTCATCCTTTGTGAAGTCCTCTTCGTGCTCCTTGATCAAATTACGTATTTTACGTGTTACTCTTGAAGTGGGATCATATTTAACACTCTTATACGTCTGTGTGTCTTCAAGTAGGTCTTGTATTTTTGCTTCGTAATCAGTTGTTTCCATTACTACGGTGGCATTCCCCTTGTCAGCTTTAAGTACCAGTACATTTTCATTATTCCGCAACGCAACCAAAGCCTCTCGCTCTTCGACGGTAACATTGCTTTTCGGAAGGCGAGCCTTCCGTAAGACATGGGCGACATCTTGTCGTAAGGTGTCCGCGTCACAAACTGGTATCCTGTTACGAGCGATTGCCTCCTCCACGCTACAGATAATGTTTTCATAAGGCACTTTTTTCGGGGTAAGAGCGTAATTCAATCCCTTTTGTAGTATACTTAAGGTTGGCTGGTCTAAGTCTATCTTTGACAAATTGATCACCGTATTGTTCAGTGTGTCACCGGCCTTATTTTGAGCATGATGTGTACTCTTGTGTAGGCGAGCTGTTAATTTGGCAAATTTCCTATCATGCGTGGTGCTGCATAGTTCATAGGTTCTCTCTGCTTGTTGGTATGAAATGCGATCCACCAATTCAAAGTCACTCCCGGTCAACCTTTTACTGCACTCCAAATGTAACACATATAACACTCTGTGCACTCTACTTAACTCCGCATAGTTGTTGTTGATTAATTGTCGTAGTAAACGACCACTCGCATGTCTTAGAATTTTATCGGAATACGCAATATCACTCCGCGGTTTGATACGAACCTAGCGAAACACATTGCTAAAGCACTGCAGCCATTAGTGGGAAAAACACCATCTTTTGTGAAAGATTCTCGCCATTTTGTGGACATAATCAAAGACGTTAGATTGGAACCAGATGAGCTTCTGGTAAGTTTTGACGTTGAGTCGTTATTTACCAATGTTCCATTACAAGACTGTCTGCAGATTATTGGAACTAAATTGAAGGATAATGGTCTACCGGATAGTTATGCGACACTGCTGCAGAGTTGCCTCGAAGGGAACTGCTTCCTTTACCATAGTCAAAATTACCTCCAGATAAACGGCGTCGCCATGGGCAGCCCTTTGGCACCAGTCGTGGCTAATATCTGGATGGAACATATGGAGGAAATGGTGTTTCAGAACGCCCACGCCCAAATTAGGCTATGGAAAAGGTACGTAGATGATATATTTTGTATATTCAAGGGCAACAGGGAGCAGGTGGTTCGCTTTACTGAGTATCTCAACTCATTACATGTGAAGACACAGTTTACGTATGAGATTGAGAACAAAAGAACATTATCTTTTTTAGACATAAAGTTAATGGTGAGAACTGATGGCTCCTTGGCCCACACTGTGTATCGAAAACCCACTCACACAGATAGATACCTGCACGCCTCCTCGCATCATCACCCACTTCACTTAAAATCCGTAAGTTCGACGCTCATCAAGCGAGCTAATGACCTGTGTGACCCTGAGCACCTACAGCAGGAGTTAGATCATGTTCAGGAGGTTCTTGAGGTGAACGGGTATGGTACGAGTGCTAGAAAGCCGCGACGTGCACCGAGGAAGATGTTGCTGGGTGTTGACCGCCAACCGGCATACATGCCGTATGTGAAAGGTGTAACGGACAAAATCGGAACTTGCTTACGGAAGTTTTCCATCAAGACGATTTTTAAACCGTTCGCCAAAGTAGCGAAATATGTGCGAACATCGAAGGACGTCATACCTCTACAAACACCGGGTGTTTATAAAGTGGATTGCAGCTGCGGTAGTTCCTACATAGGCCAGACCAAGCGAACCATTGCAGAGAGAGTCAGAGAACATATCGCAGCTGTGAAAAACCGTCAGTTCAACAAATCGGCAGTAGCAGAACATCTTGAGTCGGGTACCAATCACTGGATTGAGCTTCATCAACCCAAAGTCCTCTCCACTGATCGCCACTACTATTCACGGATTGTGCGTGAAGCCATTGAAATAAAAAAATATAAAAATTTCAATAGGGAAGATGGATTCAAGCTATCCGGAACGTGGAATCCAGTGATTAAGATACTAAAACCAAAAAACACAGTGCCGTTAAAAACTGACATAGTGAGTGTGGTGTGTCGCCAGCCTAACCATTCATAATAAGTGTAATGGTGGGTAGGCGCTCAAAAAATGTTCCCCGCATACATCTCGACGCTCGAAGACTAGTCAAGTCGTGACCACGGGTGCTGCAACGCATCCGAAACGTCGGCAGAAATAGTAAGTTCCAAAATATAATTCGCGAGAAGTCCCGATACTTAGTAAGATTATTAATAGATTAGTACAACAAGAATTTTAAGCTGTTTTATTAAATGTTTTCTAATTTGGATATTCAAGTAGAGGCAAAGATTTTTTTATATTGTGCGAAAAATCCCCACGGAGGTCCCTCACTGAAGGCGGTGGGGGAGGTGATGTCGAACTTGAAACAGTTGTTTCAACGCGCGCAACACGCAATCGCACGCCGTCATAGGATACCGGAGGTGAAGTTGCTGATTGCATATTCCTCGCACCCCGGCTGACACACAGCCTTCTCTTTCTAGCCGGCCCGCTTTGGGTGTGGGGACCACGGAGTAGAGGCAAAGACACTAAACACTAGCTACTATTTAATAAGATCAACTGAATTGAAAATGAACTGTAAGTTTCATCCTGACCTGTTTTAGTTTATTGAGTCGCAAAACTTTTTTTAGTTAAGTAAGTAAAGCCCCACCGTTGCCGTTCCGTAACCGTATCGCAATGTATTTTTGAGAACCTAATGTATGTAGGAATAAATATCTCAAAATGTTCAAGAGTTTGTGACAGGTATCTTGTAGTCTGTGATAATAGACCAAGGCAACGGTATACGCTTTTTTAACAAGCTGCTTAGTGAAATTAGGAATTTTTAGACTTTACGTAGCCTGCGGGGGCATTGATGTCGAACTCGAACCGACTAAAACCTTATAACATTTGTTGACGAAGGTAAAATTATCACTGTCATATCGCTTGCTGGCTGATCAAGGTTATCTGGCATAGCTTAGTGAAGGTATAATATTTTATCACTATAGTGATATAATATATATCATTATAAATAATAGTTATTGCCAGTATTCCCACTAATGAAACAAGAAGTGGGTAAACAAGTCTGACAAACAACCATTTTGCTGTCTTAATATAAATTAAACTGTAGACATAGCAGACTATTGAAATTTCATACGAAGCTTACACTGCTGAAATTACTAAGACAAGCCCTTAACAAACACACTCATTACACAATAAATTAATATGCTGTAAATAACTATTGTATATAAATGTAATCATAATTATAATAACTGTTCGGGACATTTCGCGATTAAAAGCATGGAATTTACTACTTTTGCTGCCGTGATCACGACTTGACTGACTTTCAAGCGTCGAGAGGTATGCGGGAAGCATTTTATGTGCGCCTACCCTCCTTTAAGATAATGAATATTTATATATATATAATGAATAGTAAAGTCTGGCGACACAACGCAATCACTATGTCAGTTTTTAACGGCACTGTGATTTTTGGTTTCAGTATCTTAATCACTGGTTTCCACGTCCCGGATAGTTTAAATCCATCTTCTCTATTGTAATTTTATTATTTTTTAATTTCAATAGCTTCACGCACAATCCGTGAATAGTAGTGGCGATCAGTGGAAAGTAATTTGGTTTGATAAAGTTCAATTCAGTGGTTGGTATCCGACTCAAAATGTTCTGATAATGCTTTATTAAACGTCGGCAAAAACAATAAGTTCCATGAATTAATTCATACCGCGATAATTTAATAATAACATTAATAAATGCAATGTTTGTAGAAACACATTGAATGCAGACCATTCATACCATTCCTGCCCGTGGTGCAAAACGACCCATTCAATAAGTATTATAAAATACAATTAAAAATATAATTGTTGGCGACCACCTGCTATCAAAATTGATTCAATCTTTTAGACAGCGGTCTGGTTTTTCCAAAAAAATTCTCTTCATTTTGAGACCGTACTCGATAAATATGAATGAAAAATAGAGTTTATAACACTCCCATTGCAGACAAGCATACGCCCCACCAAATAGAAAGTGGTACCGTGGCCTTGTAAGAACTTTTTAATGCCCTTCTTGAAGATCCCCATATAATATTGAAGTCGCTTGGAAAAACCACTTCAGGGAATTCAATTCACTGTTAAATATTGTTTCCAGTCGCAATGTGTTAACTAATTTAGATGAATATCCAAGAGACCTAGTGGCATTCCATTCATCCACTACTCGTCAGCGGACTGGGATGGACTTCGTGACTATTTTGCGTCCATCCCGTGGGTTGAGCACTGCTTTGAAGGTAAGAACCCATCGGATTGTGCTACTGCTGTCGCCGGTGAGATCGGTCTGGGTATGGAATACTATATCTCATACACCGATGTCACCGGTGACCGCGGGGTGCGCCCTTGGTTCGGGCGCGAGTGCGCGGAAGCTGTTGAACAAAAACAGTCTGCGTACCGCGCTTGGGTAAGGGCGCGCGCCACGCGCCATCCCAATCTGGGCCACTTCAAGGCGGCGTACAACAGAGCCACAAAGGTCTGTAGAAGGGCCTATGTCAGAGCGGATGCCCTGCGCATAGCGCGGCTTGGTCAAGAGCTAGTGATGCATCCCACGGGAAGCCGTGGCTACTGGCGACTGGCTAAAGCCGTGCAAGCCAACTTCTGTCAGCCTTCGCTGCCTCCGCTGCGTAACCCTGATGGATCCCTGGCCCATGAGCCGCAAGAGAAGGCAAATCTGCTGGCTAATCTCTTTGCGGCCAACTCCCAAATCGATGATTGTGGTACGCAGCCACCAACACTACCCGACAGTGACCACGCGATGCCTGATATCCATATCAGGCAACGCGATGTCCGTGCAGTGCTGCAATCACTCGATGTCCGGAAAGCCAGTGGTCCGGATGGTATTCCAGCGGTAGTTTTGAAAAAATGTGCAGCGGAGTTGTCTCCAATGCTTACGCGCCTGTACCGGCTATCCTACAGTTCGGGTACAGTGCCTTTGCCTTGGAAAGAGGCGAATGTTCAGCCGATTCCCAAGAAGGGGGATCGCTCGGAGCCAGCCAACTATCGACCCATAGCCGTCACCTCAGTGCTGTGCAAAGTGTTCGAACACATAATTAACAAACAGCTCATGCGGCACCTAGAGGATCACTCCTTAATTCATGACCGGCAATATGGCTTCAGACCGAAACGGTCAACGGGTGATCTTCTAGCATACGTTACCCATCTTTGGGGTGAGGCTATGGACAAGCACGGTGAGTCACTGGCAATTAGTCTTGACATCGCCAAAGCTTTCGATAGAGTCTGGCACAAATCGCTTCTTTCTAAGCTATCTGCCTTTGGTCTGCCTTCTAGGCTGTGCAACTGGGTTGCTAGCTTCCTGCAGGGGCGCCGTATTCGCGTCCTTTGTGACGGACGAGCTTCGGAGTTTCTGCAGGTTAATGCTGGCGTGCCCCAGGGGTCCGTCTTATCACCCACTCTCTTTCTTCTGCATATCAACGACATGCTGTCTACCGGCAATGTTCATTGTTATGCAGACGATAGCACTTTACATGGGAGTTATCATGGACATCCAGCGGCCAAGCAGTCAGATATCGCAGAGAAAAGGCAGCTTCTTGTCACTGAGCTTGACGGGGTCCTGAATCACATTTCTCAATGGGGCTCTGAGAACCTGGTTGAGTTCAATGCCAAGAAGACGCAGGCATGTGCGTTTACAGCAAAAGTATCTTCTTTCCTTCCCCTCCCCACTCTTCAAAGCACGCCACTGCCACTGCAGGACAATCTCAATATCCTAGGTATGGATGTTCGCTGCAACCTGAATAACAAAAACTACATCGAAAGCATCATCAAAACAGCCTCACGAAAACTCGGAGTCCTGAACAGAGTGAGACGATTTTTCACGCCGGAGCAGCGGTGTCTTCTATACAAGACACAAATTCGCTCCTGTGTGGAGTACTGCTCGCATCTCTGGGATGGTTCAGCAAAGTACTTACTAGATGCTCTCGACAGGTTGCAGCGACGTGCGGTCCGCATCATTGGGAATCCCGAGATCACGAACACCCTAGAACCTTTACAGCTGCGTAGAGATGTTGCGTCCATGGCTGTATTTTACCGTCTGTACCATGGGGAGTGTTCTGATGAGCTCTTCCAATTAGTCCCACCCTCCCCTTTCCTACACAGGACAACGCGTGCAGGTCTTAGATGTCATCCGCACACGGTGCAAAACATCCGATCAAGAACCAAGCGGTTCGGAGACTCTTTCCTCTGTCGCACCATTAAGGCCTGGAATTCATTACCAGCTCACGTGTTTCCTTCTTCCTACAGTCCCGGGTCCTTTAAGCGGGGCGTGAAAAAGCATATGATAAGGCCGTCAAGCTGAGTGTCACCATTGTCACACGGTATGTGTAAGTAATGGTGACCCTCTTTTCTGGGATTTTGCCTTCAGCTTACCATCAGGCAAGGCGAAGTCCAATTGACGTGTCCTATATAAAAAAAAAAAAAAATAATAATAATAAGATTTTGTTTTCAAGAAACTTCCATTTAAATGTTGGTAAGGCAAAACGATATAGATCAACAGCACAAATCACACACTGATGAGCTATCGTGTATAATGGAGCTGGAATTGGACTGCAATAAATACTTCGCACATTTAGCAGCGCATTTCACGGTGACGTCACACTCCAATTTGACGCGCCATTGGCTGGTGATCCTTTTATTACGTTGCTTTTAAAGTTCGTGACAGTATATATTATGTTCACAAACTTCAAAATTCAATTTCGGTTTCATATTTCAACATCTACATTTATACAAAACTTGTTTGTATAAATGTAGATCTTGAAATTACTACATTTCACACTTTCCTCTTTTTCTGCTTTTATATTTATGCTATATATTAATCATAAATATTATCTAACTGCCACAATAAATTTTAAATTTTCAGTGAGATTTTGTCAGTGGTGTCAGTGGTCCCAAAAGTAAATTAAATACTTATTACTTAATGCCACATAATAACTGTCAGAATATAACTGCCTAAACCGAATTTCTTCTTATAAAAAGCAACCCATTTTTTCTTCACGATTTCTTAGTCATATATAATCAGAGAGTGTTATTCCTACCTGTAAGGTAATACTTATTGCTTAAACATACCAAACACCGGTAGGAGTTCGCCAATTAATTCTTCACACAATGACACCGAGAGCACTCAAAGCACAAAATGTATTAAATAAAGTCCTCGTTATGTCGGCACCATGAATATCGGCACGCACACCATACAATGTGATCGTTACAGCGAAAAAATGTCCCGTTTTAATAACTCTGGTATGCGTATTGTATTTTATTTCGCATTTCGGTGTGTAATAAAGCTATGCGTATACATAGTTTTATGTAAGTGTGTTAAACAGAAGTCAACAAAAGGTTTAATTTGGACATTGAAATGGTTATTTCTGAAAGTCTCAAAATCAACAGGTTAAAAGTTAATAACGAAATTATTATCAAAAACGTAAAGTCTGCTCGAGATAGCAGTGATACACCGAAGTAATCCATTGACGAATTCCAAACTTGTTTCCATTACGAAACACCCTCGCTTTTTCCTCGGAGACTACCCGGTGAGTCGGCTTTGTCAAACTTTGGGAATACATTAGCTTTGCCGAGCGACAGCGCTGATAAATTCGACTCGACGTCCTTCCACATCTCAACGCCAGAAATTTCGTTCACAATTCTAAACAAACTTTCTATTACTCCTTCAGAACCTGCGCTTTAGAAATCGCCTGTACATAACAAGCGATGTATCGCAAACCCCGCATTTTCACGTAACCCTTTCAAACGGAAATTGGTGAGTGTAATTCGAGTTTTCGTTGCTTTGACACCGAACTCCGAAAGGGACTGTCTCCCTGTAATTGTGGATCGAGAGTTAAATTAAATCGCTCAAAGAAACGGTCTAGTTGCCAGGTAGACGGCCGGCCGGTACGAGGGATCCTATGAAAAATTCAGTAGTTTGCAAGTTTATTTTTTTATCTTGTTTTTCAATGGATAGGCGAGACCGGTCGAGATCGTTAAAGGGTTGGTCCTTTTGCTGCTATACTGAAAAATAAGAACAATATTTTGTTAACAAACACGACCTAAAACGTGGACAAGGTCCACGTTTGGGCTCAGATTGTTATTAGTGGCTTGGGGATATGGTGATGTTTTAGTACAGGTGAAATATACGAAACTGAATAGGGTTAGACAAATAAATAAGTATAAGAAAATACTGTACATATTTACTGATCCAAAATCACTTGAAATGGATTAAAATTTGAACAATCTACAGGATATCAATGTGATTAATAAATTGATGTCTGTTTAATTTACTTTGACATTCCTTTAGCTGTTAATTATACCAGTTCCTTGTGTGGCTAGTAAATTAGCGAATTATTTTACATCATACTATCAAAATTATTGAATGAAATCTAAAAGCATGTAGTATGCTAACTATTAAAATTTTCCTATCTCAATCGATTTGAATCCTGCCAAAAGGTATGAAATTAGTTCTTTTTTATGACCAATTAAAATACTTATATAAAATAATGAGATACAGCAGGCTGCTATGTATAAGTTCACTAAATAAGTTGGTAATATTCTAATTTCTGTCCCGCGTGGGCCAGATGAGTCATGGGAGTTTGTCAATCGCCTTTATAAGGTTTTATATTTGGACTACAGGAGATGAACCCCTTTTACCTATTTAGGTGTCCCACTCTGTTTGTTTTGGACATTGTTGCATCAACAAGTTGAGAGGCAGGAAGGGTTCCACACTTGCCTCATACATATGTAAAATTTTTGAGGAAAGATACACAACACTGATGTATTGGAGCTCGTGAGTCTGTGTATGCAGAGTTGTACTCTGATACTTGGATACAGACTGTACCACCCAACTCACTTGCCGGTTAGAGAGAAGAGTGAAGTACATATGTGACAGACTTTGGCCTTACGATCGATTACGAAGTCACGAGTTCGAACTTCGACTGTCACCGACGATGTGAACACACTTTAGCATAGCATTTGATAACTAGTAGGTTTTTTTTTATTTATTTATTATATATAAGTAAGCATAACAAATTCGTTCACAGACCTAGAAACATCTATTCCAATCCAGTATTATTTTATTTTTATTTTTTTTGGATTTCCAACGAGTGCCATTTTTTAAGCTTTTTAACAGGGGTCGTCAAGTAAAACATATCAGCAGCACACAATTACCATTATATTATATTTATTTGCGCAAGCAACAAATTAATACTCAATAAAAACAAAAGAACAAACATCCTTATTTTAATTAAGCCCATCCATCAACCAAATGACTTGAACAGAGCATTTTGACGAACAAAGTGGATCGCAAACAGGCCACCAGCGTACTCGGCGTACCGCTCGCAGTTTGCAATTATCATAAAAGCTCACGCTTACAAACAAATCGGCAAATACATCACAATTGCCCGCCGTGGCCCGCGTACCCTATTATTATTACCAAACGCTAGGGTCACCATTTTGTAGTAGGATTTCAATATTAGTACGAAGTGTACGAACTGCTCGGCAGCAGTTACAGCTTTATTAGGAGCTAGGTGTTGTCTGTAGCTTCGTCCGCGTGGATGTTTGATCAAACAAAACACAACTAGTCCATCGCAGTCCACTGCTGGATTAGGCCTCTCCACATGTTGGGAGGCTTTGGTCTACTGTTTCCACCCTGGCAAGACAGCCCGTCTTGCCAGGGTGTTAGTACAGGGTTTTATTTCAAGAGTTTCTTCTCTCGCAGTGATGCGTATTTTTCCGTTGGTCACCTCTTACAAACACCCTTCGGATGAGATGGGGGTACTTGTATTGTTTCTTCGTCACTACAGGGATAGTTTGATCCCGTTTTTGTGATCCATGGGAATCTATTCCAGGTATTACATTCTACATTACAGGTATTATATTTCAGGGTTACAGGTATAACTGTACCAAAATTCAGCCTATTCCGTTCAGCATTTAGAGCGTGATTGGATAAATAAATAAATACTAAATAAATAAATATTCTATAATATTCCACACAACGCTACCTAGACCCTTGGTTAGCATAGCTTGTAACTAGCTTGTGTTATGGAATCTACAGTGCGGACAAACATATTTAGATTCTTTTTTTCTGTAAATACATACATATTATGCATATAAACTTGTTGTTTATATGCATACCATGTATATGCAAATATACATATTCATGCATACTATATATTATATTTGCACTGAGCGGGAATCAAACCTGCACCCCTGCGGCGAACGTTCTACCGCTACGCCACAGAAGCCGTCAAACAAGCCGCCAAAGATGTTGTTCACACACATAATATTGTAGGATAACATAAAATTTTCGTGTACAAAACTTACCATTACTTACTTATCTACAAATTAATAGATTTCTAAAATACATGAATCTAAAAATATAAGTAGGTAAGTACCTATGTATGCTTTTTTTTTTACGTTCGCAAAATCCCCACGGATACCCCCCCACCGGAGCCGGTGGAAGAGGCTATGTCGGACTCGAACCGAATAAAATGCACGCCGCCTGTGGGTAGTTTTTGGTGGCCGAAGGCGAGGTATATCCGCACCCCGGCCGACCCAGGGCCAACTCTTACGATCTGGCCCTCATCTCGGGTGTGGGGACTACAGAGTCCCCAACTCGTCCCCGGTAACGGGGAGGCGCGCGAGGTGCGACGCCACCGCGGCCTGCTTCTGCCAGGGTGACAGGCGGCTCCGCCTGTCACCCCCAGGCCTGCGCTCATGGGGGCCGGTGGTCGTTAATCGACCTCCGACGCCAGAGGTTGCTCACTGAAGGAGGCGCTGAGTACGTATGTATGCTACTAACAAGAAGTAAGACTAATTTCGACTTAATTTCTACATCTTAGCGTTAATCTCAGTCGTATCCGAAGCTTGCATCATAAGTATATTTTGTAACACACTGCGCAGAATGCAAATTAAAAATTACTCGGGAATATTTGACTAAATTATAATCTCTAATTTTACTTTCAACTTCATTAGGATCAACCCTACAGATATTTCGCAATTCGTTAATACATTGGTCGTGTTTGACGTATAATTACAACGCTCGCGTATCGAGCACATTCCCTGTTATATTAAATAGATCATGTGGCAATTAGAACAATGTTTGCAATGTGCTCTTGTTGGTAATTTTAATATTGACCATGTAAAGGGTTAATTAAAATTTCTCTCCGCATGCTATTTTTTTTTATCCAGCTCCGTGACGCGTGAAGAGTAATGTGTATAATACTCCTATATTTTTATTTCTTGTAGCACTGCAGTAGAAATGGCGATCTAATAAATAAATTCTACAACATTCTACACAACGCTATCTACACCCATGGTAAGCATGGCTTAACTAGTTTGTGTTATGGAATCTAGAGAATACTTAGATACTTTTTTTATAAATACATACATATTATACATAGAAACACCTAGAGCAATGCAAATATACATATTCGTGCATACAAATATTTGCACTGAGCAGAAATCGAAACCCGCGCCTCCTACGTAGCAGTCAAACGCTCTACCGCTACGCCACAGAGGCCGATATTGTTTCATTTCAATCTTTTATTTATATAAAACACGTCAATACGACTTCACCTCATCCGAAAGTATTCTCAAAATCAAAACAGTAAGTACTTCGTACTCTTAGGAAAAGAAAATTGAATAAGGTCTATGTACACTCGAGAGCAATGAATCCGGGTCACTTAAAGAATGTTAAAAATCTCGGAAACTAAAAATGATAGGTTAATGCAATAAATTGTATTTAATAGACAATGTAATACTCCTTAAATGAAAGTAAAAAAAATATGAGTCACCATACATTTTATTAACACAAAATTACATAAAGAAAAAAACTGCTGATCTCTCCTTAAAACAAAAATAGGAAACATGAAATTTTTGAACTTTATTACGATTTTCTTGAATTTTAATACTTCGTATTGCCTCCTCGTGCTTCCATTACTGCGTTTACGCGGTTTGGCATACTGTACACCAAGTTCCTTATACGATTTTGGGGAATATTCTCCCATTCCTCTGTGAGAGCAATTTTGAGCTCACGAAGCGTGATTGGGGGAGGGTTTCGTTGTTTTACGCATCTGCCTAGCTCGTCCCAAGCATGCTCGATCGGGTTGATATCCGGGCTGCGCGCTGGCCACTCCATACGAGTAATGTTCATCTCTTGAAGGTAGTCATTCACAATCCTACCTGTATGAGGTCTGGCATTGTCATGCATAAATATAGCATCCTCACCTAAATTGACCATAAATGGACCAACGTGATCATTGAGGATTTCTTCCACATATCTTACGCTAGTTAAAGAGCCGTTTTCTATGATCACCAGCTCTGTGCGACTTTCAGAAGAAATTCCGGCCCACACAAGTACAGACCCACCACCGTAGGCTACTTTTTCTTCGATGCATGCTTGCTTGAATCTTTCCCCTGGTCTTCGATACACTCTGTGTCTTCCATCGTGCTTGTAGAGCATAAATTTTGATTCGTCGGAGAACATAACTTTTGACCAATCTTCAATACTCCAATTTACGTGGCTCTGGGCATAACTTAGTCTCGAAATACGATGCCCACGCTCCAGTTTAGGGCCGTTTGCAGGTCTAAGGGGTTTTAAGTTAGATTCAGCAAGCCGACGTCTTACTGTCCATGCACTTGGGTTACTTCCTCCGAGGCGTCGAAACTGATTGGTGAGTTCAGTTCCTGTGAGAAAGCGATTTCGAAGCATGGTGTTCACCAAGTATCGGTCTTCTCGTGCTGTGGTACACCTGGTTCTGCCCGTTCCTGGTCTGCGTAGGTTAGAACCAGTTTCTTCGTAACGTCGGAGAACTCTTTGTACTGTGTAATAATTAAATAATATGTGTTATTACAAAGTAAAAAAAAATTGGTTCGCAAGCGTCAGATGTAATAATAAAAAATATGTGTCATATGACAATGAAAGAAGTAAGTGTGTAATCTCCTATTTAAAAGAAATATAAATAAAATTGGTTTGTAAGTACATTACCATAAAAGTTCGGGCGCCTTGGAGATACACATGCCTAAGATAATCAGCGGATATTGGAAACTTTTAATCTTCCGGAGGTGAGCTAAATGAAACCAAACTGTGAGGTTTAAGGTTTTATTGTCCACTCCAGTGTGCATTTAGAAATAGTTGCAAGGATACATTCCTAATGTATATCTAACCTTAAATTTAAAATTAGAGTTTTATAAGCTAGGTCAAAATGATCTTATGTCAATATGATTCTATGTCACCAATGCATTTTTAGGTTATTTTGAAGATTAGATTTAAAATATAATTAAAGTAAGCTCACGGCATCCCTCGGCGAGTATATGTAAACACAGCAGCGGGAAAGCTCGTAGCAGGCGAAGTTTTCAGTTTAAGCCCATGCGGTACACCCAGGTTTGAGGCGAAAAGTCCAAACCCTCCATAAAGAAATGCAGATGTCCGAAGACAAAGGTCCAAAGAAAAAGTCCAAAGGAAAAAGAAAAAGCAAAGACAAAGGCGGTTCCAATTGGAAACCTGTAACAAAATTGCATGTCATTAGAACAAACTCCCATATGGGCACAAGGTCCTAATTTTTTATAAATTTGTGCAACTTACCGCCCCAATTTGCTGGAACAATGCCAATAGCAAAAGAAATCATAATATTTTCAGATTAAGAGCTGAAACAATAGAATTTCAACAATCATTTTTCAAATCAGGAGCGTGGCGAATTTCCAATAAAGTGAATCTTATTAAAAAATGACAACTCACCAGAAATAAACTATAATTCCACAAGAGGATAGTTGTGAGGACACAAACTATTATCCTTTAGGCCAAAATACTCTCATCCTTATGAGATTTACTGAAACTAAGTTACGAAGCCATGAACATCGACCATCCAGTCTCCACGCCAGGAAGAAAGGTGCCTTGACAGGTGTACGTCAAAATGTCATTCACTCCGCGTCCGAAACTTTTCGTTCAAAAATAGAATTAAAACCGGTGTGACGACGTTCGCAGAGCGCGTCGTTACATTACATCCCTCCCCAAAAAGAAAAAAGAAAGAAGGAAACTTCCTTTTCTAATGAAAATTATGAGAGTCCAGAACAAAATTCCAAAAAACCTCAAAAGACAAAATGTCATGCAACATTTTTCAATAAACAAAAAAGGCAATGCGAAAGCATCTTGCATTGGGTATTGCAGAAATAATTATAAATTAAAGAATGGGAAAGCATTCCTAAAAATCAAAGAATGTGAAAACACTCGAAAAGTAAAGAATTAAGTTGAAAAAGAATTTCCAGTTTCAAATGGAAACAAAGGACACTATCCAACTTAATGGAATAACCGAAACCAAACTCAGAAAAGAGTAAAATCTTATTTCAACACAAAAGTGAAAATAAATCCTTCAATAAAACAAATTAAACAATCCCTACTCAATTCCATTCCAGATATCGATTAGGCAACCAACGCCGTCGAATCTAATCCTTGATCTTAACCAGCCTTCTAGCATCAATACAAAAGTGCGGTTGAGCTCCTACGCCACCGACTCTATACCAGCTATTCCTGAAACAAAAATATGAAACTAACAAGATATCGGTTAAGCACCAACGCTGCCGAATCTGAAAGAAAATCGGTAAAAACAATGAAGTTTTCCCACTGTCGGTTAGGTTGAAAAGCCGCCGACTTCAAATTCCTATTCCAACATCCAAAACGTCGAAACAAAATCACAACAAAAGTGTCGTAATAATATATTTATAAGCATTGTGATCGGCATAACACCACCAACTTTCCGAGCACAAGCAAAATATAAAGAAAATATGACAATTGTGACCAGTACAACACCACTGACTTTCTGAGCACAACCGCATAAGAAAAGTATGACATTTGCGACCGGCACAACACCACCGACATCCCGTGCGCAAAGCATAAAAAATGTAACAATGTGTATAAAAACACAATCGTACAAAAAGAGAAAAACGACAATTACGACCGGCTCAACACCACCAGCTTCCCGTGCGCAAAGCGTAAGGTGTGACTATGTGTATGAAACACAATAGCACAAAAAATTGTAAAGTCCAGTAAGACACAAGTTTCCCAAAAAATGGTATAACAAGGTGTGTAAAAAATGCATAAAATGCGTCCAATCCGAGAATCTTAATACTAAGAA
Source organism: Eilema griseolum (assembly GCA_963662185.1). Classification (NCBI taxonomy): domain Eukaryota; kingdom Metazoa; phylum Arthropoda; class Insecta; order Lepidoptera; family Erebidae; genus Eilema; species Eilema griseolum. Next base: position 482,229 of record OY759247.1, read on the forward strand.
AATAACCCAGAACTGTACAAAAATAAAGTTCAAGAAACTTAATTTTCCATTCCCTAAGTGAGTGGAAATAAGTCAAGTGAATTTAATGTAGAAAATGAATATTAAATTTCACTCCTATATTAGAGTAGAAACTAAATTCCTAAATTTGTACAAAATATACAATATTAAATATACAAGTGTATAAAAATATATACAGGAAAATAATCCTATACAACAAAGATAAATAAAAATATAAGATCTTTTGATGTGGAACAATTTGTTAATATGGAGTAGAGTTACACAATAACAAGTCCTAAAATGACCTAAGTTATTTTTGAAGGAAACTAAAATTGAAATTAATAAATTGTTGTGAAGTTCCTAACATACATCTCCTTTCAAAATCCCTTAGCCTCACAAACATCACCTTACAATGGGATTATACTTCAAACAAAGTACCAAAGACAAAGATAGACATTGTCAAAACAAGAATAATTTTAATATTTAATTATGTCTTTAATATGATAACGACCAGTATAGTTTTTATTAAGGTCTTTTAAAACATAAACATTAGAGGAAATTTTATCTATTATTTCACTCTTAACAAACTTAGGTGCTAACTTAGCCGAAAAGAATGCAGGAGCATTAGACTGCACAAAACTTCTCCTCCACACTATATTTCCCACTTCAAAAGAAATGACCTTCCTTCCTATATTATAATAACGCGCATTACGCTTATAAGCTTTAAGCAATGAAGCTTGAACTTTTATAAAAATATCACTAAGTGATTTAAGTGAAAAAGCAAATGAAGACCTATCAACAACATCAAGTTGATTGAGGTTATCAAAAGAATTACTAAAACGGTGCAATGAAGCATCAAAAATAAGTTCTCTACCGAACATGAGACAATTAGGAGTGAAATCTGTAGCTAGATTCACACTACTATTTAAAGCTAATTGAACATGAGGCAAATATTTTGACCAAGTTCTATGATCATCTTTAACAAAACAAGAAATACATGTTTCGACTGTTTTGTTATATCTCTCTACAGGATTATTTTGAGGTGTATATAAAGTATTATAAAATATTTTACTAATATTATAACTTTTTAGAAAATCTACAAATTGCTTAGCTGTAAGTTGGCTTCCATTATCACAAACAAAAATTTTAGGTGTTCCAAACTTAAGAAATATTTCTTTTTCAAGTATCCCACAAATTACTTTAGTGGTAGCACTAGTCATAGGAAATATCCAACAATATTTTGTAAAAACATCTATGATTGAAAGTATATACTTATGGCCAGAATAAGCTTTTGGAAGAGTTCCAATAATATCAATAGAAAGCATTAACATTGGTTTATCAACTTTCTTAGGATTAACCATAATTCCATGAGGTGGATTAGTAGAAGATTTATAAGCTTTACAAGTATCACAAGAAGAAATGTATTTTTGAACATCAATAAACATACCTTTCCAAAAATAATGTATTTTTAATTTATTTAAAGTTTTATGAATTCCTAAATGTCCCGAATTAACATCATCATGATTAGATTCAACAGTGTCCAAGATGTGTTCTTTTTGTTTAGCAGGACTAAGGGGCCAATAACGTTGTTTAAAAGGTTCACCAGTAACATTAATTTTATGTTTAACTAAATGAGTAAGACCTAAGCCTCTCTTTTCATAAGAAATATTTTCAAAAAGTGAAATAATTTTATTTAACTCGTGTTTCTCAGAAGGAGAAAGTTCAGAAACAGAAGTAACTGCATTTACACAAGTAGTGGATTCATATTCAAAAGTAATATTATTCCATAAGTCTTTAGCAAGATTAAATTTCAACCAAAAGTCAAATCCCAAAATAATTGAAGGTTTAAAAGAAGGTATTATCAAAAAATCTACATTTTTAGTTAAGTTATCACAAGTGATAGGTAAAACCATAGTTCCAATAACATTGTGTGCAGAACCATCAGCAGTAACAGCGTTACCTTTATAAGGTTTAAATTTATAACCTAATTGCAAAAATGTTTGATGAATATTAGAACCGAGTACACAACTACAAGCTCCACTATCTAACAAACCTGAATAAAATTTATTATTAATATTAAATTTTAAATAAGGTCTAGTGTCTTTATGTTTAACAAACAAAACAGGAGCAGCCCTGATATTATTAAAGAAAACTTTCAAATAATCCAACCATTCATTAAATTCTTTCTTACAAGTGGCTTCATTCGGAGCATTGCTAAATTTTTTCAACATCGAGTCACCAGAAGTTTTATCAAAAACTAGGGCTCGATGGGACCTGATACGTTTTTTGACTGAACAGTATTTGAATTACAAACTTCGCAATTCCTCGTAGTGACGCCAAGCTTGTGACATTTAAAACAAATTACACCTGGAAATGTAGGGCAATTTTTATAAGAATGTCCAGAGGACTTACATTTTAAACAAGTTAAATCATCTGATTTAACAGCACTAATTTGAGCAGAATATTTTTCCCTTTTAATACTTTTATTCTCACTCTAGTTCTTTCTTGACACAAAATTCTCTAATTCCCTGCTGAGGTTAATAAATTCGTCGATAGAAGAAATAGTTCTACCAAACACAAAAGGTGTGTAAACATTCAACATGTTATGCCTAATAACAGTTATGAGGGTAGCATCAAAAACAGGCATAGACAAACGGCTAGCCATATCCATTATGTCTGTAATAAAATCTGGTAATGACTCAGTTATCTTTTGTTTACGAGTACGGAGTTCATGTTCCAAATGATAATCAAATTCAACTCTATCAAAACGTTTCAACAACGCAGCCTTCAAATCCTGCCAAGAAGCAATACGAATACGAACACTACGAAACCATTTAAGCGCAGTGCCTGACAAAAGATCAGAGAATGAACTAACCAAAAAATATTCATTAAAATTTTTAAACAAGAAATATTCTTCCACTTGAGTAATAAATTCCCTAACGCACGATTTACCATCATACAAAAGCTTACTTCGTTTTAAATCAGGCAACTTAGTAACAGAAGGCAAGTTTTTCTTCAAATTATCATTCAATAAAACATTCATCATATTAAATGAAGATGCGGCTCTCAGACTATGATCACCAGCTCCTCGACTATTCGAAAATGGATCAACAACTTCAGATAAATCAGCCATGACATGAGTAAAAGTACCAACTGGAACACCACCAACAATATTCTCAAACAAAGGCGGGACCTGTATTTCCTTATCCATGTTTGATTTATAAAAGGATGTGAAAATCTAACAAAAAGTTGTATCAAATACACTATAAGTTTCTAATTAAAGTATCAATTAAAGTTTCTAATTAAAGTCAATTAAATTATGAATGAAGTTAATTGCATTGATAGCAAAACGCTAAACTCAAAAGTCAACAAACTCATAGAATGGAATGTTATTGTTGCAAAAGTTATTTAGGTCAAATGCCTATAAAGATAAAAATGCATTAGTGATTCACAAAATAAATTATTTATGTCTACTTAAGGTAAACAGCAAATATTCAAATATTACTATGTTTTCACACATGTGAATAAAGGTTAAGAACTAATAATTATATAATATTACTAAGTGGAAAATCTTACCTGTAATAAACAAAAGCTATACAAGATAAAACAACCATATTATACAAATTGAAACATTCACCTGTAATTGAGAGATACAAACAATAGTACTAACTTGTAGTATGATTAGTTTTGCAAAGTAAACAATAACAAAGATTTACTGTAATACACAGTTATGTAACAGTAGAATACATGAAGAAAACACTGTTCTTAACATGATAAGGTAAAAAATAATGCAAAGGTGACAAGGAATAAAGATATATGCACACTGTCATGTCCCTGTTCGCGAGTGCCAATTGTAACAATTAAAACATATGTGTTATTACAAAGTAAAAAAAAATTGGTTCGCAAGCGTCAGATGTAATAATAAAAAATATGTGTCATATGACAATGAAAGAAGTAAGTGTGTAATCTCCTATTTAAAAGAAATATAAATAAAATTGGTTTGTAAGTACATTACCATAAAAGTTCGGGCGCCTTGGAGATACACATGCCTAAGATAATCAGCGGATATTGGAAACTTTTAATCTTCCGGAGGTGAGCTAAATGAAACCAAACTGTGAGGTTTAAGGTTTTATTGTCCACTCCAGTGTGCATTTAGAAATAGTTGCAAGGATACATTCCTAATGTATATCTAACCTTAAATTTAAAATTAGAGTTTTATAAGCTAGGTCAAAATGATCTTATGTCAATATGATTCTATGTCACCAATGCATTTTTAGGTTATTTTGAAGATTAGATTTAAAATATAATTAAAGTAAGCTCACGGCATCCCTCGGCGAGTATATGTAAACACAGCAGCGGGAAAGCTCGTAGCAGGCGAAGTTTTCAGTTTAAGCCCATGCGGTACACCCAGGTTTGAGGCGAAAAGTCCAAACCCTCCATAAAGAAATGCAGATGTCCGAAGACAAAGGTCCAAAGAAAAAGTCCAAAGGAAAAAGAAAAAGCAAAGACAAAGGCGGTTCCAATTGGAAACCTGTAACAAAATTGCATGTCATTAGAACAAACTCCCATATGGGCACGAGGTCCTAATTTTTTATAAATTTGTGCAACTTACCGCCCCAATTTGCTGGAACAATGCCAATAGCAAAAGAAATCATAATATTTTCAGATTAAGAGCTGAAACAATAGAATTTCAACAATCATTTTTCAAATCAGGAGCGTGGCGAATTTCCAATAAAGTGAATCTTATTAAAAAATGACAACTCACCAGAAATAAACTTGTAGTCGGGATGGAGCCAATAAGGAGCCAGGTGTAATTGTCACATTCCTTTTAATGATTAATTTCACAATTTTAGGAACAAATAAACTTAATTATTAAGACAATGATTATAATTCGTGTAGTACGTTGGCGTTCGTTTCTCCGACTCACCGAGCCGGTCGCGCGGGCCTGTGATTGGCTAGCGCTATGGGCGCGTTCGTAAATTAGTAGACGGAGAATAACGTCTCGGCGCCCTACCGCGTGTATTACGGAGAGGGAGTTTAGGATTATCCGCTACATACTCCCCCTCGGGTTCGATAAAGCGTCCTCGCTCAAGAACCCGTTCGTTTGAGATAGAAACAGGCTCTGGAACCCGTTCAGGTGAAATGGAAACAGGCTTAATCTGACGAGGGCGGCCTCGGTTACGTTTGGGCATGACCGGTAGAGAAACCTCGTTCCTTTTAACAAATGACGTAAGTTGTGACGCGTGAAATTTACCTATGATGTCGTTAGGATTATCAAGTTTAGAAAGAATGTAAGTAGTAGGACTCGCTACCTTAATTATTGTATAAGGACCATCTCTTTTTGGTACAAATTTAGCTGAAATCCCTTTTGCAGCGTTACTTAATACGTGCGATTTAACTAACACTTGGTCATTGACATGAAACTCTTCAATTTTACGATTTTTATCCGCGTATTCTTTACGTCTATCCTGTTCCTTCTCTACTCTATCTCGAATTGAAATTAAAGAATTCAAGAAACTCTTTAAATAAGGAGTAATCTGGGGTACAAAATTATCTTTCTCTAGGACTGTCCTGATGTCAAGATTGACTTCGATAGGTGAACGGAGATCCCTAGCAAAGGTGAGAAATGCGGGCGAGACACCAGTTGTATTACACATAGCTGAGTTCATAGCGAAACGAACCGACGGTAGGTGTTTGGGCCATGAGTTATGCTTGGTGTCAACTATCTGAGCCAGCTGTACCTTAAGGTCTCTATTTTTACGTTCAGCCGGATTTGCTTCCGGGTGGTATAAGGGTAACAGATCCTGTTGAATCCCCAGGATAAACATGCATTGTTGCATAACAGATGAGACGAACTGTACTCCATTATCGGAGACGACACGACGCGGTAGGCCATACCTGAGGAAATATTCCTCTATCAGTGTTCGGGCACAGACTTCTGCCGTGGCGTCAACAAGAGCAAAGAGCTCGACCCACCGAGTAGCTGTGTCCTCAACCAACAATATGTATTTCTCCCCCTTTTCTCCAGATGGGAGCGGGCCAAATAAGTCAACTGCTATAACTTCACCTCTTTGTTGCAAAACTGGTGTTTGCAAGAGGCCTGATGGCTTTACATTTGACGACTTATACCGCTGGCATGTAGGGCAAGACTTAATAAAATCAGCCACAAGACGTCTCATACCAGTGAAAAAAAAACCGTTGTGAAAGTCTATGTAACGTTCTATCGATGCCTTGATGACCAGCAATAGGAGTGTCATGGCATTCCTGCAGGACATCGAGTCTTAAACTCACAGGAAGTACGAGCTGTGGTTCTTCAACATCGACGTCAGGATTATACCTATAAAGAACTCCTTGTTGCATGAAGTAACCTCGCTCAGACCAGCGTTTGTCTTCAAGAGCATCATTACTTTCAAGACTACTAATAATTTTCCTCAGTTCCGAGTCATCTAACTGAGCTTGGCGAAGATCAGCAGGACTTCTCGAAGGTAAGTCTACAATGACTGAGCAAATCCCGCACTGATCCTTACTATCTTCTTCGCAGGTAGGACGACTCAAAGTGTCAGCGACAACATTAGCTTTACCAGGAGTGTATTCAAAGCGAATATTAAACTCTTGCAACTTTAAAGCCCATCGCACGAGTCTACCTGAAGGCGATTTTAAACTTAATAACCACTTAAGAGGTTGATGGTCACTACTAACAACAATTTCATGACCCTCAATGTAACCTCTGAAGCGTTCAACAGACCAGACTACCGCTAGAGCTTCTCTTTCAGTAGTACTGTAGTTGCGTTCGGCGGGGTTAAGGAGACGGCTCGCATACTCAATTGGCCGTTCATTGTTTCCTTCGCCCTGCAGCAAGACGGCACCTAAGGCGTAATTGCTAGCATCCGTACGTAATACAAATGGTTTGCTGTAATCAGCTTGGATTAAAATGGGAGCAGACGTTAAACTCTTTTTGAGCTCTTGAAACGACTGTTTCTGCTCATTACCCCACTTCCAAGGTTGATTCTTTTTCAGAAGACGTGTTAGTGGTTCAGCGACTTTCGAAAAGTTCAAAATGAACTTTCGGAACCACGAGCACGTTTGAAGAAAAGTTTTGAGATGGCGTACCGAACTTGGTTCTTTCATATCCACGATAGCGCGTATTTTACCAGGATCAGGGAGGATCCCTTCCTGTGTGATGACGTGGCCAAGATATTTAACCTCTTTGCGTGCGAAAACACATTTTTCGCGGTTGGCGCGAAGATTGAATAGGCGTAGTCTATCAAAAACTATACGTAAATCTGCGATATGCTGGTCGAATCCATCTGATATAATTAGCAGGTCATCTTGGTATGCTAAAATGTTTATGTTTTTCAGTGATGTACCGGAGCGCAACCTGTCTATTAGCCTAGCAAACGTCATTGGCGAATTTTTTAAGACCAAAAGGCATGCGTTTAAAACGAAACGTTCCTAAATGTGTCTGAAAGGCCGTTTTATCCCTATCACACTCGCGTACGCTTACATTCCAAAACCCACTTCTCATATCTAACGTAGTCATGATGCAATTGCGTTTTGTTGACTGTACAAGTTCGTCAATAAGCGGCATTGGATACGCGTCAGACTTAGTAATTGCGTTAAGCTTACGATAGTCGACACAAAAACGTACCTGACCATTTTTTTTTGGAACTAATAACGCCGGAGCGGCCCATGCCGACTCGCATTCCTCTATGATGTCCTCGGCTAACATCTTTTCTATTTCAGTCTGCATAACAGCCTTTTTCGCGGGCGTTAACCTATACGGAGGTACCGCGATAGGAGCGTGGTCACCGGTATCTATTACATGTTCCGCGAAACTAGTTGGTTCACCTGTCAACTTAAAAATGTCCTCATTTTCCGTGAGAACTTGAGCAAGAACCTCGCGTTGTTGATCGGTAAGACCTGATGCTTCATCATCCCTAAATATGCTGTTAACATAGACATGTTCATAAAATAAATCTTTTTCGAAAAGAAGATCAAACTTTTTATCATTATCGTTAAAGTACCATTTAGCGTTACCAAAATCCACACTGATATCAAAATTTATCAAAAAATCTATACCTAACAAAGTATGATTACTATCCGCGTCTGGAAAAATTAAAAAACTTATGAGCCTGGTTCTACCTTCAAGACATACATACACTTCCGTAGTAAGTACATTCATTAATCTAGTAACACCATCAGCTAAGCTTACATTTTTCACACAAGACAACATACGATGATTTCTCATTTTAAAAAGATTGTACAATGTATAGCCAGCCACACAACATTTGGCTGCTGAATCAATCATTGCTGTACCATTCTCACCTAAAATATTAATTTTTATTACTGGACGTAGAGAAGATTTATTTTCACAATTAACTTTAAAAAAACTTTGAGATTCATTAGCAAAACATGTTTGAGAATCATTAGCAAAACATGTTTGAGCACCATTTACCAAATATGTTTGAGCACCACTGACTTTCCCATGAAACTGTTTAGAGCTACTTGACATTTCCAATAAAGATTGTGAGCCACCAACTTTGTCAGATAATGGTACAGCAATACTGGTGTGCGGCCTAAAATCATTATTAACATGAGATTTTGATCCGACAAAATTACCAGAAACACATTGAAAACCATTTGACAACATAAAGCGGGGATCACAATTGTTACAAATACAAGTTGAAGTCTCAGTCTTTGAACTAAGGGAATAAAATGCAGTGTGCTCACCATATGAGCTTAATTTAGGGTTACAATTAGGACATTTAGATTTTATAACATTTTCTGTACCGCAACCATAACATTTAATATCTTTGTACTTTGAAGTATCACTATCACTAGACTTATTATCATTAGATTTATTAATATTAAGCTTTTCACACTTGTCTTTAGTGTGACCACTACGCTTGCAATACACACAGAACAACCTGGGTTTCCCACGTCTTGCATCTTGACCATCAACAGCTGTGCCAGTGGAATACGCAGGTGCTGCAGAGGCACGTGCGGGGACTGCAGTGGCACGCATAGGGTTAGAAGCGGGGCGCGCAGATTCCGAAGTCGTCGCGACGGATGTGTTGCAGCTCTCGGACTTGTGGTTTTCCTTTAACGAGTCCTCAATAGCGCGAGCTTTAATTAATAATTCGTCGAATGTACTGATAGCTGATCTATCTAATCTTTTCTTAATGCGGCGATCTAATAACCCATATACCATGTCCAACTCCACTCGTTCACACAGATCACCATGCGGAAGCTTTGCTAATAAAGCTCGAATTTTCGCAATAAAAAGATCTGTATTCTGCTGACCTTGAGTGGTTGAAAATATTTCGGAGTAAATCCTGAATGGCGGACGACGCTCGCCGAAGGCACTGCGCAATCTGTTTAGGGCCTCTTCCCAAGTTTTCGTTGAGTTTTTGACGCCTTGCCACCATGTTCCCGCCGATGAACCCAGTAACATAGAAAGTCCTAACATGGCGTTCTCGTCGCTTATGTTTAGGCACGCCTTGTATACTGAGATGGCATCAATAAAATTGTCAACAGACTCACCAGTATTTCCGTTGAAACGCGATGCACATTTCGCAAAATTATTTTTCATAATGGCGGAGACATTAACCTCGTTTGGTGTGGACGAACGTACCTCTCTCATTATTTGAGAATATAACTCAGCTTGAGACTGCTGCATACTCGTAATAAGCGTTGTAAGTGCTTCTTGTGTAAACACAACGTTATTATTTGTTGAGTTATTGCTATTTCCCTCCTGTGCAGAACTATTTTGATCTAGCGATTGTCGTTTGCGCGGCATCTTGTTGGACGAACTTTATGCTCCTTATATACACGTTGGGCGTCAGTTGTAGTCGGGATGGAGCCAATAAGGAGCCAGGTGTAATTGTCACATTCCTTTTAATGATTAATTTCACAATTTTAGGAACAAATAAACTTAATTATTAAGACAATGATTATAATTCGTGTAGTACGTTGGCGTTCGTTTCTCCGACTCACCGAGCCGGTCGCGCGGGCCTGTGATTGGCTAGCGCTATGGGCGCGTTCGTAAATTAGTAGACGGAGAATAACGTCTCGGCGCCCTACCGCGTGTATTACGGAGAGGGAGTTTAGGATTATCCGCTACAAACTATAATTCCACAAGAGGATAGTTGTGAGGACACAAACTATTATCCTTTAGGCCAAAATACTCTCATCCTTATGAGATTTACTGAAACTAAGTTACGAAGCCATGAACATCGACCATCCAGTCTCCACGCCAGGAAGAAAGGTGCCTTGACAGGTGTACGTCAAAATGTCATTCACTCCGCGTCCGAAACTTTTCGTTCAAAAATAGAATTAAAACCGGTGTGACGACGTTCGCAGAGCGCGTCGTTACAACTGTTGACAGCGACACACCGACAGTCCTGGCTGTATCGCGCTGACTCCGGCCGGTTTCCAGCATTGTAAGTATTCTGGTGCATTCTTCAGGCGTAAGCGACATAATTTCAGCTTGATTAATGAATATAGAGCACTATCAACATGGTTTATGTACCCACATAAATGACAGATTACAAACAAAAGCAACACCAAATGCTGTAATTTCGTAGTTCCATCTTCGAAAGTGGCCCTTTTTCAAATTTGATTTTTTTATGATATAACTTTACAATAACTAAGAAGTTTTAATACCTTCATTTAAGGAGTATTACATTGTCTATTAAATACAATTTATTGCATTAACCTAGCATTTTTAGTTTCCGAGATTTTTAGGATTCTTTAAGTGACCCGGATTCATTGCTCTCGAGTGTAGATCAGTTTTCTAAGCCCATTTTCGTTTTTATGGCCGCTTGAGATCTATCAACGGTTTTAACTTGGTTTTAAAGTACAATTGTTCCAAAATTATATATTTTCGCCACAACGTGATACTAAATTTTATTTACTGAATAACCAATAAAACTCAGTCATATCACACCAAAAATTATACATTCAGATTCACTGCAAATAAAATGTGAAACTGTTCACAACAGTTAATTAATGAAAACATAGGGCAGCGGCACAATTAGTTTGCGGGTAGTGTCGCAGCAGTGAGTAGCGACGAGAGCGGCGCGGTGGGGCCCCGGGTCGACGCGCGACTAATGATAGGATGCTGTCGGATTTGGGACCCGATTCACCAACGACACGTTTTAACTACGCGCGATTTCAATTCGATTAGAATAAAACATAAAAAATGGTATATCGTATGTTCACAAACGGAAGGAAGGCGGAAGACCGGATGAATAGGCGCACAATGGGAGAGGTATATGTTCAGCAGTGGACTGCGGTGGACTAATTGATTGATGATCACAAAACCCGTTTTTTAATACCACTTAGGTGGCAGACAAGCACACGGCCCACCTGATGGGAAGTGGTTACCGTGGCCTATGGACTTGTGCAGCACCAGTGGCGTCACACTGGCGCTGCCGACCCTGAAGAAACCTCCTAATGCCCCTTTTGAAGAACCCCATATTGTAGGCGCATGGGAAGACCCGTTATTGTCCACGGCCTTACCAGATTACTCTACTGGTACACTACCATTGGGTTTTTTTTCCCTGTTGTTTAACGATCCAGTGGTATCGTCGGTAATAGCAAAAATGGTGCACTGCCAAGTTACCATATAATGGTAGTGCGGTGAGGCAGGAGCAACAAAACTATCTACGTTTTAGTGGTGTATTTCAGAATCATTTACTATTTGATTCCTTTCGTTTTTGAGGCTTAGAAACCACACGTTTTAAAAAAGTTATTCTTATATTATAGATATTCTTATAGAATTGGTACTCGATTCCAGCATTAGTGGTTAATATTGCGTGCTTAGTTAGTGATCTAATGACACTAGATAGTCAAAAGTTACAGGTATGATTGTTACTCACTGGGAAACTGTGACCTCTATCTTTTGCTGTTGAACATTCTACCACCATGCCATGCAGGCCATAGAATCACAAATCAAATGTATCAAAATGACGTCTAGAGTTGATACTGCATACGCAACTACTGCAAGCAACATTCAACCTACGTAGATCCGCATATCACCGTTATACCAATCTGAATACGTTTCACACAGCATATCATCGTGATTGATCGATCGGGTTCATTACTTGCGAGTGATCGATGCTTTAAAGTATACGTCACCTATGTCACAACGCATTACACACAAAAAAGGGTGTGAAAGAGCCTGCCTTGTGACAAATAGCGGCGGTATTGTGTCCGCGCTGTGACGGTAATGGCCTTATTGTGCAGTAATTTGCCGGTATAAAGGGCGCGATATTAATATATTTTATATTTAGAAGCGCTGGTTTAAAAGATTTTTGTCAATAGGCTTGTGTTTATAAAACGCGTGGTGGGTACGCGTCCGTGTATTTGTATAAATATGGAGGTTATTCTACCTTTAAGGACGTACCTAGTGCTAGCGCATCCATCACAAACCGCCGTGTGTGTGAGATATTATACTTGCCATATGCCAAGAGTAATTAGGAGAGAGCAAAGAGGAGATAGACAAAAAGGACGTTTACTACCCGTACAAATGACAAGATTTTCTTACTAAAATTGATGCTAGGAAGTGGTGCATGACATGTTATTGAGGGTTATAGCGGCATGATACAATATTGTTCTTGTTTTGTTTTGTGTATACATGTACGTAGGTTACATTGGGACCTAAACATAAACTGGCGAAATGTGGGTGCTAGTACCTCTGCCTTGTATGTATTGTATGTTATGTTTGTTTTGTTTTTATTACACTGGAGGGTTTTTGTGCTGTCAGTGGAAAGACCAAAAGCTTGTCCTGCTTTGTCTTTTACACTGACGTCACCGAAACTCCCAATGCTTGCAGGGTTGGCAGCGCGAGTATGATGGTATTGCACGCGTCCATAGGCCATGGTGACAACTTTCCATCAGGCGGGCCGTGTGCTTATCTGCCACCTAAGTAGTATAAAAGAATTACAGTTATTATCAAGGTCACACATATTTAAATTTATTCTTACCAACTACTCAAATTAATGTATCGACGATGTGTTTGACCACTTTAATGAAGAGCTTCATTGACATGACCACATAAATACACGTTAATTAATCAGTTAATTAATCTTTATTTCAATCAAAAGCAGATAGTTAAACATAAATTGTGTTGATGCTGTAAAAGATTCACCAGACAATACAATCGATTAACCGTGAAAGAATAATTAATTTCCAATGTACACAGCATCTCATATGAACAGCGCTGGCCCATAAAAGAGTAACAAAACACAGAAATTAATAAAATAAAGGCCAGAGAGAAAAATGTAAATTTGCTTTAACGAAGCAATTTTTTTTTGTTCGTACCCATTTTGTCTGACCGCAAGTATACGCGCAACAACCTCACAACTTCACTATTCAAGCTAAAATATACCTTATGTACTAGTAGTAACGGTATACCGTGTGCAGATGAAAATCAGTGTATTCCATTGAAATGCGACAGAGTCGTCTTCAGCTTGTTTTTGTTTCTATTTGTACAGTGTCTGGTCTAGGTACTTGCAAATTGATAGCTTTGGTACTTTTACAAGATCCGGAGAGGCGAAGCAAAGTACTTTGGAACAAATGTTAAGTTGCTTTAAGATTCACGACACGCCCGTTGTTTGTAAATGTATGGGTGAAGTAAGCTGTTTGTGGTCTGATTGCGGTCTTGTTCGGGGGTTTACTGATTCGTTCACGACTGACTTATAAGAAATAGGTTTTATTTTAGCTATTTCAGCACAGACAGAGGTTGCTCGGTCATAAGCTGAAACAGCTTTTTGCTGTATATTGTTTTAAAAGCCTCAAAAGTTTTCTACGCATACTTTCCAGACTTTGGTTTCTCTGAACCGTTTGTTTCTCTGTCTGGCCTCACTAAGCCTATACCTCAAAAATATATCCATGTGTATGAATAGTACAACTTAATTACCAATTAAATAAAGGGATGGTATTACCACAGTCCATCTGACTAATTTATGCTGAGAAAAATAAGCTTTACCCCTACATCTGTGCTGGATAACTTAGTCAAACTGTTACCTTCAATACCTTCCTAAAAATGTTAATCCTAAGAGTTTCGTCTCGTCGCCGTATTTATTTACAAGGAGTCAACTTGTCACGAAATGTAATGGATGATAAATATTCATGAACAGCTCAAGTTACGCGTAAGTGTACTCAGGGAGCACCAAGTTTCGGCTGAAGCCGACCTTAGGATATGATACTTTGACATCAGCTAGAAAATGGGCTTCAAGGTCAAACAGTTATTACTTAGTTCTGTTTATTTTAGTGTATTTCGTGTTTTAAGTCAATGCGGGGCTTTATATTAATTCGGCGGATTCCGATGTTCCTCCGACACAAATTCTTGCATTGCGCGGTACATATTCGGTCATTCCGGAGAAGACATTACTACATATTAAATGGACCCGCTGAAAAACAATTACAATGTCCATACTGTACACGCCAATGTCTACGTTAAACGAATGACCTATGTGAATGTAGGTGATCGGATATCCATTATTTATAAATGGCAGACGGGATTTGCAAATAATTAAACGCACAAGTTGTTTAATATACGGATTAAGAAATTAAGATGATCTTTGCCCAGTTAATTACATTTCCTATTTTGAATTGACGAAGTCGACGAGCAGATCCTAGTAAGACAATACATATTGAAATAAGAAGTAAAACATCACGTGGCTAAACAAAAACATTATGCGCACCCTAAAAATATAAAAATAAAAATATGAAAAAAGTTTTGCTGTTTAAAAATGCAGGGGAAAGATTTCTTTAATCGACGCCATCTGTTCCAATGTACGGGACCATTAACTGTTTAATTTTGTAATTAAATGGCCGAACAAGAATTTTAACTTATTTTAAAATTAAAAAGTACTCCTTACGTGGAATATTATCTAAATTATGATGTCTTTAGACAACTCCAAGTAATTATATGTACCTATATACCTGAACATTTTGTTTGAATTTCAAATTTATACGTCTATATACGACTGAGAAAAAGGCCCTGACAGACACACAGGTGGACAATCAAGTCATCCTATATGGCTTTAGTTTTTTGTTCTTTTAGCAACAGTCAGCATCAAATCGACATGGACTAACAAAGTACTCAAAAATGATCGTAACACCAATAATTTTGAGTCAAGTCAAACTATATTAGCTAATTACTAATTTATTATAATTAATTAACATGTATTTATTAATATTGTACTGTCGTCCGAACTAAAGGTGTGTACCAAATATCAGAACAGGAAGGGGAAATACCAAGGTATTAAGATCATTTTGAATACTTTGCTAGTCAAGATCAATCTGATGCTGACTGTACGGTACCCTAAAACTTAGTTTGATGTGATGCGTCCGATGCGTTCGATGCGTACGATGCCGACGGTGCACGCCTACCTTAAAATTACTAAAATTGAAATAAGAGTCATATTTTTGTACTATAGTATGTTATTGTTCAACTACTAGCTTTAGTATTTACTACCGTATTTTGTGTTCTCGCAGAAATAAATACAAAAAACATTTTTTTTTCGCCATGCGTTGTTTCATTCATTAGCCGGAACCCATCACCCACGAAATGATTTACCGACGGATCAACATAAGCTGTTTAAGATTTATCGCGATCCAAATTGTACGCCATTAATATTATTGATACATTTTGTATCGAATGTGAATACGATGGGGGGCGAATTAAAATACACGCATTATGATTTTACCCCTCGTACGACATAAATGGCTTTCGACACAATAGTGTGGCTCTGGCTTAAAGTAATTGGCTGCTTTCCTGTCGTTAAAATATATTTTTAATTGTGCTTCATTGATATATAAAAAATAATATATTTTCAATAAGCTTGTTAAAAAAATAATTTTGATAGAGTTCTAAAATTGCAATCAATCTTATTATATCGTTTTTAACAATCATCCATTCATTGATTTTACATTTATAAGCATAAAGCACGAAATGATGTCATCCTATGTTATTCTTTTATTCAAATCTCCGTATAGGTAAATCTGATAAGAAACAGTTTTTCGTGACTGTAGTTAGGTTATTCCTATTCTAGGAATTCACAGAAAAATTATCAGTTCAGTTTAATGCGCATCATTGGGAATCCCGAGGTCCCGAACACCCTAGAACCTTTACAGATGCGTAGAGATGTTGCGTCCATGGCTGTATTTTACCGTCTGTACCATGGGGAGTGTTCTGATGAGCTCTTCCAATTAGTCCCACCCTCCCCTTTCCTACACAGGACAACACGTGCAGGTCTTAGATGTCATCCGCACACGGTGCAGAACATCCGATCAAGAACCAAGCGGTTCGGAGACTCTTTCCTCTGTCGCACCATTAAGGCCTGGAATTCATTAACAGCTCACGTGTTTCCTTCTTCCTACAGTCCCGGGTCCTTTAAGCGGGGCGTGAAAAAGCATATGATGAGGCCGTCAAGCTGAGTGTCACCATTGTCACACGGTATGTGTAAGTAATGGTGACCCTCTTTTCTGGGACTTTGCCTTCAGCTTACCATCAGGCAAGGCGAAGTCTAATTGACGTGTCCTATATAAAAAAATAAAAATAAAAATTTTATGACTTATATTATTTTTTACTTATATTTTTTTTCTTCGCAGGTAGTATAGAGTGAGTAACAGCACTGAAAATGACTATACCGCGGAAAATGACACTTACTATTAAGATAACCATGCGATTGTTTCACATCATAGTACTATAAAAATCTTACAAAACTCGCCAGAAAAATGTTACTAGAAACATAACCCTTCTTAGCAGTCGGGTAAAAGTAATTTTAAATACAAACATAAATATCTCAGAAAGTAAACCTAACTAACTTGACACTAAATAACTACGAGCGCAATTTTTGCTGAGTAATCGCAGACAAGAGCACCGTTCCCCTTAATTAAATGAAAGATACAAGTAATCCTCTTTGCCAGCGCGAGTCGGCCTAAAGCCCGGCAGCCCCGACACTACCTACGCCGGGGTATAAAGTTCTTAGTGCGGTTAACGACAGAATGGGCTCGTCCACTGCGGGGCCAACCGTAATATTTGAACTAGGCCCCGCACGGTGTGGTCTCGGGCCTCGGGTCGAGGACTTGTTTCATTTGCTTATGATAAAAGTTGTACATGTTTTAATACTACTTTCAATGGCCTTTACCTCGCTCAAAGAATTGGCATTGCCATTCAGCATGGTACTGCCGCCAGCCTTTTAGTCACGGTACCAGTAGAGATCGATGGAGAGGAATTTTTCGATGCCTAAAGTTGCAGTCTCCCTCTTTTTCTCCATTTCATTTTTGTATATATTGTATAGTTAGCATAGTTTTGTATAAATTTTATAAGATTTTTTTTTACTATTTAAATTAAGTTATTTAATACTATTTTCTATATGTTACTATCTGATTGTGGCCAAATATGAAGTTAATGCGCACAGAAATAACTGTAGAAAATACTTTACAAAATTGGTTGAATGCATTAATATTAATTTTAACGGTAGGATAAACAGCGAAATTTAACATGATTTGGAAATGGGATGTAATTTGGTGGAATATGAAGATGGAACAACCTAAGAAATCATAACATATTATAATGGATGGTGAAATAAATGGTATATTTCTGCAAAGGTAAAGAAATTTATTGTAATACTCAGAGAAAATTTATTTATTTATTTATTTTCTCTACATCACTATCTTTACAGGCTAACCTAATATAATAGTAATACTAATACTTAAATATTATAATAACATATAACATATAGTACCTTCAATTTTTGAGAACTCATTCAGGGAACATGTAAAAAGATCTGTGCCGTCCGCTACTTCATTGAGTATATGTAAGGTGCACGTTATCGCAGCTTTGCCTAGCAAATTAGTTCTAGCACTGGGCACTGCTAGTAGACGCGGACGCCGCCTGCGCCACACGTAATTGTTGGGTACACATAGGTTAATCTCTTTCAAGACCCCCGGATTCGACGTCTTACCACGCAATAATTTAAAAATAAACGTGCTAATAGCCACGTACCTCCTTGTCTCCAATTTGTTGTATCCTACCATGCCTATCACAAACAAGCTTGGATACATCAATGGATAAAATGGGTATACTCCATACAGCCTAAGGTACAAGATCCTAGTAAACTTATTTTGGACATATTTCAACAGCTTCATGGGGAGCCCAGATAAAAAAAATCGAGAAGAAGCTAGGCTGATAAACCAAGTTATTGAAAGTGATTGTTTCTATCCGGCATGATGCAACTACCGACTATTTTGTAACAAGTATTTTCTTAATAACATTTTAGCTCAAGCTCATAAATAAAATAGTACTAGCGTAATTAATACCAAAACGCAGTTTAATACCACAGACTCATAAACTGTTGTTTCACAAAGCGGATTGTCCTACATATCGTATGAGGACCTTCCTCCCTACAATACTCTTACATGGATATTACTAATAGTTGTGCCGAAACATGATCTCGACACTCGACACTCATTACGCCTAACTCCTCCAGTAGTGTGTACGTCATTACGACAGGGGCAACCCTAACATAACTAATTCATCCACTCTATCTTTACCTCGGCGGAAGTGACAGCCCTATTAGTAAGCGCGCTCATCGAGCGACACGGGACGTGACGCATTAGGTATTTTGTCTTTATGGAAGCCACGACTACGAGGTTTTGGCAAACGCTCGCATAATTTGACATCTCGTTTGGATCACGTCGAAGCTCTCTTAGTTTTATCCGACTTCGTGAAGGAGGATTATTTGTTTATCAGCCTTTGTGTAATGTGCATAATTCTTTATATACATACATATTTACTACCGGAGGGTTAAACGGAGGTGAATTAACACCTACATTTCACCAATCATTGAATTCGGTCCCATGTAATGAAGGGTGAACCTATTTCCGGGTACTATTTTTGGCTCAAACCATTTGAGGCTGAGCTTGGACTGTATATATCTGTCTGATGTAAAACAACCCTATCACTTGTACGTCTCCGCATGGGAAAATCCAAATTCTACTCTGGGAACCACGCGGGTTCTTCATATACGGTTCTCTTAAGATCGGAAGGGTATTCTTACGACGGTCAGTTTGTCTACATCTTGCAAGTATCAATAGCATCGATATAATATACAAATAGAGGTGGTACTTTATACGTACTAGGTAAAGTATGACTTGATTACCAATAAAAGAAAGATATATATTTAATAAAATAAAATCTAAACCTTTTATAACACTGGTGTTCGAAAATCTGCTTCTTTAAACGCATGGTATGGAATGATAATAGTAAGACAGAAATATACGAAACCTCCGAGCTTGTATGGAAAGTTAATCGACAGTAGAGGAAACTCGTGAAGTAAAGACAGCAGCTAATATAGGCCCGTGGTCTATGTCTGCGAAGGGACTATCTATTTACCGTGGCAAATTTTCCCTGAATATTGAAACTAACAGACCACATGTGGACACGAGCATACCTCACCTTAATTGAATACGTAAGTACCGCAGAGACGCAGTTACGCCGCGTCTGCACTACTTATCCCTTATTAAATATCCACGGGAACTAATTACCGGACGTAATTTACGAGCGCGTACCGTCACAACACTACGACAGTACGACGGTACGACGGTTAAGGGCCAACTATTACGACTTTATCTGAAGAAGGCATAAACATAACCCATGTAGTAACGACATATAGTTTGTGGCAGATTTTTCGCAATAATACTGCAATATACAAAAGTTCAATTTCGTCAGTGTGTGTGTTTATAGTTTAAATTCCTATAAAGATCGATTTCGGTGATTATATTTAGGGCTGACAGTCACGCACATACCATGTAGCCTGAATCAGCCAGTCATATGATACACATAATTGTGGAATCAAACACTTAACACAAAGGCAGTTGCTAAGACTATTATTTAAAATATAAACCATTGCGTGTATGATGCATACTCACAAGCAAGTCAACTGTTACTAAAAACGTGACTTTGAAAACTCAAAGATACCATCCGAACGCAAACTATCTGCGACAAATCACTTACCATTCGAGACTTCGCCTTTACGGGCTTTCCCCAAAGGAGTGAGCTTACGCCCGGCACCGGATCCTCCATGCCGGATTAAACCGCATTGAACCGGATCTGGCCGGTCCGGGAGCATCTCGTAAATCTGCCGCTCCGCTCTTATTACACGCGTTTTATTAAGATCTCCTACGTATATTATTAGATAAAAATGTTATCATAATATTGACGTTTTGTATTTTATTATCCTTTATGTACCGAGAAGGGATGTGGCTGGACGCTTTAGGGACCGTTACTGATACAAACACAATATATATAATTTTTGTATACTCAGGCCTATTTTTCCCCAAACATTACAGCAAAGGGTTTTTTTCATAACTAAAAAATGAAGTTATATTTATCAATTTTCGGTACTTAGTTATATCTTCTCCATTAATATTTTATTGATTAACTGCTCCCGGTTTCATCCACGTAAGGCCTATTCCCATGGGATTAACGGGCTCAAAAGTATAAAATGTTACTTTTGGATAAAAAAATAATTTAACAAATGTTGCAATCTGTTCATTACTTAATTCTTTTTTTATTTATTTACTAAAAAATAAACAGTCATTTATATTTACATCAAAATAGACAATTTCTTACAATCTTTTTAATTACAGAACTTTTTGATCACCAAATTTTCTTTCATTATTTTGATATAGACGTGTCGCGCAAACTTCAAATAACAAAACCAGTATATTTCTGTCATAATTAATAAAACAATTCTAATAATAAAACCGTTTTCACGAAAGTTTTACAAATTAAAGTGAAACATGCCACGAAATAATTTCCCCGTGGCGCTTATGTAACGCGAGATGAAATATCTGCGCTTGAATGGATCATCCTTGTTTCAGGGTTCCGTAGGTCACGTTTGTGAAGAATGGGCTCTAATGTCCCTTCAACGCGGGGATGACCCTACATTAGTTTAGTTATTAGGCTACCCGACGCTTTGTGTCGGCATGTAGTGGCCATAATTACAATAATTAGTAAGGTTAAGCTTTAACAAGACAATGGAGGATCTGTAGATCGCAGTAAGTTCAGCTTATATTCAGTAAAGGGCGATGTATATTTCGTTAGTAGGCATAAACGACAGTCACTCCAATAAAAGCTGTTAGAGCCAAACTAAAAAGAAGCGAAGGAGTGAGCGGACCGCGGCAAAAGCTTCGGATGCAATCAAAACAATGTTAAGATACATAGCATATTTGTACTTTGGCATAATATGAATACTACATTATGCCAAGGTACTAATATGCTAAATTTGTTATGGATAAAAAAATATCTATAAATATCATTAGTCTTAATTACCATATGCAATAAAATTTTGTGGTTATTTATTTTATGCAAATGGATAGTGAAACAAGATATACATACATAAAATTTGATCATTCCATAATCACAGTCGAACAATTTTCGTTCTTTAGTCAAGTCAAAGTAAAAAGTCGATAATCATTTATTCTGTAGGTATACACTATTAAAACGAACTTACAAAACGTTAAAGTTAAAAATAAAAACTAGCTTAGCAAATGGACTACCGGTTGCAAACGCAGCCCTGAGCTGAGAAGACTCAGCGGGCATATTTTTGGCTATTTACAAATGGTCAAATATATGGTCAGCAGTGCGAGTGTAACACCCCTGGTGTTGCATACGTCCATAGGCCAAACAAACAAAATATGAACACAATAATTTGCTTGAGTAGCATGGTTGAGCGAACAGCTCGTTTCCAAATTTGTTTTTCATTCTAAATAACATTATAGACAAGTTAGCGAGGCCAATTCTCATTTAGTTAGATAACGAGGCACTTCGGTTTTCAATTATACTAATATCCAACCAGGTACAGAGGAACAGCTATCTCAAAACTGCTATTCAAAGTGATAAGAATTTACGTCCCAAGTCTAGCCCACTCGCTACAGTTGCTTTGAATGGATTTAAATCTAGGTTTATGGTTTAGCCTTCAGGACTCGATAGCTTTTGTAAGACTTAAACGTTTTCTAATAAAGTAGTCCCTTTGACTTAGTTTAATTGCGAAATTTGATTTGAATAGAGCTCCAAATGTAAAACACTAAGTTTCTTTATATATACTATATACGGTTGGGTTGTTCGCGTGTTTATTTTTATATATAGAACACGTCAATTAGACTTCGCCCTGCCTCATGGTAAGCTGAAGGCAAAGTCTCAGAAAAGAGGGTCACCATTACCTACACATACCGTGTGACAATGGTGACACTCAGCTTGACGGTCTCATCATAATGCTTTTTCACGTCCCACTTAAAGGACCCGGGACTGTGTTATATGGAATGGATAATTATTAATTTTTGTTACATTTTTACAATATTATCACCGTTATCATTGTCATCATCACACCGTAAATTCCCGTTAACATTATTCGACATCATGGAATGCGATAGTTTTAAGAGTTATTATCATCACACTGTCTAATAACATTTTGTTCTGGAAACCATCAATAGTGGATCACTGTCTATTGTGGACATTTGATTTGGTTTCTTTTCCCATTAAAATAAGTTGGCATATAAAGTAAAACAATATTTTTATTCAAAACATGTTTTTTTCTCACAAAAACAAAGTCAGGCGACAATGAGGAGCACAGAGCGTGGTGTTTTCATTTGTGTCTTTCCTTTCTTTCAAATTGAACAGGACAAAGTCTTTTGAATACGGAACCCTTCAAAAAAATAACTCCATGCTCGGTGGATTTTTTCCCGCGAGGGTGCAGGTTTCCCGGGAGGGTGGGTGTGCGATAAATCGCGGCGATCCTCAACAAACAATGTTTTTGAGCGATATTAATGGACGGGGGAACTCGACTATCATCGTCTGTCATTCTTATTCTTTTGACGCAACACAAATAATTTGGAAAGTTTTTTAAGCTCGTCTTGCGATATAATTAGTGCGCTCGGTTGTCTGTCCATTCTGTGGAGATTATTTAGTAAAGGTTTCGGTGAACAAATGAGTTCTTGTTAGCTTAAGATTTTATTTTAGAGAGTCAAGATATAAGGAAGTAAATTACTTGAAAACGCATTGTTACTTTATTTTATCGGCGCGAACGATAAAATCAGGAAAAAAGAAAGAACAATATTAATAGAAAGTGTTGAGTTGTGAGATGTTATCATCGAACGGATTGTTTCTTTTTTGACCTTTTTCTAGTAGTAATTTCGGTCACTTAAGTTCACTTAAGTTCACTTTACTATTGCTAACGACGTTTTTCAACTCAAAATCGTAGGACTATATCGGTTTAAAGATTTTTTATTTTTCTCAAAGAACTTACATTGTTCACTTCTTTTTTTTTATATAACTTAGGTCGCAGACAAGCACGTGGCGCACCTGATGGTAAGTGGTTACCGTAGTCTATAGGCGAGTGTAACACCAGAGGAATAACAGTCGTGCCGCAAACCCTGTAAGAACAGAGACATTCTGTGTCGTCAGCGCAAAAGATGTAGGATAAACCTTTGGTTTTCCCACTGACAACACAAAACCTTATATTCTGTAGGTGGAGGTACTTCCCCAGTCGGACTGCTCGAATGGGACGGGAATACCGTCGTGTCCTACCTCCTCTGAAAATTAACTTAACTTAAATTAAATTAACTTAAAAAATAAACTTATTACATTAATTACATTTAAGAAAATGCTCGAATACGGCATTCAACTATAACTACTAGATAAGTATTATAGCTACTTTCTCGAGTAGGTACATATCTGAAACCATCATCACCCATTTTAACAAATAAAAAAAAAGAATTCGATATACTTTTCAAGTTTAACCAACAAAAGTAACCAATAGCCATTCCCCATATTTGTTCTCTTGACCTACCTATTTGAAGGAGAGCCCCCTCTTTTGCGAAACGTGCATGAAAGGGCTGAACCTCCAAATCTAGGTCATTAGTACGTACGAGTAGAGTACAAGCGAGTCATCAACCACCGTCAGTAAAGCCCGCAATCTGGAAATATTTTATCTTGTGAGGTTTACCTCTTTCCCAAATTCGAAAAACTATTATGTCAGTCCGATGCTGGCTAAAAGGCAGGTCCTGCTAGAATTTGTTCCAGATAATGTTCACCGCCCCTTAATAATCCACAGTGTTCTCTTATTTACGAAACCCCTCCGAAAGCATTTCAGTTCAACAAAAATGTATTTAAACCAGAGGAGGCATTTGAATTATTTTCAAATTTACAAGTTAATTGGTCGTTTACAATTTTCTTCCGTCGCACTTAATATCCGACGAGCAAAAATGCGCTTAAGGCGCGCGCCCACTGGCGTGACAAACCTAAAGGCTTTTAAGTGACGATCAGTAATATGCCCCAACGCTATGATGTTAGAGTTGAAAATTCATTGATTATGGACATAACCCGGAAAATAAAGTTACGGTTAGCTAAGTCGTTTGTCAATAATTATGATGTAATTTATGGGTACTAGCTGCTGCTGTTGCTTCGTGGAAACCCTTTATTGCGAAAAAATACTATAATTCTAAAATACCACAAATCCTTCGGGCTTCTACAGATTATAAAATACTTCTATGGCAATTTTTTTATGCCAAATAGATATAAGGTGGTTTAAACGTCAAAAGCCCTTTGCACCTTTATATTCATTAACAAGGATTACTATTCTATATCCTGTAATGTCAGTGGGTGCCAGGCCTAATGCTCCTATTCCAAGCTAAAAGACGGAGTAGGCAGTGATTCATTAAGCACTGAATAGGCCTGCGATCGCGCCCCGGGGACTCGTCTCCTTCCCATTAAGCTTGATGGCATGATACACTTTGTATTAAAGCTTTTTAAATGTCTAATTGGCTGTCTGGGAGGTATACTTGTACACTAAATGTGTGTGTTGTGCGGTGAGGTTATTGACCGTTTGTGTTCGTGATAGATAGTCTTAATATAAAATAATACATTATACTTCTTAAAAACTGCCATAGCATCAAAATAAATAATGCCACTTCATAATTGTGAAATTCCACTTTTTAAGAAATTAGTTAAAGGAAACATTAAACAATTTTGTAGCTGATAAATATGCATGCAGCTATGTCCAAAGTTAAAATTTCGATGATTTTGATGTTCATGAATCCTCTTCATTACATCCCCCTTCATCAACTTACATATAGCACCAGTCTTAAACTATCAATATCTTTTTAACAAGAATCAATGAAATTTTGCAACATGAATTATAAGACGATGATGACATACCAAGCATAACTGTAATTGTGACCCTGAGATTTTGCCTTTAGCTTACCATCAGGCGAGATGAAATTAAGTTGGCGTGTCCTAGATAAAAAAAAGTAAACAATATTAGTACGACACTGAAAAAAATCATGCTGTTACAAAGAACATGGTTTGAAACAATTGTAGGTATTTCTACTGAATAAAATGTCCTAATTATTTTATAATTATTACTGACTTATGAAATTGCATACAATAATTTTAGGAGGTGAAGTTGCCGGAGGCGTATCATTATAAACTTCACCTCCAGCAACCGGTTTTAGTAAGTTCAAGTCCGACATAACCTCCCAACCGGCTCCGGCGAGGGGGTATCCGTGGAGATTTTTCGCACAGTAAAAAATGGTAACTGGGTACTAAATCGTAGCTGGGTACTTAGGTCAAATGAAACACACTCAATTATGAAACTTTATAAGTCACTCAAATAATCAGGACATTTCAGTATAAACACCTACAACTGTTTCAAACTATGTTTTAATCTCTTTGGCAATTTACTGAAACTTAATGTTATCTTACCTAACATCTGTCTGTCTATCTGTCTTCTAAACTGAAATAGTAGTACGTAGTAGTAAACGTAGTATAAGAACTCTAGTTGTTTGCCCCCGGCGTCTCCCGGGTACCGACTATTCACTTTTTTACTATTGTATTTATAAACCTTATCATGGTAATTAAGAACACATCGAACGTAAAATTGTTTAAATCAGTCAAATCATTCTATTTTTTTACGCTTAGCAACTAATTTAGTTATTCATTTTTATATTTAAATTGATTTTTCGTCGGGTGATCGAGTTACTCGACGAAAAAAGCTAATTCTAAAAATATTCGTTCTATTCATTCACCAGATGGGTAATGACATTAATGAGTTTTCTTTAAAACATTATATTTAATGATAAAAAAATTAATCCTATTTTTATTTTAAAAATCCGTGCCATAAAATCTCAAGACGTTAGGATAATAAAGGGTTATTATAAAAATAGGCACGTACACAAAGACGTGAAATTTACGGACGGCTCGTCAAAGGGGACGGGTATAAATATCTTGTAAACAACGCTATCCAATATGGGCTTGCGGTAGGAGAGCCAGCTATACACAAGGGTATGGGACATTCTGAGCCGTATTGGGAATTTTGTGTGCGAAGAGAACTCGTAGGGATTAATTGACATAAACTGTCTTATAATATTTTTATTAATTTAGTATTATTTACATTGCTTTTTGTGCTAATAAGACAACAATTACACGGTTCACTTAATGATAAGTGTTTATGAATTTGGTTAATTAATTTAAATTTAACTCCTCGTCCAGTATCCTTTTTAACTCGTGTTTGATGAATGCGCTAGAAATCATTATTTATATGTACTTTTTTTTTTACGTGCGCATATTCCCCACGGTTACCTCACCACCGGAGCCGGTGGAGGAGGTTATGTCGGACTCGAACCGACTAAAACGCACGCCGCCTGTGGGTCGTTTTGGTTGCCGAAGGTGAGGTTGACAGGCATATCCCTCGCACCGCGGCCGACCCAGGGCCATCTCTCACGATCTGGCCCTCTTCTCGGGTGTGGGGACTACAGAGTCCCCAACTCGTCGGGATCTCACGGCCCGAATTTCTTCGGGCTCGGGATCGTGACCGCGCTCCCGCGCTGCCTTTCGGAACCGGTATAGCGCCGAAAGGGATCTCGCTTCCAGGATCCATGGTGGCAATCCGGCGAGGAGACTCGCCGCATTGAAAGATATCGTGCGGTACCCTCTTATGATGCGGCACGCCAACTTCTGCTGCGGAAGCTGCAGCAGGGGCATGTGCCGATCACTCATCACACAAAAAATATTCTTCTAGATTAATTTCCTATGTTGGCTCTTAAGTTCTGTGTTATATTTAGATTTAACCTTGTTTTTGTAGATTTTTTTATTTCATAATATTTACTTACAAGTAAATAAATGAATCAAAATCTAGAAGTGAAAAGTTGTAATTGGCTTTCAGATGATTAACCTGCCTTTTATTTGACTGTATTAGCTGTAAATTAGTTATGTGCAAATAAAAAACACAGTGAGTGAGAACCACATTCACCAGCTAATTATGGAAACTAGCTTTATTCGATAAACGACGCATGTGTCATAACATAGTGAAATAAATGAAAATATTTTTAAAGAATGTCCTATCGCTGCAGCTATTTTATGGTGAACGTGTTACGAGGCGACGACTGCTTAAGTGGCGCTCAGCTGCGGCGAGGCGGCCACTTGCAATAAAATTATGTTTTTGTATGTTCCGCGACACGAATGTACATTTGTTGGCATTTTTGTCCTTGATTGTTGTAGACTCGACGGAAAGTGGGGGCAATAACTTGACAACAGATTTCGTTATGGTTCAAAATTGACTTGAGAAAGGCTGTTTCAACTTAACTTTTTTTAACTCAACGTTGCCGAAGTTCGGCCGTTTCGTAGTTAGTAAGAAGAGGAGGAGTAAGGAGTGGGGCAAAAATATTATGAAGGAGAGAGATTCTAAGAAATAGCTTTTTCGCTTTTCGGGTTCGCTTGTAATACTTAAATTCTTAAAAAATCAAGTTATTTTAGCAAAAGTTATTTTTAAACTATCGCGGTGTGAATTCATAATTATACAACTGATTTATGATATGATAACAAAACAAATGATTTAATCCCTTAAAGTCCCGAACCGTTGTTTAATAAAAAAATCTTTGCAGACTGTACCAAGCTTTATATCCCTATTTCATCCTAGCGTTAATTCCAGTCGAAACTGAAGCTTTCACCTCGTGGTCTGGGGTCCTCTTCCCCAGCCTAACTGCAGATTTGGCTAAACTTCGATATTTTCTGTGAAGTGACTGCCATCTGACCTTTACAGCCCAAAGGCGATATCGAAGCATTGCAGCTAGATCAGTTGTTGGACTTTTTAGGGTGTCAACTACCCGTAACGACTGCCACATTTGTTGGTATAGCAACTGGGACCGACGGGTTAACGTGCTCTCCGACGTACGACCAGACTAATACAAATACCTATACTCATGCACATAAATATTTGCACTGAGCGGGGATCGAACCCACCCCTCCTGCGTAGCGGCCGCGTTCACCACCGCCACATCACAGAGGCTGTCCAGCTATCTAAGCTTTAACTGTAACAAAACTGTAACCTAAGGAACAGTATTTTTTACTTCTCTAGCTGAACGATAGCCCAAATACCATATATAAGCTGCTAATCAAGTAATAAACAAAAATAGGTTGCCTTCGCTGTATAGTCTTTACCAGCCAAGAGATTTAGTTACACGACTGACATTTATAAAAATCAACATATTTTCAACTGGGTAAAATTATGGAGCAATCAAATTATTTTATAGAGCTAAAAGTGTTTTTAGAACCAAAACGAATCAGTCAATACAAAATATGATTATCACATTTAAGCCTGCATACCAGAACAGTACTCAGTTGTGAATCGAGTCTCACAATGTCATTAAAACTGTCATTTATAATACAATCTGTCCTCAGATCTAGATTTAGATCCAGATTCAGACTAACCAACTAAGTTCTTGAATACGGGCCTTAGAAAATTCACAAGGTTTAATTCCCGCTGCTAATGCAACTAGTAGTCCGAACATACAAATTACACAACTCTCCGCCATTGTACAAATTACCTCCACAAATACTTGGTGGGCTGGTAGTCGCACGGAATGCGTGTGTGCAGCTCACACGACCGTCTGTCCGTCTGTCCATCCGTCCGGGGGCGCTCGGTCAGCTGGTGATAATCTCCTTATTGTGTTGACTGGGTAACTAAATGCAAAGCCGTTTTGCTTCAATTATAGCTATGGGCTTGTTGGTCAATTGAAAATGACACCAATTCGTATTATGAGGTAGAGACTTTTTTAGAATTTAGTTTATGTTGAATTATAATTTATAAAGTTGTTGTCAGTACTTAGACAACTAATAGATAAAGGTAGGTACTTGACTGTCTGTCTGTTAAGTTCTATGGAAATTTCTATTTTTTTTCACTTCAATTAGACTTCGTATCGCCTGATTGTATGCTGAAGGCAGTCTCAGTAAAGAGGGTCATCATTACTTATATATAACATGTTACAATGGTGAGACTCAGCTTGACGGCCTCATCATATACTTATCCATGCCCCGCTTACAGGTATGCCGGTAAAACGGTATTAATCCGACCTATAACCCGATTCTTGCCGACTACCCATTGGATCGCATGGTTTATGACTAACTTGATCGAAGCAACTTATTTTATCAATCGGTTTCAAAGCAGCCCTATTCCTTAGTCACCTTGTACGACACCGCATGTGAAGAGATGGGGTGGTCCAAATTCTACTCTGCCGGGAACCACGCGGTATCTCCATATTTCATGCCATATTCTCATTGAGCGGGAATCATAAGCCATGCCTCCTGCGTAAAGGCCACGATCACTATCACCATGCGCTTCTGCGTTTGAGCAGTCCGACTAGGGTAGTACCTCCGCCCTACAGAATACCGCGGTTATAATTACTTCTTGTTGTGTTCCCAGCGGTGAGCAGGATAGCCAGAGCTCACTGGAGAATTTGTGCTGTCAGTGGGATGACTAAAGGCTTGGCCTGCTTTGTCCTCTACACTAACGGCACATAAACTCTGTGCTTACAGGGTCGGCAGCGCGAGTGTGGCTTCTCTGGTGTTACACACGTCCATAGGCCACGGTAACCACTTTCCATCAGGTGTTCCGTGCACTTGTCTGCCACCTAAGTGGTATAAATAATTAGATTGTAGTCAATATATCATCGGGAGTCCTTTACGTACGAGCCTATCTTGTTAAGCCCAATATTCTACGAAAATTACCTCCAAGCGGGCGGTTAGGTAACGCGTGATAGGGAAAAGAATTAAAGCGCCACTCTGGCCCGAAAGGGCTCGGCGCCCGGCCTATTATTTTATCCACATTTTACCCTCATTTTTTAGTATAGACGCATGGCATTAGCGTTCCAAGTGAAAAGCTTTCAAAGCTATATCAAAGTTTAATTTTTGTAACTTTAAGTTTTAGTTAGAACTAATAAGGCTTACATACCATGCTATGGATTCCCTGTTCACACATACTGACACCGTGCAATTTTAGTGGGTACAAGTCCGACATACCCACCTCATTGTTGACTCCGATGGGGTGAAACCCAAGGGGAAAATGATCTTGTGAAAACGCTTTATGGTACACAACGTAAACATAACATAATGGATGATTTGTCTCAGCCTCAAATGCATGGCTCGAGTCAACAATAGTGTCTGGAAGACGGCAATAGGCTGACCCCTTATTACGTGGGACCTAATTTAGTGTTTGGTGAAATGTGGGCATTAATTCATTACTACCTAACCCTCCGGGGATAAAGGCGTGATTATATGTATGTATATGTAAGAAGAAAAAGTGGACTATAGTCTCTGCTGTCTTCAGAGAGAAAAAGGTGTGATTATAATTATAAAGGTTTGTGTGAAACAAATTCACTATGATATCCACCAACAGGTTGTGTCTTGTGCCAGCTCCTGTGCCCAGACTCGCGTAGATTACGCCGGGCATGCCTCGCAGTTGCGGACCTCATTTGGCCGTAATTGATGGCCGCTAATCTGATTGCGCACGATTTATACATGACAGGTGCTTCATATCATTTTAAATATATTTTAATTTCATATAATTACCTACACGGATTAAAGAGATACATTGTTAAATGAAATGATTTTAAAGTCAGCTAATTGAACATGTTAAATATATTTTGAATGATATTTAACGAAATAATCATTTAAATCAATTACCTAGGCAAAGATCTGTCATATATTTCTGTCGTTACACACTGCCCAGCACGCCTTTGGTGCAAGGCTTTAGCGCACCATCGGGCGAGGAAAAAATCATATTAGTGTGACCAAGTGTGACTGCTGTTTAGAAAGCAAAAGGGGGATAAGTCGTCCTACGACGATTTTAAAATATTTGTGTTCTAAAACTTTCTCATCAAATATGGATAACTAGCTGTATTGGTCTACTTACGGAACACGAACCGTGTACGACAGCATTCTAAAGAAAATGGTTTACCTGTAAGCAATACAAAAGATTTATTAATATTTATATGCGTTTAATACTTTAGTATAAGTGCAGGCAAGTTCGGAGGAGATGATTCTAGATCAGGCGGCGTGCAAGGGATATGCTTTAGACAATCTTACACCTTGGCAACTGAGGACGCGAGACGGCATATCGTTTTAGCCGGTTCGAGTCCAAGTTAACAGCCCTCTTTCCTTTTTTTTTAAAGTGCGGAAGTCCACTCGGGTACCGCCCGCCGAGGCCAGTGGGGTGGTTATGTAGGGCTTGAAGCGACTAAAACCGCACGGCTGTCTTGGGCCATGTGTTGCCGAGTGTGAGGTAGTCTCTTGCTTGTGGTGTGGGACTACGGCGTCCCTATCTTTTCCCAGAAAAGGTGGAGGGGCACTAATCGCGCCGCCATCTTGGCCTGGTTCTGCTAGAGCGCTAACAGCCCCTCGAGCAGTGAAGGATATTGTACAGGAACGATTTCCTGAGTCCATCCAAATATTTGCACTAACAACCAAACCCACGACTCCTAACGTAGCAGCAGGAAGCTCTACCACCACGCCACAAACTCCTCAAATTATAACAAATTAGTTGATGGTATATTCATCTCTCCATTATAACACCTTACTTCGAACGTTCTACCCATCCCATGGTCCTATCTCCGTCCCCTATATATCACACGTTGTCGTCATACGAGCGCATTGAAGCGCTTTTATAGCAGGGTTCTTTCATTTCCTCGCCCTCGCAAAGCCTTTCCTTATCCGAGGAGGGATATTCGCATTAATTAATTGTAGTGATACAGATTCGCCTCTGAGAGCTCTCGTAAAGGGTTATCGACTTGACATACTGTTATGTTTTTTTTTTTTTTTTATATAGGACACGCCAACTTGACCTCACCTCGCCTGATGGTAAGCTAAAGGCAAAGTCTCAGTAAAGAGGGTCACCATTACAGACACTAAGTGCTACAATGGTGGCACTCAGCTTGGCGGCCTCATCAGATGCTTTTTCACGCCCCGCTTAAAGGCCCCGGGACTGTAGGAAGAAGGAAACACGTGTGCTGGTAATGAATTCCAGGTCTTGGTGGTGCGGTAAAGAAAAGAGTCTCCGAACCGCTTGGTTCTTGCTCGTATATTCTGCACAGTGTGAGGGTGACATCTAAGGCCTGCACGTGTTGTCCTATGTAGGAAAGGAGATGGTGGGATTAGTTGGAAGAGCTCGTCAGAACACTCACCGTGGTAGAGACGGTAAAATACAGCCAAAAAAGCAATATCTCTACGCATCTGCAAAGGCTCGAGGGTGTTCGTGACCTCAGGGTTCCCAATAATTCGGACCGCGCGTCGCTGCAACCTGTCGAGAGCATCTAGTAGGTATTTCGCGGAGCCATCCCAGAGATGCGAGCAGTATTCCACGCAGGAGCGAATTTGTGTCTTATAGAGAAGACACCGCTGATCCGGCGTGAAAAAACGTCTCACTTTGTTTAGGAGTCCGAGTTTCCGCGAGGCTGTTTTGATGATGCTCTCGATGTAATTTCTGTTGTGTGATCCTAAGTGCCAGTTCAGCTGTAATATATTTATTTTTAATGGAGATTTTGTCTTCATTCATTTAGGGTTTTTTACTTCTTCAACATCATGGTGTTAATCCCGGTCGCATTTGAAGCTTTCACCTCGGAGTCCAGGGTCCGCTTTTTCCTGTACACACACACACACACACAACTAATTATATTCCTCCCAAATTTTCTATATTTTGTGGTTCATTTCGGGTAGTAACTAAAGTTCATCGACAAGTACATGTAACTTACAAAATCTCAAGAGTAGTAGTTGATCCACTACTGCATCATGTTCACATAAAGTACATTGAGTATTAGTACAAATTTAGATAGAGAAATGTAATATTGTTGTTCATATCTTACGCTATGATCCATCCGTTACCACCCCAAAACAAACAATACTAATACCACATCATATCTATGATATCACTCGTATTCCCACGCCGGTGATTCAAGGGAAAGGTAAAATTTCTCATAAAAATAAAATCACGTATTCCACAGTTGGCTTAAGATTTATTTCTCAATACGCAAGGATCGAATGTTATATAGTCAATATCTACAAACTTTTCTCTAGGTTACGATACGAGGACGACCCGATTTTGATAATAAATATTATTACAGAACAGCTGGCATTATTGTAGCATCTGACAAAAAGGATATCGTATTCATTACTTGAGATGTCACCATTTGCGTGGAGTAAAGATCCTAGGTTTATAACTTAGACCGTGGGTTTGACCAAATCACCGCCTATGCAAATGGGGATATAATCTGTGGAGTTTAACTCCATGTACTCGATTTATGCCCCGTTTATCTTCGAGCTGGCGGCTCCTGAACAGAGGCCTTTGCTAATCTATGCCATAATACCCGATCATCCGTCTTCCGCATTTAGTAGATGTCATAATAAACTTACTACTAGTTCAGTGTTAATAAATATACCGAAATACCAAAGTGTAAGAGTAACAATTTCACAGATAGTGATTAAAAATAGGATACAAAGTTTTGTTAGAGTTACATCACACGCAATAATTATGTAATATTTCCCCAAGCGACTGTTTATATTAGTGTCGTGTAGCGTGCTATAAAGAGCCCCATTCAAAAGTCAGAAATACGTGGCTATTATTGGTATATTTCCCTGTCACACAGTGTATGGCTGTGTTACAGATATCTCCGTTTATGAACTTAGACAGTTCTATTTTTTATGTGAGGTTGCGATTCGAGCTTGTAACGATGAGGTCTTGTTATGAAAAAGCTTGTTTTACCAGTAATATTGGAGTTAGTAGACGGTATTATCATTTGTAAGTATATGATTCACTCTTTTGTTTGTAATGTTTATTCACGTGTTTCAATCCAAAAATGATTTACAGGTTTTCTTTTTATACAACTTACCAACCTGATGGTAAGTGGTAACCGTGGCTTATGGGCATGGCAACACCAGGGGAGTCACGTTATTTGGAGGTATTTTTTACGTGCAGAAAATACCCACGGATCCCCCACCAACGGAGCCGGTGGGAGCGGTTATGTCGGACTCGAACCGACAAAACGCACGACGCCTGTGGGTCATTTTTGGTTGCCGAAAGTGAAGTTAACGAGCACATCGCTCGCACCTCGGCCAGCCCAGGGCCATCTCTTCCGATCTGGCCCTCTCCTCGGGTGTGGGGACCAAAGAGTCCCCAACTCGTTTCCGGAAACGGGGAGGCGCGCAGGGCGTGCCGCTACCGCGGCCTGCTTCTGCCAGAGTGACAGGCGGCTCCTCTCGTCACCCCTAAGTCTGCGCTCATGGCGGGCCTCAGTTCACGGGCAGCTTGGTTTGCGATCCTCCTTCGCCGTTTGTTTAGAGGTAAGGATTTTCCTGACCTCTAAAAAAATGTGATAACTTGGTTCCTATTAAAGATATCCTGACCGTATCCTTTGTTACTCCTTTACAACTTTCACAAGATCTGGTTAGATTATGCTAGTATGGATCGAGAAAGCGTTATGTAGAATGTTGTAAAATATTTATTTATTTGTCCTCAGAGTTTCATAATCGTCCTTATATTTGTGATCCTCTTTCTATCAAATAATTGATATTGCATGCAGTTAACCGAGTAATATCAAAAGAGAGGTTTTTCATTCGGAAAAATTGATGCTATACAATTGTTAGCATATTTCTGTTAAAGGAAATTGCCACGATATAGTTATAAAAGACAAATCGTGCCGATCAAATTGTGCCATAACTTTACAACAGTCAAAATTACGATGCGATTGTCCCAATATTTTCCACTTAACTGTACAAAACGTACAGTCGATATGAAAAGTTGGTTTCCAATAAAGCGCTCTTGTGAAATCAATTTTAATATCGATGTGCTATTCATTTTGGGCGACTCTGTCGTTAGTTCAACTCGTTTCATACTTGGCTTGTTAGCGATTGGTGTGTTCGTTACTAGAAATAGTATGAATAGTTATATGTTACGAATGATTGAATGTGATGTTATTTGGATTACTTAATTCTAAATGTAAATGCTTGGGTTTACTATTACAAACTGGATTAGTTTTTGTTATCTTTCTTTTATGTTTAGAAATACCCTTCTTAATAGCAACTTTGTCGAAAACAAATTAGTTAAATCACACAATATTTCATCAGTGATTTTATCGTCGGGACCCTGGTTATTATGTAGATTCACAAAAATCACAATCGAGGGTTAGACATAGATCAAATAACACCCACATTTTATGAATAATTGTATTCAGTCCCATGTAATAGGAGGTGAGCCTATAACCGTATTCCGGGCACTATTGTTGAATCGAGTCATGCATCTGAGGCTGTGTCTGGACTGTATATATCTGTCTGATGATAAACAACCCTACCCCTTAGTCACCTATTTGAAAATAACGTACTATAATAGAACGCCATTACCTCATACAAGATTCCATAAAATAACCATTTTGACGTTTATTAAGGAGAAACTGATTTGATTTGACAGATATTAGTAATTCCTTCGTTAATTAAATGGCTACCCTCTACCTCGATCAACTTCATACCTAAAATAACTCTTTTTCATACCACCGACGTCATGAAAGGTTCGATAGGTACAGATAGGTCAAGCTTTATTATAACGAAGGCCTTTATAATACCTATAATTTCTCGATTCATTAGCGTCTAAATCTAAAATCCTTAATGATTAATTATGATGATATACCTAGTATGAAACACTGTCCTTCATGATAAGGTTTAAACGATAATGACTTTTCATGGATAAAATGAAGAATTGAAGTTATATAATAGCTACTTTATCTAAATTGAAACAAGATCGGGTTTAGAATAAAATGTTCACATGACGGCCCTCAGAGATTTATGTGTAAAATGTTTTGCGAAATTCATTAAACGTTCCTAAAACAGTCTGACATAATTAAAAAATATTTATACCCCAATTAAAAGAGTTTCCAACGCATTGTCCGTTTTACATCACCCTACAATAAAAATGCCCAGTAAAAAAGAAACGTGAATTTAAAAACATATACACGACCATAAATCTACCAAAACAGTAGACAACAGTGTTAAAATGGCAACACCGGGCCTACGCTTTTCTCGTATTATTATTATTTTGATATTCAAATGTGTATATTTCAAAAAGCTCTTTGATTGTTCTAAAAGTGCTTAATGTTTTTTATATGTGATTTTCATCTAAATGGGAAGTAGAACTGAATGATTGATTGGATTTTTATATTGTTTTATCCCCAGGATAATGAATATAAATCCTAAGATTCCAATAGTAACAATTCATACTTTAGAGAATAGTTTTAAACAGTTGCAAGATTTGAATGTAGGTTACAGCATGTTAAATGAAC
Organism: Eilema griseolum; assembly: GCA_963662185.1. Taxonomy (NCBI): domain Eukaryota; kingdom Metazoa; phylum Arthropoda; class Insecta; order Lepidoptera; family Erebidae; genus Eilema; species Eilema griseolum. The sequence continues at coordinate 518,895 of OY759247.1, forward strand.
TCATAAAAATACTTTTTTATACACGACAATTGTATTGTAAAATTCTGAATCAATTACGAATATTTATGCATATATCGCGCCGATCTTCACAATACGATGACATTTTAATTACAGGGGATTATAGCGCTCATACATCTACTGACGCCGTTGTCAGTGTTGCCATCCACGAAATTTGGTTTTTAATATTCATTAAAATGTTTTATGAGCTCGTTACTCAGCCTATTATGATTCGAGGGATATGCCTGTCAACCTCACCTTCGGCAACCAAAACGACCCACAGGCGGCGTGCGTTTTAGTCGGTTCGAGTCCGACATAACCTCCTCCACCGGCTCCGGTGGGCAGGTATCCGTGGGGATTTTGCGCACGTAAAAAAAAAAAAAAAGCCTATTGTGATAACAGTCACCATTGAATGAACGCCATTCCCAGTTGCATCTAAAACTTGCACTTCGTAACCCGAAGTCGGCCTATTATTTGTGACTGGTTTATCACGTTTTTCTAGAAACCTGCGCCAGAGTCTCAATCCTAAATGGGGTGTGCAGGATCTAAATAACTCAAGAATAATGGTTGTTGAACAATGATGAGTTTATTGAAAATATATATTACTCAAATGGAATACCAAAATAACAGAGAAAATTGTTTAAGAATAATAAAACGGCTGAAGAATAACCACCGTAGCCTAGTGGTATGGGTAATGGACTGCTGAGACGAGGTCTCGGGTTCGATCCCAGGTTTTACCATGGCACACACCAACGACTTTTCGATACTTTTCGAAGTTATGTGTAATTTATCGCTGGTTTGTAAGTGCCCGATTAATGGCAATAGGCTCGCCATCTATTACATTGGGACCTAAACCTAAACTGGCGAAACGTGGGTGCTAGCACTTCTGCCTATCCCTTCGGGGATATAGGCGTGAGTTTATGTTATTTAAACTTTAAACTTTAAAATGTTAGTTAAAAATGACAAATTATAGGTAAAAAAAGACCCGAGGATGGAGTAGCAGGTGTCAGCTAGTGAATACGTCTAGAATGTCTATTCATTTCTAAATCTCGGTGACATCTTACATCACTGATCGAGAAATCAGTCTTAATCTCAGATGTGGGAGGCAAGAGTCGGAGTGTGGGTCGCTGTGTGAGCCACATTTGTCACGACTGTCGCCCAGAATGAGATTGATGAGCCCGACGTTAGGACATTACAATTTTTAAGTTTCGTACTACGAGTGTACAGTAGTGTAGGTTAGGTACCGTCGCATTCAATACTACTTTAACAGATTCCTAACTCTGGAACTTTACATAAAAGAATAAATAAAAATTAAAAACTAAGATAAAAAAATAAGATTAGAACTAATTATAGCATATAACTATAGCATATATCTATTAGTTTTTATATTATTTAAATGTTATATAGATTGTTTTGATAGTGTTCAGCGACTAAAAGCTATATATATATATATATGGACCGGATCTTGAATCACATTTCTCAATGGGGCTCCGAGAACATGGTCGAGTTCAATGCCAAGAAGACGCAGGCTTGTGCGTTCACAGCAAAGGTATCTTCTTTCCTTCCCCTTCCCACTCTTCAGAGCACGCCACTTCCACTGCAGGACAATCTCTATATCCTAGGCATGGATATTCGCTGCAAACTGAATAACAGAAATTACATCGAGAGCATCATCAAAACAGCCTCGCGGAAACTCGGACTCTTAAACAAAGTGAGACGTTTTTTCACGCCGGAGCAGCGGTGTCTTCTCTATAAGACACAAATTCGCTCCTGCGTGGAATACTGCTCGCATCTCTGGGATGGCTCCGCGAAATACCTACTAGATGCTCTCGACAGGTTGCAGCGACGCGCGGTCCGAATTATTGGGAACCCTGAGGTCACGAACACCCTCGAGCCTTTGCAGATGCGTAGAGATATTGCTTCCTTGGCTGTATTTTACCGTCTCTACCACGGTGAGTGTTCTGACGAGCTCTTCCAACTAATCCCACCATCTCCTTTCCTACATAGGACAACACGTGCAGGCCTTAGATGTCACCCTCACACTGTGCAGAATATACGAGCAAGAACCAAGCGGTTCGGAGACTCTTTTCTTTGCCGCACCACCAAGACCTGGAATTCATTACCAGCACACGTGTTTCCTTCTTCCTACAGTCCCGGGGCCTTTAAGCGGGGCGTGAAAAAGCATCTGATGAGGCCGCCAAGCTGAGTGCCACCATTGTAGCACTTAGTGTCTGTAATGGTGACCCTCTTTCCTGAGACTTTGCCTTTAGCTTACCATCAGGCGAGGTGAGGTCAAGTTGGCGTGTCCTATATAAAAAAAAAAAAAAAAAAAAAAAAAAATATTTTTTTTTTGTATAAAGCTTTATAGTTTTTATTATTTAGGTTTCTGCATATCGTGGTCGCTTTGTCGTAGTGAGGCGATTACTGAATATATTTTTGACATTCATTTTTGAAAACCTTCGTCGCCTTAATTTACGACTTAACTAAAGACCATTGTTCTGAAAATTTAGTAAAGGTTTTAATAGTCCTATTGATTGAACTACAGGCAAAATCCCTTGGACTAACCAGTAGAACTCTGCAATTGGACCACGGGCAGCAAACGAATACAAAATACTTGTTACGTCTCTTTAGCACGCATTCCTCTTCTACTATAAAACTTCTTCAAGTCAATTCAACTTATAGAATACATCATCCTTTAAGGAACACTAACATATGCTTTGCATGTAATATTCGGGCTTATAGCTCCAAGGACGGCTTAGGTAAATAGTGAACTGGGAGAGGGTCCAACCCTTTCACAAGTTAATCTGACCTTCGGTCCTAACTTTGGTACAATCAGCAACATCGATTGCTGAAATAATACAAGTGTAAACAATTGAATAGTTTACTTTAGTTAAACTATGCAATGATAGAATTGTAAAAGTTAGATACGTCTGTTCTTATTCATTTACTACCTACCTGAGCAATAATAGTAAATTAACTATTTATAGATTAAGATTAGAAAAGAGAAAGGCTTAAACGGATCTTGTACCGGCGACCAGTCCCTTAAAGGGGGAATGCTATGACCACTGATCTATTAAGACACGTCTTGAGCATTCCAAATTCTCCTATACACAGTTTCCACCCCCGTCTAAGCATTTTACTTTTTCTAATCTTAAAATGTTTGAATAGCATATTAATTACTTTAAAATTTCATCAAATAAACTATTGCTCTAAATCCTCTGAAATAAAATAATAGCAAACGTTATATAACTCTACACATTCGTCTTTTTTCTAAGAAAATATATTCTCGATAGAACGTGTTATCAATCATTTTTGCCTAACTATTTATTACTTTAAGATCAACGCTAGTGTAATGACTTAACTTTCTTTAATATTCCTTGCCAGGAAATGCTGTGAAAACTTTTAATATCAGAGATTCCTGCGAAATATATAAAAACAAATTCAGACAAGACCGCGCTCGGGAGCTTCATAAAACGCCTGACAAAGACGTTTTTATTCCAGCTCTGTATGAATAAATTTTAATCGCTGTGTCTCTCAGTACTCCATTATTTATGTGCCTGCCTTAAACAGGAGTGAATAAATAATTCATGCCATATCCCACCATGAATGTCGCCATTACTGAACGTTGATCCTTCGGTGCAGATTCGACAGCTGTGTAATGAATGCCTCTAATGATGGTAACGAGGTGATTGCGGTGGCAACTGGCTGTGCTAGTAGTGTGCTGAATAAAAATTAACGATACAATGCAATGTTTTAGACGGTAACAGTTATTGGTGATTCAGGTTGGATTTGACCACAAAAAGTAATATGACGTGTGTGTGACACGTGACATATAACCACAAAGAGAATACAAGTCACTATAAAAAGTGATATAAAAAAACGTATCTGACTTGGAATAACAAAACGCAAATGACAGCTGATCATAGTTTTGTGTTTGGTTAAGTATGGTTAAAAATTGGGTAGTAATAATTTTTGTCAGAAATCAATAATAAGTAATAATCAGTATTAGTCAGTTACTCGAAAAAAAGCTCTCCATAATATGAAAATATGTATGTAATAGGTATAGAAGCGAATATATCTTAATATATCGCGATCGTAACGAGGACGAAGTCGCGAGTTCTGCTCGCGACTTCGTCCGCTAGATTAACAGTATAAGATAATTTTCTTTGTTTAATATTTTTAAATATAAATGCAACTTAATATAGTGTACAATATTATATTGCTACTAATCTAAACGTGATGAAATACATTTCGAATCATTTGATAACTACCCCAATATGTATTATATTATTTTTTTAAGTAAGTTCGAAAATAAGACCCAAACGTATAGAAATTCAGCTCTCTAATCCAGTTGTGTCATTTTAATATTGTAAGACCGAACAGTGTAGGTGTACCTACACTGTTCGGTCTTGGGAGTTTACTGTAGTAAACTCCCAAATATATCTGTAACTCATCCTTGTACTAACAAACATTGTAGGTCTCACAATGTTTGCACACTGGCAATACTAAAGTACATACAAGCATACACATACTATCAAATAAATACACATCTCCTCAAATAACGTACAGTATATTGCGATATTAGGCGCCCGACCTGCAATTAGACGCGTCGTTAAACTAATCGGTCAACCGATCGTGTAGCGAAGGAGCCTCGGTTATTACACAGCGAGTAAGGGGCAACATTAAAACGCGAATAGTGCACCTGCACACAACACGGACAAACTGTACGCTTGTAGCGTCGCCCTTAATAAGCGTGCGGCCTACACGTGGAACTCGCGAAAGACACAGGTGAGAGCGGGCACTAATAAGAACATGTAACATGTACCCTTTTTTTTATTACGTGCGCAAAATCTCCGCGGATACCTCCCCACCGGAGCCGGTGGAAGAGGTTATGTCCACCAGTCACCCCCAGGCCTGCGCTCATGGGGGGCGGAGATCGACCTCCGACGCCCGAGTTACCTTTGTACGCGGGCAGCTTGGCTTGCGATCCTTCGTCACTCTCGCTGCCGATCCCGCCCCGCCTCCTCCTTCACAATCATTACTTGCTCACAGAAGGAGGCGCCCGTAACATGTACTCTTGACACTACCAGTAGTTTGGTCAGTTTGTTGGGTGGTGTCACTGGGCTGTCACCATGTAAGTTAGTATAGGAAGTTTGGACGTACGTGGTAGAATAAAATTAACTGAATATTCGATCGTTAATCAATCTACTCACGAGTGTTAGTGCAGTTGTTACGAAGTTCGACTCCAAATTACACTCAGCGCGCGTCAGATTTTTAATAATCATAGTCGAATTTCCAAAGCACGTTACTATCTTTAAAATGAATTAGTTAATGTATTATCAGTCACCTATATAACCTATGTTAACCTCACCTTTGGCAACCAATAATGACCCACAGGCGGCGTGCGTTTTGGTCGGTACAAGTCCCACATAACCTTTTATAGCGGCTCCAGGTTATCCGAGGAGATTATGCGCACGTAAAAAGAAAATCTATATAACCTCCCCTATTGTTAATGATAAAGTAGTTATATCGGAATACGCATTGACCAAAGTGTAGTGACTAGTGACTTAGTTTTAGTCAATGTTATTCGTGGAGTATACCCTACGAGAGAAATACCCTAAGAATCTCGCTGAGTATTGTGAAAAAGGAGGTCTCAACATGAGTCCCGAGGGATAGCAGACATTCAGTTTGTAGCAGACGTATATGTAGTACTACGGGCTACCATCTCCCCAGGCCTTTCACAAACCCACTCATATAGGACAATCATATTTTCTGTCATTTTACCTAAAGATTCTGTCCCAAATGACCTACGAAGAAAATCTAAGATTTTATTACTAATAGTATTAATCTCTTACGCTCCGACAACTTAGAAGTAGATAAATCGGTCTATAGACAGATCTGAATAAATAGAATAACTCCATCCATAATGACTGGATCCCCAAATTAATATTTATCAAGTTATTCTTGGATATAAATTAATTATAAACAAAATTAAAAGTTGCTCGTAGTTCGGTAAACTTTCCCATCGGCAAATGTTTCTATAACTGAGTCGTGAATAAAACCGACCAAAGTTTCGGTGTGGAAATGAATAATACATATTTTAATTGAACAGTCCCGTTTTTATTAGGACTATGATAAGGGGTTTGTGTATCTCAAAATTATTTAAACAATCGAAGTCTAATTAAGGATTATAGAATCACATAATACAAAAAAGGGAATTAGTTTGTTTTATTTGCCAATGTGAATCTCATCTGTTGTATTACACGCGATATGTCACAGAAATACAATAGTAAACTGTATATTTACCTAGTCTTGTTTGATACTTTATTAGAATAAAATACTATGTGGTTACTGTAGTTTTTTTAATAGCCTGCCTTACACTGTCCACACGTAGTGATTTACCTACGCCGTAGCTGCCACAGTCGTAGCACGACCTACGCCGTAGCTTTACCAATCCGCCTCCGCTTGATCTTCAGACCGATCTGTCGTGGGAAACTCTCCCGTCGACACGACATGTATTTCATGAGTCCACTAATTATGCCGCACGCAATGTTTCTTCGTAAACAAAAATATAATGATGTAAAGAAATATAGTGATTAGTTTAAGGGGAGAGGGTATTTTAGTAAAGTACTTTAACTGACCTTTGCATTTGAATTATTTTTTGTTTTTTTTTTATCTATATATGCCAACAATTACGTATACTTTTTATAAATGTAGGACACGTTACGACGTCATACTCAAACGCCAAAGTCTGTGTTTGCACCCTGATCTCTTTGACTATATCCAACTCTTGATCTATAATTCACAAGATGGCGCAGGTCTATTCGCAGCTGAATCAAACCTCCTCATTATACGCGATGCTAATTAGCAGTGGTACAAGAAGACGCCAACAACAAGTTCTAACTATAGTCCGAACTAACTAACGTTCACGCGGTTGCAAGTCGATTGTAAACCGTAGTACACACTGAATTTATTAGCAAAATTATTGTTTACTTTGGTGTAAATATAAAATACTATAATTAGATTTCTAAGTTTGCATTCCGTAATATACAATAGTGTTACCGCGGACTAACGCAATCATTTCAATGCAATCACGCAATCAATCAACTTTTTATAAATTTTATTTCCTGACGTTTCGACCAAGTGCCATCTGACCTCAACAACCCATTGGCGATGTACGCCAATGGGTTGTTGAGGTCAGATGGCACTTCACGGATTTATCGAATTCCAGCCAAGCCCGCAGTTAGACTGGAAAAGCGGACCCCAGGACAAAGAAGACACCGTCCATGCTTACAGGCTGTTTGGCTCAGAGATGCATCTACCACCGATGAGTTCATGAGATGGAAGGTTCTACATTCATCAGGGATGGTCCCATCATCCTCGAAATTTTCAAACCGTTACAATCAGCCGCAAGTATAGAACTTATATTATGGTCTTGTTCTTTCAATGTTCTTATTTCCTTCCTTATTTTTCCTCTTCCCAATAACTAAATAACAATAATATTTAGAGTGATCGCGCGCTTGCAACATCAGAGGCACCCTTCACCCGACACCATAGTAGTAACGGATTACTTTGTTATACCATAACAAGACTATATTTAAGCATAGTTACCGCGAACGACTCAACTATGTGAACGAGGCTTTACTATAGTTTAAATATACACTTGAAGTCGAAACGCTGGGTTTGTCGACTCTATGAATATTTTACTTTGACTTCGCTTAGACTTGGGACTTCTTGGTTCAGAATTAAAATTCAGTACTTTAATTAGTTAAAAGTGTATCTGACGGAACTATTTTAAGCTGCATAAGGGTATGACGCCAAGGGTGACCGCAGACAGCAGCAGCAGATGCAGAGAGTACCACGAAATTGACTTGAATATCATACTTTTGTTTATTGTTTTAATTCATTGCGACTTCCCAGTGGTGATGTTTATCCGCTTCGAAGTATAATTAGGAATATATGTTAAAAGACGATAGGTCATCTGACCCCAGATATATGGTCCATAGATATAAAAGAAAATCAGTCCTGCAATGCACTGTCTAAAACTCACTGTCAACAACGCGCAACGTTTGAATCAAAATATTACTGGACATTTCAAATTTAAGGGCTAACCAACACAAATTATTTTCAACTTTTTGGATATATTTTTTAAACATAGCTAAGAACACTCCCGACTAATATACCTTTCAAACAAAAAGAAATAAATCCAAATCGGTTCATACATTCAGATTCGGAAACATGTGAGCTGTTAATGAGTTCCAGGTCTTAATGGTGCGACAAAGGAAAGAGTCACCGAACCGCTTCGTTCTTGATCGGTTAAATCAGATCGGATCGAATAGGATAAGACTTACGAATTTTATAAAAAAATAAAAGATTTATTTGTACAATAACACTTCATGTTGTATCAAACGAAGCTAGAAGAATATAATGTTACAAAGTAAACAATCACCCATTCACAAGTCAAACCGAAAATTGTTAACGTTTTTCCGCGCTTCATTCATAGTCCTTTATTGCTTAGGGCGGGTTTGACCAAACGCGAGTAAAGTAGTCCTAGAATAAATACCCACATATTCGAGAGCAAATCAATTTCGCATTCTACCATGCATAATACTAAACATAGTGACCTTACTTGGGAATCAATAATATACCACCGATTTACTCAGCTATTCTAGGAACAGTAAAATGACGTCTCAAATTCTCATTTTTGAACTCTACACATACAAAAATTATTAAGTTTTTGACAACCCCTCTAAAATTCCAATTCATCACCATCTAAATTTTGTGGTGGGTGGACACATGGAAACAAATTAAATGGCATGGTTCTGATAGAATTTCTTGAAAACTTGACATTAGCGTCTCGCCATTAATACATTTATAAACATTTACTGAGTTGTTGACGGAATCGTTGGAATCACCATAGAACAAAAATCAACAAGCTTTTGACAAGTTCTGTCATACGCTATAATACGACAAAAGCGAGTTGACATGACTTACGTTTAACACCATATCATTTTAAAACAACGTATAATTACCGGGTATTACATTCAATCTAAATATAGCTAGCTATTCGGTAGATTGCACGAAAAGTGTCTATTGATTAACTCGAGAGTAAGAATCTTCGAATAGGTTAATTCTGGAATTGTAACTCGTATATAAATTTAGGTTTTGTCGAATCCACTCTTAGTAACACATAAAAAATTATTTCTATTCCCATTGTTAATAAAACCATCCTCATTTCCAATCATACTGTGATGGGGAAAGTCGGAAAAAGCACGAAAAAGTCGACGACTTCCTTATTTCCCAATATCCCTTTGGCTAAACGGCTTTTAATCCCGCCAATCAGTATTCTAAACCTAACCCGAGCAGGCGCCATATTGAAATGCAAATTTTTTCCCAATATTTAAATAGAACTCGCGGTAAAATCAATACACGTCCCCGTAAACTTGTGCTGTATTCATTGGCTAGCAAATTTAATTATTTGATGTCTGGAATATTACCTACAAATTTTTATCTGTCATAAAATAAAATAAATAATAATTTACAGTAAATAAACAGAACGTCCACAGGCCACGGTAACCGCGGTAATCCACGGGCCGTGCGCTTGTCTGCCACCTAAGAGGTATAAAAAAAAAATCTTCCATGAAATATAGAATATAACATACAATTTATTAATTTTGTCTTTGTGATTCGTAATTATTTTTGCAATCTTTAGAAGACAAGATTAACGTAAGCATTTATAGAAAACTTATGCGGTTTTTACTAATGCTTGTCGTGTGTAATAATGATGATAATGTACTTTTAAATATGAGTTTCCATAAAACTACATGCAATGATTTTGGCAACAACTGTTCGGTTGAATATTATTAGAACTTTAATTTATATGTTTTTTTTATATGTCTGTTTTTTTTTTTTTATATAGGACACGCCAACTTGACTTCACCTCGCCTGATGGTAAGCTAAAGGCAAAGTCTCAGGAAAGAGGTCACCATTACAGACACTAAGTGTTACAATGGCGGCACTCAGCTTGGCGGCCTCATCAGATGCTTTTGTACGCCCCGCTTAAAGTCCCCGGGACTGTAAGAAGAAGGAAACACGTGTACTGGTAATGAATTCCAGGTCTTAGTGGTGAAGCAAAGAAAAGAGTCTCCAAACCGCTTGGTTCTTGCTCGTATATTCTGCTCAGTGTGAGAGTGACATCTAAGGCCTTCACGTGTTGTCCTATGTAGGAAAGGAGATAGTGATTTTTAATCCATTTGCGATTTATTTTGGGTATTCCCCTTATAATACATGTTTTTATAATATTTACTTTTCAAATTATTTCAAATTTTATGACATTCGTTATTTGTCTAAGATATATTACTTAATATTTTTCGAGCTCCATACCCAAAGGGTGACCAAAGGAAACTTCTGTCTGTCTGTCAGCAAGTTGTATATTATAAACCGCAATCGTTAGTTATAATCAATCTACAATACCTGCAATAGCATATGTAAATGACGAACTCCTTTTCAAAATATCTTTAGCACCGTCAAATAAACTGCTTTGATGATAAACCATACTTAAGCGCCACGTAATATTATTATCTACTTCACGAATATATCAATCAGTAGTGTTAGTTACTTCCACATCGAGAATCAAAGCAAATCGAACGATACCGCTAACTTGGGCTAAACCACACGATACCAATAACCTATCGGAAGGGTTAACCGAAGACGGCAGATTATACCCGCCCCTAACCCATTACGTTATTAGAGAGATCTTATCACCAGTCAGCCGGGTGGAACTGTTGTAATCCCAGGTTATTATTGACATTAGACGTGTTCTACCAAATTACACACATTTAGATGTTTTCAGATACTCTGGCCGGGTTATCCTGTAGTTATATTTACGCACTATACCGGGTGTATTTTTGAGACGAGGTAGTATCTTAGGGCAGGACTAACTGTGCTTTACATTATTATATATTATTTACATTTCTATTGCAATGCACAACAAAGCTATCTATAGTATCTTCTCATCTAGTTAAACCTGTGACACGTTAGGACAAAAAATGTTGAATCCTATACCTGCGATATGTTGGGATTTTTTTTCCAACCAGTAACAACAATATTTTGGGAATATAATCTATTTATCATACATTTCTTTGTATTTAGTATAAGCACACTGAATCCTGCTGCTAAACAATATAATGCAGTAATATTAGTGTGATGTTCTCAACATTCCTCGGCACAACTGATTAACTACGTCTATAACTTGCACTGCGACTTACTGTGGATGGGTGGTGACACCGTTTGTTAACGACAGTTAAAGTGAACGAAATCAATAAATAAATATTTTTCGACATTCATCACATTTCTTTTCATGGACCCAAAGCACGGCTTAACTCAACGTTTCACTTTTTTCTATCTTAATCGATTTGAATTCTTTTCCTTTTTCTATTTTAATTAGCATGCTTTAAAATTTCATTAAACACCTTAACTAGCTCGTATTATCTACATAGCGAATAAACATAATTGAGTTTTATTCCTGTAGTTAAATAAATTATTTAACTGAGCTAATCAAGTTAAGAATAGTAAAAGAGCGATAACAGTTTCGTCAGTTCTATTTTTATCGCTTTATTTATTTTTACACGTCTTTATCCTTGAAGGGTTAGGCAGAGGTAAATTAAAATCTACATTTCAACAATCATTGCTTTCGGTTTCACGTAATAAGGTCATCCCCTATGGCCGTCTTCCGGACACTATTCTTGACTACAGCCTTGAATCTGTGCCTGAGTTTGAGCTTTATATATCTATCTGATGTTAAACAGCTTATACCTTAGTCGCCTTGTACTCCGCATGGGAAGAAATGATAAGTAGTCAGTCAAATACCCAATTAGATACTTTTTTGTCAATAAAAACATTTCATCGAAACACACAGACCAGTGCAAATTATATATATATATATTTCTCTATGCATACAAATTCCAATTTGTACTTAGCGGGAATCGAATCCATTGCCACTGTGTAGCAGACGAACGCTCTACCTCTACGCTGTAACATAGGCCGTCGAAATAACTTATGATAACATTGTTCTTACCCGCCACTACTCGTATTTACAAATCACACATGCAATTTAGTAGCATACGTGTTCCCTTTTTGCCACAATTCTGGATTTTTTAAGCGTAACATGAAAAAATATCCTACTCGAACGCCATCGAGCTTAAAGACCGCTATTGTAGTACATATTCAATTGTTGATATCTAAAATGGTGACTTTCATTCCCGTGACGTCAATTTTACTTTTACGGTTGACTAGGTTTGTTCAATTTAACTTTTTTTGGCGAACTTGTTATATTATATAGCGAACCTATTAAATTTCGCAGTACTTGTATGCCTTCAGGCAACAGGACAAAATGAGTATATTCTGGAATATAATAACATTTACTCCAGTAATAAATTGAATCTAGTTGTGAGTGTAATATTTGTTTGAGTCCCAAATTCCATCGAGAGAATGATAAAATGTATATTAATAAATTATAAATCAACAAAATCTAATCCAGTATATAAGTAACTCAATAGCACAAAATAAAAAAGAATCAGTTCATCAAAATTCCAACTTCATTTATTTTTGGATTTAAAAAAGATATTTTTAATGAAAATCCGTTGATGTTACCAAATGTTCGCAGTTATTAACGATTGGAATTCAAATTTCACGCTCAATAAAACAATCAGCGCAAATTTCCAACGTGCAAATAACGGATTAAATAATTGTAAGCCTTCAGCGATACAAAAGTTTCAATACGTAAAAGGAATAGCTGTAGAAAGTCTGTAGACAAATTACTTATCTTGTTGATAAAAATGGTAAAATATTAATAGTGTTAGACTAAGTTAAAAACTTGTTTTCTTTAAACATTTTAGCATTATTTTCGACTTACATTAAACATGTACTACTAAATCTAAATTATAAAACAAAACACAATTTAGTAACTTAATTTTTCATAAAATGTAAACCAAATAATAAAATGTTGAGTTTATTAAAAGAGCTTAAATTTTTTCACGAAACCTAAACCGTAGAAATAACGAGGATTACTCACGCAGTGCCAGTCAGCCAGCTGCCCATACAAACCGTTGGTAATTACCGCATTCAGAGAGACAAAGGATCGTCTCCAGCGCCTTAAGACGAGACCAACTTTGCATAATATCCGCGCTACAGTGCTATAGTAAACGTTGTCAAAGGATTTAACTAAGGTGGATGGGCAGATATCTCGACGAATGCGTTCGCGGTACGATCAGATAATCTTAAAACTCGGTCCCCGTTTGATAGGCTTGTTTGAAAACTTAGTTGCGCAGATAAAAGTATGACGTATATATTCAATGGAGAAGTCTCTTCGTCTGTTCTCATTTTGTAACCGAAGATATCAATTTATCATAGATTAAATTTTGATCTAATTTTTAAACTTTTACGTTCCATGATAGGTTGCCTGACATTTCGACCAGGTTACACTGGTCGTGGTCACAGGTTGACTGGCTTAGTGGTGCACGCACGCCCTTTTCGAGTCCGTGAGGCAGTAGGTTCTTCATCTACCCGCACATTCTAGATACTTTTAATATTGTCGTTTTGCCATGTACCGTCACATACCCCACGTCAGGCAAATCAAAGGTTTGTATGTACCTATACCATTATCGCGTTAACGTCCGTAAACATTATTGTATATTAAAGGTTGGTGTTTCAAAGATAATTTGTACGAATATGAGAACCATTCTGAACTTTTAATTAAGTTTAGGTGGATTTAAAGAAATTGGAATAGATGGGATGTTTGTTACTCAATACCGCCGGAACGAATCTAATGGAATTTGGTACAGTTATAACACAGGGTAGTTAGTATACCGAAAAATGGTAATGTACCCGTGAACTTGGACACATCAGAAGTTACACACGAAGGAAGTCTCGAACAACAGTTAGCCACATAAGAAATACATACAGACAGTCACGCACACATTCTTCGCTTGCTCTACTTTCATTTTTTTTTTCATTCGATGGTTATGGCCATTCTTGCCATGTCCTTTCTTTGAAATTCCTTCGATCTGATAAATAAACTTAAAGAAATCGCTTTACGAAGAAAAAAAAATATTTTTCATCCAGTACCCGAGCATTGGTGTAATAAGAGCATTTAAGCACTTACAAAATAGTAAAGGCAAAATTTAACCAATATTACCAAACCAAACCACGATCATCAGATTCGAAGCAAAAATAACAAGAAGATATTAAATTTTCACGAAAAATAATGAACAATTTACAAGCAGCAACTGTCTAATTATTTTTAATTCTGCTAAATTGTTTCCAATCATTTAGTTCTTCATTCTTCTTGAATATTCTGCTCTCCCCTGAGGCGTTCGTCGCCAGCTTAAATTGAAAAACTTTACAAAATTACACGCTACGTCCCCCTCTATTAGCTGGCATATTTTAACTGGCTATATACAATATAGATTCGTTGCTTTTATCCAGTCAATAGTAAAGAAGACTATAAGATACTTTAAATTCCAAAAACTAAGTGTTCATCCAGACGGACTCGCAAAGAGCAGAAATTATACAATAAAACAGGTGATTTGCTCATTGCTGAACATTGTTCATAGTTCTTCATTTCACTATAAGTAAGAATTTTGCTTCAAAAAAATTCTCTTATTGTGCATGTATTCTATACTCAAAGAAATTCGAACGCTCCTTATAACACACATCCTATAAACAAAAAAATATAATCTATGGGAACATTTTTCCCTTACCATACTTTTACCGTGTTTCCTAAAATCAAATGATTCGGTGAACCGTTTTGAGGTTAGTTTTGATATCTTTACATTTTTTATTTTTTTACGTGCGCAAAATCCCCACGGATACCTCCCCACCGGAGCCGGTGGAGGAGGTTATGTCGGGCTCGAACCGACTAAAACGCACGCCGCCTGTGGGTGGCTTTGGTTGCCGAAGGTGAGGTTGACAGGCATATCCCTCGCACCCCGGCCGAGCCAGGGCCATCTCTCACGATCTGGCCCTCTTCTCGGGTGTGGGGACTACAGAGTCCCCAACTCGTCCCCGGAAACGGGGAGGCGCGCCAGGCGCGCCACCGCCGCGGCCTGCTTCTACCAGGGTGACAGGCGGCTCCAACTGTCACCCCCAGGCCGGCGCTCATGGGGGGCGGAGGTTGTTCATCGACCTCTGACGCCCGAGTTGCCTTCGTACGCGGGCAGCTTGTCTTGCGATCCTTCGTCGCTCCCGCTGCCGTTCCCTATATCTTTACATTTAATGAGGAAGTGTACTTTCGATGATAAACGGTTGGTACGGATAGTGTCGAAGCTACGAGTACATAGGTTGTACCTACTATCAATCTGTATCAGAATAAACGGGATATTTACCATGTTTCATTATTTTGAGTTTCCGATATTTCGGCGCTGTTGCAAGCACCATGATCACGGAGGAACTGGAGTAGTGGCGGTGAACAAAGAAAAAGTTTTTTCTTCTAGGAGTAATTATATCGATCTACCCTCTTTCGATTTCTTTTACTACGCGTATCTGCACTACTATTGGTTTCACTCTCACTACAAACTCGAACCCGATCTCGATCACGTTCACGACATACGATGCTCACTGTATCCACTCGCGATTTTGTTTTAGCTTGTTCCCGGTTGTTTTTGCAAAGACGGACCACTGGATGCCAGACGTTCGGCAGTTGAAACCGGATGGGTTTCAACTGCCGAACGTCTCACTCACGTCGTCGTCACGGTTGAAATTTTTATACTTTTTTATTTCAATTGCTTCCCTTAAATACCTATACTATACCTATACTATACTATATACCTACACTATCAATCTACCAAAAGTCGTCTCTAGAACGTATCTAGTAACATTGAATACACAGAGCAGACACATCGTACTGTTCCATTTGCGTATTAGGTCTCACTGAGATCCATACGACAATTCCATCTAAACCAGCGCATCGATACCGGCTTGTACTTTCGACGATCATCTTCCCTGGAACGATTATACAGGTGAAGCTGACGTCACGGCCACTACAACAAGTACTCCTGCTAACAAAGGCTGTAGTGTTTAAGACTGGACTGGACTGGACTAGGACTGTTATTTCATTTGACCGTATCCACCTACATCTACCTATTTGAATCACTATAGATAGTACTGCAGTAAAGTGTAGTAGTTTTTTACTAAAGTTGAAAATCAAACACAATAAATTTCAAACTACCACAACAGTCGAATACATATCAATCTCTCTGAATATCGATGCGTATCGAAATAACTCGATCAAAATATTTCCAATACATATGGTAATACCCGGCGTTCGCTTACAACGCATTTGTTACGTCAGAGCGCGATCTCTTTGCTGGATCAGTCTGCCATCTCTTTGTGCAGCTTCTTTGTGAGGTTCTATGAGTTTTGGCGCTATAAATTGCATCTCGAGTTGAAAGTTAAAAATGTGGTATCCTTTTTAAGTTGCAACCAGAAAAATACGACCTGGATCCTTTTGAAAATTCACAAAGAGTAAAAATGTAGTAGCATTTGATTTTAGGGTTAAAAAGTAAGTTAGAACTTACTAAAAACTTGAATCAAAACCCAAAAGTAGAAAAATCTACCACTTATATTGTAAATAAGTACTCACCTGTCTACAATTTGACCTGAATACTACATTAGTAAGCAGTAGCCATTTTAAATACAGATGACCATCGCAATACATTAAAAAGGTATTTAACAAAATTGAAAAGTCGATAAGTATAAAAATTTCGGAGCTTGGGAGGGCAGGCCCCGATTAGATGCCCTATGATTTAATTAAAAAGATGTTAAACGAACCTTGGTCCTTGCAATGAAGCAAAATCAATTTGGAAAGTTCGAAGGACGCCCAAAGTTTTTTATTTGCCTTTAAAATGTTAACGGGAACGCCTGTAAAAATGTAATTAGTTGCGTGCTCCCTGGAGATTACAAGATACAAGATTTTTAATGGGAACAGTTTGTGGCGCCTGATTTACGAGATGTTAAGGCTCTTCCTATTTACTGGCAACAATCATCGACATTTCGGTAATCGGGTCCTACTACAATCTATATTTCTAATATTAGATATTTAGATAGATATAAGAGATACTCTTAAAGATTTAAGAATTTTGGTATCCAAAATTTATCAGTGTTAATTAATTATTTTTTAATTCGTTAATTCTTTCCGTCAAATAGGACCTTGTAGTAGGATTAGTACATTTAATAACTCCTGTAAGGCCCGTATTCTTGGTAAATCTGAGAACAGATTATTTAAAGAGGTAGGACACGACGGTATTCCCGTCCCAATTAAACAGTCCGACTGGGAAAGTACCTCCGCCCTACAGAATACTGCAGCCATAAGAACCGATACAAAATCGAGTGTCATTCTAGAATACGGGCCTAAGAAAGATAAACATTGTTTGTGCTAAGTAGCAATGGATTGGCGTTGCCAAGGTTCAAACTCGTATTTTTAAACAAGTTCTAAGTATCAAATCAACAAAAAAATTAAGATATGATATTCCGACCACAATATGAGGAGGTAGGACACGGCGATATTTCCGCCCAATTGAGCATTCCGACTGGGGAAGTACCTCCGCCCTACATAATACCGCGGTTATAATAATTCGTGTTGTGTTCACTGGAGAGTGTTTTTGCTGTCAGTGGGATGACTAAAGGCTCTCCTCTACACTGACGGCATAAAATCTCTGTTCGTACAGGGTCAGTAGCGCGGATGTGACTCCACTGGTGTTACACACGTTCATAGGTCATGGTAACCACTTTCCATCAGGTGGGCCGCGTGCTTGTCTGCTACCTAAGTTGATTAAAAAATAAAATATGACGACGAAATGCAACTGGAAACATTTCAATTCATCTGAGTTATGGCGTGAATTGCGGTTAATTTTATTAGTGTAAACGTAGTTAATATATTTTCTAAAGTCAAATGTCCAATTCTTAAAATGTCCAACGGTGTCAAAATGTCCAAATCCCAAAATGTCAAATTCTCAAAATGTCCAATTCCCAGAATGTCCAATTCTCAAAATGTCCAATTCCCAGAATGTCCAACCTTTGAGAATGTGGTAAATTTGTTCAATAACACATCACAGCGCTTTATTAATACTTATGAAAAACAATAAATACAAAATACTGATAGAATCAAAATATGTTTTATTTATAAGTAACAAATTAGACCAGAGAAGACCACAATATACCCAAAATCACTATTTTTGTCATAATGTCATATAAAAATATACAATAATCAACATCATAATTTTTATAATTATGAAATATTAATTATACAAAATAAAAATATCGAACTAAAATCAACCTTGCACCATAGCTGACCAATATGCAACATATAACCGATTTCAAATTATTATACAATTTTAAATAATTTAGTCATAATGTGATATAACAATATACAATAATCAACATAATAATTTTTATAATTATGAAATATTAATTATATACAATTATAAATAATTTCCCAAGGAGGGTTGACATCAGGCAGGCGGCCGGTCAGTAAAAAGATATAGCCAAATCTTTTGCAACATGAATGTTATGAGTAATAGCGAGTGCAACAGGACTAGGGCGTACCCCCAAGGCGACGCACGGGGGCAGCACCCGGTCCCTGTGAGAAATGGACAAGGGTTGTTGCACCAACACGGGCGGGTGCAACGTAAGAAGCTAGTCCAGGAAGCAAGGAAAGAGTGCCTTAGGTTTGGAAGTTGGAATATTGGTTCAATGACTGGAAGAGGAAGACAGATAGCTGATGTTTTGAAAAGGCGACGAATTAGAGTAGCGTGTTTACAGGAAACTAAGTGGAAGGGAGCAAAAGCCAGAGAGATTGGAGAGGGTTATAAGCTATATTATAGTGGAGGAGATGGGAAAACAAATGGTGTAGGAATTGTGCTAGATGATGGATTGAAAAAATGCGTGATGGATGTAAAACGACTAAGTGATAGGATAATGGCTGTTAAAATTGTACTTGAGAACCAAATAATGAATGTGATTAGTGTGTATGCACCCCAAATAGGGCAGAAGGACGAAGTAAAAAAGAAGTTTTGGGAGGAATTTGATGCATTGATGATGGATATTCCGGATAGTGAAGAAGTATATGTCGGTGGTGATTTTAATGGACACGTCGGAGAAAAAGTGAATTATGAAAGGATCCATGGAGGTTGGGCACATGGGAGTCGAAACAAAGACGGGGAAGCTTTACTTCAAGCTGCCTTTGCTTTTGACTTAGCTATTGTGAACACGTGGTTCAAAAAGAAAAAGGAACATCTCATTACCTATAAAAGTGGCCCCCACGCGACTCAAATAGACTTTTTCTTGACTAGGAGGGATAAACTTAGCAGTGTAAAAAACTGTAAAGTAGTGCCAGGGGAAGACCTAGTGACCCAACACCGATTGCTATTAATGCAAATTAAAATCAAAATTGAGCCAAGTAATAACAAGCGAAGGCCCCCACCTCGGACCAGATGGCGTATGATAGAAAATAAGGAGTATGCAAGTATATTTAAGAAAGAAGTGGTTGATAAGATGATAGATATGAAATGTATGGAAGATAAAACAGTAAATGAATGTTGGGAAGAAATGGCGCATTGCATAAGGGCAAAAGCAAAAGATATCTTCGGAGAAACAAAAGGCAAGGGTGTGATAGAAAGGAATACATGGTGGTGGAATGATGAGGTCCAAAAGATGCTGAAAGAAAAGAAAAAGGCGTTCAAAGAGTGGCAAAAAGTTGCCGTTGAAAATGTGAGTATAAGAGAAGAAAAAAAGATGATTTACAAGAATTGTAAAAATAGAGCAAAAAAGGCAGTAGCAAAATCCAAGGCAAGCGCACAAGATAAAATATACATTCGGCTTGATGAACCGGGCGGCCAAAAGGAACTCTTTCGAATGGCAAAGATGAGAGAAAAAAGTACGAAAGATATTAAACATGTTAAATGTATAAAAGACGAACGAGGACAAATTTTGTTGCAAGAGGATGATGTAAAAAAGCGATGGAAGTCATATTTTGAGAAACTATTGAATGAAGAAAATGTATGGAATGGAGTGCTAGAAGATAAGTCTGGGAATATTGGTTTGGTAAAAGAAATCGGTGTGGATGAAGTAAGAAGAGCGATAAAAAGTATGAAAAATGGCAAAGCTGTAGGGCCAGATGAGATACCAGTGGAAATATGGAAGTTATTGGGAGAAGATGGATGTCGGTGGCTAACTTTATTCTTCAATAAGTTGTTGCAGGAAGTGGTGATCCCTAGCGAATGGTGCAGTAGTGAACTAGTGCCCATTTTCAAAAACAAAGGTGATGTACAGGACTGCAATAGCTACCGAGGCATAAAGCTCATGTCACATAGTATGAAAGTGTGGGAGAAAGTAATAGAGAAACGCCTGCGAGAGGAGAGTGAGATCACCCAAAACCAGTTCGGTTTTATGCCAGGGCGGGGTACCACAGATGCCGTATTCGCATTACGCCAACTATGTGAAAAATATAGACGTGCCCATAAAAACCTGCACATGGTGTTTGTGGACCTCGAAAAGGCGTACGATAAAGTACCACGAAAGGTCTTGTGGTGGGCCCTGAAGGAGAAAGGTGTGCCAGTGAAGTATGTAGAGTTAATCCGTGCTATGTACCGGCAATCTCATACGCATGTCCGGTCGGCCGCGGGTAACACCGATGAGTTTAGTGTGGCTGTTGGCTTACACCAAGGGTCGGCTTTAAGCCCGTACCTCTTCCTGTTAGTAATGGATGTTCTGACATCGGATATACAGGATGAGGCACCCTGGTGTATGCTTTTTGCCGACGACATTGTCCTTGTTGGTGAGGATGGAACCGATGTCCAGAGTAGATTGGTGAAGTGGCAACAAAGGCTAGAGAATGTTGGCCTGAAAATTAGCAGAACCAAAACAGAATACATGTTCTGCGATTTCGGCGGTCTCTCTAGCCCCACAGTCATAGCGCTTGATGGTGCTCCTATACCAATCTGCTCCGATTTTAGGTACCTCGGTTCACTACTGCAAAGCGATGGAGAATTAGATCGAGCCGTAAAGCACCGGATTAACGTTGGTTGGATGAAATGGCGGCAGGTTACAGCAACTACATGTGACTCGCGAATGCCCCTTCGATTGAAGGGCAAAATTTATAAGAGCATGATCCGGCCTGCCGTCCTGTATGGATCGGAGAGTTGGCCAGTAAAGGTGACGGATGAAAGACGGTTGCATGTAGCCGAGATGCGAATGTTAAGATGGATGTGTGGTGTGACAAGAATGGATAAGATTAGGAATGAATATATTAGAGGAAGTTTGAGAGTAGCACCAATCATAGAAAAGCTACGAGGAAATCGTTTGTCCTGGTTCGGGCATGTAATGCGTAGGGATGAAAATAATGTCGTAAGGAAGGTACTAACTATGGAAGTGGATGGCTACAAGGGGAGAGGGAGGCCCAAAATGCGGTGGATGGACTGTGTGAAAGATGACATGGTTAAGAAGGGAGTGAATGTTGAAATGACTGCAACTAGAGATGAATGGAAAAAGAACACATGTTGCGCCGACCCCAAATAATCTTGGGATAAGGGCAGGAGGATGATGATACAATTATAAATAATTTTGTCATAATGTGATATAAAAATATACAATAATCAACATCATAATTTTTATAATTATGAAATATTAATTATTTATAATTATAAATAATTTTGTCATAATGTGATATAAAAATATAGTATAATATTCAACAAAATATGTTTTATTAATATAATAATAATAATTAATATACATAATGAGTTTTATGATTTATGTAATAATAATAATATTACATTTTACTTTTTAAACAAGCTAAGTCTCAAAAATATTATTTTTTTCAAAAATTGTTTCACTGTTAGATCTTTGTTTTGTAATTTTACTAATATATGTTTTGTATTTCCGATCAAACTGGATGTCTCTAGGTCGTCTTGTACTTCTCATTTTCTTAAATAGCGAATCCTTTAAACGACAGTCCCAATATTTACTTTCTTTTTTCAATTTGTACAAAAAGAAGTATAAATTAGGATTCTTCGGTATACGGCTGTTTAGTCGTCTGTGCCATCCTTCTAATGCGTTAGTGGTTCTATGACGCTGTGCAGCACAGCTCAATAAAGCTGGCGACTTCTTTGGGTACCATGTGGACTCAAAGTACCTACGAAATTTATCCATTTCGCGAGAGTTTGGACTCGTTTCTAAAATATAGTGCCATGCAGCTGGTATTTCATTTGCCGGAACTAAAGGAATAGTGGCACTCATTCGGGTAGTATTTCTTCCTGCGCTTGTTTCAATTAATTTAATTTTTTTAGAATAGTTCCAGATGGCTTGATTGAAGTGGTGGTAACATCCGGTCACTTCAGCTTGCGGATAAACGTAAGATACGGCATTTAGTATAGCGACTTCGTAATCTGATTTAAACTTTCGGATATTGACACCTAACTTAACTTTTATGAGCGAAAATAAACGCACATAGGTGTGTTCCGTTTTATTTGGCAAAAGAGCGTAGATCACTGGTATAATGTTTGTTGTTTTTTCATCAGAATTAATGTCTAAATGTATACAAAAAAACTGATAGAATGGTTTTGGCGCTGCTTTGAATGTTCCATCTGCGTAGTATGAGCCTGGTGATTTTAAGAATTTCTTCGCCGTATTTGTTGAAAATATTATAATTTTATCCGTGTCACCATCTTCACAAATCAGAAATGATTTTCCCAAGCTTTCTGGTATTTTAATTGATCTCGTATCACTGTGTATTAATAAATTTGTGTTCAGATATTTTTTGCGGGATCTATATAAAGTTTTTTTTATGTTATGAAATGACGGTATTAAATCTTTATCATCACGGTACTCTTCCCTTAACTTTTTCAAAGGTTCTTCACAAATTTTCTGAATCGGTCCTGAATCTGTACATACTGCCCTCTTCAAACATGATTTTACTTTATTAATATGCAATTGGACAAGATTTTGTTCGCAAGTGTGTGTAGATTCTCTCAATAAGATTTTCCTTGATTTATCTATTGTGACTGACGCTGTACATATTCGTCTATTAATACAACGCCATAAAGAGCTTCCATTTTTATTAGTCACGTTTTTGTAAAATTGGAACCCATTACGAATCAAAGTAAGTTTATCTTTCTGGTTACAAATGAACTCAAATTCTTCAGTCATTGTAGATTTCGAAAATATACAAACTTAAAAAACACACACGTAAACCTCGAATACAATATTGTGACCACAGGTACACGTAGGTAATACATCAAACGACATTTAATAAAATAATGGACGTAAGGCGTAATTTCAAAAATACCCACATTAAAGAAACTTATACTTTTATCACATGATGCGTTTAGTTTATGCATAATATTTACATTTTTCGTTTTGGTTCTAAATCTATACAAATAAATAAAATTGGAGTGTCTGTTTGTAATATTAAAATAACCACTTTCTACTACACGCATATGAATGTATATACGGTAGGTAGTAGGTGTCGTCGAACTCTAAAACTGCAGCCAGCCGCAGGGTGGCGCGACTTGTGACATGTTGTAATTGTAAGAAGCAAGTTAAAGATGATACAGGAGAGAAGACGGTCACTAAGTGGGCATGTGCGACATGCAAACAGAAAAAAAATAAAGCACAGAATACACTTGCTTCTGAAACTGAACCTTCAAATGTAACAATCAGGAGAAAACAATCGTCCCCTATTTCTAAGACTGATGCAGCATCTACTACGTCACAAACGATCCCGCAATATTCTACCCACGAAACTCCCATGCTTGATCTGGAAGACATATTTACTGAACACGTAGTTGTGCAGTATGATAGCCCGGCTGTAATAGAACAAACACTCTCAAAAAGCGTGGATTACACAACCGTTGAATTTAACTCTATTCCGGAAATGCAGGATACTATTACGCAGTTACAGTCTGAGTTATACGGTTCCCAAAATGAGCTGGAGAATATAATTTTGGAAAATAACGACCTCCGTAGTCAACTTGTAAAGCTGACCAATGAAAATAAAACACTAAAAAAATTCCTTTCGAATTCTCCAGTGAAAAAGAGCGACTTACCAAGTACTGTACAAAAGCGAAAGTGCTCCCTGCGGCTTGGGGATATAGATATATTTGCTACACCTCCTAGACGTGTGACTGAGACAGACTCACAACTGAAAGGGGCTATCGCAAAACAGCAACAATACCTCGAAAGATTAGAACACGAGCTAAAACAGGCCAAATGTGAGATAATAAATTTAAACCAGCGAATCGAGTACCTGCAACATGAACTGCAAAGGGAAAAAAGTGAAGAGTCCTCGTCAACACAACGCATTGCTGGCACATCTTCTATGGCTCAGACATCACACAAGCGAGGAAAATTATGTATCCTGACTAATAGTAACACCTGCGGCACCCTGCAAGATGTCGAAAATACCTTTGGCCGCGAATTCAAATATTGTAGGTATGTCTTGCCGAATTGCGGCATAGAACACTTGCTTAAAAACATTGACGGTAAATTACATAATTTTGATGAAAATGACTACTGTGTTATCATAGTTGGACAAAGAGACTTTAAGTATAATATGCAAGATTACAATACATTAGTAAGAAAAATACGAGAGTCACTGGTACATATAAAACATACAAATATTTTAATATGTGCTCCCACGTATGTATGTGGGGCACCGATCTATAATTATAAAATTGATTTATTTAATAATTTCTTAAATTTGGACATACAAAATAATAACTATGCACACTTTATTGACTCAAATCGTAATTTATCTTTTGACATGTTTTCATACTATAATGGCAAACTTAATAGAAGTGGAATTAAAAATGTATACAAAGATATACTAGAAACAATACAACTTAAGTGTCGTAGTCTTGTATTCAATACACATTCTGTTGAGAAAGATGAACAATCCCTGCAGCTTTTTCTTGAAAAATAATTGTGGTAGGAATGCAGTGGTCGGTAAATGTTTTTCCATTAAAAAACGTACCTTAAGGCCTAACATTAAGGTATACAATAGAAAAATTCTGATTTACTACCAGAACGTCAGAGGCCTCCGCACAAAGACTACTGGTTTCTATAATAATGTTACAGCAAGTTGCTATGATTTTATTTTTCTTAACGAAACTTTTTTAATGGATTCGGTATATGACTCGGAACTATTCCCATCAAGTTATGTAGTGCTCCGTAAGGATCGTGCTGGCAATACTGGTTGGGGTGGTGTCCTACTAGCAGTAAAAAACTGTTATACAGTGAAGTTAATAGAAAATATTGATAATTTAACAGTGGACAAAGAAATATTGTTTGCTTTGATAATATGGAAAAATGTAAGGCTGCTAGTATGTGTTGTATATTTGCCGCCCAGTTATAATGATCAAAGATATTTAAATGTTTTAACCTGTATGGAGAATGCTGTTTCTACATACCCTGAGCACCAATTTCTAATTATTGGCGATTTTAATTTATATTCTTGCAGTGCCAATGTAAAATTTCAATTTGATAACTTTTTGAGTTATTGTAGGCTGCGACAATGCAACAACATCTGTAATAAGCAGGGACGCATCTTGGATTTAGTTCTAACCACTCTAGACTGTGATGATGTTTCTGTAACATCGGACATTGAACCCTTGGTGAAAATTGATGCTCTCCATCCACCCCTGGAAGTGTTGCTTTCCGTGCCGAGATGTACAAAGACCGGTGGTGGACAAAATGTGGGGTACGATCATGTCACTATCCGCGAGTGGGATTTCCGGAAGGCAAACTTCCAGAGCCTATACTCAGATATTGCTGGAATTGATTGGTCCGAATTAAAACTTCCGAGTGATGTTAATGTGGCGGTGAATATACTGTATAACAAATTAAACAGTACAATTGACAAGCATGTACCTTTCAAAAAACATCCATCAAGTTGGAAATATATATATCCAACATGGTATACTAGCGAAATAATTTATTATATAAAATTAAAATACTTTCATTTAAAAAAGTTTAAAATTTATGGACTACAATTTAATAGAGAATTATTTAAATATTACAGGACCAAAGTCAAGGAACTCATTAGTGTAGCTTTAGAGAAATATATGTATATCATAGAGAACAACATCACTCGCGATCCGGCTACTTTCTGGAGGTATGTAAAGGACAAACGTAAAAATCTAAACCAAAATAGTGAATATATTTATAATAATGTAACTGTCGAGGGTCAAAGCGCGGTCGATGCCTTCGCACATTATTTTGGTTCAGTCTTTCATCCAAACATTCCGGAGCTGGATGCGGAGGCGGCTGAACGTGAAGCAACTGAAGCAGGATATAGTGCAATCAGTTTTAGCGTTAGCCACGTAAATGCCCCAGAATTAAGACGAGCGGTTCGACGTCTGAAGCCTACCTCTACTTGTGGTCCCGATAATATACCGGCGTTTTTACTCAAGGATTGTATATCTGCCTTCGAGGAACCGCTCTTGCACATATATAATTTATCACTCCAGCAGTGTGTCTATCCTAGTGATTGGAAGGTCTCTAGAATAACACCGATACCTAAGGGGGGTTCTTCGACCGACATTACTAACTTTAGACCTATAGCCGTATTGTCAAGTTTTGGGAAGATCTTTGAGTCTATTATAAATAAGATTTTATTCGATAATATTAATAAGTACTTGGATAACTCCCAGCATGGATTTCGCCCGGCACGTTCTACCTTGACAAACCATATAACGTTTGTAGACTATTTACGCTCTCGAGTAACGACAGGCTGCCAGGTAGACGCAGCATATTTTGATTTTAAGAAAGCCTTTGATCTCGTGGATAACGATATCCTTCTAGTGAAGTTTGCATCCTTGGGGTTCAGTACAAAGCTTCTTAAATTCGTGGCTGATTATCTGCGAAATCGTAGGCAATATGTTAAGATTGGGCATCATATATCTAGTGAATTTTATACCAGGTCAGGCGTAAGTCAGGGTAGTAATCTGGGCCCCACTCTTTTCCTAATTATGATAAATGACTTACCTAGGGTTCTTACTAATACTCAATGTCTGCTGTTTGCTGACGATCTAAAGCTCTTCCTTCCTGTCGCTAGCGATACGGATTGTATGGCTCTGCAGGCAGATATTGATGCGGTTGTTTCGTGGAGCATTAGAAATAAATTGTCCTTTAACGTCCCCAAGTGTAAAACAATTGCCTTCACTAGATCCCGTACTCCAATAGTGGCAAAATATGAACTAGCAGGAACACCACTGGAGCGTGTAACCACAATGCGTGACTTGGGTGTTACTATGGATAGTTAATTAAATTTCCGAGAACATATCAAACAATTATGTAAAAAAGCCAATAAATCCCTGGGATTTATAGTTAGAACCTCTTCTAAATTTAATAATATAGAAGTTATTAAGTTACTTTACAATGCGTATGTTCGAAGTGTACTTGAGTATAACGCTATAGTATGGAATCCCACAGAACAGCTATATGCATTGATGGTTGAACGGGTTCAGCGCAAATTTGCCCGTTACTTATACAAGCGCGCCTATGGCTACTATCCATTCCTCTATCCTTCCATTTTCGTGACTGGGATGATTGGTCTCGATACATTGCACTTTAGACGGGAATTCGTACTAATAATGCATTACTGTCTATTGCTGAACAATAAGGTGGATAACCCATCGGTGCGCGAGTGCATCCTTTTCTATGTGCCGGACGGGTACTTGCGGGGGGCTGGAAGGCGACGGCATCAACTTTTCACTTGCCCGCCGGCGTGGCGCTTTCTGGCATGGAAGAGTCCCACTTTTAGAGGTGTTCAGCACTTAAATATTTTTTTGGAAACGAATCCAGATGTAGACATATTTTATGAAAAGACTAGTGCCATTAGTGTGAGTGTGAGGGGATATTTATGTAGGTCATAAAGAATGTTGACATTGTAGTACGAATGTATTTTTATCTCCCAATTTAATCCTATCTGACATTATTGTATTAACATTTAATATTTATCTAATTCTTATGATTTGCGTCAGTATCTTGCCTTCCATTTGACATTATTCGCTTGACATTTATATTGTATTGGACATTTTTTTTTATTTTTATTATTGAATGATTATTTGACGAACTGTAGAATGTGACTAAGTATTTTTAATTTTTATGTGTTTAATTTATGTAATCTACAGCATATAAGCGCTTTGGTGTATACTGTAAGCTTGTATTGCTAACAACAACAATAAATAAATAAATAAATACCAAAATATATATTTTTAAATTTTTTGTCTATCTGTCTGTCTGTTTGTTCCGGCTAATCTATCTAAATAGCTGATGTAACAAGGTATAACATAGGATATCCCGGGAATTTTTTTTTTCGCGGGAATCGGGAAGCATAAAACATTTTCACGCAGGCGAAGCCGCGGGCGTCCGCTAGTAACTAATAAAATTAATATCCGTGGTTCAATAACCCAAGTACCTATTTGAATACAGATTTTTAAAACTTACATTTACAAAGTAATTTAAATACTAGAAAACTTGGGCACAAAATAGCTCGATAGATGGTGTTGTTAGCGTTACACGATGTGTTTTTGGTTGCTATGGCAAATGGGAACATTACAATAACAATGTTAGGGATAATAATTATATTATAATATATATTTTATAATTACATAACATTTAACATAACATAACATAAACTCACGCCTATATCCCCGAAGGGGTAGGCAGAGGTGCTAGCACCCACATTTCGCCAGTTTATGTTTAGGTAAAAATACCACTACCTCGCTTTTTTAATTAAATTGTTGCAAGTTGTATTTACAAGAATCCGTGCTATGCATGTATAATTAATTTCATTTGCACCTTTGAAGCATGAATTTAAAAATCTTAGTAAGGATAGAACAAGGTGCGTTAAGTTTAGATACATCTTGAATATTATTGAAATAGAAAATTTTAATGTCGTTCTTGGAATGGAAGTAATAATACCTATAGATACTACATTTGATAATGTTGTTAACTTTTTGTGTCAAATTTTTATAAAAACACACAATAAAAATATAACATAATATAAAAAAAAAAAAAAAAAAAAAAATAGTTTATTTGCATTATACATGGGGTGTTACAATTTTGTGATTGAAGCCTCCTTTTAAGCAAGTAATGCCTGTATTAGGAGACTCCGCTCCTCCATAACAGAACGTACAATATTGTGCATTAATGCAAGTAGGTAGGTACTAAATTGAACAATATACATTTAGAGGATAGAAATATTCAAAGCTAAATTCTAAATATTACAGTCATGCATGTTTTTGTGATCAGGTGTCTGTATACCTATGTGTATGTGTACCCTGTTTGTGTGAGTATTGTGTGTGTGTGTGTGTGTGTGTGTGTGTGTGTGTGTGTGTGTGTGTGTGTGTGTGTGTGTGTGTGTGTGTGTGTGTGTGTGTGTGTGTGTGTTATCGAATGTGTTGAAGTAGTTGCTCAATATCATGGTAGGATTGTGTTTTTAGCCAATTCGTGAGTATTTTTTTACATTCGTAGTAGTTTTTAGGATAGATGTATATTTCTTCATTGATTTTGTTATATAGGTGTGCAGATCGTTTGCTGTATTGCCTACAAGCGAAAGTAGTTCTTGTCTGAGGAATTCTCGCAATAATATCTTTTCTCCTTTTAGCTCCTATTTTAGCGTCATAGGGGAGGGATTTATGCATTTTTAAAATCAATTGTAAGATATATAATTTCCTGACCGAGAGCAGATCACCAATGCGATACACTTCTTCAGTTGCAAATCTCATAGGTTTAAAATACATGGACTTGATTAGTGATCGTTGTGCTCGTTCCACTGCAATAAACTCACACATATATCCCCAAAGGGGTAGACAGAGGTGCTAGCACCCACATTTCGCCAGTTTATGTTTAGGTCCCAATGTAATAGGTGGCGAGCCTATTGCCATTAACCGGGCACTTATAAACCTGCGATAAATACACACATAACTTCGAAAAGCATGGAAAAGTCATTGGTGTGTGCCATGGTAAACCTGGGATCGAACCCGTGACCTCGTCTCAGCAGTCCATTACCCATACCACTAGGCTACCGCGGATTCTATTTTATAATTCTCTATCCTATCAATAATTTTTGTTTCAATTTATAATATTGAAATTTATGATGTTGATTATTGTATATTTGTATATCACATTATGACAAAATTATTTATAATTGTATATGGTTGCGCCGGTGTAGAAACTGTATTTTGACACGGAAACACACTCCTTTTATACCCGTCTCCTCTCCCGCACTAACCATAGATATGGCTTCCGTCCGCCATTTGTGAAATATAGACACTCAGTCTCGCTTTGAACTAGCCAGCGTAAAGACGGACGGACCGCGCTCGCGTCTCTCAGAAATGTATAATATTTGTTACATTTTTACCGCTTCATAGACCTTTACCGATCGGATTGTGCCTCTCGTGTGTTCCTCAAGCGATCTAGTGATGCTGACGGCAGCTCCTGAGCAAGGAAGAGAAGATCCGTGTACCGGCTGCGATGAAAACACGTGTGTCGTGAAGGTTAGTGCATCCTCTCCTAATTTCTCGGGCTGCATTCACTGCCTGGATCGAATCCGCGGCAGCCCGGCCACCTGTCTTGTTTTGTGTGTAAAGCGTCAATAGAACAGTTAGCTACTTCCCGCAATACAGTCCATTACCGCACGCTGCCAAGCGCCACCATTTTTGGTCCGGATCGAGCCGGATTCTTAGCCGTAGTTCGTATTTTGTTATTATTCTAATGGGAATGAGCGCACCGCACCTAAGTGCCTGGTTATTTTAGTAGAAAACCCCGCATCCAGACACTTAGGATTAGATTTGTTGTTCCGTTCGCCGCTGGCTCGCATTGTACCTACCTAATACATAAATAGGTTAGGTATCATATCAACACTTAATCGTAGTTCGCAATTTTCGCATCGCACCTAAGTGCCTGGTTATTTTAGTAGAAAACCCCGCATCCAGACATTTAGGCTTAGATCTTAGGTATACTCAGACACCCTAGTGCATAGGCACAGTGTAATACCTAACGCATTTGGCTTTGTTTTGTTTTTTTCAATTACGTTGTTCTCGGCTCGCGTCGTATTTGCCTAGTACCTGCGTGGGTGGACACGTGGCTGTACCTACCTCGCTCGCATCTCATCCCAATTCATACGAAAGTATTTTAATTTGAATAGATATTACGCAATACTTAATCTCTGAAATAATAGTTGAACCTAGACAGCGACCATCGCGTAGGTACGACCTTGTTGCTATGCGCGTTAGTTCAAGCTTGCACTGGCAGTCATAAGTACCTACCTACCTACGGTTATCGCTCGCGCCGCCTCGCTGCTCTGTACCGCTAAGATTAAGTCATTTCATATTTGTTATTTACCGCACTTTAGTTTGAGATTTAATTGTAAACATGTCCCCAAAGGTTGATAAGACCGGTAAGGTTCAATTGAAACTTTTATACGCTAAAAAAGAAATGATTTACTCTCGCGTACAATCGATCTATGATAATGCACTTAAAACCTCTGATTTGGTCATCAGAGATTCGTTCTTGTGTTCTATAGAAAACTTAGATAGTCTACGCGCGGATTTCGAAACCTTAGTACATGACATCAATGTTTTAGAGTTGAATTTGGATCCCGATTACTCAGTGAGTTATCAAGCCTTGTCGTCGTTTGACGATTTGTATTGTCGTATCAAACGCGTCGCTAGGAGTTTGGAGAAACCGGCTGACCTACCCAACCCCACTCGCGACCGACCTAAGTTGCCACCAATTCAAATACCCGAATTTGATGGTAACATTCGCAATTGGTGTCTATTTATAGATAGTTTTGAGAATACGATAGATAAGAACGATTCGTTGACAGATCACGAAAAATTGCATTATCTCGTTGAAAAATTGACTGGTAAAGCTATAACCGCTTGCGCTGGAATTACGTTTAGTGCCGAGAATTATAATTTAATTTTAAATACTTTGAAAGCTAGGTATGAGGATAAAAGATCGGTAGCTAACGCCTATTTAGATCAGATGTTTGATTTGAAATCTATTGCGGCATGTAACGATCAAAACTTAGAGAAATTTCTAGATACTTTCGCGTCAGCTGTTCGCGCCGTAAAGAACCTAAAGATTGATGACCTCTGCGACTTCGTATTTTTGTATATGGGTTTAAGGAAATTAGATTCCGAAACCATTCGTTTGTTTGAGTCGGATCATCGCGGCAATAAAATTCCTAAGTTCGAAGACTTAGAAAGTTTTGTTCGCGAGCATATAAAAGTATTGCAGCGCTCTTCATCGAAACATGAAGGCGCGAAGATAGTTGTTGATTCTGCACGCAAAGTAGATGCGTCATCGAAGTCACTGAGGTCAACTCATACTTATGTTAGTACCGCACCAGCACGTGTACAGTCACCTGTTTGCTCTTTGTGTAGCACTCATCATTCGCAACTGTACAGGTGTCCTGGTTTTCTAAAATTGTCGCCTAGTGATCGTTATAAATTTGTTCGCGCTAATAATTTTTGTTTTAATTGTCTCGGTACTAAACACCGCGTTGTTTTATGTAATAGTAGAAATAGTTGTCGCAAATGTCAAGCGAGACACCACACTTTGCTTCATTTTGAGAATAGTAATGCCGCATCCAATGTGAGCACGGTTGGCTCGTCGAGCGGTGACACACGGCGGCCTGCGCCGCAGCCGCAGCCCGCGCTCGCGCGCGCTCCGGCCCGCCCGGTGACCGCCGCGGATGACGTCACCTTGTGTTCGTTCTCCGCTAGTGCTGCACTCACTACTGTGTGTCTCGCGACCGCTCGCGTTGTTATTGTTGATACATTAGGTAAACCGCACCTTGTTCGAGCGCTATTAGATGGCGCTTCGCAAAGTAATTTTATTACTCAAGATTGTTGTCAACGTCTTGGTTTCAATGTTGATAAGCGTTCAACCCATTCAGTGGTGAAAGGGTTTGGGGGTTTGCAGTCAGCTGTTCATGGCACCATTAAAACAAGGTTTGGATCTCGTTTTAATAATAATATTTGGTTTGACATGGATTCGCTCGTTACAGATAAAATAACTGAACAGTTGCCTACCGTCCCAGTTGACACGTCTTTATTAACGAAATTTAAAGACTTGCCTTTAGCTGATGAGACTTACGCTGTTCCTGGAGTCGTCGATATATTGATCGGCGCTTCGATTCTCCCGCACCTCCAGTTATCACGTAAGGTCAAAGGGGGACCGACGTACCCCGCTCCGCACGCCCTGGAAACAGTTCTGGGTTTTGTTATAATTGGTTCCGCACCCGCTTCTATAGATAGTTTTAGTCACTCGACTGCCTCGTTCTGTTGCACCGTCGAGCCGCCACTGGAGTCTACCATCCGCAAGTTTTGGGAGATTGAAGAGGTCAATGTCCCACCAATCCTAAGCCCCGATAACAAGATGGCTGAGGAGATTTATTGTCGCACGACTACTCGTGATGAGCAGGGTCGTTATGTGGTCGCGCTCCCTTTCAAGGGAGATATTTTTTCGCTCGGGGACTCCCGTGCATCCGCTGAAAAACGCTTTCTTTGTTTGGAACGAAAGATGCAGGCGTCCCCAAAGTCGAAGCGGGCCTATGATGAGGTTGTTAACGAATATTTAGATAAAGGTTACATCTCACCTGCGCCTGCGGACACTGGCGGGACCCAGCCTTCGTACATTATCCCGCACCGCGGAGTTATTAGAGAAGATAAGCTTACTACTAAAACTCCGCGTAGTTTTGGATGGCAGTGCTAAGACTAGCACTTCCGTGTCGCTTAATGACATTTTGTATTGTGGTCGGAATCTTTAAGGTAATTTATTTGACATAATTGTAAATTTTCGCATTAATATTAGTAGAATTTTAGCTTTTAGGACTCAACAGTCGCTTTGTGTTGGGCCCACTCTTCGCCCCATCGTTGGGACACATTCGTCGCTAATAGAGTGGCAAAAATTCAATCTGAATTGGCGCCACATAATCTCTTTCACGTTGCTGGCACCGACAACCCAGCCGGGTGTCTCTCTCGTGGATTGCTTCCTTCGCAAATTTTAGATCACCCGTTATGGTTTAGTGGACCGTCCTGGATTCATGCCGCGTTAGATAAGTGGCCAGTTAGTCAATTCAATCCCACTACGGTTTCCGAACCACCCGAGGAGAAGAAGCACTCGCTTGTTGTATCGGTCCCACGTGAAGAGACCCTTATTTTGTTGTTGGCTAATCGCGTCTCGTCTTGGTCGAGACTGTTGCGTTGTGTTGTTTGTTCGCCTCTGCCCTCTGCCTAGCCAGCGGTAGGCACGAGCTCCAATCTAGGTTTATATTTTAGTTGTTATTTCCCAAACCTAGATTTAGATTAGACTTTAGATTTGTTTCGCATTTGTCGTTTCGAAGGTAACCCTTCAAGCCGGGGGGAATGGTTGCGCCGGTGTAGAAACTGTATTTTGACACGGAAACACACTCCTTTTATACCCGTCTCCTCTCCCGCACTAACCATAGATATGGCTTCCGTCCGCCATTTGTGAAATATAGACACTCAGTCTCGCTTTGAACTAGCCAGCGTAAAGACGGACGGACCGCGCTCGCGTCTCTCAGAAATGTATAATATTTGTTACATTTTTACCGCTTCATAGACCTTTACCGATCGGATTGTGCCTCTCGTGTGTTCCTCAAGCGATCTAGTGATGCTGACGGCAGCTCCTGAGCAAGGAAGAGAAGATCCGTGTACCGGCTGCGATGAAAACACGTGTGTCGTGAAGGTTAGTGCATCCTCTCCTAATTTCTCGGGCTGCATTCACTGCCTGGATCGAATCCGCGGCAGCCCGGCCACCTGTCTTGTTTTGTGTGTAAAGCGTCAATAGAACAGTTAGCTACTTCCCGCAATACAGTCCATTACCGCACGCTGCCAAGCGCCACCAGTATATAATTAATATTTCATAATTATAAAAATTATGATGTTGATTATTGTATATTTTTATATGACATTATGATATGAAAATAGTGATTTCGGGTATATTGTGGTCTTCTCTGGTCTAATTTGTTACTTATAAATAAAACATAATTTTGATTCTTGCAGTATTTTGTATTTATTGTTTTTCATATGTAAGCGCCGTGATGTGTTATTGAACAAATTTACCACATTCTCAAAGAGGTTGGACATTCTGGGAATTGGACATTTTGAGAATTGGACATTCTGGGAATTGGACATTTTGAGAATTGGACATTTTGGGATTTGGACATTTTGACACCGTTGGACATTTTAAGAATTGGACATTTTGACCCTGAACGCAATAATTGCAAACTAACTATAATATATACAAATAATACTTGTTAGTTTGGGAACCAGTATCAGGCTTATTCGAAACTCCGACTACAGCATAGATTAAGACATGGTTGTAAATATTTTCCAAGATCAATAAAACATATTCTATTATACTATATTCTATACCATAACAGAATTTATATAACCATATAATGATATTAATAAATTAGCAGAATCCACACAAAATACACAATTTAGGTCTCGTTACTCCGCTCCACTCAATATAATTACAACTCAACCCGACAGCCATCAACCACACAATAATTTTATCTTTACAAAGGTAACCCATTTCTTTGACGGACAATCGATAACGCACAATGCTCGATTGTCAGAGTCGAGTCGAATAATCGAGAGATATCGAGCGCGCCTTTGTGGCCCGGGAACTCGTTAGGGCCGGCTTTATCCACGTATTCTTATCCTCTGGTACTTTAGACATGTATGGATAAGTCTGTTTTTGATTGACACTAAACCCTTCAATAATGCCGTATCGATCGCGGGGATACTGATTATGGGCGTGCTGTTTATGTTTATGTACTGTTGGATATTCAGATATGGTAATGAGGATGTGGAGAAAACAAGGTGTTAACGGACAAAAAGGACATGTGCATTTTTTCTATTTAACAGGTTTATATTCTGATCATCAGTACCGTAATGGAGACGGGGATTTCTGGGCCAAATTGTAATCAGTTGAGATATGACTTAAATAAGCAGTATATTTTTCTATTTCATAATTTAAAAAAACAGCTCAATTGAACATCAGGAAGACGAGAAATCTTAAAATTAAGTTTATTCCACAATTATTCAACATATATTACTGTGATCGGTTCAAACAATATTGACAATAAAAAAACTTTCATCGTAGTATTATTTCAGTCAAATTGAACAAAACAATAACAATAATAGACATTTAAAAAATATAATAACAGTGTAATTATAATAAATTCAGAATTGATTTTCGTTAATCGATTACATAATTCTCGTGTTTATCAACTGTATAAGTCGTATTAATCTGTGCTGTGACAACTGACAGTTTCCAGACTTTCAGTACATCAGTTTTTTTTTTTTTTTTTTTTTATATAGGACACGTCAATTGGACTTCGCCTTGCCTGATGGTAAGCTGAAGGCAAAGTCCCAGAAAAGAGGGTCACCATTACTTACACATACCGTGTGACAATGGTGACACTCAGCTTGACGGCCTCATCATATGCTTTTTCACGCCCCGCTTAAAGGACCCGGGACTGTAGGAAGAAGGAAACACGTGAGCTGGTAATGAATTCCAGGCCTTAATGGTGCGACAGAGGAAAGAGTCTCCGAACCGCTTGGTTAAATAAGTTATTACAATTACGGTTCACAATGATAACTGAATAAATTCTAATAGATTTAGGGACATATCAGATAAAGCAGGCACGTTCATACTACGGTAAGCATCTAAGTGGTAATGAAGGCTTCATTACAGAAGTGTGTAGGGTGGTCAGCAGCAGCATGCTTCGAGAGTTGTGGGCTTCTAATTCTGCATGGATGCTAAATCTCTTATAACTCTGCTCTCTGATGTTCAAAATCTGCAGATTTTTCAGGGATGGTTTAACAATGTATGCGCTCTCACTTGAGGCCACTCTCAACTTTTTACATTTAGGCCCAAGAATGTATGAAAGCGAATCCGTCTCCTTTCTTGTGCTGTTGTGTCTTTATAATCACAAAATTTAGATGAATTGGTTGACGTAAGAACTTCAAAAATCGCCCCATAGATTTTATGTAGATAGCCACAAATACAAAAACTTCCATCACTTCGAGAAAAGAATATAATTCTGTGTGGATGAAATTTTAAAGGATTTAGTATGCTAACTATTCAAATTAAGATATATAAAATAAAAAATCGGTGCAGCTAACCGTCGCCGTGAGACGGATATATAATATGAAGGTAATGTGGCTCAGTGGTCAGAGCGTTCCCCCTGTAAGGGGAAGATCAAGGGTTCGAATCCCACCTGAACCAAGATTTTTTTTTCTGCATTTTAATCAATTTATAATTCTGTGTTCATTTTCCCCACTATCATCGAGATACATACATACATACATAAAATCACGCCTGTTTCCCATAGGGGTAGGCAGAGATCTCGGATCTCCACTTGCTACGATCCTGACATACTACTCTCGCTTCATTCACTCTCATTACATTCTTTATGCATGCTCGTCGG
Source organism: Eilema griseolum (assembly GCA_963662185.1). Taxonomy (NCBI): domain Eukaryota; kingdom Metazoa; phylum Arthropoda; class Insecta; order Lepidoptera; family Erebidae; genus Eilema; species Eilema griseolum. The sequence goes on from OY759247.1 coordinate 556,420, forward strand.
TTTAGAGTACTCCTGACCTGCCCGTTTTCTAAAACTTCCCCGATTTGGTCGAGATAAACTGTCAAAATACCGTTTAGTACGTGGGACAGAGATACTTCGACCTTATATGACTTTTGGAGTCGTCGAACCTTGCATTAACGAACTTACAAATCTCCAACAACATAAATAATATATGCCGACTTCCGAAATGTAAACATAAAGATCTTTTTCAATTCAATTCAAATGACGATTCATAAATAAGTCATATAAGGAAGATTGCCGAGCATATAAACATTTTTACAGCGTAACCTGCAGTAAAGCACGCAGAATAAAATGGCTTCGAAATCCGCCGTATCGGATTTAATTTAAAAGTCCTTTTGCAGAGTTTTACGATGTCATGTTGATTACCGTTATATTTTTAACTAGCTGAACCAGCGGTCTCAACCTCGTGGGATATTACTGACATTTTATACTAGTCTATTTATAATCAAGATTGTCGTTTTACAAGATCCAATTTTTTAATAAAAGTTTAATCTAACAGATTTGCATAGCTCTTACAGAGACAGAAAATTAAAAGAATCGATTTATTGGATTTACGAATTTACTTAACTAAATGCGTACTTATTGAATAATTTCAACATTCGCCTTCTTCAGTATTATATTGCTATATTCCATGATTCCTCAGAATTTTCTAGACTCTTACGCTTGCTTACCATAATAATCTGTAAAATGTATGTGCTATCCCATTGTTTTTATGTATGCCGCATAAGGTAAGCCTGTATTCTATCTGATAGTAAATATACATCCGAAAACAAGTGCCTAGGTAAATATTACATACCAACCACCTTTTTTGTGAAACCAAAGACATACCTGTCCTTTTGTGGATACACAAGAATACTTCTGTAAAGTACTCTACTCTTCATTTTGCCGTGTTGAATTTTACCAAATTATGAAATGAACCGGAGTCACAAAGCAACTCTTAACTGCCCTCCATGAAGAGACCCTAATGAAGTTCCTCTGCCACAATACACTCAAACTAACTCACGACTAATACCGTGTAATAACTACGCAGGACGCGCACAGATCCCAAAGGTATGTAGGTACTTGTCATAACAGCCGGCCCCCCAGGCCACAAAAGAGCTCTGCCCACATTAAAAAGGGCCCAACGAATATTATTCCAACCCTTGCGGATTATTTAATATTCTCTTTTAAGACCTCTGGAGTATTTTTAATATTACTTTCTTGGTGCGGCATAATATACATTTGTATGTCGGTAGCAATATTACGTACTTATTATTCTAATATTATCTAGACGCATTCACGATAATGCGTCTAATATAAAAGAATGAGTGTGTCATTGAGTTTCATTTTATAAAAGAAATTTGTTCAAAAGCTGTCGATATATTGAGACTGTGAGTTCAAATACAAAAGGTTTTATCGGTTTATTTTAGTGATGGTGTATTTTTTAATTATGGATTGATTTACATCAAAATTAGCCAACTATATTTCAAAACTGATAACCCCCATTACTCATTATGGGTTCATTACATGTCATGTCATTCACAATCATCACGTTATGTTTAGATATAGTTTAGAGTTTAGAGAACTGTTATTATTTAGATTGGAAAGTCAAATGACAGTTTTCAATTCACTACAATATTAGATAATATGTGGATATTATTACTATTGCTATCTATTTCACAGTTTGAACGTAACAGATTCACAAGGGAACAGTGAGCCGGATTGTTTATAAGATCAACCGATAGATTTGAGAAAAGAACTATCGTCCTAAAACAACTGAAGAGCTGGCTTTCCTATAAAAAGTAATATTCCTTACATTTCAATCGAAAAACTTTCTTTAATACCTACAACGGCTACAGAATTAAGATCATTTGAATGTAGTGCGGGTTGGGGCTAATAATGACTGCATTTAAAAGGTAGTAAAGTTCAATAATTACACTTAACTAATAAGCAATTGACTTCCGTGCTCCATGGAAAGAAACAATTATCCCTAAGGACGCCACTCCATGACTGGCGTAAGGTCCCTAGAGGTTTCGCCTGTGAAGGTGTACCTACCTTGATAGTCTTTGACGCTGTAGTTTCACTCTATCTAATGTTGTAAATAATAACGAATATGATAACTCCTGTGATTTTGACAAGAAAATATTAAGAATAATTCATCCACTCCAATCCGGATGACTTCGTTTTTTGATTTAATTGCTAATAGAACCAATTTTTAACAAATTTTATCGTTAGAATAGCCCGACGTTTCGGCTACTTTTCAGTAGTCATTGCATTTTATATCGCTTAGCTGGTAGACAAGCACACGACCCATACGATTGAATTTTTTTACACTTAGGCTCCCATCCCTCTCTCTTACTATATAGTTTGGTTTTTAAAATCTGACTTTCTATAGGCACTGGTCATTTAACTCTTAAAGAAAATCCTATAACAGAGGCTTGTTCATCAATCAGCTCACAGACGAGATTAGTTAGAGCCTAAAGATCTTGATCAGGTTAAATACACCCCCATTATAGCTAATGTATGTCAGTATGTATTATAAATCTACGCTCTACCACCTATATACTTCCAGTTGTAGTCTGATGTCAATGTTGTTCAGTAGGGTCCCCAAAATTTCCTTGTTTTTGATTTTTTATTATGATAAGCAATGCAATCGGAGGTCTCGCATGACAAAGATTTAATGGCAGTATAGAAAGCTATATAAAGATAGAAGCAGTACACGGGCTGTGGTTTCTACCTATCCTAAAGGGTAAAAGGCGTGAGCATATGTATTTATGGTAAGTATGATAAACACCACCGCTTATAATAAGATAACAAAGTATAAAGAATATTCCAAGATTATTTCTCTTCATATTATAGTTAACGACGTCCATTTCTGACAACCTCATTAGTCTTCCTTACAACAAAATGTTCACGCACAGAGAAAATCCGGCCAAATGAAAACTATTACACGAAATAAAAAGCTTTCATACTGGCATAATGATCGCGGCAAAAAAATTACATACGTGAACTGCTTTACGTCTCTCGTGTAGGGTGACCCACGCTTCAGACTGACAACAAACGCAATTTTTATTTATCTGTATTATTATTTAACATAGTGTAACTTATTAATAGTAATATAAGTAATATATTTGGACATCGGTGAATACACACAGAATGTAAAGCCGCTGTGTCATAGCGGTAGTAAATTGCGGTTTGATCCCCGCTCAGTGCAAATATTTGTATGCATGAATATGGGTATTTGCGTTGGTCTGGTCGTGCCTTGGAGAGTACGCTAACAGCTCACCTTTATGCCTGCTGTCAAAGAAATTCAGCGTGTCAGCCTATGTATGTGGGTTATAAGAACTTAAGAAGTAAAGTTTTTATAGCATATATTCCTTATATTAATTTCGTGATTTCAAAATTTGGTTTGCAACAGTAAAATAATTTAAAATATTCTCAGAGTGCTTAGGAGCACCTGGTCACCCTACTTGTCTCATATGAGGAAATAGCAGCAATTCCAGTGGTTAGGTTCGCGTTACCTCTCGGCGGTATTGTGCAGATGTAGCCGTCTAGATACATACAGACAGACATAGTGGCTGTAATCGGTGGAAGCACCGATGACGGATAGCACATTTTGTACCACGTTTGTATCTCGTTTCATGATTTAATATACTCGTATGGAGTTCAGTAGTTTATTGACGATATTAAGCAGATTTTACGGCGCATTGTTTGATTTCAGGCCTTTTCATAATTGTATCTTAAATAAGTATATTCTTTCCGCTCTAAATTAATACAAAGTATTATTTTATAAGGGATTTAGAAGACAGCTGGTAAGATGTATTTAGTTTTAAACGTAAGTGGCATATTCATTCAAATTAGCGCATTGCATTTATGTGATATAAATTATATTTTTTTAGGCGCCCTTCTATGACTTGAAGCTTACAACAAGCTCTAGACTCCACCAACGTGGAATACCACTATACGGAAATCTATTACTAATGTCAAGATCGATAATTTACTTTTCCCCTGTTGTAACATAATTTAATAAATAACAATCTTACTCACTTTCAAACTTATAAAATATTAGTAAAATGAAATCACGGAATGAACGGCTTTCAAATGTACCGTAACATTTGAAAGTCGTTCAATCCTAAAGTCTTGATAGCGCTCACGTACAAGTGTAACAGTGTACAAAATGGTGGCGAGCTCAAAAACTAGCAACAGAATACTAAAATCATAGACAGTCTGAAACAGGCGGTCCGCACTATCCGAATATTTTATTCAGTAGCGTCAGCGTAAAAGCCTTCGTTGCTAAATTCACCAGCGAAATATTTTTGTTTTTCGGAACTATCCGTGCCGGTAGGCGCATGTTGTCTCCCTACTCGCTCTCGTCGAAATTCACTAGTTTTGTTTTCAGTATTTTTTTTAAACGTGTCGTGATTTCAGCCATAGCGTGTAATATTCGGACGTATTGTGGATTTCATTACACGGCGGATAGACGACATACCCAATCGAAATGGAGGGAACTTTTAACTAGAATTTCACATTTGTTTCTATGGTGGCAAAGATATCAAAATATTGGTCGTATTCATTTGCAGAAAAGAGAAGAAAAACGTTTATTTCTCCTTGTTGTGACTCATTCTTATCGTTCTTTTTACGTCTTGCACAATAACGGGCATGTCTAATATAAAGTGATTTTTTCGTATGGGCGTTATTTTGCTTGGTGTGATGGGACTACGGGGAAAAAATAGTTCCCCGACGAGTGACTCATACTGGTGGGACCTAGGGTAAACACCCCTATTAGAATTTTAATAATCAGATGAAGTCAAACGACTCGAATAGCTGATATTTAGCAAAATACTAGCATAGTCAGTCAATTTGATAGAAACAAACACCAATATCAATAATGAAAATAAACAGCAATTCTCCCTATATTGAGTTGTGATTCATTATTATATTATATTAGGTCTTTACCTATGAAATTGCCGAAATTTTCTTACAGATTCATGAGTTTGTTGTTCCTGTAATTTAATAGCTATTTCCATTATTAATATTTTGTTTGAAAGTTGATTTCAAGATTTTACAACTCTGTATTAAATTTGATCTTCAAAACAGTACTTCCTAAATGCTATCCATTTTGATGATAAATTTTGTTGTCTCATTCATACACGAAAATATCATAAAATTTGGATTTATCATGCCTAAAAAAAATGCAAAAATGTGTACAGAAAATTGGGTCTCCTCCAATTTCTTCAAAAAATGGCAATTTCATGTGTAACGAACTATTATTAGCTACGTCATGTTTTACTCGAGTGCAGTAGCGAGTTAATGAATGACTCAAATATTATCATTTTATTCAATACCCAATATCAAACACAAGGTGAAATAAAAAACAGACATAATTTTACTACTTCTAAATAAATCTGTTCACCAAATAAAAGTTCTACATTTTTGCCTACAGCATAGCTTAGTCGCAACTTTGCCTATTAAACTTAGGCTAGGTACGACAGACAGGCTCACCAGCATTCAGGAAATCTTATGTAATGGCTTTGATAGAATGAAAAACACAACCTTAACCGTTCGTGTTAGAGTTCAGTTTCGTATGTGCTCAGTAAATCGACTGCCTCAAATTGCATAGGTGAGGAATGTGGTTAAAGTGACAAGAGAGAGATAGAGATCTTTAGAACAAGTTTGATAGCAGGCGATAACCATTTACCAACTACGTCTCTTGTCTAAGAACACTTGGGTTACCGAAACGAATCTAACGATATGTTAAAGGAAGAATTCTGTCCCATAGTTTGGAAGATATGAAATAATAAAGAATAATACAAACATACATACAAGATACGCAAAAACATAACCCTCCTTAGTAGTCGGGTACAAAGAAATTACAAATGAATTTCTTACTGGCAAGAACTTGGCAATTAGTAGGCATGTTAATTTAATCAGTAGGTGCACCGGTTAATATTTAAGTTCCAAAGACTTTGGTTGAAAGCCCATGTGGAATGTGGAATAAAAATATAATATCTGAGTATTTCAAACACCTCTATGTTTTCCTTCGTGGATGCGCCTGAACATAGAGTAAAATGTCTTTTATTTTGCATATCACTTACAATATCGACTCGGCTCGTCCATGCACTGAAGTAAACAAACTTGTATTTGCTATTTCCTCGCAACGCGACGTCGTGACTCCGGTAACTAGTTTTAAAATCCCTGAAGAGATCCATATTCCTCTTACCCTTAAGATGTCTATATAGCCGATATAAAAGCTAACAAATTTTACAAACATTATTCAAGGCTCACAGCATTTTCCGGTACTAAAAATTGTTAAGAAATGCCATATCTTTACTGATAAATTTATACAATATTCTGACTATTTTTTTATTTATTCTTTTTTCCTCCGGTTGTCATCAAGCGGTTGCCCTGAGAGTCATTCTCAGTAACAACAGCTTGCTAGTAACCGCTAGTTGCCGCCAGTTGTAACACAGTAAATTGTTTCTATTCTTGCATGGTTTACAGAGGATCTGAAGATTATTGAAATTAACTTGTTTAATTAAGATTATAATATTATTTAATTTGATCATATTTATAATTCACCAAATTACGCAAAGGCATTTCTTCTATATGTAAACTCTGAAGGTAAAACGCCACCGCTTGTATCATAAGCCGCGTTTAGTTAAAGCCAGCGCTAAATTGTCAGACGCAGCTCGCAGACTGTCAGATTATCTGACTGACACACCGCGTCGACTCACCGCACCTTCGAGCGGCCCCGCACTAGCAATATTAAAGAATAATATAGACATTTTATTTTTAGCACCAAAATAAATTTAATGTTTGAAAAAGATGTAAAATACAATATTTTCTTCTTCACGTATAAGATTGTTTGCGACGATATTATAGGATTGAGTATATAAAAAATAAAGTGATTCACTCGCGACTTGTAGACGGTGCAAACAAGATTTTATTTTTGTTGTAGGCATTTTGAGCAGATGGTTAGCCTGTGTATGCGCTTGACAAACTCGTATTGTATACGAAGATGACATCCAAAAAATATTGTAGGCTGTAATGACGATACTTGAATATCTTAAAAGCCAGCCCATAGTTGGTTTAGATTCTTGCAAGTTCTTGCATGCAAGCTTGTCTTGACTATGACGAATAGAAAATACAATTATCCAATTTGATGCAGTCGTTCGTAAGATGGGCGCGTACATTCATTTCGGTAATTAATTTCTATTATATTACACAAGAGAAGATTTAGGTGAATATTTCAAATCTTTTTTTTAAGAATGGAAGTGAGTACGAATGGATAGTGGCCACATGAAGTTTAATGCAGTAAAATGGCATCTGGCAACAGTAGAAGAGATTTCACGTTCCAGCTCAATTGTTCGGCAGCCTCTCCGGTAGGTGTCGCTGTGAGATTTATCCGTCTGGCGCCTGACAGTGAGTGAGGCAAGACCGGCGGATTACGGCATCAACTGCGATGCACCGCCCCACCGCGGCACCGGTGGTAAAGCTGCTTACAGAGATCTTGACTAACGACACTAGGAGAGTGTGTCTGTTTAGAAGTTTAGTTTATGAATAGTCATTTTATTACTCTACTATGACAATAAATGAGATTCTTCTTTTTATTCTTCGTGTCAATGGCAACAATTAAGAAAATAGATTATTTCTATAAATGAGACATTAAATGAAGATGAGACATGATAATAAATCACCTAGGTACTATATATGACATCATGATAAGCGTCTTAAATTTTTTAATTATTGGCTAGCCAATAATTAAGAAAATTTCTTTTACGTCCAATTCAATGTTTGAGTTTTTACTCGTTGAGATATTAACTACCATTCGTATGAGCTTTAAACAAAATCGACATCAAAAATAATGTTAACAGAACTGGAGGTTTTATCACCAAAATCTATAATTAAATGGAGAACAAATATCATAAGCGCTCAATTCCTACTACGAGTACTGATTCTCACTACTTAACGTACCACACATATATTTCAAGTAGGTACTCTTTTTATGGAAAGTGGTTACCGTGATCTAAAAACGTATGCAACACCAAGGAAGTCACATCTGTGTTGCCAACCCTGTAAGAACAGAGAGTTTCTGTGGCGTCAATGCAAACTCTGCAGGAGCCACCGGATATGAGTTGCTAGTTCATTTGAAGTTAAGACCAACTTGTTCGAATATTTACTGACGTTCGTGTAAGTTCGAAACAAACTCATGTGCAAGGCAGCACTGGTAATGGCACCGGCACTAGTTTGGAGTATCATTTAATTCATCGAAAACAATAAGCCAACTTAACTTAACGCCTTTTACGAGTGAATGTCGACTGACCGACTCGTCTTCATCACTTGCGAAAACTCCAATCAAACTGTATTATATAACTTGAAAACCTTGGGGCGCTGGGCCAAAGATACCAAAAGCATTTTAAAGGCGATTGGGCAGAGGCTCATAGAGGTCACTGATGGCTCTTGCCACTGATGTATCCGGATCGTTCGTGGTATGGAAGCTGGCTGTAGTAATCCAGCGCGGAAAAGCGGCAAGTATGATGGATACCTTTGCACCGGTAGCAATCAGGGGTAGGTTATTACTATAACAACAAGAAAACTTAAGACAGTAAAAACTTAAATGGTTCAGGCGGGATTCAAACCTGAAATCTTTCCCTCACATGGGGTTTCCCCTCTTAGCTGAACATCGCCTGAAGCCATCTAAATTTTCCTATTGATATCCGTCTTCCGGCAACCTGAACCGATTATTTTTTTTCTTAACAAATTTGAATAGTTCTTTAGCTTACTAAATGTTTTAAAATTTCATTCAATTGAAAAACATAGAACATTCTCATGGAGCTTTTAAATACAACAAGTGACGCTCTAAATATACCCAATGTATACCCTACGTTTGTAGCATTGTGTGGACCTATATGTAGCGATTCGTATGACTAGTCTCGTAATACATGATGGCCCATTCCGTCTCCTGCTGGGCAAATATATTCCACGTCTAGTGTCAACATTGGGTGACCTCAATATCAAACGTATGTAGGTATAACGCGCACGTACCTTTCTCTGTATTACGTCTAGTGTATGTATTGAATAAAGGATTCTCATTTAACCTGCTCTATAGTCTTTGTTTACATAGTGTTCTTAATCTTTCAGACTTACTTGATGTATTATGAAACTCACGTCTTCTGTACTTCTTACTCTTCTAGACACTGTTCTGTCATACTTCAGGAAATTTGTCTGCTGCCATTAAACATGTTATGTAACCCCATCGGTTACAAGTGCGTCTGAAATGTTGTTTTTAGGGTTCCGTACCTCAAAAGGAATAATGGAACCCTTTTAGGATCACTTTGATGTCCGTCTGTCCGTCAAGACATTATGACGGACTCGAACCGACTAAAACGCACGACGCCTGTGGGTCGTTTTGATTGCTGAAGGTGAGGTTGACAGGGATATCCCTCGCACCCCTGCTGACCCAGAGTGATCACAACTCAACGTTCGTCCTAAAATTATAATTTTTCTATTATGACCGACTTTTACTTCCAGATTAATGTGAAAATCAGTTGTACTTAATCACCTCAATCGGCTCAATCGGCCAGCAGATCACGAAAACCTGCAAAAACTTAATTAACGTTCGCTCAACTGGAATCGTTCAATACATCACATGATTCTTAACAAAGGGGTTCTGTACAATGAAGCATGACCAGGGTACCGTCGGCAAATTGTTAATCGCCGCGACAAATGGCGCGTGAAGATAATTACGGATGGCGCCACGGGTAATCACTAGTCGGACGCTGTTCCGACTTTCTGGAGATAATTTATGTGCAGAATGATAGATGATTTTAAACGGAGATGGGGTACAAAAAGAAATTAGTGGGTGCTGTGCGGATAAAAAGATTACTGCGGATGTTCCCTCTGATAATTTAATGCTGATTACTGGACGAGTGGGCCCCAGCCCTTTTATCTCTTCCCATGGGTATCGTACAAGGTGACTAATGTCCGTTCCACAGTATTTAAACCATAGAAAATTCTCACAGAGAGATATTTTTCTTCTGATTCTCCGACTGTGGAATGGTCTTCCTGCTGTGGATCCCTTAAGAAGGGTATTAGAAGTTTCATCCAAGGTTGGCAGCACGAGTGTGACCCCCTTGGAATTACACACGTCCATAGGTCACTTCCCATCAGGTGGGCGTAGTTTCATTTATGGCATTTTTTTTACATAGTGCTAGCAATGGTACCTACACCATAAACATAATTATATATTACTAGCGGACGGCCGCGGCTTCGCCTACGTCAAAATGTTTTATGCTTCCCGATTCCCTCGGGAGAAAATTTCCGGGATAGCCTATTCTATACCTTGTTATATCAGCTATTTGCCGAAACAAACAGACAGACAGGTAAATATTGTGAAAAAATATATTTTGGTGTGTGTACACACAGCGTCAGAGAAAACAGACCCCCTCAATACTTAAAGAATATCGCCGCGGGGGTTCCTTTTCTCTGAAGCTTACCGTACCATATATATTACATGTTGTAAAATGCGGTTATATCAATATTACAAACAGACACTTAAATTTTATTTATATGTATAGATATAGATTATAGTTATTCTGCTTTTGTGCTTTTTAAGGTATGATAAAAACTGTTTCATTCCTTTAACGTGGTACCATGTGGTGACCAGGTATCATTGGTCCGCCGACTACACACTCTCTAAAACATTTTAATAGACCTTAGTAGTTTTTTAATTTTAATTAAATTTGTATTCTTTCTTACCCACTATGATAACTTTTCCAGTAACTTCATAAGAATCTGTAGTTGGCAACTATCCAGGACGGTTCTAGATAGTTAGTTGTAACAATAAAGAAAGTGTTATCTAACAATAGTATCAAATGATATAGGTATTTAAACTATCATGGTCACTGACATCGGTATCAGAATAAACGGGATATTTACCATGTTTCATTATTTTGAGTTTCCGATAGTAAAAGAACTCGAAAGAGGGTAGATCGATATAATTACTCCTAGAAGAAATAACTTTTTCTTTGTTCACCGCCACTACTCCAGTTCCTCCGTGATCATGGTGCTTGCAACAGCGTCGAAATATCGGAAACTCAAAACAATGAAACATGGTAAATATCCCGTTTATTCTGATACTGAGTATCAAATGATGTTGAGAATTATGAAAACAATGAGATAATATTCGCACCACTTTGTGTATTGTCATTTTCTTTATAAATTTGATATAGAATAGACAACCAAGGGCAATATATTAAGATTAAAATAGCCTCTACGAGACCAAACGTCTCAAAAATAAATTCATATCGGCGTCACTTTTCGTAATAAATATTTCTCCGAGGACGGTCGCAGTCAGCGCGCCCCGACGCGCGCCGTACGTGGCCGCGAGTCTCAGAACAAATCAAATTTCCTCTCCCCGGCGACTCGGGACTCGGGCACTGCACACAGGGAATTTAAACCAACACTATATCTTCATGTTCTTGTAAATATAACGTATTTGCTTCAACGCTGTATTGAAGAACAAGCTGTACTAAAAGATGCTAGATTTAATTTCTGAAATATAAAAATCTATGTAAAGACAATCGGATTGTCTTGTCTTCTTCTCACTCATTACTTTTTGCTTTCTCTAGTGGTGGTGGTTGCAAAGCAGTAGTTTCAATCTTACTCTAAGGCACTATAATATATAATAGACATGGGGATCGAAATAGAGACGTTATGGAAACCAATTTTACTCGTTATTAGTGCGCTAATAAAACAATATTAAGTAAGTATTTTCATTTAGAAAATATTGTTTTTTTATACCATTTAGGTGGGAAACAAGCACACGACTCACCTGATGGAAAGTGGCTACCGTGGCCTATGGACGTTTTAACACCAGAGGAGCGCCACACTCGCGCTGTCGACCCTGTAAGCACAGAGTTTCTGTGCCGTCAGTGTAGAAGACAAAGCAGAGCAAGCCTTTAGTCTTCCCACTGATAGCACGAATTCTCCAGTGAGCTCTGGGTACCCTATTCACCCCTGGGAACACAACACGAAGGTATTACGACCGCGGTATTCTGTAGAGTGGAGATACATCCCCAGTCGTGCTGCTCAATTGGGCGGAAATACCACCGTGTAAAAATAAAGTTAAAATTAAATCCAATAATGGAGCCATAGAAGGGCGGAATCCAACCTTCTAAGTGTATGCCTTGGATGCAACTGGTATAATCGCCGGGGAAAAAAAAGAGAATATTACCAGAATTGAATACAGAATCACTTAAATGGAAGCAGATGATGTGATGACAGTGATATTACACATATGGAGACTACAGTTAACCTAAAATTAGAATCTACTGTCGATGGTACAGTTCGGTGTTACAGTATTCTTAAATAAAATACCCTATGGTTAGAAGGGTCTAGTTCTGGAGTACTTCGAAATGAGTTATACGAGCAGATTTACAAAATGACAATGGAGCTGCGAGGAAGGATGTCGTAAAGCTAGCGGACCGAAAGCATGCCGTTCCGGCGATATATCTGGAGATGCGCAAAAATAACAATTGCAATGTTAAATGAGAGAAACTACTAAAGGATGTGTTCATTTAGTGCTTATTTTAGTACATTAGTGTTACTAATACAAGTTTGTTGATTAGGTACCGTAAACTTCAATACCAAAAGGACTCTTAATATTTTTTACGTCATGATCCTTTTGCTGACTTTAAGTATGTATCAAAATTATGGATTACAGTAGTGCTGCGTTGATCTTAGTCGTAAGGTGTTATAAGGGGCCCGCTTCATGGTAAGAAGCGGGCCCCTTATAACGCCGAAAATAATAATCGGCGAAATGTGGGTGTCATTACACCTCTGTCTACCCCTTTGGGAATTTACAGGCGTGTAAGTCTGTATAATGTAAGTAACAGAATTTATCCTTTTAATAAGTTAGTAACTGTTTCAAATTGCTTATTTTCCTAACTGTGACCTCTAGAGTCCGGGCCAACCATTCACCATAAAATCAATTGTTCATACATCCGCAAAATCCCCAATGCCCAACATTACATTATAATATTTCATTAAAGTTCTGTTACATTCCACTCACGTGAAAAACGTTCAACGTTACCATTCACATAAAAACTAGCTAATTCAAATTCAATCTCAAACGGCTTGTTAGAGCGTACTTTGAATAGCGAGGGGGGAGGCGGGGGAGCGGGGACAGGTCACAATGGCCGCACGGTGTTTGGGATAGTGATGTGCTAAACTGCTATGCAAGGATGTGTAACACTTTTCAAAATTCAGCAATGGTTATAAATGTAGATCGCTATTTACTATTTGGATTCATGTTAATTTGGTTTGCTTGTCTTGTGGAAAATAAGATCTTTGAGTATTGAAATATTTTTATTTACTTTTATTCTGGTCATTTAGTTGTGGAAAACTAAATCCTAAACGATTGACCTATCACGTTGTCACGATAAAAAGCAATTATAAAGGCTTTCAAGTTAGGTACCAATATTTTAAAGTCAATTTAATCTGAAAAAGTATCCTCCGTATTCTGGACTACTCACTATTTAACAGCGTGTAGTCTATTGACAGACCAAATATAAAAAAAAAACCTTCATTGTTTGAAAAATATTATATTATATTTACGTACTTACTTCAAATGGAAACGAATAGTGAAAGAAAGCAGAGATTAGGTGCAAAAAATGTTGTAGTTGGGTCGAAAATGTGTCTAAGTAATATCAACATTACCGTTGCTATAGATTGCATTTAATACATTTTACAAATATACTCGTGCTCCAATCTCAGGGGAATAAAGTTTTCCATAAATTGAAAATTGTTATTACTAAAGAATTTCTATTGCAAGATGAAATAGATATCTAACTATAAATACCACAAAATAACTCAAGAATAGTTATTTGAAATCCCAAACATGCGGTCAATGCACATCTCTAGTGAAACAAGATTGAATCACACCGTTCTCAGAGGATTGTCGGCAACGTCTTGAGTGAATCGAGTAAAAAAGCAGGCACCTCACGTAGGCTAATGAATTCACCGGGAATCCTCGGGAATCGAAAGCTAATATAACATGGGAAGTTAAGGAAATTTGTAAAATGAAAATGTGAACCAGCTGCTCATTAGGAATATTTTAAGACTATCAGTTATATCATGATAATTGCCGTATTGGCTCCCGGTGGAGTAGCATAGGGTCACTTCGTTTCTTCTCGTGACGTAGAAGGTGATTAAGGGGTACATCTCTATATTCAATAGAAAACATGCAGCTCATAACAAAGTGCTCGCTCGTAACAAAGTGACGGCAATAGGCACGCTGTGGCGTAGCGCTACGCAGGGGTCGTGGCTTTGATTCCCGCTCAGTGCAAATATTTATAAACATGAAATGTACATGTGTTTATCCGCATTCTAGATTCCATAACACAAGCTAGCTTAAGCGCAGGCTATGCTTTCCTTGGGTCTAGTTAGCGTTGTGTAGAATGTTGTAAAATATTTATTTATAACTTATTTATAGTTAGATGGCGAAATGTGGCTGTTCTGCATATGTGTGACACTTCTGCTTACATCTTCAGGGATTTACAGGCGTAAAATTATATATACGTCTCACATTCAGTAATAATCTTATAAAATGATATGCGACTTTTGCCTGTCAAACAAATTAGATAACTCATTCTAGAATAATTTACCTTAGACATTTTAATAACCCGATTGTAATAAGGAGGCTTACTTACGTTGGTACACATTGAATTCTCAAAGCCAGATAGTAACACGAGTCTGAGTCTGTAATTCTAACTAAGCCTAATTTATAGCAAGAGGATTCCGAAGCAATTAAAGTGAAAACAAACATCTTTAGAAAAGTTCTCAAGATTCGTTTTCTGAGCGATTTGTTAAATAAGTACACGTGTGTAATTGAATAAAATTGCAATTTTATTTTTAATCATAAGTTAAGATGTAATTGGATACTCTACTGTCTAGTCAATTCGGTTACTTTTTGCTTAACCTCAAAACTTGTCATTTGAACTTTTAATTCAGAGCTTTATAAGGAAACTTGTAATTTGTCAAATAATTTACTGTTATTGGCTGGGTGGATGATTTAAAACTAAGTGAAAACGAAAACATAACACGGTCGCAAAGATTACTGCTCTTTTTATGAGCTTACTTTAAATTATTTATTATAATTGCTGGAAAGTAACCAATTTAGTAAAACGTCAACTTCAAAAGAGACATTAAATTAATTGTATTTACTGACGCAAATCATCATCAACATCGCAATTCCGTTTGCACTTTGAAGCCTTGGGTACGTGTTCATGATTTGGTTTTTTTTTTATAAGGAAGCGTCTGCTGTCAGACCTTATCAGCTAGCTGTTACATCTACTGATTAGCGTTGGAAGCTCTGATGAAGGCCTAATAAAGAGAAAGAGAGTGGAGCTCTGGCTCCAAAGTGACAGTTTCCGATGCCAACTACCAGGAATAACACCGTAATAATGAAAATGACTTATTTTAGTGACTGATGGAATTCGTCAGTTTTTGTTATATGGTTTTGGTCGTTTTGGTCATTGTTCATTTGATTTACTTACTGCTGATCGAATTCACTGGTAAATTCATTTTAGTACAAGGTTCACACCATTCGTTTGAAGGAGTTTCACAAGCGTAGAATACCAAGCCATAAAACAAACTGTATTAACGTTTCCAGCGGCTGATCAGTACGTGGCTGGCATTTGTGATTCTGATGTGTCGACTTTATTGAACCTACTTCTAAGGATGCCGTACGCAAAGGCGACAAAAGAATCCTGTTACTAAAGCTATGCTGACTGACTGTCACCAGGCTGTATCTCATGAACTAGACAGTTGAAATTTTCGCTGATAGTGTATTTCTATTGCCGCTATAATAATAAATACCCATTTAAATAGAAATAAAAACTTAATGGTACGGAACCATTCGTTCGCTTGTCCTACTTGCTCTTGGCTAGTTTTTAGTCTAAATTGAACTAATAGCTGCCTGTCAACCTCACCTTCGGCAACCAAAACGACGCACAGGCAGCGTGCGTTTTAGTCGGTTCGAGTCCGACATAACCTCTCCCACCGGCTCTGGTGGGGAGGTATCCGTGGGGATTTTGCGCACGTAAAAAAAAAGCTATTATTTTAAATAACTGAAAGGGCGTTGTAAGTATTCAGTGCCTAGGTGTACTTTCTCTTCTCCTTCATTCTAGCGCTAATCCCAGTCGCATCCGAAGCTTTCTCCCCGGAGTCTGGGGTCCGGGGTATGGTGTTCGGTGGAACTCGCTAATTCTTTCTTTTTCTAATTCTTTGCTTCTCATACGTTATTTAGAAATTAATAAATTGGTATTGGACTTTCGTATTATACCAAGGGCGATGACGGGGCGGATCGGCTAGTATAGTAATAGAATACAAAATAACCTTACTTACAATATAACAGTCAGATAGTTCTCCATGTCGATAGTAGCATATTGTAAAGTTTAATTAGAGCAAAGAACTAAAACGTCCTCGTAAACAGTCGTAGACAACTGGGTAAGACATTCCAGTCTCAAGAATAATCGTTTCTGCTGCACTCGAACCACCATCGATTTGTATTGTCCACCGCAAGGCGGATATCAATACAGAAGCAATTATTCCTACACAATACCAGTCTCCGCGTCTCCCGGATGCTGTAATCGATCTATAGTGTAGTATCTTGACTATGACAACCGACCTTAACAAATACTAAGATTTTTTAGCCTAGAGGTATGGGTAATGGACTGCTGAGATGAGGTCTTGGGTGCGATCCCAGGTTTTACTATGGCACATACCAATGTCTTTTCGATGCTTTTTGAAGTTATGTGTGTATTTATCGCAGGTTTATAAGTGCCCGGATAATGGCAATAGGCTCGCCACCTATTACATTGGGACCTAAACATAAACTGGTGAAATGTGGGTGCTAGCACCCTTCGGGGATATAGGCGTGAGTTTATGTTATGTTATGATGTTTTGTTATCGTTTTATTTTCGAAAGTATGGTGTTAATATTGGTGTACCATAAAATTGGTCATTCCTTATTTTACCCCCTTAGAGTTATGCAGGGGACTCGGTTTCAATTCCCGCTCAGTGAAAGAAAGGAAGAAAGAAAGAAGTGGTCGTGCCTCAAGAAGCATGTTAAGCCGTGGTCCCGGTTGCCATAAGAATATCTATGATAGTTGTTACGAGTAGTTAGAGCCTGCAAAAAAACCGGATAGTCTTACTGCAGAACTTCATTATCACAAATTGGTTGTAGAGGTCATGTGGTGGCCGTTTCACGGAAAATATCCAAGCTCAGTCGCATCATAGTTAAACTGAAAAGCGGAAAGTTGAGCTAACTGAATTTGGAAAAGGACAAACGATGAAGGTGATGATTACGGTGCACCATAACAACTGTTAATCCTTTGTTTTACTAACCTACTTTCTTGATGTGGGCTTACAATATAAAAGATATTAACTGCCGGGATTTCAAGTTATAGCAGCAGCGATATCAGATCTACGTTGATGAATCAGTTCCACTAATGAAATAAAACCACTTTTTACCCGACTTCCAAAAAAGATGTAGGCGACATTACGATGGGCAAGGACGTGCTAAAATGATCAAGTCTTGAATTATGGAGGTAGATAACTGAACTTCTAAATGATGTATAGCATAAATGTGTCGTTTAAGCAGTAACTCGAAAATTATGGTCGGGAACTGGACTGGATTGGGTTAGGGAAACAAAGTTAATTACATTTTTAAACAACCTATTGCACTCACTATACAATAAAAAAACTAAGTACGTTTAAAAACGACTTCAAAAACTAAAAGCTATAACATAACGAATTAACATATTTACTGATCTGTTAGAAGTTGGTGCCTACCTTGATGTGCCTGAACTATTTAAAGCAATCATTTGAAATAATATGGCCTCTCGGGCTAGGCACAGGCTTCTAACAGATAAATGAATTTGTAAATTTTGTAATTTTTCTCTTTTTTTTTTAATCTAGAACACATCAATTAGACTTCGCCTTGCCTGATGGTAAGCTGAAGGCAAAGTCTCAGAAAAGAGGGTCACCATTACTTACACATAACGTGTGACAATGGCTTCACGGTCTCATTATATGCTTTTTCACGCCCCGCTTAAAGGACCCGGGACTGTAGGAAGATCTCTTATCTTCGTTACCTTATTTTACATTCAAATATACTTCATATATACGGTAACACTATAGTCGAATCGACCACTGTGGTCTAAATAAACCGTATTTTACATAAATAGCTGAAATACTAAGTTACAGATAACTATTTTAAATTCAGTTACAGAATAGTAAAGAGCTTAAAAGGTCTTGATGGCAAAGTTTCGGTGCGCTTATCACAGCAGTTCTTGCTTGAAGTTGACTAGCTCACAAAATATTCGTAGTGCAAAAGTTCAAAAGCTGATTACCGAACATTTGCTTACATTGTCGTACTTTCAAAACTAGCTTAATGTGATTTTCACTGATTTCAAGATAGTTTTTTCATTCTATTTACATAATAATGCGATGGGTTTGAGGAGAATCGAGAATGAGGGATACGCGACTAACCTCACACAAAAGTGTTATTGTTCATCTTTAAACATATAATTTACCTGATGGAATTTAAAAATTTCTAAAATAAAGTACTTTTTCACACTCATTACCCTTAATTTAGGTCGATGTATAACCTCCGCCACCATGAGCGCAGACCTGGGGGTAACGGGTGGAGCCGCCTGTCATACTAACAGAAGTAGTCCGCGGCGGTGCCTGGCACACCTCCCCGTTTCCGGGGCCGAGTTGGGACTCTGTGGTCCCCACACTCGAGGAGGGCCAGATCGATAGAGATGGCCTTAGGTCGGCTGGGGTGCAAAGGATATGCCTGGTTACCTCACCTTCGGCAACCAAAAACGACCCACAGGCGCCGTGCGTAAGGCGGTTTGAGTCAGACATAACCATTTCCACCAGCTCCGGCGCCTCTGGACCACATGTGCCATAATTAATAAGTTCGAATTTTGTAACATATTTTTTGTACTTTTACTTTTATTAGAGTACAATAGAGTTTTCTAATCTAATTTAATAACGTTAACAAATGCTTTCAAATAAATACAATATTTCCTCTTCAACCAATGTTCATATCATATACTAATGCATTGATAGGCATTCTAAAGAATAAGAAACTTTCTAAAAAGAATATTTTCAAATCATATTCGCAATATAATATGTAATACGAAAAACACGTTCGGCCTCTGTCCTGCACACATTGACTCACAAAGGTCCTAAATTAGTCCAATTTGTAGGTCAGTAATTCACTCACCGCGGTCCCTTCCCCCAGTTCGCTCAATGTGGTTTTCCAGAGGAACCCTATGTTTATTGGCGCACGTTACGATTGATAACGAGGTAATGGACGGAATATAGATATAATCTACTCCGAACCAAGTTTTAGTACTTAGCTCAAAGAACCAAGAATCAAAGAATCAATTTCATTTATTCAGTCTAGCCACATGAAGGGCCACACATAATGAACGTCAAAATTTGAAAATTATGTCAAGAAATTGATTTATGCTTTATTGTACACATAAATTACATTTATACAAAAAGAAAAGATGTAATGTACAAAGACGAACTTAAATCAAAGTTGAGTTCTCTACCAGTAAACCCGGGAGTGTACAGAGGAATTACAATACGAGAGGCAAAGTCTTGTGTACATGAAAGTGTAAATTTATTAAAAATATGGTGTCTAAACATGGTTTATCTACCATATTTATATAAAAATATTAAATATGTATATTGGAAAATGATTCTTTCGCTGATTCGGTAGGTCCTTTCTACTGAGAAGATACCAACAAAAAACTCAGAGAACTAATATTAGCATTAGCATTATCTTTATTTTTCAATATGGTTTTGTTTACCATTTATATTGCGCGAGCAAGTAAGAGATTAGGAAGACTATGCATTTTTATCATTACAATATTAGTCTACTTTATAATAAACTATTTTCATAAAACACTTTTTCACCTCTATTTTAAACTTATTAAGTGGGCAAGTCAACCGAATTCTGAGGAATTTTATCAAATATTTTATACAGTTGCCTACAAATAAATTACCAACGTTATGATGCCTGAGTTTTGACAATGCAAGTTAATTTCTTGTGTTGTAAGATTTGTGATGTTACGTTAGAATATACGCAATTGAAACGTCACCTTGAATTTCATCTGTCTAGTCCATTCGATCGTTCGAAACGTTTTTACAGCATATGTGTGCTGATCTGAGGCCCTGAAGTAATAACATAGTTGTTTATCATATTCCTCTGAGCCTTTCCCCAACTTATTGGTGTTGGCTTACCAGTCTAACTATGATGCGGTTGAATTTTGATATTTTCTTTGAAGTGACTGCTATCTGACTTTCTCAACCAATTAGCGATATATAAAATTAGCGGGCTCCAACTACCCGTAACGTGCCATTGATACTCGTATGGAAGCCGTAAACACCGGCTTAACGTGCTCTCTGAGGCGCGTAGACACCCAGACCAATGCAAATTGACTCATATAGCAGTGAAAGAGTAATCATAATTATAGTGAGACCATTTTTACTGTACCCCATGCTATAGAAAGCTTTCCTTTTGCCATTTATTGGTCACGTTTTCTGCACGTTCATGGTGCTAATGCTGATCCAGGAATTAATATTATCATTATATTGTGGAAAAATAATATGCCAATCTTAAGATACACATTGTATCAAACGTCTTTCCAAGCCCTTGGTTCAGCGTTCAAATAATTTGATCATAAAAACCCGTCTGCATTTATATTTGTATATACAATTCCACAAACAAAAGATTAAATTTCCTTAATGCAACTGAGACCGGGACAGAACACGGGATCCTTGATTTAATAACCGCTGCCTCAGCGAATTTATTAAAAACCCCGGGACCGCACACTGCACTAGACAACTCTTTGACGTTATTAAAAGCATTGATTTTACAAAGCAGATTCCTTCTTTTAGTTTATTTTTTTCTGACAATGGTTCTGAAATAAATAAGTATGATAACTAACTTATTCTAATAGGATAACTAAATAAACGTATATGATCCAAAATGCTTAAGTAATGTATTGTGTAATATTTTTTTGAGTTCAATGATATTATGCATTTTATAAGGCAATAAAAGCTCAGCTGACAGTTCTAAAATCAGTGAACTATTATTGAATTATGGTTTAACCAGAAAAATACTACCTTTGCACAAAATATTTGCTGTTTGGACAGTTCACCAACTCACTGTTTCCGACGTGTTAAGAATTCGAAATGTTAATATTCTAAAAGAACGAAATGTAACATCTTTGTAAACTGACTACATCATTAGTGGTCTATTTGGTATTTTGGTTTAAAATATGCGCTAAATCCTCAAGTTAAACAAAATTGGTTGTGTTAGGAGTGGGTTTACAATGGTGGCATATTGGTTTGTTACTCGCTAACCCGGTGCGGATTCAAAAGATGTGTATGCCACCATTAAAATCTTGCGGCTAACGCTTTTAAAGCATTCGCCGTCTTTGCCATTATGCTGCGACCGCAACTTGACTTGTATAATATCACTGTGCGATTGGTTTGGATATGTAAAAGTATAAAAAGATATATATTATTTTTATTTTTATTTAAAATTCACCATAGAAATTGAAATCCAAGTCTTATTTGCGTTCCTGTGTATGTTACGGATATAATATAATTTAAAATCTCGACATCTTAAAAAACGGGGATTATTTGGGCACAAGAAATTAATATAATATTTTTACATTTATTCACAACACTCAGTGAATAGAAAATAAAGAAAGAGGAAAGACTAAATGAAAAGGTCCTTTTTACATTTAGTCGTTCGTTTTTTATAAAGCAATGTCAGACATAGGTATACATAACTTTGTCCTTATTAACAAAATTCTACGGTAAAAATAAACATCTTACAAATGAGAATGTTTTTATATATTTCAGTTATAATATACGTCTGCAAAAATATACATTCGGGCGTAGTGAGCGATAATGTCAAATAGTTTAACCATCGCATCGCGGGGACGAGTTGGGGACTCTGTGGTCCCTACACCTGAGGAAGGCCAGGTCGAGAGGGATGGCGCCGGGTCGGCCAGGGTGCGAGGGATAAGCCTGTCAAACTTACCTACCTTCGGCAACCAAAAACGACCCACGGGCGCAGTGCGTTAGCCGGTTTGAGTCCGACATAAATTTTTCCACCGGCTCCGACGGAGGGGTATCCTTGGGGATTATTCGCACATAAAAAAAACCAACGCATTGCATACCGCTGGGAAATTTAGTTGAAATGTTGATGCAAATGTGTCACATCAGTTTCATAGTACTACGCCAGTGTCACTATTAATATTATTATTTAGAACTATTATGGTTTTAATTTTTTTTAACAAACTATATAATTTTAATACAATGCGCTTAGTTGTCAATTGAGCAGCAACCAATTTTACTGTTAACTAATATAAAATATCACTTTGGAACAAACGGGACATATTTACACTTAAATTATAATTTAGTATCTACCATGAAAATATATATTGTAAGTACAAATCAATTCTAATTTTTCATATAATAAAAATATTTTACAGAAAATATATAAGGAAAAGGCTACAATATTAGTTAAACATAATTAGGTACCGGTTTTAAGCTAGTAGTAATAAAGTAGCTAAAAGTATATCCCAAAATATTCTATTACTGTAAACAAATCGTCAATTTTTATAAACTGATATAAAATCACAGTTGACTTCAACATCGAACGCCCGTATTCGACTAGATACGGCCAATTTATCGATGCTGAGTGCCCTTCACATAGCGCACAGTGTCCGATCAATTAACCCAATCCCGGGATATTCCCGGCCTTTCCATACTCTACTCGAATTGATTTAAAAACTGGATTGCTGTTATACGGACAGATTTTTATAAAGGTTAATTTTGAGTTGTACAAAGTTTTATTTGTGAATTGGAGTTGCTCACCCGAAATTGATTGAATATTGGTTGCGCTGAAAAACTATGAATCAAATATATCGTTTGGTTTGTTTTTGATTGGGTTGAATAACTAATTAATTTATTTGAAATGGTAGATCATAAATGTTTTCACTTTTATACTTTGATAAAAACAATATTATTTATACCCTTTTCATCTTCACCCTCCTAGCGATTTTCCAGTAGCGTTCAAAGCTTGTACTTTGGAGCCTGGAGTCCTTGTTATTGTTGTTGTATTTGATTGGAATATCGATTTTTTTGGGAGTGACTGTCAGACCTCCCAGCCCTAGTGCACTGGCCTACAGATGATCAGGTTGATTTAGGTCTCAAGGACGCACTTAGCTAAATAACAGAAATGACTCTACTGCAGTCTTTCCTCTCAAGGGAAGTCAAACGGCGCTCGTAACTGTATAACCAATATATTTTTGTTTGATATGTATTTATAATTATAATTATTGTTGATTATATAAATTAAATTTAATGAACACTCACACCCAAGATAAACCTATGCGGGTTTTATGGGTGCTTCTATGAGATGAACCTATGTAATAATACTATTGATATAAATAAAAAAATAAAAAAATAAAGCTATAAAAACCTTCTGTAGATGGCACACTAAAACTTAAACACATTCGTAAAACTGCAAAAAATATCAATAACATATCAGTTATACTTAATTCAATTACCATCGGTCCATTCCACAATATCACAATCGCCGAACGATCTAAAAATGCGTTTTCATAACACTTTTTTTTGCACGTTTTTGCACACTTTGCACAGCAACGTCATCAAAAAATGCGCATCACACAAAGGTTTGTAAGCGGTCGTTAAAATAACAGCAGCTATAAATAACTGCTAGCTGTATCTCCTTCACACGTGAGGGCACAACGTTATTTTGTTATTCAACGACTGATTTCTTCTATATGCTTTTTTTTAGTATGTATCTACTGGAGCGACCTATGTCGTACAGTCAAACTGGCTGTAAGATTAATATTTACTAGCCAAATACTCAAATTGATCGTAATACCAAAACTCCCATTTTATATTTGCTATCACAGAGCTCAATAAATATAGTTGTAAGCATCAAGAGTGGTCAAAACATCTTAGCAAACAATTTACCATAATAATGTAAGAAAGTAATGCGTTTATATTGATATGTGTTAACAGGTCGCTATAAAAACACCCTGGCCCACTAAAATATCTGCTCCATTAATCAATTAGCCTCTCGCAGTGCACTGCTAGACATAGGCCTGTCCCGATTTTACATTCCATGAAAATATCGGTTACTCGTAATAAATTAAAAACATGGTAAATTTCTTGATATATGTTACGTGTCCTTATACTGTCAGCCCCAAGTGTCAATTATTGTTTTGAAATACCTCTAACCGCCCACATCGCTTGCACATCGGTTAAGATTCGAACTCAACCTTTTGATCGTAAGACCGACTCCTTGACCTCTAAGCTACTTTTTTCGAAAGACAACAATTGCAAGTATTTGTTGCAAATTTGGTAGGTATAATTGCCGTGTTGGGTGGAGTAGGATAGGGCCACCACATCTCTTCCTGTGGGTGTCGTAGAAGGCGAAGAAGAGATAAGGCTGTTCTACATCCAACAGTATACATACAGCTCATAACTAAGTGCCCGCTTGACAGCAATAGGGTCGCCCTCTATTATATGGGACTCAAAATCATAGTTTGAGAAATGTATGTATTAATACACCTCTGCCTACCCCATCAGAGATTTATAGGCGAGAGTAGGTATATATATGAGTATAATATAGCAACCCAGGCAAATAAAATACTTATAATCTTTTCTATGATAAAGGACAAAAATATTCATTTCATATCTCTAGGATTGCCATCGCCAAAAATTGTATTCCCTTAGTAGTTACACATTACACAAATTAGATGTTGCCAGGCCGATGTATCTGTACGGCTACAGATCCCTCAGGAAATGGGTACTCTTCCCTCCGCATAAGCCCCTCCGCATTTGCCGTAGAGAATTAATTTAGCTTGTAAATTAATATGTATGTACAGGAAAGTATTATAATGTAAATAGTGATATAGATTATTGAAAATATTTATAAATAAACACCTCAACAAAGTCTAGGGAACAAGATGACCCCAATGATCTATACTTGCTGGGAGACATTAACATTGACCTAAAGGTTGACTGTCCTGTGAAACATAAATACAAAACTTCTTTGTATGGCTGTGGTCTTGTGAGTGGGATATCCGATTACACACGAATTGAAACAAAGGACGGTAAGGTAAGCAAAACATGTATCGATCATATTTTCGTGAGATCTCACTCACAAGAACTGTTTACGGCCGCACTCGGAACTGTACTAGCCGATCACCGGGCGATAGCGGTAGCTTGCATTGGACCGATGATACAGGATGTTTCATGTACTTCTTTTAAAACAATAACAGATTCTAAAAAATTAACAAAACTATTATATCACATTGACTGGCAATCAACTAATAACATGTCGTGTCCTACACAGATATACACATTTATAAATGATAGTATAAATAAAAGCTATAGTCAAGCAGAAATCAATATTAAATGTAATACCAGATCGTCTCGGCAAAACAATACGTGGGTTAGTAAAAAAATAAATAAAGCATGTGAATATAAGGACAAATTATTTATCGAGTGGAAAAATGATTCAAATAATAACATATTGCGTTTGAAATATAATAAGGCTAGAAACTTTGCTAATAATTTAATCAAGAAAACAAAAAATAAACACATAAAACAAGAAATATATGAAAGCAAAAATAATATAAGACGACTCTGGCAATTACTGAATAGATTAACCGGAAGAATTAAAACATCCATTGACAAGTCTATCGTTGCAGCATTTGAAAAAAGCACAAGTGGGCCGAGTGATATAGCGAATAAATTTGCACAGACATTTGAGAGAAGTGTGAAGTCCATCTCACCAAATTGTGATATCCCATTGCTAGATAAATCAACATACAGTATGCCTAAAAATGTTACAATGTACTTCACTAAAGCCCGATCAGACCTGGTGCTACCCCTTATAAAAAATCTGAACAATCAAAAAGCACCAGGTTCTGATGGCATACGGGCAAGTGATATAAAGCGCATAATTGACAAAATAACAGCAACTATTGTCAATCTAATTAATACGAGCATAATCACCGGTAGATATCCTGACCAGCTGAAAACCGGAATAGTTAGGCCAATATACAAAAAAGGCAGTCATACAGATTATGAAAACTATAGACCTATCACTATTCTCCCCACAATTGATAAAGTTGTCGAAAAATTTATAGGAAATCAAATGTATTCATACTATAAAAAGAATGACATCATTTCATCAAAACAGTATGGCTTTCAACCAGGTAGGAACACTACACAGCTACTTTCGGATTTTACGGATTCTGTCAATAAACATTTAGATGGCAAACAACATGTAATTGCAGCTTTCATTGATTATAGTAAAGCGTTTGATACACTCCGCCACTGTAAAATAATAGATAGTCTGGAAGAAAGTGGGATTCGTGGTCCGTTATTGGAATGGTGCAAAAATTATTTACAGGACCGCACTTACCAGGTGAAAGTTGATAGCGCTTTCAGTGATAAGGTACACGTTAGCGAAGGGACAGCACAAGGCTCAGTACTCGGACCTTTACACTACATAACTTACGTTAATAATTTAGGAAACGTCATAAAAAACTGCGAAGTCTATCAATTTGCTGACGATACTTGTTTACTCTCGGCCGACTCGGATATTGACATGGCTCTTGGTAAATTACAAAGCGATTTTACTCTTCTGTCTAAATGGTCCCATGATAACGGACTCGTCTTAAATAGTAGTAAAACAAAAGTTATGTATATAAGTACAAATCAAAATAGGAAAACATCTCCTATTACAATAATATCGCACAGTCATAATTGTTTACATAAAAATATAAATTGTGAATGTGAGGCCCTAGAAGTAGTGGATACACAGACTTACCTAGGTGTGATTATTGACGACAGATTAACTTGGTCTAATCACATTCAACATGTATGTGATAAATTGCGCGCAATACTGGCCAAATTCTCTATACTAAGGCATAAAATTCCATATCCAATTTTGTTATCATTATATAAAGCATTGGGCGAATCAGTGATATCTTACGGACTGAGTAGTTACGGGCGCACTTTTAAATCAAAAATAGACAGAATCTATGAACTACAGTTACGTATTCTGAAAACCATTGTTCCCCGGAAGGTAAGGGAAGAGTATAAAAATAATCAACACGAATTGTTCTCATACTGCTCTTTGATGCCAGTTCAGGATAAAATAAAATATAATATCTTAACAGAACAATACTTTAATGAGGACCTACAAATAGTTAATTCTCACAATAAATTAACCAGAAGCGTGACCAATAAAAAGTTGATAATACCAAGATTCAATAACCTACATGGAAAAAGAACATTGAACTATATAGTCCCTGACTTATTAAACAAATTACCTAAACATTTAAAAAGTAAAATAAATTGTAGAAATCTAAAAGCTACATTAAAAACCTACCTTATTAATACACTAAAATAATTAAGTAGCTAGAAAATAAAACTAAAAATCAAAAAACAAGAAAAAATCGAAAATTAATGAAACATCCTGTAAGCAGATCGGTAAGTCGCAGCGGCAACTTATTCATAATGTGAGCCATTGTGCGCTGTAAATTTACCAATCTACCCGCACATTATTTTACTATACACTTAAAAATATTATATTACGAACACAGAACGAAAGTAAAATTATATTGTTGCACTAAACATATATGTACCCACAATGTAACATATTTTTGTTGTGCAGATTTAATTCTGATATTGTTATACCTAGATTTAGTGCTTGCCTACCTGATGTACAGAATTAATATTATATAGACTCGACGACGAACGTAGTGTACAGACAAACCTTTCTGGTTTTTGTTACACTACTAAGGCATTAGACCCAATGTATTTTATCTGGTTAAATAAATAAATAAAAAAAAAAAAAAAAAAAAAATATTTTTTTTCGTGTAAATCTTGTTTTGCAAATAACTGGCAGCAAATAAATAAAAATAGAATAAAGTAGATTACAGAGTTGTTCGAAATTTAAAAATAAATTTAAATAAGTAATGATTTTCGAATATGGAGGGAAAACTTTTAAAAGTGTTTGATTGTGCAGTTTCTCTGAGGCAAAATAAAAATTATTTTTTTTGATTGTAAATAACGTTTATTATCAATAATACGTCTTTTACGTATGGTTTGTGCATTTTTGTGACTGTAGTCATCATGTCACGTCGTCATTTAAATCGCGAAGAGATGTTAAGGGCTGTTGGTATGTTGCAAGCTGGACGAACTCAACGCGACGTAGCGGATGCTGTCAACACCCAACCAAGCGTAATTTGCAGATTATGAGCACGCTACAGGTCTACAGGGGATATTGCCGAACGTCACAGGAGACGAAACAGGGTTACTACCCCGCGACAAGATCGTTTCTTGCAAAATTCCGCAAGGCGGCAACCCACGATTACTGCTCGTCGGTTAGTCGCAGGCCTCCAGTCTCAGCATCAAGTGGTTATTAGCGATCAAACTGTCAAAACAAGACTACACGAAGCCAATCTTTATGCTCGCAGACCGCTTAGGGTTCCAGCTCTTCGACGTGGAAATCGAGGTCGTCGCTTATTGTGGGCTAACGCACATTTACAGTGGACCGACCGTCAATGGGCACGGGTTCTGTTTTCCGACGAATCTTGCTTCGGTTTTCATCCTGATTCGAGAAGAGTGCGTATATGGCGAGTTCCTGGACGTCGGAGTCGTCTCCAGAATCCGCAAGAAGTTCATCCTTACCAAGGTGGAACAATCATGGTATGGGCTGGAATTCGCCTTGGTGGAAGGACCGACCTCGTTTGGATACGGGGCAATTTGAATGCAAACCAATACATTCAGGAGGTTATACACCCCATGGTAGTCCCTCATCGACAGCAGTTCGGTCAAGATTTTATGTTCATGCAAGATAATGCACGGTCACACACCGCGAGGGTAGTGGTCAATGCGTTAAGCGAGCACAATATGACGACGTTGGAATGGCCTGCTCAGTCTGACGACCTCAATCCCATAGAGCATGCCTGGGATTTGCATGGCAGAAGAGCTTTCAGTGATTCTTTGGAAAATCTGAACACTGAAGAACAACTTTTTTTACACCTTCGCAGTGTATGGAGCCATATTCCACAGACGATGATTGACAATCTCATACTAAGTATGCCACGCCGTTGTCGAGCTGTTGCTAATGCTTTAGGAGGTCCTACAGATTATTAAAAACGTTTAAAGTACGGTTAATTACTGTATTTCTTACTACCTCGTTACTTTTGTGCCTAATCATAGAAGGTTGTAATACTCAATATTGGCACTATTCAATTCTTTCTTAAAAAAAAAAAAATTGGTATGAAAATGTTTTTATTAAAATTAAAATTAAAAACGGTATAAAAATACCCTTCTATTGATATAAAACACTCACTATTACAAGAAAGGGTTTTTAAATAAAAACTAGAAATGTCCTTGTTCCCTAGACTTTGTTGATGTGTGTATTTATAAATATTGATACTGTGGAAAGTTTACATTATTTTTACTCAATCAATCAATTAGTCTGTTGCAGTCTACCGCTGGATATAGACCTAATGGAAATTGAAATGGATATTATTCACAGCTTATAACTATAAAATGTTAATCACCTGTCTATATTCATAAAAGTATTTTGGTTAAGTTTTCTGTTAGTACTTGATACTTCAAGTACTAACAGAAAAGTGCGCCAATTTTTTAGAGATTGTATATACTATATCTATTAATGTATTTGCATTGGTCTGGTAATGCCTTAGAGAGCAAGTTACCATACAAACATCTATGGCAGTCTTTACGTGTAGATGGAGTCCTAAAAAGTTCAATAACAGGTATAACTACAAAGCCGCCGATATCGTCAATTGGGAAGGTCAGATGGCAGTCGCC
Organism: Eilema griseolum; assembly: GCA_963662185.1. Classification (NCBI taxonomy): domain Eukaryota; kingdom Metazoa; phylum Arthropoda; class Insecta; order Lepidoptera; family Erebidae; genus Eilema; species Eilema griseolum. The sequence goes on from OY759247.1 coordinate 586,419, forward strand.
TTAAGGTAAATATCACAGTTTAGGTTACCTTGCAGAAAAGCGGACCGCAGACCCCGAGAAAAACTTTAAATGTGACTAAGATTAACACTAGGATAAAGAAGCCCTAATAATGTCACTTTAGAGCTTGATTAAACGCGAACAGGCTTAATTGTAGTGCACAGGAATTTGCCATAGAGTCATTACAGCATTGTATATCTCATACTAGCTGACCCGCCCCGGTATCGCTCTTGGCATATCTTGAAATATCATATTTTATCAGTACCTTGAGCCCATATTCAGTCTTCAAATAATGTAAGGAAATCTGTCAGATTTGTTAACATTTATGATCTGCTAATATAAATAGTATTGTGATGATATATAGCCTAAAACCTTTGACGATAAACGGACTATTCAGCACAAAAATAAATATTCAATTCAAACCAGCAGTACCTGCGATTTGCGCGTTCAAACAAACAAACTCTTCAGCTTTACATCATTAAGTATAGATATGTACGTAGGTTCATAAGTACACAATACAATAATAATATTATGTAGGTAGGTCTGTGCGTATATCATGCAGCGGAAATTTGAAAGTCAGTGGCAGACAGATGTGTTAATTAAGTCTGTGATTTCATTTAATATAGCTCACAGATGGCGTTATATGAGACACGCGCTTTTGACACAATCAGTGGATACATTTACGTGGAAGATTTGTTATATTGACATGAACCACCACCTCTGCCTAATCCTCCGAGGAGAAAGGCGTGATTATTATGTATGTATATGAAAAAGATAAGGCAAGACACATTTCAAGAAGCCTACATTTAGTAGACCACAAACTGGAGTATCATTTAGAATGTTTTTAAATTTATTAATATTCATTTGGATAGACAATTCAAGTATATAGTACACATACTCATTATCATAAAATATGTGGAAATAACAACGAAAGAGGAAAAAAGGTTTGGAAGTTTATTTTCTTCTGTGCCAGTCTTACCATATTTTTCTTTAGTTATTCTTCTAATAGTTCGTTTTAACGACCATCATAGCGTGCCGCAACTATAGTTACGTCTAAACAACTGAATCGATATTGTAGTTTTGTATAGATGTATCTTATAGTCCAGAGAAGAATAGAAGATACTTTTAATTTCGAATAGCGACAACTTTACGCGATAAGGCGAAGCCTAGTAGCATAGTATAGCGTTCTACACTTCTATCTCACTACTATACAGAAAGCTTACACAGTTGTATCCACTCGAATAAGATGGGAGAGATTTCACATACCATAAGATTGTTATCGCTACTCCACAAACCCAACTTTTATATGAGACCATTTTATAATCAGATAAAATCGTGTGCGTAATAAAACCCAACAATAAGAAGACATCAATGTAAAATAACAATTCTATATTTTCTAACGTCATAAACTCTGAGAAAAGCAGAGTTCAATAAAATGTGTAATATTAAAGAATTGGAATTTTCTGCACAGCTTTATATACGGTAACTCGGCCAAATATAGAATGCCTCGGACAGTATTGAGTACTAACATATCGGCGGCATCCCACATTACCAGGGTTATTGAAATTCGCCGATTGAATTTATTTATTCGATTCATATTGAGAGAGTTAGGGTTTCAATAGATTGGATGAGCAGTACGGGGACGCGGGACGCTGCAGGTATAGAAAGATTTTATCATTAGTTTACTATTCAGGTGCACTGAATAACTGTACAGATAAGAGACCATTGTAGTTGGTGAATTTTTGTAAAATCAGGTTTTGTTATACAGAAATAGAAAAATTTGCTGCTTTGGTTGCTTCAAGAGGGGCATTAGAAGGTTTCTTCAGGGTCACCAGCGCGAGTGTAACGCCCCTGGTTGCACACATCTATAGGCCACGGTTACCACTTACCGTCAGGTGGGCTGTGTGCTTATCTGCCACCTAATGGTATAAAAATAAATATAGGAAGATTTGAATGATATCAGGCGAGGTTCGGTGGCTCAGTGGTCAGAGTCCCTGTAAGGGAAAATCGCGGGTTCGACTCCCGCCGGGTCTGTTTGAATATTTTTCTTATCTGAATCGATTTGAGTACAGAATATTCCTATACAAATCTGCAGGTTCAGGCATTAAAGGATTCCTCCAAATCGATGTCATTTGGGAGGGCGCCATTTGCCACGTTGAATGGCAATACCAATCCTTTGTGAAAGGAATAATTCAATGTACTTACTCGTACATAAAAGGAAATCAATCATGCATATCGATTTGTGATTTCCACTAAAAACATATTTGAATTGCTATCTACCCCGATTCTGAACCAATCGAAGCCGAGAACCCACTATTTAATTTTAAAATGAAATAATTAGAAAAGTTAGTTCTGAATTTAATTTTATTACCCCAACTAAGGGTCGCCGGAGCCGAAACAACAAATTGTGTAAAGCGCCCACAAAGCAGCACACCGCCGCGGGTTCTCGTTTAAACTCCAAACTATTTGCTGATCCGGCGGGCTACGGCTCGAATGAAATTTTAATATTTCTTTATGGAGTAACTCGGAGCGTTGCGAGCGGAGTTTCACTTTGAGTTCGGTTACGCGACAGCCCTATTTCCATTTCAGCACTCATTTTATTGTCGGGTTAGGATTAAAATGTATGTTGTTGGAGGAATTCTGTCTGAAGTACTGGTGATATGTAGTTATGTAGTATGACTTGTAACTGGTATTTAATCCGTGCTACAACAGAAGCTTGGTTTAAATCTGAAAGTAATTTTATTTAACTGACTTTCTAGTCTAAACAACTCAATCGATTTGGATGAAATTTTGTACAAAGATAGACCATAGCTTAAGAAAGTTTTGTTACGATTAGTCGCGATAACCGTCATCCACGCGGGCAGAGCTAGTAGCATATTTTACTAGCAGTAGCTAGTATAGAATATGTGCCAGCGTCGGCCGGGGTGCGAGGGATATGCCTGTCAACCTCACCTTCGGCAACCAAAACAACCCACAGGCGGCGTGCGTTTTAGTCGGTTCGAGTCCGACATAACTTCTTCCATCGGCTCCGGTGGGGAGGTATCCGTGGGGATTTTGTGCATGTAAAAAAAAACGTATAGAATATGTAGCTTATTAAGTTGTTGTATTTCGAACAGCAATAGGTACCCCACGATAATCATATCAATTGTCAAAGCACGATTCACATACTGACACGTAATTATAAATCCCCGAGACCCCAAATGGGTTAGTAGAGGTTTATTAACAAATCACCAACTACTTCCCACCCGCAAGCACTTTTAATTAATAATTAAAAATATGCATATTTGCCATCAATTACATAGGTATATATACCTTTTTTTAATTGTGCGCAAAATCTCCTCGGTTCCAGTGTTTATCCTATGCCCCCTCCCACACTGGAACCGAGTAGAATTGGAGCGAGAATAAGCATAACCTATGCTTATGTCGGGCTTAAATCGACTGAAACGCACGCGGACTGCGTGGACTGTAGGTTGCCAGAGGTGAGCATATCTTAGACCGTCTCCTTTGAGATGGCCCTTTTCGGGTGTGGGGGCAACGGAGTCCCTATCTTGTCCCCAAGCATGAGGAGGCCTACTGTTTCCACGCAAGTTAGAGGGTTTGATGATAGGTTTTATTTCGAGTTTTCCTTCTGTCGCTAGTTCGGCGTGAAGTGCCCTAAAAAGGCCCTCTGAACCAACTAAACCACGCCAGCAAGCCAGTACACCAGCTGATTAACGCTCTGGCGCAGGCCTTTTCCTCGAGGATAGGAGGTCACACAGTAGTCGCTACTTCACTACCGTAGTTACCAAGATAAGAGAAATTAAAAGAAAAAATCGGAGAGGGAATACTCTATATTTTTTATACCGCTTGGGAAGCAGACCAGCACAGTGGTTACCGTGTGCAACACCAGGAACTTGTGTTTCCAACCTTGTGGTAACCTTCTTGAATAACTCCATATTGTAGACGACCAATTGACATTCAAACAATTCCTACTTAGTGAACCAGTTTACACATTTCCATACAAAACTTTCAAACAACTGTCAACCATTTCAATTGCGGAATTTAAATTGAACGCAGTTCGTATCAATATTTGACCATTTTACAATATTCAATATGACCATATTATTATTCTAATACGATTTCAATGCAGTGGCCTTTTTAGACCACCTGAGCGTCTGTGGAATGCAGCCCCTTCCATTTCCCCCTACTACCGTTACCTATTCTATAGTCTCCCCCACAACTATAATACAGTTAGCCAAATAGCAGTCACTAAAGCACACTTTTTATCTCTAATTAAAAGCTGCAAGCTGCAAGTACATAATGCGCCCGCACGTGTCCATCGGCGCGTGAGCGGGCGCGCGCCGCGACGTGCGCATTGTGAGCCAGCGATGTGTAAACAAGTGCTGTTTGTTTACAGCTGACGTGCTAATTGCCGTGTAATTGGATACTGACTCGTGGTATTGGGACATGATTTGGGAGGCGATAAAATTATGTCTAGGAGTTACATCGATGACACATTATAGTTATGTCTACGTATTTTAAACAATCTGGGACCCTAAACACAAGACCCTAAATCCTAATGGTGCCAGACTTCATTAAACTATGTTGTTAAACTATCTTCAAATCGTATTGTAGTGTGTTCATTAGATTGTAACATATAAACTCATAAACTCACGCCTATATCCCCGAAGTGGTAGGCAGAGGTGCTAGCACCCACATTTCGTCAGTTTATGTTTAGGTCCCAATGTTTAGAAAATTAGAAGAAAATGACCATTACGAAAGAAAAAAATAGCACGATTTGACAGTATTGAAGGAAAGTAGTGGCCTCCTTTAGTTCTGAAATTATTGGTTTTTGTTCCACTGTGGTATTACATAAAAAAATAAACAACAAAAAGGTTGATTTATAAAAAGTTCTAACAACATCAAATTACGAACTAATTTTGTTTGTTATTGCAGGAATGAGAAAGGGTTAATAGTTTGTCTAATTTAGGGTAAAATTGCGGTGCAAATACGCCAATGAATCACGGACATTGTTTAATTTTCACATTAAACTCTTCACCAACACGCTCCAGTGGTTGCGATGGACATAACAAAACACACAATTTCATTACATCTAAATATTACTGTTAATTCAATTAGCGTGCAAAATATACAAAAGCATGATTTAAAATGGAGATACCCGGTTGTGTAAATAATGGCGGTAATGATGTGCGTCGGTCGCGCGTGGTGTCTGCGGTTGTCCTGCGTGCAACCTGCGGCGCACCGTAGAGTGCAGCAGTCCTTCGTTGCTATACATTTTATTAATTCATTTATAGGTTTATTTCATTGGGAATTTGTTGATTTATGATATCGCTTTGTGGTGAATGAAATGTTAATTAAAAACAATTCCGTATGTACTTGTACTAAAATTTATACTTAAGTATATTATAAAGCTGAAGAGTTTGTTTGTTTATATATTTGAAAGTTAATCTCAGCAACTACTGCTTCAAATTAACAAAAACTTTTGGTTTTGAATAGTTCGTTTATCGAGGACTTTTATAAGCTACTACTCAATGGCCGCGTTGTTCCCGGCAGAGTAGAATTTGGACCACCCCATCTCTTCCCATGCGGCGTCGTACAAGGGACTAAGGGTTAGGGCTGTTTAACATCAGCCAGATATATACAGCCGAGACTCCGACTCAGATGGATTATTTCCTACGAGTCAACAATAGAGCCCAGAATACGGCAATGGCTTATTATTGGTGAAATGTGGGTGTAAATTCACATTTGTCTAACCCTCCGGGGATAATAGGTATGTATGTGGATGTACTACTCAATGGACCGAAGCAGTATTCATAAATTTCTCAAACCAGGCAGATTCCAATACATTAATTGGGGACTAAAAATTATAGGAGGAAGTAGGACATGACGGTATTTCCGCCTAATTGAGTAGTCCGACTGGGGAAGTATCTCCGCCCTACAGAATACCGCGGCCATAACCTCGTGTTGTGTTCCCAGCGGTGAGTAGGTTAGCCAAAGATCACTGGAGAGTCTTTGTGCTGTCAGTGGGAAGATCAAAAGCTTGTCTTGCTTTGTCTTTTACACTGACGGCACAGAAACTCTAGTGCTAACAGCTTTGGCAGCGCGAGTGTGACTCCCTTGGTGCTGCACACGTTCATAGGCCACGGTAGCTAGTTTCCATCAGGTGGGCCGTGTGCTTGTCTGCCAACCAATTATATGGGCTTAAAGAAGTGATATGAGGTTCCAAAATATGCCACTCCCACAGCCGGAGCGGTTCAGCTAGTTTTGTTAGACACATATTGATAACACACTTGTACTTTTCCACGGTACACCTTATATGTTTACCGCGGCGAAGGTTTCACGAGTCTACAATAATGTTTACGGGAATTAACGCAATCATATTATTGGTACATATACCTTTGATTTGACTGACGTTTCGACCAGGTCCTTGATTGTACTAAAGCAAAACCAATGTAATGCCACGGAGACTGCAAAAAGGCATTAAAATTTAGATTTTATTTTTATATTCTCAAAGTCCAAAATTAAATGAATAGAGTTTCGTTACACTTTTTATTCACTCTGCAAAAAGCCTTTTAATTTTGAACTTTAACCGTATTGCTTTGGAATCCAAAATTAAACGAATTTTTAGCAGTCTCCATGGTATGACAGTAGTTTTGCTTTTGCAGTGCGAGGCCCAGGTTACACTACTGCCTCACGGACTCGAAACGGCGGGCGTGCACCACTGAGCCAGGCAGCCTGTGACCACGGCCGGTGTAACCTGGTCGAAACGTCAGGCAAACCAAAGGTATGTATGTACCTACACCATGATCAGGTTAATTCCCGATAACATTATTGTATATTTATTTTTATTTATTTATTTATTTAGGCATATCAATAGTGTATACACAAACATTGTCTTATGAGTAAGATGGTAAGATGTTAATTAGGTATGTGCTACACCAATTATAGACATGCACAGCTTTGACTGATTGTCATACAATAATAATATAATAATTGAAATTTATACAGAAAATGTCTGAAAAGTGCTTAAAATCTACGTACAACATGTCAGCATAGTCATAGTCAATTAAAAATTAAATCAAAATTCATTCATTCATTCACAATAAAAAAAAAAAATAGTTCCCAATTAAATATAGAATCAAATAATTAAATAATAAAAAATACAAAAATAATGTCAAGTCGAATTCAACCATAACATGAAGACAGATTCACAATATAAAATTATAATGACTCCAATGAATAATGTTTAGGCTGTTGAGTCAATTTATCCTTGAAACGCCTGGGATGGTCGTGGAAGATGTCGAGGTCTAGGTGTCTCCAGCTACTGTTATATGTGGCAGTTAACCTAGCTAAGGGAGCCAGTGCACCCAAGTTAGTTTTGCACCGCGGCACATGGAAGAACGGAAATTTGTTCCTAAATCGGCTATTAGGTCTCGGAACACATACTTTCGTGCGCATCAAAAGTCCCAATTCATGCGATAAGCCTGCAACCAGATCCTGCAGAAACAACAGGTCAATGGCAGTTCTTCTATCCCTGAGAGATTGCAACTTATAATACGCCGGTCGTTCCTGGTAAGGACGTCCAGGATGAAGCCCAGGAGTGACAAACGCCAGATGTCTGGTAAAGGCTTTTTGGACCGATTCTATGCTCTGTAAATGGACTGCGTACTGAGGGTTCCAGACTACGCTACCGAACTCTAGGATACTTCTCACCAGATTATTGAAGAGCAAAATTTTTGAAGAAACGTGCAGATCCTTAGAGTTACGCTTAATGAAACCCATCATTTTAGCAGCTCTGTTAACCATGTTGTTGTAATGTGAAATATAGGTTAATTTAGAGTCAAGGATAACACCCAAATCCCTCACCTGACCTGATGTAGGAATTTCGTCATTTCCAATGTAGAAATGAGTCTCAGTTACATTCCGTTTCCTAGTAAATCGGATATGAAGGCATTTAGAAGCATTTAATAACATTTTGTTATCCCGACACCAGACATTAATTCGGTCAAGATCATCCTGCAGCAGCCCTGCATCAGCCTCGGAATTAATCTGGCGAGATATTTTCATGTCGTCGGCATAAAGTGAGCAGCCGCAATGCTTGATCTGTCCAACTATGTCATTGATGAACAGTAGAAACAGAATCGGTCCAAGATGGGAGCCCTGTGGAACCCCAGAACCAGCAATGTAGCTTCTGGACTCAGCGTTATTAACTACTACCACATATTCCCGATTGTTTAAACAGGACTCAAACCACCCAAGAAGTCTATCACGAATTCCGAACTGGCTATGGAGTTTTTCTATAAGAATTTGATGGTCCACTTTGTTATATTATGGAACGTGAAAGTTTGAAAGTTAGTTCTACAGGTCACCCAATGATTTTGTGTGTTACATACATACATATAATCACACCTTTACCCCTGGAGGGTTAGGCAGAGGTGAATTCACACCCACATTTCACTAGTATTCGGTCCCACGCAATAGGAGATTTATTTATTTATTTATTTAGAAACTTAACAGCATATTAACATGATGCATGAGTAAAGTTTAGAATACATACGACACTTAGCCAATAATAAAGTTTCCCGACAAGTAAAATTGCGTGCACTGCTTAATACACAATTATGACAGGTAAACAAATTATACATATATTATCATAGGCAGGAATATCAATTTAACAGAGTGCGACTGACTAAAGTATACAATAATCACAAAAAAGAAATTACAAATATGTCCGTAACCTTTTAACAATCTCTTTCTTAAAAACATTTTTCGACAGGTGGAAGATGTCAATGTCATCAAAGTTTTCGTTATAGCAGCTAGGCAAACGAGTGAGGACGGCATTTTTGCCATAGTTAGTGCGGTGCAGAGGAACACTGAACAAGCGGGTATGTCTGGTACGAGTTATAGGTGCGCTCAAGTTAATATGGGAAAGTAGATCGTTACTATCAATTTCACCTCTTACAATAGCAAATAAAAAGCTCATATCCAGTAACACGCGCCTGCTTGACAGAGGGAGCAAAGTATACCTCTTACAGTCATCATAATATGAAATATGTCGTCTCCTTGCTTTAAAGTTAAGATGTTTTAAGAAACGCTTTTGCAGTCTTTCTAGTTTGTCACTATACGTAGCATATTGGGGAGACCAGATAGGACTGCCATAGTCTAGCACACTTTGCACGTATGCACAGTAAACAGTTTTGAGACATGAAATGTTTTTAAATTTGGAGCACGTGCGCATAACAAAGCCCAGACTCCTGAAAGCCCCACTAGCAATATTGTCAATATGGCGGGAAAAGAGCATCTTGGAGTCCAACACAAGTCCCAGGTCTCTAACGTGATCCACCCTTGCGATGACATCATCACCGAATTTGTATGTGTATTCGATAGGTTTCCTACGGCGACTAAAACTTATGCATTGGCATTTGTCGATGTTAACAGTAATATTATTACGTCTATAATATAGGAATAAGGCGTCAAGATCACGTTGAATCAACTCACAGTCATATCGAGATTTAATCTTCATATATACCTTTTTGTCATCAGCGTACATGAGATGTTTGGAGTTACTGAAACATTTATCTATGTCAAATAAATAGGCACAATACAGTAGAGGTCCGAGATGCGAGCCTTGTGGTACTCCGGAGGAGATATTAATGAAATTAGATTTGTATCCCCCAACAGTTACGGCTTGTGAGCGGTTTGTTAAGTATGATCTTATCCAGCGCAATAGATCGCCATGAATTCCTAATTTATATAATTTCGCGAGCAGTATGTCATGGTGGACCCGATCGAATGCCTTTTCAAAATCCGTATAAATCGCGTCCACCTGACCGTCCGACTCCATCCCACACAATACATCATTACAAAAAAGAGCTAGATTAGAGTTAGTAGAACGGCCCTTCATAAAACCGTGCTGAGTGTCAGGAATGCCCCGCGAAATAACTGGGTAAATGCTATTGTATATAAGCTTTTCAAAGATCTTACTTATTATAACAAGAATAGATATGGGGCGATAATTTTGAATTACCGACTTTGATCCTTTTTTATGGATAGGTATTACATGTGCTTTTTTCCATAAGGAGGGAAATATGCAAAGTCGTAATGATTTTTGGAATATAAGATAAATTGGATAGGATAGATTATCAGCACACTTAGATAAGAGAATAGCTGGTATTCCATCGCATCCAGGGCCCTTTGTCTTGTCAAGTGTCTTTAGAGCGTTGAGAACCATATCTTCCGTTATCATTATTTTAGACATAACATTAAGATAAGTGTCACAGTCTGTACCAGGCATGGTCTCTGAATCATTACAAGGTACATCTATAAATACGCTATGAAAAAAATTGTTGAAAGCTGAGCATATAGCCCGTCCCTCAGTAAAAGTGACACCGTCTGAAGTAAACTGGTTTGGGTATTGACTACCGCCTCTTTTTGACTTGACGTAAGTCCAGAACGCTTTTGAATTGCGGTTTATATTATCTTCCGATATGGATATAAAGGTATCAAAACATTTTCTCTGTTCGCGATGATGCCTATCACGAAGAACGGCAAACTCTAAATAGTCACGGGGATTTCCGAACTTCTTCCATCTTTTGTGAAGTTTGTTTTTCTCATTAATTATCTTCACTAAAGATGGACTAAACCATGTAGGATAGTGACAGTTTTTAGACTTTTGAACTAAAGGAACCAACATTTCAATACTATCATTTAATATTTCATAGAACCTGTTCACGGCGTCATCCACCGTGTTTGCATGTAAAATCTCGGACCAATCCGTTTGACTCAAGTGATTGTTAAGAGCATCATAGTCGCATCGGTAAAAATTGTGTCGTCTATTAAATTGTTCAGTAAATGATGTAATATGTAAGTCTAGTATTTCCATTGTGAAGGAAGGATGATGTGTATCTTCTTTCAAGAGCCTGGTACTGTCATTACATTTAACCACGCTGAGAGGGAGGTTACAAAAAGCCAAGTCGAGCGTTCGACCTATGGCGTTCCCAATACAGATGAGCCTATTGCCGTATTCCGGGCATTATTATTGACTCGAGCCATGAATCTGAGGCTGAGTCTGGGCTGTATATATATGTCTGATGTTAAGCAGCTCCATCCCTCAGTCGTCTTGTACGACACCGCATGGAAAGAGATGGGGTGGCCCTAATTCTACTCTGCCGGAAACCACGCGGCACTGTATTTCTCATCTTTTTATCACTTTCTATGTGTTATAACACTTAATTTTGGTAGCTTATTTATAAACCTGCGTTTCCATTAGAGATGTGCGAGGATGCGTAGCGAGGGATGTGTTTATAAAGAATCGATAGAACCGCTTCAATTACCTCGCCTCGGTCAGCACAGTTTAGGTGCAAACGGTTCAGCGGGACTAGATTTTTGCACATACAAAACAAGCGAGGAATGTGTGTTGAGAAAGATGTATTGCGAGACTTTCGCGTACTGTACCAGCCAGTCCATAGACGGAGTTTGTTGGAAGTAGAAATGCGCAAAATGATATTAGCGGAGAGATGAGTGCGCGTCGTCTGAAAGTTGGCGTTAGACCCGCCATCTAAAAATTAATGACCTGCGCTACTTGCAAAACAACAGACGGATTCCATTGCTTTCAGCTATTTCAAACCAAATTTCATTTGTCTTATTTATAACCAGACTTGGCATAGCAAAACTAGGTCGTCTTGTAATAAACGTTGACAAAATTATGAAAACTTCGTAAGTAAAAACACGATTTACTCTTGACAACCGTAGAAAAAAGTGATATTTATTAGACAAGTAAACAAGATCCCTAGGACTGCAACGATAGTCCCTAGAGGTACGTACTCAACTATTCGATTCAATAATATCATTGACCATACAAAGAGGATTTACGTTGCGAGCCACCTGGAGGGTGCTCCAGACTCGAGCCCTCTTGACTGACAGTCGGTAGCGACCGAATGCACTATTTAAATGCATCTATTGGAGCGTATATTTGGACGAAAAGATAACTTGCATAGATCAAGTGACGTTTGATACTAAAATATTTGAAACAATATCAACCTAAAGATATTAAATATCTAGAAGTATTACAAATCAGTCAAGATAAAGGAAGAACGTGGAATCTAACAAGTTTTAATTCAGGTCATGAATAATGTCTATTGAATGAAAATGTGGTTCTAAAGAATAACATTTTGCAATATTATAAACAAGACACATACTGTTCTACTCACAAAAACATTCCCCCTAAGTTTTATATTACAATAAGTACAATTAAAGTCAATAAATAACCTATAAAATCATTTCATTGTACATTTTACTGATGCATATTAGTTATTACAATGGAGCCCACAGGTTTACTCACTCATTAATCGGCAAATATATATTTTGTTCAGTCTCCAATGATATCGCCCACCACAATATTGTGATTGGCTTACACTGGACATCATCAATCAAAAATGCAGATCCTTCACCGACTCAATTACATTTTTGCAATTCACATTTTGTAGGTAAACCGCCAATGGAATCAAAAATTGTAGTACATATCAGTTGGAAAAGGGAGCTTGAAAACAGCTTGTATACTTCTAGCTTTCATTTCTTTAAGGCTATATTATCCCAATTTATTTAAGTCGTTGTTTTATATACTCAAACATCAATGAAACAACCTCAGCGTCTCTAAATAAACCAATCACGTAACGAAATCGATTCAATATCGTTCCCTGTGATCACACATTACACTGACGAGGTGTTTAAGTTGCTCGTCAAATATCGTTAGGTGAGGTCATTATTTCTGCACCCAAGTGTACGGCAAACACTACAGAGACGGACTGGGGTGCAAATGGGAGCGGTTCCTGTGGGTATTATGGTGCTAAGGTGGTAATTAGATGGTGGCTATTTGTGTGGTATGTAGGGTGAAGTTTATGGGGCTTTGGAGGAATAGATAAGTGATCAAAACCTTTGAGTGGCATATAAAGGTAAATATTTGATTTTAAGTAACTCATGTGTGAACATAATATACTTTAGTAGTGTCACAATGCATTTTCGAGAACCTAATGTATGTAAGGAAATATATTTCCAAATTTATACATAAATACCAGACACAAAAACAATCTTGTAGTTTGTGGTAGTCGACTTCAAAAAATTTGTCATTCATTACAGGGCAAAACTGTATACGCTTTTATAACAAGCTCCCTAATGAAATTAGGGATTTACCTGTGGATTAGTGTAAAAATGTAGTCAAAAGTTAATTGTGCCAGAAAGGCTATTGTAAAATCCAATAATACTGGGATGATAATCGAGCTTGGTAATGAGCTGTTCGCTTAACTATGTTACTCAAGTAAATTTTTGTATTTAGACTAAGTAGACTAAGTATGAGTTGCTTGCTGGAGGCTTCTCAGGTCGGGGCCGCGTTACGAACCGGAGGTCCATTTGCTAATCTAGTCCTTGATATTTATTTTTGTATTGACGTTTTGTAAGTGCTGTTTTAATAGTCTATGAAGAATAAATGATTTTTTACTTTGATTGTAGATGGGACTTCAAGAACAAGGTGTAACGTTGATACTAATGGTTAAGTAATTTAATCTTTACTGCCTATGATACATCATACACACATTTATGTGTTAGTAGATCAAAATGTGTATCAGTCGAGGATTGGTTGTGTCTACTGTGCATAGATTCAGGACAGAAATAATAAATATGTCGTGTCTGGTTTCAAGATTTTAACATAATTTGCGTGTTGCCATAAAAACATAACATCGTAACTTGATTTTCTTATCTAAAACTTATATATGCTTAAAATATATTGAATAAATACGATGTTCTTCTCTACTTTTAACACTTTGTTAACATTTGCAGCTTTTTCGTATCTTATATCAAAAGTCCAACTAGTCTAACCACAGAACTTCGATATCGCCAATCGGTTGTGGAGGTCAGATGACAGTCGCTTCACGGAAAATATCAAAGTTCAGCCGCACCTCAGTTACACTTGTAAGCCGACCACAACTGAGTTGGAAAAAGACTAGGAGAGAATGAAAAAGAAAATATTTCCTATGTCCTATCAAGTTTATTGTACAATATTTTCACCTGCTCACGATTTTTAAATAGTCTAGATTTCTGCAACACCTAATAATATAATATTTGCGAAGCAAAAAGCCTTCACAAAATATTCCAGCTAACAATTACATAAATCTGAACCTTGTAACTACGTACACTACTTGAAACAGCGCTCCGCAGGCCTAAAAAGTCACTTTTTAAAAAATCGTATTAGGATAATATTTTGTCATGAAGTAATATTTCCTCGAAATTAGAAGCTGCTTAGTTAATGAATTGATATAATTCTGCTCACATGAGTCACCATTTTACGAGTTTGTAAATAGGAATCTATTGAGATCTACTGGAAATGTATAAAGTTACTCGTTTTAACCAAAAACTCAGCGGTTTGGAGACTCTCTCCTTTGCCGCAACATTAAGGCCTGAAATTCATTACCAGCTCACGTGTTTCCTTCTTCCTACAGTCCTGGGTCCTTTAGGCGGGGCGTGAAAAAGCATATGATGAGCCGTCAAGCTGAGTGTCACCATTGTCACATGGTATATTTAAGTAATATTGACCCTATTTTTTGAGACTATGACGTGTCCTATTAAAAAAATCGCTCAATGTTTTTTTTTTTTTTTTTTTTTTATATAGGACACCTCAATTGGACCTCGCCTCGCCTGATGGTAAGCTGAAGGCAAAGTCCCAGAAAAGAGGGTCACCATTACTTACACATACCGTGTGACAATGGTGACACTCAGCTTGACGGCCTCATCATATGCTTTTTCACGCCCCGCTTAAAGGACCCGGGACTGTAGGAAGAAGGAAACACGTGAGCTGGTAATGAATTCCAGGCCTTAATGGTGCGACAGAGGAAAGAGTCTCCGAACCGCTTGGTTCTTGATCGGATGTTTTGCACCGTGTGCGGATGACATCTAAGACCTGCACGCGTTGTCCTGTGTAGGAAAGGGGAGGGTGGGACTAATTGGAAGAGCTCATCAGAACACTCCCCATGGTACAAACGGTAAAATACAGCCATGGACGCAACATCTCTACGCAGCTGTAAAGGTTCTAGGGTGTTCGTGATCTCGGGATTCCCAATGATGCGGACCGCACGTCGCTGCAACCTGTCGAGAGCATCTAGTAAGTACTTTGCTGAACCATCCCAGAGATGCGAGCAGTACTCCACACAGGAGCGAATTTGTGTCTTGTATAGAAGACACCGCTGCTCCGGCGTGAAAAACCGTCTCACTCTGTTCAGGACTCCGAGTTTTCGTGAGGCTGTTTTGATGATACTTTCGATGTAGTTTTTGTTATTCAGGTTGCAGCGAACATCCATACCTAGGATATTGAGATTGTCCTGCAGTGGCAGTGGCGTGCTCTGAAGAGTGGGGAGGGGAAGGAAAGAAGATACTTTTGCTGTAAACGCACATGCCTGCGTCTTCTTGGCATTGAACTCAACCAGGTTCTCAGAGCCCCATTGAGAAATGTGATTCAGGATCCCGTCAAGCTCAGTGACAAGAAGCTGCCTTTTCTCCGCGATATCCGACTGCTTGGCCGCAGGATGTCCATGATAACTCCCATGCAAAGTGCTATCGTCTGCATAACAATGAACATTGCCGGTAGACAGCATGTCGTTGATATGCAGAAGAAAGAGAGTGGGTGATAAGACGGACCCCTGGGGCACGCCAGCAT
The DNA here is from genome assembly GCA_963662185.1 of Eilema griseolum. Classification (NCBI taxonomy): domain Eukaryota; kingdom Metazoa; phylum Arthropoda; class Insecta; order Lepidoptera; family Erebidae; genus Eilema; species Eilema griseolum. The sequence continues at coordinate 602,116 of OY759247.1, forward strand.
TAACCTGCAGAAACTCCGAAGCTCGTCCGTCACAAAGGACGCGAATACGGCGCCCCTGCAGGAAGCTAGCAACCCAGTTGCACAGCCTAGAAGGCAGACCAAAGGCAGGTAGCTTGGAAAGAAGCGATTTGTGCCAGACTCTATCGAAAGCTTTGGCGATGTCAAGACTAATTGCCAGTGACTCGCCGTGCTTGTCCATAGCCTCACCCCAAAGATGGGTAACGTATGCTAGAAGATCACCCGTTGACCGTTTCGGTCTGAAGCCATATTGCCGGTCATTAATTAAGGAGTGATCCTCTAGGTGCCGCATGAGCTGTTTGTTGATTATGTGCTCGAACACTTTGCACAGCACTGAGGTGACGGCTATGGGTCGATAGTTGGCTGGCTCCGAGCGATCCCCCTTCTTGGGAATCGGCTGAACATTCGCCTCTTTTCAAGGCAAAGGCACTGTACCCGAACTGTAGGATAGCCGGTACAGGCGCGTAAGCATTGGAGACAACTCCGCTGCACATTTTTTCAAGACTACCGCTGGAATACCATCCGGACCACTGGCTTTCCGGACATCGAGTGATTGCAGCACTGCACGGACATCGCGTTGCCTGATATGGATATCAGGCATCGCGTGGTCACTGTCGGGTAGTGTTGGTGGCTGCGTACCACAATCATCGATTCGGGAGTTGGCCGAAAAGAGATTAGCCAGCAGATTTGCCTTCTCTTGCGGCTCATGGGCCAGGGATCCATCAGGGTTACGCAGCGGAGGCAGCGAAGGCTGACAGAAGTTGGCTTGCACGGCTTTAGCCAGTCGCCAGTAGCCACGGCTTCCCGTGGGATGCATCACTAGCTCTTGACCAAGCCGCGCTATGCGCAGGGCATCCGCTCTGACGTAGGCCCTTCTGCAGACCTTTGTGGCTCTGTTGTACGCCGCCTTGAAGTGGCCCAGATTGGGATGGCGCGTGGCGCGCGCCCTTACCCAAGCGCGGTACGCAGACTGTTTTTGTTCAACAGCTTCCGCACACTCGCGCCCGAACCAAGGGCGCACCCCGCGGTCACCGGTGACATCGGTGTATGAGATATAGTATTCCATACCCAGACCGATCTCACCGGCGACAGCAGTAGCACAATCCGATGGGTTCTTACCTTCAAAGCAGCGCTCAACCCACGGGATGGACGCAAAATAGTCACGAAGTCCATCCCAGTCCGCTGACGAGTAGTGCCAGAGACGCCGCTTCCCCTGCACGGGTCGTGGGGGCGCTATAATGGGCACCGTGGAACAGACCAGACAGTGGTCGGAGTTGCCTAAAGCGGCTCGCACCGATACACTGTACCGGTCCGGATCACTCGTCAGCAGAAGGTCTAGCAGAGAAGGTGCTAGGCCCGACCTTCTTGGTATCCTTGTGACCTCGTGCACCAATTGGGTCAGGCCGTGCGCCAGAGCAAACGCGTGGGCGGCTCTTCCCGCATGGTCTGTTTTGGAGGAGCCCAACCAGATCTCGTGGTGGGCGTTAAAATCCCCCAAAAACACCAATTCGGTATTCGGAAATCGCTCCTGCGCATCATCTGCCGCCTGACTCAGATATTCAAAGAGTCGAGTTGTCTCAGCATCTCCTGTATGGGAACGGTAGAGGCACACATAGATCTGACTCGTAGGGCCATGGTCTACGTGTACCCAAAGGATGGAGAAGGATGGGTCCTCTAGGCAGCGCAAACGGCGACAGCAAACATCCGCCCTAACAAACACGCACACCCCGGCTTTTGCACGAAAACTTTCCTCAAGAACATAGCCAGGGTAGAGCAAGTAGGTCGTGTCGTCAGGGCGGTGTATTTGCGTCTCCGTTAGAAAAAACATGGCAGGTTTCGCCGTCTCTAGGTGTTGGTGGACGGCGTTGAGGTTTGCATGGAGCCCACAGATGTTAGTGGACTCCACCTCAAATAGCAAGCTTTTGGGAGTGTGTCGAGCCGCTGTGTTGCCTATTTCCTTTAATTGCGCTGCCATGAGTTTGGGTGGGAGAAGGCGTGAAAAAAGAGGTGATTGCCGCCGCAGCACCGTGTGACAAAGCGCGGGATATTGGTTTTATCTATGAATGTGAGGCATGGCGAGAGCCGACGCGCCGAACGGAAGGGCCCCCGTACCCCCCCGAGTATGGTCGCCGGGCTCCCAATTCCGGTCACCAACCGGCACGACGAACCATATCGGGATTATGCGCGGCCTGGTGAGGCAGCCTCCCAAGGTGGTTAACCCCAGTTGGGCCCCTGTACTATACCGCGGGCGGCCAGCGGCACCACCGTTTCTACAGGTCTCCCTGTTCGGCGCATCGCCCCGCGCCATCCCCACTAGACTACGCCAAGACCCACTGGTCCCACTAGTGCTGCGACAACCACCACCTCTGCCCGGCTATGCACTTGCTGACCCCTGAACACAATCCAACCGAGATTGAATTGCTATGGAGGGTTTTTCGCAATAGTGCACGGTGGTACCTACCCGGTCGAAACTTGAGACAAATTTGTGCCACCAAGTTTCTACCACCAGTGAAGTTTCTACCACCAGTAAACGACCTATGTGACCTTTTTAGACCCGCAGCTCCCCGCACGCGAACGTACTACTCGCGCCATTCCAACATTCGCAAGCCGTCCCTGGCATTACCGTGCTCAAATTTCACGGTCGGCCAGTTTGTTATAGTTAGAAATTTTGGCTTGCGGTTGTGGAGTACAGGTGTTTGGTACCGGGGAAACTTGTAAAGAACTTGTGCGAACTTGTGACGTTCTCTCAAATTATATAGGGTTAGTTTGAAAATGTTTGCGTGGTAAATGTTTGTTTAATTTATTAGGTTAAATAATTGGTAATTGATAACTTCGAGAGCGGTGTACACTTCGGTTCCGAGTACCGGGTACGGCGGGCACAGTTTGTTACGAAAGTTTCGGAACATTAAAAGGGCTCGGTAAGTTTCAGTAACTAGCATTTTGAAAATTGGAATTTCATTTGAACTTCATTAAAATATATACTAATAGTGCCAAGCCTCACTCATCGTTTTATTTTTGTTTTATCGAAAATTTGGTATTTTTAAATACGATGTAATGAACATCATTTAATATGTAGACAAAATTTTGACCAAATCGTTAGAGCCGCTTTTGAGATAGGTACAGAAAATATATTTATATAAGAATACAGTTTTTTATATATATTTATAGAACACGCCAATTAGACTTCGCCTTGCTTGATGGTAAGCTGAAGGCAAAGTCTCAGAAAAGAGGGTCACCATTACTTACACATACCATGTGACAATTACACATACACATACCATGTGACAATTATTGCATTTTTAAATGTGATAGATACCAAACTTATTTCAGTATTTTTAGTTTGTATTTATTGCATTTTAATTTAAGTATTGCTTTTTGTTATTTTGTTAACAGCCGTTGCCCTAGCTTGAAAACATAAAGGCGCTTTATCACTGGTTAGCGAGACAAAAATTAAAAAAAAACATGTATCAAAATTTCAATTATGACGCACCTTGAGTGATGAAAAACACCCCATAGGGAGACATTTCTACCAAACGCTGGGACACGTGTTATAGCTTTGTAATACAATATTCTTGTTTCGAGCAAACAGTAATGATTGCTTCATCACATTGTGTATATTCATGGAAAAGAATATAAGCAATGTGTATGTCATAAATTCAATTAATGATGTCCTCAACTTTACAGCAATAATAAGTATGGCTATCAGGCCGCAATTGGCTATCTAATATTTACCGGCAACCAAAACGACCCACAGGCGGCGTGCGTTTTAGTCGGTTCGAGTCCGACATAACCTCCTCCAACGGCTCCGGTAGGGAGGTATACGTGGGGATTTTGTGCATGTAAAAAAAATATATAAATCAGAAAAGGAATGCAGCACAATCACAGATCTCATTGAAAAGGACTGTCTCTGTGTACCCGTTGGGAAAGAGGTGTGACTGTTAATAACAGTTGATGAAATATACTCTTACTACTCTTTCAGGAGTATACAGACATGAATTATATTATAAAATATTACCTGCCAAGGCTGCCACAATAAAATTAAAACTTCAATCGTCACATACTACACATTCCAAAATGCTTGCTGTACAAAAATACCCACACTCCTATCACTTTGAAAATCGTAAATTCTCTACAAAACGGGGCACAAACAAAGCAGCTGGCTAGCACTAGTATAGCTACGTAAACAAGTACACTGCCGATCACTTGACTGTAAATATAATAATTATTTTGCTATTCGAAATTTGTAGAGGAATGCTACACTTTTATCCCGTTGTGATAGGGTTCAAAATGGTTTGATATAGAATGTAAAGATAAGTTTGTATTGTTAGCATTGTAAAGCCAGTGTCTGAATATTGGAGGCAGGCAGAGCCTATCGTGTGTATACGGCTCCACGTTGCCAGCTAGGGCTGTCAGAAATATAAACAGAATTTTATTTTTATACAATACATGAAGAGTGGTTTGAATCTCTATTCATTTTACTTTTTATTTATTTTAGACCAGCAAACACCTAAATTTATAATATGGAAGAAATATGTTGTTCCTTCGACATTAAAGTATATTGTATATTACTGATGCTGCAACAAATGATGACTTGCTGTCTCCGACTCAATAACGCTCTGCGATTTTGTTTACAAATTCTACCGTCTGGCTAACCTGAGATTCTGGTCAAGAAAACGCTTCGATGTTGCAAAGAGAAAATCCTCTATAAAATCTTCTTGATGTACTTGTAGTGAGAACCTAAGTAGCACAATTTATAAGTCAGAGTAATACAGCACTCATGAGCAGAGCAGATGGGATATATACCCTCTTCCTTCGTGGGCATAATGACTCTCAAAGCAATACATCTGATGTTAGATACATCATAGGTACTTATGGGTTTAATTCCTACAAAGCCGCTTTATCGTGCTCTCAGCTATGTTCTATAAATATTAATAGATTTTCCAAAATCAATAGGAACAACCCTAAGTATCTAATCCACCGCTCGCCAAGCTATCGAGGCGTTGAATTTTTCAAATTCCACTCGGGCCTCTTTGCTGGCAGAGCTACAACGGCCAAAACTGTACGATGCGCTATACACGGTAGGCACACAATGTTACAAGGAGATAAAATGTTGAATTGTAACGACTGTATGCACTGCCACAACATATTCAAAATCCACCACAACTTGAATACACTCTAATAGCATGAATGTTCTGTAAGTTGTGTGCTTAGAATATATTTTATACCTGAAACAAAGAACCTTGACGTATGAACAGTTGTAAAAATTATGTTTTTGAAACTTACATTATATTTTGGTTTATTAGTTCTACTCATTAGCCGCGTGGTTCCCGGTAGAGTAGAAATTTGACCAGCCCATCTCTTTCCATGCGGTGTCGTACAAGGCGACTAAGGGATAGAGTTGTTCAACATCGGACAGATATATACAGTCCAGACTCAGCCTCAGGTACATGACTTGAGTTAACAATAGTCGTGCCCGGAAGACGGCAATAGGCTCATCCCCATTACGTGAGACCGAATTCAATGATTGGTGACAAATGACAAAGCGGTATTGCCGCTCAATTGAGCAGTCCGACTGGGGAAGTACCTCCGCCCTACAGAATACCGCGGTTATAATAACTTCGTGTTGTGTTCGCAGCGGTGAGTAGGTTAGCCAGAGCTCCTGGAGAATTTGTTCTGTCAGTGGGATGACTAAAGGCTTGTCCTGCTTTGTCCTCTACACTGACGGCACAGAAACTCTGTGCTTACAGGGTCGGCAGCGCGAGTGTGGCTCCTCTGGTGTTACACACGTCCTTAGGCCACGGTAACCGCTTTCCATCAGGTGGGCCGTGCGCTTGTCTGCCACCTAAGTGGTATAAAAAAAAAGGATTGCATATTATTTGGGAGAATTGTATTCGTGTGTTTACCTAACTCAAGGTTATTAGAATATGGCATATTTAGTTAAATGTTGTCTCTACCTTCGACTTCACTGCAGTGTTGAGCCAGAACTTCTGAACTTCCTCCGTGATCATGGTAAAGCACCGTGATCTTGCAAGAGCACCGAAATATCAGAAACTCGAAACATTGCAACATGGTAAATATCCCGATTATTTTGATACTGATGTGAGTGCCCGTGATAGCTTAAATACCTTTAGAGAACTTCTGAAATCACCTTTATATAGTCGCTATTCTCTTTTACCAGTAGTTAGTAATTAAAAAGTTCTTAAATTTGTTAACGTTCATCAACTTTAGTCATTAACAGTACCCACATGACATTACATTATTTAAATTTCAAAGGTCTCACTCAAACTCCATGGGCCCGCCTCGTTCATTTCAATATAGGAAGAAAATAATCTGTGCATAAGTAAAAGGATTAAACAAAGTAACGGTAGGCCTGGCAAAGTTAACTGAGATTATGGTAATTACCCGGGGGCCCGGGTTCGAGTCCCGTCGAGCCGAATCAGCAGCTCCACTAATTGACCTGGTTTCCCTTTAGCTGACCAGACTCTTTGAGTTAAGGCGTAATTAAAGGTGGAATTGGCACAATCTGATGAAATAACCGTCTAGAAATGATATGTCCACTTTACGACATTTTTAATGGTTCATAACATTTTTAAGCTGATTTGATAATTTTAATATTGATGTCATTATGATCATCATTTTGTGCAGAATTCAGACTTTAGTTTATTCATTATTGAATTAACTCTTCCAAATTTTTAAGTTACATAAACAAAATAATTGTTTTTGGTCCAATATAACATATAATCACGCCTTTATCCCCGGGCGGAAATACCACCGTGTCCTACCTCCTGCCTTTATCCCCGGAGAGTTAAGCAGAGGTGAATTAGCACCTACATTTCACCAATCATTGTTTTCAATTCCACGTAATAGGGGGTGAGTCTATTGCCGCTTTCCGAGTACTATTGTTGACTTGAGCCTTGTATCTGTGCTTGAGTCTGAGTCTGAGCTGTATATATTATAGCTTTATTTAATAAAGCTACAATAATTAATAAACACGTGGATAAAATTTCAATGCGTGGTAAGACTATGTTTAATTATCAAACACTTTCTATGATTCTACATATTCTGTTATAGCTGAGTTAGTCAGAGCTTTTCCCCGTGTAATGGAGTGATCGCGGGTTCATGTACTAATTCGGACGTAAAATTTTTCCTATCTAAATCTATAAAGGAAATAATTATGTTAGCCCTCGCTACAATCTTGGCGACCTATCGTCTATTCTCGCTAGTTGGGTGAGGCCACACCTACACTTTCTTTACAATGTCCTCGATCTGATTAACACACGTAGGTACTCTTAAGTCGACCCTTACCGGGTTGCTCATTCATCTTCACCTCAGAAATGTGTTTTATCAATCTTAAGAAGTTAGTGAGAGTGTGATTTGGTCTACATCAACCAACATACCTACTTACTATATATACTTTCTCCAGATATAGACAATGTATTATATACATATACATACCTACCTAATAAAGTAAAATCCGCTACTTTTTTCTAAATGATTTATAAATCTTTGATGATCTCCTGAAGACGAACACAGGATAGGCCGTAAGAAAGCAATCATTAAATTCGCATCACAGCCGAGCCGAGACAACACTTCCTGCAATACATCGCTTATTTCCGAACGTAGCCTGCGTAAAGAAACAGCTAGGGAAATTACCGGATCGTGGCTGCTACTGTAAAAAGTCGAAATTGTGAAAGTCGAAAGAGTAACTAGTAATAATAAAGCTCGTGAAGTACCTGTGTAAGAAAATGCATGCAACAAAAGTGCAAGTCACAATACATATTTTTGTCTATTTACATACATAAACTCATAAACTCACGCCTATATCCCCGAAGGGGTAGACAGAGTTGCTAGCACCTACATTTCGCCAGTTTATGTTTAGGTCTCAATGTTACAGGTGGCAAACCCATTGCCATTAACCGGGCACTTATAAACCTGCGATAAATACACACATAACTTCGAAAAGCGTCGTAAAGTCATTGGTGTGTGCCATGGTAAAACTTTGGATTGAACCCGAGACCTCGTCTCACCAGTCCATTACCCATACCACTAGGCTACCGCGAGCTCATTACTGAACAAAGACAAACAAACAAAATATTTATTTGAAGATATAATTTTTACATAGTTGTTTATATAGTGATGGAGTAATTAAGGAAGAGAAAAGTCACAGATAAAACAAAATGAAATAAACTAAAAAACAGGTCAAGTGCAAGTCGGACTCGCATACCGAGGGTTCCGTAACTTAAGCTACATAAACCGTATTATATTTTGAATGCGTTGACTTACAAATTTGATTTTTGCCCAGGTACAAGTCGGTGTAGACTTGAGTATGTGGTATAAATTTCAACATGATGCCTACATGTATTTCTGAGAAAAAGGTCTTGACAGACAGACAGACGGACAACAAAGTGATCCGTGGTAAGTTCGTTTTTTTCCTTTCGAGGTACGGAACCATCAAAATGATAACGATACGTAGATTAAAAAATGCTAATATTTGATTATATTTATAATTATAATCAAATATTAGCATTTTCAAATCTACGTATCGTATATTTATATAGATATGTAATTCCAATGACGGTTCTACAAAGAGAGTCTACTAACACGAATGACAAATAGAACAAAAAGAGAACATGGGCATGGGCTTTATAATTTTGACTAGATCTGTGGTAGAGACACATTTGCTACATCGTAGAATGCGTTAATAGTCACTTGAATTTTAACAACAAGTACACAAATACTGAAATTATATATTTAAATATAATCGAGAAAACATCGAGTTTCCATAGTACAGGCCTACAAAGAACGACGGCGGGGTAATCACCCTGGTTGACGACAAATAGGAACTTTATTCAAATCAGCACAAATTTATTTTAGCGAAATGACAGCTGGCCGCCATTTGCTTTTGTTGTTCCACAATGTTCGTGAGATGCGAAAGTATTAATTTTCTTTGGAATATTATGATTGATCGTACTTAGTTTAGAGTTGTGAAAAGATTTTTCTCGTTATCGCCTTGTGCGAATATCTGATAGGACACGACGGTATATCCGCCTAATTGAGCAGTCCAACTTTGTTCTGCTTTGTCTTCTACATTAACGGTATAGAAACTCTTTGTTCTTACAGGGTCGGCAGCGCGAGCGTGACTCTCCAGGTTTTGCACACGTGTGCTTGTCTGGGAACACAACACAAGGTTATTATGGCCGCGGTATTCTGTAAGGCGGAGGTACTTCCCCGAACTGCTCAATTGCCGTATTTCGGGCACTATTATAGTTTGAATCGACGCGCGACGCGCGACGAGCGAATATGCCACCTACGTGGTATAAAAGAAATCTGGATGGTTAAATTATTCGTTATTAAGGATTTAATCTCAATTAATTTAGAATTATTAGAACTACGGAACAATGTAATAAACTTTTCAGTGTATAAAATGATGGAAATTTGCTATTCTTTATATCATGAGGTGTCTTCTCTATCATTTGAGCCATCAATTAAGCCTACATCTCAATGGATTACATCACAGTAGTTTCGAAACAGTAAATTAAGTTCTGCCAACTTAATTTACTGTGTCGAAACTACTGTTGTTGCACTTTTTAGTGCAACAACTGGCTAAGCTGCAATGTTTCAATATAGCCTTTGAGTTGTAGAGGTCAGATGGCAGTCGCTTCACAAATTTATCGAATTTCAGTCAAATCTGCAGTTAGACTGGTAAAGCGGACCCCAGACTCCGAAGTGGAAGCTTCGGATGCGACTGGGATTAAGAGATGAAGAAGGTTATCTATATATTGGTTGTCTGGCAGCTAATGCAGACCGCGAAAAGGCCGCCCATTGTATAACTCTATATCATGAGGTACATGTACTTATCCTCTGTATGTATTCTATGTTTTCTTTTTTTTTTATAACACTTAAAGGACAAGCCTTTAGTCTTCCCACTGACAGCACAAATTCTCCAGTGAGCTCTGGCTACCCTACTCACCGCTGGGAACACAACACGAAGTTATTATAGCCGCGGTATTCTGTAGGGCGGAGGTACTACCCCAGTCGGACTGCTCAATCGGGCGGAAATACCGCCGTGTCCTACCTCCTTATTAATAAACTATAAAGAGTACTTATCTTATTCTTCTTATCTTAATTGCATATCTTATAAATCGTAAGGCGAAATTTAAAAAAGAATACACGGAACACGACGGTATTGCCGTCCCAATTGAGCAGCCCGACTGGGGAAGCACCTCCCTACAGAATACCACAGCCATAGTAACTTCGTGATGTGTTCTCGGCGTTGAGTAGCCAGAGCTCACATTTAAACTTTTGTGCTGTCAGTGGGAAGATCAAAGACTTGTCCTGCTTATGTGTTCTGCACTAACGGCACAGAAACTCTGTTCTTTCAGAGTCGTCAGCACGAGTGTGACTGCCCTGGCTTTACACACGTTCATAGGTCATATTTTCCATCAAGTGGACCAAGTGCTTGTCTGCCACCTAAGTTGAAAAAAAAACCGTTTAACAAATAACATGACACCTTTCTTGTATCAAGTACCTTCTTACTTGTTTACTTAAATATCTAAGAATTAAACAAAATTCCTAAACAAAAGAAACTTCATTGCCGGCTTACAGCTCTGAAGTACTTTCTGAACTGTTCCGTTCGTTATTTATTCGACAGTTAATAATCCCGACCACTGTGCGGGTCCGCCTTTTTACTTAACCTTTCCTCTGGCGGATAGGTTGGCTACCCATTAGGCGCCGACAACCTTAGTCTAGCTTAGATTTATGGCGCACTAGCTGATGCCCGCGGCTCTACTCGGGTGGATATCGGTTACCTATCCCAACTTTGGGTCTTGCTTTCCGGTTCTACTCTACAAATTGAGGTCTGACTCAAATATACGCCAGATTTCGAGTCTGAACAAGACTTTTCTAATAAAAAAATGTTAATCGGATTTTCTATGAATAAATTTAAGTTATACGTTAATCAAAAAAATGTAGGCTCGTAAGGATTTTTAATAACTTATAAAATTTATAATAATAGACTATGGACATTTTTATGATAACACAGAAGTACAAAAGACATAAGAAGTATAAAATTCTAATTCAAAATACAAGTAACACCATCTGTTGCATTTGATAGAAAACGTTTCCATGCGGCACCTAGCGGCAGCTTGATGAAACGGTTAGCGTTTTCGAAACGTACGAAAGATAAGCAAGTGTGAAGTTACAAGGTTCAATGTGTTTGCACTAGATGGCGCTTTCCTGAATAAAAAAATAGTGAAAAGTAAAAACAAATTGATTGAAATATATATAATATAGCATAATTTATACGATAGCTTTATAAGAATTTCCATTGTAAAGAAGGAATAATTTCTATAATATTTTAACATTATTATTGATATCAAAAATGTTCAGTTTATCGCATTTTCTGGAAAATTTCCCCACTGAAATGTATTTTTTCTTTACAATATATAAAAATAGATCATTTTATATTATACGTTCAAATTTAAAAAATATATGTTTTTTTGAGGCTTCGGAATTTTCGTTTAAAAATGAGCTCTAATTTTTATATGAGCATCAAAATAAGACGTAAATATAAATATATTGATTGAAGAACAATTTGAATGGGTTTGAAATAAGAAGAGATAGAATTTTAATAAATTTTGTGAAATAAAAAGTGGTTTTGTAGCAGATAAGAAAAAATCCACTTTTTCGAACTTTGCTCGAAAACTAGGTAATGTAAAAACTGTTTTAACAAAAGTTGTAGAACTTGTAGAAACCTACAACTTCTGCATTTACTTAACATTTTTCGATAATAGGTTTAGTTTTGCTGCAAATCTTTTCATCCTTAACCCCATTACACCCTCCGTGCTTCATAGCGAGTTTAATTTATTTTTCCCATTGTTTTGACCATTTTTTTTCCATTTTTTTTAAATAGAAAACGTCAATGAAACTTCGCCTTGCCTGATGGTAAGCTGAAGGCAAAGTCTCAGAAAAGAGGGTCACCATTACAAAACTGTCAACCATTTGGATTGCGGAATCAAAATTGAGTGTAGTTCATATCAATGGTGTGACCTTTTTACGATTTTCAAAATGACCTATATTACTGTCATAATAGGAGTCCTGCATAAAAGGCTCACCTTTGTCGCCTAAACAGCAGCAGATACTAAATTAAAAATACCTACGTCATGTCAGTACTAATATCTATTCTGTGATCTGGGTACAGTTAGTAATATTTAAATTAGATGAGAAGTTTCCACTAGTTGGAACTTGGTGTAATAATTACCTACGAATGTTGAACTTCGCCAGAGTAGGCATGACTCGCCAAGGCGAACTTGCAAACTTGCCACAATTAGTATATACTGAGAAATAACTTGGCAGACTTCTTTGGCTGCAACTGAGATCATTTTAATTAAATTCATTAACGACATCAAGTTTAACTTTTGAAGGTAGGTAAGTACGCAGATAGCTAACTCCAAAATTAAAAGGAAGAGCATTTTTCCGTTGCATTTTAAATTAACATTTAACAACATTTTGCATTTAATTCATAATAATGTTCAGTAATAGAAGCGTTATAATAGTGTTAATAGATATTCGTTTATGAAAGAGGCTATTTTTATTTTAGTACACAATTTTGTAGTTGCCCGCCACCAATCGGCAATGTTGAGAACTTCTTAGTGGTAGACTTTCTCTAATTTGAATAGTCTAAGTTGCACGGCGTCCTCAATAGATGGCGCTCAACCTAGTTCCACATTTTGCTGCTAGATGGCAGGCTTAAAAATGTTTACGAAAAATATTTTATCATGCGTCGCCCAACAAAAGTGTTTACAAATTGGAAATAAATCAATAATAATAATAATGTAATGATTAAATTTTTTAGCAGTCTTCAGAGGCCAAATTTAACATTTTTGAAATTTTGTTTGTTATTCATTTTATTTATGTGGTACTAGGTATATGGGGTAAGTAGATGGGGTTTAGCATATAGCATTCCTTTCTATTGTAATATTTGTTATAGATAAGAATTATACTTATCTTCGGTTATTTTTGCCGTGAGCCTCAGCTTATCTTGAATACTGACAAACCCAGGGTGCGCTTTATTGTATTGTGCTTGATAATTCAGATCAGTCCTTCGATCAAAGCAAAACCAGTCATACCTACTACAGACACTGCAAAAATGGCAATAAATGTTAAACTTTATTTCTATTCTCTTAAAGTCCAAAATTAAATGGAAAGCTTTCGTTACAGTTTTTCATTCAAATTGCAAAAATCAATGGATTTTTAGCAGTGTCCGTGGTTTTGCGTTAACAGAATCAAGGCACAGAGCATAATTTAATTTTATAAGCACATTACATTGAAATACTAATAACAACAATGACTTCTGTGGAGTAGTAAGGTAGTAGTGCATATGATTACTACCTACGTAAAAGGGGTGCGGTGGCACGGGTTCGATTCCCACTCAGTATCTACGTATATGGTAAATACTACAGTCCATCAAATCTAAGAGGTACCGTTTGACGTTTCATATTTTTCAAACCGAAACAACTTTGTTCATACGTACATTATTCAGTTTCGATAACCTTTTTCATAAAACCATGAATTTAGAAAGATTTCATTATTGTATCTAAAAATGTACAATTCTTAATATCTAAATGTAATTGAAAACTTTCAAACAAAGCAAAATAACACATATTTACACAGTAAATAATTTCTAATAGTTATATTCTTGACCGCATTACAAAGTTACGTAGTTAGGTCACTGCACGTAGTGTTGCGACTCTTCGGATACACTTGTATGCAAAAAAATCGTTTACATATACGAAAAATCGAATGTATTATTTACAAATTACACTTGACAACCAAACAAATATTTTTTCATGTGAATGGGATTTATCTCACATATTACGATTACATAACTAAATAGTTATGTAATCGTAAAATATGAGATAAAACCCATTCACCAAAAATACGTATTTATAAATCAAATATATTTGCTTCTTTAAAAAGTTGTCGAAAGCGATTTGTCGATTTTTGATTTTCGCGCCCAAATAAGTCGGGGTTTCTCGCGCTAACGCTGTCGAAATAGTAAATGGAGTCAGGGATAGTGTTTTTTACATTTATTTTTGTGTATGATAGTATGGGTTTGCATATTACAGAGAAATAAACAAATTTTTAACAAGCACATCCATTGATTTTACAATTACAATTTTTTCTTCTAAGTCTTATTTCTACGTCTAAAACTAATAAAAATAAGGTATGTAGAACCCATTCACAAAAATGTTGTTGCCTGATGTTATAAATTAACGACGTTACTGCGCGACCGCATAATGCACTGAATACACAGATACCCTAAAATAAATTAATTTAATTATTTTTAGGTCAATAGGCAAAATCGCAGGTGTCCAAGTCTCTACAATTTTTTTTTTCTGGCAACACTGCCAACTACAAGCGCACGCGGTCCGCTCGGTCGGTTCGGCGTCAGCAGTCTCTCGCCATCTTGGAAGCTGACTGTGCGCGTACTTGCTTTCTCGTTTGTGTTTTACAATTTGTGACTTGGCTATTACTTTTCTGGACTGATCATTCTTTATCCGTTTACCTTGGCAATATTTATACTGGACTCCGAACTAAGCAAGTGTTTATTAATAATGTCGAAAAGAGGACGTACTTTGAACAGCCAGGCTCGTGAATTGGTGGTGAAATTACACGAGTATTTTGAGCGTGAATCTCAAAATGGTGGACTTCTACTGCCAGTTACACAAGTTCGGGATCGCGTCGGTGAAGCTCTCGGTATTGGTAGCCGCACCGTTGGCAAAATATTAAGTGAAAAATATGGGCCTTCGGGGAGTGACAGTAACGTACTTCACACACCGAAAAAACGAAAAAGAAATAAACCTGTGACAGGCATCGATGAATTCGATAGTCATGCTATTAGAAACCATATATACGGGTATTTTACAAGAGGCGAATTTCCAACATTGGCAAAGTTATGTGCAACTTTAAAAGATGCCGGGCTGTATAAGGGAAGCATAGAGTCGTTGAGAACGGTAATAACAGGAATTGGCTTCAGATACAAAAAAGTTGACAAACGAAAAATTGTTATGGAGCGACATGACATAATTATGCAGCGACTAACATTCCTGCGCGAAGTTAAACAAATTATAAACTGGGATAATGTAATATTTTTGGACGAAACTTGGCTAAATTCCAACCATTCTGTGCCGAAAACATGGACTGATGATTCTGAAGCTTCGTGCTCGAAGGTGCCGATAGGAAAAGGTGGACGCCTCATAATATGCCATGCTGGGTCAGCGTCTACAGGCTTCGTGGAAAACTCTTTATTAGCTTTCCAATCCAAAAGCACTAAAGAGTATCATGAAGAAATGGACGCAGTAAGGTTCCGAGAGTGGTTCTTAAATTTATTACAGAATATCCCTCCTAACAGCACAATTATAATGGATAATGCCCCATACCACTCTGTGCAAATTGATAAAGCACCTACGTCAGCCAATAAGAAAGCAGATTTGGTGGCATGGCTGCAAAGAAAAGGAGTGGATGCCGACATGTCACTATTAAAAGCTGAATTATTACAGTTAGTGAAATTGCATAAACCACCAAAACCGACATATGTAATTGACCAATTGGCCGAAGAGCACGGGCACAAAGTCATACGACTTCCTCCGTACCATTGCCAATATAATGCCATTGAACTGATTTGGGCCCAAGTTAAAGGTAATATTTTATAATATTATAATAATAACACGAGTACTTCTAACATTTATAATTTAAACAATGGTTTTCGTCTGCTATCAAATAGTTACATTATTGTTTTACAGGTTATGCAGCAAGACACAACACAAAACCACCCTTCAGTGTCAAGAAAATGGAAGGTTTATTAAAGGAAGCATGTGCCCAAGTTACACAGGAAGATTGGAGTAAAGTAGTCCAAAAAACAAAGAAAATAATAATGGACGACTTCGAAAGAGACGTACACTTTGATAATGTAATGGACAATCAACTGGTCATTAATTTAAATGACGATGATGACGAAGACGACGATACTAGTACTAGTAGTGAATAAAAAAATATCCTAAACATTTCTTTTATTTAATTATAACAATTGATTTCTTAAAATTCGGATATTATAGTAATCGATCTCTTAAAGTTCGGATATTATAGTAAACGATTTTTTCATCCCATCCCTATCATTCAATTGTCAGAACTGTCAAACGGTACTTCTTAGATTTGACGGACTGTATATACTTATCTATTAGCCTAGTCAATATAAATCAATTAGCCTATCGCAATGTGCTAGGTAAGTATAATAATAATAATATGTCAATTTGCATTGGTTTAGCTTGGAAAATGTGAATGCATAGGACTTGAACCCGTGAATAGTTTCTTGCAAGGCAAAGCTCTGGCCACTGAGCTACTGAGGCAAGTCTTGAGAATTTGAAACTCTCCTAAACAGCTATTCTAGGGGGTATTGGTATTATTTGATATTGATTTGGGTGTTTCTATGTTTAATGTTGAAATTAAGTATTATATTTTTTTTTATACAACTTAGGTAGCAGACAAGCACACGGCCCACCTGATGGGAAGTGGTTACATTGGCCTATGGACTTGTGCAACACCAGGGGCGTCCCACTCGTGTCTATATTACTTGATAATATTCTTTTCGTGTGCTACTGCCATTACTTATTATACTTTAATTGTTATTTATTTACATACAGCATCACTACCAGCTCGACTTTGAGTCACTCGTCACTATCTAATTACTCAAGAGATCCGTAATCAATTCCTCTTTAACATCATGCTTCACTAAAACTAGTTGTGCGAAAATTATTTAGGTATAGCAAAGGCAGCAGGCGTCGCGCGTCGTGCACATCCATTCAGCCGCGAGTGTCGGTGTAGCCCTCACAAGAGCCTCATAATGAGGTGAGGACGATTGCACCAGTGTCTATCTATAGACACTCTGTTCACGGTAATAAAAACAAGGATCTATTTAAATTTAGAAAATATAATAACTCTTTTTGTCCCTACGGTGATTAAGTGTTTAGTGCTTGATTTTGGTATCTATGTATCAATTTCCTAGTTTGCTTTGGTTTTTAGGTAGGATTGGGTTCATCTACTGGGGCAAAATGTAGCTGATGAAATGTGAGTTTGAAATACATAGGATACAGAGGTTCATAGGTCACGGTAACCACTTTCCATCAGGTGGGCCTATGTTTGTCTACCACCTAAGTTGTATAAAAACATATATATATATATATATATATATATATATATATATATATATATATATATATATATATAGACGTACCTTTTGTTACATATTTGAGGGAATGAAGGAATGTATATAAACATTCAAAATGCATACATCTTTTCCCTGAGCTTACCATCAAGCGATGTGAAGTCATATTGACGTGTCCGATATAATGAAGATAAAAATCTCAGATGGGATTGCACGAATAGTGTTACGGTTATCAAGTTACCTTTTGCGTGGAGAGTTGTGGGATCGGTCCCCACATGGAACAAAATTGTCTGTAGGTTTTACGAATGAAGTATTCATTTTTACTACTATGGTAACAAATTAAATATAAGGTATTTAAACTATCATGGACACTGACAGTATCAGAATAAACGGGATATTTACTATTAGGGAAAAAACTTTTTCTTTGTTCACCGCCACTACTCCAGTTCCTAAGTGATCGTGGTGCTTGCAACAGCGCTGAAATATCGGACACTCAAAATAATGAAACATGGTAAATATCCCGTTTATTCTGATACTGAATTACATATTATTTACTAAAACAGGTATGTATCAACTGGTGCAATTCTTTGTAAAAATTTCATTAATTTCTGCTCTGACCGCCTACAAATAGTACGTATTCCACAAAAATATCCAAACCTCCAATTCAAAAATTACGAACAATATCTAGTAATTAGACAAAAAAAAATATTACACAAAAATGTACCATCGCTTACGCCTGCACGCCCCTCTCGTGTAAAATAATTGTCACAGGCTCCACGGCCAGAAACGAGGCCACAATTTTCAGGGTGCGTCTGCATGGTTCAAATCTGTCAATTTTGTATGTCGAGCAGAACATTGTTAGTGTAATGAAACTGTCGCTTGTGTAGACAGCACCTAATGGTTTATACCTACATAAACGATGTGTACGGATGAATTCGGTCTCGGAAGTGGAACGGCTTGTAAATAAAAGGAGGTTGGACACGACGGTATTACATACATACATATAATTACGCCTTTATCCCCGCAGGGTTAGGCAGAGGTGAACACCCACATGTCACCAATCATTGAATTCGGTCCCACGTAATAGGGGGTGAGCCTGTTGCCGTATTCCGGGCACTATTGTTGACTCAAGCCATGCATCTGAGGCTGAGTCTGGGCTGTATATACCTGTCTGACGTTAAATAGCCCTATCTCTTAGTCTCCTTGTACGACACCGTGTGAGAAGAGATAGGGTGGTCCAAATTGACCAACCTACTCACAGAGCTCACTGGAGAGTTTTTATGCTGTCAGTTGGAAGACCCAAAGCTTGTCCTGATCCTGTCTTTTGCACTGACAAGAAATTCTCTGTTTTTACAGGGTCGGCAGCACGAGTGTGACTCCTCTGGTGTTGCACACGTCCATAGGCCATGGTAACCACTTTCTATCAGGCCGTGTGCTTGTCTGCCGTCCTACTGCCAGAAATGCCAAAGACCGGGCAAAATCACGCAAGCTTCATATCCGATAATGATGATGATTGGGTTTCAATCTACTCCCAGTTTACAAACCTTGCATACTTGCCTTTTTCACTCTTCACTTTACTCACACAAGTATATATATGTGGGAATATGCGAATAACAATTCTGGAATATTTATTTTGTTTTGTTAGGAAACATATCTAATCGAAGTTATAATCTCTGTATGTATTTACTGCTGTAATAGTAAAACAAAAACTTAGCGGTTTTCCCAAGCGCCTACAATATGGGGTTCTTCAAGAGAGGCATCAGAAGGTTTCTTCATGGTCGGGTCGGGTCTTTGCCGAAATTCAAACCTTTTGCACCATTTCTTCAGAAAAGCCTTAACCCTTGATGGTTTTATTGACTTCGATCTTACCTGAAAAGAAACATAATAATTAGTTGTATTTAATTAAAGCAGAAACCTTTTTAAGTGGACTTCTTTTGACTCTATACCTGCACTCTACTGTTAATTTTAAGTATTATTTTAATGAACATATAAAATCATTCGATCTCGCTATCACATTACCTACAAGAACACACTCTTAGCACAAGCAACTTTAGTTCAGCTAGGTGAGTTAAAAAGAATACCTATTATTTCCATTATAATAATCTTGTATGTAAGAAAAATATAAGGCGGTATAAATAGTGTTAGTTATGAATTGTAGACTGCGACGTGATTCATCCATCACATAGATATAAATGTGAAGATCACAGGTGCCCATAAATTCAGGATTTAGAGATACTTATTTGTCAATGTTCGGCGCTGACGTGACACTCATCACTCAAAGGTCTATACAATTTATCTGGTTAATTTAGATTGCAATCAATGGTTACGATGAATTATGTGTGCATGTGCAAGCCTCGTAGTAGGTACTTGTAGTATTCTTGTAAGGTTTATCCGATGGTATAAAGTTCTTAAACATTTAGATTTTTTGATGATTTGGCAAATCATCAAGTGCACCCGATTCTCCTTACTTAGTTCTAATGCGGAGACTAATTTAGTTAGTGTATGGTTTTCAAGGGCCAACCCGACACACTTGTCTATTAGCATATATGTATATATCTAACAGTAAATCAATATACTTTTAAAAGCCCTGTGGTGATTTCTCCTAGCGACGGTTCGTAATCGTAACACCTTATTTTAAAAACGATGACTGAAGCTGTAAACAATAAGACGTGTCCTCGCCCCTCTCCACTTCACAAGGTACAACCTACTCAATTTCCCTACATCGGAAAGCAAAATAGAAAACTTCAAATACTTTTCAAACATTTCTTATACTTGACAAACTTCTGCCAAGTTTCACAAACTAACCCCAATGCCTCACACTTCGTTATACCAAAAAATGTTCGCAAACACTTGACAAAGTGGAGAGAATTCCGTAAGGAATCGATTGTTAAAGTTATGGAGGTGAGGGGAAAATATGCATGGAGTGATCACAAGTGTGTGTTTGTACTTATAAAGTAGCGTGTCGACAGCTTTTTTTATACCACTTAGGTGGTTTAGGTGGAAAGTGGTTACTGTGGACGAGTGCAACACCAGGCGAGTCATACTCGTGCCGTCAACCCTGTAAGAACCTCCTAATGCCCTTCTTGAAGAACCCCATATTGCAGTAGCCTGGAAAACCACGGCAGGGAGTTAATTCCACAGCTTAAGTTTTGCGGGGGATAGAGTTCCTATCATACCTTCATTTAATTCCCCTGTCATTGTAACTTGTTGTTTAAATTTTTTTTTAATAGAACACGTCAATTAGGCTTCGCCTTATCTGATGGTAAGCTGAAGGCAAAGTCTCAGAACAGAGGGTCACCATTACTTACACATACCGTGTGACAATGGTGACACTCAGCTTGACAGCCTCATCATATGCTTTTTCACGCCCCGCTTAAAGGACCCGGGACTGTAGGACCTTGTAGACCTTGACCTTTGAATGCTTTTAACATTACAAATGGCAGAGGATACTGGGAGGTAGAAAGGCAAGAATCATTTAGTGCTGTCAAGAACCCGACGATCTTAAAGTTGTAACTTTATGTAGATATGAAACGAGAGGACGAAGGCCGACTGCACTCATTTACCTATATCAATTTGTTTATGCCGAACTTGAGGACACATGAAGGTAAGACGCGACTTATTTCCGTCCAATTGAGTGGTCCAACTGGAGAAGTACCTCCGCCCTACAAAATACCGCGGCCATAATAACCTCGTGTTGTGTTCCCATCGGTGTAGGGTAGCCATAGCTCATTGAAGAGTTTTTGTGCTGTCAGTGGAAAGACCAAAGGCTTGTCCCTTTTTTATACAACTAAGTTAGCAGACACAATCAGGACAAGTCTGCCTTGCTTTCTGCACTGACGGAACAGAAACTCTCTGTGCTTATAGGGTCGGCAGCGCTAGTGTAACTCCACTTCGAAGTGATAACTACAACCTAAAACTATAATATTTCGTATAAGTTAGTCCAGATAGTCCAGGTCTCCTTTAGTTCATGAATTTGAAAATCTATTACTTTTGGTTTTCCTTGCTAGACTGTAAACTTTGTGCTTATTTTAAAACAATGTCACAAATTAATAAAGATATTATTGTCAAATTTTGTTGCCATATGTCTACAGTAGATATCATCACCGGCTTTATTTTCATGGTAACTTCAAACTTTCAAACTATGCCGAGAGAAAACATTAGTCAGGTTGAAAGATGACGTCTCGCCTAGCTCAGTATCAGCCGCCAAGGTCGAGGTTACTGGAAACTGGAAATAAGGAGAACATCTCATTTGTCAGGCTAATGCTTTTGAATATTTTATTTCAGAGAAAAGCATTTTTTCCTTGTACATTATTTATTTCATTGAGTTTTGGTTTTTGTGAATATTTATGTTATATTGTCTATGAATGAAATGTTATGTTATGCTTAAAATATTCTTAAAATCATTTCATTCCTGCGTACCAGCACGGCTCATCTGATGAGAAGCTATACTTACTGTCAGATGAAACTACAGTATTCATTAGTCATTTCTTAATACTAGCTTCTTTTGGGCCGACACAATTCTTACAGTAAACCCCAGTGCAGGGGCAAATATTGTTAAAGCTTTGGTAGGCTCCACAATACCTGAGTGTCTTTATTGGCGCCGCGCCGCCGGTACTCACTTACCAGCTGCTGGTTTATAATTTCAAAACTTATGAAAACCCATTGTTTCCATAAATTACACTTCTACAAGAAAAAAAACCAATTCATATTTACGGTGAGTGTAGAAAAAAATTGTGTGCAAAATTACTTGAATATAAAATTTAGGAAATTGCAAACTGCGACACCGAATTACTCCTCGCTATAAACTATATTTCCCCACAGTGCAAGTCCAATCCGTTCACAATTTGCCGTAAACTGTGTCAGGTTGTCGTGTTTCAATCCGCAGTCCCGAGGGGCGGGAGTTCGATGCCGCGTCGGGGACCATCCGTCTCAGCATCGATGTTATATGACGCATGATATCGGATCAGCTTGCGCACACTACCGTTATAAAGTATATGATTCTAAAACCGATTTGTGAGTACTGTATTTCGAGCGTAGGGATTGCGATTTGACCTAGTAGCAGAGAGAGAAATATCTACTCTTGAGATTGTAATGTTAATGTTTTATTTGGAACGTGCTCGGCAATATTGAATTCATGTCTATAGTCCAAAAAAAAAAAAAAAATATTATTAAAAATAACCGAAACTTCGGGTGTAACTAACACAATAATCACGTGAACTTTCAACAAAATTTGATTTTCTTCTGATCTTTATTTTTGTAATAATTAATTATGTGAGAAATCTGATACGTCTGATAATGAGATGAGAAGTCGTAGCTATCTTATATCACATTACAACAAAACTTTTCCGTCCATTCATGAAGAGTTCCTGTCACCTTCACTTCGGTAGTTTTCATGATATAAGTGAGCAGACACCATCGTACAACAGCGGCGAGACTGATTTTATTATCAAACTTCGTACATCAGGAGTTATTTGATGTGTTTGTAGTTTTATTGTGCCAGGTGTGAAAAATCATTTAGATTATATTGTTTTCCTTTATAAATAGAGTGATATGAATTATATTTAGAACTGAGATATTGAATCTCACCTCTTCTTGATAAGTAGAAGAGATTTTGAGGCTTCTATCACTCCTTTTTTTGTACCACTTACTTTAAAGCGAATTAAATGCAGTTTATTTGACGCCGACATGAAATGGAAATTTCTAACTAGGGTCGTCCTTCGTCCTAGTCGCGTTTATAATCATAATTTTAATATTAATTATTACTCTAAGGACCACTGCTCGGTACTACCAGTTTCCAGTTTTAACTGATATTATAAATATAAAAGTTAGTTTTGACTAATCCAACCAATCTTTATTAAATTTTACATTTAATTTTTTCCATTATGAGCGAAAACGCTGACAAAAGCTAGTAAGTTACAAGGCTGTAATACTCCATTCTTCGCACCTTCACGCTCTCACAGCAACACTACCGAAGTTTATTATTCTGCAATTCCGCACAAAAATAAACTATCCCATTCGGTTTAAATTTTGGGAAATACATAAATAGGTGTTGCCCGCGGTACTCCCCGTGAGGATGTTGGTAGTCACACCTAACATAACCTATGTCCTTTCCCCAAGTCTAGTCTATCTCTGTACCTAACATCAAAATCGGTTCAGTAGTTTAGGCGTAAAACCGTAACATAGACAGAGTTACTTACACATTTCAATTAGTATTATTATGGATTTTTTGATTTGATTTAATTTGTGTGGGATCTTGGGAACCTTATAAATTACGAGGCATAGACAATGGGCGGTACCCATAGCCTAACGAGAAACAGACTAATGTCCAAAAACTATTTAAGCTGGCACAATACCCATCACATCAGTTAGAATTGGGTATTTTCCTGTAGTTCAAATAAATTATTTAACTGAGCTTACCAAATTATTAATGGTAAAAGAGCGGTAAAAGTTATGTCAGTGCTTCTTTTATCATTTTTATTTATTCGGTGGGCGTCGCAAATGAGATCCCAGCCCGCCGATTACTCCGCGCCCCGATGTTGGATCTTTCCATTTACTGAGTACAGTTGTATCATTTCTATTTAGGTCGAATGGAACCGCTAAAACCCGATTAGATGCGATTGCTTCAGACCAATCTAAAACAGTGTTTTCTGTTTCTCTTTCTTGAAGTACGATACGAGATATATCAATATCTCATCTCATACTATAAGAATTCTAAATAAGGTGGAGTTTCGATGGGCCCCAAATTGGTGGGCACAGCCAACGCTCTGGCGCGGCTACTACCTAACCTGAGGGGCCCGGAGGACTCCTGCAGGAGACTCTACGCGGGTGTCGTGCGGTCCATGGCCCTGTACGGGTGTCCCGTGTGGGCGGACACCCTGAATGATCGGCACATGCCCCTGCTGCAGCGTCCGCAGCAGAAGTTGGCGTGCCGCATCATAAGGGGGTACCGCACGATATCCTTCAACGCGGCGAGTCTCCTTGCCGGATCGCCACCATGGATTCTGGAAGCGAGATCCCTTTCGGCGCTATACCGGTTCCGAAAGGCGGCGCGGGAGCGGGGTCACGATCCCGAGCCCGAAGAAATTCGGGCCGTGAGATCCCGGCTCCACAGGGAAATGGTGGCGGAATGGGAGCTACGACTTGGGCGACCAGGCGCAGGGCGCGCCGTAGTAGCGGCGGTAAGACTCATCATGGGGGAGTGGCTAGAGAGGCCACACGGCAGCCTCTCGTACCGTCTGACGCAGATGATCACCGAGCACGGATGCTTCGGCAAGTATCTGCGTCGGATGGAGAAAGAGCCAACGTCCGAGTGCCATCACTGCGACGCGAGCGAGGACTCAGGTCCGCACACGCTCACCGAGTGTCCGGCGTGGGAGACGCCGAGGCGGGAGCTTGTGGCGGCCCTGGGAGTGAGGGTTCTCACGCTCTCCACCTTGCTCGCGGCGATGGTCCGCTGCGCGGATGCGTGGGCGGCCGGCGCCTCCTTCTGCGAGCAAGTAATGCTCGTGAAGGAGGAGGCGGGGCGGGAGCGGCAGCGGGAGCGACGACGGATCGCAAGCCAAGCTGCCCGCGTACGAAGGCAACTCGGCAACTGGCGCGCCACCCCGTTTACCGGGAACGAGTTGGGGACTCTGTAGTCCCCACACACCCAAGAAGAGGGCCAGATCGTCAGAGATGGCCCTGGGTCGCCCGGGGTGCGAGGGATATGCCTGTCAACCTCACCTTCGGCAACCAAAGCGACCCGCAGGCGGCGTGCGTTTTAGTCGGTTCGAGTCCGACATAACCTCTCCCTCTGGCTCCGGTGGGGAGGTATCCGTGGGGATTTTGCGCGCGTAAAAAAAAAAAAAAAAGGTGGAGTTTCGGTTAATATAGGATAAAGAGAAATAGCTCAGTCGGGACTCGAACCTGCGATGTATCCCCTACAGGGGGAATACTCTGATCAATGAGCTTATTCCTATCTTAATAGATTTGAATAGTTATCAATACTAAATGCTTTAAAATTTCATTCAAAGATGGTGTTCGTTTGTCTATATTTAGCGACACATCTCATTTAATCATTCTCATCCTCTGAGCCTCTTCCTAAGTCAGTTGCTGAATTTGGATATTTACCGTGAAGTGACATTTCTAGTCTATATTGTTCTGTAGACCTATCTTAACACTGACCTGACCAGTGTCGCTTTACCTTACAATGAACGCGCCTATTCGGTCATTGTTTAATTTAGTCACGAGCATCTGTGTGAGTTACATGAATCTTTTTAATTATGAGCATCTATAACGATGGCTTTCATACTTGAAACTTCATCTTTAGCTTATCATCAGGTGAGGCGAACTAATACTTACGAGCCTCATATAAAACAGTGAAGAATCATACCTAGTTAAAATCAGTAGAAAATAATATGTTTGGAGTTTAATTTAACCGAACCGAACTTTGAACCTTGTGGTCACGCGTAAACACGAGAAAAACGTATACTACGCTAATAAGTTAGTCTTTTTTCTACATACATACATACATACACTTAATCACGCCTTTATCCCTGGAGGATTAGGCAGAGGTGAATTAACACCCGTATTTCACCAATAATTGTGTTCGGTCCCACGTAATCGGGGTGAGCCTTTTTCCCGTATTCAGGGCACTATTGTTGACTCGAGCCATGCATCTGAGGCTGAGTCTGGGCTGTATAAATCTGTCTGATGTTAAACAGTCCTATCCTTTAGTCGCCTTGTACGACACCGCATGGGAAGAGATGGGGTGGCCCTAATTCTACTCTGCCGGAAACCACGCGGCAATGGCAAGTCTTTTTTCTGAAGTAGGTTATAGGTCTTCAGGGTTGGCAGCGTGAGTGTAACGCCCCGGTGTTGCATACGTCCATTATCCAAGGTAGCCACTTCCCAACAGCAGTAGTTAAAAAAAAAAAAATGTTATTCATGTCTCGTGTCAGTTGCTTAGACAGACATATAATATTTTAGACGAGTGCCATTAAATAATGAATTTTCTATTAAATTTCAAGCCTATCACAATCCCACTGTTTTAAACTTTCATACACGCGTACAATCCGGTATGATACTCTACGGAGCAGGGGTCTCTGAATAGTGCTGTCAATCAATTCAACATGGTACTATCTGTCGCATTAATAATTCAGTGCAGCTACAAGAGGGAACATGTTACGCCGCGCGCCGGTGCGAGGGTAGGTAGCGAGGGTAAAGGGGTGTCATAAACGTCTCGAAGTAGGTTTGAGATTTATTAGGTTCCAAAGGTCAAATCAAATCATTTATTTGCGTGATTTTAGATACAATAGATTTATATATAACTTACTGTAGTTCGTGAAATTGGTACAGCTCATGGGAATTTATTCCTGGGACAAAAAGCAGCCTGTGTGTTATTTAAGACTCAGATGTGGTAATATCCATGTAGTGACGGAGAAAAAATACGAGTATCACTATGAGAGAAAGAATACAAATAAAATCCTGTACCAACCCATCTGGCCAGCGTAGAAACAACAGGCCAAAGGCTCCCAACATTGGAAAAGGCCTATATCCAGCAATGGACTGCGATGGGATAATTGAACCTATTCCTGTACTAATAAAATTCAATTGGATCCGTTCAACCGTTTGTACGTATTTGAGTAACAAATATCCAAACACCTTCTCAAACATTCCCATTAATAATATCTGTAAGATAGAATACAATACAATGGCAATAGGCTCGCCACCTATTACATTGGGAACTAAAAATAAACTGGCGAAATGTGGGTGCTAGCGTTATGTTATGTAGAATACGAAGATTTATTTCTTTAATCTGACATTTGGTTGTTCAAATTGGTTCAAAGTTCAATTTCTTTAGTAGGTGCACCGTATGAACCGTATTATCATTAAGTGTAAGCTCCAAGGAACATATCACCTGTACCATTCCCAGGTACTTAATATTATAATGAAGCGTAAAGTACATAAGAGGTACTGCAACGTCTGAAGCAAATAATGCACGCCATGTTGTATTAAGCTCTGAACTTAGTTGTAACCCTACTTAAAACATTGCCAATTCATAATGTATTGAAGGGATTTACGTAAATTGTATTATTTAATCATTTTCTACCATCATATTAATTATAATCTGATTAGAAAATAATGTTGTAATATTCAAGATTTGCATCAATTTTTCATTTTGACCGTATCCCAAAATCTGTAACTTTATGAATTAGGGAGGATGACAACTAACAAACTTAAACTCCAAAATATCAAGATAAAATAAAATACAAAATACAAAAACCCACCATAAAGTAAATGATAAATTACCGAAAACAATATTGAGGAAGAATTTTTTTAAAAGGTCAGAGCATAACTTTGTAAATGGCTAAAATAGCCCTTTGTGAATTCGTGCCAGCACTTTGTTTACTTGGGAAAGTGAGACATCAGTTTTCCGCTTTTCTCTTGCATTTTTCTTAGACGTTGATAATGAATTTCAAATGTTTACAGATTTTAGATACATAACTACAACACGCGCTACGCTGTGGCTTCACGGAGGTACGAATGTAACGTTATATCTTGTTAATATATATATTATGATAGTGGGAAGAGTGCAGCGCATAAATATGATTACACTACCTTGGGACAGTTCATACTTCGAATCTTGTAACTGCAAGTGACTTTTGGGTATTCGAAAAAGTAAGTCCCAAATGAAAACTATACTATCTTGCAAGAAATTATATTATAAGTTGGTCATAGAAGTGAATTTAATTAAGTAGTCGGTGAAAAATACCGTAATGTACGCAAAGCGCAAATACTTGCTTGTTTTGCTGTCATAGCCAACCTAAACTGGCCATTACTTGCTGCACTTCACCTAAGCTTTTCATGAAATGGGGCACATTGAGAGAGGCCTAAGTCCAGCAGTGGACTGCAGTGGGCTAATTGATTGATTGGTAAGCTTTCCATCAGATGGGATGCTGTCAATTTAGTAAATCTGCCAATCTATGAGCTGCTACCATGATTATTCACACCGTTCGAAGGCGTAAAGTACACAGAAACGGTAAGAATTACGGCTTTGCTTTATGACTTATGGATTTTCGCTATCACATTCATGATAGCGAATACAATAGACACAGCAAAAATCGTGAACATAAAAACTCAGCACCTTCCAGGTTAATTGTTCATCTTCGTTTTTGAAACAATGTGTAACAGTGCTGGAGCGAGTTGAGTTTTATTGATAGCACGCTAGTTGAGCGAGTTTTATTGGCTGGTATGCGTTGTCTGTTCCTGGCCTGCGCCATTTGGTAGACTGTTTGTGCTACGTCCAATGTTGATTGTTCAAATGTTTTTGGAATAGTTTATATGAAAAGTTTTATTGCCGAACGGGCAGGTACTTTTGTTTTATTAAAACAATTTAAATATGTTAAATTGAATTTGGATGTTTCGTCAAGTTTTATGTTACAAAGCGGTGGGCCAATAGATTGAATCGTTGTTACTTGATATGCATGAATGTAATCAATAGGTATTGGTTTGATTTTACACATTTGTAAAACTTAATTAATATAATTGTATTTACTTGAATTTTTTCTTTATAAGAACTCAAACTATGCCGAATTACATACAACAAAAATTAACCAAAGATACATTTATGCTATTTTTTTAGATATCTAAAAAGGAGTGACCGCGAGCACTGTACCGCTCACATGATAATTGTGGCGTGGCTTTTTTTACGTGTGGAAAATCCCCACGGATACCGCCACCACCAGAACTGGTGGGAGAGGTTATGTCGGATTCGAACCGACTGCAACGCACCACGCCTGTGGGTCGTTTTTCGTGCCGAGGGTGAGGTTAACAGCCATATCCCTTGCACCCCGGCCTACCTAGGGCCATCTTTCTCGATCTGGCCCTCTCATGATCTTTCTATTCCGCGTCCCCCGGCCCTCGCCACGCCGCGCGTATCACGGGAGCGATAGAGCGCTCGCAGTCACACTATATTAATTATTTTCTGTAATAAAAAAAAATGTGTATGAGAAATTATGTACAGTTATAATCATAAAATATAGTTGCACAAAAATTTGTAAATTATAGTAAAATAGATGGTTGCGAAGCAACATATCCATTAATCAAACCAAAAATCAAAATTTTTAGGGTTGGCAGCGCGACTGTGACTCCTCTGGTGTTACAAACGTCCATAGGCCACGGTAACCACTTTCCGTCAGGTGGGCCGTGTGCTTGTCTGCCAACCAAGTGATATAAAAAAAAATAAAAAAAGCAATGCTATTAAATATATATTACTATCAATCTATTTTCAAACAATCACAGTTTGTACAGTGAATAAAGACTGTTACACGCTATAGGTATTTAAATTATCATGGTCACTCACAGCTTCGAAATATCGGCAACGCAGAACAATACCACATGATAAATATCCCGATAACTTTAATACTAACTGTTACACCCTGTTAACAAGTGTAGTATTCCTTCAAAATCAAAATGAGTGAGTGGTGAACTAAAAATGAAAACATCATACTTCGACATCCCCTCATTGCCCCTCAGTGCTTTCACAGCGAGGTCCAACATCCCCGAGGGTATAGAACAAAAGTTGAAAAGCCAAATCATTCAAATTGTTCAAGACGCCTTGAAGTTGTTATCTTTATAATATCTATGGAGGGGAGACGCTGTATCACCATTTACGTTCATTTTATAATATTTTGTAACGTTACATAGTATAAAACACGAGTATTGAAAAGTATTAAACAAGAAAATATCTAGAATAGCCGTGGTCGTATGCCACTTTTCTCCGACAATGTTTTGTTTTGTTAGACTAAGTGGCATACGACCACGGCTATTCTAGATATTTTCTTGTTTAATACTTTTTCAGTAGTCGGGTTTTAGTTTTGAACTTATATTTCTATTTATATTATTTTGGGGCAAAAAATTTTGAAACAGCATGGCGCTAGTCAACAATGCCACGACGCGCCGCTCTGCTATGCTGCAGTGCCGCTATAGTACGTTTGAGGTAGGTACTTCATTAAAAACAGGGACAAGAATATTTTTCTTGACACGAGTACGGTTTGACCTTAAAACGCGAGATTACAAAACTCACGAGGCCCGGCCAGATGGACTGACGACCTGAAAAAGGTAACTGGGATACACTGAATGCGGAAGGTGGAGAATTGGGAACTATGGCGCACATTGTTGTTGCGCACAGTGGACTAAGATAGGGTAATTGACTGAACTGATAACCAATTAATCCGTGAGTGATTTTGAATTGTAATAATCTCACGACACCTACTACCTAGCGTTGGTTTTAACACTCAAAACGAAATAGCTGCAGTCTTTTGAATGGTATACTTTGTAACCGAATTGAAATCGTACGTTTTGATAAAGCGTTGTTCCTGAATCTCGATATTTTCTTCGCCAACCTCCTCTAACCGCTGAATTTGACATAGATTTCAAGAAAATTACAAAACTATTTATATTTCCACAGTTAAATTTCATTTTGTTTAAAACTTTTATTAAAGCACAAAGACAAAATGCAAAGAAAGAGTTACAATTTAATGAGAAGCCCCTCCGCGGGCTGAAAGTACAAAACGATATAATTGAATCATGCCTTCTAACTTCGACTTGAACACTTCGTGAAGGTCATCTGTTCTTATAAACAGTAAACCAGTACCGCTTATAAACAATACTACCTTTTCCTTGGGTTTCTTCACGCTTTTGCTTGGGTTAGTCCAGTATATTCGATAATCAATTCATTAATTTTTTTTTTGATATAGAACTTGTCAATTAGCCTTAGCCTAGCCTGATGGTAAGCTGAAGGCAAAGTCTCAGAAAAGAGGGTCACCATTACATACATATACCATGTTACAATGGTGACACTTAGCTTGACGGCCTAATCAGATGCTTTTTTACGCCCTGCTTAATGGATCTGTGACTGTAGGAAGAAGGAAACACGTGTTCTGGTAATGAATTCCAGGCCAAACAAAGAAGAGAGAAATCGCTTTTTGTTCATCCCTACAGTACTTATTTTCTGGGTGAAAAGTACCTGTAGTCTACGTCAAAAGTTGCGAGAATCCTAATCGATTTGAATAGTTAGCATATTAATCATTTAGCCCACTGCAGTCCACTGCTGGACATAGGTCTCTCCCAATGTGCGCCATTTTCTCCGATCCTCCGCCTTTCGCATCCAGTCTGTCCCAGCCAACTTTTTCAGGTCGTCAGTCCATCTGGCTAGGGGGCGTCCTACCTTTCGTTTACCTTATCGAGGTCTCCACTCTAGGACTTGTTTGTTCCAACGGCCATCGGTCCTTCAGACGCACTGTTCAAAGACCTTTGTTTTAAGGTAGCATTTAGCATACTAAATGGTTTAAAATTTCATTCAATAACTTTGTTCTTATCAGGCTTTGTTATTTTCCAGGAGGTAGGACACGGCGGTATTGCCGCCCAATTGAGCAGTCCGACTGGGGAAGTACCTCCGCCCTACAGAATACCGCGACTATAATAACTACATGTTGTGTTCCCAGCGGTGAGTAGGATAGCCAGAGCTCACTGGAGAATTTGTGCTGTCAGTGGGAAGACTAAAGGCTTGTCCTGCTTTGTCTTCTACACTGACGGCACAGAAACTCTGTACTTACAGGGTTGGCAGCGCGACTATGACTCCTCTGGTGTTACAAACGTCCATAGGCCACGGTAACCACTTTCCATCAGGTGGGCCGTGTGCTTGTCTGCCACCTAAGTGGTATAAAAAAGAAAAAAAGGCAAACAAATAAACGCATAGAAATACGACGGTAGTAATTATTAAGGGTATAAATTTCAAAAGAGTATTCAAAAATTCAATTTGAATGAAAAATGTCATATAAGCCTTATAGGGTTTTGTAACAAGAATTTCCAATTAAATTGGGCGAAATCATCAATTTTATTGCCAGTAACAAAAACGTGCGAGCTACGCGAGCTAAATTGGTTTGCTTAAATTGTTCTGTGACACGTTCGACGTAACGAGACCGCACCTAGAGCTTATCGGCTCGGAGTGACTTCAGTGTTAGGCTTAGGGTTAGATCTAAATGACTTTTGGAACTAGTATTGAAGGGTTAATTTGTTTTGCTAAATACCTGTAGACTTCAATCAAGAAATTGTTAAGGACTGCTACGTTTCGTTTGATACTATTATTGCTAAGCGTTTTATAAGATAGGGTTATGCCAAAACTAGGTAAAAATAGTATGAACTTCTTCAACACATTTGTAGGCCCAATCTAAGAAGAAATTGTCAGAGAAATTCCAGAAATTTTAAAACATTTTTTTTTGCAAATACATACGGATTAAACATGGACACAGCATTGGTCTGCAATGGAAAAATATATATTATGCATAAAAATATATGCACTGAGTAGGCATCAAACCTAAGACCTCTATTTTTAACTGGCGAAAGTTTTGCAGTTACACAGCAGATATACTCTTTAATTATAGAATGTCTAATAGAGTACCCCACAGGGTTCAATCATCCTTACCAAAAATTACCATTAAAAAAATATAGGTATACTTGAGTCAAGAAGTTCTCCAGTTTAATACAAGTTAACAAGCTCAGCCAGGTAACAAATTTGCAGAAAGCGAGGGAAGGGTTGAAAAAATAATTTCGCTATATAAATCAGAAGGTGACAGCAGCAAAGTAGGCCAGGAGAGCATAAATAGCAGTATTTCGGCATTTCAAAGTTGTATTCTAAACTTAGGCCCTTCGTCAAAGTCACTCAGAATGGTAAATAAAAAAAAGTTTGGGAGTAAACGGGGAAATACGAAATTTCCTCTATTTGCTTCCTAGCTTGGGCGTGACGGCGGATTTTGATATATTCAAATTGAACACGCGACTCTTCAAGTTTTTGCATTTAAATATTACTTATTTATATACATATTTGTTTTGCTTGAGTATTGGTGTTATTGTTAAGGTCTAGACCCTTTTTTAGTTACGAAGACCGTAAAATAATAAAATAACAAAATTTATAAAGTTAATAACTTCTCTTATAAGTTTAATTTCTGTAAACTATTTCATGACAACTTTAACTCTTTATAAGGTAACAGTTAATATTACTGTAACTCTATAATGTAAATATAAAATGGTATATTATGTGTTAAGTAAAAGAATCATTTTGAAACCTTTATTAAATTTAATTAATTTAACAACATTAATATTTACATTATGTACACGGAAGTTATCTAAATGAAAGTATTAAAAAGAACCTAAATATACCTAAACAATCCTGCAGGTTCAGGCGTCAAAGAATTCCTCCCCATCGACATCGATCAATATATTAAAATAAAATATAATAAATAAAAAAAAAAGTAATATGAATAAACTATTCTTTTTTCTGAATATCATAAGAGAATAGATAAAAAATCAAACTCCCCGTACCTTGCATTGAGGATCACTTGTTTCACCATTGAGTTTCTGGGGAATTCCTTCCTAGGGTGTATACGGTGCTCCAGCAATAAACTTATGATATCATGTTCAGTTCGATTCCAATTTAACCACTTCACCATTCGCCCTAGTGAGGTCTCCACACGGAATAAAATAGGGAAAAAAGAGGGGAAGATGAGGAAGGAAGCCCTCCAATACTCCCACAGCTGTACCAAACTTCTGCTTGAAAGCATATTTACAACGAAAGTTGTACTTCCCTGGTGGAACCAGTTTGATCCTCAGCACATTATTTCTAATTCTCCAGCTACTAATAAATGTACATCTTATCACATATTCGATACAATATATGTACATTGGCGATCAATGGCACCTCAAGGGGCTTGTGTGTTATATACGAGGGATTATACTGCCGGGATGAATTCGAGATAGCCATATGATGACGTGTGGTCGTCAACCTGCGAGCCAACTGGCAGTTATATCAGCTCACTCGTGGTTTAGTGGGTCAATGATTAATTATTAGTACTAGTTATGAAATGGCAACTGATAGAGCGACTGAAAATTTATATGCTGTGAGGGTTTTAGTTATTAGACGACTCACTGGTAATCACGAAACCTCAGAAATTATAACAACTACAAATTCTAAATTTGGCAGGTAGGTTTCTTATAGAGTGTACACTTCTGCTAAGAACGGATTATATGAACCTCTACCTCCAAGGAGGTAAAATGAAACAAACATGCGAATGGAAAATTTGGTATCTAAAAAATTTTTGTTCTCTTTTTTCGCGTTTTGATGTGTAAAGTTTATTTTCTTCTATGCCGGTCTTGCCATATTTTTCTTTAGTTATTTGTCTAACAGTTCGTTGTCTAATATTAAGCACACCAAAAAAGAGAAAATGAGCAAAACCAGTCGTGTCAAAACAAAATAAATAAAATTCAATCGCTATAAAAATTATTTTCAAAATAAAACTCTTTTATTTGCGCCAGCCAGAAAAAACGCCTCATTAAAGTTAAAAATGAAACACAAAATCTTAAAAGCACCTTTTTAAACGGAACATAATATTTTCAGAACGTTCATAAAAAATGCAAGAACTCGTTATTCCACGACTTTATCTAGAAACATCTTACACTTAGTCTTCAGATCTAGGATGCATAAATTAACACCACCTTGGGGGTAACCCTTTGACCTAACCACCTGCCATCTTGGAACGAAACTCAGAGCAAACTTTAATTGACGATTATTTTTACTTCTATTATTCAAATGAGGCAATTTAAATGATTTTCCATTCAGAAAATATTAAAGTTAGACTATGAAGGCGTTATACTTGTTTCTTTCTTAAAAGTACATTGTATTCATATAGGTAGAAAAGTTATTTGAATAGAGAAGTACAGTCAGCATCAGATTAATATTTACTAGCAAAGTATTCAAAATGATCGTCACACCAAACCTCCAATTTGATATTAACTATCTCAGAAATCGAATAGTTGTAAGTATCCTTCCGAAAAACCGGTATTCCTTTTTCAAAATCATTTTTGAAAAATTCAAATCGAAATTCCATTCAACGTTGCGCGTTATAAGGATCGAGAATAGGAATAAATAGCTTTATCAAATGCTGTGTTTTCAGAATAATATGATCTAAAATTGTATCTAGATCCCTCTCAAGTAGAATATTCCACCGAGACCATAATAAAGGCAACAAATCTAAGCGCATTATTCGACATTATACACGAATATAGCACAAATACCACAAACATTGTGCCTCTCTACGTCTGTATAACTCCAAGATGGGATCGTTTTCAATGCAATTTTCGTATTCATATCCGCAGGGGTTTGAGAATAATAGGCCATAAAATTTTAATCCCGTGCATATAGGCGGACCCGCGAACAAAGGCTAGTGCAGATTTAAATTATTTATTACTTTGATTAGATGAAGTATTCCAATTTAGTCCGCCTCTCGTCCTCTATTTAATGAGTGGAAATTTAATAAAATTCCTCGAAAGAATTTTCTTCGGACAAGTTTAGTCTTGAGCTATCCAATAATTTTGAGTAAAAGTGTATGCTATTGGGTTACTTTATGAACGGTTTGATGAACAGAATAATGAATGAAGTGTGTATCATAGAAATATGTTGTGTATGAACAAATGTAATTAATACTATACATTTTAGCAGAAGGGATTTGGTCATTAAGGTGTAAATTAAATACCTAGATTGATAATTGTATTATTGTAAGTCATACTATTATAGACATACACATGTTACACTATACAATGTGTGTCTGGTCTGTGTAGTATTGCCCATCAGAACAGAAAAAGTGTGTTTTATTCTATTCGTTGGAAATTTACCGAACAAAAACAAGTAAGATAAAAATCTTAGACCTAGTATCATATTTGCTCTCACCATGTATATCAATGGCTCCCACTCGTGCTGTGGGGTATGTAATATCAGCTAGTGGCTCTTCGATATATAAATGATTGATCCCAGCCATGTTATTTAACTTTAGTTACGTTAAACTTCAGTTAAACCTCCACCGTAGGAGGCGTGATAGCCTGCTGTTTTATAGGGAGCCAAATATTTTATTTACTTACCTAATATAACTGTGAAATTTATAGCAAAATATTTGCTTGTATTTGGAGCAAGATTATGAAATTTGAAAAAATAGAAGCAGAAATACTGCAGACTCTGCTTACTCTGAAGGGACAAAGGCGTGAGAATAATATGAAATAATAATACCCCCAAAAGCGAGAGTAGTATGTCAGGATCGTAGCAAATGGAGATCCGTGATCTCTGCCTACCCCTATAGGAGACAGGCGTGATTTTATGTATGTATGTATGTAATACCCCCAAAATTAATATTTGAAGTTATATTGTGGGAAAATACCCTACTTTTTATTTATTGTGTGCAAAATCCCCATGGATACCTCCACCACTGGAGTCGGTGGGCGAGGTTATGTCGGACTTGAACCGACTTAAACGCACGCCGACTGTGTGCGTCGCAGGTTGCCGGAGGTGAGACTATCCGAGACTGACCGAGCTGGCCCAAGACCGTCTCTTGTGAGACAGTCCTCTTCGACTAGAACTTATAATATATTAAATCTATTAAATCTTATTCTTATCTTATCTCTTATTTAATCTTAAGGAGGTAGGACACGGCGGTATTTCCGCCCGATTGAGCAGTCCGACTGGGGAAGTACCTCCGCCCTACAGAATACCGCGGTTATAATAACTTCGTGTTGTGTTCCCAGCGGTGAGTAGGGTAGCCAGAGCTCACTGGAGAATTTGTGCCGTCAGTGGGAAGACTAAAGGCTTGTCCTGATTTGTCTTCTACTGACGGCACAGAACCTCTGTACTTACAGGGTTGGCAGCGCGACTGTGACTCCTCTGGTGTTACAGACGTCTATAGGCCACGGTAACTACTTTCCATCAGGTGGGCCGTGTGCTTGTCTGCCAACTAAGTGGTATAAAAAAAACAAAAAAAAAATATTTTCTAATAAACATGTAATTTTTTAGGATATAAACAAATGTTTTAGAGCTTAAAGCTGAAACAGAGCTATCATCCATTGTTTGGTAGGTAGGGAAATTAACAGAGTTCCTGTGTACAAAAACTTGGAGCACACAAAAATACTTAGACAGAACTGGAATCACATCCGCGACCTACAACGTAACAGTCGTACATTTAGTTAATTAATAGATTACCACTGTACTGAATCATCTTGTATCTGTACTTTGTATGTCTGACGTGTAATTACATTTCGACATCCAAATTATCATTTAACTGTGTTGTGGAAATTTACATAAATACACAAAATTAATTAGACGGAGTGTGTTACAGGGGGCTCATCATAAGTGTCAAATGCGATGTACGGTCTACTTATGAGTACGTCGATAACTCGGTACTTATGCTATCAAATTAAGTGTTTACTGTTCGGAAAAGGAACATGTGTTATTTGTTGTGCAGATAAAATTTATGTGAGGTCTTTATATTGTTGAGGCGACATGTAAACAATTACGATGTATTTAATAAATTGAAGTCATATCGAATAATTATAATTTAATATCTATACGTTTTCTGAAATCTCCTTTCATATAAATTCTGTAGAGAATTATTATAAATCATTCAAATATGAGGCGTACTTGTGCTTTGCATTTGTGACAATTTTAAAGTTATAAATGAACCGGTTGATGAAAATATTTCATATATTTGGATCAAGTATTACTCACTGAAAGTATTTCGTCTAAAATTGTATACCTACTTTTTTCAAAATAAATAACGTTAGGATTAGAAATTTAATATATGTGGCTGTGTAAATACATTACTAACTAAATAGATTAAGATATGAAAAATCGATCGCTGGTTAGAATCCCGCCTGAACTGATTATTTATTTTTCCTATCGTAATCGACTTGAACAGTTAGCATAGTAAATGCTTTAAAATTTCATTCAATACATTACTACCTTTGGAAATAAACAGGTGCGATTGTACATATTTATGGTCAGAATTTTGTCTATTACATCTGTTTTAGCTCAATTTTAGACGTTTAAGATATATTAAACGTCTGAAATGGTACATATAGCAAGTAACACTTTTGTTTACTTTAACAACACTGTCCCAAAGTTGTGTGTTCAAACATTCTATAATTAACTTCACATTTGCAAGAGGCTAGTCGACACAAGCTCGCGCGCGCGGTCTCGCCGCGTCAATCACGGTTTGTATTAAACGTTCTTCTTGTGAGCATTAATGAGTATTTGTGCTAACTTTGTTGAACGTCAGGCCTTGAGGTGTTAGGCAGTAGACCGCCTTTTGATTGTTCCGCTAACAAACTATGCAAGTTAGTTATCGTTGTCAGTCTTGACAGTTGTAATTAACTTTATGAGTTGAATGGAATAAACAAACACATTCCAATAACTTATAAAATCTAGCTATTGCCGGAGGCCCCACTCATGTAAATACCTGTCCCTGCCTGAGTAACTATTAGCTACGCTTGACTATAATCTACTTTTAAGGGACACACTCATGCTGCCAGCCTTGCCGACCCTGCAAGAACACCTACAGTAGTGACTTAAATATTGTATATTATAGCAACCCAGGTTCCTAGACATTCTATACGCGCCACGCGTGGACGGTTACCCGCGCGCTATGCGTCTCCCTCTGACACATAAGCGGTTAGTTCGACACACGGCCGCAAGGGCAGTCCGCCGGCTACCGCGCTTACGCACACGTCTCGCTGGTACCTACCTAAGCTCGCCGGAGCAATACTTACTGTATTCGACGTAGTGTTACTGACTTTCAGGCATTGTAACCCCGTAAACATTATCAGTGTAAATCAATCTTTGAAATATATTATATACTCACATCTCGTGAAACTATTCATTCCCCTGAGACTGACGTCT
The DNA here is from genome assembly GCA_963662185.1 of Eilema griseolum. Lineage (NCBI taxonomy): Eukaryota > Metazoa > Arthropoda > Insecta > Lepidoptera > Erebidae > Eilema > Eilema griseolum. The sequence continues at coordinate 641,109 of OY759247.1, forward strand.
CCCCCATATATGGCGCCCAACGTTTTTCTCGAATACCAGTGAATAAGTGACTATATCAGTGATCATGCCAGTGACCAGGAGTAGAGCGGCTAGTTTGAATCGCAGGGACGATGTCGAAAACACATCAACGATTGTCTCGCGACCGAACACGCCGCCGCCCGCCGAGTCTGCGTTTCAAGATGGCGCCAACGCGTCCTCTCCTCCGCAATGTACCGACGCTACGTTTTCTTTACAGCACGTAACGTCCATAATAGCTGCCCTTCAACGTTCACAGACTGAAGCGCTCAGGGAGCTACTTACCTCGGTACCACGCGCGAACGCATCGACTCCGGAGTCATTTGCTTTTTCAGGGCAAAGCACCCTAGCTCGCTGCAAAGTCACGTTCTCCGGCACACCGAAAGAATCGGTAGAAGCTTTCATCGATGGTATAGAAGCATACAGTGACTGTGCACAAGTTTCAGACTCAAACATTATACGCGGCCTTGCATACTTATTCAAGGACGAAGCCGCTGTTTGGTGGCAAAGAATCAAACATACCGTGTCAACATGGCGGCAAGCTAAAGAAAACTTAATAAGTGCATACGGCGACCGCCGTCCACCGCATCGTATATATAGAGAAATTTTTTCAACAACACAACAAGAGGAGAATACAGACGTGTTTGTGGCACGCATTCGCGCCCTTTTATCACGTTTACCTACGGGAGACGTAACCGAATCTGCCCAGATAGACATGACGTATGGCCTTCTCAACTCTAGGATAAGAAAAAGGCTTCGAAGAGAAGACTGCACAAATTTTAGTCAATTACTTCGGCTTTCACGTAACATAGAGGATTCATTTGATGATAAACACACGATGCCTACTACAAGTGAGCGCCAGATAGAAACAAAGATGCGCCCCTTGTCTACATCTACGCAACAGACACAACTCGTCGCTAACACGCTACCGACCCGCGGGGCTCAGGCGCCGGCTCGCAGCGCTCCGCTGCCCGCTAGAAACGTTCCCGCCGTTTACGAAACCCAGCGCCCGCCGCCGCCCGCTCAGCCGCCGCCGCCGAGTCAAGACTCCGCCAGTACTGCGAAGCATCAACGACCCGTTTGTGTTTACTGTAAGAAATATGGACACACTAGGGACCAGTGCCGTAAGTTACAAAAACATTCAGGTGAGTCTCAATCTCATAGCTGTACGGAAGTGCGCGTGCGTGAAAAACCCGATGTCTGTGATATACAACAAAATAACTCATTTTATTGTGTTCATTCTCGTGTTATACCTACAGACTCTAAGAATAATTTTAATAATTCTTACGCTAATAATACTTCTCGTACGTATAATTCTAATATTCATAAGTGTGTATGTATACCTAAATGTGATCGAAGTATTCATTCAAATTTTTCTTGTGATAAATGTGTTAACAAGTCATTTCGGTTTTGTAATAATAATAGTAGTTGCTCCGAATTGGATTCAAGTTCCGTTTCGCGAAATTGTTCAAAATACGATAGTAAACAAATACGTTTAAAACAAAAGTGTAATAAGTCTAGATTATCAGATCAAAGTAGTGATGTGAACCAAAAGGTTAATAACCTCTACATTGATAGAAATGTACGCACAGTGGGAAAGTATTGTAACCCACAAATTTTAGAAATTAAGAATGTTTGTTATGGTAGTTCTATATGTTGTAATGGAGATGCTTCATCGTGCGGTAACCGTCCTGTCGGACGTATAGGTCGCGATTTACGCCCGATTTTCGAAATTCAAGTTTTGGGTTTTAACGGAACCGCATTGATAGATACGGCTGCTAAACACTGCATTGCGGGTCATTCGCTGTATACTCTCCTTCTACGTCAAGGACATCCACTCTTACCTTCCACAAGGGAAGTAAAGCTCGCCGATGGTATAGTGCGATTAATGGATGTACTAACGACTACATTAGAGGTTACTTTAAAGACTTCAGTTATCACCATGCCATTTTTAATTTTTCCCAACTCAACTAATAATGAAACATTATTAGGTATAGATTTTATAACTGCCGCCAGGGTTGTTATTAATTTTCATAAAGAAACTTGGTACTTTAGCAACAATAATCAAATAAAATACAAGCTGTGTTTTGAACCAAGCTCTCCTAACGTGTCCTGCGCCTCGACTGAAATACTTCGGGATGATGAAGGTACTCACCTCACGCCAGCTGAGCGTCAAGCGCTCGCTGACATCATTAACAGGCACGCTCGCGTCTTCAGTGCAGGGGGAGGTCCAACACCGTACGCAGAGCATCGCATTGATACAGGTGACCATCCGCCAATAGCGGTACCCCCTTATCGCCTTAACCCTTCAAAAAAACAGCTGATGAAAGCTGAAATAGCGAAGATGCTACAAGACGACATCATTGAAGAATGTGAATCGGCTTGGTGTTCACCGGCGCTTATGGTGCCAAAATCTAATGGTGGTATCCGTTTTTGTGTAGACTATAGGCGTTTGAATTCAATAACTAAGGCTGACACATACCCGATGCCACGCATCGACGAGTTACTACAGAGTACGAAACAGGACTGCTACATGAGTACGTTGGATCTTCGATCTTCCTACTGGCAAGTAAAGGTAAGGGAATCAGATAAAGACAAAACTGCTTTTGTGTGCTCTTTAGGGACCTATAGGTTCAAAAGGATGCCCTTTGGGGTCCGCAACGGTCCGGCCACGTTCCAGCGTCTTATTGATCGTCTCCGGTCCTGCTCTGCACTTCAAGAGGTAACTATGCTATGCTACTTAGATGATCTGTTGATTATGTCCCAGGGGTACCAAAAACACCTGCAAGACCTCGAAATAGTATTTAAACGTCTAGCCGACTTCAAACTCCATGTTAATAGAGAGAAATGTGTCTTCGCCAGAGCTAGCGTTAAATACCTCGGTCATGTCATAACTCAACAAGGTATATCGGCCGATCCGGAAAAGGTGAAGGCTGTAACTGATATGAAGGAGCCAGGTAACCTTAAACACCTGAGAACCTTCCTACAAACTTGTTCTTGGTTCAGAAAATTCATACCGAGTTTTTCAAAAATTGCCGAACCATTAACCCGTTTGACTAGAAAGAACCAAGAATGGTCTTGGGGCTCAGAACAGACCCAAGCATTTACCGAGCTAAAGCGTCTACTGACCACAGCTCCCATACTGGTTCAAGCCGATTTCAGTCGTCCTTTTGTTCTGCGTACAGACGCAAGTAACTACGCCTTAGGTGCAGTTTTATTACAGGGCGATAGCAATCAGGAAAGGCCTAATCAAATCATAGGTAAATATCATACTCAGGATCTTAGCCTTTATCAAGGTAGGGAGGACAGCACTGTACCAAAACCCGTAATTCCAAAAAGGAATCGCGGACGTCCTACAAAGAAGGTTGAATCACCAGCCCAGGAGCGAGGGCGTTCTCCAGAACTGGAGGGGGAGTATATAGCAACCCAGGTTCCTAGACATTCTATACGCGCCACGCGTGGACGGTTACCCGCGCGCTATGCGTCTCCCTCTGACACATAAGCGGTTAGTTCGACACACGGCCGCAAGGGCAGTCCGCCGGCTACCGCGCTTACGCACACGTCTCGCTGGTACCTACCTAAGCTCGCCGGAGCAATACTTACTGTATTCGACGTAGTGTTACTGACTTTCAGGCATTGTAACCCCGTAAACATTATCAGTGTAAATCAATCTTTGAAATATATTATATACTCACATCTCGTGAAACTATTCATTCCCCTGAGACTGACGTCTCCCCCATAATATATAAATAAATATTGTAAGACATTCTGCACAATGCTATCTAGACCCAAAGTAAGCATAACTTAACTAGCTTGTATTCTGGGTTATACATACTTAGATACTTTTTTTAATACATACATAGCATACATAGAACCCCCCAAACCAATGCAAATATTCATATTCATGAATACATTTACGCTGAGCGGAAATCGAACCTGCGCCCCCTGCGTAGCAGTCGAAGCTTCTACCGCTACGCCACAGACGCAGTCAAACTTGGAAAAATCACAGCATATAGTCACCGTTCCCGTTCTTTTTGCATCCATATACATACATAACACTTTCAAATTTGTGTTATAGTCACATTTAGAACCAATCATAACATAATATAACAATAAACTCACGCCTATATCCCCGAAGGGATAGGCAGAGGTGCTAGCACCCACATTTCGTCAGTTTATGTTTAGGTTCAATGTAATAGATGGCGAGCCTATTGCCATTAACCGGGCACTTATGAACCTGCGATAAATACACACATAACTTCGAAAAGTCATTGGTGTGTGCCATGGTAAAACCTAGAATCGAACCCGAGACATCGTCTCATCAGTCCATTACCCATACCACTAGGCTACCAATCAGTAAACAAAGATAATCCTACTTTCACGTCTAATATATTACCAATTGCCCCATTGCCCCATACTAAAGAGCTATATCATTAATCACAGGGGCCCTAAAAAACTGTCGTCATAACGTCCGTACGAGTGACCGCGACCAGGACTCTCGCGCGCAACTAGCTCGCTGCTCGCTGCGTCAAATGTTGCGTACTACACGCTCTGCCACCTCCCTTTGTTTCAAATACATTTTTGTACACAATTTATTGGACAACTAGTGGGGAACAAAATATGGATGTATGCGGTTCAATGGGTTTGCATGTATACGGAATTGTGAAAACTTATTTTGGGGCGATTTCAACAAATCTTGGGTTAGGTTCGCGTAACGGATTGGTTGCAACTGCAATGGTATCTTTTACATAATGTATACTACATACGTTAAAAATACCTGAAGTAGTAACATATACACTACATGTTTTATTTTTATAACATTACTGTCCATGCGAAGGTTGCCTGGAAGAAATCACTTCGGCGTAAGGCTGCCCATTGTACATTGAACTGTATACTTATCCAATTGTAAATCTGTTGGTGTACAACAAATAATTATCTATGTATCTATCTATCTTCCATCTAAATGAAGAAAAAAGAATAAATCTGAATAATAACTAGTCTCACTAATCGTAGGAATACACTTTTTTATACCACTTAGGCGGCAGACAAGCACACGGTCCACCTGATGGAAAGTGGTTAGCGTTACCTATGGACGTGCGCAACACCAGTAGAGTCACACACTGCCGACCATGTAAGCACAGAGAGTTTTTATGGCGTCAGTGTAGAAGACAAAACAGGACAAGCCTTTGGTGTTCCCATTGACAGCACAAAACCTCTCCAGTGAGCTCTGGCTACCCTACTCACCGCTGAGAACGGCGGAGGTACTTAATATTGCGTAAGAACGTCATACTATCCCAGCGGAGTGCAGTTATTAAAGCTGGGCAAAATACGTCTACCATCAATTATTTCTGAGGCACTGGTACACAACGGTAACTACAAGACAAACAAAACAAGCTCACCATTTCTCTTCAACGGTATTGACAACAAAGTCACCAAAACAATAAATCAAACATAACACTCGTACCGTCAGTTATGTGCAAGTATTCACGAAGTTTACTTCATTACAGACACGTCAAGGGGCCGGGAAATTGATGTAGTTTCGAACAAGACGGCAACGCAACGCGGCTGGAGAAATTAATGGGTTACACGGCACGCATCCCACTACGGCGCGGCGAACGGGAGCGAAGGTGTAATGAGGTAGGCTACCGTCGGGACGGGACGGACTATGAGACTGCTGCTATTGGTGATTTTTTTTAAATCGATTGAATTTCCATAATGAGATTGCGATCGATTAATCTGTGCGTATATATCTCCATTTAAAAAAAGTTTAAAACTTAAACCCGACTACTGAAAAATCACGCTCTAAAAAGTATTAAACAAGAAAATACCAAGGATAACCGTGGTCGTATGCCACTTTTCCCTAGAAAGTATTGTTTTTTAGAGCAAGTGGTATATGACCACGGCTACCCTTGGTATTTTCTTGTTTAATGCTGTTTATGCTGTTATAATTTCTACACGAATTATGTTTGTTAAGAAATAAATGAATTGAATTGATCAACTATGTTTCTATATGTTAGGACCAAATGTTACTTGCTATGCTTTTAGTTTTATGCCGTGTAATTACATATTATGTGTACTAAACAAAACTTTTTTTAAATGGCAATCAATATAAATTTAAAAAATTTAGAGAATAACTAGCTGTCCCGGCAAACGTTGTTTTGCCATGTTAAAAAAAATTAGGGTGGACTACCCTTAACATTCAGGGGGATGAAAAATAGATGTTGGCCGATTCTCAGACCTACTCAATATGCTCACAAAATTTCATGAGAATCGGTTAAGCCGTTTCGGAGGAGTACGGGAACGAACATTGTGACACGAGAATTTTATATATAGATAAACACATGCAAATTAATCAAAATGTAAAATGTCAACCTTATTTATGTCATGTTAAAATTGCGATATGGTTTTTTTTTTACGTGCGCAAAATCCCCACGGACACCTCCCCACCGGAGCCGGTGGAAGAGGTTATGTCGGAACTCGGACTCGAACCGACTCAAACGCACGCCACCCGTGAGTCGTTTTGGTTGCCGAAGGTAAGGTTGACAGGCATATCCCTTGCACCTCGGCCGACCCAGGGCCATCTCTCACGATCTGGCCCTCTCGTCGGGTGTAAGGGGACTACAAAGTCCCCAACCCGTTCCCGGAAAACGTCGTTCATCGACCTCCGACCCTCCGCCCGAGGTGCCTTCGTACGCGGGCAGCTTGGCTTGCGATCCTTCGTCGCTCCCGCTGCCGCTCCCGCCCCGCCTCCTCCTTCACGAGCATTACTTGCTCGCAGAAGGAGCCGCAATTCCGATATGGTATAAGGTATTGCACTAAATAAATATTTGCACTGAGTAGGAATTACATGTTGACATTAAACACATTAGGTATCACCCCGCCATTCAGGTCTAACATTCATTTTCTAAACATAATAGAATAATAAACAAAGCATATCTTTTGAAATGTGATGGCCTATTTTGATCTTAAAACTTCACGTATCCATTTCATTAATTTCCTGATTGAACTCACAAGATAAAGCCGTGTTACATTGTATAAATACGTCAGAAAGATAGCAAGCACCGCGTACACTTGGGGGTAAGATGACGGCTGATACACGTATCTTCAAGCTTCAATGGGCGTCTGACAGGTAGGTAGGGGAGCGTCACGAGCTCGCCTGCGAAGTCACTACTCACGCATCGATTTTATCTGCTATTCGTTCGTACGATGAGTTTGGTGTTGATTTGATTCGATTATGTTAAAAAGTTATGAACAGTAAGCGGTAATGCTTTTACGAGCAGTATATTTTAGGTAGTGATTTAATAAATAAATATTATGGAATAAATTACGCAGGTTCATCTAGACCCAACTAAGCAGAACTTGTAACGTTCGCTCGTGACGTTCTAAAATTCAGATAAACATACTTACCTAAACATGCATAATATGTATATGAGTAGTGTAGATACAAAAATTATTAGCCGCGTGGTTTCCGACAGAGTTGAATCTGGACCAACCCATCTCTTCCCATGCGGTGCGTACAAGGTATAGGGTCCAGACTCAGCCTCACAGCATGGCGCGAGGCAACTATAGTGCTGAAATGTGGGTGTTAATTCGCTTCTGCCTAACCGTCCGGGGATAAAGGCGTGATTATACATATATAGGTATGTATACCTACATATACAAAAAAAACAAATAATGAATAATTATTGTTGTTCCGAGCGGATATTAAACCCGCAAACTTTGACATAGCAGTCAAACTTTTCACCACGATTCTACACAGTTATACAGTAATACTGACCAGTCATCACTTCCTATAATGTGATCCTCTAAGCGGGCGTCTGCTACATAAGTGGTATTAAAAAATTCAGCTCATGAGCCTTGTCTGCTACTTTGATTAAATTACACTTTTTTATATACCATTACGGTGGCAGACAAGCACACGGCCCACCTGATGGAAAGTGGTTACCGTGGCCTATGGACGTTTGTAACACCAGAGGAGTCACAGTCGCGCTGCCAACCGTGTGATTACAGAGTTTCTGTGCCGTCAGTGTAGAAGACGAAGCACGACAAGCCTTTAGTATTCCCACTGACATCACAAATTCACAAATTCTCCACAATTATGGTTGAATAATATCAACAGTTCATAAAATTGTCACTAGGAAATATTTAAGAGACGTGCTTAGACAGACAAACATTGCAAGCAGATCATTTAAGCCTGAAGAATTCCCCCGCAGCGCTGAGACAATTCGCAAGTCTCGCCTAACCGGCGCCGGGTGCGTACGTTGTATATTTATAAAACGGGTTTAAAAGCTATAAAAGAACCCTGCTGATACTGAGTTAGTTTAGGAAATGGATTTCCAGACGTTGTCGTTGGGATTTTATATGTATGTTACGATTTAGTAAGATTCAAAGAGTTTAATTTAACAAAGCATTAGATACTGTTAACAATAGGCTATATGACAAGGTAGTCTGATTATTTCCAATACTGTTTAAAATGTTAGTTTATTTTGAAAACAATACGCTTTGCAAAGTAACATATTGCTGAAGTAAACTGAAACTATGACTTTTCATTATTTAAATTCCCAAAATAAGTCAAAATATAAACAATCAAATTCCAACGCAATTTTGAAATTTTTGGATTCGTCATTAAATTTCAAATTACTTTTATTTTGAAAAATATAAGTGTAAACGCAGCGTTGACCGAGATAAATGCGATATTCTCTTGCACTCCATACATCTGCACTAAGCGTGATTGGCTTGTGACGTCATTCGCAAGTAAGATTTTGTATGGAGTTTTGGATTTTAAATCTTTGAAACTTTAATTGAATGTTTAAAACTATTTGTGATACGAATATTCCACTTCAGCAGTTCATTATATTGTTATTAAGTGTTCATTTTTCGAGAGTAAAAAATAGTAAAATGGCCTATATTGTGCATCAAAATCTTGTGGTTAATTCCATTAATTTTCTTTTTATGCTAGGTACTATATATTTTTGTGTGGGTCATAAGTGCAATTCATACACCCTGGATAGTTCAGGGGTCAGACTACGGCCGCGGCGGCGGCGCGCCTGGCGCGCCTCCCCGTTTTCCGGGGACGAGTTCGGGACTCTGTAGTCCCCACACACTCGAGGAGAGGGCCAGATCGTGAGAGATGGCCCTTGGTCGGGTGCGAGGGATATGCCTGTCAACCTCACCTTCGGCAACCAAAACGACCCACAGGCGGCGTGCGTTTTAGTCGGTTCGAGTCCGACATAACCTCCTCCACCGGCTCCGGTGGGTAGGTATCAGTGGGGATTTTGCGCACGTAAAAAAAAGGGGTCAGACTACGGTCGCTTTAATAAAAACCAAGATAAATCAAAAAATTAACATTATTAGTAGACACAGACTCGGGCTACAAAGTGTACCATTCGTGCATGCAGTACAACTAGAATGATTTATTATATTAAAACTCAAGTAAAAGTTAAATTAAATACGGTAAATTAAATATGTATGTACAAGATCATACAACTATTCTATAAATAACCAAAAATTCGTACAATACATCATAACATAACGTAAGGCGTCACAGAGTCTAGACTTCTCTGCATCAAACATTATTACCAACTAATTTGTACATCCTTCAAGAACCAATTTCTTAAGATTTAAGGTCTATAATTCAATGGCAGCAGTGTACGGTAAATTTGTCACTTAAATGGTGGAACATCGATGCATTTTGCATCGTGTTTGTGTAGAGCCGATGAGCAGACTATTTTATTTATTATGGTGGCATTCGGTTAAAACTCGCTTCAGTGTGAAGTTAGTCATATTGGGCTGTAGGCCTGGTGGTAGTGGATGCAATCTTTGTTTGCAAGTTTTAGAATTGAAAAATTAAAGCATATTGTTAGTTTAGGGATATAGAAGAGATCATTACAGGGTTTTAGTTGTCAAGTTTAGGGTGAGATAATTCGCAATCTCTTCCATGAGATTGCGAAGCGTATGGTCGAGGCTTCTCGTGACCAGAAGACTGGCCTCTTTTTACGTTAGAGAATAAGTATTGCCATACAGCATGGCAATGCTGCCAGTCTTCTGGAAATGCTACCACAAGAGGCATGCAATGCGGAGGAATTCCACGACGCATTTTAATTATTTTTAGTTATATTCTTCCATAAGAACAAAAAGTCGTAACTTATATTGCGAATATAGAATAGCCCCCAGAAGCTGCAGGCCAATGGCTACAATAATTTCGAAACCATAACATAGGAAAATGGTTAACTGCGCTAATGTTCCTATAATAAATTAAGTAAGGTCACTGAACCATGCTACTTTTTACAAAGTTAGAAGGCGCGTGTATTTCTTTCTAGCCCGTTGTACATGTCTTACCCGCGTGGGATTCTGATCCCGTTTTCCTAATTTATGGGAACCTATTCCAGATAAAAGTAGCCTATGTGTTAATCCCAATCCCAACTAAAGTATTTTCAACCTTCTCACTAACCTGCTTCAACAACAAGTTCATTAAGATGTTGAACTTCGAATTTTAGTATGGTAGTCAATTTATCATTAATTTTTTAGGAGGTAGGACACGGCGGTATTTCCGCCCAATTGAGCAGTCCGACTGGGGAAGTACCTCCGCCCTACAGAATACCGCGGTTATAATAACTTAGTGTTGTGTTCCCAGCGGTGAGTAGGGTAGCCAGAGCTCACTGGAGAAGCTTTGTGCTGTCAGTGGTTTGACTAAAGGCTTGTCCTGCTTTGTCTTTTACACTGACGGTACAGAAACTCCATGCTTACAGGGTCGGCAGCGCGAGTGTGGCTTCTCTGGTGTTACACACGTCCATAGGCCACGGTAACTACTTTCAAATCAGATGGGCCGTGCGCTTGTCTGCCACCTAAGTGGTATAAAAAAAATCATTTGTTTGAGTATTATTAACAAACATCTCTACAAACTTTGACGTCACATACAGTAATGTTAACAAGAATTAACGCGATAATGGTATAGGTTCATGCATACCTTTGGTTTACCTTATCATGGAATGCGCTAGTTTAAAAGTTATTATTTTCTCGACACAGTTGTAAGTTATAATAATATAATTTATATTATAGCCCAATCTGTAAGTACTAACTTCTATTTCTGAATAATTCAATCAAATAATATTCAGCACTGAGAGAATCTGCTTTCGCTTATGATCATAATTTCTAAATTAAATGGTTAATATTATGTTGGTTTCATAAGGTTAGCCAATCTTTATTTCTACAACCTCATATCAAAACTCTTTACTCTTTGAAAACCTCCGCAGTAAGGCCCAGCCGCTGACGAAATTATCTAGAACACTGTCCAATCAGGAAGAGAGTCATTATTTCACAAACTTCTACATAATTTATAAGCTATCTGTGGCTCACTTAACTAAATTAAATCGTTCACCGCGCAGATGGCGGAGTTCAAAAATATTGGGAAGTTTCGCCAGCCGCCAGCCGCCAGGCACCACCGCGCTGAATTATTTGACGTTACTTAGAGACTGTTAGCGGAATTATTTGAAAAGAAAAGGTACGCAGTTTTACTTTTTTAATTTGATTATTGAGTCGTCTAAATCAGCAATTTTCTTTTTAAACGATTATTTAAAGGTTCTTTTTTAAGAAAGAGGGTCATCGTTGCAAGCTATTACAACTTTGCAATGGAGGCTCTCAGCTTGATAGCGTCATCGGTACATAAGTCTAAGCATGTTTTTTAAGTTCTCAACTTTCATTTGCTCTCTGGTTAGGTACCTATTTTAGCAATAAGTTACTAGGGTAGATTTGTTATGATTTGATAAACTTAAAAGACAGTAAGAAACATTTATATTGTTTCGTACCTGTTTATCACTACTTCAAAACAGTTGTTTTCTAACAACAAATGTGGAAAAAGGTGTCATAAACGCAATTTTCGAATCCAATTCCCTGTCGGCCTGTACCATGGCAGACACAGGTACACACACAATATAAATAAAGCAATATCCTTGTATGTCATCGCTTGTGTTATTATAAACGCTGACGTCCATTACCCTGAGCGGGGGAATGTCAGCCGACTGGCATTTGTCGTAATGAGATTCGAACTATGACAGCTCGGTAATTAACCTTTATCACTTAATGATATTGTTATTTAGTGCAGTTTTTTTTAAACTTAATGATGCATGTTTGCCAAAAGCGGTGAAAAAGTATCGTACATGGATCAACCAACCGTAACTTGAAACTCTCTCTTTAATTCTTTATTGTACACAAGAAAATAATATATCAACAGGTAATCACAAATATATCTTGTCCAAATTGTAAAAAAATAACAAGTGTTCAACAGCAGAGAAAAAACATATAATACAGAAATACTAAGATGAAAATACTACTAAAAATATCATACATATACAATACATATACACATACAGCAGACATATTATATATATACCGATTCGGAGAGCCTTTGTGTCGGCGGATATCCCATGCCTACTAGAACCACCTGGCCTCAGCAGATCCGACGGCAAAAGGCCGGACGGTATGACACAAATTGGTGGCACAAATTTGTCTCAAGTTTCGACCGGGTAGGTACCACCGTGCACTATTGCGAAAAACCCTCCATAGCAATTCAATCTCGGTTGGATTGTGTTCAGGGGTCAGCATGTGCATAGCCGGGCAGAGGTGGTGGTTGTCGCAGCACTAGTGGGACCAGTGGGTCTTGGCGTAGTCTAGTGGGGATGGCGCGGGGCGATGCGCCGAACAGGGAGACCTGTAGAAACGGTGGTGCCGCTGGCCGCCCGCGGTATAGTACAGGGGCCCAACTGGGGTTAACCACCTTGGGAGGCTGCCTCACCAGGCCGCGCATAATCCCGATATGGTTCGTCGTGCCGGTTGGTGACCGGATTTGGGAGCCCGGCGACCATACTCGGGGGGGTACGGGGGCCCTTCCGTTCGGCGCGTCGGCTCTCGCCATGCCTCACATTCATAGATAAAACCAATATCCCGCGCTTTGTCACACGGTGCTGCGGCGGCAATCACTTCTTTTTTTCACGCCTTCTCCCACCCAAACTCATGGCAGCGCAATTTATAGAAAAAGGCAACACAGCGGCTCGTCACACTCCCAAAAGCTTGCTATTTGAGGTGGAGTCCACTAACATCTGTGGGCTCCATGCAAACCTCAACGCCGTCCACCAACACCTAGAGACGGCGAAACCTGCCATGTTTTTTCTAACGGAGACGCAAATACACCGCCCTGACGACACGACCTACTTGCTCTACCCTGGCTATGTTCTTGAGGAAAGTTTTCGTGCAAAAGCCGGGGTGTGCGTGTTTGTTAGGGCGGATGTTTGCTGTCGCCGTTTGCGCTGCCTAGAGGACCCATCCTTCTCCGTCCTTTGGGTACACGTAGACCATGGCCCTACGAGTCAGATCTATGTGTGCCTCTACCGTTCCCATACAGGAGATGCTGAGACAACTCGACTCTTTGAATATCTGAGTCAGGCGGCAGATGATGCGCAGGAGCGATTTCCGAATGCCGAAATGGTATTTTTGGGGGATTTTAACGCCCACCACGAGATCTGGTTGGGCTCCTCCAAAACAGACCATGCGGGAAGAGCCGCCCACGCATTTGCTCTGGCGCACGGCCTGACCCAATTGGTGCACGAGGTCACTAGGATACCAAGAAGGTCGGGCCAAGCACCTTCTCTGCTAGACCTTCTGCTGACGAGTGATCCGGACCGGTACAGTGTATCGGTGCGAGCCGCGTTAGGCAACTCTGACCACTGCCTGGTCTGTTCCACGGTGCCTATTATGGCGCCCCCACGACCCGTGCAGGGGAAGCGGCGTCTCTGGCACTACTCGTCAGCGGACTGGGATGGACTTCGTGACTATTTTGCGTCCATCCCGTGGGTTGAGCGCTGCTTTGAAGGTAAGAACCCATCGGATTGTGCTACTGCTGTCGCCGGTGAGATCGGTCTGGGTATGGAATACTATATCTCATACACCGATGTCACCGGTGACCGCGGGGTGCGCCCTTGGTTCGGGCGCGAGTGCGCGGAAGCTGTTGAACAAAAACAGTCTGCGTACCGCGCTTGGGTAAGGGCGCGCGCCACGCGCCATCCCAATCTGGGCCACTTCAAGGCAGCGTACAACAGAGCCACAAAGGTCTGTAGAAGGGCCTATGTCAGAGCGGATGCCCTGCGCATAGCGCGGCTTGGTCAAGAGCTAGTGATGCATCCCACGGGAAGCCGTGGCTACTGGCGACTGGCTAAAGCCGTGCAAGCCAACTTCTGTCAGCCTTCGCTGCCTCCGCTGCGTAACCCTGATGGATCCCTGGCCCATGAGTCGCAAGAGAAGGCAAATCTGCTGGCTAATCTCTTTGCGGCCAACTCCCGAATCGATGATTGTGGTACGCAGCCACCAACACTACCCGACAGTGACCACGCGATGCCTGATATCCATATCAGGCAACGCGATGTCCGTGCAGTGCTGCAATCACTCGATGTCCGGAAAGCCAGTGGTCCGGATGGTATTCCAGCGGTAGTTTTGAAAAAATGTGCAGCGGAGTTGTCTCCAATGCTTACGCGCCTGTACCGGCTATCCTACAGTTCGGGTACAGTGCCTTTGCCTTGGAAAGAGGCGAATGTTCAGCCGATTCCCAAGAAGGGGGATCGCTCGGAGCCAGCCAACTATCGACCCATAGCCGTCACCTCAGTGCTGTGCAAAGTGTTTGAGCACATAATTAACAAACAGCTCATGCGGCACCTAGAGGATCACTCCTTAATTAATGACCGGCAATATGGCTTCAGACCGAAACGGTCAACGGGTGATCTTCTAGCATACGTTACCCATCTTTGGGGTGAGGCTATGGACAAGCACGGCGAGTCACTGGCAATTAGTCTTGACATCGCCAAGGCTTTCGATAGAGTCTGGCACAAATCGCTTCTTTCTAAGCTACCTGCCTTTGGTCTGCCTTCTAGGCTGTGCAACTGGGTTGCTAGCTTCCTGTAGGGGCGCCGTATTCGCGTCCTTTGTGACGGACGAGCTTCAGAGTTTCTGCAGGTTAATGCTGGCGTGCCCCAGGGGTCCGTCTTATCACCCACTCTCTTTCTTCTGCATATCAACGACATGCTGTCTACCGGCAATGTTCATTGTTATGCAGACGATAGCACTTTACATGGGAGTTATCATGGACATCCAGCGGCCAAGCAGTCAGATATCGCAGAGAAAAGGCAGCTTCTTGTCACTGAGCTTGACGGGGTCCTGAATCACATTTCTCAATGGGGCTCTGAGAACCTGGTTGAGTTCAATGCCAAGAAGACGCAGGCATGTGCGTTTACAGCAAAAGTATCTTCTTTCCTTCCCCTCCCCACTCTTCAGAGCACGCCACTGCCGCTGCAGGACAATCTCAATATCCTAGGTATGGATGTTCGCTGCAACCTGAATAACAAAAACTACATCGAAAGCATCATCAAAACAGCCTCACGAAAACTCGGAGTCCTGAACAGAGTGAGACGATTTTTCACGCCGGAGCAGCGGTGTCTTCTATACAAGACACAAATTCGCTCCTGTGTGGAGTACTGCTCGCATCTCTGGGATGGTTCAGCAAAGTACTTACTAGATGCTCTCGACAGGTTGCAGCGACGTGCGATCCGCATCATTGGGAATCCCGAGATCACGAACACCCTAGAACCTTTACAGCTGCGTAGAGATGTTGCGTCCATGGCTGTATTTTACCGTCTGTACCATGGGGAGTGTTCTGATGAGCTCTTCCAATTAGTCCCACCCTCCCCTTTCCTACACAGGACAACGCGTGCAGGTCTTAGATGTCATCCGCACACGGTGCAAAACATCCGATCAAGAACCAAGCGGTTCGGAGACTCTTTCCTCTGTCGCACCATTAAGGCCTGGAATTCATTACCAGCTCACGTGTTTCCTTCTTCCTACAGTCCCGGGTCCTTTAAGCGGGGCGTGAAAAAGCATATGATAAGGCCGTCAAGCTGAGTGTCACCATTGTCACACGGTATGTGTAAGTAATGGTGACCCTCTTTTCTGGGATTTTGCCTTCAGCTTACCATCAGGCAAGGCGAAGTCCAATTGACGTGTCCTATATAAAAAAAAAAAAAAAAAAAAAAAAACTCTGGTGCCATGGAAAAATGGTAAGTGCCTTCTGTGGGATGCCACGTGTGTCAGCACGGTTGCGCCCAGTCACCTGAGCCGTACTGTCCGGTCTCCGGCAGCTGCTGCTGAGGACGCAGCGGATAAAAAACGAGAGAAATATGCGGTGTTGACAGAGCAATATATGTTCGCTCCCTTTGCGGTCGAGACAATGGGTAGTTGGGGTACCGACGCCAAGAATCTGGTGAGCGAATTAGGGCGCAGGTTGAGGGACAAAACCGGTGACTCCCGCTCCGGCTCGTACCTGGGGCAACGGTTGGCCATAGCTGTTCAACGGGGCAATGCCGCCAGTGTCATGGGTACCTTTGCACCAGGTACGATGAGGGGCGGGTTAATAGATTAGACTGTCACTCTGACTGTACAAAAATGTGGACAATATTTTAATTGTATTACCTTAATTATTAATTAATACCTGAATTATTTGTATAATAATAATAATCGTGATAGGTTCACATTTATATATAGTTCAATTACACAAATATATAATAACTAATACATATTTTATTATAAAATAAAATAACTTTTACATCTCTTAGTATCAAAGCTATCGGGATATGAACCATGTTGTTTGTGATGTGTTTGTGTCATGTGTTTCAGAATTACAACATAACATGGTAAATATCCCGACAGCTTTAATACTAATGTGAGTGACCATGAGTATCAGTATCAGAATAAACGGGATATTTACCATGTTTCATTATTTTGAGTTTCCGATATTTCGGCGCTGTTGCAAGCACCATGATCACGGAGGAACTAGAGTATTGGCGGTGAACAAAGAAAAAGTTTTTTCTTCTAGGAGTAATTATATCGATCTACCCTCTTTCGAGTTCTTTTACTACGCGTATCTGCACTACTATTGGTTTCACTCTCACTACAAACTCGAACCCGATCTCGATCACGTTCACGACATACGATGCTCACTGTATCCACTCGCGATTTTGTTTTAGCTTGTTCCCGGTTGTTTTTGCAAAGACGGACCACTGGATGCCAGACGTTCGGCAGTTGAAACCCATCCTCACGATTGAAATTTTTATCCTTTTTTATTTCAATTGCTTCCCTTACCAGTCTTGGTATATAGTGGCGTTCTGTCGAAAGCATCTGAGGACTATGTAGCTCGATCCAGTGGTTCGTACCGGACTCCAATAAATGTTGAACCACTGGATCGAGCTACATAACCCTCAGATGCTTTACAGTCAGACAGATGCAAATAAATGAATTCATTGATTAATTAATGCTTGGATACGTCGGCGACACGGTGTGCGCTATGATTTTTAATAGAAAATGTAGAAACGACATAAAACATACATAAAGGTCCTCCTATTTGCTGTTAGCTTGCAGCTGGTAGCTGATGGGATGACTTTTCTATGATTGTATTTGTTATTGCTAGGACAAGGTTTGATTGAAATATAAATTTGGAATCTCCACGAGGTACTATAATTGCACCGTAGCGAAGTCAGAGCGTGTAGCTAGTACAAAAAAAAAACCTAGAAAAGCGTCGTATCGACTTACATAAATTACTCCGCAGCCAAGATATTCATCAAAGAGGTTTTTTGTATTCCCCACAACGAAGGCTTCCGTTGAAATTAGTTTGAAACTATAACGAGATCACGTATAATATTAGAGAAATATAACGCGATCTGTGGCCAGCGCGCGAGCAAACAAGTCATTTGCGCGATCTAGGGAGCTACTTGGAGAAAAGAGGGCTTGTCGCCAAGGAGGGGGGCAAACGGTCCTCGAATATTTATTACAATAGTTATATCGTATAGAAATAAAAAGCATCAATCCTTTGGTCAATATACTCACGTTTGTATTCCTAAAGGAGTTTCGCTCACAGTTCTCCAGATATTTAGTCCTATGTAAGAAGAGTGGAAGGTATGCTGTTCATCAGACTTTTCCAATATGCACCATAACACTCAGTCATAGTTAGGTACCTATATCAAGTCGTCCGTCCTTCTGGTTGGAAGACGTTCCTTTAGTTCCAATTTGTGGTCATCACTTTAGGAATCCTTTATCATCCTCCTGCCCTTATCCCAAGATTATTTGGGGTCGGCGCAACATGTGTTCTTTTTCCATTCATCTCTAGTTGCAGTCATTTCAACATTCACTCCCTTCTTAACCATGTCATCTTTCACACAGTCCATCCACCGCATTTTGGGCCTCCCTCTCCCCTTGTAGCCATCCACTTCCATAACTAGTACCTTCCTTACGACATTACTTTCATCCCTACGCATTACATGCCCGAACCAGGACAAACGATTTCCTCGTAGCTTTTCTATGATCCTTTATATAATAATAATAATAATATCATTTATTTTCAGAATAAAATTCCATACAATGATTGTTACTATCACAACTTAATAAGCTATGTTAGTACCTCTTATCCACTAATTAATCAAGAAACTTAAAAATAAATTAAAAATAAATCAGTTCATGTATCTTCCTGAAGCATCAGGACCGCCATTATGTATACGGCACCAATGCTCCAGAAAGACACCATCAGCACTATCTGCTATCATTTTCTCTTCTAGCTATCTTTCCTCTGACAGACCGCGCTAACTCGTGCTTAGCGTCATCTTTCAAATATTTGATTACTTCATGCAAGTCACTTCAGCTTGCTTACTCTGCGGGTTATATTGGTTACTCAGATCATAGTTCGATGAACTTATAAAGGTTGTTGGCCCTTTATTAATGTTTAAGCTTATGCTTATGCTATGTGAATTAAAATTTCACAAAAAAATATTTGTAAATTAAATATAGTGCCGGTGTTCACAGGATGTACGCTTGGTTGTCACCTACGGTATATAAAATGTTTAAAAAAATATACTTCAAAATAATGGATCCATTACTAACGAACGATCTAAGTAACGAATTAGTAATGATTATTCAGTAAACGGCCTCGTAAATAAAGCGTGTTTCGTAGCCCGTAGCACTGTGTAACCGACGCACGTAGCACGCTCTACGCCGTAGGCCCGAGTGCATACCTGCTACATTTTATTCATACGAGTCACTACCGAACAACGCAATACTTGTGAAATACTGCTGAAAAATTGGAGCTTAAAAAGGTTCAGATACCGTTCATTCCCAAATTTAAATAAAAATCTAAATAATTTAATGAAATGCCTTGAAAAGTAGGCTATTTCACTTAAAGTCATCATCAAATCATCATCCGAGCCCGTCAGTGTTTCTACTCCACTATTATTAATTCATTTTGACTTTTATGGATCTGAACCGCCAATCCCAAAAGGAAATCCTACACCATCATTTCACCTGTAAATTAGCTCATACATAATATCTTTGGGCCAAACTCGTTTCAGCTACATCTGGTGACTCAAGCGCAAGATTTTCTGGCGTATTTTTATTTTTCTATCACAATCCCTTCAAGCAGACACGAGGGGCAAACGGTGTACTTGCGTGTGACAACACAATGTTAAATTTACCCCGTTTGGAATAGGATGGGTGGGAGGAAAAACAATGTAGTAGCGAGCCGACACATTACGTACACATTAAATATACAGCGAGTCTATCACAAGATGTTCATTCACGTTTTAAATTAATGAATAAATTATGAAGACTTAGTGACGCACTATAAGTAGTGGCACTTTGCGAATAGAATATTATAATCTTTAAAGAAAACCAATATTACCACCAATAACATTACCAATATTACCAAACTTTAACCCTTTTTTTATACAACTTAGGTGGCAGACAAGCACACGGCCCACCTGAGAGAAAGTGGTTAGGACCCTGTAAGAACAGATAGTTTCAGTGCCGTCAGTGCAGAAGAAACAATCAGGACAAGCCTTTAGTCAGACAGTACAAGAGCTCTCCAGTGAGCTCTGGCTACCCTACTCACCGCCGGGAATACAACACGAGGTTATTATAGCCGAGGTATTCTATAGAATGGAGGTGTCCTACCTCATGGTAAAATAATGACAGAGGCAGTGTTATTTGTTACTAGTGTTTTCTTAGTTCTATGTTTAAGGTGGCACCCTCATTCTCGTCAATCGAGACATTAGTTCCGAGTACTGAAAATTCCGCAAGACGAATCTAATAATATTTTAGTCCCCCTAAAATTTCAACATGAGACCTCCAACACAGTTTTTCAGATAGTTAAAAGCCGCCATTGTTTCTCTCTATTTTATAACTCTTCTTTTTCACGATGCTTGTGATGTCACATACACACAAGTGAACAGTCTGATATCTTAAACTTCTTATAAAACATTGAAATGTAATGTAATGTCTTTATTCATCGAGGTCACAAAGTAATGCCAATAAACTTTAGAGCTTGTGGGTTTACAGCCAGTTTCAGCCAATGAACCAAACCTCTGACAAAAGTATCTGGTAATAAAACGTCACATCCACTTTTATTGTGCTTGTCACCGTTAATTTAATTAAAAAGCTTGTGTAGAATGTACTGTACGGATTTCGATGAAGTTTTTTTTTATTATAAAGACTGTGTCAGACTTCAAAAGTGTCGTAAGTTTGATTCCAATTGGTTGAGTATACCGCAGATATGGTAAAAAATAACGATAACTGGTTACTTTTAATCGCTGTAACCGATATTCACGTGAATAGCAGATCCCTTTTCAAACATAGAAGAAGCCCACATTACGCCTTATAAAATCAGCTACCTACAATAAAAATCAAAATCGACTATGTCACTTTTAAGATTACCCATTATAAACAGATACAAAGTTTAATAAAAAAGAATTCTTGTTAAGCTATTATTTTAACGTTACAACCAAACACTCCTCTCAATTTTATTTACTGGTATAGATTAGAAACACTATTCTATACACTACGTGGTCACGATAAAAGTGCGTGGACCCAATTTTAAAGGCAGCTACATGCGCCAGTGTTTTATGAGCCAGTTGTACCAAATTGATATAGTGGACTGGAGCAAGCTGCTAGTGGTTAAACGAGTACATTCATCTTAATGTACGCGTCATGCTGAATTATGTGTAGACGCTGTGGGAGTATATCTTTTTTGAAATACGATTCGTGAGTAAGTAGACTTTCTTTTTAAAATATGTTTGTTGTAGATTATAAGGTTAGAAATTATACAAAATACTATTGGTATTTTTAATATTCTGTGTGTTACGAAGGTAGCAAACAATCACACTCCCACAGGAAAGGTAATTTTTTTGAGCTAAAGTGAGCTCAAAATGTCGTAAACTATTCTACAGCAATCAAATTGTAATATTATTCATTTGTTCTGATAGTTCATACGAGTATCGCTAGAAGGCTCACACCGTAACCGTAAGACGGTAGATTTGTATGATTTCAGGCGCGGTTCGGTGGCTCAGTGTTTAGAGCATTACGCATGTAAGGGTAAGATCGCGGGTTCGAATATCGCCTGAACTGATTCAATTCCTATCTTGATCGATTTGAAGAGTTAGCATACAAAACGCTTCAAAATTTCATTCAATACTCGCGGCGTATTCTATTAGGAATTTCATACTGCGATAAAACTTTTATGGAACGCACATGCGGGTATTCGGTACCCCACGTCTACTGTTGCATGAGTACAAACTCCATGCTGGAGCCACACACGCAGCCGTCCATCCATTTAGGGTCATTGCGTCATCATCCATTGCGGGTAACCACAATGCGACTGTAAGTGCACTGCCTGAGTGGAACTTCAATCCATTGTAACCGGTTGATTAATTACACGTATACTATAGCTATCTTAACAATTAGTTTTTAAACTTCAAGCTAGTCCAAATAGCAGACGAGGCAGTACAAGCAAAGCTTCTCACGTCGTTAGGTATGCGAGACACGCTCTCGTAAGTCATAAGCCGATGTTTTCACGCCTCACGCATCCGCCCCGTTTCATTGATACATTGCTTTTGGATGGTAATTTGATTTGAAGGCCTTTTTATAGTTTACAAGCGTTTTACGTGAGGTTGTGTGGCCTGAGGAAGGGTGCTGATGTGGGTTATTTGAGGGTTTTATGTGGGTATGCAGTGCTAAAGATTTTTTAAAATTTAACTTGTTTGTTTACTAAGAAACCAGAGGTGATGAAAAACTAGCAGATCGTAATAATTGTAATTGAGATTGGAACCTGCATTTTTGCTAGTACGCTTATTGTTTTTGATTAATGTGTCGATGTTTCCAAAAGTAACTACTGTTTGACCCCCTAACTTTGAGAAGAAAGCGCCAGATCTTCGTACTTTATTTAGCTCGTGTACTGACCAAGAAGTGACGCGGGCTGAACCCTTAAAGATGAAGTACCTTGTGCATTATAAAAAAATACGTAATATGATATTTAATGAATCGATGTCTGAGTTAAGAGTACAGTTTAAATAATTATGCATGTATGTTATCAAAGGGTAAGCTGTATTAGTTATGAGTTATTAAGTATCAAGACCAACAGATAGATTTCACTGGTTAGAAGGCGAATCTAATACGACGAGCTGTTAAAATTACTTACTAAAACCAATAAAACTCTTTACCCTATATAACAATCAAACCCTATATCTTATTTCACTCGTACTATTACTGCAGCACTAAGGCAGTAAGCCAGTCAAAATATATTATCACTTTACGACAAACTACAACATATTTTACATTATTCCAACACATAGCCAATAAAGCCACTTCACTGTTGCGATATTTTAGTGCTTAAAGTGTGTTAGTGCCTCAGTTGGTCACGGCACTTGGTTTGTTTCTGCACTCAACTCGTTCGACCGCTGTATCGCGCTATCGAGTCCGCTCCGAGAGAGCGCCCGCGGCACCTCGGGACACTACCAATATAATAATATACCCTATCGATTCACATTATTTGTTTCGCGTTTAGTTCCGTAAAGTTTCTGCTGTTTTCTGTAGAATTATAAAGTGTACTAAGTTGTTGATATAAACATATGTGTAGATACATATAATCTCGCCTTTATCCCTTGAGGGTTAGGCAGAGGTGAATTAACACCGACATTTCACCAATAATTGTATTCGGCCACGTAATAGGGGGCGAGCCTATTGCCGTATTCCGGGCACTATTGTTGACTCAAGCCATGCATCTGAGGCTGAGTCTGGGCTGTATATATCTTTCTGATGTTAAAGAGCCTTATCCCTTAGTCGCCTTGTACGACACCGCATGGGAAGAGATGGGGTGACCCTAATGCTACTCTGCCGGAAACCACGCGGCAAAAAATGTGTACTTACTGTGCAGAATATACTTATACTATATTTTCTTTGCCGCACCACCAAGACCTGGAATTCATTCCCAGTCCCGGGTCCTTTAAGCGGGGCGTGGAAAGTATCTGATGAAGCAACCAAGCTGAGTGCCACCATTGTAACATTAATAAGTGTCTGTAATGGTGACCCTCTTTCCTGAGACTTTGCCTTTAGCTTACCATCAGGCGAGGCGAAGTCAAGTTGGCGTGTCCTAGATAAAAAAAATGTGTTTAAAATTTACATTCTAGTAAAAGTGCTAGTATTGGAGTTATTTGTGTTTCTTGTGTATTTGGTAATTTTTGTACCATGATGACTTGTTAATACGGCCGTATAGACTGAACTTTTGATATGTTTTTTGGTATTGTAAACGTTCCGTAGCTATAGATAAAGTAATTCTATAGAACTCAAAAGAGTTCAGTAGGCTGCGTGAAAGAATAATATGATTTTTATAAGAAATATCCGAGAGCATATTAAATTATTGTGGCTGGTTAGATTGATCTTGGAAAGAATTTGTTATCAAGTAAATAATTTCTACTTTAACTAAGTAAATCGATTAAAAACATAAACTCACGTCTATATCCCCGAAGGGGTAGGCAGAGGTGCTAGCACCCACATTTCGCCATTTTATGTTCAGGTCCCAATGTTATAGGTGGCGAGCCTATTGCCATTAACCGAGCACTTATAAATACCTGCGATAAATACACACAAAGCCTCGAAAAACCTCGAAAAGTCATTTGTTGTGTGCCATGATAAAATCTGGGATGGAACCCGAGACCTTGTCTCAGCAGTCCATTACCCATACTACTAGGCTACCGCGGTTGGGAAAAACATAGACAACTTCCAAATAACTGTAGTTAGATTTGTCAATTACACATAAGTATCCCATTAATAACCAATCGATTATCACATGCCTTCCAATATGTTAAACCTCACCTCCTACGTGATATCGTGAACAAGGCCGATCAATTAACAAAACGGAACAATAGACCTCGAGCGTGAACCCATTTGTCTGTTTGCTCGCATTCTAATCGCGCGACAAAGACACCACAATCCCATTACGTACTCACACGGAGAAATAACACATTCTAATGAGAATGTATCACTTTAGAAGCGGTGTTTAATTCGTTATGAGAAATGTGGTACATGTTCTTTGAATTGTTTCCCAATTATATATGAATTTGTGACCTGTGTGACGTGTGATTTGAAAGCTGTTTCAAAGGTTGTGGGGTTGATTCCGGCTAGGTGAATATGTATTTTTTATACCACTAAGGTGACAGACAAGCTCACAGCTCACCTGATGGGAAGTGATTACCGTGGCCTATGGATGTGAACAACACCTGGGGCGTTACACTCGCGCTGCCGATTCGCGTTGCCGACTGCTAAAGAATCCCATATTGTAGGCGTTTGGGAAAACCGCAGCAGGAAGTTCATTCCACAGCTTATTGTTTTATTTGTATGGTCATGGATGTTTCAGTTTTATTAATATCATAAACTAACTGCTACCCGCCCGCATTGGATTGTGTTGCCGTTGTACAGTCCAAGGGTGGATTTAGATTTTTTTTATATATAGGACACGCTAATTTGACTTCACTTCACTCGATGGTAAGCTAAAGGCTGTCTCAGGAAAGAGGGTCACAATTACAGATACGTAGCATGTTACAATGACACTCAGCTTGACGGCCTCAACAGATGCTTTTTCAAGCCCCACCCAAAGGACCCGGGACTATAGGAAGAAGGAAACACGTGAGCTGGTAATGAATTTTAGGTCTTAATAGTGCAACAAAGGAAAGAGTCTCCGTACCGCTTGGTTCTGGTTCGGATACTCTAAGCCGTGTGTGGGTGACGTCTAAGCCCTGCATGTGTTGTCCTGTGTAGGAAAGGAGAGTGGGACTAATTGGAAGAGCTCATCAGAACACTCACCATTGTAGAGACGGTAAAATAAAACTGTGTTGTTAGATATCATCTCTACGCATCTGCAAAGGCTCGAGGGCGTTCGTGATCTCAGGATTCTCACTAATGCGGACCGCACGTCGGTGCAACCTGTCGAGAGCATCTAGTAGGTACTTTGCGGAGTCATCCCAGAGATTCGAGCGAAGAATACAAACTATAATCTATGCTTGTACCAAATTTCAGCCGTGTGATAGTATATTATTTGTAAGATACCCTTCGATTGACCTATTCGACTCAATGCAAAGACAAGCGTTGAGGCTGTCTGACAATCCCATACTCGCAGGTGATGTGAAACCTCTCCGCTTTAGGACGCAACATTCTATCATCGCACCACTCGCTGTAGACAGGGGATTAATCCCCACACATTGCTACCTGAGACGGTACGCACTGTGCGGTATGAGCGAAACTTCATCCCACGCTCGAGTGAGATGTGGAATGAACTCCCTGCTACGGTCTTCCCATGCGCCTACAATATGGGGTTCTTCAAAAAGGGCATTAGGAGGTTTCTTCAGGGTCGGCAGCGCGAGTGTGACGCCCCTGGTGTTGCACAAGTCCATAGGCCACGGTAACCACTTCCCATCGGGTGGGCCGTGTGATTGTCTGCCACCTAAGTGGTATAAAAAAAAGATATGTACATACATACATACATAAACTCACGCCTATATCCCCGAAGGGGTAGGCAGAGGTGCTAGCACCCACATTTCGCCAGTTTGCAAAGATATGTACTAGAATTTAAGAGTTTAAGTGATTAATAAAGTAGATTTTTTAAGTTACTTTTATCGTTAACTGTACTTGTACGGTTCGTGACCTAAGTAATACAGAATGCCAATAGATGAACAGAGAAACTCTCAAATAGTTTTACACAGTTTATTAGACCAAACTTTCCGTAAATCAATGATAGATGGTATAGCCAGTACGGGAGTGCGCGATTTGCTGCCCGTAAAGGCTCTGATTTTACAGCGCTTTGAACGCGAGCGTACCCTGTATTGTTGGATCAGCAAAATGTTGTCGATCGTACCTATTGTACGGAACTGTACATAAATTATTTCTTCGTGAATTTTGTGCTGTGCCAAAAATATTCAGTTCCACGCTGATGATTTTGTGGATAGCGGCTTGATTTGTACGGCACTAGGTTGTGTTTTAAGGCTATTTATTCAAAAAGTGGTAGGAACAACTCAAACGAATATACACCCTGAAACATTAAGATTGGAGATTCTGTAGACGAAATTTCAAACGACTCTCGAAGGTGCTATTTTCTTGTTTCTTCATGAAAAAAGAAAGAAAACATGCAGTATTTCTAACGTTAAATGAAGGATTAATTATTAATTGCCGCGTGGTTTCCGCAGACTAGAATTAGGGCCACCCCATCACTTCCCATGCGGTGTCGTTCAAGACGACTGAGGGATAGGGCTGTTTAACATCAGACAGATAAATACAGCCCAGACTCAGCCTTAGATGCATTGCTCGAGTCAACAATAGTGCCCGGAATACGGCAATAGGTACACCCTCTATTACGTGGGACCGAATACAATTATTGGTGAAATGTGGGTGTTAATTCACCTCTGCCTAACCCTCCAGGGATAAAGGCGTGATTATATGTATGTATGTATGTATTAATTATTATTAGGTATATGTGCCCAAGTCAATCCCACCATATTACGTCAGCCAGTACGCCTGCTGATTAACATATGAGGTTCTGATGCAAGCGTTCCTCATCATGTTGAGGGTTACACGACAGTCGGATGCGTGGGCGGCCGGCGCCTCCTTCTGCGAGCAAGTAATGCTTGTGAAGGAGGAGGCGGGGCGGGAGCGGCAGCGGGAGCGACGAAGGATCGCAAGACAAGCTGCCCGCGTACGAAGGCTACTCGGGCGTCGGAGGTCGATGAACGACCTCCGCCCCCCATGAGCGCCGGCCTGGGGGTGACAGGTGGAGCCGCGTGGGGATTTTGCGCACGTAAAAAAAAAAAAAAAAGGGTTACACGACAGTTGACCCATAGAAGGAGTAAGAGAGTGCACCCTGTGTCTCAAAAGGCAAAACGATTAACTATCATTTGTATGACCCACTCATTTTACAATGACTGAAAACCGCGGTAGCCTAGTGGTACAGGTAATTAACTGCTGAGACGAGGTCTCGGGTTCGATCCCAGGTTTTACCATACCACACACCAATGACTTTTCGATGCTTTTCGAAGTTATGTGTGTATTTATCGCAGGTTTATAAGTGCCCGGTTAATGGCAATAGGCTCGCCACCTACATCACATTGGGAACTAAACATACTGACGAAATGTGGGTGCTAACACCCCTTCGGGGATATAGGCGTGAGTTTATGTTATGTTATGTTTATGTAAATTCAATCTCCTAAAAATGCTTTTAAAATATCTGTGGAAATAAGGGAAAAAGGAATAACACAAATATTTATTTATAAAAGAGATAAATGTGCAAATACGAGGGGATCGACTTCAGGCGTCTAACTGCTGAAGATCACCACAGAGTCAGTGACTGCTAGAACCGCACGGTACTTTATTTACAAAAGCTCATGACAGTTGAACACACTTTTCACTATAATAATAATCACAACAATATGTAGAATTTTTACAATTTTAAATCTAAATAACACTAAAATACGACAATTATTAAATTTGTTCATAAGATTAAAATCTATCACGCAAAGAAATAAGCAGTTCGGAAGATACTTTATCCAATAGTAAAGGCACAAAAAAGAGTCCATTTGACGGTAAGCAGCTAAGGCCTTTAGTACGTTGGTTGGATCAAAAAACAAAATTTACAAAATGAGAATGTTGTTACACCTCTGTTTCACCTCTGTTTCTGTCTTTATATGTTTACGTCTCATACCACTTAGGTGGCAGACAAGCACACGGCTCACCTTTTGCTCGTCAAGCAATCTGTTTTCATTGTATTATCTGCCATATCTATATATTCGCCGTTCTCCACACTGACGTCACGCCCTAAGCGTAGTAACGTCCGATGAATGCTCATAACACGATCACTTACGAACTTTACTGAAGCACACGCTCACATAAATATGGCGATGAATAAAATAGACGTTTGAGACTCGGTATAACTTTGTGTGAGTTAGATAAGCTTATATTTTTTTACCAGGTACAACTATTGAATAGAAATAGTTCAAAGGTGCATCATGGCTTAGTGGTTGTCTCGGTTGGTGGTAGCCTCATATAGTCTTTGTGGCTTCCGCGTGTTTGTCACACAGCATGCTGGTGGGGTGCGAGTACAATTTAGGCCAAAAAAACTAGCAACGTGTTACGCATAACTAAAATTAAGTACACATAAAAGTATTGGTAGAGTATATAGTCTACACTGTATGATTGGTTTTTGAAATAATAGATATTTTTAATGATAATCCTAACTTGAAAAATCTAATTCCTATGCGTTCGCAAACTAGAACTTCGGATATTAAAATTGGGTATAAAATATAAAAAAAATTATATTTTTATATTTTCAAAAACCTCAAACTTATATTACATTATATCTACATCTAACAACACAATTTAATTTTCTTTTCCTTTCAATAAAACACAAATTACTACGTACCACCAACTGTTCAGCCCCACAATCAGTGTCACAATGAACAAAATTAAGTACTTTTGTTACATTCTATAAGTACTTAAAGTTCCTTCTAACACCACTTAGGTACTTTTAAGTAAATAAGTAAGTGGTACTTATCCGGAAACTTCACTAACAGACTCGTCTCCCCTCACGGCACCTTCATTCAATATTAAAATACAGTAGATATTTAGCAGCTAATGCAGTCGACAGTCGGCGTAACCAGCTAAGTGCGTATCCGGATTCATCGCGAGTGCATTCGAGGCCGCGGCCACGCACCACGCGGTGGGTAGGGTTGTCACTTGTAGGTACAGTACCTACGCTCTACTGTAGTGCTAGCTTGATTTCATAAAAACTTTAATTGCAAATAGTTGAACAATTTTTCATACACTTTTTCAGTTATTAGCGTACGAGCATTAACTCCCAAGTTCAACTTTCAGATTGTGAAGTATTGCTCTGTATATTCGATTAAAGGGATATAAAATCGTGGCCAGATATAGAAAACAAGAATGTGTTTTAAATATGTATTTTATACGATATAGGTGGCAGACAAGCACATGTCCCACCTGATGGAAATTGGTTACCAGTGGTAACAACAGGGCGTCACACACGTGCTGCCAACAGTGTAAAAACAAAGTTTTTGTGCCCTCAGGGCTGAAGACAAAACAGAACAAGCCTTTGGTCTTCCCACTGATAATACAAAAACTCTTCAGTGAGCGCTGGCTACTCCACCCAACGCTGGGAACACAACACGAGGTTATTATGGCCGCGGTGATATATTATATATTATGATGATCGTAATGACTCACTGTTCTAATAGGTCAATATTACGTTTATTATAAAAGTATACAGTAGAGGTAATATTAATAAACATGCGCTTTTTTAACCTAAACTTAACACACATTTTTGTGAGTTATAACATATTAAGAGCACTTCCATTGGTGCGGTGTACAATCCGTCTACATATACACACGATCCTTGTGCCAACCCTACGAATCGCGCCAGTCGCGCATCCGGCGCAGACGGGGCGGCAATTGAGAGCGTTTTTATTTACTACCCGCATCCACGCGCTGCGCCGCGCCGGGCCAAAGTGCTCACAGTGCCAATATAAAATGATCTTATATTTTGTGTGAAATTTAGGAGCAAGTGGCAGCGTGTGTCGGAGTGGATCAATTTAGTGACTCATGCGGCATCAGCACCAAGGTTTGAGCAACTTTGAAGAAGTAATCTCTTGAGCTACACAAGCCACACCGAATTGATCGAGAATGGAAAAAACTAGAAAGATATTACAATAACATTTATTTTCATTGCTTTTCGAAGTATTCTTCGTGACAAACGATGCACCTTTGCATTCGTTCAAACCAATTATTGTAACAGTAATTCCAGTCTGAAATGGACATAGTCAAAACGGCTGATTTGTAAGCTTCGACTGCCTCTTCTGGACCTTGAAACCGTTGACCAAGTAACAAATCTTTAGTTCTTGGGAATTTAAAGTAATCATTGGGGCTCAGGTCAGGGCTGTATGGAGGATGATCCATCAACTCCACGTTTACTTGATTTAAAAATACGATCGTTTGCCGAGCGGTGTGGGAGCTCGCATTATCGTGGTGAAGGATTATGCGACGATTCTGATTACTTTTATGAAGTTCTCTTATGACTTTCGGCAAACTAACTGTTGTGTACCAATTAGCTGTAACCGTTCTTCGTTCCTATAAAGGAATCGTTGCCACATGTCCGGTTTTCAACACAAACGAAGTCACCCTTTTATTCGACACGCTACGAGAGCGCACAACTTTTGTTGGCTTGACCTCACCTTGGTAGTCCCCAACAGCCGATTGGTATTTTCTTTCGGGCTCATATGAATATATCCACGATTCATCTCCCGAGACGATATAATAAACTTCATTTCAGCTCCCTCTATCGAACCGTTGCAGAGCAGCGCGAAACCAATTAACACGAGCCGACTTTTGTTCTTCTGTCAAACGATGGGGTACCCAGCGGGAAACTAACTTTCTAACACCCAGTTCATCGTGCAATATTGTTTGAATGGCTGTCATATCTGCTCGTATGTCACATGCCTATCTTCTTGTATTAATTGGCGTACAGCATCAACGTTTTCTTGTGTTACCGCTGTTTTTGGCCGACCAGTAGAAGGTACTGTGGTAGGCGAAGAACTTCCACGACGAAACTCAGAATACCAGCGATATATAGTCGTTTTACAAGGTGCTTCAAATTTATAAATGGAAACAGGCTCGGTGAGACATTGTTCTTGGGATAAACCTCTGTGAAAATTGTGAAAAATTATCGCACGGAAATGTTCAAAGTTCAAAGTTCAAAGTCTTTATTGTGTTCATGTGTGTACAGATCTTACAATATATATAA
Organism: Eilema griseolum; assembly: GCA_963662185.1. NCBI lineage: Eukaryota > Metazoa > Arthropoda > Insecta > Lepidoptera > Erebidae > Eilema > Eilema griseolum. The sequence goes on from OY759247.1 coordinate 672,325, forward strand.
TATTATTGTATCAAGATGAAGCCCTGTTGGGGCACAGCAAAGTTATATAATATTATTATTAAGTAAGTTATGCATATTAATACTTATAAACTAAATCACAGTAATATTTGTCATTATTATTCTTAAACTTAGGTGGGATACATTAAATATTTTCGTTCCCGCGTAAGCTTCATTTTCACACTGACTTGTCAATTTGAAATAGCTACCACTCTTTTGATTTTTTTTTTTTTTTAATTTCAAAAATTGAATTGAGTTTGAAAGAGCACAAAATTTCAATTACCAAAAAGATTTTAAGTCTAATTTATTCAAAAGTATTCCATTCCCGATCTTTTCGGTGTAGCCCTCGTACATCTACGGCTGTAGAGCACGCAAAAACAACTGGACAAATACGCTGTCATGGCTCAAATACCATATTCATACTAATATTGCAAATGTATTAAAAAACTCTGCCTGTTTGTCTGCTACGCCTTTCACGGCTAAGCCACTGAACTAATTTGATAAAAATGTATGTTCAATATTTAGTCAAACATACATACATATTTATTGTATACAAATAAAAATGAAATTCAAAGTATGTTGCAGCTATTATAACTAGTCAAACGGCAAATAATGTAAGACAGAAAATTTTGACAGTAAATCATAATTGTCTTCCAGACTTCAAAAGACAACTTCAAAGGTATGGTTTGTAAATTTCCGTTTATAATAAAATTATACATATTGAGACCACACTTGTACTCTTCCACAGTATTTATTTTTGAACCTGACGGATTACCCCTTACAGCGTCCTTAAAAGTTAACAATGATAGTTTTGTTTTTTCACGATGTGTAACAATAAATTGTGCACCAAGTGCACTCAATCAACAGTACAAATAGCTAAAACATTATGATAGGTACTTCAACTAGTTTCAAAAACAGTCAACAAAATATCATCTCTGATAATTTTGATTTGACAGACTCGCTGATACGGACGAGCCGAGTCCGCCGGTCACAATAATCCGAGGCTCCATCTGTCGTCACACTTGTGTGTACACGGCAAACGGGATTCGCGCCAGAATCGCATGAAGTTATCTGTGTAAACAGTCGCCACTAGTGCTGGACCGGCCCTTGTTTCATATCCTACAAAACAGTTTATATCGATTTCTGTTACAACCTATGGGTTTGTAGTTAGCTTGTTTTGATATTTGTTGGATGAAAGTTAAATGTCAGCTACTATGTATGGGCAGTGTATCGTTTATAATTATACAACGGTTCAGACCGTTTCGCAATTAAATCATGGAACTTACTATTACTGCCGACGTTTCGGATGTGTTGCAGCACCCGTGGTCACGACTTGACTTAATAGTAAGTTCCTATTATTTAGTCGTCTAGTGACATCATCCATGCATGTCATCGCTGTTCTTGTACTAATATTTACACTTCGAAGCTCAAAACTATTTAAAGTAAACGAACTTTGTACATTCATTCTTAGAAGTATAATTCCTAGACGCAAATAAGACTTTGAATACTGGCCCAACCCTAAAACACGAACTTTTAACAAAGAAAAGTATAAAATATCATCATTCTCTGAGCCTTTTTTCTACTTAGATGGGTTGGCTTTCCAGTCTAAAAGTGATGCGGCTGAGCTTAGATATTTTCCATGAAGCAACTGCCTTCAGACCTTCACCACTAATAAATATCAAGTTCTGTAGTAAGACCATTCAGACTTTTTAGTATTCCAACTATCCGTTACAACTGCCATAGATATTCATTTGGCAACCAGGAAGACTTAACGTGTTCTCCGAGGCATGGAAGCACCCAAATTCATGCATACAAATATTTGCACTGGGTGGGAAACAACTCTGCGTCCCCTACATAGCAGATGAATGCACTACTGCCACGTCACAAAGTTCGACTCCTATATATTATGAATAAAATAGCTATATCTATAGGCATGTTATTACTGCTTGGTACTCTATAAATTTATCACGGAGATGAGATCTCACTATTTCATTTCCTGCGGTCCTTCTGGGTCGAGTTCCATTCCATATCGTGTTCAGAGGAAGATACATTCCTTTTTACGAGATATTGTATGATATTAATACTTATAATTTTATGACAGTGATAGAATATTGACAAACAAAAACGTTCAATAAACGTTTTCGTTCACCTATACATTTCATTTGTTCCTTCAATTATTTAAATTGAATCTAATGGAAAGGGTTTATCGGGTACAATGGACATGTGCAACACAAGGAGCATCATACTCATGTTGCCGATTCTATAGGAACTTTCTAATGCTCTTCTGGAATTCTTGTTCTTTCTTATACCTTAATTCATTATATTACTTACACAGTGATTAGGATACTGAAACCAAAAAAACAAGGTATGAAGTGTCGCCAGCTTCACCATTCGTTGTAGAAATAATGGAAAGTAGGCGCAAACAAATTGCTCTCCGCATACCTCTCGACGATCGCTAACCAATCAAATCGACACCACGGGTGCTGTTCCATGATTTAATCGCGAAAATACCCAAATCGTTATATAATGATTGAAAAATAATGTAAATGTAAATAATACAATAAATTAAACCATCCATCAATAACTGGAGGAGAGTTCGATGTAGTTACTGTTCCTATAAACTTACAACTAACAAAAGCGCGTTCGTCATACTTTAGCAGTAGTCGCCATTGGTCCGCATCAATGTTGGAGCATTATTCGGCTTGACAATAAAATTCAATTGAGGCCGTAACGTGAGTCGACAGCGGATTTCAATTGGTTAACATGGAAGATATTAGACTGGCGTATAACTAAACCAACACAAAAGTGTCGGCTAATATGAACTCACGTAGTTACGGTTGGTCAAGAGCCAAGCTTAATAAGGGCCCAGTTCTGAATCAAACACATTGCAGAGCCGCGGTTACGGACTGACACCAACTTTGCTGGCCGAGCTCGTAAAGTTCCTCCATATTGTACTGTCGAGTACAGAACGGTTGGGGCATAAACTATGACGAGATAAGCAAAATAAAATGTTCATAAATTGAGCATCATAAACATTTTGCGAGTATTGTACTGTTGCATATATTTATCCTTTTAACTCTAAATTCCCTAGAATGGTCGCATGTTTTGTGAATTGCAAATAGGTTTCTTCTGCTTATATATGAATTGGGGAATGACTTGCCTTGGTTTTCACAAATAAAGTAGGGTCAATATCTGTAAAAAAGGTATAAAAAGAGGTCATAAGGTGTTAATCTGATCATTTTAGCTGTTTTGCGAAGTTAGTTCAAAAGTATTGTAAGTTAAAAAGTGATAAAATAAAATACAATTATTATTTATTTTTTTGTCTAAGTCTGGAAACATTTCAGGTAAATAAAATATTCCCCTTTCGCTCCTATAATATACCGTTAAATGAAGTAAGTTTTAACATACATTTTTGACCTTCTATACTTTATGTTATTTAAAGACAAAATAAAGTATACATTACATATGTTCATCATGAGTAATATAATCATCATCTTTTCACTAAAATCTGCAAGAACTTGTGTCCGCGACAGTACGGTCAGCTGTACGCCATAGTTCGCGCAGTACGCGTAAGCTAATATTTACGTGTTCCGAGTTACCAGTTACGAGATACCCATGGATGTGATTCACTGTTTACCGAAGCACTGAAACTGCTGACGAACGGTTAGCAGAAATGGTTTCTCTATAGAATTGCTGTCCTCTTACAAGTACAGTAGGTAATATAGCATTGTGTATGATTAGAGATCTTACCTCTCTGAATCTTCTATTTCTCCTCACTCTTACCTCCAGCAGTTAAGAACACGACTACGGTGAGTACAATATTGTCGATCAGATTTTAGTACAATTTTTCCCGGTTTTAAGTAGATAGATATGACGTTAGAAGTCTTTACAAAACTTTATAAAGAAAAATTGAAATATTACGTGATCTATTTTTTTTATTGCATTTACGAATAGGAGTCCAGAGCAAGAGTGGAAAGAGTGGTCAAGAGCCGTCACGGAAAATGTCAAAATTCTGTAAACACGCTGTTAGACTTGAAAAAATAGACCCCGGACACCGAGGTGAAAGCAAATTCTTACTTTTTTATTCGTAAAAGTCCAGACCAAGACTGATTTATGTCCATCCTTCGCATCTCATCATACTCTTGCTTGTGGAATGCATTACCTTTAAATCAGACGGCAAAAACCCTTACGATCTTTAAAGGAATGGTAAAGAACCGCTACTTATCATCGTGTACTCTGTGATAGCTCGCAATTATATGCTGACATTGCTACTCATTATTTTCTCTTCATGTTGGTATGTATTGTTCATTTTATATTTTTTATATCTACTACTTTATTTTATATATCTATCTATGTGTTATGGTTGTATGGTTATAGTACTTTACGTAAAGCTGTATATTTTATTTTCCTTTACAGGTGCTTTTCTCTTTTGGTTTTAGTACACCTTTTATCTAGTTATATATAATAACTACACGATATATCTTTTGATGATTAGACCACGGTAGTCTAGTGGTATGGATAATGGACTGATGAGACGAGGTCTCGGGTTCGATCCCAGGTTCTACCATGGCACACACCAATGATTTTTCGATGCTTTACGAAGTTATGTGTGTATTTATCGCAGGTTTATAAGTGCCCGATTAATGGCAATAGGTTCGCCACCTATTTACATTGGGACTTAAACATAAACTGGGGAAATGTGGGTGCTAACACCTCTGCCTACCCTTTCGGGGATATAGGCATGAGATTATGTTAAGTTCTATCTCTTTTGACTTGTTACATTACTGTCTATCCCAAGGTTGTCTGAAAGAAATCATACATTAAGCTGTATATAAATACTACCTACTTGTTTCTGCTGTAAATGTATTGGTGTACAATAAAATATTATCTATCTACCTAAAAAAGTAAACAAAACCCAATATGGTCTTTGAACGCTAATGATACAAGCAGGCTATACTTGCAATAAATTAAGTTTGCAACAATATTGAAGTCTCATAGGCCCCATACGCGCCGCCTGTGCCTCCAATATTGTCTATGTCACTCTTTGTATCAGCCGTTCTCTTTAATAACATTCCGATATGCACGAGTTTATTTCGTCGAACGTCTGTAGGACATTCAGAATTATAATATGAGTTTTAATCTTGAGTATGAGAATCGGAATGTTTTTTCTGTGGAGTATTAAGACGTAAGAAGATATTCTCCCTAGGTAACTTCGTCAATATTATTTATAAACTTAAGAAACAAACTTAAGCTTATCTACATATTTATAAATTCCCATTAAAACCGTTTACGAGATAACAACCAATCTATTTTGTATACTCATTTTAGAAAAAGTTGGTATAGAATTTTTATTCCAAAGTCAAAGTTTAAAATAATGTATTCTGCATAGACCACTAAATCGGTACTTGCCAATAGAAAAAGATATTTGCAAGACTAGTTTAGCAAATGGAACACCGGTTCGAAACGCGGTCCCGACCTGAGCAGGTTGCGGCAAGAAACTCACTGGGCATCTTTTTTGGTCTTTTTACAAACAAATACTTAGTCTAAATAAAAAAAAAAACTTGAGTACCATATTTGAGCGAACAGCTCATTTCCTAGCTTGTTTATCTTCTTAGTATTCTTTGATTTTATAATAGCCTTTCCGAGACAATTCACTGTTAACTTCATTTTTAAATTTATCTACAGGTGAATCCTTAATTTCGTTAGGGAGCTTGTGAAAAGAGCGTATACAGTTGCCCTGGATAGAATGACAAATTTTTTGAAGGAGAGTTATGAATTGAAAAAGGAATTTGGTAATGTGTTTCAAACGCAGTTAGAACATAAGTAGGCAGTGGTTTCAACTGTATAACATAGAGACTTGTTGTATAACTGAACCAACTTAACTATGTCGGATAACACGAACGCGGTAGTTGGGTTACGATTGGTCAAGCCTAATGATCCAGAAAAAAATTCGAATTCAAGGCAGAAAGACCCAAGTAGTAATGCAATTTACGGCTACGCATTGCGCTGTATTCGTTATCCAACAACATCTCTTAGCATCTAGAAAAGTAAATAACAAAAGCTAATCAAACCGAAAAGACTTCTGTGTTACTCAGACCGTGAATTTGATTACGTTCCGTGCTCTGTAAGTATAACGATATAACTCAACACATCAAAAAGTAAATATTACACAAACATTTATTTATGAAGCCGAAACAAACCGCGTGTAAATCACCTATTTACAACAATAATATATATGTACGGGGCACAGGTGACGATGAGAAAGGGATACGAATCCAAAAAAAAAGTAATTCGCTCATCCCCCAAGGCCATTTTTCAAGGCCCACCGACGAACGAGATTGGACTCAGAGTTTGGGATTGTATACAGAGATAGATATGCTTTAGGGAAGATATTTATAGGCACGTTTTATTCTCCAGTACTTAGAGAACAGGCCCACAAAGTATTTGCAGGTACCCGCAAGTGCATTGTGCCTCTATGAAATAGCTGAATATTATTTAGTATAATTTTAATTAGTATTGATCAATATTAGATACTAGTGGTTAACCAAGTTTTTGGAAGTAAGTACAAATAAGAGTAAATGCATAGTATTCAGTATACTACAATGTTAATTGCATTACTGGTGTTTTACCCGAATGCGCCAGTGAGAGTAATGTTTTACGCGCGTATGTCTGTATGTATGTATGTATGTATTTCCTTTGTTGCTCTCTACAGGCCTAACGGCTGGACGGATTTTGTTGAATGGGGTATCAAATCAAACGTATTTATCTCCCAAGTGTAACAGGGTATTTAAAATGTCAACAAAAAGTATAAGGCGAATTTTCGGTGCTAAAATGCGTGTTGTCAAAAAAAACACTCAAATTTATCGAGTAGGGTATCCAAATGAAGGGTAACTAGTGAGTGTCAATCATAACTAGAAATTTTAAAATAAAATAAATTATTAAGAAATTATAATTCAATTGCTGTCTAAAGTTTCTTTCGGTTTATGATTGTCTGATCTTTTGTTCGATCTTTAGACAGCAGTCGGGTTTTTTTTTATTTTTTAATAATTCTATTCTCTTCTCATTTATTTATTTATTTATTCATATTTATTTATTTATTCACAGAATGCAGAAACAACAAGTCAGGTACACTATCCTCTTTCCCTCCTTCTTGTCAATATAATATTATGTGTAAGCTAGACAGTTTGCCATCAAGTTGGCAAATTACTTTAAAATGATACATAATACAGATACTCGATTGATGAAAAAAATAACTTTAGTATTAAACTTATCGGGATATTTAACATGTTGAATTGTTCGAAAAGGTTTAGATATTTTGGCGCTGTTGCAAGATCACGGAGGAACTGAAATTTAGGCGGTGAACAGTGAAAAAGATTTTTTAGGAGTAAAAAAAAACTTTAATGTGGTATAGGTATTTAAACTATCATGGTCACTCACATCAGTATCAGAATAAAGTTTTGAGTTGCCGATATTTCGGCGCTGTTGCAAGCAATATCCCGTTTATTCTGATACTGACTTAAATGTGGTGTTAGTGAATTCAAAGGTTAACGGGTCATTCCCATAGTCGTATTTTGTGCTGTCAGTGGGAAAACCAAAGCCTTGTCTAGATTTGTTTTTTTTTGCACTCAAGGCACACAAACTCTGTTCTTATAGGGTTGGCAGCAGTTGCAGCAGTTGTGACTCCCCTGATATTGCACACGTCCATAGGCCACGGTAACCACTTTCCTTCAGGTGTGCCGTGTGGTTATTTGCCACCTAGGTGGTATAAAAAAGTGATACTTAAAAACTACATTATAATGTGGCCACAGTATATCCCGCAGTGGTTACTATACTTTCCTTACTTTATGCGTGAAACGAAACGTCTCCACCATTTTGCAAACTTGTAAGAGAATGTCGCATGTTTTTTCAACTTTTATTTTTGGCTTATCTCTACTATTGTTATAAGAAAAAATGGTTTGGGGGTAATGTTCAGAAGAGGAGTGGTTTTCCTTATACCAAACTAGATTTTTTATCTACTACTTTCATAGGAATAAAACAAATTCTTTTAGGGTTCCGTACCTTAAGAGGAAAGTCGGAACCCTTATAAGATCACTTCGTTGTCCATCATTTTTTATACCACTTAGGAGGTAGACAAGCACACGGCCCACCTGATGGGAAGTTATTACCGTGGTCTATAGACGTGTGCAACACCAAAGGCTGCCGACTCTGAAGAAACCTTCTAATGCCCCTTTTGAAGTACCCCATATTGGAGGCGTATGGGAAAACCGCAGCAGGGGAATTATACCGCACAGTGCGCACCGTCCGTCGGTCTGTTTCTTTTTCTCAGGAATACGTTGAGGTATTAAGTTGGAATTCATACCACATACTCAGGTCTGTAACGTCTTGAAATTGTACAAAAAACAAACAAAATATATTGCGGTTTATGTAACATATCTTTGTCCGTGAATATAATTTTGTACGAAACCCTTGGACACTTGACCGGCTTTTTTTGTCATTTGATACCATATTATGTGAAATGTCGTTTAACAATTACAAGTACATATTTCTCAATTATGATAATTATCATCATCATTTTTAGAATTGTATCTTGATTGCATCAGAGGCCTTCAATTCGGAACCCGGGGTTCGCATCAATTATAATATTGATAACTAATTGAAATATATCAAAGGATTATTTACATTAAAATTCTTTTTTTTTCACTTGTTCAGCAGCACAAGCCCTCCCCTGGTATTGCACATGTCCATAGGTATAACCACTTCCCGTCAGGTGCTCCCTTAAGTGCTAAAAAAATTTGCAATTAATGCAGCATATTTCACCGCCAAGCATGTATGAAAATAATTACGAAAGTAAAAGAAAAGCGATCGTCATGTGGTGTCTGCCTATGCCACATCCAAAGAGGTGTGACTGTATTTATGTATAGATTTCATAGAATCAAGCAATGGTTAAATTTATCATTTATTTTTGCAACCAAAGATAAAGTATTTATTATATTATTATATTTTTCCTGCAATTTGGTTTTCGTCATGATTTGTTTTCATCTGTCATCAAGATATCTTCTGCGCAAAAATACTGTGAGCTTTGTTTGATTTGTCGGATGAGAAATCTGAAGACGGTAGGATTACGTTTTAATCAACCAACGTTTGGAGAAAACAGTTCATTATCTGTTTCTCTTTTACTACACGGTGGAAAATATTATTTTGATTACATTTTTAATGTTAATCATGCTATCTTGTTGCTAAGTGAGGGTGAAGTGGTAGGTGGATAAATTTAGCTGCTAAGTATATGATTATTATAAAAAATAACTTACTAATAAACTGTAAAAATCTGCAATGAATAATTAAAGTTTTGTGTAATGTTAAAAAGAAAGACTAATTAAATTGCTATAAGAACAAATAACACCTGTAAATATTCTCAATAACTCACAAACTGTTCATAAAAATATTATAAGTAAAGGACGGCTTTGGAACCTCGTTCATAAAAATAAATAAAGTACAGTCAGCATCAAAACGATTTTTACCACAAATTCTCAAAATGAACACCAAGGTATACAGAGCAAGACAAACTGTTTTATCGATGTTTATTGTGTAATTATAATTATAGATTTAAAAACAAATTTCAAATCCCACATCCTACTTACTCCAGTCATAAAGTTGTCTGACAAGTTTAATGATTTAATCACATCGTCTTTAGGGAAAGCCCCAAATTAAGCGGCAGATTACACAGGTCTGTTACCGTAATATAATCCGGCTCAGATCCGAAGGTATGATCGCTTCATCAAGATATTAATGAATCGCCGTTACCGTATTATTCGGTAACTCGTGTAAGGTACCATTCGTTTGCATTTAGAGTGCATGTTGTGTTCTGTGTGTTATATACTTAGTGCATTAAATATATGCTAACGGTTATGGAAAATGAGGTACATTTATTCGACTGTGGTAAAGCCAAAATTAAGGGTTCTGAGTTTGATTATAAATTTAAATATTCGTCTTTATCAAATTCCCTAATAAGAATGTACTGAACAAATAACCAGATTTAATGAGTGAAATAATGATTATTATATTTGAAATAGATGTTTTTTATTTTTATTTAAAAATATAATTTATGAGTTGTATATTTTTATAAAGAGAACTAATAATAGTATTTTTTTAAGTAATAATAAAGACATCTACGTCTTGGCTTCGGCCCGACGCATGCCTTCCAAAGGCCCGGGACTCCATAGTCCAGAGACTTATGGAACAGAGAATGAGAAACATAATAATACATATTCTACAACATTCTAACCAAGGCTATCTAGACTGTGTTATGGAATCTAGACTGCGGATAAACATTCTTAGATACTTTTTTTTTGAAGATACTTACATACAACAAATAGACAGATTCATGCATACAAATATTTGCACTGAGCGGGAATCGAACCCGCGCCCACGGAGTAGTCAAACGTCTACCACTACGCTACAGAGAACGCCATTCGATTTCAGTGTGGAAAACAATTACCTGAAACATCTTAACAGAGATCACTAAACTTCATCCTAGTTGCACGCTTACCTGAAACAAAATAAAGTGTGTTAATTATAATTATAATAAAATGTTCACCTATTTAGGCATTTATGTCCATAATTACTTCTGTCTTTATTTTTCGTTGCTTCGACCAGCTTGGATGTATGTTAGTACTAAATATGTTTTTAAAATCCATTTGTATATTAATAGTGTAAAACTCGCCGGTATATTTACCATGCTTTATACTTTCGCTGAGTAACTGATATTTCGGCGCTGTTACAAGCGCCATGATCACAGTGTATCCGTGATCGTGGCGATTTACACAATTTTTTTTAGATCACTTGGTTGGCAGACAAGCACACGGATTACCTGAAGGAAAGTTGTTACCGTGGCCTATAATGGACGAGTGCAACACTAAGGGAGTCACACTCGCGCTGCCAACCCTGTAAACACAAGATTTTCTGTGCCGCCATTGTAAAAGACAAAGCAAGACAAGCTTTTGGTCTTCCATGTCAATCTCAAATCATACATATGTATCCATTTTGTATGACTTTTCATTCTTTTGGGTTGGTGGGGTAAGACGGCAGTCGCTTCCGTAAAAGCCAACTAAACCAAATGTTGGAAAGTAGAATGTTGCTGTTCCCGGACTTCAATTTCAAGTTTTGGAGGTATCAGGGATTGACGCTCAGGCGAAGAAGTAACGAGACTAAATCCTATAAGATTTTATGATTGTGAAATTAGTAAGCTATCTCATTTAATTTTCTCCTCATCATCAAAACACAATGCAATAAAAAAACATCCGATGTCGGTAGTTAAAAACCTCTAAAATTAACAGCAAACGGTTCATAATCTCTTGTGATTACAGCAAAAGTGCCATTATATTCAAACTTGGGGACGTGAGGGGTGGGCAGGGAGAGATAAAAGGCATAAATTAAAGAGGTATAACGTTTGACGTCCGAAGTTTAGACGTTAGCGTTTGTTGCCGATGTGGATTGTTCCGAGACCTTTCCGTGTTCGCAGGCTGAGGTTTCAGTGACAAGCAGAAGCGGGCTTAGCCGCGTTTAGCGAATGTCTATATGTATGTTGATGTTAGGTATTGACATGGCTGGGTCACAGTATTACTACATAATTTAAAGACTGTGGCTGGGTCAAAAACAAGTAACAAGAATAGGATGGATGGGAGTTTTTAGTACACTTAAAGAATGTACATATATACATATAATCACGCGTTTATCCCCGGAGGATTAGGCAATTTGGTCCCAAGTAATAGGTGGTGACTCTATTGCCGTCTTTTGGGCACTATTGTTGACTCAAGCCATGCATCTGTGGCTGAGTCTGGGCTGTATATATCTATCTGATGTTAAACAGCCCTATGCCTTAGTCGCCTTGTACGACACCGGATAAGAAGAGATGGGGTGGTCCAAATTCTACTCTGCCGGGAACCACACGGCTTAAAGAATGTGTTCCATTTTTCAGAATCTTGTTTCATGTTATTTCAATTTTCAAGACTGATATTTAAAAAATATAATTTAATTGCTAAGTATATAAGTTTCCATGGATTAAATTAATGATTTTAGAAAATAATAAGAAAAACCGAAGATGTACGTATGAGTATACTGCACATGAATTTATTTATATTTTTGTAAAATTTCTCATGTTCTAACTCGCTACTCTTATGTAACTGTGTCTCCAACCTTAGCGCGAAGTCGTTCGGTGACGAAAACATCTTCACTTTAAACAGGTGTCGAGTTCCACTTTCTAACTGCCATCTTATTCTCCACGAACTCGCAGGAAGCTCAGCAGGGATGCTTTTTATTCGACAACTCAAAAACTTGGATTAATTTTGTATGTGGTTGGACTTTCGTGTCGTTTGTATGATAATCTCAAGTTGGAAATAGATGTGATTTTTGTGGTGATTTTGGCGGAAAGTTAGCGCTTGTTATGGAGTGAGTTGTAAAAGTGAAATAAAATTTGCGCCTCAAGTACCTTGTGAAAGGTTATCAAAATCTGTTCAACGCAAAAACATGTTTTAGAAAATTTGTAGACGGAAATATAATGCTGAAAACATGTAAATGAAGAAAACAGAACCACTAGAGGATAATTAAATTGAAATAATTGCTCTATGTTTCTTTAATATGAAATAAAATTCTAAGTATATGATTAATAAAACTAAGCACAATATTGACGCCTTTCCTCCTCTGGAATAGGCAGCCAAACACACTACACGAGTTTTCTCTACTTTCAAACCTTTCCAGTCCGACGCTTCGTTTAGAATGCTTCCTTGCTGTCCTCTATTTAAGACATCATCAATTTGATTGGTCTTTGTTTTAAATATTTCATATTTCAAAGACAATCATTAAAATAGACGTATGACTTTTTGTCATGTTTTAATCATAATCATAATCAAACTTTATTTGATTAGTTTCAGTCATTTTGTTTCAAAAATAGGTTTTTTTTTATAATAATATTAGAACCGAAATTACTAATATTCCCTCTAACCCCTCCGGCTAAGCTAAATTGTTTGTGTTAGGAGTGGGTTCACGTCGGTAGTGTAATGGCCAGGATTCGAACCTGGGACCTCACGGTCGTAGGGCCGACTCCTTAACCATTAAGCTAGCGACGCTTCTAAATTATTTATAATTATATTTTGTGGGGATTATATTTTAAAAAGAAGAACATGGACAAGGAATCCCGATAGAAATTACAATGTTTAGGTTTTCATATTGGGGGTGACGGGTAGAGCCGCCTGTCACCCTGGCAGAAGCAGGCCGCGGCGACGGCGGACGAGTTGGGGACTCAGTATTCCTCACACCCGAGGAGAGGGCCAGATCGAGAGAGATGGCCCTGGGTCGGCCGGGGTGCGAGTGATATGCCTGTTAACCTCACCTTCGGCAACAAAAAATGACCCACAGGCGGCGTGCGTATTTGGTCGGTTCGAGTCCGACATAACCTCTTCCACCGGCTCCGGTGAGGGGTGGGCGGGGGGGGGGGGGGGGGGTATCCGTGGAGATTTTGTGCACGTAAAAAAAAAAGGTATAGATATTATCTAATCTTTGTCAAATTCTAAAAGAAGCTAAAAACATATCGTATAAAAATTGACAGCATGAATTACATCCATAAAATTTGGCCATATCGCTAGATCGACCATCAAAAATCGTGGCGACCCGTTACAGTACTTCATTAGTATGCCACACCCGCGCTGTCACGTGATTGGTTATTTCATATCTCTTACTGATGCGGTCATTCCTATTCTTTGTACAACTCTTCGGATGCTTATCATCTTCGATGGGGGAGTGCGATGAATTCATTTGATGGCCTTATGTGCTAGGGAAGCTATTTTAGGATACCTTTTTAGAACTTTATTCTAGCCTCGTCTGGAGGTTTTCTAAAGAGCGGATAGAGGAGACTCAGTGCGATAAGTAGATATCTACGTATATTTTTTTGCTACTCTAAAGCTTGCTGTGCTTTGTCCTAACTAGGAATCGTACCTAAGATTTGAAACGTAAGGCAGGTAAATTATTTTCTTTTAAAAGTTCCGTACCTCTAGACGAAAAATATGGAGTCCTTATAGGAGCACTTCGTTGTCCGTCTGTTTTTCTGTCTGTCTGTCAAGATCTTTGTTTCAGAAATGTGTGGACAGATCAAATTGAAATTTAGACCAATGACTCAAGTCTGCAACCTCTTACATCTGTGTAAAAATTAAAATTCTTGGTCAACGCTATTAAAGGATATTGCTGTTTATGTAACATATATTCTTCTTCCTACAGTCCCGGGTCCTTTAAACGGGGCGTGAAAAAGCATATGATGAGGCCGTCAAGCTGAGTGTCACCATTGTCACACGGTATGTGTAAGTAATGGTGTCCCTCTTTTCTGAGACTTTGCCTTCATCTTACCATCAAGCAAGGCGAAGTCTAATTGACGTGTTCTATATATATATAAAAAGCGCATTGCGCAAGTCCATCACGCACGTGACCGGTTTTTTGAAGAATATTAGTAACCAAAATTACTAGTTTTCCTGTTAACCCCCCCAGCTATGCTAAATTGCTTGTGTTAGGAGTGGGTTTACGTCATCATAAGGGCTACTCCTTGACCACTTAGCTACCGAAGACACTTCGATTGAAGTAATTAAACACAAGTGAAATTAAAACCTACTCTTTAACTGAAGTTAGAAGTAAGAGCACTTTATTTCACGCTCAGTGGTCAAAAACCTAATTTGATTGTAATATCTCTTCTTTAGACGCCGTCTACTATTGTATTTTCTACTACAGATACTTTTCTGTTCCCTAAAACTTACTCTAACAAGTGAAGGTAAGTACAAAACTGGAACAAAACAACAGAATCAGGCGGACGGTGTATTTAGTTCGGAGGTAAGTTATCGGGCCCTCGAGATTAATTCAGCGGTAATGACGCTGCGCTGTAGATACCTACTTTGAAAAAAGAGGGATTGTCTCGTTGGACGTAATATAATACATCAGTACGCTGAAAATAATAATATAATTTGTAAAATATATTGGCGTACTCTAATTTCTAAATTATTGTAAATCTAATTTTAAGTGAACTTTATGTTTTTATGAGAAATAAATGAATTCTTAAGTTCAATAAAAAAAAAAAAAATTAAAAATTGTAAAATATTATAGAACATAGAATTCAATACCATCTAGACCCAAACCAAGCATAGCCTGTGACATGGGTTTTTGTTACAGGAGGTAGGACACGACGGTATTTACGTCCCATTGAGCAGTCCGACTTGGGAACTATCTCCGCCCTACAGAATACCGCGGCCATAATGACTTCATGTTGCGTTTCCGGTGGTGAGTAGGCTAGCCAGAGCTCACGGAAGACCGAAAACTTGTCCTGCTTTGTCTTTTACACTGACGGCACGGAAGCTCTCTGTGCTTACAGAGTTGGCAGCGCGAGTGTGACTCCCTTGGTTTTGCGCTCGTCCATAGGTAACCACTTTCCATAAGGTGCGCCGTGTGCTTGTCTGACACTTAAGTGGTACAAAATAATGGGATCTAGAACATGGATTATTTTTTTATTATTAATAATTAATTTTTGGTATTCATACTCGTACATAGAAACACCTTGATAAACGCAATAGACATATTCATGTATACAAGAACATTTGCACTAAGCGGGAATCGAAGGCGCAACATTTGACGTAGCAATTTTTGTTCGTCTAAACATACATCATAAGATTTTGTATTAACGCTTATAAAGATTTTTTTTTCGAAATTTTATTATTCTCTATATACTATTCCAACTTTCTATCAGTTTCCAAGTCTGCTTTGATTCACGCTAGTCAACCATACTATGCGTCCCTGCCTAGAGCAGTAAAACTCGTCAGTGCACGAGGTGGAAGGTCTACTGAAAGGATTGCTTATTGCCGGCACCGCCGCATGGAAATCAATGATTGCATTAATACTGCATGAGCACTGAGCAGTACGCTGCAGTGGAATCACAATGCTCCCATTACACTCATTGTTCAAATACCAATACAGTTACGGTTTTAAATGAGCGAACATGACATACATTATGTAATTTTTACCCGACTGCGGCGAAGCCAAAGGAGGGTTATGATTTTGACAGGCTATGTATGTGTGTATGTTTGTAGTTAAATCTGTTCCCTCATATCTCCAACTTCTTATGAGAACTGGACAAATCGTTTAAAGCATTTTACGCTGGTTATAGGCTTCATGACTTGTTCCTGATTGTAATATCATCATCAAAGTACTGTATTGTGTCAAAAAAATAATTTGAGATAAATATGCCGTGTTTGGTATCGAATGGAAGGGCTTACCTAATTAGCAAATTTCAAATAAATAAAAATTGAAGTTGTTGCTTGCCCCAAAATAATTGACTACCTCCGTAGCGTAGTGGTAGAGCATTCGACTGCTATGCAGGGGGCGCGGGTTCGTTTCCCGCTCAATGCAAGTATTTGTATGCATGAATATATATAGGTATATTTGCATTGGTCTGGGTGTTTCTATGTATAATATGTATGTATTTACAAAAAAAGTATCTAAGTATGTTTATCCGCATTCTAGATTCCATAACATAAGTTAGTTACCACGAGTCTAGATAGCGTCCGAGTGCCATCACTGCGATGCGAGCGAGGACTTAGGTACGCACACGCTCACCGAGTGTCCGACGTGGGAGACGCCGAGGCGGGAGCTTGTGGCGGCCCTGGGAGTGAGGGTTCTCACGCTCTCCACCTTGCTCGCGGCGATGGTTCGCTGTGCGGATGCGTGGGCGGCCGGCGCCTCCTTCTGCGAGCAAGTAATGCTCGTGAAGGAGGAGGCGGGGCGGGAGCGGCAGCGGGAGCGACGAAGGATCGTAAGACAAGCTGCCCGCGTATGAAGTCAACTCGGGCGTCGGAGGTCGATGAACGACCTCCACCCCCCATGAGCGCCGGCCTGAGGGTGACAGGTGGAGCCACCTGTCACCCTGGCAGAAGCAGGCCGCGGAGGTGGCGCGCGTGACGCGCCTCCCCGTTTCCGGGGACGAGTTGGGGACTCTGTAGTCCCCACACCCGAGAAGAGGACCAAATCGCGAGAGATGGCCCTGGGTCGGCCGGGGTGCGAGGGATATGCCTGTCAACCTCACCTTCGGCAACCAAAGCGACCCACAGGCGGCGTGCGTTTTAGTCGGTTCGAGTCCGACATAACCTCCTCCACCGGTTCCGGTGGGGAGGTATCCGTGGGGATTTTGAGCACGTAAAAAAAAAAACGAGTCTAGATAGCGTTGTGTAGAATGTCGTGTAATATAAATCTAAAAAAAGTTTAAAACTAAAACCCGACTACTGAAAAATCAACCATTAAAAAGTGTTACACAAGAAAATATCAAGAATAGCCGTGGTCGTATGCCACTTTAACAAAACAATACATTCTATAGCAAAGGAACATACCTACGACACACAGCTATTCTAATAGGAAGCTACTGAGAAGTTTTAGGTTATGACAAGAAATGTGGTGTCTATGCCGGCTTAAAGGTGACGAGCTTCAATCATCACCTTTATCCCTGGGTTCCGAAATTAGTAGTACCCGAATTCTTCTCT
Organism: Eilema griseolum; assembly: GCA_963662185.1. Lineage (NCBI taxonomy): Eukaryota > Metazoa > Arthropoda > Insecta > Lepidoptera > Erebidae > Eilema > Eilema griseolum. Next base: position 689,877 of record OY759247.1, read on the forward strand.
CCTACACTTACTCTGATATGGTTTGTCCCAGCTTTTATGGGAGTGACTACAGTCGGACCCCATAATAGCGAAAAGAAAACCTGTTTTTCTCATATTATCTACAAATGATTACTACATACAAGTCAATAATAATAAAAACGTTTCGTTATCAAAATCAAAATGACAATACATACAATATTTATTGCACAAAACGTTCTGATAATATGAATATTCAAAAGAATATACTTTATATAAATGAAACGTATACACTTAACACATTAATCTATCCAAAAAGTTAAAAGTCAGATCACATTTGAACTATTCAGCCGAGAATAACACCATTCATATTTCATACAACAAAAGACATGGAGCCGAATGATTTATTAATATCATTCACCCATTTTCTCTATTCGTTTCATTCGTTCTATTCTCATTCAGCGACCGTGTGGACCCACGCAACGGGATAAATAATATGGCCACTATGTTTTAGAAATGTATGTGTCCAGCTTTGTTAGAAATATTTTGTAAAACAATAGGTTTGGTTGCCATGTAAATTTATAGAATAGAATTGGTTGAAAATTGTATAAAAACTTTGTAAAATAATGTACTCGAATATGTAGTCGATTTTACTATAATACTATTTTGAAATTTTGTGGGAAAAAACGTTTTCACTTTTAATTCGCACTCTGCCAAAAAAAGACTTAATTGACTACAAATCTATAAACTATCTAGTATTGATTGATGGGCACCAACAAGTAGTGGCAATATTAAGAAAAATAAAAAAGTACCTCTCCTTTTGCTTTGCAGGTGAGGTTAGCTCGTCCGCGTAAATCTCAGTAGACTATCCCTACACCTCTATGATAAAATTATGTATAAATAAATTGGTATATTAACCGAACACAAATACAGCGGAATATCGTGATTCTATATTCACCACGAACGACTGTCATAATATTGAATAGAAAATATTTCAGACGGAGCATTATCTAACACAATTGGCTGCAGGAAGCGTCGGACATAAGTCTGGCCAAGCCCCATTAGCCGTGGTGCCCATTGTGCGCACTACCGCTCCCGTTGCTGGAAATATTTTAATTTCATAATTTATGTTGACACCTTTAGGATCCCTTTACACTAGTGTTTTTACATCGTAGGCGTTCGATGAAAAAAAAACGTGGAGTTCGCGGCTTCGGTCTTAGGAACCCCACGCACCCAAGCAGCTGTTACTATGCACGGAGCTAATTGCTATGTACGAGATATCAAGAAACGTATCCTTTCGTAAAAAGATAAATTTGATGCTTTGGTGTGTGGTTCTTCTGTGCTTTATACATGAATACGCTGCACGTAAATGCAGAGAAAACGCCACAGCCAATGTGGTGCACGTGTCACCCTGTTGCGGTGTCTGCGATGCGCATACATTCATCGAACGCTGATCAGTAGTAAATACATCCTCTGGGGCGTATTGGTAGTGCATTCAAGGCGAGTGTTCAAATTCCTGTTCAAGTGGCAATCTTTGTATGTATGGATATGCCTATTTAGATGGGTTGGGTTTTGCCGTACCTTGGAGAGCACGTTAAACCATCAGTTTCGATTGTCATACCAACATCTATGACATGAGTTATATAGAAGAGACGGGTAAAATAGACCACACAGAAGGGTTGATAACCCGTCTGGTCAACGGCGTCCCCACTGACAGTAGTAGTACGTTGAATAAACGCTAGTGTGATGGGGCCCTAACATACCGCCTGATTACGCTTTATGTATTTGAATTCAATTTCGGTCGGGTTTTGCGTAAATTTTCGGAATAATTTGGTGGTTACTGTGAACGTGTTGGCGGTCTACCGAAGATTTTAGACCGAATGTAGTATGATTTTGTTGCGTTCAGTTGTTAAACATCTATTGGTGTGCCTCGGTAGTAAATCCAAGACATAATTATTGTTATACGCGGCATAATCTTCATATAATTGAATGGCTGCTGTGGCGTGACCTTGAAAAATCTTTACATCCACCCTAAGGTAGAATGTCATTGCAATAAGTTCGTTTAGGTTTAAATAATGTAATTAATTTAGAAAGTACGAAAAAATTGCGATTATATTTTATTTAAAAAAGTATTTATGAAAAAAAATTTCTTTTTTGGTTATAGATCATATAACACAATCTACGTAAGTTAACTTTTAGGTAGCATTGTGTGTTTAATATCAACATAAAATAAATATTACTCTCAAAGCATTAATAATATTTGCAGCCATTCTACAGTATTTTATCTGCTAACGCAAAAACTCCACTTATATTTCACATACCCAAACCCTTTGCCATAATCTAAGATGATCAGCAAAACAATTTCAACTCCGAGGTCCTTAATCCTTATTACAAGACGGTCTGCGCCACACGACCCTTGGGCCCTGCATTTACATACGTATGTTGGGACACGCTTTTGAAGATGTTTAAGAAGATGTTATAGCTTGTTCCAAGGTGGGAAATATAGTTTTACAAGTATAAGGGTTAAAGAATGAACTAGCTATAAAGGTACAAGATGTGAAACATGTATAGTCAGCGTCAAAAGTATACGATCAGCTTAATTTTATATAAATTAATTTTTGAACATAGTTATTCATTTAATGAAAATTAGTGACTATGTTATTTTAAACTATCATGGTCACTCACATTAGTATTAAAGTTATTGGGATATTTACCATGTAAATCTTTGCAAAAACAACCGAGAACAAGCAAAAACAAAATCGCGAGTGGATACAGTAAGTATCATGTGTCGTAAACGTGATCGAGATCGGGTACGAGTTTTTAGTGAGAGTGAAACCAGTCGTAGTGCAGATACCGTAGTAAAAGAACTCGAAAGAGGGTAGATCGATATATTTTCTCCTTAAAAAAATTAACACTGGTCACCGCCAATACTGTTCCTCCATGATCATGGTGCTTGCAACAGCGCCGAAATATAGGAAACTCAGAACAATACAACACGGTAAATATCCCGATAACTTTAATACTAAAGTAACATTCTTGGCTTTGAAACTTTGAAATTTGGTCTTTCAGAATTTTAAGTATCAAAATCTTTGCAATCATTATCTACTTTTGTGATTGACTGTCAATGTACATTCGGCAAAAGATATACGGTTACCTTTAAATCTAACTTTATATAAAAAAGTGCAACTGTATCGCCTTTTTCAACTGTGCATTGAACAAATAGTTTTATTTCCATATGGTAATATCCACGTAAACTACCGATACTATCACTTGTAAAAATATAGGCACAGTCAGCATCTTGACGAACAAAGTACTCAACATGATCTTATTGCCTTGGATTTTCCCTTTTTTTTTTTTTTTTTTTTTTTTTTACGTGCGCAAAATCCCCACGGATACCTCCCCACCGGAGCCGGTGGAGGAGGTTATGTCGGACTCGAACCGACTAAAACGCACGCCGCCTGTGGGTCGTTTCGGTTGCCGAAGGTGAGGTTGACAGGCATATCCCTCGCACCCCGGCCGACCCAGGGCCATCTCTCACGATCTGGCCCTCTTCTCGGGTGTGGGGACCACAGAGTCCCCAACTCGTCCCCGGAAACGGGGAGGCGCGCCACGCGCGCCGCCGCCGCGGCCTGCTTCTGCAAGGGTGACAGGCGGCTTCACCTGTCACCCCCAGGCCGGCGCTCATGGGGGGCGGAGGTCGTTCATCGACCTCCGACGCCCGAGTTGCCTTCGTGCGCGGGCAGCTTGTCTAGCGATCCTTCGTCGCTCCCGCTGCCGCTCCCGCCCCGCCTCCTCCTTCACGAGCATTACTTGCTCGCAGAAGGAGGCGCCGGCCGCCCACGCATCCGCGCAGCGAACCATCGCCGCGAGCAAGGTGGAGAGCGTGAGAACCCTCACTCCCAGGGCCGCCACAAGCTCCCGCCTCGGCGTCTCCCACGCCGGACACTCGGTGAGCGTGTGCGGACCTGAGTCCTCGCTCGCGTCGCAGTGATGGCACTCGGACGTTGGCTCTTTCTGCATCCGACGCAGATACTTTCCGAAGCATCCGTGCTCGGTGATCATCTGCGTCAGACGGTACGAGAGGCTGCCGTGTGGCCTCTCTAGCCACTCCCCCATGATGGGTCTTACCGCCGTTACTACGGCGTGCCCTGCGCTTGGTTGCCCAAGTCGTCTCTCCCATTCTGCCACCATTTCCCTGTGGAGCCGGGATCTCACGGCCCGAATTTCTTCGGGCTCGGGATCGTGACCCCGCTCCCGCGCCGCCCTTCGGAACCTGTATAGCGCCGAAAGGCATCTCGCTTCCAGGATCCATGGTGGCGATCCGGCGAGGAGACTCGCCGCGTTGAATGATATCGTGCGGTACCCCCTTATGATGCGGCACGCCAACTTCCGCTGCGGACGCTGCAGCAGAAGCATGTGCCGATCACTCAGGGTGTCCGCCCACACGGGACACCCGTACAGGGCCATGGACCGCACGACACCCGCGTAGAGTCTCCTGCAGGAGTCATCCGGGCCCCTCAGGTTGGGCAGTAGCCGCGCCAGAGCGTTGGCTGTGCCCGCCAATTTGGGGCCCAGACTTCGGAAGTGCTTCCCGAAGTCCCACCGGCCGTCGAGCACGAGCCTCAGATATTTCATCTGGGGCTTGATGCCGATGAGAGTGCCTCCCACTGTGAGACTGGAACCAGGTGGTGGCGTGCGCCGAGGTCCATGAAAGAACATGGCCTCGGATTTATGCAAAGCCACCTCAAGGCCCAGCCGCCGGATCCGTTCCACGACTTGAGCAACCGCGGTCGTGGCCCTCAGGATCGCTTCGCGGTGTGTAGCCCCGCTCGCCGTCACTAGCGTGTCGTCCGCATAGCACGTGACGGCGGCGCCGTCCGCAAGCTCACCGCGAAGCACCCAGTCGTATTCAATGTTCCACAGTAGCGGCCCGAGAACCGATCCCTGTGGAACACCGCACGACATCTCACGCCGACCGACGCCGGTCGCACTTGGGTAGATGACGGCTCTCTCCGTCAGGTACGCCCCGACTATGCGGCGGAGGTAGAGAGGCACACCGTGGTACACGAGTGCCTCCCTGATGCAACTCCAGGGCAAGGTGTTGAACGCGTTGGAGATGTCCAAGGACACCGCCAACGTCACCTCACCCCGGGCAACTGCCTCCTCCGCCAAAGTCCTCACGCGCATGATGGCATCCACGGTGGACCGCCACCGGCGGAAGCCATATTGAGTATCCGCCAGGTCCGGCCCCCTACCAGAGAGGTGCTCGACGAGGCGCTTCGCAATAACTCTTTCAAAGAGCTTGCCCACCTCGTCGAGCAACACAATGGGCCGGTAGCCGGACGGTTCGTCCGCCGGGCGACCCTCCTTTCGGATGAGGACCAGTTTCCCCGTCTTCCACATCTTCGGAAACTGGCCCCGCTCCAAGCATGCGCTGAGGAACCCTCTCAGCCGGGGTTCGAGACCGTCTTCTCCCAGAGCTAGGACCCACGCGCGGCCTGGAATGCCGTCGGGTCCCGGGGCGGTGCTCTTCTTGGCTCTAAGCCTTCGCACCGCCAGCTCCAGTTCTACCCAAGTGACCTCGGGGACTTCGTCGTCAACTACCACACTGGGCGCCGCAGGCGACCGAGGTGGCGGAGTCATCTGCGTCGGAACGTGTTCCGCTCGCGCCGGGAACAGGGACTCGACCACTCCACCGAGCAGAGCTGGCTGGAGAACCCGGGTCAACGGCGGGGCCCGGGGGCGCAGCTTTCCTCTTACCATAAGGTAAGGCCGCCCCCATGGGTCCCGCTCCAGCGTCTCCATGAGCTCCTTGTAAGCCGCGGCTTTCGCCCGCTTAATCTCCGCTCGGAGGGCATCTCTGGCCTCCCTGTATCCCACATGAAGCTCCGCCACTCGGGGCTCCGTATCTGCGGTTCGGCTACGCCTCCTACGGAGTCTGGTCCACCGGCGGTGCGCGATCACGCAGGCTTGCCGTAGCCTTGCGATCTCCGCAGACCACCAGTAGACCCGACGCCTCGGACTATAGGGTGGTGCCCTAGGCATACCCGCATCGCAGACACGAGTCATGGCCTCCCGGAACCACACCGCCTCATCGTCGATGGCGGCCTGTACGATGGCGGCCTCCAGGAGGACCTCCCGATTCAGTCTCCCAAGCACCCAGCGTGGCTCGCGTGGGGCCGGTATGACCGGCGCATCACCCGCGGGGGGGGAGACATCAAACCGAACGTATCGGTGATCCGCCAGTGTCTCCACCCCCACAACAACACGCCAGTTCCGCACACGGTGCGACAGCGAAGCGCCTGCGAACGATAGGTCGATAATCGAACTGCGCTCCGCGGTCACGAACGTGGCTTCGGCCCCGCGATTCTGGAGAACTAGACCGTGATTAGCGGCCCAGCTCTCCAGAGCCCTACCTCGTGGGTTCGTGTGCCGGGACCCCCAGGTCACTGACCAGGCGTTGAAGTCCCCGAGCACAAGAACCGGATGAGGATGACAGGCGTTGACGACGTCGGTCAGTCGCTCCAGCGACTGCCGGTACTCCCCTATGCGTCGGTGTAGGCTCGGCGTGAGATAGACGGCCACGACCGCAATCTCCCCCACACGCGCCGCTACGATGCCATGCTCCCTTGCCACGACAACAGGGGGAGGGGCACCCATAGCGGCGTTGTACACCAGTGCCGCCGACCCGTCCAGGTCGACCACCCAGGCAGGCCCAAGGGGCCGGTGAGTGTACGGATCGGCGACAGCGGCGACGTGTATGGACCACTGTGCCATGCTCTGGAGCAGAAGACCCTGAGCATCGGCACCGTGGCCCACGTTCGCCTGCAGGATGCGGAGCTGGGGATCCATTATGGAACCATCTCCGCATCCCGCCGCGAACTTTGGGTGGAGCTCCCGCCTTGCGGCTTCGGCTCCCCCCCGGTGCAGGCCTTGCTGCCAACCCTATGGTCGGCCGGTTTGCCCCCCGCTGCACACCTGAAACAGTGCAGCGGAGCTTCGCATCCACCGGCCGTATGGCCGGGTTGGCCACAGCGGAAGCAGCGGTCACCGACCGTCACCGCCGCCGTGCACTGCACCCCCACGTGGCCGACCGACAGGCACCTGAAGCACCTGGTCGGTCGAGCCTGCAGGAGCCGGACCTGCACCCGCACCACGCCTCCAACGGCGAGGAACCCCCGGTCGGCAGCCTTTTTGGCTGCTGCGATGGGGCAGCCGACAACTGCCGCCCCCAGTCCACGGCGGCCGAAGCGGATTGCTCCGACCTTCACCGCCTCTAGGGGGCAGCCCCCGGCCTCCGCCACGGTGAGGCGGATTTGCTCCACCGTGATGGAGTCGTCCAGGTCCGAAATGCGCATTTCTGCGCACTTGTTGGGCCTGGACACCCGGACGTCGGCGTCAAGCGTCTCCCTAAGCTTAGCCGCTAGGGCATCAGCCTGGGGACCGCTCGAAGCGCCTGGGATCTCGAGTAGCCGAGCACCCGTCCGAGTGGGTTTCACCCGGATGGGGCCCGGCATGTCGAGGGCCTTCATGTCAACGCAGGCTCTCGCCTGCGTGACAATCTGGGCGTACTGCACGCCCCTATCCGCCGCCTCCGCCGTCATCGTAAGGACGACGGCGGTTGAGCGGGGGACGCGCAGCCTCCCTGGCACTCCCCTCGCAGCAGCCTCAGCCCTCCTGGCCTTTTTGGCTGCCTTTCGGTTCGCCTTGCGCCGCTTTTTTGAGGCGCCGGCAACCTCCCAGCCCCCCTCCGGCGAGGAGCTCGTGGCGGCTATACCCGCCGAAGTTCGGGCCAGAGCTGGGGCCGGGGCTAGGGCTGGGGACTTCTTCCCCTTGCCCTTCCCCTTTCCCCTTCCCCTGGGCCGCGCGACCTGCGCATCCTGGGGGGGGCTCACAGCCCCCGCAGCGAGAGCAGCCCGAGCGGGCGGAGCGGCATGGGCGGCAAACGCAGCGGACGGGCTGCTGGCCGACCCCTGCGGGGATCCCACCACTACCGGACAGGTGGGGCCCCTCTTAACTGCCCCGGCATATCCGGCCGGAGCCGCCAGGGGTGGTCGGCGGCTGGAGTCCATTATGGACTCCAGCCAGCTCCGGGTGCGCTCCTCCTGCGCCACCCGCCACGCCCGCTGCTCCGCCAGCGCCTCCTCCTGGCGCTTCTCCATGGCAGCTATTGCCGCCATGCAGAGCGCCAACGGGTCCGCAGGCCGAGCCGGCCGCAGCACCGGCGACTCCTGCCGAGCTGGTCGGGCCGGCGACTTCGGCGGCTCCGGCCGCGGCGACTCCAACGGCGCTAGAGGCTCCGGCCGCAGCGGTGACCTCGACCGCACGGGCAACAGCGGCCGCGCCGGCCGTCCCGACGGCGTCGGCTGCAACAGCGGCTCCGGCCACAGTGGCGACCTTGATCGCACGGGCAACAGCGGATGCGCCGGCGGCGTCGGCTGCGCCACCAGTCGCCGCCGCGCCGACCGCGTAACGCGCTCCGCCGGCAGCCCAGCGACGACCGCTTGGAGGCTCGCCAGATCGGCCGCCATCCTCCCCATCTCCTTGCGGTAATCGGCCGCCATCCGCTCATTGCTCTCCAGGAGCTCCAGGTGCCTCCTGCCCAAATGAGCCCTGTCGAGCTGCAACTCGGCTAACTCCGCCTTCAGGAGGTCGAACAGCTCGACAAGCCGCGTCGTCGCCTGCGTGACCCGGTGCTCCTCCGGCGTCGGAGAATCGGTGCGGGCCCCGGCCCAACCTTCTAGGGCTTCTATCACCTCCTCAGATATTCTGTCGGCGCGAGGCAAGGGTAAGGATGCCGCCGAGGTGGAGGAACTCGGCGGCGCTTCCACATCCTCCGGGGCCCTGAGGCTATCACCACGCTGCAGCTGCGTGCGGCTGACCGCTAGCAGCTTCGGCGGTGGTGGATGCAGCGTCTCGTCACCGTCGTGACTGCTGCTGGTGGAAGAGGAGTCGGTCAAGGTGAGCTCCAAGTCCGACTCCGTCTTCTGTGGTGGAGGGGAAGGAGGAGGAAGAGACTTCTTCCTGAATCTCCTCTTCCGCCGTACAGATTTCCGGGTCTGTAGGCCCACCGGGCTGTTCGCCCTACTCCTCTCCGTGGCGGTGTCGAATTCCTCCGACACCGCGGTTTGGGACGCGACCTCCGCGTCGTGGTGCTGCGCGACCTCCGCGCAGACTGTTCTGCTTGGTTTGGGTTTTAATGTTATTGAATTTTCGATGTAAATCCCACGAGTAGAACCGATAAAATTACACTCCCCGGGTGACGGCCATTCCGGGAAGCGGGGTACATACTACGGAGGTCCCCTGGTATCCGTAGGTTTTAAGCGACTTCGCTGTCGGGTTTTATAGACTTTTCCTTGTCGAGGGCCGGCCAATTAACGCAAGCCCCGCGGCCTTCAGGATACCGGCTTCCCAAGTGTGGCTAGCACTCAGGTCGTTGTCGATATCCTGGAGGTTACGCGACGCGGGAGAGCAGCCAACTCTCCCAACACCGACGGTGGCACGAATGCCTGCCAGCCTCTGCGCGAGCAGTAGGCCGGCCCGTCCCTGGATCCCATGGATCCTTGTGTCGCCCCTATGTCCCCTCTGAAAACAGAGGGATACCGGGAGCGACAGGCTAGCCCTAAAAAGGGCTGTTTGGGATGGAAGGGATTCTACGAATCCCTTCCCGCGGGCCTTGCAGGTCCGCCATACCACGACCCCCTCAGGGTCAGCTAGCCCTAAAAAGGGCTTGTCGGGTTATTGGTCGACGGCTAGCAGAGCTCCTTCTCCTTGGAGTCAGAGTCTACTAACCGTCGTCCAGGGTGCACCAGCCTCCCCGCTTCCGTTCCCCAGGACCGCGGTCCAGAGGGAAAAGAAACAGGTAAGCCAACGTGGAGGTTACCCAACCCGCACCCCTGGATTTTCCCTTTGCTGTTGACGATTTTTCCGATGTTTTCAACACACCATTAGTTTGGACTTTAATACAATTTAAGTCAATAAAACAGTTTAATCCTAACACCTTGGTTTTAAACTCATATTGCGATTTTGTAGTCAAGATCGTTTTGACACTGACTGTACATACAAGTACAGTTGTTACGAAATAAACCACAATACATCAACAATCAGAATTACACGAACAAGTACTAAGTACATGATTCATAGCTAGTTCTATTCTAATTTAGGGAAATAGGCTGACATTTGAATGAATTATGATAGCTCAATTTGGTCGCCCGTGGTGAACGATTTTGCGCGCATTAATTCAAAATTGTGGTATTTGATTATTATTCAATAGACGCATTACCTTGTTTTCTATTGGTTGATTTGAATGTTAGACTAGTCTGACCGAAGGGGTTTTGTTTACATTCTTTTATTTGATTGAAGGTGAAGTGAGCGACCATACAGATCGGAACGTAATAAAATACTTATTACTGATGAGTTTGCATGACAGGTAAATGACAGTAGAAGAGGTTTGTGAAGTATCTAAGGATAAAAGCAGACGGCGGGAAAGAAATAGACGTGAGCAAAATAATTAATAATGTTAATCAAGTCTCTTAAATCTACTACATCTATATTTTCTACCTACTCCCATGGAATTAGGGCATGAGGGCAAACATATTTATAAATTTGGCACCTGAGATTAAAATTAAGAAATTTGATGACAAAATTCTAACAAAGTTCGTAATTTTATATAATATTAGATATCTTAGTCACAATCTCACAATATTACTAACATAAATTACTAATATTTCCTCTAAACCCTTCAACCAAGCTATATTGGTTAGGAGTGCGTTTACATCGGTAGTATAATGGCCAATATTGAAACACTGGACCTCTAGATCGCAAGGCTAGCTTCTTAACCTGTAAGTAGCAGTACGTAGTACGTAGTTTAGCTACAGGCCAGAGATACAGCTCCATCTTAATGTGGAGCTTGGGTAAAATTTAACTAAAAATCTTCACTTTGTAGACTATCACGTACAATTATTACAGAAACATCTTGATATTGTGTGTTATCAAAGTGTTCCAATAAACTTTTACTTCACAGTGTAGTTTAATCCAAGTAACGAACCCACTTCACGTCGTCTGGAACAAATCTTTCTATTTTCACCTCAAAAGCCTTTGCCGATACTTGAAGGCGGTACTTCCAGCTCGCTGACGCTGATCAAAGCGGCTGTGCGTGAGATCGCGGGCGGCACCGATAAACACGATCGAATCTTCTACAGGTTACTAGTTTAGTGGAGAACGTGTGTGATGTTTTTGTAACACGTACGAGTAATTGAATACATGTTTTGAAATCATTGTGATACTGTTTTATGGGTGCGTTTACTATCGAACTAGATTATTTACAGACGATGTAGTTATATGGATTGCGTGAAAGAGATTAGTGACTATAAGGTCAGGTAAATGAGCTTGTAGGGACCGACAAAGTGAACGGTGAGCTATAAAGATGGAGGTCAAATGGCTGTCGCTTCACGGAGAATATCGAAGCACAGGCACATCGCTGTTGGACTGAAAAGCCAATTGATTTGGGAACAGTCTCAGAGAATGAGAGTTTTTTATAATTTTTATATTGACATATCTACTTTTTTGTAATCTTCGAAGGGGTAATCTGGGGGTGACGGGTGGAGCCGCCTGTCACCCTGGCAGAAACAGGCCGCCCATTTCCGGGGACGAGTTGGGGACTCTGTGGTCCCCACACGCGAGGAGTAGGCCAGATTGAGAGAAATGGTCCTGGGTCCGCCGGTGTGCGAGAGATATACCTGTTAACCTCACCTTTGGCAACCAAAACCGACCTACAGGCGTCGTGTTAGTCCGTTCGAGCCCAATATAACCTCTCCCACCGGCTCCGGTAGGCGGGTATCCGTACGTAACTTGCAGTACGTTGAGTTAATACCGATGCAATGGTGATTGTAATTTATGTATTTGAAGGAAAAAAACATCGCTCAAACCAAGACCAACTTATAAAAATACAAGACAAGAGTTGATCTTCCAACTTAAACAACAGATCCATACAAAAGTCAGGACTTAGCGAAGTTGGAGATTACCATAAATCACTCCAGATGGCGTTACTCGTGAATATCTGAGCAGCTTATGTGACTTGATGTTTTTGTTTAGGTTTTACAAGTTATTTGCCAGTACCGGCTTATCGTGAATTTATAGTAGGATTTCATTCAACTACTTTTGTTGGACTAATACATGCTGTACTCATACATATTGTAAGACCTATGTGACCATGTTTAAAGGCAAATAAATTATTCTTATTCTTATTCTTATTCTTATTCTTATTCTTATTCTTATTCTTATTCTTATTCTTATTCTTATTCTTATTCTTATTCTTATTCTTAAGTTTAAATGCTATTGTTATTGGATATTTGAATGATGAGCAATGACTTGTGAAAGCCTCCCAACATTGGGAGAGGGCTATGTCCACCAATGGACTGCGATGGGATAATTGATTGACAGAGCAATGAATTGGTTATTATTTTAAGTGTTCTCGCCTAAAACTTTTTCACCCGACTATGGCACAGCAGAAGGAAGGTCGAAGGCAACTCGGGCGTCGGAGGTCGATGAACGACCTCCGCCTCCCATGAGCGCCGGCCTGGGGGTGACAGGTGAAGCCGCCTGTCACCCTGGCAGAAGCAGGCCGCGGCGGTGGCGTGCGTGGCGCGCCTCCCCGTTTCCGGGGACGAGTTGGGGACTCTGTAGTCCCCACACCCGAGAAGAGGGCCAGATCGTGAGAGATGGCCCTGGGTCGGCCGGGGTGCGAGGGATATGCCTGTCAACCTCACCTTCGGCAACCAAAACGACCCACAGGCGGCGTGCGTTTTAGTCGGTTCGTGTCCGACATAACCTCCTCCACCGGCTCCGGTGGGGAGGTATCCGTGGGGATTTTGCGCACGTAAAATAAAAAAAAAAAAAGCAGAAGGAAGGTGTTGATTTTGACAGGCTATGTATATATGTAACCAACCCTGGACAAATGAGATATCGTTAGAAGCGTCTTACTCGTCCGCTGGTTACAGACTATATAACGTGTCATTGAATCTATCGTGGCGCCTTCTAGCGGTCATAAAGTACTGTGTTAAAAAATAAATTTGAGATGTATTGTGTTTGGTACCAACTGAAAGGGTTCAATTGGCACATTTCAAATATGTATAAATTATATTACTTGCCCCAAAATAACTACTTTTTAATGTCTGTAGCTGTAGCTTGACAATAAACATTTTTTTTTTAATGCGTAATTTTTCAGCAGTCGGATTTTAATTCATACCAGACTACTATAATATACCTCATACAAAAAAGTCTCTCACAGCAAAATAAAAACAAATCTTTATTTTTATTTTATCGTATTCGAAGACCTCAATCTACAGTAGCTTCGAACTGTCACCCGCCAGATCATATTTGAAAGTTATGACTATCCATGTGGAAACAGCCTCTACTGGAATATCGACTGTAATAACACAATAATATAGTCAAATTTTATTTGTCACATACAAAAGTTATTATCTACCCGATATTTTGTGTAGTCACTCAATTTTATGGAGATTTCACCTCTATGCTGAAAGTAAATTGAGTGGAATATCGCATGTAGCTTTTTGTCCAGTGTTTAACTTTCAATGGGTTCGATATATGGACAATACATACTGAAAAGTTAATCTTGTCTGTTTGTTTGAATAACGAATGAAATGTTTAGAGGCTTATAGGGGGTGTTTTGTTTTCGGGTTAATCTGTGTTTGACATTGGATTTCCACTGTACGCTGCTAAAATGTTTAACATATAAAATTGAGTTGTTATTGGCATCCATTCTCTGTTTCCCTTTGATTTTGTTGACAGAAATTGGGATAATACCTAATATTGAGGATAAATTTATCAAAACTGTATTAATCGAATTAGTAGGCCTAATTTGTTTGCAGTTCAAATAAATTTTGATACATAATGTTATTGAAAGTTTATGCGAATATGACACATTGATATTAAGCCATTATTATAATTATACACACAAGGTTTTAGAGAACTTTTAGGGTTATGTGTGTATTTTTTTCTTTAAATGGTGACGTGAAAAATTCATAAAAGTAATGGTGACGCGTTGTCTCACAGACAACTACATTCAATGTCAATGTTTGTAAAAAAAAAATAATGTTCTTAAATTATGTTGATATATAACCATTGTGTGTTATATAAAAGAAATAATTAGGTAAATTAAATGAGCTTTTATTAATAAGATATTGATAAAAAATTAGAGTTACTTAACACTTTTTAAATTGAAATTATTTGATGCTTTAGTTCAGTTTGCTGTCAACTTTTCTGCTTCGCCTCTCACTGTGGAAGTTTATTAAAAGATTATTTATGTCAATACACCTATATTCGTGTATCTAAATCTATAAAGGTTTACGATCATCGATACTTCGGAGTCATTTTCACATGCAATAAAGTCCAGCGCGCACCACGCACGCCACGTCGCGTCAATATAAGCGTGCTATTGTTATTTTCCGGTCGAGGGATATTCTGAGCGAAGGCCTCACGGGCCGCTGGCTGCAGTCCCTCGGGCGCCAGACCTTGTAGCTAAGGCCTACTCGCTTTAAATACAAGCATTTTCATGTTAATATTTCTTTCACAATATGATATAATTATAAATTTTACAACGCCAAAAGGACATTATTTTCTTGCCGTTTTCAATTTTTCAATTTTTCGTTTAATAATTGTTCAACATTTTTAAATACTCCATACATATATAACATCTCCAGTCAAACAATGTCTTTTAATGTTTATGGTGAATTCATATTCGCTCTGACCTAGTAGCCGCCACCGAACCTTCGCCTGAAACCATCATAATTTCTCTATACAAATATTCGTTTTACGGCGACAATTGATGAATTGAAATGTAGAGCGATCCCCCTGTAAGGTAAAGATCGCGGGTTTGAATCCCGCCTAGAACTATTCAATTGTTTCTATCTTAAACTATTTTAATAGTTGGCATACTAAATACTTTAAAATTTCATTAAACAGTTTGAGCGGAGTCATCAGAAATCTATGTTTAAAAATGATTGCAACATCATTCTTTTTTTTTTTTTTTTTTTTTTTATATAGGACACGTCAATTGGACTTCGCCTTGCCTGATGGTAAGCTGAAGGCAAAATCCCAGAAAAGAGGGTCACCATTACTTACACATACCGTGTGATAATGGTGACACTCAGCTTGACGGCCTTATCATATGCTTTTTCACGCCCCGCTTAAAGGACCTGGGACTGTAGGAAGAAGGAAACACGTGAGCTGGTAATGAATTCCAGGCCTTAATGGTGCGACAGAGGAAAGAGTCTCCGAACCGCTTGGTTCTTGATCGGATGTTTTGCACCGTGTGCGGATGACATCTAAGACCTGCACGCGTTGTCCTGTGTAGGAAAGGGGAGGGTGGGACTAATTGGAAGAGCTCATCAGAACACTCCCCATGGTACAGACGGTAAAATACAGCCATGGACGCAACATCTCTACGCAGCTGTAAAGGTTCTAGGGTGTTCGTGATCTCGGGATTCCCAATGATGCCGACCGCACGTCGCTGCAACCTGTCGAGAGCATCTAGTAAGTACTTTGCTGAACCATCCCAGAGATGCGAGCAGTACTCCACACAGGAGCGAATTTGTGTCTTGTATAGAAGACACCGCTGCTCCGGCGTGAAAAATCGTCTCACTCTGTTCAGGACTCCGAGTTTTCGTGAGGCTGTTTTGATGATACTTTCGATGTAGTTTTTGTTATTCAGGTTGCAGCGAACATCCATACCTAGGATATTGAGATTGTCCTGCAGCGGCAGTGGTGTGCTCTGAAGAGTGGGGAGGGGAAGGAAAGAAGATACTTTTGCTGTAAACGCACATGCCTGCGTCTTCTTATCATTGAACTCAACCAGGTTCCCAGAGCCCCATTGAGAAATGTGATTCAGGACCCCGTCAAGCTCAGTGACAAGAAGCTGCCTTTTCTCTGCGATATCTGACTGCTTGGCCGCTGGATGTCCATGATAACTCCCATGTAAAGTGCTATCGTCTGCATAACAATGAACATTGCCGGTAGACAGCATGTCGTTGATATGCAGAAGAAAGAGAGTGGGTGATAAGACGGACCCCTGGGGCACGCCAGCATTAACCTGCAGAAACTCCGAAGCTCGTCCGTCACAAAGGACGTGAATACGGCGCCCCTGCAGGAAGCTAGCAACCCAGTTGCACAGCCTAGAAGGCAGACCAAAGGCAGGTAGCTTAGAAAGAAGCGATTTGTGCCAGACTCTATCGAAAGCTTTGGCGATGTCAAGACTAATTGCCAGTGACTCGCCGTGCTTGTCCATAGCCTCACCCCAAAGATGGGTAACGTATGCTAGAAGATCACCCGTTGACCGTTTCGGTCTGAAGCCATATTGCCGGTCATTAATTAAGGAGTGATCCTCTAGGTGCCGCATGAGCTGTTTGTTAATTATGTGCTCGAACACTTTGCACAGCACTGAGGTGACGGCTATGGGTCGATAGTTGGCTGGCTCCGAGCGATCCCCCTTCTTGGGAATCGGCTGAACATTCGCCTCTTTCCAAGGCAAAGGCACTGTACCCGAACTGTAGGATAGCCGGTACAGGCGCGTAAGCATTGGAGACAACTCCGCTGCACATTTTTTCAAAACTACCGCTGGAATACCATCCGGACCACTGGCTTTCCGGACATCGAGTGATTGCAGCACTGCACGGACATCGCGTTGCCTGATATGGATATCAGGCATCGCGTGGTCACTGTCGGGTAGTGTTGGTGGCTGCGTACCACAATCATCGATTCGGGAGTTGGCCGCAAAGAGATTAGCCAGCAGATTTGCCTTCTCTTGCGGCTCATGGGCCAGGGATCCATCAGGGTTACGCAGCGGAGGCAGCGAAGGCTGACAGAAGTTGGCTTGCACGGCTTTAGCCAGTCGCCAGTAGCCACGGCTTCCCGTGGGATGCATCACTAGCTCTTGACCAAGCCGCGCTATGCGCAGGGCATCCGCTCTGACATAGGCCCTTCTACAGACCTTTGTGGCTCTGTTGTACGCCGCCTTGAAGTGGCCCAGATTGGGATGGCGCGTGGCGCGCGCCCTTACCCAAGCGCGGTACGCAGACTGTTTTTGTTCAACAGCTTCCGCGCACTCGCGCCCGAACCAAGGGCGCACCCCGCGGTCACCGGTGACATCGGTGTATGAGATATAGTATTCCATACCCAGACCGATCTCACCGGCGACAGCAGTAGCACAATCCGATGGGTTCTTACCTTCAAAGCAGCGCTCAACCCACGGGATGGACGCAAAATAGTCACGAAGTCCATCCCAGTCCGCTGACGAGTAGTGCCAGAGACGCCGCTTCCCCCGCATGGGTCGTGGGGGCGCTATAATAGGCACCGTGGAACGGACCAGGCAGTGGTCAGAGTTGCCTAAAGCGGCTCGCACCGATACACTGTACCGGTCCGGATCACTCGTCAGCAGAAGGTCTAGCAGAGAAGGTGCTTGGCCCGACCTTCTTGGTATCCTAGTGACCTCGTGCACCAATTGGGTCAGGCCGTGCGCCAGAGCAAATGCGTGGGCGGCTCTTCCCGCATGGTCTGTTTTGGAGGAGCCCAACCAGATCTCGTGGTGGGCGTTAAAATCCCCCAAAAATACCATTTCGGCATTCGGAAATCGCTCCTGCGCATCATCTGCCGCCTGACTCAGATATTCAAAGAGTCGAGTTGTCTCAGCATCTCCTGTATGGGAACGGTAGAGGCACACATAGATCTGACTCGTAGGGCCATGGTCTACGTGTACCCAAAGGACGGAGAAGGATGGGTCCTCTAGGCAGCGCAAACGGCGACAGCAAACATCCGCCCTAACAAACACGCACACCCCGGCTTTTGCACGAAAACTTTCCTCAAGAACATAGCCAGGGTAGAGCAAGTAGGTCGTGTCGTCAGGGCGGTGTATTTGCGTCTCCGTTAGAAAAAACATGGCAGGTTTCGCCGTCTCTAGGTGTTGGTGGACGGCGTTGAGGTTTGCATGGAGCCCACAGATGTTAGTGGACTCCACCTCAAATAGCAAGCTTTTGGGAGTGAAAGAGCGAGTCTTTGGTTCCTATAATTCGTACAAATGTCGGTAGATGGGTATCAACTGTCGCCGTAAGACGAATATTTTAGATTTCAGGCGAAGGTTCTGTGACTTAGTAGTCAGAGCGATCCCCCTGTAAGGGAACGATAGCGGGTTCGAATCTCGCCTGGACTGATTCAATTTTCTATCTTCATCGATTTGAATAGTTGGCATACTAAATACTATAAATTTTCATTCAATTACAATTATTTACTATCAATATCGACCTGTAGTTATCGTGTAAAAATCACAATCACATTATGAAATATATGGAGACATTAGTAAGAATGCTCTCAAGTAACCCTTTATAATCCAGCTATTGTCCAGCCGCATAAAGAGCCCATGACTGGTCATTACACAGAAACTCACTTACTGAACTACCCTCAAGTCTTAGTCACCATATGAACGCTTACTTTAGAAGGTACGATACGACTCCGATATGATACTGCCGGAATTAAAGCATAAATCTACTTATATTAGATACTGAAAACATTGTAAAATGAATGAAGTATCTAATATAAGTAGTTGTAAGATGATCTAATTAATATGTATACTGTAGATTGATGGCACTTGGTGGAATTTGTTGTTACACATATTGATAACTCACTTGTACTTTTCCACATTACTTTTATTATTTTTTTACACCTGAACTGAGTAATGTGGAAAAGTACAAGTGAGTTATCAATATGTATTTAATTAATACTATGAAATATTCAATGTATGTATCAATAAACTAAAGCTTATTTCTATTTTTTTAGTAACTTCAAGCAACTTCAATACTATAAGAACATAGTACATTTTATATAATATAAGATATTCTGTAATATTTAGTGCTTGATAAGTTATCGACGCGACGTGGGAAGAATGCATGTTTAACATATGAATTGCAATGTTCCACACAATTATCTGCGACATACAATAATTTGTATTACATTTTAATAATGTCTGAAAATCATTGGTTCGTAATTATTGGACAAATAAAATAGGAGTATGTTATTTATACCTAAAGATGAATACAATATTTAATTTTTATGGATGTAACTCATATTCAATTACAATAAAATAATAATAAAATATCGTGTATTCTAAATGCATGCACAGCCAACCATTCAAGCCTGGTAGCAGTTATTCTTACGGATGAAAGAAGCCTTTGTGTTACGATTAGCATCCGCCATCACATTATGGTAACCAGATACAATAGTTACTCTCATAAGCATATTTTTATGATCTATTAAAAGTGGAATATTTCGGAATTTTAGGAAGATTGAAATATTATTTTGATGATGGAGTTGTAAGACATTTATGCCTTATCTGGGAACATTTAAAATAATAGATAAATAGATAGATAATTCTTTATTGTACGCCAACAGATTTACAGTAGGACAAGTAGATAGCATGTAAATAGTTCAGTGTACAATAGGCGGCTTTATCGTTGAAGCGATTTCTTCCAGGCAACCTTGGGATGGACAGTAATGTTATAAAAACAAAAGATATGGTGTAGTTATCGGCCAAATGAAATAGAAAATATTTTGAAAAGAAGAAAGAGAGAGAGAGAGAGAGAGACGTATAAGTTTTATAAAATGTCGAGATTCAGCCATAACCACTACTGAAAACGTATGAAATTCTTATTTAACTATACAATGATATCAGACAGAGGCCCGTGGCGTGGCGTAAGTAAACATGCCCGCTACGCAAGAGGCGCGGGTTCGATCCTCGCTCAGTGCAAATATTTGTATACATGAATATAAATATTTTCATTGGTCTGGTCGTGCCTCGGAGGACACGTGAAGCCGTCGGTCCCGATTGCGATACCAACATCTATGGCAGTCGTTACAGGTAACTGGAGCCCTAAAAACTCCAACAACTGGTATAGCTGCAATGTTTTGGTATCGCCATTGGGTAGTGGTAGTCAGATGGCAGTCGTTTCATGAAAAATATCGAAGTTTAGCCAAATCTGCAATTAGATTGGTAAAGTGGATCCTAGAATCTGAGGGGAAAGCTTCGGATGCGACTGGGATTAACGCTAGGATGAGCAAAGAGATAACATAGAAGGACTTATTATAGGAGGTAGGACACGGCGGTATTTCCGCCCAATCGAGCAGTCCGACTGCGGAAGTACCTCCGCCCTACAGTATACCGCGGTTATAATAACTTCGTGTTGTGTTCCCAGCGGTGAGTAGGGTAGCCAGAGCTCACTGGAGAATTTTTGCTGTCAGTGGGATGACTAAAGGCTTGTCCTGCTTTGTCCTCTACACTGACGACACAGAAACTCTGTGCTTACAGGGTCGGCAGCGCGAGTGTGGCTTCTCTGGTATTACACACGTCTATAGGCTACGGTAACCACTTTCCATCAGGTGGGCGGTGCGCTTGTCCTTCCACCTAAGTAGTATAAAAAAACTTTAAAATATTTTAGAACATTCTACACGGTGTTGTTAGGTAAACACAACTTAACTATATAGATATTTAAAATATTATGATCACTCACATTAGCATTACCTCTGCTGTTGCTGTCTGCGGTTGGCTTCGAACTTTTTTTTACTTAAAAAAATAAAGAATATTAGAACTGAAATCACTAATATTCCCTCTGACCTCTAAGCTAACCTAAATTACTTATGTTATGAGTGGGTTCTCGTCGGTAGTGTATTGGTGTATTGGTCAGGATTCAAACCCGGTACTCCGGTACTCTCGGCTGACTCCTTAACCACTAAGCAACCTACGACTCATACCTTTAGAGCTATCGCAATATTTACCATGTTGAATTGTTTCTAGTTTCTGATATTTCGGTGCTGTTCCAAACACCATAATATATTATAATATCGAAAACTCGAAATAATAGAACATGTCAAATATCCCGATAGCTTTCATACGGCTTAACCAGCTTGTGTTGTGGTTTCACCTACATAAATACATTTTTTGTCAATGCTTTCAAATTAAATATAGAAAAACGTGGAATAATACAAATAAATATATATAAACCACTATGCATGCAAATATCTGCACTGAAGCGGTAATCGAACCAACGAACGTTACGCCACAGAGGTCATCATGCTGAATCAAATTTTGCGTGGTTATAATTCTTTAAACACACCAGCTATTCTCCCTGAACCTTTTTCCATTATTTAACGTCATAAATAACGCACATAAATCAATACGTATAATAACAAATTCCGTTGAATATCATTCTCAAGTTCCACTTATATGAAAGTCCCTAATTCCCCGAAGGTATCCACGATTGGCGCAAAAAGAAAGCGAATGCAAAGTCCGCCCTGGGACCCGTGAATATGGTTGCCAAGCGTCTCAAGTTTTAAATTTAGAACTCGCTTTAAGTTGCCAATGCTAAATTTTAGGGATCGTTGAACATTTAAACGAGTTTACTAAATTCAAATAATGTTATAATAGTGAAGTTTGTACATTTGAAACTGTATCTCCAAAACTGTTTACTGGATTGATATGTCGGTTATTTTTCAGCAGGCTATTCGTTACATAGTTTGAAGAGTAAGTTATCTCAAAGTGCCCGAACTATGGTGAGTTCTTGGTGATAAAATTTACGAACTGTGTCGTAAAGTCTTGCTGTAAATTTAGCTTTTTCCTAGGTTTAATTAAGTGAATAATTTAAATATTCTAAGCTCATTTATTTAATTACAGAAACTTAGTTGATGGCAGATGTTCCGAACTGTAATATAAAAAAAAACAAAGTAATTCGCAAAAAAATCCCACGTTTTGGGCAGCTCGGTCCCAATAAATCGTGACTATTCCAAAATTGTTGTACGGCCTTTCAATTTTCGATATGGCAACCCTACCTTCAAGCCTTTGGACGCGTGCTTATTTATTGCTGCGCCGATGAAAAATCTATGCGATATGTTTTTCGACCTCCAAGCTTCAATACTTTTACAGATTTTGCTATTGATTAAAACTATATTGAGAATTTAAATTGTTTTTGATGTTTGCGTAAAAGGATTTTAATGTTATTCTATTAATTTTGTTAAGTTGGCATGTTGTTAATATTAATAGTGTTACGTGAAATGTTAAAGGTGAAGAAAATACATAACAACGACTGCCAACATCAGTTACTCTAAAGCGGGGTCCCTACAACACGTGTCATGAGTCAGCATGCTCCCTGTACGTCCCAGCACTAGCTTGCTAACTCGTAGGAGCTCTTCATGGACAAGATTGTAAAAATTTATGTAAAAATAAATTTGTATCCACGAATAGCACTTGCCAAATAATTTGATAGGTGCTCTTTGTGGACAAAACTAGGTGCTACTCCAGCAGGTGCTCTTCAGCTGGGTGTGTACTAACAGTCATCCTATTATATTATAAATGTGAACGCTTGTTAAGATATTTAGCGGGAGCTTTAGCGGTACATTAAGTCTATTTTTTTGTTAAATATGTATTCCGATAGATAAATAATAATAAAAAAATAATAAAAAATGTAGCCTGTTATTAAATCACGCTCAAACGGCCGAACAGAATTTGCTAAAATTATGTTACCAGGGTAGATTGGTATTAACGAATTGGCTACTTTTTTATATCACTTAGGTGGCAAACAAGCACACGGCCCACATGATGGAAAGTGGTCACCGTGGTCTACGGGCGCGTGCAAAACCAAGAGAGTCACATTCGCGCTGCCAACCCTACAAGCATTGAGAATTTCTGTACCGTCAGTGTAAAAGACAAAGCAGGACAAGCTTTTGGTCATTAAACTGACAGCACAAAACTCTTCAGTGAGCTCTGGCTACCCTACTCACTCATCATCATTCCTCAAAAAGCCTGCCATAAGTAGCGAGCACGGGGTCTCTGGCATCAACTGGATGATTTCTATATTACATGCACACAATTTTGCACCGAGCAAGGATTGAATCCTAGAAACCTTCCGCGTAGTAGTCGAACGCTCTAACAGCACAGGTAAACATACAATAAGCAAGAAACTTCATAATAAACTTCTCGAAATCGCAAACCAAATCACACCTAAGTATCCGAAACTAATACTCGATGAAGAAGTACAAAGATTTCTACTTTTTTTTTTTTTTTTTTTTTTTTATATAGGACACGTCAATTGGACTTCGCCTTGTCTGATGGTAAGCTGAAGGCAAAATCCCAGAAAAGAGGGTCACCATTACTTACACATACCGTGTGACAATGGTGACACTCAGCTTGACGGCCTTATCATATGCTTTTTCACGCCCCGCTTAAAGGACCCGGGACTGTAGGAAGAAGGAAACACGTAAGCTGGTAATGAATTCCAGGCCTTAATGGTGCGACAGAGGAAAGAGTCTCCGAACCGCTTGGTTCTTGATCGGATGTTTTGCACCGTGTGCGGATGACATCTAAGACCTGCACGCGTTGTCCTGTGTAGGAAAGGGGAGGGTGGGACTAATTGGAAGAGCTCATCAGAACACTCCCCATGGTACAGACGGTAAAATACAGCCATGGACGCAACATCTCTACGCAACTGTAAAGGTTCTAGGGTGTTCGTGATCTCGGGATTCCCAATGATGCGGATCGCACGTCGCTGCAACCTGTCGAGAGCATCTAGTAAGTACTTTGCTGAACCATCCCAGAGATGCGAGCAGTACTCCACACAGGAGCGAATTTGTGTCTTGTATAGAAGACACCGCTGCTCCGGCGTGAAAAATCGTCTCACTCTGTTCAGGACTCCGAGTTTTCGTGAGGCTGTTTTGATGATGCTTTCGATGTAGTTTTTGTTATTCAGGTTGCAGCGAACATCCATACCTAGGATATTGAGATTGTCCTGCAGCGGCAGTGGCGTGCTCTGAAGAGTGGGGAGGGGAAGGAAAGAAGATACTTTTGCTGTAAACGCAATAAATAGAGGAGTCTCTGGTGGGATATAGTATGAACTTACTGAATAGTTGTCCATAATACGTGCTCAGTGCTTTGTTCAGTATTTCTAAGCAAATCGAGTGCATCGTGGTGAAATTTCATAACGTAGTTTAGTACTTCAACTGAACAAGTTAAGTACCACAAAATTTAGTCCCACACGAGCTCGTTTGGCACTTAGTTGGGCAGCTTGGCGAGAACATTTGTTACGCATATCATCTTTAGCCGTCATTACAACGGGTGTAGCATAAAAGTTAGTATGAAGTTAAAGTATTGGTTTTAATGACTCTATTCTAGTTTCTAGAAAACTATATAACTATTAATTACTCTTTGAACTCAAACTCTCCTTTCCTATACAGGGCGTAAATGTCACACTCACACTGTGCACAATATACAAGCAAGAACCAAGCGGTTTGGAGACTCTTTTTTTACCGCACCACCGAGATCTGATCCTTTAAGCGGGGTGTGAAAAAGCATCTGATGAGGCCGCCAAGCCGAGTGCCACAATTGTAACATTATTTAATGGCAAGTTGGCGTGTCCTAGATAAAAAATAATAATTTAACGCTCCGAGTTATATTATAGTTATCATTACTTAAAAAGCAACCGGTACTTTATAACATACCACATTTTTGTAAGTTGGACCACATAATTCAAATGCTGGCTCAAACAAGTTACATTTCAAAACTGATCTATCTTAATCCGAAGGTAACAATAAGATAGATCATGTTTCATTCTTAAATTACCTTAGAAAGAAAAAAAAGAATGAAGAAAGAAAAATATTTTATTCAAGCCCCACACAGCGGGCACCCCACCAAATGCAAACAGGTAGGCAATATAACAATTAGCAGGTACATCAAATCAAAACAGTAGGTATATTAAAATTAAGCTACGGATGCAACACTCCACATCTCATCTCAGCATCTAATCAACACAAACGCATTAAGAGTCTTGCTACAAAGATAGGTTGCAAAAATGTAACGCTTTATCAGTATCCCGAAATTCAAAGGTCCCACATGTTAAACAAGCCTCTTATTTTTCACAAAATTTTGTATTTCCTAAGTAACAAGCTTGTAATGGATTAGAAAAAGGGCAAGTACTCTCTTATCTTGGCACAAAAGCCTGATTGGCTGTCCAATCAGCAATCGGCAGAACTTCAACACCGTCGGTTTGGTACTAACAACTCCAAATTGTATTAGTTGTATTGGATAAGCCAGGGAATGGAATATCGAAGGAGCTTGAGCAACTAAAAGGAGTGCAGTTGATTTTTTTTCTGTGTACTAGGGCTGTGAGGACAATGTTGACTGTGGAAATAAAATTAATGGAATATTACAAAACGAGAGAAATAAACTCGACAGCATATTAAACTGTTTTTTTTAAATAAGTCACGTTAATTTGACTTCACCTCGCCTGATAATAAAGGCAAAATTTCAGGAAAGAGGGTCAGTATTAGAGACACATACATACATGCATAAAATTACTACTTCATCCTTGAAGGGTTGGTAGAGGTGAATTAAAACCCACATTTCACCAATCATTGTGAAATCATCATGCATCTGAAGCTGAGTCTGGGCTGTATATATCTATCTGATGTTAAACAGCCCTATCCCTTAGTCGCCTTGTATGACACCGCACAGGAAGTAATGGGGTGAACCAAATTCTACTCTGCCGGAAACCACGCGGGAAGAGATTTCTCACTTATTACTTCAAATTGTGGATTTGTGCAACTCTTCAATGTCAGTCAAAGGTGACCGATGAAAGGTAAACATGTCAACTCTAATTCAAAATTAAATTAAAGGATTTATCCCACACTAGTTAAAACTTTTTAAAGTGAACATTGGACATAACTCGATCCTCATATTAACGAAAGAAAACTTCGATCTCCTCTGTAAACTTTCTAAAAAGTAATAAAGTAAAATAGCTAAAAGTATATTTAAAAAGCTAGTCGCGGGGACTCCGTTTAAGTTGATCAAAACAGCACGTTTTCATTAGCTAATTGAGTTGGCCCCGCTCATCATCCTGTATATAAACGATATTGCAGCCGTAAAAATGGCTAGGGCTGTCATTCGTCTTCACCGATACTTTATTTTTAACATGAAGCATGAAGCATGAAGCTTTACTGTTATTATCAACAGTTTTTATGTAATGTTTTTTTTACTGGTCCTATGATACTTATTGGCTTGGATACGGGTCTGAAGTTTTTGAATATTTATAAATATTTTCACGTTTTCATAGAGATAGTTCCGATTAGATCATGTTTATTTCATAAAGCCTATTTGGTTGGTAAATGTAAACATATGATTAAAATAATATTTTGTGTTTATTTGACATATAAATTTAAGTCTTACTTATAATAGTTCGAGTATGTATTTGTCCTTTTTAACATTTTAATTTGTTGTTTTTTAACAGTAACTAAAATTAAATAATATTATGAATTAAATTATATTAAATGCGTTTTCGCACTGTTGTATACATACCATTACATGTACTTGTTGTATAAATTACTATTGATGTCTTAATCACGAGCCTGAATATAGTTAGTCAGAAGTGACAACCCTATATTATTTACAGGATGTTACGAACTGAGCTGTGTGTACTTTTATCGCCCTCTGGGTTTTATGTTAATTCGGATACGATTCGGATGTGCTTTTAACTGCAGGAGGACGTACAAAAGGCATTCGCTCGTGAGTCGCGATTCTCTACAATTTTAACATTTTATTTAGGAGCTTATTTGTACATTACGTGTGATTCTTTAGAACGTGTAGGCTTTCGCAAAGGTTCATTTTTATATTTTTCTTAAATAACCTGTTTAAAGATTGCTACAGATGTTCGCAAAGCTGTTAAGGGCTGTTTGAATGTATGTTTTAGGTTTAATTTTTAGAATATATTTTATTTTCAGTACTTACATAAAATTTAAGTTATACTAGTAAATATTTGATCAAATTTTTTTTATAAATTCGGCACAATCTTTCTCTATGATGCGTCAACTGAATTAAAATAGAAATGATAAGTGAACCCCAGTTTCCGCCGTTTTAAAACATTGGAAGCAACCGGGATTGAAGGCGGCATTTCATGTTATTGAAACTATACATCCTGATGAAGTTTTAAACATACTTTTTGGCACATAAGTACATTTGATGTTTCAATAGGAATAGCAAATAAAATTACATAAAAACTTCCGAATAAGTTCATTTCATTAATGCTACAGTCTATTATTTAACCGAGAATGAGATTCGCAGATTTATCCGAACAAAAGTGATTGCTTGGCCACAGCAGGCATATATTTCTTCCACGCCAGTTATCGGGACTGTCCCTGATGTTTTATTGTTATGGCTACCTTAGTGGCTACCTGCGTTTTCGCTACCGCGATAATTTTATGTCTAAATTTTCACGTGCTTATCGCTGTTTGTTGTATCCATCGTATGTTTTGTTTTACAGATTTATTGATCGGTTTGTGTGCAGCAAGCATGTGATTTGAATCTAAGTACCTATCGTGGAGCAGGTCATAAAACTTTATTGTCATGTAATGTTTGTTTAAATAAGGTTATCAAATGGGTTTTAGGAATGATTCGTAAAATGGGATATCGTTAAATACTTTAGCGGCTTTTATGACTCACTCACAGATGAGGTTTCTTTATCTTAGAAGAGTGTTGAAAGGGAATTGATGTTCCTGCAATATTATTTCTAAATTTATTTAGTTACATTTATTTTAGTATTTTTGAGTATGATCTCATAACTATACTCGCTATAAGCAAGTTACTATTACTGAAGACATCATACCGGATCTATCCAAAAAGACAAAATGCATGTGTATAATTATAACAAATTTACTATCGTTATATTATATACTAAGGGAAGTTTTGGTTTAGACAGCGCTGTATAATGTCATGGAATAATTGTATTATGACTTATTTAAGCTCCTGCAATCATACAAAACCAAAATTGTAAATGCTACCGATTTTTAGTATATGCTAGCAAAATCACGATCAAAAATACTCATTATTTTTTTTTTATATAGGACACGTCAATTGGACTTCGCCTTGCCTGATGGTAAGCTGAAGGCAAAATCCCAGAAAATAGGGTCACCACTACTTACACATACCGTGTGACAATGGTGACACTCAGCTTGACGGCCTCATCATATACTATTTCACGCCCCGCTTAAAGGACCCGGGACTGTAGGAAGAAGGAAACATGTGAGCTGTTAATGAATTCCAGGCCTTAATGGTGCGACAGAGGACACTAATTACATAGAAGTACACATCGAATTGTTTATTTCGTAACAATAATAGCTTTTACGCGGTTTTACCCACAACAATGCTAGATATAACTGCTGTGTCAAAATTAACTGAACCACTCAAATAATTCAAAAGTTACACATAAACCTCGGCTTACGATGCGTTTTGTGTTGTTTCAATAAATGAAATATCAAAACCGAAACTCAACCGATTTCGGTATTCAAATATTAGTCCCACTAAATGTAAACATGTAACACATGAAACACATGTAAGTATATAACACGCTGTAAACACATTACACATGAATTAACTAGCTGATTGAAGTGCAACTCACGCGAACTAGCATCACATCGAAATGTTTTAGACGCGACTGGTATGCACATTAATTACATGTTATTCATATAGTCTTTGAAATTTGCATTTATCTACACTAATGGTAAATTGAATAGTTACTGTGTCTGTTTGAATACGTTAAGTTCTTGGGGAACTCACGCTATGGACAGGACATTCTGAAAGCCATAGCGTGATCCTCACTTTGACAAAGTTGGGACGATTTAGTTGTATCGAAACAGATATGGCGGGCGAAGTCGTGAGGCACAGCTAGTATTGTGTGGAAAGAAGACTACCTGCTTTATTAGGAACTACTTTCAATTCATGACGAAGTATGAATACAAGTATCAATACGCCATCTCATCCGAAGGGTTTCACAAGAGGTGATAACAGAAAAATGCGCAGACGATATCACTACGAGAGAAGGAAAACTAGATATATAACCCTGTACCAACCTGTTCGACCAGCATGGAAACAGTAGGCCAAAGCCTCCCGATATTGGAAGAGGTCCAGCAGTGGACTACGATAAGCTACCTACTTGTATTCTCTGTTTTTTTTCATGAACCTCTCCATGTAGTGCAAAGAATATCATCTAAATGTAAACTTTCTTGGCCCCAGATTAGTCATTTTTGGCAACATAATTATGTGATTTGGGCGGTTTTTTCTTAGCTAAGCGTTAATAAACCATATGTCAGGGTAACCACTTCTCACCAGGTGGGCCTTGTGCTTGAGTGCCACCTAAGTGGTACAAAAAAGCACTTTTTGATACTGTCTAATTACAGACCACTATAATATTGTAGAGCGTTAGCATCTATTCTAAACTAATAGTAGCAAATCACATTATGAATTCCGTTACATATCTTTACAGCATTTTAGCACACGTGTCATAGCAGGGGTGTACTCCTTTTCATGTCATATTCCGTAGTTATGCCAAACTCACACAAAGCGGGTCCACAATCGGATTGCAACATTGATCAGTAGCCGCAGTGTGGCCGCTGTGCGCTGCTTCCGTGAGCGAAGATTTCAGTTAGCGCTGTGAGTTTCACAACACATTCGTCCACCGTGCGCCGCGGAAATTAGATGACGCAGCGGTAGGGTAGACCACCACATGTGGTGAGGTTTATCGATATCGATAACTTTTAAACGAAAATAAAAATCGCATAGAAATTCAGCGTTCACGTATGTAGTTTTAATTCTATAGTAACCTTTGGTTTATATCTTAATTAAACGATATTTGCATAAAAGTTTATGGCTCAAAAGACTTCAGAATCGAGTTATTTTTGAAGAATAATAAGCACCAGACCCACGCTATTTGGTATATGGCTCTTTTTCCTACACTTCTGTGTCAATATGTAAAATAATGTAATTGTAGGATAATGTGCTGTTATTGTAGGATTTTTAATTTATCATCGTACTTACATCTTAATGATTCCTTTCTCACCTTTAATTTAATCTTATTTAGAATGTTTTTGTAATCCTTATCGGTCGGCCATCACATTCATCGTCATCATTTTAATAAAGACAAAAGCCTCCTTTATCTTGTTTAAAAAATTCTTGTATGGGAAAGTGCATGTAATAATATTATTTTATTTTAGTTAGTGTGTGTGTGTTCTTATCCTACACACCAGCTAGAATAGTATCTGTTACTAACTCATAATAAATTACTTTCTTTTAACTATACCTAAGCTTCGGCAGTTTTGTGTGGTTGGACACTCTTTTCACAAACTTTTCAACTCGCACAAAACTATCGACACTTTCCCCTCTCTACGCAGTATCGTACGAGTACAAGTCAGCAATTTCCCGGAACGAGAAGTGATTTATTCCATAAGTGTAGTATCGCGTCAAAGTAGCGAGCGCTCACAATCAAGAGACCAACTGACTCGAACACGTAAACTGGTACCATCGCATCAGTGCACCAGTGAGTGGTTGGCACTAGTTGTGCAGAGTCTAGTGTTGCGATTTATGAAGTTACATTGTGGCAGATAATAGAGGCAAGTAGAGAACGAATAATAGGGAACCTTGATACCATTACGAAGCTAAATGTAGGCCTATCCGGGAAGAGATTTCTCTCTTCCCGGATAGGCCTACATTTAGCTTCGTAATGTAAAGTATGTAAACGTAAAGGTGTGACTAGCTGACAGGAAGGATGAGTGAAGTTGGAGGAAAAAGAGAGATGAGGGTCTGGCACTATCATGAACTCTACAAAATCCAACCCTATTTTTTTTACGTGCGGTAAATCCCCACGGATACCTCCCCACCGGAGCCGGAGGAGAAGGTTATGTTGGACTCGAACCGACTAAAACGCACGCCGCCTGTGGGTCGTTTTGGTTGCCGAAAGTGAGGTTGACAGGCATATCCCTCACACCCCGGCCGACCCAGGGCCATCTCTCACGATCTGGCCCTCTTCTCGGGTGTGGGGACTACAGAGTCCCCAACTCGTCCCCGGAAACGGGGAGGCGCGCCAGACGCGCCACCGCAGCGGACAAAATCCAACACTTAGCTTTTTACACTTCCCTCACTCGTCATTCTCTGAGCCTTTTACCAACTCAGTTGGGGTCGGCTTTCTAGTCTAACTAAGATGCGGCTGAACTATGATACATCCCGCGAAGTGACTGTCAACTGAGCTACGCAACCAATGGGTATTTTTTTTTTTTTTACGTGCGCAAAATCCCCACGGATACCTCCCCACCGGAGCCGGCGAAGGAGGTTATGTCGGACTCGAACCGACTAAAACGCACGCCGCCTGTGGGTCGCTTTGGTTGCCGAAGGTGAGGTTGACAGGCATATCCCTCGCACCCCGGCCGACCCAAACCAATGGGTATAATTATATTGAAGTTTTGTAGTTAGATTGATCGGACTTTTGAGAGGTCCGACAACCCGCAACGACTGCCATAGATGTTTGTATGACAACCGGGACTGACGGCTTTACGTGCTCTCCGAGGCACGATTAGACCAATGCAAATACCCATATTCATGCATACAAATGTTTACACTGAGTGGGGATCGAACCCACGCCTCCTGCATAGCGGCCGCGTTCACTACCGTCTCGCCACAGAGGCTATTTACACTTCCCTATTTACACATATAATCACGCCTTTATCCCCTGAGAGTTAGGCAGAGGTGAATTAACATCCACATTTCACCAATCATTGTATTCGGTCCCATGTAATAGGAGGTGAGCCTATTGCCGTCTTCTAGGCACTATTGTTGACTTAAGCCTCTGATCTGAGGCTTAGTCTAGGCTGTATATATTTATCTGATGTTAAACAGCCCTATCCCTTAGTCGCCTTGTACGACACCGCATGGGAAGAGATGGGGTGGTCCAAATTCTACTCTGCCGGGTGGTTCCCCGCGACTTCAGAAATAATTTTCAATTTAGTCATAAACCATGCAACCTAGTATTTAACTAGTGGTTCTCAAACTAGGCTTGCGACTGTATTTAGGGTGAAACTTTATCCCAACACAATTTTATTCAACTAGGTGCTTTTACAGATGTCATTCTGTTATTGAAAATTTTTCGTAGAGCTAATGAGACACTGAACCTGAGATCTCATGAGTCACCTACACAGATACTCCAGTGTAGTGGCAGTATCGATATTCATCATCTACTTGCCCTTCAACTCCAAGTCCTCAATTATTTGAGTTCAGCGCAACATGATCATTTCTGTCACTCCGGTCATATCATCTTCTCAGACATTTCTTTCCTTGTACATGGTAAGGATGTACATTTTGTACGTGGTAAAGAATGCGCAATCTCTCCATGTTTTCTTGAGCTTACCTTTTCTCACAAAGCCCTCCACACTCATACGGGAGCCTCAGTTTTATTGTAAGCAATAAAATGTTTGTAAAGTTTATAGAATAAAAGTTAATATTACGCACCCGTTCACCATAATCCAGCTTCCATTATTCGAAGGTGCAGCTTAACGTTTCCCGTAGAATACATTCACAGAATTAATTAAAATGCCTTATTAATTTAATTTTGTATAAATTACGCAAGTTCGGAGCGCGACGTTGCTCACATGGAAGTTGAAACGTCTGAATTATTTATACGTTTGCGTGGCTTTGTTCGCTTATTAGTCTTAAAATCAGAAGTATATTGTGTTGTCAGATATTTAAGAAACGGTCTTGTTTGTATTATTGTGAGTGGGTCTGTCTGTGTGAGTATGTCTGTGTGTTCTTCTGTGAGGGTTTTTGTGCACGTATCTTCGTATTTGTGTCTGTGTTTTTATGTGTATTTACGTCTTTTATATTTTATTAATGCCTTAGTTATTGTTTACTTATGCTATTATTTTTTTCACGGTCTTAAAAAAATGTATAGCTAAGTTTTCCAAATACATCCTTCAAATTGCGGTGAACAGCATAGGTTGCATTTTTTAATAACTTCTTCTTAATAACAGCCAAGGAAATTGCTTTACAGTAAACCTTTCAAATAATAAATTCTTCAAATACCCAGGTTCGCCTTTTAATTCAGAAGGTAGTTCTGCTTCGATCGAACTGACTCATTCATATTATAACAGCATTTCACCCGTGTAGGATTAGTTTTTAAAAATAATGTCATTATTATTGTCTTCTCTTCATGTACTGGCCTAGCTTGTAATTTCTTCATAATAACAGGGAAGGAAACACCCACCACTCATTTTAAATAATTACTAGATCTTTAAGCAAAGGTTCAAACGGAACATTTATTTTAAATACGATGCTTCTTTCATGCCAGCCTCGTCGGACCATACATCAAAAAGCAGACACTCCTATACCCCACAACTCTTATTATTAATATTCAGGGACAAAGAACGGTGCTCACGCGCGGGTTGTAACTCCTACCCGTAGTCCGCTGTCCCGGTCACCCCTTAATAACTCCCGCTGGCCGGCAGAGGGCGCCAGTATATATAGTTGCTACGTGACATGATAATGTGTTTAATAAGGATGGTTGCTCACCCTTTTTATTTGAGAGCAGTGAGATTAAAAAGGGCTTTATTTCGTGTATAGATGTGATGCTTCGTATTGTTTGTAGATTTCTTCAGCGGTGCTTATCGCGCCTAGAAGATTTTGTCCTACCTTTTATTTTGTGACCTATTAGTAATGGTTTGTGCTCAGATGAATTGTTTGACATGATGCCCACAGTTACATTCTATCACCGTCCCTCTCGCCATAGGCAGGGAATTCATCCTCACACATTACGACCTGAGATGGTGCGCACTGTGCGGTATGAAAGAAACTTGATCCCACGGAAACAAAACTCAAGCTGTGGAATGACCTCCCTGCTGTGGTTTTCCCAAGCACCTACAACATGGGGTTCTTCAAGAGTGGCATCAGAAGGTTTCTTCATGGTCGGCAGCGTAAGTGTAACACCCCTGATGTTGCATACGTCCATAGGTCAAGGTAACCACTTAACATCAGGTGGCCCGTATGCATGTCTGCCACCTAAGTGGTATAAAAAAAAATGCGCTGACAATATCACTGCGAGAGAAAGCAAGAAATCTGAAAATAAAACCCTGTACCAAACCGTCTGGTCAGCGTCGATAATGTAGGCCAAGGCCTTCCGACATTGCGAGAGGCCTTTGTCCTAAATTGATTGATTGTAAAAAGACCTAAAAGCTCGTTTAGTTTCTTGCCGGTGTGTTCCCAGGAGGAGCCACTTTGTGAACTTGTCCATTTGTTGAACATTAATCTAGTTTTTGTTTGACTTTTCGTAAGTACTGTTGAAACATATATTTTTATTTATTATATGTAGTAAGATATTCATAAATTAGACACAATAAAACTAAAATAACTATTATACAACTTATAGCTAAGGATAATTAAAATGCGTCGTGAATTCCTCCGCATCGCATGCCTCTTGTGGTAGCGTTCCTAGGAGACTGGCAGCATTGCCACGTTGTATGGCAATGCTTATTCTCTGACCTAAAAAGAGACCAGCCTTCTGGTAACGAACTGCGTCGACCATAAGCTTCGCAATCTCACGGAAGAGATTATGAGCGCTTGGACCCCATGACCCCAAAGTCTCGACTCCAAACGGCACAAATTCATAATCTTCGATGAGATTGGATATTTGCACCGCTTGAGAGCCTTTGCAGAAGCAGCAGCAGCACCAGAACAGCCAACTGTGATAGTTATATAGGCAGGAGCAATGGTATCAACATGTGTCGTCCCATACCAGGGTCCTACCCATTTTCCATGGCATTTACGACATGCCATCCGGTCTCTGTTGAAACGGCATTTACAGAATAAATGTTTTTGACTTTGTCGCATGGTGGTGAAGGTATTATGTTTGATATACACTCGAGAGCAATGAATCCGGGTCACTTAAAGAATGTTAAAAATCTCGGAAACTAAAAATGATAGGTTAATGCAATAAATTGTATTTAATAGACAATGTAATACTCCTTAAATGAAAGTAAAAAAAATATGAGTCACCATACATTTTATTAACACAAAATTACATAAAGAAAAAAACTGCTGATCTCTCCTTAAAACAAAAATAGGAAACATGAAATTTTTGAACTTTATTACGATTTTCTTGAATTTTAATACTTCGTATTGCCTCCTCGTGCTTCCATTACTGCGTTTACGCGGTTTGGCATGCTGTACACCAAGTTCCTTATACGATTTTGGGGAATATTCTCCCATTCCTCTGTGAGAGCAATTTTGAGCTCACGAAGCGTGATTGGGGGAGGGTTTCGTTGTTTTACGCATCTGCCTAGCTCGTCCCAAGCATGCTCGATCGGGTTGATATCCGGGCTGCGCGCTGGCCACTCCATACGAGTAATGTTCATCTCTTGAAGGTAGTCATTCACAATCCTACCTGTATGAGGTCTGGCATTGTCATGCATAAATATAGCATCCTCACCTAAATTGACCATAAATGGACCAACGTGATCATTGAGGATTTCTTCCACATATCTTACGCTAGTTAAAGATCCGTTTTCTATGATCACCAGCTCTGTGCGACTTTCAGAAGAAATTCCGGCCCACACAAGTACAGACCCACCACCGTAGGCTACTTTTTCTTCGATGCATGCTTGCTTGAATCTTTCCCCTGGTCTTCGATACACTCTGTGTCTTCCATCGTGCTTGTAGAGCATAAATTTTGATTCGTCGGAGAACATAACTTTTGACCAATCTTCAATACTCCAATTTACGTGGCTCTGGGCATAACTTAGTCTCGAAATACGATGCCCACGCTCCAGTTTAGGGCCGTTTGCAGGTCTAAGGGGTTTTAAGTTAGATTCAGCAAGCCGACGTCTTACTGTCCATGCACTTGGGTTACTTCCTCCGAGGCGTCGAAACTGATTGGTGAGTTCAGTTCCTGTGAGAAAGCGATTTCGAAGCATGGTGTTCACCAAGTATCGGTCTTCTCGTGCTGTGGTACACCTGGTTCTGCCCGTTCCTGGTCTGCGTAGGTTAGAACCAGTTTCTTCGTAACGTCGGAGAACTCTTTGTACTGTTGACAGCGACACACCGACAGTCCTGGCTGTATCGCGCTGACTCCGGCCGGTTTCCAGCATTGTAAGTATTCTGGTGCATTCTTCAGGCGTAAGCGACATAATTTCAGCTTGATTAATGAATATAGAGCACTATCAACATGGTTTATGTACCCACATAAATGACAGATTACAAACAAAAGCAACACCAAATGCTGTAATTTCGTAGTTCCATCTTCGAAAGTGGCCCTTTTTCAAATTTGATTTTTTTATGATATAACTTTACAATAACTAAGAAGTTTTAATACCTTCATTTAAGGAGTATTACATTGTCTATTAAATACAATTTATTGCATTAACCTAGCATTTTTAGTTTCCGAGATTTTTAGGATTCTTTAAGTGACCCGGATTCATTGCTCTCGAGTGTATTAAACCCCTGCGCTGTAATATGATTTATATTATATTTTCATGACTTTTTTTCATAACTGTCTTAAAATAACATACGTACATACAGTCACTCCTTTTTCCCAGTGGGGTAGGCAAAGACTACAGTTTTCCACTTGCCACGATCCTGGCATAAAACCTTCGCTTCTTGTACTTACATTCTTCATTTTCATGCCTTCGATCTGATTGACATACGTATGTCTACGTTGACTCCTACCGCGATGCTCATTCACCCTCGCGAAGCATCGTCTTAAACTAAGCCCTATTGTAACCTATATTATTATCATAGCAAACAATAATCTCAAACAAATACAAACAAACAGATCTCCCGAACAGATACCTGTTCCAGGCGTGACAACATTAATTTACAAAATGAGTTCAAGCGCCTGTTCAGTTTTTACGTGTCTGTACCGTTGGTACGTGATGCCAATATTAATAGCTATTGTATTTGAAGTTTTAAAATATCTCACAAATTGGTGCAAAACATAGATAGCTAACTGTGCCGTTTGTAATATTAAAGTCTTCTAAATGGTATTTTTTTCATACCACTTAAGTAGCAGACAAGCACACGGCCCATCAGATCGAAAGTGGTTACCGCCTACGGGCGTGTGTAACACCAGAGGAGTCACACTCGCACTGCCAACCCTGTAAGCACAGAATTTCTGTGCCGTTAGTGTAGAAGACAAAGCAGGACAAGCCTTTAGTCTTCCCACTGACAGCAGAAGCTCGCCAGTGAGCTCTGGCTACCCTACTCACCACTGGAAACACAATAAGAAGTTATTACAGCCACTGTATTCTATGACACGCGGAGTTTTTTTCTGTCATAAATTATAAAACCGAGAGGAAGAGCCTTAGAACTTATCAGCATGGAAAGC
Organism: Eilema griseolum; assembly: GCA_963662185.1. Lineage (NCBI taxonomy): Eukaryota > Metazoa > Arthropoda > Insecta > Lepidoptera > Erebidae > Eilema > Eilema griseolum. The sequence goes on from OY759247.1 coordinate 727,061, forward strand.
TCATTATTTGCAAAAAGAATTTAATTAATAAATCAACATAGTTCAGGTACTTTCAGATAACTTACTTCTGTACTTGGACTTCTAAGAGACAACCACTCACGGTCTGAAGTCTTCCTTTGATTGAAGCTGCCAAAAACAACCAAAACATCGATATTAGTGTAAGTAACCCAAATAAGTAGGGATAAAACTCATTGGAACGCTTTATTTCAAAATAAACGGTGTCTTACAAGGCGCCTAGAGGATAGGGCCGTTTAACATATATAGGTATATGCCTCAGGTACATGGCATGAGTCAATAATAGTGCCCGAAAGACGGCTATAGACTCACCCCTTATTACTTGGCACCGAATTCAATGATTGCTGAAATGTGGGTGTTAATTCACCTCTGCTTAACCCTCCGGGATAAAAGCTTAATTTTATGTAATGCAATATTCGCGTAAAGTTCCAACAATACGCCCTCGAATGGGCCCGAACCCAGTGGTTTCACTTTTGACTATCATTTTGATAGTAATATCCCTATAGTTGTTGTAGTAAAGATTAATTAGAGTTTATGAACCTCATTAGACCTTAACATACTTATCGTAGAGAGCCTTAGAGTACCATATACTTCTTTTCCACCTCAATAGTATGTACGGTCTACCCTGATAAAACAAAATTCTACTTCATCTTTTTTCATACCTATCATAATCGGATTCCTCAACTCTCAGACCCGTAACAACTGTATGTTAACATAATATTTCTCGGGGAGTCGAACCCTCAATACGTGCAGTGCATACTGCATCACCCTCCATTGAGTGAAGATAGTAACAGTGACAGAATGTATAGATTCACACTAGCGGGATTTCAGTATTAGTTAGTTCAAATGTCATAATATTGGAGTAGGCGTCTCTTCAGAGCAGTTGACAGTCTGCCGAATGAAGTATAAGCATAATTGGGTATTTTCCTGTAGGTAAAACAAATAATTTAACTTTTTTTTTTGAAAAACATTCATCACATTTTTATTTAATTAGTTATGTAAAAATCGTGATAAATAGAGTTTAGTTAAATTAAGATCTAATCTATACTATGCAACATACTATTTTAAATATATTATGTTTAATTAAATCTATTATAATATATTAATTATTGACCTGAACTTATTATATTAAGAATATATTGTATGTACGTAAAGGAGTGGTAAAAATTGCGTCCGTTCTTATTTTATCGCTTTTTTATTTAGTTTTAATCATCCACCCAACCTGTAATAGTAAATTATGACTTATTTAACTATTGAATATTATGACGTCACAATAATTTATTTCATACAAGTTTCCTTGTAACTTACCGTTTTGACGTTTAGTAAAAAGTAACTAACTTGACTAGTCAGTGAAATACCCAATTGTGAGTAGGTACTTTAAAAAATTAGTTACTGTATGGTTTGGCGGTAGAGAGTTCGACTTATAAGGGATAGGTCCTGGAATCGATTCTCGCTTAGTATAAACAATGTTATAAAAACATAAGTTAATTATTTTACCGAATTTCTCGATTCAAGACTATATACTTGTCATAACATATTGGGTTATATTAAATACCAATAATATATTGTTCTTTTATAATCTACTGGCCAAAAAAACTCAGATGTATATTATATGTTTAAATTATATAAGTACCTATATCATAACTTATCTACTCTAACATACTACCTTATGGTAGGTATGTATGTACCTATATATTACTGACTGGTAGAGAATGCCTGTGGCATTAAGTCCGCCTATGTACTTGTGCATAAAGTTTAAAATAAATAAATAACAAATAAAATTTACACATGCCCGCTTGCGGAGTTTCTTCTATTACAACGGTTCAGAATGTATTGCATTGCACGCTCTTCAAACAGAATCTTTTTATCGAATTCAAATGCATTACACCTATAGCACCAAAGCCGGTCTACGTTCAATATTTCGAACATCTATGTACCGCGGGGTAACACACAGATAGGGCTTTTGTGCAGACAAATTGGTTTTTCCAAGTCCTATGCAGTTACTAGTTAGATTTGACAGCTGCGGCTAGAATTTATACGGTAGTTGGTCACAGCGAGGATCTGTAGTGCTGAGGTCTATCAATGAAATAGAATAAAAGTTACTGATAATGTGTGTACTTCACAATTTGCTATCGCAGGAAGTCAAGGTTTCAATTCCCACTTAACACGAATATTTGCATCTGTGAATATATCACCTCAGTAGTGTATTAGAGTAGGTAAAGAGAATTTCGGATTCCTAACCAGGTTAATACACCAAGGTTCATCAGAAATTATGAAATTTCACATTCTGCCCATTATGTTTGAATAACAACTGTGCTCAAACGAATTGTTTGACATGAAGCCCACAGCAACTTTCTATCAACGCACCGCTCGCCATAGGCAGGGAATTCATCCCCACACAATACAACATGAGACGATGCGCACTGTGCGGTATGAAAGAAACTTTATCCCACGCACACTCGAGCTGTGGAATGAACTCCCTGCTTCGGTTTTCCCATGCGCCTGCAATAAGGGGTTCTTCAAAAGGGGCATTAGAAGGTTTGTTCAGGTTCGGCAGCGTGAGTGTGACGTCCCTAGTGTCGCACACGTTCATAGGCCACGGTAACTACTTCCCATCAGGTGGGCCGTGTGCTTATCTACCACGTAAGAGGTGTAAAAAAAACAAAGCTTAAGTAAAAAGAAATAAGTAAATAATTATAGATATGCACTAAAATTTTAAGCACCACCATCTCTATGACCAAGGTAACAACGAAAATGTTGGGAAATGTTTAATACAAGTAACAAGTGATAATTCGTAATATAATCTGTTAAAAATAGCTTAATTACAACCTAAAATAATATTCTATTTCCTTTGAAAACAACACGATACATTAATCTTCACTAACATTTCCGATTCATTAGCGATAACATTACAAACCTACCTCATAGACACAACAACATTCAAAAGCTCTTTAGCCATTCAAAAGTGCAGTATATTTACATCCTCTGGTTATTCAGCCCTATACGTCGGTACGCAATGAGGCGTCTGCCCCGGGATGAAGCCGACGTGGTCCGAAAAGTGCAGGATTCACATGCAAATTTCCTGCACATATTTGCATGTTTAACAGTACGTATTGGTAAGAATATCGTGTTAGGATTTGGACGCAAAATTTTCGTGGGATTGGTTTTGTGCTTCTTTTTAAATTGAAGCGTTGTATGAATGTACACCTTCGCAAGGGTGGGCAGATATTTTATAAAAGTTTTTGCTCCTGTGAGTGTGTCAAGACTAAAGGCAAATAATAAATGCTTTTTGGCTATATCCAGAATTTGTGTACAAAACACAAATTTCATAATGGAAAAATCTCCTAACTCAAGTTGTATATAGCTCTACCAACATCCTTGAGGTCTAAGTTAAACTCAAATGCAATTAGGTGCACTTGTTAAGCAATGGACGAGATCTGTAGCAGAGTTTCCTCTCAGGGTTGGGAAGTAAGATGGCAGTCGCTCCTGGAATAGCCAAAATACCAATCAAAAGCAATAAATCGAACCTTGTTCTCCACAGTACAAGCTTTAACCGCTACTAGAAAATTGCTATGATGATAAGTTCACCTTTTTCAAGAAATGAACTTGGCACCTTTCGTCAGTACAGATATAATTTACTTTTACTACACAACTGGTTCAGTTAAATGAGATTTGTAGTCAAACTAGTTGACACCCGTGACTCCGCCCAATTGAAATTTTAATCCCGTTTCAGCTACCCATAGGAACTAGTTCCCGGAATGAAGTAGCCTATGTGTTATTTCAGACTTCAATTAAAGAATCAAAGAATCAATTTCATTTATTCAGTTTAAGCACACAAAAAGTACATATGAACGTAATTTTTTTATAATTAGGTCAGAAAATAATATAAAAATATTCAATAATTTAAATATAAACCAATGGAAAACGATTCTTTCGCTGGTTCGGTAGGTTAGTTCAACTGAGAAGATATCAGCAAGAAACTCAGAGAACCATATTAGAACTAAATTATCTTTCTTTTTAAAATTTGCGTTAGTTTACAATTTATTTTGTGCGAGCAAGCAAGAGACTTATGTTGACAACGCATTTACATCATCAAAATACTCACCTACATTATATTAACTTTTATTCATTAAACTTTTTGTCACTTCTATTTTAAATTTATTTAGTGGCATATTAATCAAATCCTGAGGAATTTGATTAGATATTTAATCTATCTCTGTACTTACATTTTTCAGCCAAAATTATATAAATGTATGTGATTGAACAACGAACATACAAACATTTTCGCAAACGTCCTCATTTATAATTTCAATAGGAGTAGGATAGCAGATGAAGATTTGCAAAAGCACATTAAAGTCTCTTTCAATTCATAAATAAATTTAAAATCTCTCATTTCCGTGAATTCACAAAAATATCATAAGGGCATCTTTTATATCTTCAAACCACTCAACCCTTAAGTGAAAAACATTTCGTTCATATAAAATATATTCACCGAAAATATCAGTTCTGGCTTATTGCGAACGGAATAAAGGAGATGCAAATATAGATGCGTTATGTTAATGACAGAGATGAATGGAGTCTAGGGGGCACTTCAAAAGAACTGCTACACCACCTTGTGCAGACGTACTGGCTTGTTAGCTTGCCTTTAGAATGGAGATGTAAGAAAAAAATAAATTTGTATTATTCAGTTAACAAATTTTAGTCGCATATTCTTGAAAACATTTATTTCTTTCTTACCTAATGTTACAAGAGAGGCGAGGAGGTAGGACACGACAATTGAGCAGTCCAACTGCGGAAGTATCTCAATTAATCAATTGGCCTATTGAAGTCCACTGCTGGACATAGGCCTCTCCCAATATCGGGAGGTTTTGGCCTACTGTTTCCACGCTGGCCAGACGGGGTGGTACAGGGTTTTTATTTCGAGTTTTCCTTCTCTCGCAATGGTCTGCGAATTTTTCCGTTTGTCGCCTCTTACGACACCCTTCGGACTAGATGGGGCAGTGATACTTGTATTCTTTTTCCGTCACCACACGGATCTACCTCAACCCTACTGAATACCACGGCTATAATAACCTCTTGTTGTATTCCCGGTGGTGAGTATTATAGCCAGAGCTCACTGGAGAGTTTTTGTGTTGTCCTTGGAAAGATCAAAATCTTGTGATTTTGTGTACTGCACAGAAATTCTCTGTTCTTACAGGGTCGGTAGCACTGGTGTGACTCCCATGGTGTTACGCACTTTCATAGGTCACAGTTACCACTTTCCATCAGGTGTGCTGTGTGCTTGTCTGCCACCTATGTTGTATAAAAAATCAATTAAGTGGTATAAAGCGACCCAAGCGACTAAAATATGGGGTTCTTCAAGAAGGACGTTAGAAGGTTCTTTTAGGGTGGCAGAACGAGGGTGACGCCTCTGGTGCTACATCCGTCGTGTGCTTGTTTGCCACTTAAGTGGTATAAAAAATCCTCTACGAAGATTTTAACCCTGACTGTACGAGTGTATTGTGAATAAAATACCCGTTTCTCCAACCAATCGGAGTTCCGATCGGAGCACTGGGAATAACTTAGAATTTCTAATCAGAAAAACCCAATAGCACTTTGCCTGATTCAGGCATCGAATCTTGGCTTTTATACAGTAATACTAACTTTTAAACTTTCGCGTTCCATTCCATATAAAACAATTATACTCGTGAGAATTAACTTGATCACGGTATAGGAATTCTTACAGAGTTTCATATTCTTTGTGTAGTTTTATTTTAACTGATTATGAAGTTACGCCACGTTATCAAAACGCGTGATTTCGATTCTATTATAAAGAAAAAGTTAAACAAAACCTACCTATGTGTTCATCAGTTTATTACACTTTCATAATCACTCATAGTTGATTGCTTGTTTTGAGGTCCAAAGGATACAAAGAAAGATGTTCAACCGGCACATTGATTGGTTGCACTATTCGCTCTTCAAAATAATACAAAGTGACTGACGAACTGGTATACCTACGTCCTCCGTCGCCAACCACGACTTTGAACTGTCTTACAAGTTCAAAACTATGTACAATTGGCGTAGGAAATACGTACACCTTTTCATGTTATAAAGTTGTATGAAGATACCGCTCTAACTCAGTTATTTTCTTTACATAACATTGCTGTAATTTTCGTAAATATTAGTCGATAAACACACTGTCCAGTATCACGCAGCGCAATACAGTAATGCGTGGTCTTATATCGCTTCCAAGTAGCTCTCTTTGTATTAAAAGCACGCGTAGTCCGACTTAATGAAGATGCATTCACGCGCAGTTTTATTCATAGTAAAAACAATTACATCAGCGCTATACGTGATGCGGGGTTGTGTGCCAACTACCTTATTCACATTATAGCCTGCAGTTGCAATCGTAGCCTTAAGGGCACAACGCAGTGTCATACTAGACGACTAAGGGATAGGGCTGTTTAACATCAGACAGATATATACAGCCAAGTCTCAGCCTCAGATGCATGACTCGAGTCAACAATAGTGCCCGGAATACGGCAATAGGCTCACCCCCTATTACGTGGGACCGAATACAATTACTGGTGAAATATGCGTGTTAATTCACCTTTGCCTAACCCCCTGGGGTTAGGCAATATGTATGTATGTACACACCGTCAACTGGTCGCAGGCTACTCGGTTAACAGCGATTGTTACTTTACTTTACCAGCGACAAAGTGTCTAATTCAAATAGATTTACGCACTTTGTCGCTCAAGTGACTTTGCCTATGTTCGCTAAGAGACTGATTTGCCAGCGACTTGTCAGCAGGGCATAATGGCTCTTAAATATAATAAGTAATTCTACACGGCAATCGTTTAACCATTGCCTCTTCTGAAACATGTTCCTGCATCGTCTTATATTTGAGTTAAACAGCGTACAACTCCGTACCATATTAATGGTATTGCTATGTTTTTAGATGTTTCTCTTCCAGTGTAAGTTTTACTTTAAACAAATTTGGAAAGTTTTCACTTACAGTTGTAATATTTGTTAGTGGTGAAGATGTTTCACAAAGTTGGGTACTTAAATGTTTATAAGTTAAATTAAGACGTTTCTAACGATGAGTCTTTTCTTTTTCTAATTTAAATTAGTTGCTTACATTGGGTACAAAAGTCGCGATAAATACTGTTCTTTACGGGTGGGCTTATATGATAGTAAACGGGCTGTCGTCTCCACGTTCTTAGGTAGTAAACCTTATGGCTAAGTGGAAATTACTGGTTTCATTAAAAAATAGAACGCTCAATTTTTATTCATTATTAGTAGCCAGTAATTTTTATAATAATATGGTTCCCGGCAGCGTAGAATTTGGACCATCCATCTCTTGATAGGGTTGCTTAACATCAGACAGATATATACAGCCCAGATTAAGCCTCAGTTGCATGACTTGTCAACAATATTGCCCGAAAGACGGCAATAAGCTCACACCTTGTTATAAAATTAATGATTGGTGAAATGTGGGTGTTAATTCACCTCTGCCTCTGCCCTTCGGGGATAAACTCATGATTATATGTAAATATGTAACTTTAATATGTTAATGTTAAGTTACAGGTGATGGCGATTATATTTACAATAAAATTATACTACGTACGTACCTAAATAAAAACAAAACCTTTTACTAAACAGTAAACTCACAAATACTGTCTCGGTTCCAAGCGCAGATTCTTTGCGGTACACAAAAATGCTTGTTAGCAAGTTGAAGTTTTAGGCGTTTCGCCAATGTCTAGGAAACGTTCCACGTAGGTATTTATTATGAACACACACATTGTGTATTCGTAAGCATAAAACAAATAAAACCTTGCTAAAATCCCAGATTATTTTTTATACCACATAGTTGGCAGACAAGCACACGACCCACCTCCATGGGAAGTGGTAACCGTAGCCAATGGACGTGTGCAACACAAGGGGCGTTATACTCGCGCTGCCGACCCTGAAGAAACCTTCTAAATTCTAATACAAAAAATATCAGCTCTTCTAGACAAGTGTCAATACGATTAAGATATAGAAAACATTGAACCGGTTCAGGTGGGATTCGAACCCGCGATCTTTCCCTTACAGGAGGAACGCTCTGACCACTAAGCCACAGAACCTTCGTCCGCCTGAATAATTATTTTTTTTCTAAATTATCTTAAACGATTTGAATAGTTAGCATACTAAATGCTTTAAAATTTCATTCAAAAGTGTCAATACTTTGGTAGAGTAGAATATACTGATCCATGTATATGATTGACATATGTTGACGACAATGGTGAACATCAAAATACTTGTCAATACCATATATTCGTCGTTCTTTTCCACAATACCCCAGCCAAAGAATTGCCACTTGTCAAGGAGGCTGGACAAGGTTATGTTTTTGAAGTAACAGGAATTGGAGACCTCAACGCAGTAAACGAGGCAGCAATAAAGGTCGCCGAGTTTTGGAGCGCCCTCATCTAATACCAAAAAATACGAATATATTGCCAACGAGAAGAAAAATAAGAACATGATTTCAGTGCCCGAATCAATAGCACATTAAAATGTAGGCTCTACGGTGTGTATCAGACTGTCAAGATAAGTAATTATATACCTATCGTATAGACATGACGTCATCCCTCACATCCTATACCTCTCTGGTATGCAAGATTTCTCCAAGCTCACTTGACCTCCTAAAACTCGGCGGGCCTCCAAACATTTACACATCCTTGACTCGATAACAATATCGAAAGTATCCAAAGGACCCTCGTCACATAATTAATGTGAAAAAGCAGTAGGTACTTGCGCTAAGAGTAAACTTGGAATGCTCAAGAGAGTCGGGGAAGTCCCGCTCAGGCGCTAGGTTAATGCGTCTATAAAGTATTTTCGTGAACGATTGGAAAGCGAGCAACGGTTCGGGAATTCTGAAGTGAAAATGACAGGTGCAATGTGAAGGATTTGTATTGTGAGAAGTGTGATGTAGGTCGCAAAATTGTTTGATTTCAAAGTCACTTCATTTCCAATCATTAAGTTACTGAATATTATTCCTGTCAAAGTTATTACATTTTAAAACAATTTTTTAAAACTTCGAGGAGTTTGAAATTATTATTTACAACTATTACGAGTATAGGTTAGTAAACAAGTACGAGGTACTCCTAATGATAATATAAGAGATTGTCTGATTCTCTGTACGTTGTGTGTTCTTGAATAAATGCTTTATCTTTCTTTCTTTCTTTCAGATTACCGTCGCGCATGAATGACTTCCGCTGCACCCAAGGCCTTTGCATGCGTTGCTACTTGAGCTAGATAAAAACATCTCAATACAAATCCAGATTTAAATTATCTAATTGACTTCAGACTGTTAATACTGTTGGTTAAAGATGCTTGGTGTTACCAAATACACATATTGATTAAGACACTTTGTACTGTTCCACTATATGTTAGTTCACGGTCTATAAAACCTTTGAGGATGCCATGAGGCAAAACTGGTCAGGTATTCATAAAATATAATGGAAAAGTACATAGTGTCTCATTCAATAATTGAATATTTTTTTATTAATGTCAATATTAGCATAGCTTTAAAATACATTAAGTGTAAATAGATAAATATAATATTGTATTATTGTATTTTTGAAACCAAGATAATACAATATATATGTGAAGTTTAAAAAAAATACAATTTAATATTATGCATGCATAGTTGTGATAGAATTGAAATATTTATTAAGTATTTTCTATTTTTTTTTTTTTTTTTTTTTACGTGCGCAAAATCCCCACGGATACCTCCCCACCGGAGCCGGTGGAGGAGGTTATGTCGGACTCGAACCGACTAAAACGCACGCCGCCTGTGGGTCGTTTCGGTTGCCGAAGGTGAGGTTGACAGGCATATCCCTCGCACCCCGGCCGACCCAGGGCCATCTCTCACGATCTGGCCCTCTTCTCGGGTGTGGGGACCACAGAGTCCCCAACTCGTCCCCGGAAACGGGGAAGCGCGCCACGCGCGCCGCCGCCGCGGCCTGCTTCTGCAAGGGTGTCAGGCGGCTTCACCTGTCACCCCCAGGCCGGCGCTCATGGGGGGCGGAGGTCGTTCATCGACCTCCGACGCCCGAGTTGCCTTCGTGCGCGGGCAGCTTGTCTTGCGATCCTTCGTCGCTCCCGCTGCCGCTCCCGCCCCGCCTCCTCCTTCACGAGCATTACTTGCTCGCAGAAGGAGGCGCCGGCCGCCCACGCATCCGCGCAGCGAACCATCGCCGCGAGCAAGGTGGAGAGCGTGAGAACCCTCACTCCCAGGGCCGCCACAAGCTCCCGCCTCGGCGTCTCCCACGCCGGACACTTGGTGAGCGTGTGCGGACCTGAGTCCTCGCTCGCGTCGCAGTGATGGCACTCGGACGTTGGCTCTTTCTGCATCCGACGCAGATACTTTCCGAAGCATCCGTGCTCGGTGATCATCTGCGTCAGACGGTACGAGAGGCTGCCGTGTGGCCTCTCTAGCCACTCCCCCATGATGGGTCTTACCGCCGTTACTACGGCGTGCCCTAGTATTTTCTATTAAATTAATGACAACTGACTTTAATTTACGTTGTCAAACCATGAATTACAATGTACTGTTAAAGTTCTCTGTGTTTTAATAATTCCATTAATCGTTTAAATAATCTAGAATAATAATATATATTATTATCACAATCAAAATGAAATATATTTTGCAATGCGTTATCGTGAGAATAAATCATACAGTTATACCAAACTTCAGGCAAATACGTTTCATTCCAAACTATATGCTCAATAAACAAAACTAGCTTAATCACTATCCAATTAGAGCCGCCGACTTGTGCGGAACAAAGTGATACTTCGTCTACCTGCGATCGATCAGCACCTGACAATGTGAGATACAACCAATTACTAGTAAAAGTGCTTACAGAAACAGTTGCGCTTAAAGCGCCAAGTCAGCCGTCCAGCTAACGAGGGAAAAGTTTCAGGCGGAATGTGGAAATAGCAAGACTCGAGTATGTGTGTGTGTGTGTGTATGTGTGGGAGAATGTCATCGGTGATTTACTTGAATGAGTTTGAGGTTGGGAACCTCCAGTAATGTTCTGTTTTTATAGTTTTTGGAATATAAACACTTTTATATTATTACTAGTTATAGCGCGCGCCTTCGCTCTCGTCAATGTCGGTTATCACAAGCAAAAATATCCTTTGTCTTTTCCCAACGTCTAATCTACCGCTGTACTAAAATTCATCGTAATCAGTTCAGTGGTTTAGTCATGAAAGCGTAACGTACAAACAGAGAATTACTTTCGCATTTATAAAATTAGTATGGATATAATTGTTAAGTAGTCATGTCTGTACATTGGAAATATTTGAAAAAACAAAGAACTTAGGTTCTATTCTTAGATTCATTGTTACGATTCTAAACTAAAAAAAAATATTTTGGAATTTTTGTATGTTTCTCCACGATAAACGCAAAAAGTAAGTAGGATTTTAGTGTATTTTTTTTAAGATCTTTGTCAAAGTTATTGGTTCAGTAGAACCGGAGATATTATGACTTGCAGTCGCGATAAGCAACATCCACGCGGTTACTAGTAATTACAAAATGTACGTATTCAATAATTAAAACTACGACAACGATATAGATTGTTAACAAAAATATTACAATACGGCACAGGGAAGTGACGGACCTTTGAAAACTACTTCGAAAACAATCACTGTCTGAGCTGTTATGCACCTCAATATGGTTTGGTTATGTGGCAGTGGAAACATACGAGTGACGTGCTTGTGGCGGTTGGGAATTTACTTGATTCTTGGCAACATCTCTTGACTGCACAGCTAGTACGTTATATATCAGGTTGGAAGAAATGCTGTTGAGTTTTTATATTAGGAAATTCTAGGCAGCAGGTTGTTCTCTGATACAGTTCAGAGATTTTTTAAGATCCTGTAACTCTGAGTTTTGCACAGCGTGGGATAACACTTTGTAACAAACTCTGAGTTTCCTTTATTTTAATACAAACCTCAAAAGGTAGTTTTATATACTCATTACATAGTGCAATTTTTTTATATCACTTAGGTGGCAGACAAGCACACGTCCCTCTTAATGGAAAGTAGTTACCATGGCCTATGGACGTGTGCAACACCAGGGCAGTCAAACTCGCGCTGCCGACCCTGTAATCACAGAAAGTTTCTGAGCAGACAGTGTAGAAGACAAAGCAGGACAAGCCTTTGGTTTTCCCACTAACATCACAAAACTATCCAGTGAGCTCTGGCTACCCTACTCACCGCCGGGAACTCAACATGAGATAATTATGGCCGTGGTATTCTGTAGACCGAAGGTACTTCCCCAGTCGTACTGCTCAATTGGACGGTGTCCAACCTTCATGATGGTTATACAACCACCAGTCACTATCCCAAATCTGACAGCAACCAAGGACATAAATATCAATAAATTCAGTCCGGTAGTCCGGTACTCGGCGGTAACATGATATTTAAAAACATCCCAAAAGTAAAAGTTGTTGCACAGGTCCCCTCACCCGAGGAGGGCTAGATAGAGAGAGAGAGATGACCAGCCGGGGTGTGAGGGATATGCCTATCAACTTCACTTTCGGCAACCCACAGGCGCCGTGCGTTTTAGTTGGTTCGAGTCCCTCATAACCTCTCCCACCAGCTCCGGTGGGAAGGTATCCGTGGGGATATATTCGCAAGTAAAAAAAAAGTAAAACAAAAAACAGGTGTTGCACACGTCCATAAGCTACGGTAACTACTTTGTTAAGTAAAGTAAAAAGAAGTTAACGTTCCAGCACATTTCATAACCATCTACAAAACACTAGCTAAGTAAGCTGGAAGTTTCATGTATGCAAGTTGTCCTTGGAACTTAGCTCGTCGAGACTGTACAAACGAATGAGAACTAGTAGGTAATGCCAGTGATTACACGGCCGGGTATGGCAGTCACCCCAGTTGACTTACGTGTGTACACTGTTGCTTCATACTCTCATAGTTGGGTTATTAGGATAGTTTTGAAGTATTGATGACGTCAGCGTTCGGTAACATTATGTTCAGCTTACTAACTTTGTTTTCATTTAGTTAATCGTTGCATCTATAGCTTTTAGTTTGGAACCTGGATTATGTGCTCATACTCCTTTTGTACACCATAGTTGGGTTTTGAAAACTTTTATGAGTGTTACTGCCGTCTGGTCAACCAATTTCTAAAATAAAGACTGCTTTAGAACTGTTCCATCAATAGGCTTTGAATTGAAATCATCTGTCTTCAAATCGCAGCCTCTGGTTTAATTGGTAAGTAGTTCAAAGTTCATTACCGCGTTAATTTCCTCGTTATCATAAATTATATAAATTCGAAATATACTTACAAAAATGCTTTCGGAACCCCACTCTTTATGTGATTGTGCCTCCACAGATACTACTATATCAAGTTAGGAAGTCATTAAATTTACCTGAAACAAAAATAAAAAGATTAAATTGAAGTTCATCATGAATATGTAAATCGAAAATGCTTGTGTGGATCACAACATAACTTGGACCAGTTTAGTAAAAAACTGTCCATTTTTATTTTGGAATGTAGATAGGATGTCAAAGTTTAGTGTGTTCTGGTCCTCTGATCTGGACCTAATCTAAGTACCAGCTTAATGAATAAATCATACCATAATAAATGCATGTGAAATAACACATTCTTGAAAATATTGTATGCTTCAACGTTTGCGTGCATTTTAACTCGTTATTTAAAGCCAACGCTCTGTACCTATTTATCAAGTTCCAAGATACGTAAAGCTAGTACTTAAAAGTACCCTTTTACAAGTTATAAAATATTGTCGTGTAATATTGCCAAGCACATATATTACAGCTGTCGCAAGATATGGTAATTGAATAGTAAAACGCAACGTGGACCTCTAATTGATGGATGAGTGCTCTCCCTCCCTGAGGTAATGACGACAAGCATGTTATTATCTTGCTATGGATCTCGAGATCCCCTCCCTGAGATATTTTATGCTGAAAGTCAAATTTTGGGTGAAACTAATTTTCGAAACTGTATGTTTGAACTTTAATTAATATATTTTTTTGTAGTCTATTGAGTATACTTGTGAAGTTTTAAAAGTCAAACAAAACAAAAGTCAAAACAATGACATGTTAACTGACTTAAAGTGTTCTATAAGAACTTGTAATAACAGAGGTACACCCACGATATTACTACCCACAAATGGTTGGGAGGGAATCTGAGAAAATAATAGTCCGTTCGGCGCGTCGGCTCTCGCCATACCTCACATTCATAGATAAAACCAATATCCCGCGCTTTGTCACACGGTGCTGCGGCGGCAATCACTTCTTTTTTCACGCCTTCTCCCACCCAAACTCATGGCAGCGCAATTTACAGAAAAAGGCAACACAGCGGCTCGTCACACTCCCAAAAGCTTGCTATTTGAGGTGGAGTCCACTAACATCTGTGGGCTCCATGCAAACCTCAACGCCGTCCACCAACACCTAGAGACGGCGAAACCTGCCATGTTTTTTCTAACGGAGACGCAAATACACCGCCCTGACGACACGACCTACTTGCTCTACCCTGGCTATGTACTTGAGGAAAGTTTTCGTGCAAAAGCCGGGGTGTGCGTGTTTGTTAGGGCGGATGTTTGCTGTCGCCGTTTGCGCTGCCTAGAGGACCCATCCTTCTCCGTCCTTTGGGTACACGTTGAAATGGAACATAATCGTATATTTAGAATATAGATTATTTTATCATTTTAAAACTCATATTTGAAGCATAAATACACAACACGAAACCATGGCATATTTTTTTCTTTCTCTTAACTAAAATGCGTATTATTCTAAAGAGAGGTCGGTCATAAACTATATTTTTTTGTTAGAGCGTCCACTTCAACGCCATGGGAACGATGGCTAAATCGAATTCTTGGGATATTCTATTTTTAAACACATGTACACAAAAGACTGTTATGATGCTAATATTATATACGTGAACGAGTGCAATATTACATATAACAATATATTGAGAATGTAATCATATTTGATATGGAATAGTATCATGATAAAGATGGTGGATTTTGATTATAATTAAGGCGTCTTGTTACGCCACACATATTTGTAGGTTCATGCGAGTTTGACTCCATGGAATGATTAATCTTCGGATTAATCTAATAATTGGCACAAAGTATTACAAAATTACATCACAATAGAATTCTATAAAAAAATAAATAAGAGCTCATCTTCACGACGAAAGCGCAAATACAGTATGTTGATACATACGTGCATGACCAGCTGGTTTACTATTGGTTTATTAATGGTTTATTATTTAGTTACTGTATATTTGGTTTACTGTATTTTATTTACTATTATTTTGCATGATTGATATTCTGTAGAATATAATCATAATTGATTATATTGCATGAAGGCATGTTATATCTGAATGTAAACCTGAGCTTAAAATTAACTTGCACTGAATTCCTTTGTTGACATTGTAAAAAAATCCTATGATAAAAAAAAGGACCCAAGCGTCCCCGCTCCCGCGCGGAGTTCACTCTGGTATAAAAGGAAATCGGCTGATTTGCGGGGGAGAGTTTGGTTCGATTAGTAGAAGCGCACAGACCATGCAACGGTTTCATTAAATTATTCTAGCCGTATTACGCCAGTGTAATTTGTGAGAAAGTGGCAAAAGTTTGGTGTGCGGAAACTGTGTCGGAACAACGCGCTTTCTGAATTATTTCAGAAGGTTCCTAATTATTTATATACCTATTCCAATACACACAAATACCAAACATCCTTGAGACGTAGTGTTGATAAGTTCTTGTAGGTAAAGATTGCTTTAAATTTCGGGGCTGAGACTGGCCTTCGAAAGCGTCTCAATACCTTATCCTGGTCACCTAGGTTTCCGTGGTTTCGTTGTAGGAGAGTCTAAACGAAATCACTTCCCATTACCTTAGCTAGTTCACATTGTTGATTTACACAATTCACAACACACACATACACATAACTTCTAACTCACCTATTAAGGTTGGTAAGTCTTAATAGACCTAAGGTAAACACTAGGGCTCCTAGCTAGGTCTAGTTAGTTTTTCTGTTGCTACAGACATAGATTGTAGGAATTCTATAAGAATTATAGGTGTGCACTGTACATTAAGTTTGAAGTGAATCTGTAACTGTGTTGATATAATAACTGTTGGGGAATTATACATGGTATTCGTAAATTATATCTTGGTTAGGTATAATACACAACTTGTATAGAGATTGAGTTGGGTTTGTTATTTCCACATTTGACTGTAGCTGGAAAGAATTTGCAGTTGAATTATTAATGCGAAAGGCTTTATTTAATGAGATCTTATTTAACAGCATACGTGCTAAAGTGAACTATTTATGTCCTATTAGAATTACATTAGTAATTCATATATTATACTAGATCTCATCATTTATACCATACTGAGGCCTGAAATAGTAAAGTCATACATTTATTTCCAACTGTTAGGATTCAATTTTGTGGCTCCTGGATCATTTTGATACAGTATTAGAGCAACTCTGATTGAAGATATCAATAAAATTCCAATCAGAGCAGTTTGTAAAGTGTAGCGGTCCATAAACCTGCCAAAACTTATCAAATTAATTATATATTCATTAGTAAATGACAGTCATTACAGCCGTGAAGGCATAACATCTCTTTTCATTGTTGAAATAATATTATATCACATTCAATCATTATTCTAATTGTTTTGGCACCGTTCATGAGATTCGTGAGGCGTTAAAGGGCTACTACATTTTATACTGGAACCAGAAGCTGAAAACTGAAGGATTACAGTATACAGTGGAGTTTAGTGGAGGTTTTACAAACTGAATTAAATTAATTGTGACGAAGTGGAGGAGAGCTTGATCTTTTGATCAACGCTATCAGTTCTTCGGAATTGATCATATGTAATCTCGCTCTTCGGGGCTTGAGATTCATATTCTCGCTCTTCGGGGCTTGAGATATTCAATTGATCCGGATCACATATCACAAATCATATATGATATCTTCAACATTAAAGGCCTATATAAAGTATACAGCTGAAAAGATGCCACAAAGTTCAAACTATCAAAGACCTATATTGAATCTAATATATATCTCATTTCAATAAAATATAAATCCACAGTCTTATCATCATACTACAGTTAAAAAAGTTAAAAACTAAGTTAGAATAACGATTTAAACTGTAGTGTCAGGATTATTAAAGTAATGAATGATAGATATTGGGTCGGGTTTTAAAGATTAGGTAAATAGACGATCACAGCTATAAGTATCGTGGGATTACCCCGGTAGTTCCCGTTACAACGTAGACCATGGCCCTACGAGTCAGATCTATGTGTGCCTCTACCGTTCCCATACAGGAGATGCTGAGACAACTCGACTCTTTGAATATCTGAGTCAGGCGGCAGATGATGCGCAGGAGCGATTTCCGAATGCCGAAATGGTATTTTTGGGGGATTTTAACGCCCACCACGAGATCTGGTTGGGCTCCTCCAAAACAGACCATGCGGGAAGAGCCGCCCACGCATTTGCTCTGGCGCACGGCCTGACCCAATTGGTGCACGAGGTCACTAGGATACCAAGAAGGTCGGGCCAAGCACCTTCTCTGCTAGACCTTCTGCTGACGAGTGATCCGGACCGGTACAGTGTATCGGTGCAAGCCGCTTTAGGCAACTCTGACCACTGCCTGGTCTCTTCCACGGTGCCTATTATAGCGCCCCCACGACCCATGCAGGGGAAGCGGCGTCTCTGGCACTACTCGTCAGCGGACTGGGATGGACTTCGTGACTATTTTGCGTCCATCCCGTGGGTTGAGCGCTGCTTTGAAGGTAAGAACCCATCGGATTGTGCTACTGCTGTCGCCGGTGAGATCGGTCTGGGTATGGAATACTATATCTCATACACCGATGTCACCGGTGACCGCGGGGTGCGCCCTTGGTTCGGGCGCGAGTGCGCGGAAGCTGTTGAACAAAAACAGTCTGCGTACCGCGCTTGGGTAAGGGCGCGCGTCACGCGCCATCCCAATCTGGGCCACTTCAAGGCGGCGTACAACAGAGCCACAAAGGTCTGTAGAAGGGCCGATGTCAGAGCGGATGCCCTGCGCATAGCGCGGCTTGGTCAAGAGCTAGTGATGCATCCCACGGGAAGCCGTGGCTACTGGCGACTGGCTAAAGCCGTGCAAGCCAACTTCTGTCAGCCTTCGCTGCCTCCACTGCGTAGCCCTGATGGATCCCTGGCCCATGAGCCGCAAGAGAAGGCAAATCTGCTGGCTAATCTCTTTGCGGCCAACTCCCGAATCGATGATTGTGGTACGCAGCCACCAACACTACCCGACAGTGACCACGCGATGCCTGATATCCATATCAGGCAACGCGATGTCCGTGCAGTGCTGCAATCACTCGATGTCCGGAAAGCCAGTGGTCCGGATGGTATTCCAGCGGTAGTTTTGAAACAATGTGCAGCGGAGTTGTCTCCAATGCTTACGCGCCTGTACCGGCTATCCTACAGTTCGGGTACAGTGCCTTTGCCTTGGAAAGAGGCGAATGTTCAGCCGATTCCCAAGAAGGGGGATCGCTCGGAGCCAGCCAACTATCGACCCATAGCCGTCACCTCAGTGCTGTGCAAAGTGTTCGAGCACATAATTAACAAACAGCTCATGCGGCACCTAGAGGATCACTCCTTAATTAATGACCGGCAATATGGCTTCAGACCGAAACGGTCAACGGGTGATCTTCTAGCATACGTTACCCATCTTTGGGGTGAGGCTATGGACAAGCACGGTGAGTCACTGGCAATTAGTCTTGACATCGCCAAAGCTTTCGATAGAGTCTGGCACAAATCGCTTCTTTCTAAGCTACCTGCCTTTGGTCTGCCTTCTAGGCTGTGCAACTGGGTTGCTAGCTTCCTGCAGGGGCGCCGTATTCGCGTCCTTTGTGACGGACGAGCTTCGGAGTTTCTGCAGGTTAATGCTGGCGTGCCCCAGGGGTCCGTCTTATCACCCACTCTCTTTCTTCTGCATATCAACGACATGCTGTCTACCGGCAATGTTCATTGTTATGCAGACGATAGCACTTTACATGGGAGTTATCATGGACATCCAGCGGCCAAGCAGTCAGATATCGCAGAGAAAAGGCAGCTTCTTGTCACTGAGCTTGACGGGGTCCTGAATCACATTTCTCAATAGGGCTCTGAGAACCTAGTTGAGTTCAATGCCAAGAAGACGCAGGCATGTGCGTTTACAGCAAAAGTATCTTCTTTCCTTCCCCTCCCCACTCTTCAGAGCACGCCACTGCCGCTGCAGGACAATCTCAATATCCTAGGTATGGATGTTCGCTGCAACCTGAATAACAAAAACTACATCGAAAGCATCATCAAAACAGCATCACGAAAACTCGGAGTCCTGAACAGAGTGAGACGATTTTTCACGCTGGAGCAGCGGTGTCTTCTATACAAGACACAAATTCGCTCCTGTGTGGAGTACTGCTCGCATCTCTGGGATGGTTCAGCAAAGTACTTACTAGATGCTCTCGACAGGTTGCAGCGACGTGCGGTCCGCATCATTGGGAATCCCGAGATCACGAACACCCTAGAACCTTTACAGCTGCGTAGAGATGTTGCGTCCATGGCTGTATTTTACCGTCTGTACCATGGGGAGTGTTCTGATGAGCTCTTCCAATTAGTCCCACCCTCCCCTTTCCTACACAGGACAACGCGTGCAGGTCTTAGATGTCATCCGCACACGGTGCAAAACATCCGATCAAGAACCAAGCGGTTCGGAGACTCTTTCCTATGTCGCACCATTAAGGCCTGGAATTCATTACCAGCTCACGTGTTTCCTTCTTCCTACAGTCCCGGGTCCTTTAAGCGGGGCGTGAAAAAGCATATGATAAGGCCGTCAAGCTGAGTGTCACCATTGTCACACGGTATGTGTAAGTAATGGTGACCCTCTTTTCTGGGATTTTGCCTTCAGCTTACCATCAGGCAAGGCGAAGTCCAATTGACGTGTCCTATATAAAAAAAAAAAAAAAAAAGTTCAAGAAGAAGAAAGCTATGTCAAAGCAAATACAAGACTCAAGGACTATATGAAATTTAGCAAACTGCTACAGAAAGTCAGTGAACGAACTATCTAAATATCACGGTCGAAACAGTTCGAGATGTCTCACTGTCTCACACATAGCGTGGAGTATTCAAATGGCTGCTAGAGACCGCAATAATTTTGTGATTACTCATTGACCCCGCTCGTTCTAACGAGCATATACTTTTAATCAAGCTTAATTAGTATCGAAATACCCGAACCCCAATAGATCTCTAGCTAGCAGCTCTAGGTAGAGCCACCTCAAAACTTACTCTACACGATCGATCACTGGTAGAGCCTACAGGTGACAAGGTTCTCGAGGGCTGTGAGTGCGAACCCGTGTCGTGTACTATAGCTAGTAGTGCGTAGGTAGAGCTTGTGGAGAAAGAGTGGATGTCATTAGACAGATTGAATAAGATTGTTGGATATGCTTATTAGGATAATTAATGCAGTTGTGACGTTATTGTACTAGAGTGATATGTTTATGATATTTCTCTGAAGAACTAGGTAAACTACCATAAGTGACATTCTCTGATATAAAAAAATTGACAGCCACTTTCAATTTTGTTTTTGGACAATCAGCATCAGATTGATCTTAACTAACAAAATACTCAACTGGTTTGTCCCCTTTGCTGTTGACTGATTGTTCTGAGATTAGATATTTTTTAATTCACTTGAGTGGCAGACAAGTGGCCACATCATGAAAAGTGGTTACTGTGGCTTATGGACGTATGTAACACAGGACACAACAGAGGAGCCACACTTACGCTGCCGAGCCAGTAAGAACAGAGAGTTTCTGTGCCATCAATGTAGCAGACAAAGCAGGACAAGCCTTTAGTCTTGCCACTGACAAAACAAACTCTCCAGTGAGCAGTGATACACACTTTTAGTTTAGACAATAATATAAATTAAAATGAATAAAACAGTTTGATTTGCTCTTAATACGTTAGGATGAAATTTTTTTTTTTATATAGTTCACGTCAATTAGACTTAGCCTCGCCTGATGGTAACCTGAAGGAAAAGGCTCAGAAAAGAGGGTCACCATCATATTCATATACCATGTTACAATGGTGACATTCAGCTTGACGGCTTCATCATATGCTTTGTCACGCCTCGCTTAAATGACCAGGGAGTGTAGGAAGAAGGAAACACGTGAGCTGTTAAGGAATTCCAGGAATTTTGAGGCTTTACAGTCAAGGTCGTCATGACGCTGACTGTATACTCCAGATTTGTATGAAACGCATCTCCGATAATTCTCAAGAATCTATTTCTAGCAAAAAAAGTGGTCAATGTACTATTCCAGTCCACAATTTATCTCAGTGAAAAATTTCATCAAGCTTTGTTCCAGTTATTCTGATGAGATTGAGTAACAAATATCTTTCTATCAATCCATTTATACATTTACCCTCACAACTATATATTAACAATCGTAATATTAACAGCAATATCACGATAGTATACTTTGCTTTTGTTACAGTCACTACATAATTTAGTATTGTGGTACAGAAATAAGTGGTCGTTAAATATTATGCGTGCTAAGTATACACAGCTAGTGATGTGAAGCGGTGATATTGCGATAGCAACGTGATACTCGTCCAACAATACTATCTCGATCTTCAGTTTTTTATTCGCTGCCAAAATATACGATTGCAGTTCTGTTAAGGTACGCGCACACCGAGCACGGTGTGTCTATATATTTTTCTTATTTTTATATATATACACAAATACAAATGTACATACAACTGAGTATTATATATACAAATGAGTATTTATTTATTGACACATAATTATACCTATAGTATTTATTTACTCCTAATTTATGGCTTGAATCATAGATCAAGATGGAGACGCATAATTGATTTTTCATAGATCCATAGATTATCAATATTATGTCACAATGTATGATGTCATATCTTGATTATATTACACTATTAGCACAGAATTATGCAATGCCTGACATAGGGAAGGAAGTAATACATAAAATCACGCCTTTATCCCTGGAGGGTTAGGCAGAGGTGAACTAACACCCACATTTCACCAATCATTGAATTCAGTCCCACGTAATAGGGGGTGAGCCTATTGCCACATTACGGGCACTATTGTTGTCTCGAGCCATGCATCTGAGGCTGAGTCTGGACTGTATATATCTGTCTGATGTAAAACAGTCCTATCCCTTAGTCGCCTTGTACGACACCGCATGAGAAGAGGTGGAGTGGCCCAAATTCTACTCTGCCGAAAACCACGCGGCTCAGTGTTGCCGTTATAAAAAAATAAAAAATAAAAATTAGTTTTAGGTTTTGTTGTATATTTATATGCATATTACCTACTTGTCTCAGTTGTAAATGTATTGGTGTACAATAAAGTTTTATCTATCTATCTATCTATAAGTAGTCAAATGTTATGTGCTGCAGTAAGTTGAAATAAACATTTTCTTTCTTTATTTTCATTCTATGTTCGCGTCTTAGTATTGCATTACAATACAGTCATGTATGTATGTTCGCAGTAGGGGTAGCTAGACTAATATTAGTACCTTTGCCAGGAAGGAATTATTTCATGCAGACCCTTAGCCTGAAAATTATTACAAGCAACAAAAATTATAAATCATCGAAATGCAATTTGCGTCGAATCAATCTTATGTGTGGCACGTTGCAACTAATTAAGTGATTCGGTTTTATTTACACAGGTAAGTTTATATCTATGCAAATTTAAAAAATACTGTTAAATAATTACGATATGTTTTGTAAACGTACTATAAAATGTACAGTATATGTAAATGTACTATAAAATGTACCCTTTAAGTACAGGCTGATGTCGATTGAGGAACTGAAAATAAAAACGTCACAATAATCCAATACACACAGCAGTCAATATCCAAACACCAATAAATGACAATCATCACTTTCCCCGCGCACCGGACTTGTCCCGGTATAACACTAACCTAAATACAAAACACGCAAGCGTTTCCTGAAGGCTCGAGTCGTTTCCGTTTCCTGTTGTAAAAAGCGAGCTGTTCGGGATCTGGCTCTGTAGATATAAAGTGTATGGAGGTGCTTAAGTATAGTATTAGGTGTAGACAAGTATATATTAGGTATACTACAACGGTATTTGTAACTTTTAAATCAGAAATATATGTGTGTGTATACTTGGAAACGGTTCTAACGAATTGGCTTTTCTAGTAAATTTCTTTAAAAAATAACATTGTTTTACGTAGAATATTAGTGTAGCATTAACTCCCAATTCATATTGTTTTAATTGGTCGACTACTTCGCTTGGCATTTGTGTTTTATTGAAGTCGCTTTGCAATACGAACCCAGGTGCTTACAAGCTGAAATTTACACCACCGGACTGACGAAGTAATTTTGGTGGCTTGTTACATATATATCAAGCTGTCTCTAGATCTTTTAATATCAACTATGTTTGGAGATACTAAACTGTATATATTATCGCCTACAAGAAAACAAAAGTTAGGAACAAGAATGAAAGTAGTTTCTTTTCATATAAGGAACAAAATTAAAGGGATAAGCTAATCTTGTTTATGTCGTTTCTTGTAACAGAATTATATTTTTTGAACGCGCTTATATTGGGTGATTTTCACTCACACAGTTCCAGTCTCAATCTGTTCTACTGAACTAATGACATATATTTTTCAGTGATTACGTTGAAATTTACTTGAATTATTACAAATTGTAAATATAAAAAGATAAGCTTCATGTACATGAGCGGAGAGATGACTGTGCAGGTTAACAAATACGATGGCTACATACAATAATATTCCAATATTAGGTGGCATACAAGCACACGGCCCATCTGATAAAAAGTGGTTGCAACATTGCAACACCAGGGGAGTCTCATCCGTGCTGCCGACCCTCTAAGAACAAAGAATTTTTGTGCTATCAGTACAGAAGACACAATCAGGACCAGCCTTTAGTTTTCCCACTGACAGCACTAAAACTTTTCAGTATACTCTGGCTACCCTACTGTGTGGTGGTCACACAACACAACGAGGTTATTAGGGCCGTGGGAGGCCGTGATATTCTGTAGGGTGGAGGTACTACCTTAGTCGGACTACTCAATTGGAAGGGGAATACCGTCGTGTCATACCTCCGACTAGTAATATACCTACCAGCCATGGATGGGGGATACTGGTGACTATGTTATCATAGTCGGCTGTCATCTGAGGACCCCAAGAGAATAGTTTTGGGCCTTGTCTATCAATCAGCAGTTGTAGTTAAGTTGCTTTTATGCTCCTAAGATGGTGGGCATCTACGCTTATAGTGGTTTTCTACGAGGAGCATAAAACAAAAAGAAATAATCGTTGAAATATATTCGCGATCCGACGTCGACTCCAGCGGCTATATATCGGCGTCCAGGGCGGGTCGGCAGTCGACAATTTATTTCACATTAGCGCCTTTTGTGGGAGCCATTAGCCGTTCCGATAAAAGCCAATGTGTGCCCAACTTCTGTCTAGATTTCCATCCATAAAACTTGAAGATCATTCACCTTGATAACGGAATTTATTGGAAAGTGTTCGAAAAAAGAACAGTCATTTTGGAGAGGTTTGGCAGTGTTTCGTAATGAAGCCATTTATATCCAAGGTACATAACTTGAGTATGAATGAAAGAAAATCTTTTTTTTACCGTTCAGGTGGCAGACAAGTACACAGCCTTCCTGATGGGAAGTGATTACCGTAGTCTATGGGCGTGTACACACCAGAGGCAATCCTGTAAGATACATGGTAAGAACCATCTGCTTTTTTGAAGATGCCCTTAATATTCTGGAGATATACTAGTAGATTTTTATCGATTTGAAACAAATGATTTTACACAAGTTTTCATTACAAGCTTGATTAAATTATCACAAAATTCTTCTCAAAATCTAATGACGTCCATGTGGGCGTCATTAATTGCAATGTTAACATGCCGAAATATTGATTTTTTAATTGATATAATTTTTAGTACAAATACGCAATAGTTTAAATATTTTAAGTTACTTGTTTTACTTTTCTGTTCATCGTAAAACTGTTGTCTGTGAATCAATTTCACCTGTGTAGTATTGAAAAATGGATCACAAGAAATTTTCTAGTATTTTTGACACAATAGTTTTTTTTTTAAATATAGCTGTGTTGTAATTGTGAAAAGCAGTGAATAATGTAATATAAAAAATAATGTTTTGCAACAAGTTCAATCTCCAATAGAGGAAGATTCTGAAGTGTCTAAAAACACAAGCAGATAGCGCGTGTGTACCTGGTTTCTTGCATTTGAACTTACGTAAGAAAACAATATTTAACTGTTAACTGTTAACTGTAGCTGTTGTAGCTGCCGCGCTTCTGTAGTGCATCGGCTATGTTCGCTCACGCACGTACCGATGGTTTCGCAGCGTTGTGGCGAAAAAAAATGACGTCGATGCTGTATGGAATGCGCGGCAGTGGCAACAGTATGCTCAATGTACTTGTGGACAGGGGCTATGAGTGCCACATATTAAGGCACGTCTATAAAATGCACCAATCTTTTGTGATATATAAATACCAACATAGATTTAAATATTTACTAACAAAAAATGGATTTTAATTATCTGGTAAATAAATGAATTATTATTATTAACACTACAAGTACCGCCAAAGCATCAAGCCATGAACCCATCCAAAGTAAGCAACAGTATTCAAAGTATGTAAGTTGGTAAGCGTTTCCCGAGTGCGTAGTCCCGAGTTTAGTCGAAAACTAAATTAAATTACTTAACGTCGTCGCTTAGTTCGCGTTCGTGTTAGTGAGGCCATGCATGCTGTGCATAATTATAATTTGTGGCAAACTTGTCAATGATTGACGAGCGACAAGTACCTTGAAAAATGCATTAAATTTGAAGGCAGTACACATGAAATCAGCGATAAAGGTTACTGCACGCTAGCTAACGTACAATTTTTTTTTTATACTGTTGATTGATAACACTTGGTGGAATTTGTTGTTACACATATTGATAACTCACTTGTACTTTTCCACATCACTTTGTGTTTGTGTACAAAGTAATGTAGATAAGTACAAGTTATCAATATGTGTACTAATTATTAATGTATTAAATATATTCCTATCCTATCCTAATACTAAAAATACTATATCTAAATGTGTAAATTTTGTGATGATGTTTGGATGCCAGTAACTCAAACATGATCCAATGGGTGAACGGATCTAATAGAAATTTGGAACAGATTGTGGTCTGTCTTTACATTCGACCATAATTTTATATGCCTATTACAGGATAGTAATCCTGTAGTCGAAATGGCTGAGATAGGGATGGAAATGATGGTCAGTGTAGCCGTCACAAAAAAATATAAAGTTTGTTATTAGTAATAGTAATACTTTGATGTATATTTTATGTGTGAATATTACTAGTAGTCAAATGTTATGTGCTGCAGTAAGTTGATATAAACATGTTTCTTTCTTTCTTTCCTTTCTTTATATGCTAAAAAGCAATTCATGAAATGAATTAGCCTACACCTGGTTACCTATAGATATTGCTATAGCTTATAGAAAACACAAATCCACGCAAGTAGTTTACCTATTAACTGTACACACAATGGATATATTACCGTCAACGTACGTCTGTTCTATTCTGTAATGATGAAAGAAAAAGGCTTAGAGGTATTAAATTATGTAATACTTGCTGATACATGGTAAAACTATTAGATCATGCGTCTATCCCCAGAGGGTTAGGCAGAGGTGAATTAACACCCACATTTCAACAATCATTGAATTCGGTTCCACGTAATAGGGGGTGAGCCTATTGTCGTCTTCCGGGCACTATTGTTGACTCAAGCCATGCATCTGTGGCTGAGTCTAGGCTACATATATATCTGTCTAATGTAAAACAGTCCTATCCTTTAGTTGCCTTGTACGACACTGCATGGGAAGAGATGTGGTGGTCCAAATTCTACTCTGCCGGGAACAATTAAGTATCACAAAACATTTGTAACAGCTCGAAATTGACAAACCACCGTATTTGAACCAAACTGTATTACGTACTATTAGCATATTCATGTTTCAACCTAACAGGCAAAAGCGGGGAACATGATTAGTGTTCGTTATAGTTGAAGAGAAGTTATGGCCGCCTAAATGTCCCGTGGTCATACATTTTCGTTAATATGGTATATCATAATTGTTAGGGGATCTAATTTATAGTGGGCTTCACTATACGCTGTGACGTTTGTACATGCTAATTACTGTGTTAGTATCAGCAATATGGGGGTGACAGGTGGAGCCGCCTGTCACCCTGGCAGAAGCAGGCCGCGGCGGTGGCGCGCCTGGCGCGCCTCCCCGTTTCCGGGGTCGAGTTGGGGACTGTAGTCCCCACAACCCGAGAAGAGGGCCAGATCGTGAGAGATGGCCCTGGGTCGGCCGGGGTGCGAGGGATATGCCTGTCAACCTCACCTTCGGCAACCAAAACGACCCACAGGCGGCGTGCGTTTTAGTCGGTTCGAGTCCGACATAACCTCCTCCACCGGCTCCGGTGGGGAGGTATCCGTAGGGATTTTGCGCACGTAAAAAAAAAAAAAAAAAAAAAAAAAAAGTATCAGCAATATGGAGATTTTCAAGGAAGATATCAGAAGGTTCTTACAAGGTCGCAGCGCGAGTGTGGTGCACTGGTATTGCAAAAGTCCAAATGCCACGGTAACCACTTTCAATAAGGAGGGCCGTGTACTTTTCTGCTACCCAAATGGTATTAAAAATATATATATTCCAATCTTACTCATAAAGTAACTCCCATATAAGTCGTATATCTGAATCTGGATGAAAATTAGCACACAGATAGGATTTTTTTATTTTTTTATTTAGGATACGTCAATTAGACTTCATCTTGCGTGATGGTAAGCTGAAGGCAAAGTCTCAGAAAAGAGGATCACCATTACCTACACATACTATGTGACAATGGTGACACTTAGCTTAACAGTCTCATTATATACTTTTTCACACCCCGCTTAAAGGAACCGGGACTGTAGGAAGAAGGAAACACGTGAGCTGGTAATGAATTTCAGGCCTTAATGGTGGCCTAATGGTTAGTCACCGAAACGTTTGGTTCTTGATCGGATACTCTGCACCGTGTGCGGGTGACATCTAAGTCCTGCACGTCTTGTCCTGTGTAGGAAAGAGGAGGGTGGAATATCATAGGCTACTTTTTATCCCAAGAATAGGCTATTGAGAGCAGTGAGAATGGTATAACTTGTTGATAACCAACCATAGAAAATCAACCAAAATTTACATACTTTTTTGTCAATATTGCATACAAAAAACATAATATTTACCCAAATTGAAAGCGAATTTTCTAGTAAAGCAGGAGAGAGTTTCAGAAAATAAACTTATGAATATCTTAACGAGAAAGACGATTCCTAATTCCGACAGTCTTTAGAACTTTCCACGGACCTCTAATGACACAGTAATGCACTTAGCTTGGCAGCATCTTCAGTTTGTTGAAATACCGTCACGGTGGGCGAATCTTCTCGTTTGGTACCACGGCTTGCCTTCATTTGATTATGGTGGAACGCTGTACAAAGTTATCGACCCTTGATGCATATTTAAAATATTTATAAGTTATAAAGTTTTAATTAAAGGAGTTATTTTGCTACTTTCATATTATAATATAATCTAGTATTATCTAAACTAGTTTAAACAAATAAGTTAAATATTTAAACTAATTTATGCGATTTATTTTTGTTGTAAAGGCAACAAAAATAATAATTATGTTATGTTGACCTGTCCATCACTATAGATACACAGAGAGGTTATGAAAGAACATACATACATATATAGTCACGCGCGTGTATCCCCGGAGGGTTAGGCAGAAGTGAATTAACAGCCATATTTCACCAATAATTATTCGGTCCCACGTAATAGAGGGTGAGAATATTGTCGTAGTTCTTGTACTATTGTTAACTCGAGCCAAGCATCTGAGGCAGAGTCTGGGTTGTCTGATGTTAAACAGCCCTATCCCTTAGCCTTGTATGACACCGCATGGATAGAGACGGGGTGGTCCGAAGTCTACTATGCTGGGAAAAAGATAAAGATAAAGATAATTTTATTTGCGGAAACATGTGTAGGTACAGGTGGAATTTTATAATATAATACATTACAAGTTTCAACATGTTCTGTCAATGTAGACATACAAATTTTTTGATGCTCGTAAGCTGTTGTATCAGCTCGAAATACTGGTACATTGTTCCCCATTTATTTTAGAAAAACACAATTACAAATTAGTGCAAATTATCTGTTATCAGTCAAAGTAAATAGTTTTAATATATAATTAAATTATCACTAGTCAGAATTAATTAAATGTCAAGTGGTTAGTGTTCAGTGTCCAAAACAAATTCATCAATAATGTCTACAATAGGTATTTACATTTTTATTTCAATCAATTAATTTCAATTTTAAAGTAGTCGTCTAACGAGTAAAACGATTTTTCTAAAAGCCGTAATTTAAATTTTCTACAAAACCTATTTGTGGGTAAATGTTTAAATTCGCTTGGTACTGCGTTATAAACACGGCCACACATTGCTGTACAATTTTTGAGATACATTGTGGTTCTTGGTATCTTTGTCAATACGATTCTGTCTGGATGTCTAGTATTTCTGGGATACAGATCTTTGGCCTTTTTGAACAGGTGTGGGTGTAGTTTTACAAATTTAGCAGCTTCTAATATGTACATACAGGCCAAGGTAAGTATACGGTACTCTTTGAAAAATGGTTTGCATGATTCCCAAGGTGGTATACCAGCAATAGCTCTTACACACTTTTTGTTTGAGCTATAAATGCCCTTTGTACTTCTGTGGAATTCCCCCATAAGATTAGGCCGTAGTTTAAGACAGATGATATGTAACCGTGGTACGCTGCTAACACTGTTTTTTGGTTAGAAGTCTTACGCAGTGTGTAAAGGACATATACAAATCTATTTATTTTGCTACACACTTTGTTTACATGGTGTTTCCAATTTAGATGTCCATCTAGAGTTATACCTAAAAATGAAGTTTCTGTTACTTCCTTTAATTCATATTCTTTATAATTTACTTTTAGATTTTTGTGTAATATCGGACTTGTGTTAAATTGGATGAAATTGGTTTTATTCAGATTTACCTGTAAATTGTTATCATTGAGCCATTTAATTACATTATTTATTGTCTTATTTATGTCATTTGAGACTGTGATGGGCTAGTTGATTGATTGATTGATATGTCATTTGAGAATTTTTCAATGTCCGCATGTTTATCACAAGTCATAATTAAAGAAATGTCGTCAGCATATAATATACAAGGATTTGAAGTAATGTCAGGAAGGTCATTAATGTATAACAAGAATAATAAAGGTCCTAGGACGCTGCCCTGAGGAACGCCTAGATTATTGCCGATAAAATCGGATTTGTAGGGTGTAAGCTCTTTGCTGTCATTAATATTATGGATCTCGACACATTGCTTTCTGTCTTTTAAATAAGTCCTAATCCAATTTAGTGCCGGCCCTCTTATACCGTACCTGTCGAGTTTCTCTAGTAACACTTCATGAGAAACTCGATCAAATGCTTTGGACATGTCAAAAAAAATTACAGTTACTATTTTGTTATTGTCAATATTCTCTACGACCTTGGTCACCAAATCAAAACATGCCACAAAACAAAAAGTAAACATCAAAGACGGGTACCCACGCCAGTCTATGAGCATGATATTTGCAATATCATGCTCATAATATATAGATATTTATATATAGATATTTCGCATTGAAATTTGTCACAACTTCTAAGTCCTGCCCTCCGATTATAATTTTACAAGCATTGCTGTTTACTCTATAGACTGAAAACAAATCCAAACCTATTTCCCTTCTAACAAGCCTTACTGCCAATGTATTAAACACAACACACATGCTAAATATTCAGCACGGCTTTCAGAGTGAGTGAGGTTAGAGGAGCTAATTGGACAGACTGAAAGGGTTGTGGAAAAATCAATTAAAAACTTTAATGGCCGCTAACATGACGTGGGGTGAACTTTATTGTGTTATGAATTCCGTTGGTCAGGCCGGATTAAGTGACCGTACAAAATTCACTAGTGAATAACAGAAAAAAATATAAAGGAAATGCTGTTAGTGACTACATAATATGTGTTAATTTAATTGTACTAACTGGCTGATCCATCAACAGTTTTGTATGCTTCTAATATGTAAATGCATTTTATTCACATTCATTCACAACTTTTCGAAAAATCTAAAATCCAAATATTAGGGTGAGCCCCCACTGTTATCATAGATCAAAATAGGGTTAAACATTATAAATCAAAATAAATATCGGTTCAGCGTGCATAGACCGATAATTTACGATATTTCGACCCTCGTTTACAAATGTGAGGACGGCATGGATTAAAAATGACGAAGATTTTAAAAGTTAAATATTAACTTAATTAGAAACGATCCACAATTTACCTGGGAATGGGACGGGCTTCGAATGGGCCTTAGACGGGCCTCTGGTGAACTTTGTTTGGTGTTTACTTTAGGAAAACAAGAAAAGTTTGATGTCAGTCGGGTGAGCCGGTATTTGAGTTGGGACGCGCGGGTACACATGCTAAGTCTTATCGCGTACAAACACGGAAGATTTATACGGCGGCCTCACAGCATCGTGTAACAAGTTATTAATAACTTCGTGGGGAAGACGTATTTAAGTTTATGTGCACATTAAGTTTAGACCTTCGTCTGCCATGGTTTGTTAAAAGGACATTTTCCTTTAATAGACCTAATTCGTTGTAATGTGCAGAGCAATACGATCTTCTGTAATAATATAATAGTTTAGTCATCCATGTTCTTAAAATCAGGTGTTTGTGTGTGAATTAGATTGAGATACGATGAGCCTGACCACAAAGAAATTTTAAAAGAGTTTTTTTTTATACCACTTAGGTGGCAGACAAGCATACGGCCCATCTAATGGGAAGTGATTACCGTGGTCTATGGATGTATGCAACACCAGAGGCGTCACACTCGCGCTACCGATCATTAAGAAACCTTCTGATGCTCCTCTTGAAGAACCCCATATTATAGGCGTCTGGGAAAACCGCAGCAGGGAGGTCATTCCACAGTTTTCAGTATTCAACGTCCCTCTTAATAGTCCGGTAAAATCAATTTTCAAACATTTTAAATCGTCTTTAATTGTTTCTATCATCACCATCAGACATAATTGGATGAGAATTTCACCTAATTCAGAATAGATTCAGGCACACACAAATTATTCCCTCTTGAAAAAGACTGTTGCTGCTTCAAATCCTGAATTGAAAGTTGACGTTTTTTGACTATAATTTATATCAAAATACTTAAGATTTCACTAAAGGTAAAAAACTAATAAATTCATAGTCGTACCAAAACGACACGTCCTAATTAAATCCCTTACGTACTTTTAATGAAAGGATCGCACTGCTCACTGATAGATCCCCAGTTACAATACATGACCCCTACTAATTTATGCTGTCTGCCGTACCCCTCTGTACCGTGACGTTTGCCGCTGCCGTAAATTCGGCACAAATTGAAAGTACTATTGTTAGTGGCGACTGGCGAGTGGTGATTCTTTATCAGTGGGGTGGATGACGACCCTTAATTTTATTTATGTTTTTGACACGTGCATTGTCTGCGGCTTCACTTGGATGGAAGTTCTAGTGATAGGATTATTTTTTAAAGTCATTATTTGATGTTTGAATAAGTTAATCGTGTGTGAGGCGGGTTGATTATGGATTTAGTCGTGTGCAAGGACCGATTTTTAGCTAATGGGAAGGAATCCCACGACTATTATGAAATTTTTATGAGTGTATGCGTGTATACGTGTCAGTACGCTGCTTGCCACTTCACGCTTAAACACCTGTAGGTACTCAACAGCTTGAAGTTAAAGTTCATGTTGTGGATCATTTTCTATGCCGCTTAGGGTATATACCCTAAGCGGTCAGAGGTGTATTAATGCTCATTTACCGATTATATTTTAGTCAAAAGTAGCATGTCGCTGTCAGCCGTAAACTGTCAAATAGGCGAGAAAATTGTAATTGGGTATTTGACTGACCAAATTAGTTACTTTTTACTAAACGTCAAAACGGTAAGTAATAGGGAAACTTGCATGAAATAATTTATTGTGACGTCATAGTATTTAATGATTAAATCATTTCCTATAATAGGTTCGGTGTATATTTAAAAATAAATAAAAACAATAAAATAAGAACAGATGTAACTCTGACCGCTCTTTCACCATTCTTAATTTAATAAGCTCAGTTAAATAATTTATTTTACCAACAGAATAATACCCAATTAGGCCATGCTCGAATATCACTTAGCTCCACAGCACTAAACGTAGTAATTTCAAGCGTTGAAAAGTTTTATGCCACCATTAGCATAGGGCAGGCGGAGTAAGTCCGCGAGGAACGAATTAGTCGCGGTATGCCATTTGCATCCGCATTACGGGCTGTTAGCCCACACGTGTGACGTCACAACATGGCGGCATAATGACGACTAATCGGTTGTAGTAAAAGCACTTGTTCGATGACGTGGTGGAACATTTTATTGCCACATCGACAGTCGAAGGTAAGATTTCTCTTAGTGCGTATAAGTACTGTACTTACTATGCAGAATAAGGTATGTTTGTTTTTAAGTGTATGGACTAAGTCTCCGGTGCCAGGAGCAACCCCATCTGCAAGCCAGTGCACCTGCTGATTGGTGGACGAGGTTCTGGTACAGGCTTTTCTCTCTGGTCTAGGAGGTCAAAGAATCAAAGAATCAATTTCATTTATTGAGTTTAGGCACATAAAGAGGACACATGAATGATTAAATTTTACAATTATGTCAAAATATTATATAAATATATTAAATAATGTCAAAGGCAGTTGCATACATAAAAATCAGAACAAGTCTGTAAACAGGACCAAGAGAGTGGACGCCGGGCATTAATTCTAAGATAAGAGTTCTGATGAAAAGACAAAAAAACATCATGTTTTATTTAATTTGAATCAAAAAACTTGATTGTTGATGACAGAAAATGGTATTATATTATTTGTTAGATATTGGTATCCATTCATAAGGATATATGTCTCAACTTATTCAGACTTTCAAGAAATATATTCACTGACTGCTTTATCAAACATAGTCCACAGAGCTGTAGACACTTGATGTCCTTCCAAATGAGATCACCGATGACTTAGTGCCAATTTGCCGGCGTGCCCGGCCGGGGTCGGATGCAAATCGCGCGGGGCCTCGGTTAATTTATCCGCACGTAAATTCCGCTCCGGACGCGCACCCTTTGTGTACTCGCAAGTAGGCAAATGTGTTGGACATATGTTTTAATATAGAAAATCAAAATTATTTACGTTTTCTATCAACTTTCAGAAATCAAGGGGCAGTCATACTTGTCAAGAGTAGCAGTTCGAGTCTGGAAATGTATTTGGTATACCGTTTCCCGGGCACTATGGTTGACTCGAGCCATGCACCTAAGGCTGAGTCTGGGCTGTATATATCTGTCTTATGTTAAACAGCCCTATTCCTTAGTCACCTTGTACGACACCGCATGGAAAGAGATGGGGTAGCCCAAATTCTACTCTGCCGGGAACCAAACAAATATATTATATAAAATATGGGTATATACGTATAATAATTAGAAACTCTAACAACACCATCACGAGCTCGGGCACCATAGTCCAACATTGTCCAGTCTGCAGCTCGTATGACGTCATTCGTGTCAGCCATTCGCCTAATATGGGGTTCCGATGCAAATTGCTTGGGGTAGCGACTAATTCTACGGCGTGTAAATTCCAAAACTCGTCGACATAGCTCCTTCCTTGTAGCATGTGGGTAGTTGAATTTATATTCTAGTTATGTCTGCTTAAATAGCCGGCGATTTAAATATATAAAACCGTTTTCGCAGAGAGGTACTTGGGACAGGTTAGAATGGTCCGTATCGATTTTATATAACGCTGTAATAGTCTGGCGATGAAATCATTTTAAAGTAAATGGTCGAGTTTAATTTCAAAGTTCGGTTCTATGAAATCTAAATTTTATTTTATGTTGGAATTTTATGTTTATAGTTTGTTGCTTTATTACAGTTATTTGTTTTGTTTTTACCTTACTTATTTACTTTTAGATGTCAGTTTGTGAAGCGGTGTGGCGTTCGACTACTACACCAGAGGTGGTGAATTCGATTCCCGATTAATTGGGTGTTTTTATGCTTACTTTGGGTCTAAATTGCATTGTGCCCTGTACATACCATATCAGAAACCCCAGAGTATTCATCTTTAATAATATAAATGTCAGTAACCAAAATGTGGGCGCACGAAACGACTGGACCAAATTGAATATTTTTGTCACTGTCACGACAAGGTTTGCATGCAAGAAAATTTGTATGTTTCTATATAATTGCATAGGGGCAAAGCCAATGTGTGTAGTTTGTCATAATTATATTTATAATGTTGTTTTCTAATATTTTGAATACAAATATATAAAATCTTTTTTAAATCCACATTTAATTCGATGTCAAATACACTGTATGTTTTTAAAATCTAATAAAATATGTTAGAACAACATAAAACAGTGAGACGAGCAACAGAATGGTGTCGGCTATGGACAAGCACGGCGAGTCACTGGCAATTAGTCTTGACATCGCCAAAGCTTTCGATAGAGTCTGGCACAAATCGCTTCTTTCCAAGCTACCTGCCTTTGGTCTGCCTTCTAGGCTGTGCAACTGGGTTGCTAGCTTCCTGCAGGGGCGCCGTATTCGCGTCCTTTGTGATGGACGAGCTTCGGAGTTTCTGCAGGTTAATGCTGGCGTGCCCCAGGGGTCCATCCTATCACCCACTCTCTTTCTTCTGCATATCAACGACATGCTGTCTACCGGCGATGTCCATTGTTATGCAGACGATAGCACTTTGCATGGGAGATATCATGGACATCCTGTGGCCAAGCAGTCGGATATCGCAGAGAAAAGGCAGCTTCTTGTCACTGAGCTTGACGGGATCCTGAATCACATTTCTCAATGGGGCTCTGAGAACCTGGTTGAGTTCAATGCCAAGAAGACGCAGGCATGTGCGTTTACAGCAAAAGTATCTTCTTTCCTTCCCCTCCCCACTCTTCAGAGCACGTCACTGCCACTGCAGGACAATCTCAATATCCTAGGTATGGATGTTCGCTGCAACCTGAATAACAAAAACTACATCGAAAGTATAATCAAAACAGCCTCACGAAAACTCGGAGTCCTGAACAGAGTGAGACGGTTTTTCACGCCGGAGCAGCGGTGTCTTCTATACAAGACACAAATTCGCTCATGTGTGGAGTACTGCTCGCATCTCTGGGATGGTTCTGCAAAGTACTTACTAGATGCTCTCGACAGGTTGCAGCGACGTGCGGTCCGCATCATTGGGAATCCCGAGATCACGAACACCCTAGAACCATTACAGCTGCGTAGAGATGTTGCGTCCTTGGCTGTATTTTACCGTTTGTACCATGGGGAGTGTTCTGATGAGCTCTTCCAATTAGTCCCACCCTCCCCTTTCCTACACAGGACAACGCGTGCAGGTCTTAGATGTCATCCGCACACGGTGCAAAACATCCGATCAAGAACCAAGCGGTTCGGAGACTCTTTCCTCTGTCGCACCATTAAGGCCTGGAATTCATTACCAGCTCACGTGTTTCCTTCTTCCTACAGTCCCGGGTCCTTTAAGCGGGGCGTGAAAAAGCATATGATGAGGCCGTCAAGCTGAGTGTCACCATTGTCACACGGTATGTGTAAGTAATGGTGACCCTCTTTTCTGGGACCTTGCTTTCTGCTTACCATCAGGCAAGGCGAAGTCCAATTGACGTGTCCTATATAAAAAAAAAAAA
Source organism: Eilema griseolum (assembly GCA_963662185.1). NCBI lineage: Eukaryota > Metazoa > Arthropoda > Insecta > Lepidoptera > Erebidae > Eilema > Eilema griseolum. Next base: position 763,972 of record OY759247.1, read on the forward strand.
AATAAAAAAAAAAAAATTTGTTGTTACACATATTGAAAACAGACTGTAAACCTTTGAGAATGCCGTAAGGCGAAACCGGCTAATCCATTAAAGAATTAAAAACAATTTTTTTATACCACTTAAGTGGCAGAAAAGAACACGGCCCCCCGGTTGGGAAGTGGTTACCGTGGCCTATGGACGTATGCAACACCAGGGGTGTTACATTCGCGCTGCCGACCATGGAGAAACCTTCTGATGCCCCTCTTGAAGAACCCCATATTGTAGGTGCTATACTGTGGAAAGAATACAAATGTGTTTTCAATATCCGTTATTGCGCGACTCGCGCATCTAATGTTATTTTTTATGTGTTTCAGAAAATAGCCCAATGTTGTAAACTACTTTAATTTCGTTCTAGATCGTATTTAATATGAGTACCTGCTACTTTTAGGTACAGCCTTTAAATCTGCAATAAGTAATAATGGGTAAGAAGTTTTTAGTTCAATACATTTGGTACAGGTTTCTGCAAATAATTAGGGCTAACGTTATGTGCTTTCTGGTCAAAGGAGTGCTTTGGCACTTGTGTTTGGTGAACTTTGTATCAATACCAGTCTCTTAACTGTTCTAGTGTCTTATTCACTGCTACATAATAAAAAGATAGGTACAATATTTCTCCGGAACTACACCATTGGAATAGAATAGAAAGGCACAATGCGACATCGGATGCTCACAGAATAAATTAGACATAAACAATTAATTCTAACTGCACTAATGCGCTCTTATTTACATACTTTAGCGATAAATGTGACCCTTGATATGAGAGGGGGCTAATTGGTTATCATAAAGGGTACTTTTTTAATCACAGAGGGCAGATCCAGAGTTAGATTTGGTACGTATATGTTATCTGCAAGATAGTTAAGAAGGAAGATATTTTTATCTGTTTTTGTGGTCTTTTTGTTCTGATGATTACTTGTTATAATCGACAGATTTGTATTGTTTGGAATAAGTTGTAAAACACATTTTCTTTGACCGTATAATAAAAAATAATATAAATGATAAAAACTACAATGTGTTCTTGCATGCCAACAAAGTAGGGCGAAGAGGACTTTCAAAAATGTGCAAAATACCATTGTAATATCTTTGGTTAGCAATAAATGATTATGATTTGATTTGATAAGTAGTTTTTTGGAAAGCATTTTTTTACCTCCAATATTACTAATATTATAATTATGGAGGATTATCAAATGTATGAACACATAGGGCTGAAATTTGGTATAATAGGGATCATAGTCTGAAATAACACACAGTAACAAAAGAGTGATCAGTCTGTACATCAAACGCTCAAACATTATATTCATTCAAAACTCAAAAACTCTTTCAAATAGTTCAACAAAGTACACAATCTGGTGACGGACAGACATATGGGCTGAGTCAAATTCTATTAGTGCCTAAAAATTGGCAATACGAACAAAAATGTCCCGTGGTCGGTACAAAAAGTACGCGACGACAGTGCAGGACAGGGGACCAGGGGATGAATGTCCATTAATGGGTCTCAATGGGTTGGGGCCATTTTGGGGCCAACGTTGGGGAAGTTGGTGGATGTTTATACTGTGAGTTTGTTTTCACACATATCGATACACATTTTGAACTGGAGACCATATTATTAATATGTAATACTAAAATAAATAAATAAATACTTTGTATATTCCAATTCAAATCAAATCAAATCAAAATTTATTTTATAATCGTTTTACAGTATTTTACATGGTTCTTAATCTATCGTGCCGTGACTAAACACCAAGTTCTTTTTTATTAAACATTGGTAATTAAAAGTAGGTAGTATTCGAATGTACACAACTATTTTATTCCTGAAGTTTTTTTTTTATTTCAAAATGATAATAGAAATATTACTTTTAACACAATTTATTACAATTAACAAAGTTGACAACCAGCAAAATTATTTAATTTTAAATGCATATCTACTTAAAAAATAAAAAAAACACTGTATTTTGAATAAATCTAACTATAATTACGTACTGCATAACCTAGCAGACTGCTGTAGTCTAGTAATTAGGCAAATTAACCATTTGTAAAGTCTACTGAGGTTTTTCTTTCTTTCATTCTCAGAGGATGACACAGGAAAATTAGTGGAAAGAATATTAATTAAAATGCAATCTGAAACTCGTATGACCTGAACTAAGAAATAGTGACTCAAGCATTTTATAGAATGTTTGCAGATGAGGATAAAAACAACACCATTAGACCTCCCTTGAAATATCTGCAGTTTATGTATATAGTACAAGAGAGGATGACACTAAACCCACTTCCATCAGATTATTGGAAGATATATATATAATATATATATATTTATATAAACAATTAAACATATCATCCAGTAATCTAATGGAGCTGGGCTTAGTGTCGTCCCCTCTTATACTAATAAGGCTGTTGCTATTCAATTTTAATAAGACATTTGCAAAGAAAACACGACCAAAATTACCTTGGCTGTCTTCGAGTTGGGCCCAACATTTGACAAGTGTCCCTCTGCAATAAAAACGGGGGTGATGCACTTGCCATGTTCAGAAGATATTTCACAAAATATACGAGTACTTTTATTGTGTATATCGTTGTATTGCTGTATTTATGAATACATTTACTTGTACATGTGTGTATTTCCTTAAAAAATTTGAAGTTCAAATTTCTTTGTTGTTGGGAGGTTTGGCAGGATAAAAAGGGATTTCTCGTTCAAATTATGACTTCCGTAGGGAGTGAGGAGAGTGGTGCCTTAGGTATTCGGAGTGTTTATATGTCTTTTTTAAAGTCAAGCACCATATGAAAACACCATAGTGCCGACTGTGCAGAGATACAGTGTACATTTGTAGGGTACTTAAAATATTGTTATACTACATATACAGTTATTATTTTAATGGAATCGCTTTTGAATTCGTTTCCATTACTAGTATAAAACTCGCTGAGATATTTAACATGTTTATTATTTTTGAGCAACCGATATTTCGGCAATGTTACAAGCGCAATGATCACGGTGTATCATTGGTGATCATGGCACTTGTAGCACTTGCTCAGCAAAAATAATAAACATGGTAAATACACACATCAACAAAGTCTAGGGAACAAGGACATTTCTAGTTTTTATTTAAAAACCCTTTCTTGTAATAGTGAGTGTTTTATATCAATAGAAGGGTATTTTTATACCGTTTTTAATTTTAATTTTAATAAAAACATTTTCATACCAATTTTTTTTTTTTTTAAGTAAGAATTGAATAGTGCCAATATTGAGTATTACAACCTTCTATGATTAGGCACAAAAATAACGAGGTAGTAAGAAATACAGTAATTAACCGTACTTTAAACGTTTTTAATAATCTGTAGGACCTCCTAAAGCATTAGCAACAGCTCGACAACGGCGTGGCATACTTAGTATGAGATTGTCAATCATTGGTTGCGCCGAGGTAGAAACTGTATTTTGACACGGAAACACACTCCTTTTATACCCGTCTCCCCTTCCGCACTAACCATAGATGTAGCTTCCGTCCGCCATTTGTGAAATATAGACACTCAGTCTCGCTTTGAACTAGCCAGCGTAAGGACGGCCGCGCTCGCGTCTCTCAAAAATGATTAATATTTGTTACATTTTTACCGCTTCATAGACCTTTACCGATCGGATTGTGCCTCTCGTGTGTTCCTCAAGTGATCTAGTGACGCTGACGGCAGCTCCTGAGCAAGGAAGAGAAGATCCGTGTACCGGCTGCGATGAAAACACGTGTGTCGTGAAGGTTAGTGCATCCTCTCCTAATTTCTCGGGTTGCATTCATTGCTTGGATCACTCCCGCGGCAACCCGACCACCTGTCTTTTGTGTGTAAAGCGTCAATGGAACAGTTAGCTACATCCCCGCAATACAGTCCACTACCGCACGTTGCCAAGCGCCACCATTTTTGGTCCGGATCGAGCCGGATCCTTAGCCGTAGTTCGTATTTTGTTATTATTCTAATGGGAATAAGCGCACCGCACCTAAGTGCCTGGTTATTTTAGTAGAAAACCCCGCATCCAGACATTTAGGCTTAGAATTTGTTGTCCGTTCGCCGCTGGCTCGCATTGTACCTACCTAATACATAAATAGGTTAGGTAGCGTATCAACACTTAATCGTAGTTCGCAATTTTCGCACCGCGCCTAAATACCTAGTTATTTTAGTAGAAAACCCCGCTTCTAGGCGTTTAGGCTTAGATCTTAGGTATACTAGACACCCTAGTGCATAGGCACAGTGTAATACCTAACGCATTTGGCTTTGTTTTGTTTTTTCAATTACGTCGTATTTGCCTGGTACCTGCGTGGGTAGACACGTGGTTGTACCTCATTCCAATTCATACGAAAGTATTTTAATTTGAATAGATATTACGCAATACTTAATCTCTGAAATAATAGTTGAACCTAGACAGCGACCATCGCGTAGGTACGACCTTGTTGCTATGCGCGTTTGTTCAAGCGTGCATTCACAGTTGTAATTACCTACCTACCTGCCGCTGCCGAGTATCGCTCGCGCCGCCTCGCTGCTCTGTACCGCTAAGATTAAGTCATTTCATATTTGTTGTTTACCGCACTTTAGTTTGAGATTTAATTGTAAACATGTCCCCAAAGGTTGATAGGACCGGTAAGGTTCAATTGAAACTTTTAAACGCTAAAAAAGAAATGATTTACTCTCGCGTACAATCGATTTATGATAATGCACTTAAAACCTCTGATTTGGTCATCAGAGATTCGTTCTTGTGTTCTATAGAAAACTTAGATAGTCTACGCGCGGATTTCGAAACCTTAGTACATGACATCAACGTTTTAGAGTTGAATTTGAATCCCGATTACTCAGTGAGTTATCAGGCCTTGTCGTCGTTTGACGATTTGTATTGTCGTATCAAACGCGTCGCTAGGAGTTTGGAGAAACCGGCTGACCTACCCAACCCCACTCGCGACCGACCTAAGTTGCCACCAATTCAAATACCCGAATTTGATGGTAACATTCGCAATTGGTGTCTATTTATAGATAGTTTTGAGAATACAATAGATAAGAACGATTCGTTGACAGATCACGAAAAATTGCATTATCTCGTTGAAAAATTGACTGGTAAAGCTATAACCGTTTGCGCTGGAATTACGTTTAGTGCCGAGAATTATAATTTAATTTTAAATACTTTGAAAGCTAGGTATGAGGATAAAAGATCGGTAGCTAACGCCTATTTAGATCAGATGTTTGATTTGAAATCTATTACGGCATGTAACGATCAAAACTTAGAGAAATTTCTAGATACTTTCGCGTCAGCTGTTCGCGCCGTAAAGAACCTAAAGATCGATGACCTCTGCGACTTCGTATTTTTGTATATGGGTTTAAGGAAATTAGATTCCGAAACCATTCGTTTGTTTGAGTCGGATCATCGCGGCAATAAAATTCCTAAGTTCGAAGACTTAGAAAGTTTTGTTCGCGAGCATATAAAGGTATTGCAACGCTCTTCATCGAAACATGAAGGCGCGAAGATAGTTGTTGATTCTGCACGCAAAGTAGATGCGTCATCGAAGTCACTGAGGTCAACTCATACTTATGTTAGTACCGCACCAGCACATGTACAATCACCTGTTTGCTCTTTGTGTAGTACTCATCATTCGCAACTGTACAGGTGTCCTGGTTTTCTAAAGTTGTCGCCTAGTGATCGTTATAAATTTGTTCGCGCTAATAATTTTTGTTTTAATTGTCTCGGTACTAAACACCGCGTTGTTTTATGTAATAGTAGAAATAGTTGTCGCAAATGTCAAGCGAGACACCACACTTTGCTTCATTTTGAGAATAGTGATGCCGCATCCAATGTGAGCACGGTTGGCTCGTCGAGCGGTGACACACGGCGGCCTGCGCCGCAGCCGCAGCCCGCGCTCGCGCGCGCTCCGGCCCGCCCGGTGACCGCCGCGGATGACGTCACCTTGTGTTCGTTCTCCGCTAGTGCTGCACTCACTACTGTGTGTCTTGCGACCGCTCGCGTTGTTATTGTTGATGCATTAGGTAAGCCGCGCATTGTTCGAGCGCTGTTAGATGGCGCTTCGCAAAGTAATTTCATTACTCAAGATTGTTGTCGGCGTCTTGGTTTCAATGTTGATAAGCGTTCAACCCGCTCAGTGGTGAAGGGTTTTGGAAGCTTACAGTCAGCTGTTCGTGGCACCGTTAAAACAAGGTTTAGATCTCGTTTTAATAATAATATTTGGTTTGACATGGATTCGCTCGTTATAGATAGAATAGCTGAACAGTTGCCTACCGTCCCGGTTGACACGTCTTTATTAACGAAATTTAAAGACTTGCCTTTAGCAGATGAGACTTACGCTGTTCCTGGAGTCGTCGATATATTGATCGGCGCTTCGATTCTCCCGCACCTCCAGTTATCACGTAAGGTTCAAGGGGGACCGACGTACCCCGCTCCGCACGCACTGGAAACAGTTCTTGGTTTTGTTATAATTGGTTCCGCACCCGCTTCTATAGATAGTTTTAGTCACTCGACTGCTTCGTTCTGTTGCACCGTCGAGCCGCCACTGGAGTCTACCATCCGCAAGTTTTCACTCGGTGGCTCCCGTGTATCCGCTGAAAAACGCTTTCTTTGTTTGGAACGAAAGATGCAGGCGTCCCCAAAGTCGAAGCGGTCCTATGATGAGGTTGTTAACGAATATTTAGATAAAGGTTACATCTCACCTGCGCCTGCGGACACTGGCGGGACCCAGCCTTCGTACATTATCCCGCACCGCGGAGTTATTAGAGAAGATAAGCTTACTACTAAAACTCCGTGTAGTTTTGGATGGCAGTGCTAAGACTAGCACTTCCGTGTCGCTTAATGACATAATTGTAAATTTTCGCATTAATATTAGTAATTTTTAGCTTTTAGGACTCAACAGTCGCTTTGTGTTGGGCCCACTCTTCGCCCCATCGTTGGGACACATTCGTCGCTAATAGAGTGGCAAAAATTCAATCTGAATTGGCGCCACATAATCTCTTTCACGTTGCTGGCACCGACAACCCAGCCGATTGTCTCTCTCGTGGATTGCTTCCTTCGCAAATTTTGGATCACCCGTTGTGGTTTGGTGGACCGTCCTGGATTCATGCCGCGTTAGATGGGTGGCCAGTTAGTCAATTCAATCCCACTACGGTTTCCGAACCACCCGAGGAGAAGAAGCACTCGCTTGTTGTATCGGTCCCACGTGAAGAGACCCTTATTTTGTTGTTGGCTAATCGCGTCTCGTCTTGGTCGAGACTGTTGCGTTGTGTTGTTTGTTCGCCTCTGCCCTCTGCCTAGCCAGCGGTAGGCACGAGCTCCAATCTAGGTTTATATTTTAGTTGTTATTTCCCAAACCTAGATTTAGATTAGACTTTAGATTTGTTTCGCATTTGTCGTTTCGAAGGTAACCCTTCAAGCCGGGGGGAATGGTTGCGCCGAGGTAGAAACTGTATTTTGACACGGAAACACACTCCTTTTATACCCGTCTCCCCTTCCGCACTAACCATAGATGTAGCTTCCGTCCGCCATTTGTGAAATATAGACACTCAGTCTCGCTTTGAACTAGCCAGCGTAAGGACGGCCGCGCTCGCGTCTCTCAAAAATGATTAATATTTGTTACATTTTTACCGCTTCATAGACCTTTACCGATCGGATTGTGCCTCTCGTGTGTTCCTCAAGTGATCTAGTGACGCTGACGGCAGCTCCTGAGCAAGGAAGAGAAGATCCGTGTACCGGCTGCGATGAAAACACGTGTGTCGTGAAGGTTAGTGCATCCTCTCCTAATTTCTCGGGTTGCATTCATTGCTTGGATCACTCCCGCGGCAACCCGACCACCTGTCTTTTGTGTGTAAAGCGTCAATGGAACAGTTAGCTACATCCCCGCAATACAGTCCACTACCGCACGTTGCCAAGCGCCACCAATCATCGTCTGTGGAATATGGCTCCATACACTGCGAAGGTGTAAAAAAAGTCACTCATCACTGAAAGCTCTTCTCCCAAGCAAATCCCAGGCATGCTCTATGGGATTGAGGTCGGCAGACTGAGCAGGCCATTCCAACGTCGTCATATTGTGTTCGCTTAACGCATTGACCACTACCCTCGCGGTGTGTGACCGTGCATTATCTTGCATGAACATAAAATCTTGACCGAACTGCTGTCGATGAGGGATTACCATGGGGTGTATAACCTCCTGAATGTATTGGTTTGCATTCAAATTGCCCCGTATCCAAACGAGGTCGGTCCTTCCACCAAGGCGAATTCCAGCCCATACCATGATTGTTCCACCTTGGTAAGGATGAACTTCTTGCGGATTCTGGAGACGACTCCGACGTCCAGGAACTCGCCATATACGCACTCTTCTCGAATCAGGGTGAAAACCGAAGCAAGATTCGTCGGAAAACAGAACCCGTGCCCATTGATGGTCGGTCCACTATAAATGTGCGTTAGCCCACAATAAGCGACGACCTCGATTTCCACGTCTAAGAGCTGGAACCCTAAGCGGTCTGCGAGCATAAAGATTGGCTTCGTGTAGTCTTGTTCTGACAGTTTGATCGCTAATAACCACTTGATGCTGAGACTGGAGGCCTGCGACCAACTGACGAGCAGTAATCGTGGGTTGCCGCCTTGCGGAATTTTGCAAGAAACGATCTTGTCGCGGGGTAGTAACCCTATTTCGTCCCCTGTGACGTTCGGCAACATCCCCTGTAGACCTGTAGCGTGCCCATAATCTGCAAATTACGCTTGGTTGGGTGTTGACAGCATCCGCTACGTCGCGTTGAGTTCGTCCAGCTTGCAGCATACCAACAGCCCTTAACATCTCTTCGCGACTTAAATGACGACGTGACATGATGACTACAGTCACAAAAATGCACAAACCATACGTAAAAGACGTATTATTGATAATAAACGTTATTTACAATCAAAAAAAATAATTTTTATTTTGCCTCAGAGAAACTGCACAATCAAACACTTTTAAAAGTTTTCCCTCCATATTCGAAAATCATTACTTATTTAAATTTATTTTTAAATTTCGAACAACTCTGTAATCTACTTTATTCTATTTTTATTTATTTGCTGCCAGTTATTTGCAAAACAAGATTTACACGAAAAAAAATAATTGGGGTCATCTTGTTCCCTAGACTTTGTTGAGGTGTTTATTTCGGCGAGTTTTACACTAGTAATGTGAATGACCATGTCAATCTCAAATCATATACAGTTTCCATTAGTTAGTATAAGTCAATTTGCCACCTAAATAATATAAAATAACAACTTGATACTATGCTTCTCATTTTTTGAGAGAGCTTCAGTAGTTCAAGCGTGTATAGGTTATGATATGTCAGACATACCTCCTGAGTTGCATTTAAATTCGTTTGATTGAATTTTAAGTACTAGTATTCGCGTTAAATCCTGTAGTGGGTGAATTGATTATATTTGAATTGGGTCACCGAATTGATCACGAGTAGGTTACGAACCCGCAGTCTTCACATGCAAACCTAACGTGTGCAGCAATGCATTTGAAATAAGCATATAGCTGGAAGCCAATTTAGAATCCAGCAAGAGTTGAAAGGTGAAAATCTTGATAAGAGAAACCGATAGTATACCTATATACTGATTACAGCTCTGCTCTGGCAAAATATATCGTATAATTAGAAATTTTAATATTACGAGTTATATGTACAAGCAGCATTTCTGTTACTTCTTTATAACCATGGAGTGGTCCCCTATGACCAAAGAGACTTAAAAGTAGATTATCTCATAATATTTTGATGAGTGTAATGTCATAATTGGCTATGAGACTTATATGAGACTTAGACTCTAGGTACTCTAGGTACATATGCAATTTTCATTTATGTTTTTTGTGTTTAAGTATTTATACGTTTTATATGTTCGTGGTTGTTGTATGTATGTGTAATTATCTGTAATGGAATAAATTAATATGAAATGTCAAATGACATACAAGAATATACCCAATACTCATTTACTGGCTTTCATGACGTTCTAGGTAAATTTTCTGTCTTATTGGAGCACTGAAGACAAAGCATAGAAATGAGTTAAATAATTTGAAGTTACGACGCAAAATTCTCTGTCTTTTACCTTAACTAAGTGAGTTTCGAAACAGGTAAAGGTATAATAATAATTCCCAATTTATACTATCAGCATCCAAGAAGTTCTCAAATATAATATCATCAAAGTAGCATCAATAACCCGCTATTATCTGTGCGCCAAGTTTGTATTACGTCCAGATGTGGTTCAACTGGTTTAATTCATGAGATTTGTCCCGAAAAAGTTTATTATTAGCAAAAGTTTTCGTTCCGAGTGATTAACCAGAACAGTTTGTGACGTCACAGTCACCGAGCTGCGGTTTTATTGATCTTTTTTGTTTATTCGATGTTGTTTAGATGTTCATTTATTTGCAAAGGACGTTGGAAGAACGTTTTTAATTTAAGTTATATTTTAATTGTAACGTATTACTTCATGAAGGTATAGAAAAATATTTTTACATAACATTGAATAGCTCTGTATATAACTATGAAAATAGAAACTGTACTTGAAGTATTCATTGTAATACCTTTCTTACATGCAAAGCTTATCTTTTTTTATACGGGTAATATTAAATGAATGCATAAGGATTGAATTCAGACTGTTGTTTTGCGTATACCTCTAAATTACATTTACACTCGAGAGCAATGAATCCGGGTCACTTAAAGAATCCTAAAAATCTCGGAAACTAAAAATGCTAGGTTAATGCAATAAATTGTATTTAATAGACAATGTAATACTCCTTAAATGAAGGTATTAAAACTTCTTAGTTATTGTAAAGTTATATCATAAAAAAATCAAATTTGAAAAAGGGCCACTTTCGAAGATGGAACTACGAAATTACAGCATTTGGTGTTGCTTTTGTTTGTAATCTGTCATTTATGTGGGTACATAAACCATGTTGATAGTGCTCTATATTCATTAATCAAGCTGAAATTATGTCGCTTACGCCTGAAGAATGCACCAGAATACTTACAATGCTGGAAACCGGCCGGAGTCAGCGCGATACAGCCAGGACTGTCGGTGTGTCGCTGTCAACAGTACAAAGAGTTCTCCGACGTTACGAAGAAACTGGTTCTAACCTACGCAGACCAGGAACGGGCAGAACCAGGTGTACCACAGCACGAGAAGACCGATACTTGGTGAACACCATGCTTCGAAATCGCTTTCTCACAGGAACTGAACTCACCAATCAGTTTCGACGCCTCGGAGGAAGTAACCCAAGTGCATGGACAGTAAGACGTCGGCTTGCTGAATCTAACTTAAAACCCCTTAGACCTGCAAACGGCCCTAAACTGGAGCGTGGGCATCGTATTTCGAGACTAAGTTATGCCCAGAGCCACGTAAATTGGAGTATTGAAGATTGGTCAAAAGTTATGTTCTCCGACGAATCAAAATTTATGCTCTACAAGCACGATGGAAGACACAGAGTGTATCGAAGACCAGGGGAAAGATTCAAGCAAGCATGCATCGAAGAAAAAGTAGCCTACGGTGGTGGGTCTGTACTTGTGTGGGCCGGAATTTCTTCTGAAAGTCGCACAGAGCTGGTGATCATAGAAAACGGCTCTTTAACTAGCGTAAGATATGTGGAAGAAATCCTCAATGATCACGTTGGTCCATTTATGGTCAATTTAGGTGAGGATGCTATATTTATGCATGACAATGCCAGACCTCATACAGGTAGGATTGTGAATGACTACCTTCAAGAGATGAACATTACTCGTATGGAGTGGCCAGCGCGCAGCCCGGATATCAACCCGATCGAGCATGCTTGGGACGAGCTAGGCAGATGCGTAAAACAACGAAACCCTCCCCCAATCACGCTTCGTGAGCTCAAAATTGCTCTCACAGAGGAATGGGAGAATATTCCCCAAAATCGTATAAGGAACTTGGTGTACAGCATGCCAAACCGCGTAAACGCAGTAATGGAAGCACGAGGAGGCAATACGAAGTATTAAAATTCAAGAAAATCGTAATAAAGTTCAAAAATGTCATGTTTCCTATTTTTGTTTTAAGGAGAGATCAGCAGTTTTTTTCTTTATGTAATTTTGTGTTAATAAAATGTATGGTGACTCATATTTTTTTTACTTTCATTTAAGGAGTATTACATTGTCTATTAAATACAATTTATTGCATTAACCTATCATTTTTAGTTTCCGAGATTTTTAACGTTCTTTAAGTGACCCGGATTCATTGCTCTCGAGTGTATTTACAGAACAAAAAATAAGGAAAATGTGCCGAGTAATAATTGGTGTTACTGGTCGCATTTATTAGAATTTTTAGACTTAACTACGTAGCGTTGTCCTACCTGAGCGATGAGTGACACATTCTTTCATACTTCATTAGACGTATTCACGCGACATAACGTAGGACACAATAAAGAACAACGACCATTTGAGATTGCGCCCCGCGTCGAAACGCTTCACGCTGTCGCACTTATCGCTCACGTAGGACAATCAATTCCTTACAATTACAAACCTTACAATCTTCTTCTTCATACTAGCGTTAATCCCGGTTTCATACGATTTTTTTTACCTCAGAGTCCGAGTCTATGTTTTAGTGTACTTAAAACTCATAATATTTATTATTACGTTTATTGGAAGAACATAACCAAGACCTACATAGAAAATCAACAAAACGATTACAAAAAATAAAAACCAATCTACATTCAAATTTTATTAATTTCTTGATTAATTAAGTTATGCTAAAACAAGATGTACCTTCAAAGATTAAATTTTATTGTAAGAGTAGTTCAATTAAAGACCTTGCTCCCCTGGGCCTCGTGAGAAGGGGTGCAATTATACCGCGTGTACCGTGATGATGGATGGGGTATACCAGAACAGGCTGTTTTAATTTTATTAATTAATTGATGATGGGTTTTGTTAGGGGAAAGATTTCTAGCGTACGCTAATTATGAATGTAGAATTAGAGAAATAAAATCACAAATTCAGAAGTATTTTTTTTATTTTACTAATTTTTATATTACTATGATCTGTACAAATGTATGGTGCACTTAGTACGCCAGGGGCAGTTAGATATATCGAACTCAAACCGACTAAGCCTCACGTGTCTTGGGTCTTCATATTCAGGGGTGTAAAATTGTCTATAGCATATCCGTAGCCCAGCTAACCCAGGGCCATCTCCAATTTCGAGTAGACCTCTTTAGGTGTGGGAATCACAGTTTTCCCATCTTGCCCCAGGGACTAGGAAACAAGTACTTAAAATAAAATGATCCCAAATATATCTACTACATTATATACCATTCACTCTTTGTCCCAAAGGATAACAAAACAATGTTGAAAACTTTTAAACAAACGCCCTCAAATTACCGAACGGACCAGGTTTTGTACGAGACCACGCAGTTAAACTCCCTGTAGGTTTATTGACAGGTATTCAACATAAATTGTCGAAAACTTGCCTTCAGTATCAACGTAAAATCACAGTTTTCATTCCCAACGGGCGATTATGAAAGGAAGCTGATGAACAGACCTCGAGGATTTTTTATTCTTTATTTATGGCGAGGACAAAAGTAAGTTTTAGGTAAGGATCACACTGAGGCAGGTTGTATGACATTCATAATTAGGACTAAATAGTCAAAATGTGCTCGCCAATGATTAAATTTGGCCATAACCAATATTGAAAGATTGAGAAAAATATTACTCGAGGTGAAAATAAACTGACTTAAATTTGTTTGTATTGATAAGTAAATTCAAAAGATCGTCAATAACTATCAAACAAAAGTGAATAAAGAAAATCGGTTAACAGTCTTCCGAGGTTCTTGCTACTATTAATACCAAAATATATGGAAATATCGAAGTTAAGGAAGAATTACAAACGAAATCTCGGATAGCAGTGTTAATAATAAAATACTAAATAAAAAATGGCATTTGAATAAATTGCACCAAATTCTTGCTTCACCGATGTCATATGTCTCATGTGACCACATCCTTAAACTCTAACTTGTTCTCACGAGCTGTCTGCATAAACTCGATGCCATACACACGCGTAGTTTTTATTGGATGGCCAGTGAATGTGAGTGAATGCCAACTTTGCCTCTTGTGTTCCAACTGCTATTTCACAGCAGTGAGTTTCGTTAGTAATTTCTACTTTTTGCATTTTATGGTAATGTTCGTGATTTTCAAAAACGAATCCGTGAATAGAACTAAGTTGACATGTGTTTGTATAATAAAAAAATAATTCACAATACATTTGATTTATGTATTTGGATTGTCATTTTCGGAACCTGACCTAATCTTTCAATTCTGATCTATTCTCCAATTCTTTATACAATTTTTCCAATAGATTTTCCTAAAGTCATATAGCTTTACTCAATGTTATCGATAAAATAATGAACAAAAAACTTTCAAAGGGCCATTGCGACGGAGAATCGCCCCGATCCGTTGATACCCATAAAAATAAATGATCGCGAAGACTCCGATCGCTTTCACCTGATGCTTTGAAGGTTACCGTTGTACCAAGATTGGATTTTTTATGTGTCTACGTAGATTTACATTGCGTATAATGATATAATATCATTTTGCAATAGATGCGACCCGTGCCAAGGATTCGTGACCAGAGGGCAAGCTGGTGTAACGGAGGGTGTCTGTGTTGGCGGTCACAGGACACACTTGAGATTCCGCCTTACCTCCGTAAAGGGCTCTGCGGGGGTGGACCATATTTTCCCTATGACTCGTGGGAACGCAATGATTCCAAAAAAATTAATCATCCGCATGGCGGCGACGCGGTACGCCACCCGTCACGTCTCGTTTCCAGTGGGGGTGAAAAGTGGCTCACGGAGAGCCGTTTTGCTACGTTGAATGTTGGAGGAGGAATGGAAGAAAAAATGAATGATGTTTGTAAGATGATGGATGAAAGAAGGATTGATGTGCTTTGTGTGAATGAGACGAAGAGGAAAGGATGTGACACCACCAAGCACGGACCCTACACCGCGTACTGGTCGGGAGTACCCAATACCGACAGAGCTTGCCAGGGAGTTGGTGTCATCCTATCTGCTAGAATGGCTGAGTGTGTGAATATATTCGAATGTGTGAATGCTAGACTGATGTGGATGAGAATGAAAGTGGGACTCACTCGTATTTTTGTCGTAGGGGTTTATGCTCCTGTAGACTCCGGTACGAATACGTCCCAGGAAGTACAAGAAGAAAGAGAACAGTTTTGGGAGAGTTTAAGAGATGTATTAAGAGAATGTAAGGATAATGAAAGAATCATAATGCTAGGTGATTTTAATGGATGGGTAGGACTGAAACGAGATGGATTTGAAAGGGTTCTTGGCAAGTACGGAGATGAACGAGTGAACGAAAATGGTAAAGGTTTGCTTGAAGTATGTTTGGAATGGAACCTTTGTGTGTCAAACACGATGTTTCGACACAAAAGGATTCATATGTATACAAGAGAAGCGAAGAATGTCAGTAAAAGTATGATTGATTTTGTAATAGTGGATGAAAGATTGAGAAAAAATATTCTAGACGCTAGGGTATATCGCGGTGTGGGTATCCATACAGATCACTTTTTGGTTATGTGCCGTATAAGTGATCTCTTTAAAGGATGGAGACGTAGAAGGCGTGAGCCCATAAGTGTTCTAGAAAGAATAAAAGTAGAAAACTTGCAAGAAGATAAAGTGAGAGAGGAGTATGGAAGCAAATTAACTGAAAGGTTTCATGATCTTGATAGTATTTGTGAGATTGAGGAGTTATGGAAGGTATTCAAAGATGAGATTGTGAGTGTGGCTTCCCAAGTATGTGGTATAAGTAAAAGAAGTAAAGTGCAAAAGGTGAAGCATGCATGGTGGGATAAAGAAGTGCAAAAGTTGGTATGTGAGAAAAAGAAAGCGTGGCTTGATTGGCTCTCAGTCAGAGCTAATGAGAGAATGCAGCAAGCTACAATTGAGAATGTGGATGAAGCGAAAGATAAATATAGAAGACTGAAAGGGATAGTGAAAGGAGTGATTGCTAGAAAGAAAAAGGAACAAAAAGACGTGTTTGATGAAAGGTTATCTGAGGATTTCCAGACGAACATTAAGTTCTTTTGGAAGTCCATTCGTTTAGCCAGAGGAGAAACACAGAGCACCGAGCTGAACGCTATTAGAGACCAGAATGGAAGTATTGTAAAAGGTGAGGAATGTGTGTTAAAAAGATGGCAGGACTATTTTGAAAGCTTGTTTGAAAGAGAGGATGGTGTACATGCACTAACCTCGGTGATGAATGACTATGTTGATGCTGATAAAAGTGGTATTAGTATGAATGAAGTTGTGAGTGCATTAAGAAGTATGAAAGCTGGTAAAGCAGCGGGATATGATAAGGTGACAGTCGAGATGCTGAAGGCTGGACAGGGCCTTGTAGCAAGTCAGTTGTGCCGCCTTCTCAACATATGTTGGGTTAGCGGTCGTGTACCAAGTGATTGGTGTAAGGCCGTTATAGTTCCACTTTACAAAGGAAAGGGCTCGCATCAAGACTGCAAAAACTACAGGGGCATTAGCCTACTCAGTGTCGTCGGCAAACTGTATGCGAAAGTGTTGATTGAGAGAGTTATGAAAGAAACCGATGAGAAAATATGGGATGCACAAGCGGGTTTTAGAAAGGGAATGGGATGTACGGATCAGGTCTTTTCATTGCGAAGCATAGCCGAGAAATTTTTGGCCAAGAGTCAAAAGGTCTATTGCGCATTTGTGGATTTGGAAAAGGCCTATGACAAAGTGGTGAGGAATGAACTTTGGTCGGTACTGTCTATGTATGGGGTGAGCAGCAACCTTATTCGAGCTGTGAAGTCTCTCTATGAGGACTCCAGAGCTTGCGTGAGGATACATGGGTCATACACTGAATGGTTTAGTATCCAAAAAGGGGTTAGACAGGGATGTGAAGCGTCACCATGGCTGTTTAACTTATTCATGGACATTTGTTTGCAAGATTTGAAAGATAAAGAATGTGGTTTAAGAATGAAGAATTTACTCGTCAAATGTCTTCTTTATGCTGATGATCAGGTTTTACTGGCGTCATCGGCAGATGAGTTGCAGGAGATGGTAACAACTATGCATGAAGCTTTTGAGAGGAAAGGAATGAAAGTGAATGTTAGTAAGACAAAAGTTATGGTTTTTGAAAGAGATGAATGTGTGACAGAGTGTAGGATTTGTATAGATGGAGAAAAAGTGGAACAAGTGAATGAGTTCATATATTTGGGAACATTGTTTACAAGAGATGGAAAGCATGAAGAAGATGTTGAAAGGAGAGTGATGGCTGGAAATAGAGTGAATGGGGCACTACACAACTTTATGAGCAGCCGGAAAGTGTCCGAAAAGGCACGACTGGCTGTACATGGAGGAGTATTGGTGCCGACTCTTATGTATGGTAGTGAAAGTTGGGTGTGGCAGAAAAAGCATCAGAGTAGAGTAAATGCAGTAGAAATGCGTGCGTTGCGAAGTATGTGTGGCTTGACCTTGAAAGATAGAGTGAGAAATAGCGTGATAAGAGAACGATGTGGAGTGATAGAAGATGTAGTGATGAGAATTGAGAGAGGAATGTTGAGATGGTTTGGTCATGTTGAGAGAATGAATGAAAGAAGACTAACGAAACAGGTGTATGAGGCGAGGGTGGATGGTACCGTCGGAAGGGGAAGACCTAGGCGCACATACCTGGACCAAATCGGGGAAGTTTTAGAAAAGGGGCAGGTCAGGAGTACTCTAAACCGACGAGCATGCATGAAGAATGTAATGAGAGTGAATGAAGCGAGAGTAATATGTCAGGATCGTAGCAAATGGAGATCCGTGATCTCTGCCTACCCCTATGGGAGACAGGCGTGATTTTATGTATGTATGTATGTATTAATACGATACTATCTGTACTTAAAATCCATGAAAGAACTTTTTGCTTCATTTTTAGATGGTTTTTTTTTTTTTTTTTTTTTTTTTATATAGGACACGCCAACTTGACCTCACCTCGCCTGATGGTAAGCTAAAGGCAAAGTCTCAGGAAAGAGGGTCACCATTACAGACACTAAGTGCTACAATGGTGGCACTCAGCTTGGCGGCCTCATCAGATGCTTTTTCACGCCCCGCTTAAAGGCCCCGGGACTGTAGGAAGAAGGAAACACGTGTGCTGGTAATGAATTCCAGGTCTTGGTGGTGCGGCAAAGAAAAGAGTCTCCGAATCGCTTGGTTCTTGCTCGTATATTCTGCACAGTGTGAGGGTGACATCTAAGGCCTGCACGTGTTGTCCTATGTAGGAAAGGAGATGGTGGGATTAGTTGGAAGAGCTCGTCAGAACACTCACCGTGGTAGAGACGGTAAAATACAGCCAAGGAAGCAATATCTCTACGCATCTGCAAAGGCTCGAGGGTGTTCGTGACCTCAGGGTTCCCAATAATTCGGACCGCGCGTCGCTGCAACCTGTCGAGAGCATCTAGTAGGTATTTCGCGGAGCCATCCCAGAGATGCGAGCAGTATTCCACGCAGGAGCGAATTTGTGTCTTATAGAGAAGACACCGCTGCTCCGGCGTGAAAAAACGTCTCACTTTGTTTAAGAGTCCGAGTTTCCGCGAGGCTGTTTTGATGATGCTCTCGATGTAATTTCTGTTATTCAGTTTGCAGCGAATATCCATGCCTAGGATATAGAGATTGTCCTGCAGTGGAAGTGGCGTGCTCTGAAGAGTGGGAAGGGGAAGGAAAGAAGATACCTTTGCTGTGAACGCACAAGCCTGCGTCTTCTTGGCATTGAACTCGACCATGTTCTCGGAGCCCCATTGAGAAATGTGATTCAAGATCCGGTCCAGTTCAGTGACAAGAAGCTGTCTTTTTTCCACGATATCAGACTGTTTGGCCGCAGGTTGTCCGTGATAACTCCCGTGTAAGGTGCTATCGTCTGCATAGCAATGTATGCTGCCGGTGGACAGCATGTCGTTGATATGCAGAAGAAAGAGAGTGGGAGATAATACAGACCCCTGCGGTACGCCAGCATTTATTTGCAAGAACTCCGAAGCCCGTCCATCACAGAGGACGCGGATACGGCGCTCCCGCAGGAAACTAGCAATCCAGTTGCACAGTCTAGGAGGCAGACCAAAGGCTGGTAGCTTGGAGAGAAGCGATTTGTGCCAGACTCTATCGAAAGCTTTGGCGATATCAAGACTAATTGCCAGTGACTCGCCGTGCTTGTCCATAGCCTCACCCCAAAGATGGGTAACGTATGCTAGAAGATCACCCGTTGACCGTTTCGGCCTGAAGCCATATTGCCGGTCATTAATTAAGGAGTGATCCTCTAGGTGACGCATGAGCTGTTTGTTAATGATGTGCTCGAAGACCTTGCACAGCACTGAGGTGACGGCTATGGGTCGATAGTTGGCTGGCTCTGAGCGATCCCCCTTCTTGGGGATCGGCTGTACATTCGCCTCTCTCCAAGCCGAAGGCACTGTACCCGAGCTGTAGGACAGTCGGTACAGCCGCGTAAGCATCGGAGACAACTCCGCTGCACATTTTTGTAAGACCACCGCTGGAATACCATCCGGGCCACTGGCTTTCCGGACATCGAGTGATTGAAGCACCGCACGAACATCGCATTGCCTGATACGTATTTCAGGCATTACGTGGTCACCATTGGGTAGTGTCGGCGGCTGTATACCGCAATCATCGACTCGGGAATTGGCCGCAAAGAGATTTACTAGCATATTGGCTTTCTCTTGCGGTCCATGGGCCAGGGATCCATCAGGGTAGCGCAGCGGTGGCAGCGAAGGCTGACAGAAGTTGGCCTGCACGGCTTTGGCCAGTCGCCAGTATCCACGGCTGCCCGTGGGATGTGCCACTAGCTCTTGACCAAGCCGCGCAATGGGTATTTTTTAATTCTCGCAGGATTTGGCATATTTGACCATAAAAATAATATTAGAAGTTATGTTGCTAAAGATTTCTCAGTTTGTACATTGCTCATGCTGACGCATTCATCAAATGTAAGTGACAACGCCGCGCAGTGGTCAATAAATACATTCATATGTTTTGTACCTTTCCAATTTCATGGTAAAAGTCTTTGTCCGAGTAATACGCTTTTTATCGGCGCATCGACGGCAACTTTAAA
This sequence comes from Eilema griseolum, assembly GCA_963662185.1. Classification (NCBI taxonomy): domain Eukaryota; kingdom Metazoa; phylum Arthropoda; class Insecta; order Lepidoptera; family Erebidae; genus Eilema; species Eilema griseolum. The sequence goes on from OY759247.1 coordinate 784,096, forward strand.
TTTTTATGATATTAAATCTTTTACTACCACAAAATAATATTATTTATATCATTTAATTTATAAATATGAGTGATTGTGTTTTTACATTCATTAGAGTTTATTTAAATATTTGGTTACATGTGTACACATAAATTTAAGAAAGACATAACAATAACTGCGTTGTCTCCCTGAAATATGAGTACGATGTTTTTGTATTTTTTCACTTCATTATTTTATGTAACTTTTTAAGAAGGAGGCGTATTTTCCTTCCTGTCATTATTTTCCGTTTATATACATCTCGAGCAACAAACTTTTAGCGTATCTTGTGGTTGGCAGTTTTCGTTATAATAGTACTTCACGTGACTTTTTGCTTTTGCTATAGGGCGTTCGTTAATGTGGTAAAATATTTGACGTATATGCAAACATGCAAATATAGACAAATGTAATTTACTTCACAAGAAAAGTATTAACTTTAAAGTGTCACATGTCAATTGACACATTTTTCTACTAGTAAAAGGCCTCTACTGGCCGTAAAAAACTAAACAACTTGTCAATTGTACGTATTTGATATCAGTCATATTTGTCAAATAGGCAATAAGGCAAATGCTCAATCAAATACACTGTCTACATATAGTTATTGTTTGGCAAATATATCAAGTACGCGAGTACGAATAGCCATGTGAAGTGCCACTATTGGAATGTTTTCAGTGTATGTTTCTGTTATTACCTAATAATATAGAAATAATATTTTTTGTTTGTTTTTATTTTTCAAATAATGTAATTCATATAAATATTCAAATACATGTCACTAAATAAATAATACGATGTCAAGACTAATCAAATAACCCACCCCTGATTGCTCCCAAGGCAAATTTACCCATCACACTAGCTGCGTTTCAACGCTGGACTGCCATGGTCAGCCTCTGTACCAGGAAGGATCTAGAGCGAGAGTCATCAGTTACCTCTACGAGCTGTGCCCAATAGCCCTTACAAGACTTTTGGCCTCGCTATCGAAGAATTTATTTTTGTAAGTGGTTTAGCTACAAAATTAACCGCTTTTCATTAAATTGAACGTCATTGAAATTTCTATATCAAACGGATCCAGATTTTTATTGAAATCATTTGAGATCCTCATTCACATGAACTTAAACGCATTTACCTACGTTATTCTGACCTATAAATATATTTCACTGGTGACTCTAAGCCTAAACCTTATCATAAAATTGGACCAACAATAACATTATTTTGAGAATAATTTTAATTGTAATCTTTCATTAATACAAGTTTTTCTAATGAGAGAAATATATATAGTTTTATTACAAATGCTGTATAACGTTGTAAACAAACCCAAACTGTGCGAACAATATTAATTATAAGTGCCAACTAAATAGTTCGAGAGCCAACAAAGATACAATTAACTGGAAGTTATTAATATAATAGCTGCCATTGAATTTGAGTGGGATTTCATTAGCCTAATCTACGTTGATGGTGGTAGGTGTTTGGATAGTCGTGCGTTACCTTTATTTAATTATAGACTTTATTGTTAGTTAATGATACAGTTGACTTTGTTTTATTCTTTTCATTCAGATACATTTTAATCAAACTATAACATGACTATTTTAACATCAGGTTAGTATCTTTCGTTCGAGAGTTCAGAAGCCCGAGTTTCGTTTATTGTCTTATTTGGCATATCTACTGAAGGAGGTAGGACACGACGGTATTCCTGTTCCAATTTAGCAGTCTGACTGGGGAAGTACCTCTGCCCTACAGAATACCACGGCTATAATAACATCATGATGTGTTCCTGGACTCCTCGCTGGAGAGTTTATGTGCTGTCAATGGGAAGATCAAAGGCATGTCCTGAATGTGTTTTCTGCACTGACGGCACAGAAACTATATGTTTTTACAGAGTCAGCAGCACGGGTGTGAGACTCCTCTGGTGATGCACACGTCCATAGGCCACGGTAACCACTTTCCATCAGGTGGGAATATGCTTGTCTGCCACCTAAGTTGTATAAAATAATGTTTTGGTTATTTATATCCTAAATAAATATGTAGAGTATACCTCACATTTGGTATCTAAGAGGGCAAACGCTACAAAAAAAAACAAGTCCACGAAATGGCAAATTATCTAATAATAACAAAGTACAGACATATGATGGCTTTTATGATGTGGCGGTAGGCACTCGACTGCCACATCAGAGGGTATGAGTTTGATTCCCACTCAATGTTAAAATTTGTACGCATGAATGTCTATTTGCATTGGTTTGGGGGTCTCTGTGTATAATATGTGTACATTCACAAAAAAAAAACTAAATTAGTATGTTTATTTGCATTCAAGAACCAATAACACAACTTAGTTAAACGATGCTTACCTTGGGTCTAGATAGCGCTATATACTGCTGTAAACAGGCAGCTCGAGCAATGTTGGCAAAGCTATAAAGTTAGAAGTAAAATGGACACTATTCTTTATATAGGAAAACGTAAACGTGTGCGAGACACAACATAAAATGTCTATTCTAAAATATTAAGCGCGTCGTAGAAGGCGGGGATGCCACAACTTCCTATTTTCTACTTGTTTGCAACACTACGCACGCTACAACGCGGGCTACGAAAAAAAATCCATGAAATACTTCGGGAGCTCGTGGCGGAAACACTGTCAAACTACTAAACTATCTGTTTTTACACAAACCAATTAAATAACGTACAGTTCATGTTTCAAAGTTAGACTAATTTTAATTTATGAACGACAACAAACTTTTACACGTTATAGTAACTGAAATGTACTAAAAATGATTATAATTCACAATACTAAGTTGTTTTAACTTTTTAGTAATATTTTGTTAATCGATAAAAATTCACAAATATAATAGGGTTGGCACACGTCCATAGGCCACGGTAACCACTTCCCATCAGGTGGGCCGTGTGCTTGTCTGTCACCTAAGTGGTATAACAAAAAAAAGGAAGCAGAGCAGAAGAATTTATTATCTGTAGTAGAACTAGTAGCAAGTGACTTACAAACTGCTTATCTTATATTTATGGAATAAGTAATAATAAAAAATAATCATTAAAAAAGTTGACATTTGAAAACAATTCATCTATTTTAATAGTAAACCGTTAAAAAATAATTTAGAGCATACAGTTACTAGCTGATGGAGTGACAACGTTTGTCTACTATGAAACTTTTGAAAAGAAACTAAGCTAGCTCCTAGGCTAAGCATGCTGTGATGTAGTCCCAAGACGGCGTAGCACTCCCGTAGCTCCGTAGCGATCCGTAGGACTGTATCGCGGGTGCGATAAAACTTGTGTACCGAGTTAAAAATACGAAATGAAATTTCTTCTTTGGTGCTGTACTTTGAGTGGAGTTTAAAGTCTGAGAGCATCGTATGTTATTCTTTAGTGTTCGGAATTACATTCGCTTAGATGAAATTGTGAAATATTATGTTCAAAGGCACAGGCGTTAACAGAAATCTTATTTAATCGTTTTGTCGAAAAAGTGTTTTGATTACTTGGTGTGTGGTACCTCTACTGGGAGTGGTACCTCTACGGGGAACTGTCAGACTTTGTGTGTACATAAAGCAATTTTTTTTACAACAAAGATGACCTCATAACTATGGCAACCAAGACATCGTCAAAAAATATTAATAAATAAAAAGTACTTAATATCCCGCGATAAGAGCCGCGGCTACAGAATACCGCGGCTATAATAACTTCGTGTTGTGTTTTCAGCGGTGAGTAGGGTAGCCAGAGCTCACTGGAGAATTTGTGCTGTCGGTGGGAAGACTAGAGGCTTGTCCTGCTTTGTCTTCTACACTGACGGCACAGAAACTCTGTACTTACAGAATTGGCAGCGCGATTGTAACTCCTCTGGTATTACAAACGTCCATAGGCCACGGCAACCACTTTCCATTATGTAGGCCGTATGCTTGTCTGTCACCTAAGTAGTATAAAAAAAACTCATTAAACGCCCCAATTCAAGGTAATTTTCCCCAGTACTACTACTAGGAATATTTATACCAGTAGGTAGTTCCTAATTCATACCATCTTCATGTGCATATTGACTTATGACATGCTATTAAAAACTGTTTTATATATTAACAAAGTCCTAAATTTCCTACGGAACCCTGTTCAGGTCGCCCCCCCCCCCCCTCTGAGAGCGGGCCCGCGCGTCGCGACACTCCATAGTTGTCGCGAACTTTCCCACAACACCCTCTATTGAGCTCTCGGTTCGAGTCCGTGCTCAGAACGCTATTAAACTGTATATTGAAGTAAAATATCACGACTGCTTGTGACTCTGAAATATTTGAGTTTTAGATCAATATTTGTTGAGGTCTTCTTCTTGTAAAAAGAGTAAAATAAATACTGTCGAGATGAAATATATCCATACAGTATGCGTAGGTTATAAGGTTAAATACTATTTCTTGCCAGCAACTAAGTACGTCAACGAACCTTAAAAGAAACAAAATAGTGTACATACACTTTTCGCCAGTTTATGTTTAGGTCTCAAAGTAATAGGTGGCGAGCCTATTGCCATTAACCGGGCACTTATAAACCTGCGATAAATACACACATAACTTCGAAAAGCATCGAAAAGGCATTGGTGTGTTCCTTGGTAAAACCTGGGATGGAACCCGAGACCTCGTATCAGCAGTCCATTACCCATATCACTAGGCTACCGCGGGGTTTTCAAAATAGTGTTTCTGTTATTATTTCATTGGATACCTTTATTTAAGCAGTTTACTGAAATCGGTACCATGACAGTTTATTATGAATTTTAGTAACAGTTTTCGTTTATGTCAGTTTCGGTTGGACCAACTAAGAAGCCATGTGCCATTACAATGACATATGGTTTCTTAGCTAATCCCGATAAAATGACGAATAAATTAATGCTTGTTTCATTATTGGAGCATAAAACTTGGAGGAATCATCTTATTCTTATTTTATCTAAGACACAACAACTTGATTTCACCTCACCTGATGGTAAACTAAAGGCAAAGTCTCAGGAAAGAGGGTCACCATTACAGACAGTAAGTAATGTTACAATGGTGGCACTCAGCTTGGCGGCCTTATCAGATACTTTTTCACGCCCAGCTTAAAGGATCCGGGACTGTAAGAAGAAGGAAAATCGTGAGTTGGTAATGAATTCCAGGTCTTGGTGGTGCGGCAAAGAAAAGAATATCCAAACCGCCTGATTCTTGCTCTCCTTTGCTGTCCTTTAAAAAGTGTTCTACTAACATGATACATGCAGAAGTTTCTAAACATATTTACTAGGTACTCAAACACTCTAGTAGTCGGCTAGACGGATCTGCTTATTTATTCACAATAATTGAAATAATCTAGAAAAAACATATGTACCTTACTTTTTATCCTTGCAAGAACCATTGGGTTGCAAAAACATGATCCGAATTCCACGCCAGTGGAGCCGATAGTAAACAACTAGTTGGTTAAAATAAGTGACAGTTTGGCGATACTGGCTTACAGACTAACGAATTAGTGACTACTTGAGTTTCTAGCACCACCATAATTACTGTAAAATCGAACTCTTTGAATCACTACTGGGACAATTAATAACTCTCCCGCGTGACGTAATTTAAACATTATCAGATTAATTAAAATATTTATATAACTCATTATGAGAATATAAACTCAGTCCCTGAACCTAAATAAATTATGAGCTTACTAGGCAAGTTCGTGTTCAAAAAAGTGTTCAGTAATGTAAGTACGGCTCATTGAATTTGGAATACGTTTTTCTTTTCCTAACCTTATACAAATTCATTCTGGGCTATATTTGGATACTAAAATATTAAATAAAATACAATTCACAACAAAGGTCACACACTAATAGACCAAAAAACATAATTAGTGAAACTTCACTTATTTTCTTTACTTATATATTTATTTCACTTATAGGTCTTAACACAACTCTACTTCTCTCTCAGTCCTTAAACATGTATGTAATGGTGCATACGTGACAAAAATAAAACTATCGACATGTAGAACAAACGTTGCTGTCATTATCCGAACCGCTCGCCGAGCAAATCGCTTTGCGAACGTAATTGGCAAATATTTAAATAAAATAATTAGTGCATTCCAAAATCCACAACAAGCTTTATGCCTTAAAAGATAAGGTTTAATTTTAAGTGCAAGAAGGACCAACTCGTTAACGGTGTACCAATATTGAGACAGTGCTTGCAGTAGGAATTATTGACAAATGATGTTTGAACGAATATCGTCGAATCAGGCACTGGGCGAAGCAGTTGTCATATTTTTACATTTTCGTACTACGTGTTTGCGCTTAATTCAATTGCTAAGTTGACAGATATGAAATTCAGATTGGGTTGGGACTAGACTAGTTAACAAGAGCGCATACAATATAAATTAAGTTGTTTTATTGACAGTCGAGGTTTGTTTGTAACTCTACCGAAAACAGTCACGAATTTTAGAGTACCTTTATTTTATTTTATTTTTTAAAGCTAATGCTAATAGTTATAGCACCCTGTAAACCCACCAGGGATGACTAGAGTAGCCAAACTCACTGAAGAGTTTTTGTGTTGAAAGTGGGAAGAGCAAAAGCTTGTTCTGCCTTATCTACTTACGACACAGAAACTCTCTGTGCTGACAAGGTTGGCCAGCATGAGTGTGTCTCCCTTGGTTTTGCACACGTCTATATACCACTTTCCATTAGGTGGGCCGTGTGCTGTCAGGCGCCTGAGTGGTATAAAAAAAATCATCATTATTATAATGATAACATTTTCTTATTGCTCTTCTACTCTCCCTTTTCATGTCTTATCTTGACTTTAATGAAAGTAACTGCCGAAAATGTAATCAGCAGGTATACTGACTAGTGTGATTGATTTGGGCTCCGAATGAAAAAGCATTTCGATCCTTTAATGTTGCAGCTTTGAAGCTCAAATAGCAAAAAAGAAAAGTGATCAAAAATACGGAGTTATATTCTTCATTTTCCTTGACCTTTGACTTATTTATAATAATTACAGGTTAACCTTAATTTAATATTACAATTCAGTATTAACTCAGTCGACTCCAGTTAACTTTTAATCTAATTACGGTATCAGCCTTGTACCGCTAATTTCTACTTTTTCAGGCTTTTATCTTTAGTTCCGAACCAAATCAACTTTAGTAAAGCTGGCTGTAGTAATCCGGTCCAACTAAAGGGCTTGTTGACTCGTTCAGCGGAGATCCGACGCGGATTAAATAAACAATTAGCCAAACCCACATAAATGTCATGCTACCCTTGTAATCGCCTTCCGAATGCTGCTCGTTTGTTGTGATTGTGTGGCTGCTATGATAGCGGTTTTGAGGAAGTAATAATTAATTTTTAAACTTTTTATTAAACGGTGTAATTTTATAACCTTTTAGTGGAGTAGTTATATTGTCATAGTATCCACTAGAGTTTTAGTGGATACATTATGCCTCCTTTCATAATTAATTATGTAGTTTATTACATTATTTACATGAATTTCAAATGATCTGTACATCTAGATACAGTAGGAGATCACGCGATTTAGAAACTTCGATAATATCTAATTATCTAACAATTAATTACATTGCAGGCATTGAAAATCATTGTAAAATCCAGTAGCAGTAGTAACCTTTAATGGAAACTACTGTCGCCAAACTCTAGTATAATCGTTATCAAATATATCACATCAAAAGTAAGTAAGTAGGTACCTACACATTGAAATATACTTGTACTTTTTCTACAGTATTTATTATTACTATTATTACACCTGACCGGTTTCACCTTAAGACAATCTCAAAGGTATACAAATTGAAGAGTTGCCGTAAGGTGAAACCGGTCAGGTGTAATAATAAAAAATACTGTGGAAAAAGTACAAGTTTATTTCAATATGTGCTACAAGAAATTCCACTGAGTACCATCAATCAACAGTATAAATAGTAAGTAGTAATATCTTTATTGTTGACGCCAAAGACAAAACATTGTTGTTGTTATTAGAAGTGTACATTATGGGCATAGACAATAGGTGGCCTTATCGCACAGTGACAATCTCTTACAGGCAACCATTGAAGCGAGAGAAGAAGTCGAATCCATGATTGGGTAGTATAGCACTTTATTTAGGAGTCAGGCAGATCATAATTTATATTAGTATTTATAATATAGATATACGTACCTATTCAGGTACATTCGTACACATACGATTTACACAGTATATACAATAAATCGTAACATGGTAATAATTTTGAACTGAAAACAGTTTTTAGAGCAGACGTGGGTTAAAAGTCAGCAGAATTGCTGATTATATTGTATTTCTCCATAACATTGCCCGCATATGCGATAGCTATGTGGCTCTTCCTTTTGATTTCATAATCTATGGTCAAAACCATCACAAACTGTCAACGGTACCTGTCACTATAGTCTAGAGAGGTCAACAATAGCTCACTCACTCTCGAGAAAGCGCCAACATTGGACGTTCGCTCTGATTAACTGACGAAAAACACGCGGACTCTATTGAAAATTTACTCTGCTTATGGGACTGACATACTGAACTGCAGTGAATGTAGGGTTATATACAGAATAAGTTCACACTGTTCCAACAAAGTGGTAAGATATGACTAGAGGTGTCGGGACATACAGCTCATTACTCTTCGAAGCGAGCTCTGCTCTTGGCTTATCTTCAAAGGCTTATACTTTAGTGTGCGCCATACGACTCCACTGTACCTAAACTTTAATATTTTGCGCTGTATAGTCTATATATATTTGTTGGATAGAGCTATAACTAAACTTAGTTTTTCTTTACATTGAGAAGCCCTTCTTAAAATGTACTGGAATAATTTTACTAGTATTCCTAAGTGCTTGTTTCTATTTATTAGTTATATGGTTTTATATGGTTATATGGTTAAAAAAGAGCATTTAAATACATACTGAATACGTCTTTTTTTAACCAGTTACCTATCAATAATAGAAAGGTAACAATTGACCTGGGCACGCCGTAATAGAGGCAGTAAGACCCACTATGGGGATTGGCTACGCAGATTATCACCGGCCATGGATGCTTCGGGCGGTATCTGCATCGGATTGGGACAGAGCAAACATCCAGGTACCACCACTGCGTCGCGAGCGAGAACTCGGGGCTGATTACGCTCACCAAGTGTCGCCACCTTGCGGCAATGGTGAGCGTGTGCAGTGTGATGCGTGGGCTGCCAGCAGCTCGTGCAGAAGACGGCGGAGCAGGAGTGAAGGAGACTAGCAAACCACGTGGCTCACGAGCGGATTTAACTCGGGCGTTGGAGGTTGCAGAATGACTTCCGTCCCCCATTAGCACGGGTCTGGGTTTGACGGGTGGAGTCACTTGTCACCCTAGCAGAAGCAAGTCGCGGCGGTCTTTGGCGCGCAGTACGATCCTCCCCATACCCAGGAACATCTCTCTGTATTGCGGTTTATTGTAGAAATACAAGAGAACCAGATACAAAAATTAAGACTTAAAAAAAATCATTTTGAAGTTAAACCTAATCGTCCCCTCCATTTTTGGAGAAACTATAACCGCTGTTATTATGACCACAAACTATGAAACCGCAACATTATCAATACACGTGCTGGCGTTCTACCACCCTTATTACAGCTAGTATTGATAGATGGATAGCTAGATAGATAGATAGATGAATAATCTAGATAGATGACGTAATTATTATTGCATATTTGGTTATGCCACAACTATGGGTAACTAACACTCGAGTAGGTAAACTATCTATTTTTTATTTTGTCTGTTTACAATCTTTATTATGTAATAACGGTACTCGTGACTTCGTCGCTGTACCGTAGCTATTTTCCTAAAGTAATAAATGGACTAAATTATATATATCAACTATCTACCAGTGAAAATCCTGTCGAAATCAGCCCAGCCGTTCTAAAGATTAGGTAATTTAACAGATTACAAAGAAAATATTAATAGTTGGCGTGTCCTATATATAAAAAAAAGTTAGTTTTTTTATTTAATATTATATTATATTAATTATAGACTAAATTTAATTAGGATCATGAAAATTGGCCGTTTATACCGCGGTAGCCTAGTGGTATGGGTATTGGACTGCTGAGACGAGGTCTCGGGTTCGATCCCAGGTCTTACCATGGCACACACCAAAAAAAGACTTTTCGATGCTTTTCGAAGTTATGAGTGTATTTATCGCAGGTTTATAAGTGCCCCCAGATTACTTTGGGACCTAAACATAAACTGGCGAAATGTGGGTGCTAGCACCTCTGCTTACCCCTTCGGGGATATAGGCGTGAGTTTATGAGTTTATGTTTATATAATAAGGCAACAAAATCATTTAAAGATGCTACTGCGGTTATCAGAAGTAACATCTGTCAGTTAGAACAGCAGCATCACCGCGTTATCTTCATTGTAGTATGATAAAACCGGGTTTATTACAATTACCCAGATAGACGTTAATCCGTTTATCGTTTGAATAAGTTTCATAACCGTCGTTCGCTTTACTGCGCTGTAAAGCCCTCACTCGACTTGATATCCACTGTCAGCCAATAACGGGTATAAAATCTGTCTACGTTGGGTAAAAAGGCTTTTATAACACGCGCATTCAGTTGCTATTAGTCTCACATAAGGCATTGATTATACAAAAGAGGCATTCGTCATAATGAAAACATAATCGACGCGACCGCAGTTCAATGTGTTAATTCGTACGAAAAATGTTTAATGAAAAAAGGTTATTATAAAGTAGATAAGTATCTTGATGATGGAAATGCGTGATCAACCTAAGTCATGCTTGCTCGCACAACATTAAATTCCATCAGGTGGGCCCCGTGCTCGGCTGCCACCTAAGTGGTATAAAAAAATAAAGTAAAATAATCTAGTTGTAATATAGTTCTCCGAGTTTCTTGCTGGTATATTCTCAATAGAGCTAACCTGCCGAACCAGTGAAAGAATCATTTTCCAATGGTTTATTCACATTTTTAATATTTCTTAACATAATTGTAAATTTTGCCATCGTTCATTTATGCTATTTATGTTCAGTTTAGGCAAACTGAGAAATATAAATTGATTTTTTGATGTTATTTTTAAACTATTGCGGTGTGAATTCATAATTATACAAGGCATCGGAACTTCTCGCGAATTAAATCATGGAACTTACTATATCTGCCGACGTTTCGGATGCGTTGCAGCACCCTTGGTCACGACTTGACTAGTCTTCGAGCGTCGAGAGGTATGCGAGGAACATTTTTTGAGCGCCTACTCACCATTACACTTATTATGAACGGTTAGGCTGGCAACACACCACATGATTTTTTGATTCTTGTACGATTTTACTTTGATTATACCTAATACACCCGCTAGCCAGATGAACAGACGAGCTTACATAGGAAAAGGATAAACTTGATGCGGAAGGTATAGGCTGCAATGACCCTCATTGAAAGAGGCCTATTCGAGCAGTGGGGCTGCAATAGCCTAATTGATTGGTTGAAATTGATAAACTCTTGTGCTCTTTTTCTTTTCGGTATAATTCATGTCTAATAGGAGACAACTGGGAATTTGGTTAGTGAGGTATAAATTGATACACTGCTTCTTTAGATTAAAATTGTTCTTCACTAGTTGACCAGCCCCAGCTCCGCCCGTGGGATATTTAGAAAATTTATATCACCTCTTTGAGCCTGTAATTTTATAGTCTTGAAATAATGTATGGAAAATTTCCAGATTTGTTGACATCTATGAACACTGCTCCGCTCCCTTTAGTAGTAACGTGATGATATATAGCCTTAAACCTTTGTCGATAAACGGGCTATTCAATACAAAAATAATTGATTAATTAGAACCAGTAATGCCTGAGATTAACGCCTTCAAACAAACAAACAAAATCTAATCAGATTTATAATACTAGTGTAGATCATTATCATAAGTTCTCCTCATGTTCTTTTATTTTAATTTAAATACAGTTATAACTACCGGAGACAAACTTAAAATAACATTATAACGCTTCACCGACTTTGGGATTGCCTAAATACATCCTATGTATAGTTCAGCGTCGGATTAAGCGAAATTGATACAGCGAGATACCCACCAACTCCCAGTTTGTGACTCGTATATATTACAGCTATAACTACCTACTATATGTACATGCGTACTAACTTTAATACTGCTGACCGGATGGTACTAACTATTTCATGAGCCCATAAATACAGCTATCTGCTACCGGCGGGGGACATCAAAATTGAAATGGAGAGCTAAGTCAAGCAATTATTAGCTACAGTTTTCTTCACGAGATTTTTCACACTTCAAAGATTCATACTTATGTACTTCATACGTGATATAGTAGCCGACCACGAACATGTATTGTGTAATGTATGACAGATCTGTACATAAATTATCTGCGGGGTAAGAAGAGCCATCTGCTTCTATCCTTACACACTTCGCGAGCGTCTTTTACTCTCTACCTTTTAATGTAAGCAATCAACAGATTGTATTTTTGAAATGGGGCAGTAAAGACCTTAACCGTAAACCTTAACCATTGTAGTTACAGCAAAACGTTCTTAGGAGAGCTTCCCTAACTTATTGAGAAATTTTGAACTGCATTGATTTTGGTTAAATCTTACAGTTAGCAAAAAAAAGCAAATAGTTAAATTTATTGTGCCAATCAATTCTATTTCATGTGGTGTATTTCAAAATATACCCTGTATAACACACATTTGACTACCCTGTATTGTACATTAAAATACGCAATTTCACCAGATTATATTTTTAAAGAGTTACTTAATAATCTAAACTAGTGGGTATTCCCGCTTACCCTTCAAGCTGAGCGAAATTGCTTGTGTTTGGCCATGATTAGAACCCCTCTAATCCTTAGAATCTTTCAACTATAAATTTAATTAATTTTTTGTATACCACTTAGGTGGCAGACAAGTATACGGCCCACCTGATGGAAAGTGGTTACCGCGGCCAATAGACGTGCGCAATACCAGGGTATTTACACACGCACTGCGGACCCTGTAAGCACAGAGAGTGCAGAAGACAAAGCAGGAAAACACAAAAACCTACTGACAGCACAAAAGCTCTCCAGTGAGCTCTGGCTACCCCACTCACCGTCGGGAACACAATACGAGGTTATTCTGACCGCGGTATTCTGTAGGGCGGAGGTACTTACCCAGTCGGACTGCTCTGTTGGACGGAATTACCGACGTGTCTTACCTCCCATTAAACACTGATCGCTGACGCTTCTATATAAAAACTCCTGAGAAATATTATAGTATATTTTCATCGCGTACGTAAATTAAGCATTCAGTCGCAACTAATATCACGAATTCCACACGTTAGCGCTTCCTAAAAACCTCAATATCGGTACCGGCGTGCTGTCCGGCGCAGTCTTAACACAATTTACGCGTCGCTCCACGGCAATCAGTTGCGGTGGTCGCCGTGCTACAGCGTGTCTCTCTTGCTACCTAACAGTACAATATAACTGTACATACAGAAACAGACCGCCTCCATCAACGGCACGAGTTTGATCCTCGCTCAATGTAAATATTTGTATGAATGAATTTGGGTATTTACATTAATCTGCTCATGCATCGGAGAGCACGTTGACGGTTCAACGTGCTCTCCGATGCCATACGAACATCTCGAACATCTATGGCAATTATTACGGGTAGTAGAAAAAAGTTCAACAACTGTTTTAACTGCAATTTATTTGATATCGCTATTGGATTATGGAGGTCAGATGACAGTCGCTTCACGTTAAATATTGAAGATCAGCCGAATACGAAGAGCACTTTAAGCAGTCGGTCTCGGTTGCCATAGGAACATATTACGGGTAGTTGAAAAAACTTCAACAACTTGTCTAACTTCAATGCTTCGATATCGCTATTAGGCTGTGGAGGTCAAGGGGCAGTCACTTCACTGAAAATGTCGAAGATGACCTGAAAAGAGGACCATAGACTACAAAATGAAGACTGAAATTAACGCTCAGATGAAGAAGATAAAAGCACGGACACATTGACACATTATTTACATGTTAGGATTTCAATTAATCATTTCAATCAATTCATTCAATCAATTTAGTTGCTTAGAATGATTTGTTCCACTACGGATTTCATCATCGTCATAACGAATTACGGGTATTTTTGATTGGTTTGTTAGCTTTTCCAGGGCTTACTGCTGACCCCTAAACCCTGAAAGGAAAAGCCTAGTCCATACCATTTGAATGGCTGACCACTTAGTAGAAAAGTACCACAACCACTGAAAGCATATAGTTCTGAGTCCCTGTTGATCCTGTCTGTCAATATTCGTTAAGTCAAGACGGAGGCCATATGTTCGACCTGAACAACTCTGTCAGTGGTTGTTAGTCACTACCAGTCAAGATGGGAGGTCAGATGACAGTCACCAAAAATCAAGCCATATTATATCTTAGCTGATCCCGGACTCTAGAGTGAAGGCCTAAGATACAAACAGTACTAACGCAAAGCTGATGATGAAAGCCTATCAGGATAAAACTATATGAATAGGCCGATTATTCCCTATAAATTAAGTTTATTCTGAAGAAATATGCTTTGTGAATTATTTATATATTGCCAACCTACACTGAAACTATGATTGTTCATTATTGTAAATTCCCAAATTAAGTGAAAACATTTTATTTTTCTAAATTCATTATTAAATTTCAAATTATATTACGAACAATACACATGTAAACACAAGGTAGACTGAGATAAATACGATATTCTCTTGCTCTACGCGCGATTGGCGTGTGACGTCACTTGCTAGTACGATTTTATATGGGGTGTTTCTTCAAGTCAAGTTTATTCTGAAGAAATATGCTTTGTGAATTATTTATATATTGCCAACCTACACTGAAACTATGATTGTTCATTATTGTAAATTCCCAAATTAAGTGAAAACATTTTATTTTTCTAAATTCATTATTAAATTTCAAATTATATTACGAACAATACACATGTAAACACAAGGTAGACTGAGATAAATACGATATTCTCTTGCACTACGACGCGCGATTGGCGTGTGACGTCACTTGCTAGTACGATTTTATATGGGGTGTTTTTAGGCGACGCGCGTAATTGAAATTTTCAAAACTCTTCTAAATCTTTAATACTACTATTGGTCGTACGAATATTTCACTTTAGCAGTTCATAGTGTGTAAAGTGACAGTATTCATTTGCCGAGAATAAAAAAATATAGTGAAATATCCTATTGCTACATAGTTAACCTGTTTTCTGCATTTATATGTATTTTCTATAAACATAGTTCCTTGGCTCTCGCACCCTCGATCACTAAACAACATGGCAAGCAGACGCGATGTGCTTGTAACAGTAATATCGTAAATCACGTCATAATGAAGCCGAACTCAATAAGCCAATGATGGGGCACCATACACAGTAAGTACTGTCAGGGTTGGCACGAAGAGAACTTCGATTCAAACATAATTGCCATGTTAGGAATCAAAATGTGATTTTTAAAAGCGAACTGCAATATGGGATTCTTCGAAAAGGGCATAAGAAGGTCTTTATGGGGTCGGCAGCACATGCGAGGGATATGTCTCAGATAATCTGACCTCCGGCAACCTGTGGCCCACACAGTCGGCGTGCGTTTTAGTCGCTTCAAGTCGTGGTGGGGGTATCCGTGGGGGTTTCCGTGGGGGTATCCGTGGGGGTTTTGCGCACAAAGTCCTTTTCACATCACTTAGTTTACCTACTAAGTGATGTAAAAAGGGCAATGTGTGTCACATTAGCCTATTTATATCAACAAATGATAAATTGAGGCGAATAAAACAAAATTTTCGAATTTGGAATAAAAAGTCGAAGCGAGCCTGAAATAGAATTTTGTTACTTTTCTAATCATTACAGCAGTATTAGCACCAGTTACATCAAAAGCCCAACATTGGGAGAGGCCTTTGTCTAGCAGTGGACTTTGATAGGCTCATTGGTTGATTGACATCAAAAGCCCGTACATTATAAATTGGCGCCCGGATTCGTTCTCCTGCTATTTGTCCTTTATTTTAATTATTTTGGATTTTATATGTTTGAACTCGCAACTCCGACCTTCGTTTCATGTCTAATTGTAACATATAATTTTAGGGACGAAATATTTTTGACGAATTTTCTTTAATTACAAACAATCTGCCGGGGGTAAAGGTGTGATTATATGTATGTAACATATAATCACACCTTTACCCCCGGCAGATTAAGCAGAGGTGAATTAACACCCACATTTCACCAATCATCAAATTCCGTCCCACGTAATAGAGGGTGAGCCAATTACCGTTTTCCGGGCACTATTAGTGACTCAAGCCATTCATCTTAGGCTGAGTCTGGTCTGTATATATCTCTCTGATGTTAAAAATTAATTAATATTTACCTAACTACGAAATTCCCAACTTCTTGCTGCTATAACCCTATCACCACTGCCACTTGATTATCGAGTGACAATTAGCAGCAGGCGCCGACACACGGCGTGTTTATGGCGTGACATTAGATCTGTATCGTCAATACTGTGGCCATCTGAATTACAGGGAATTTTACTGACTATACTATAGGGTTGGGTATACACAGTGCAATCTAGGCCCAAATAAAGCCTGGCTATTCTAGAATGCATTTGAACATATTGAATAATTTTGCTGTGTCTGTTACACTACCAATATGACGCTTAAAACCGACAACTTAGCTTAACTTAGATTACTAGTATTGTTAAAAATCACGTTTTTTTTCGATTTATCTACCTATCTCGTAAGGAGAAAAGTGTGCATGCATGTGTATGTAAAATACTGCGATTAAAGAAAATATTTTACACATGAAATATTTCAAACTACAAAGTGGTGTTATAAAACCGAGTTCTCTCACCAGCACACGGAGTAAGATAAAACTTTTAAAAAATTCAAGCTCGGACACTGTGGCTACGAAGCGTAGCAAAACATTTTACCGAGAAAGGCGTCGCGTCGCTGCCCGCACGCCGCCGGTATCCGCGGATTATCTGCAAAATATTTTCAATATCCGCAACTTATGTAGATACGTATCCGCGCCTCGGCTCGTAGAGAAACTTCGCCAATACGTGGCGGAATCTCACAATACCTTTGCGTACGTTCGACATTTTTAAAACGGAACCGATTTATGTGACAAATATTTCATATCGTGTCGAGTGACGTGATTGAAAATTTGGAATTCAAAGTACGCGGGTGTTTGGGGGTTACACAGTATGCTTTCAAAACTGTCGTCTTATAGTAAACATACGTACATATAATCACGAGTTTATCCCCGAAGGGTTAGACAGAGGTAATTTAACACCCACATTTCACCAATCATTAAATTCGGCAATAAGCGGTGAGCCTATTGCCGTATTCCGCGCACTCTTGTTGACCCTAGCCATGCATCAGAGGCTGATTCTGGGCTGTATATACCTGTCTGATGTTAAACAGCACCATCCCTTAAAGTCAAAGTCAATGTATAGGCCATTATATCGGCACTTACAAATCGGCTTGTACGACACCGCATGGGAAGAGATGCGGTGGTCCAAATTCTCTACCGGGAGCTTTCGTATAGTACCTAATATGAACAGTTTAAATAGGCTCTGTAATGTTTTTTATACTGTTATAAAATTGTAAATTAGTTATTTCTTTATATACGCCTGTAACTTCCGGAAAGGGTAGGCAGGGGTATATTAACACCCACATATCGCCAACTATGATCAGCGATCATAACATAGGACGCGCCTGTACATTGAAGACATTTTAACACCATTCTGAACCCATATATTTTTTTGGAATTCTAGTCTGTTTTTCTTCATAATCAATTCCAATAACTCGATTGCCAACTTCCTGATGTGTTGCATGAAAAACTTGATCAAAGGCTTCCTTTTTGAAAATTCTCACCCTTCGCCATACATACCTACCCATTATTTTACCCATATACTTATCATTGTTTCCAAATCTATTTAAAACAGAACAAAATGTAGACTGACAGACAATTTAACAAGCGTCGTCCCTCGGGTTTGTTTATAAACAAACTAGATATATTGCCGAGACAAACCCTTGGTAAAATAGATTGCAATGAATAGTTTTACTGTAGAGTCACTGTCTAAACATTACAGTTACAGTAAAATATGCTTTATGCAGTGGTCTTAAGATCAGTTTCTCATTACCTCTAGTCACAATAAGGTGTCTTCAGACTAAATGAAATTGTCAACAAAAAAACCGTACCACTTTTCATTCTGTATTAATTTCTAGTAAAAAATAGTCTTATACATATTATATCTACCAATAAAAAAACTGTATTCTGAAATAAAACTGTCTAATATCTTTTCCTATTAATCCAAATCCATTACAAAATAAAAATAGTTTTATTTCACGTAATCTTTCTACAGTATCAAAACTTTGTTTGTACTTTTATCGAATATAATATAGTATATCTATACATACAGAGAAAAGAGCCTGCAATTTGTTTTTATTTCTTACTCATTTCACTATTCTATTATTCATATTTACGAAGGGTATAGCGACTATTCTTAAAGTATAATAATATTAAAATCTATTTCCACTTTTCTCAAACATTAACTAAACATAAAATAAGTATAATAAAATAAAAACACATTACTGTACTTTTCAGATAGAAGCAGAACTATATAGTGTAACATAATGGTAATATAGAAGACGAACACAAAACCGCGCGTCTGTTTTGGTTCGTGTGAAAGGGCAGTACACGGACTTGTCAGGCGCTCCCCGCAACTGATTGCAACGCTCACTGCCACCAAATTGTGTTAAGCGCGATGTACCGGACCCGATAGATTGCTGGTTCCAAGACCACTTTCACTAACTATATTTATTTAGAATACTGGCAAATATTTATTTGCTGTCACATGGCTACAGGAAATAATTATTTGTAGGTATAAATAATATTACTACGTATTTAAACTATCATGGTCACTCACATCAGTATCAGAATAAACGGGACGCATAAATCTGCAATCGCTCAACATTTATTGGAGTCCGGTACGAACCACTGGATCGAGCTACATAACCCTCAGATGCTCTCGACAGAACGCCACTATATACCAAGACTAGTTAGGGAAGCAATTGAAATAAAAAAGTATAAAAATTTCAATCGTGAGGATGGGTTTCAACTGCCGAACGTCTGGCATCCAGTGGTCCGTCTTTGCAAAAACAACCGGGAACAAGCTAAAACAAAATCGCGAGTGGATACAGTGAGCATCGTATGTCGTGAACGTGATCGAGATCGGGTTCGAGTTTGTAGTGAGAGTGAAACCAATAGTAGTGCAGATACGCGTAGTAAAAGAACTCGAAAGAGGGTAGATCGATATAATTACTCCTAGGAAAACATTTTTTCTTTGTTCACCGCCACTACTCCAGTTCCTCCGTGATCATGGTGCTTGCAACAGTTCCGAAATATCGGAAACTCAAAATAATGAAACATGGTAAATATCCCGTTTATTCTGATACTGAATATTACTACGTGTTTGTAACATATGAGACTTCTAAGAATAGTAGTAATTATACCATCTATATCGGAGTTCGTTCATCAAAATATTTAATACTGGGTCCAGAAATTTTTTGACATTGTTTTGCAATCGAGTCATTTGTTTTTTAGGGGACAAGTCTCATTCCGGACGTTTTATTTTAATTGATATATTATATTAAATTTCAAGATTATTTATTTATTTATTATATACTTTATTGTACACCATTAATAAATATCATTACAAAGTTTATAACAAGGAACCAGTACAATGGGCAGCCTTATCGCTTTAAGCGATTTCTGCCAGGCAACCTTTGGATGATGATTAAAGTTGTGGAAATGAGTGGTAGTTGTTTGGCGTACAATAGAAATATAATAAGGAAGTACATAGATATATTAAATCTAATACACACATAAATATAACCGTATATGTACATAACTACATATAATAAAGTAATCCTATCTAATACATACAAATAATAAATATAATATACATAAATATAATACATATACAATATATATCAGACAATAACTTGATATAGTAAGCATGGTATATAAGAGCAATTGCACAGTGACACATAGTGCTCCCTCACCATAGTTTTGAATAGATTACAGAAATTTGTGCATAATAATGTGTACATTAAAATACATAATGTGGTTTGCTTATAATGCTAATGTCAAGTAATCCACCCCGTATCGTTCCCGGTGCAAAGGTGCCTATGATGCTGGTAGCGTTGCCTCGCTGAATTGCAATAGCCATCCTTTCACCATCCATATGCTTCATTTATTATAATATTCTACAACATTGTATACATCGCTATCTAGACCCATGGTAAGCATAGTTTAACTTGCTTGTGTTATGGAATCTAGAATGCGGATAAACATACTTAAATACTTTTTTTTGTAAATATATATGTACATAGAAACACCCAGACCAATGTAAATATACATATTCATGCATACAAATATTTGCACTGAGCGGGAATCGACCCGCGCCTCCTGCGTTGCAGTCGAACATTCTACCGCTTCGTCACAGAGGCCGTTTTGCTTGCCATCCTTTGCCTTGAAACGAGTATACACTATACAGATATTACGTAATTGTTAATGTTATTTATCGTCAGCTAATTCAGATAGTTTTAGTATAAATAGTGTTTTAAATACAGTAATTGTTTGTCTAATAAAAAATAAGAGTTTTCCTAATTTATTTTTGACATTTCTGATAATAATTAATCTTTTAATAACTAAGAATTCATGACAATAGAGAAAGCTCATGAAGTATGTTAGGAGTCAAATGGAGGGCTGTTATCTCTGCCTACCCCAGAGGGAAATAGGCGTGAGTGTATGTATGTATTTCTGTTTCCAGGATCTGTGAAATTTCGCTGTAAATACAACTACTAAGACATGATGCATAAGCACGTACATCTGGACTGTTCCAATAAGGCACATCGATTGTGAGCGGGGCGCCAACAACGCGCGTTATCGCACAATATTGTATTGTAACTGCCTATTAATGTCCGTTGTTGGCAATGCACTATCAAATGTCATATATAGCGAGCATTGTATTATAATGTTTATGCAAATATACGTACACCTCGGTTCAGTACAACCGGTGAGATTACCATGTCATTGTAGGGAGTCAACGGTAAAGTTTTACAATGCTCTACTGTTTGTGAAATAAAAAAGAGAGTTGTATAAAAGTAAATTGAAAAAAGAAATAGATTTTTTGTGTAGTCGTAATGAAATTACCAAGCAAGTGAAACATCTGTTTCAGAAGTTTGCAAAGCTGTATTTTTTTTTCAATTTCAATATTAATAGTCAATATTAACAACATATACATAATATTATTGTTATTTATTTGAAAATAAATACCACATTAAGATATTAGATAGATACCTATTTGTTTATTTAACTTATACTTCTAGACCTATAATTTAAAAATCAAGGTATAGCTATTTCTTCATTTCCATAAAGTGCCGGTTGACAAAATTTTATTTTTTCTTTAAAAACAATAAATCAATAATAACAATAATTTGACACACATTTTCTATCTTATATTACTATGAGTGTTAGATTTATAATTATCCTGCTATTCTGCCTGATAATACTGGCATTTGTGTAGAATTTTAACTTCCTTATAACGAGTTTTAGCGGGTATGCAGATTTTACGAATGAACTTTTTTTAAATGAAATATTTTATTATTATTATTAACAAATATTAGCAACCATAATAATTCCTGACAAAACTAATTCGAAAAAATCACAAAAGGTTGAGCACACCGTCAACATTTAAAAGCATTTACACCCAAAATTCATGTTAAACCGCTGAAATTACCAAACAGACATACTACCCATAATAGGGCCATTATTATAACTACAGTTTAGGATCGCTTTAATTTCAAGCCATGCCATATTTCAAACTAGACACAAGACATTTAATTTTCATTTGTAAATGAATACAAAATGAATCGTCGTAGTGTTATTTATGTTCGGGCGAGCGCGGGTCAGAAGGAAACATAAACCTCCGGAGGGAAATTAAATCGTAAATATTAGAAAAATAATTATAAGGTTAAATGTACATGTATGTGAGTTGGAGCGCTCGCTAGCGCGCCTGCGGTTTGATGAAATATTGCTGTGGTTTTACCTTTTGGATGAAATAGTTTTGTTATTATATCTTATTTTGGTACACTAATAATGCTATGTTGAAATAATAATTGCCATGAAATTTTAATCAGAAAGATTTCATTTTACAATTTAATGTCCGTTGTATATACGCTATGTAACGATTGAATTTCTACTGTTACGCAAGAGGCGCGGGTTCGATTCCCGCTCAGTGTAAATATTTGTATGCATGAATATGAATATTTACATCGGTCTGGATACTTCTATTTATATTACATATTATTTACAACCAAAAAAATGTATAAAAGATTATTTATCCGCATTCTAGAACCCATAGCACAAGCTAGTCGAACTATGCTTACTTTCGGTCAAAATAGCGCTCTGTAGAATTATCTCACAATATTTATTTATTATTGCTATTGTTCAGAATTTCGCTCGCTGATTTTTAAATTTTTATACTACTTTACAGTATTTTTTTGCCAATGGATGCGATCTTAATCAATTGGAATCGGGTGAATTGTTTTTATCCATATTTGATATCAATGACTGTTTTACTCTTTTTGGTATATTTTCCAATTTTACTATAGACATGACTAAACTACACTGGCCTTGCAAAAGAAAGTATAAAAGTTATTAAATTATTTTTTTCTTAAACTAATACTCAGTGAATTGAAATAAAAAATAACACTCAGAACATATTTATTTTAATAAACTTAATGTTTGCAACATAAATTAAACATTAAAACAAAAGTAGCAATTTTCACTGAATGGAAAAAGCTTAAAAATACACTCGAGAGCAATGAATCCGGGTCACTTAAAGAATCCTAAAAATCTCGGAAACTAAAAATGCTAGGTTAATGCAATAAATTGTATTTAATAGACAATGTAATACTCCTTAAATGAAGGTATTAAAACTTCTTAGTTATTGTAAAGTTATATCATAAAAAAATCAAATTTGAAAAAGGGCCACTTTCGAAGATGGAACTACGAAATTACAGCATTTGGTGTTGCTTTTGTTTGTAATCTGTCATTTATGTGGGTACATAAACCATGTTGATAGTGCTCTATATTCATTAATCAAGCTGAAATTATGTCGCTTACGCCTGAAGAATGCACCAGAATACTTACAATGCTGGAAACCGGCCGGAGTCAGCGCGATACAGCCAGGACTGTCGGTGTGTCGCTGTCAACAGTACAAAGAGTTCTCCGACGTTACGAAGAAACTGGTTCTAACCTACGCAGACCAGGAACGGGCAGAACCAGGTGTACCACAGCACGAGAAGACCGATACTTGGTGAACACCATGCTTCGAAATCGCTTTCTCACAGGAACTGAACTCACCAATCAGTTTCGACGCCTCGGAGGAAGTAACCCAAGTGCATGGACAGTAAGACGTCGGCTTGCTGAATCTAACTTAAAACCCCTTAGACCTGCAAACGGCCCTAAACTGGAGCGTGGGCATCGTATTTCGAGACTAAGTTATGCCCAGAGCCACGTAAATTGGAGTATTGAAGATTGGTCAAAAGTTATGTTCTCCGACGAATCAAAATTTATGCTCTACAAGCACGATGGAAGACACAGAGTGTATCGAAGACCAGGGGAAAGATTCAAGCAAGCATGCATCGAAGAAAAAGTAGCCTACGGTGGTGGGTCTGTACTTGTGTGGGCCGGAATTTCTTCTGAAAGTCGCACAGAGCTGGTGATCATAGAAAACGGCTCTTTAACTAGCGTAAGATATGTGGAAGAAATCCTCAATGATCACGTTGGTCCATTTATGGTCAATTTAGGTGAGGATGCTATATTTATGCATGACAATGCCAGACCTCATACAGGTAGGATTGTGAATGACTACCTTCAAGAGATGAACATTACTCGTATGGAGTGGCCAGCGCGCAGCCCGGATATCAACCCGATCGAGCATGCTTGGGACGAGCTAGGCAGATGCGTAAAACAACGAAACCCTCCCCCAATCACGCTTCGTGAGCTCAAAATTGCTCTCACAGAGGAATGGGAGAATATTCCCCAAAATCGTATAAGGAACTTGGTGTACAGCATGCCAAACCGCGTAAACGCAGTAATGGAAGCACGAGGAGGCAATACGAAGTATTAAAATTCAAGAAAATCGTAATAAAGTTCAAAAATTTCATGTTTCCTATTTTTGTTTTAAGGAGAGATCAGCAGTTTTTTTCTTTATGTAATTTTGTGTTAATAAAATGTATGGTGACTCATATTTTTTTTACTTTCATTTAAGGAGTATTACATTGTCTATTAAATACAATTTATTGCATTAACCTATCATTTTTAGTTTCCGAGATTTTTAACATTCTTTAAGTGACCCGGATTCATTGCTCTCGAGTGTAGTGAAAAATGTGTTTGTAGTGTTTAACCATATTTTTAATAACTGATGTTTCCTTCTCTGGCTCTGATACAGCTATGTTTGGCATACTGAAGACGAGGTTTAGGAGACGATGTTGGGGGATATTCTCCCATTCTTCCATCAGGGGCTGCTTAAGATCATTGAGGGTGACAGGAGGTCGTCTATATCATCTGACCAGCCTTCCGAGGTCACCCCAAGCGTGTAAGATCAGGTTCAGGTCAGGACTCCAGGGCTATCTAGGGCTCTATAGGATATTAACTCTTGTATAACCTGGGTTGTGTGTAGCCGGGCGTTAATATTGATCCGTCATTCATATTTACCATATATGGCCCTAATACGACGGATACTGATGCCCAGTTTTTTTAATATACAACTTAGGTGGCATACAGGCACATGGGCCACCGGATGTAAAGTGGTATCCGTGGCCTTCATAGTTTGCAAGACCAGGGAAGTCACACTGCGGACACTTCAAGAAGAGAGAGTTTCCGTGCCGTCAGTGTAGAAGACAAAGCAGTTCCAGATATGCGATTATTCTTAAACATTCTGCAGGTAAAAGCGGATGATAATTAATGTTTACGTGCTGAAGACAAGGTGTCTTTGGCTTTTGAATAAAATGTAAATGATCAAAAAACAGAAAGCCAAAAGTAAATAGTGACAACATTTGAAAAGCGAGCGTTTATCTTTTTTGTTTATTTTTTCAGCTATCCTTTAAAAGGAGGTTGTCAAAAAGGAGATTTTATATAACAAAACAAAATTTTCTATATAACGCTTTCTATTATAAGTGTATTTCAATAAGTGTAACAAAAAAAACCACCAAGTGCCATCAATCAACAGTATAGATACGAGTAGTGTTGTATGAAAGTGTTGTATGATGTGTTCGTTGATGTGTTTGTTAGAGTGTGATGTAAATGTGTGATTAGTTTGGACGTATAGATAGTAATACTGTAGTTTTTTTTTTTTTTTTTATACCACTTAGGTGGCAGCCAAGCACACGGCCCACCTGATGGGAAGTGGTTACCGTGGCCTATGGACGTATGCAACACCAGGGGTGTCACACTCGCGCTGCCGACCATGAAGAAACCTTCTGATGCCCCTCTTGAAGAACCCCATATTGTAGGCGCTTGGGAAAACCTCAGCAGGGAGGTCATTCCACAGCTTGAGTGTGCGTGGTATGAAGTTTCTTTCATACCGCACAGTGCGCACCGTCTCAGGTCGCAATGTGTGGGGATGAATTCCCTGCCTATGGCGAGAGGTGCGATGATAGAATGTAGCTACGGGCATCATGTCAAATAATTCATCAGAGCACAAACCATTGTATAGGCGGTAGAACACACACAGTGAGGCAAAATCCCTCCTAAGGCTAAGAGGTTCCACTCTACCTGTGAGTATGGGATTGTCAACCAGCCTCAATGCTCGTCTTTGCAATGAGTCGAAGGGGTCAAGCTGGTATGCAGGTGCTCCAGCAAAAAGGTGACAGCAGTACTCCATGTGAGGCCGGAGCTGTGCTTTATAAAGAAGGAGTTGCTGCCCCGCAGTGAAATACTGCTTCGCCCTGTTGAGCGCTCCGAGCTTTCTTGATGCCAATTTAACCTTGTCTTGCAAATGACTTCGGTATTGGACGTCATTGGAGATATCGACACCAAGGATCACGATACTCGGGGAGATGGTAAGCGGTGGTTATTTAAAGTTTGGCCAATGGGCGTACACTATTAAACATAAATTACCATAAATGAAAATTAATATCTTAGTGTTGAGAGTAACGCAGTAAAATATAAAGAAGAAAATTTTATTAACCGAAGGAAGTGATTATTTTACTTTTTCATTGAAATAGCCGTAATATTCCGAGTTTAATGTGCATTTAACAGCTGCCGACATAACAAACAGTTTATGGCAGTTTTTACACCATCCTTATTACACCACTGTTACGGTTTAGTGCGAATGTATTGTTTCATGGGTTTGAAATGAAAAATAACGCTTACAACTTGAAAGGCACAACAGTTATCAATATCAGTTTAAGATATTGTATATATTGTAATCGAAACCTAGTAGTCTGGTATGGGTAATGGATTGCTGAGACGAGGTCTCGCGTTCGAAACCAGGTTTTACCATGGCACACACCAATGACTTTTCGATGCTTTTCGAAGTTATGTGTGTATTTATCACAGGTTTATAAGTGTCCGGTTAATGGGAATAGGCTCCTCACCTATTACATTGGGACCTAAACATAAACTGGCGAGATGTGGGTACTAGCACCTCTGCCTACCCCATCGGGGATATAGGCGTGAGTTTATGTTATATAATGTTATGTGATGTAATCGAAACCTTTAGGAACCTGCTTCTATATTTCTATAATTTATATAAGTATAAGTATTTTTTTACTAGATAAGTGGTATTAGAAAAACTCTGAATCAATTTTCTTTCTATTACCCGACTGCCAAGAAGGGTTATGTTTTTTGCGCGGATCTTGTATATAAATTTGTAAAATTCTTTATTACCTTGCAAACTACGGGATGGATTTTTTCAATTATTACATCGTTAGTTTCGTTTCGGTAGCCCAAGTGTTCTTAGATAGATGACGCGAATAAAAACCAACATGGCCGCTCTAATACGCTATAGTTTGAAGAGAAAAAAAAAAAAGTATACTGCAATTTGAACCCATCAAATTAAAAGGCTTATCACAAGGAATTCAAAATGGTATATCATAACCCCATTTTGATTTAAAAATGTTTTTATTAAAAATAAAAAGTCCCGACTGATGCTGAAAAGATAGAAATAAGTTTGACAGCAGGCGGAAGTCATTAATTTTCATCCGGTTTCTGATTGGCAAATGGGTACCGCCTGCTATCAAACCTGTTTCAATCTTTCCAGCGTCAGTCGAGTCTTTTAATATTTTTTTGTTAAGTCGTAACGAAAGGTGAGAGGATGCTCTATACCCTGATAGACTTACGACATTCAAAAGGTGTCTGGGACTCGTTCGGGAACAAATTAGCGCACTTTGGGAGAGGCCTATGCCAGCAGTGGCTGCAATAGGCTAATTGAATGATTAGGTTATTGCCAGGCTTTTGTTTTAGTGTCACCAATAATACAGAATTAGAAAACAGGAAAGCAATATTTTTCATTTGAACTTTTATAATATAGAGCGTGAGGCGAACTTTCAATTAAACATTTTATGTTGCGTACAGAAGAATTTCATATCCAAAATTTATCTATGCTCAACAATCGAGGTCTCGGGGATATTTGGAGCACACAGGCCCATGTGTGTCATCGGTTCGAGTCCAAGATCACCGTTAGCTCAAGAGATCTTCCGCATGCGAATAAAAAAGCTTAGGTTACATTATTATTTCGAACAAAGTATAATAAAGACAACAACACAGTGTAGCTCGTCCTTTAATAAAAAAAATGATTACATCTCAGTATGATTTCTTCCATATGACTAAGCAAGACATTAACAGCGAACACACAGAGACAAGTCTGGTGATAATGGAGTCTGCTCATCTCCCCCATAATAATAATGTTTATTTATAATTTATGGTGTGTTATGGTGCGTGTAGTGAGTCATCACGCCAAGAGATGGGAGGTTTATGGGTAAACATTGTGTACGTAATTGAAAATACTTGATTACTTACTATCACACATTGAATCATACAAGTTATTTTTAGTTTTAGATAGTGATGTGTAATGTCTTCACGACGTTTTGTTTAAATTGCGAAAAGAGTCGGCACGGTACAACCAATTTGAGCTTTGGTGAACTGGCTACGAGAAATATAAATAATTTCAGAATGTAACAATATTTTTAACCTAAGTATTCGTATTAGGGTTATTTATTAAAATAATTATATTTATTTTACATATTTTTATATATAAAATATTTTTTTTCACAAATTGTAGATCATCAAATTTTTATTTTAATAAGCTATTGAATAACATGCTATTTAATACCTTTATTCTATTCATTATAAATTATATTTATAATAAAAATTAAAACTAAAACTATTATTAGATAGCTACTAAAATACACTAAAATAAAATAAACATAAAAATTACATACATAATGCGTCATGAAATTCCTCCGCATCCTCACCGACCGGTAACGTACCCAGAAGGCTGGCAGCATTGCCACGTTGAATGGCAATGCTTATCCTCTGTGCAAGATAATAACCAGCCTTCTGGTCACGCGTAGCGTCGATCAGCTGCTTTGCCAAGTCTTTATATAGAGACCGAGCACTTGGACCCCATGTCCCTAGCGTTTCAACCCCAAACGGCTCAAAAACATAATCACCTGACAGGTTACAGTATTTGCGCCGTTTGAGGTTTAATATTTTTTTAGATTTATATTTCGCTAGTCTCATGGCTCAACACGCAATAGGACTACGATAAATGGACTCAACTACGCCTTAAGAAATTGAAGTGTTTGTCTGTCTATCTCAGTTAGTCATAGCTGAGGGAGAAAAGTGAGGAAACAGTTTTCTTACTCCATAAAGGTTAATCTTTATTATCTCGTTCGTTTTCAACGAATATAAGTGCGAATTAAATTGTCTTCAGCAATAAATGATTAAATCCATACCAATATTATAAACGCGAGAGAAAACTGTCTTTCACCTGATTACGCCTACGAATAAATATAGCCTAACTAGTTTATGAGTACAGTATTTAGGGAAATAATAACAGAGGTAATAAATGTGAATACATACTTAAATACATATTTTTTGGAAACATGTATGTACATTCATCACGTCTTTATCCCCGGAGGTATAGGCAGAGGTGAATTAACACCCACATTTAACCAATCATTCTATTCAGTCCACCATAATAGGGGGTGAGCTTTTTGCTGTTTACCGCTTACTGTTGCCTCGAACCATGCAAAACAGCCCTATTAAACAGCCCTATTCCTTAGTCGCCTTATACACCGTATGGGAAGAGATGGGGTCATCCAAATTCTACTCTGCCGGAAGCCACGCGGCTTTTTTTTATACAACTTAGGTTGCAAACAAGTACACGGCCCACCTGATGGAAAGTAGTTCACCGACCTATGTTTGTTTGTTTGTTTGTGACCCTGTAAGAAGAGTAATAAACACATACCTACGTAATAATAATGCAGGGTACAGGTACTTTGAAAACTGTACCTGTAGTACCTGTTCAATAGAAGTACACATTGACGACTTATTCGTCCGAAAAACGTTTCATATTGTCCAATTTCAACGTTGCCTTAATTGAACTCAATCTCATACTACTAGCTATATACTCGTAGGATACCCTCCATGGCTTTGAATATCACCTGATTAGAAAACTAAATCCGTAAACTAACTGAACCGTAACAGATTCAACTGCCCACTCATCTTAAAGTTCAGAGAACACGATGCATTGTCATGGCATTTCATCATAAAAATATCATAAATACAGGACGTGTAACTTTCTTGTTAGGTAAACTGCAAATGCAACTTCTTTTTCAAAACAGTTTAAAGTATGAAGTCTAGCAACTTCATACCCCCTCCTTATACTAGCGCACTACGCGTTAGTAGTTCTCGTATACAATTGTGATAATTACTCAGTGAGTTGGCTTCAGCATGCACTGCGGGGCATTGTGCCTCAGAGGAGGCAGTACCTTTTGTAGGTTCACGGAGTTCAGCCGTAATGTCGACGACACTTGTCACGCCTGAATGTTAATTATAGGATTATTTTTTTCAGATAGTTCTTTGTAAGTTTTATAACGGTTAAAAATGGTTCAGTAGATTTCTAATATTAAATAAGTACTTGAAATGCCTTACATCACGGCTTTGATAACGTCCTTTAGAGCAGCCTGTTAGAGAAAATGTCAATATTGATTTATGGTGTAAAGGATTTTTTCTTACAAAGATTTAATCTCCTTAATTTTTCATGGATTAAATGAGGTAGAACTGGATTTTGATCAAAATAGAACCAGGAACTAAAGATTTTAAAATTGTTTCATAAAATATAATGAAGTGCCGTGAAAGCACACACTTCTGTAAGTTAATTAAAATAGGTGATTGTTTAACACGTTATAAATATTTTAATGCTAAATTAGTGTTTATTTGTGATACAATTCCCAATATACAGCTCATTCATTCCCAAATAACAATAATTCCAAAATCAAAAATTAACCCATCGAATGCGACCGCGAAAAGGTAACAAGAGCTTAAATCACCCACGGGCCAGTGGCGAACATAAATAACCGCCGGTATCCGCACGACGTATACGCATGCAGCGGATTGGACGCAGTGCGGCGACGCATAGCCAGCATTCCTAGCGTTTTGCGCCACGCCGATACTCGACAGGATTCTCGGATATATTTAAAGAACTCGGATTTATTTCTTCTAGCATGAATGTGTTGTGTTTTTAATGTTTGCATAGCCAATATCTAAGATTA
Organism: Eilema griseolum; assembly: GCA_963662185.1. Classification (NCBI taxonomy): domain Eukaryota; kingdom Metazoa; phylum Arthropoda; class Insecta; order Lepidoptera; family Erebidae; genus Eilema; species Eilema griseolum. The sequence goes on from OY759247.1 coordinate 814,912, forward strand.
GTACAAGATATTTAATTTGTTAGATTTGCGGCGGAATTAATAGAATAAAAAATCTTTGAGATTTTGATTCTGCCAATAAACTTATCAAAATACTTATATATACGATTCAAAATAAATGTAGGGTCCAAATTCACTTCAATATTTGTACTTTACTATACAATCACGTCTTTATCTCTGGAGGGTTAGGCAGAGGTGAACTAACACCCACATTTCACCAATCATTGTATTCGGTAGTGAGCCTATTGTCGTTTTCCGGGCACTATTGTCGACTCGAGGCATGCATCTGAGACGGGGTCTGGGTCATATATCAGTTTCATGTTAAACTGCCCTATCCCTTAGTCGCCTTGTATAACATCGCATGGGAAGAGACGGGGAGGTCCAAATTCTACTCTGCCGGGAACCACGCGGCTATACTTAATTACAAGTAAAATTTAGTACTATATTTTATAAATTCGTAGGTAACGTAACCTACTGAAGAAATAAACAAAATGGAAATGCAATCAACAAGTTTGGCAACATCACTATAGTTAAATCCTATATATGACATGCAATTTTACTACATTCTCTGTTGTCTCGACTGGGGTGTGAGCTCAGTGATAATGTCTAGTTCCTAAGCAATCAATCGTCTACAATAGGAAGGCCAATTCCTTTACAAATAGTCGTTTCACTCGGATATAACTTTACAGTTCAGTTCAGTAGCAACTGAAATGTTGTTTTTTTCTAAAATGAGTTTAACACAATGTTGCGGATATTGGTCAGTAGTTTTGAACCACGTTTTAAAGTTCAACGTTCAACGAGTAGTGTAACTTAAATTATCTTACTTACATGAAAAACTGCAACGGGATTATTTATTAATATGTCAGTTATTTTCTAAAGTGAACACATGTAAATAAAAATTCATGTCTATCAGTAACAACAAAAAAAACACTATAAAATGTATGAAGCCTATCATACTTTTAGGTTCAACTGTGTAGCGTATATCGATAAGTTCCAAGCCGATATAATTCTTTATTTTACATCAAGTTCGCTAACAGTCAATTCAGGTTAAACTCTTTACTAAGAAGTAATTAAACAAATAAAACAATAGATACGGGGAGGGTCAGGATGCTCCACTTTCAACACAGTCACGATTATTCCAAACCTCATAGACGGCAATTTCCAGTGTTCGATGAAAAATTAATAGCATTGAAAATTATGGGTTTGTTGTTCGAACTCAACCAACGTTGGATCAAATCATTCGGTTGTAGTTTCTGAATTATTAAGGAACTAACTACTGTTTCTGAACCGGAATAGCAGAAATGTATACTTAGGTACAAGGCTTTCAATGGTTACTAATATATAATTAGGAGGTAATTATAAGTTACATCAAATAAATACATTTAACTACTCCACTGTACAGTGTTCATTGTACTTACCTACAAAGCTATACTTAAATGAGTTTTTTCATTTTTCTTCATAATTATATAAGTTGGTTTTTGAAAATTCGATGCAGCTATCACTAAAGGGTTAACTTATCATAAAAGGTTTATGGTCTATCCGTCCCAGATTTTGTAATTAAACTCGATAGTTTAATCGCTTAATATTAATTACTTTGATAGATTAAGCCTTTTAATGGATAATAAACAACATTAAAGCAACCACATGATTTGATTGCCGTAGGTAAGTGCTTAAATTTTAACATAACATAACATAAACCCACGCCTATATCCCCGAAGGGGTAGACAGAGGTGCTAGCACCTACATTTTGCCAGTTTATGTTTAGGTCCCAGTATAGGTGGCGAGCCTATTGCCATTAACCGGGCACTTATAAACCAGCGATAAATACACACATAACTTCGAAAAGCATCGAAAAGTCATTGGTGTGTGCCATGGTAAAACCTGAGATCGAACCCGAGACCTCGTCTCAGCAGTCCATTACCCATACCACTAGGCTACCGTCGCTTATTATATACCGTGGCTAAATTTTGTTTTAAATAAATGTAATGATTAAGTTCATTCGTCTCAAAAAGATAAAATGAACCGTTTTATTAGTCACCTACTTTACGATGTTTATGTTGCCATTATAAATATCTTGAATGAAATTTTTAAGCATTTAGTATGCTAACTATTCAAATCGATTAAAATCGATAGCTCAAATCGATTAAGTGACCGTCGCCGTAAGACGGATATATGTGTAGAAGAATTTGGATGGTTTCGGGCAAAGCTTCTGTGGCTTAGTGGTCAGAGCGTTCCCCTTGTAAGGGAAAGATAGAGGGTTCGAATCTCGCCTGAACCGATTCAATTTTTTTCTATATCTTAATCTATTACAATATTTATTTATTTATTCTTTACGCACGAAATACATTGGCGGACTTAATGCCGTAGGCATTCTCTACCAGTATAACATTGGGTGGTGCAGAGCTAGTACGTGGTAGGCGCATATTAATAATGAATAAGGTAGGTTCAATAAGGTAAATCGATGTCTTGTAATAGTTTTATTAAGTTGTACAAAATTATTACTACTTGATAACTCAATACTTATTTATGTACTACTTGGTATAACAACATATATAATTGCTATTGGGTAACTGGAAAACAATGACGACGTTTTATTGTCTAACATTGGCAGTTTTCCGCAACTCAAGTTTTGCAGATTTCACAAACTTAATCACACCAAAAATATTGCCACTAAATATTCTCCTCTAATTAATTAGTAATTACCCGGAGAGACACCTTCATTTTAAGTTGATATACTCTTCTAATTTCAAATTCATATCCACCACGAAAAACGCGACTAGTCGTCTCAAAATGACACACAACAAAGAGAATTTCAACAAAAGTAATTAACTGTGTCGTGAATCGAACACCTCGGTCCACACCTGCTGCTTCCCAGCACATCCAAATTGTACACAATTATACACAAGTACACAACCCGTAAACTTCGGTGAGTACACGGAATACACGAAGTAAGTTTAAATTTGTGAATATTTTATGTTGCTTCTATTTTCGAGCATTGAAATTTGAAGTTTGGAAACTAGAAACATGACAGGATACGGTTTTTGGGACCAGATTTATCTCATTATGTTTGTGCTCAGGCCTATATATAAAAAGAGATGTAGAAAAACGTGTACCTACTGTATTATAGATCTCATTACGAAGGTTGACCATAATTCTATAGGGTCCATTATCAGACTCCAAGTTTCTACTATATATTGAAAAGACAGACAGACATTTCATCAGTAACAGAGTAGTCAGAACGTGGTACAAGCTCCCAGAACATGTAGTCTAAGCTGACAGTATCAACCAGATCAAAAACAGACTTGATACATTTTACCTCAAACTAGAGAAATCGAAGGAAAGAAAATGGAAACTGGATACAGGCATTATCAGTTGTCTACGACTGCCTGCCTTCTAACTTACAATAATAACAATAAGAAAATTCCCTCAAGAAATTCTTTGTAGTTGTGTAAAGATATTGCCTCTATGGCAGTATTTTACCGTCTCTATCATTACAAGTGTGTCAATGAGCTCTACTAATTAAGCCCACCCTCTCTATTTCTATATAGACCAACACGTGTAGGGTTGAAGTGTTCCCCATACATTGCCAGCAATCGTTAAGAGTTCTTAGCCGCATCATTTTCATAGATAATCACATTACTTCTATATTTCCCTTAAATACTTTAAACTAGCTGATCCGCCTGGCTTCACCCGTGGCATATTTTGAAACTCTATGACCAAATATGCATGCGATTTATTAATTTTACAAATAATGTGTGTGAATCTGCCGAATTTGTTGACATTTCTGATTACTGCTCCACGCCCTTAAGTAGTAGCGTGATGATTTATAGTCTATAACCTTCATCGATGAACGGGCTTTTGAATTCGAATCAATAGTTCCTGAGATTAGCGCGTTCAAACAAACAAACGAACTCTTCAGCTTTATTATATAAGTGACCACCAAATGTGAAATTTTTCTCGGTGATCAAATTGACAATCTTTCGGTTCTCTCAAAATTCAATGCTTTGGCTCCAAATTTAAAACTTTTACAAAAAGTTCTCTCCGCCTCCTTGGGTCGCCAATTCTTGAAGATGTTTACGAGTCTTTTGTGGAAGAGAAAATATTTTTTTTTTTTGTGATGTTTCAGAGCGATTATACCAAATTAATATACATTCAGCTTTCACCATTATTCGGCATTGTCTTTTCGTACCAAAATTTACACATGCTCTGAGTTCAACTCAACTTTTTAAATTTTTGGAACTTTTAGGTCAAGTGGATAAAGTGCTGCAAGACACTCTATGCAAAATTTTAAATATAAATTTGAACGATCGAGTGTGGCTTCAGGCGTCCTTTCCAGTTCGTCTCGGGGTCTCGGCGTTCGCAAAATTGCAGATGTAAGTATGCCAGCATTTTTGTCGTCGGTCTCCTTCACTGATTAATTCGGCTGTGCCAGGTAAGGCCGAAGCTGTAAATGCTTGGAAAATGACTTGTCCAACTGCCGCTATGCCCGCCAACCCATCTTCCCAAAGGCAATTAACAGTATTGGTGTTAAAAAACATTTAATCAGTACAGCTACCAGTGCTGCTGAGCGCGCTCGTCTATTGGCCGTGGGTGAATGGGAATCTGGTGTATGGCTCCAGGCACTTCCTTCGCCCAACATTGGAACAATGTTGGACGACACGACCTTCCGCATTGCGACTTGCCTTCGTTTGGGTGCACCGTGTGTTTCTCCGCATCGGTGTCTCTGTGGAGAAGCTGTCGATAGCCTTGGACATCACGGATTGTCTTGCAACAGGAGCGCAGGCCGCATGTCCCGACATGCAAACATTAACGACATTATCCGTCGAGCTCTTGTCACCGCCGGCGTGCCAACTATACTTGAACCTGTTGGCTTGGCTCGCGACGATGGTAAGAGACCGGACGGTATGTCGTTGATACCTTGGAAGATGGGTAGGCCTTTGGTGTGGGATGCAACTTGCGTCGACACCCTGGCGCCTTCTCATCTTCCAAGTACTATGGACTGCGCATGCGCTGCTGCTGCATCAGCGGAGACTCTCAAACGGCGAAAATATACCAATTTAACTGGTAATTATATTTTTGAGCCGTTTGGAGTCGAAACGTTGGGTCCGTGGGGTCCAAGCGCGGGCGCGCTTTTCAAAGAAATAGTGAAGTGACTAATCGACGCTTCCCGTGACCATAAGGCTGGCCTTTACCTCGCTCAAAGAATTGGCATCGCCATTCAGCGTGGTAATGCCGCCAGCCTCTTGGGCACGGTACCAGTAGAGATCGATGGGGAGGAATTTTTCGATGACTAAAATTACAGTCTCCCTCTTTTTCTTTATTCCATTTTTGTATATATTGTATAGTTAGCATAGTTTTATATTAATTTGTAAATAATTGTATATTTTAATATAATATTATTATTATTGATATAAATAAAGTTCAAAAGTATAGATATAAAAATCTCGTGTCCCAGTGTTTGTAAGCAAAGTCCACTGAAACGATTTTAATGAAGATTTTTATCTATATTTGGTAAGTCTGAGAATACATTGCAGGTTATTTTTGATCATGTTACCTGTGATGCAAGCGGGCAAAGCCACGGGTATCAGTAGTAATATGGTAAAACACCAGATCTTAGTAAATATACATTCTACTATAACATTAAAAACTCAATTTGTACTTTCCTTATAGCGTGGTTTCCGGCAGAGTAGAATTTGTACCACCCCATCTCTTCCCATGCAGTGTCGTACAAGGCGACTAAGGGATAGGGCTGTTAAACATCAGACAGATATACACAGCCCAGACTCAGCCTCAGATGCATGGCTTGAGTCAACAATAGTGCCCGGGTTACGAAAATAGGTTCATATGTGGGTGTTCCTTCACCTCTGTCTAACCCTCAGGGGATAAAGGCGTGATTATATGTATATGTGTATCATTCTGTTAGGTGAGCGATACGTTTCTAGGGGAACCCAATACCCCAGTAGGTATTACATTAATAGGGATTACATATCGCTAACAGCACTAAGTCATCGGAGCCGTTTACAATATAACAATAATTGCACAATATGTGTCTGTTTATATTCGAGCTTAGTCGCTGTAAACATGTCGCTTAGTGTGCAAGCAAAGGTGATTTGTTAGTTTGTGTTGCACTAATCAGCTTTGAAATATGACGTGATGTCTGACGTTAAACTATTTTATTGCTCTATTTGCTCAACAGGTATTTAATGTGACTGTGTTTGCTTTGATTTTCAAGACCGGATTCCATTATGGTGACCGTAACTTTTTGCTCAGAACATTTACAAATGGATGCTATCATTCTCTGAACCTGGGGCTTTCTAGTCAACTAAGATGCGACTGCGCTTCGATATTTTCTGTAAAGCGACTGTCATCTGACCTTCGCAAGCAATTGGCGATATCAAAGTTCTGTAGTTAGACTAATCAGATTTTATAGAGCTCCAACTAGCTAGTAACGACTAATTCTTTGAATAATACTCGTTTTTTTATATATCACGTAGTGTCAGAAAGGGGAGTGAGAATAACTTATAGGTAACAGTAAGCTCGAGGTATATCTATGCAAATATTATAAAGCTGCAGAGTTAGTTTATTTGTTTGAACACGCTAATCTCAAGAGTAAAATTTGGACCACCTCTTCTCTTCCCATGCGGTATCGTACAGACGACTAAGGGATAGGGCTGTTTAACATCAGACAGAATATATACAGCTCAGACTTAGGCTCAGATGCATGGCTTTAGTCAACATTAGTGCCCGGAAAACGGCAATAGGCTCACCCCCTATTACGTGGGCATTCAATTATTGGTGAAATATGGGATGTTAATTCACCTCTGCCTAACCTTTCAGAGATAAAGAGTATGTATAAATGTATGTAATCTTAAGAAATACGGCTTCGAATTGAAACAATATTTTTATATCTTAAAGGTATGAGATCTCAAAATATGCCGAAGCTGGGACAGGTCAGCTAGTGTGTAATAAATACTAAAAAAATATTTTCTACATACCTATATATAGAATGTGGGAAGATCTCAGTCACTCACGCAAAAGTCAATAAAAATTAAATCACTCTTATCTCTCTTCTTCTCTTCTCTGAGATTTTGTCTCCAGCGTACCATCAGGCGAGGCAAAGTCTAATTGACGTGTCCTACGTAAAAAAGGGCAGGTGAGCAGACACCACACTCCAAAGCACAAGCTTGTAAACAATGCATACGGAGCCAACGCTGTCATTATGATGAACTGTGATACAAATCTCTCTGAGTACTGAGATTTACACTGTGTTACTAATTGATGCCCACATTTCGTTGGGGCCAGACGACGGTATCAGACAAGTCCCATTAGTCAGACAACACGCGCAAGCCACAGCGTATGCATTCTACCATCTATGACGTCACATCTGCATATATAAATTTATTGTGAAATTATCATAGCTTATATAGTCATGCCTTTATTCCATTGGGGTAGGCAGTGACTATGTGTTTCTACTTGCTATCGTCTTGGCATATACGCTTCTTCTACTTTCACAAAATCTTTTCACGTGCTCCCCAGTTGCGAGTATTTTCTGCTCAACATTTTATGTCTTAAAACTGATTGACATATTTCTATCATATAATAAATTATGTGTAATCAAACCGCGGTAGCCTGGTGGTATGGGTAATGGACTGCTGAGGCGAGGTTTTGAGGACGATCCCAGGTTTTACCATGGCACACACCAATTAATTTTAGATGCTTTTCGAAGTTATGTGTGTATTTATCACAGGTTCATAGGAGCTCGGTTAATGGCAATAGGCTCGTCACCTATTACATTGGGACCTAAACATAAACTGGCGAAACGTGGGTGCTAGCACCTCTGCCTACCCCTTCGGGGATATAGGCATGAGTTTATGAGTTTATACACACTTTGAAAGCAACTAGGAAATAGCTATCAGGCCCTCAATTTTACTAAAGCAAAACCACTCTCATCCCACGAACACTACAAAAAATTACATTAGATTTTATACTTTGTTTCTACATTCCTAAAGTCCAAAATTTTATAAAAAGAGTTACATCACAGTTTTTTTATTTCTCTGGGAAAAAGCCTTTAAATACACACACACACACAAATAATCACGTCTTTATCCCCGAAGGGTTAGACAGAGGTGAATTAACACCCACATTTCACCAATAATTGTATTCGGTCCCACGTAATAGGGGGTGAGCCTATTGCCGTATTCCGGGCACTATTGTTAACTCGAGTCATGCACATGAGACTGAGTCTGGACTGTATATATCTGCCTGATGTTAAACAGTCCTATCCCTTAGTCGCCTTGTACGACATCGCACGGGAAGAGATGGGGTGGCCCAAATTCTACTCTGCCGGAAACCACGCGCCTAATTTTAAACCTTATTTATATATTTTAGCCTTTTCATTTTAAACTTTAACTTTATTACTTTTAAGTCTAAAATAAAATTTATATTCGAGCATTGTCCATGATATGACTGTGCTTTTGTTTAGCAGAATTGAGGCCCTGTATGATGTTATAGTAGCAGTATGAATACGATAGTATACAGCTTCAATTCCCAGGTTGAACTAAACATTATTAATTTTTCTGTCAGGATAGTCTTGAAATTACCGACAGTGTTTTAATATACCTCTTTAGCTATATACAAGATAGTATTCTATAAAAAACTACATTGTAATAAGTTTTAGAGGATGTTACAATCTTAGTGAAGTGCATACAAGCTTCATTAAGTCCAAGTTATGACAGTAATTAAGACCAGCCTTATGTAAGAAGCAAGTTGTGTAGGTTTGGGGTGTAGACACTAAATAATATCAAGGGAAGTGACCTTAAACTTTACTATAATAATTAATGTGGCATTCGATGGGGGAAGAACTGACGTAGGCTTTTCTCTCGGGGTTGTGAGGGCAAATGGTAGTCGCTTCAGTAAACGTCATAAAGGTAAGTAGATGTAAATTGACACAAGTGCAGGTCATCACCTGGTTGGCTCAGTTGGTACTTTGATCCATGATTTGTGTCCCCAATAAAATAAATACACAACAGTCCCGGGTCCTTTAAGCGGGCGTGAAAAAGCATATGATGAGGCCGTCAGCCAGCTGAGTGTGATTGTGAGCCAACCAGGTGATGACCTGCACTTGTGTCAATTTACATCTACTTACCTTCATGACTTTTACTGAAGCGACTACCATTTGCCCCCCATCCCCGAGAGGAAAGCCTACGACAGGTGGGCCGTGTCATTGTCTGCCAACTAAGTGGTATAAAAAAAAGCCTGGATTTTGGAGCCAAAGTTTCACTCTTCCACCCTTCCTCTTCATATTTGGTTTATTATTTTCACAGGAGTGACTCATCTGACCATCCAATTCCTATAAGAGAGCCTGCGCCGAAGAATCATAATATATTACTTCGCAGATACACCAATTTGACATACGTATATAATTTTACAAATAATATCTTTCTAATATTGACACCTCAGTTATTCTCATAATTTGAAACTTGATGACAATAAGCTCGCCCTACTACTACTTGGTGAAATGTGGGTGCAATACATCTCTGCCTACACTTACGAGAAATTTTAGGTATAATATGAAATATGGAATTTCGAACAGTAACTCACAAGCGGAAAATTTTGTCACCTTGACACAAGTTGTGTCTAAAAATCTCGCTCGCACTAATAAAATGCGGTACAATATGTCAAGCCATATCCATTCCATACAAATGTGTTTGTTTCGTACATTTTCGCGCCAAAAAATGTGCCAAGACGTGCCAGAGACGAATTTCGTGTCATACCGTGAGTTATGCCTCTGTGGCACCCCTTTAGAACAGTATACGTAAGTTTTGAAGATACGTAAGTAATAGAGCTATGAGTACATGCACACATACATCTAATCACTCCTTTATCCCTGGAGGGTTAGGCAGATTTGAATTAACACCCACATTTCACCAATGTTGTATTCGGTCCCACGTAATAGGGGATGAACCTATTGCCGTATTCCGGGCACTATTATTGACTCGAGTCATGCATCTGAGGCTGAGTCTGGGCTGTAAATATATGTTTGATGTTAAACAGCCCTATCCCTTAGTCGCCTTGTACGACACTGCATGGGAAGAGATGGGGTAGCTCTAATTATACTCTGCCGGAAACCTCGCGGCAAAGAGCTGTGAGTGCTATTTTAAAATAATTAGTATGGCAATTTTTGTGAAAGGTTAAAATCGAAAAAGTGAACATTCTGGAAAGAATTTGAATACAAAAGATATTATGCCAACTATAACGGAAATTCTTGTAGTTTGTTAGGACAGTTCCTACTGTCCTTACACGTTCCTCTGATGTTTTCTCTCATGCAAGCCCATTGGTTTTGAGTACTTTTAACTTAAGCTGTTTTTTATTTTTCTCCTAACCCCACTAACTAAGCTAAATTGCTTGTGCTAGGAGTGACTTTACGTCGATAGTATGGACCAGGAGTCAAATCTGAGACCTCTCAATAATAAGCTACTGTCTTGATCACTGTATGTTCTCCGAAACCTAGCTATATTTTATTGGGTTAGGTATATATCTAAAGGTAAATTATCTTGTATGTTTATAACATCATATATAAAACACATTAGGCTGACTAACTGGTTTACTAGTGGTACAATTTCGGGAGTTTCTAAACCGGAAACTAACTCCCAAATACTCCAACCAACATACATTTCCATCCAAAACGTTGCCTGGAAAAAATTGTGTAAGGCGATAAGGCCGCCCTTTGTACTACTCTTGTCTTCTCAATTTCTGTAATATGAATATTGTAATTGGCGTACAATAAAGAATATAATAAATAAATAAATAAAGTAAATTTTCAGATAAAACATTAAAAAGACACATCAAAATTGTTGACGCTTAGATAAGTACCTAACCGAATGGAGTTTACAAATTGATTAAGCTATAGAAAAAATTAAATCGGTTCAGGCGGGATTTATTACCCGCGATCTTTACCTTACAGGAGGAACGCTCTGACCACTAAGCCACAGAAACTTCGTCCGAAACCATCCAAATTCTTCTGTACATACTAAATGCTTTACAATTACATTCAAAATGAATGGAGTATAGTTAAAATTCCAATAAACATTTTATCTTAAGACTTTAAATATACTGCGGAGTAAAGTAATCACGGAGGCTGCGAGATGACTCGCGAGTCGTAATTCCTGTTACGATTATGATCTGCCACATCTGGTGGCATCTCTTGTTAAATACATGTATACCTCGAGACATATTATCTTCGACCTAAATTGTGTCTAAAATGTGATCTATACACACAGTAGACGTTTTTCAGGTGTCTCCTGAAGATAGCACTGGATGCTACGGTTGACGAACTTAAATTCAATTAGCACAGATTATTACAAAGCAATCCACAAGCGCCAGGGCCTCATTAATCTCGTGACATATGTCCAAGGTATGTCCCCGAAGGTATACAATGTTGTACAACACTAATACGTAAACGACCGCGCTTACGAATATTAATAAACATGGCGATATTGTTTGTTAGGTGCTCAGTTACGTTCTGCGTGGGTTGAAATTTATAACCTAATTAGGTAGTAGAATATGTTCTTGTTACGGCTACTAGCTACTGCTTAATTAGCTCCGTGCTATAAGTTTGTGATGTTTACATGCAGATTTGTTTAAATAAAATAAGTAAATAAATATTAATTAAATATTTCATAACATCGCTATATTCTAGACTCATTGTAAACTAAGATTTGTTAGCTTGTGTTATGGGATCTAGATTTCGGTTAAACACAGTAATATACATAAAATGATTTATACTTAGTAACAGCTAGACCAATGCAAACATTTGCATTGAGTGGGAATCGAACCCACGCCTCCTATTTAGCGTAGAGCAAAGTAAGTTTAAGTCCACTATACTACAATGTTATTAAAAAAGTTTTACTGTAGTTGATATAAGATGTACTTTAAACTGAGTTCTTAAGATACACTTACAAAAATAGTTGATTGTACATTGCGTGTCCTGTAGTACCAATAAACCGAACATACCTGTAAAAAAACAGAATATAACAATAGCAAAACTTGATGACATATCATTCACTCAGTAAACCATCATTCTATTTTCCCAAACTACCAGTAAGAATATACTATTAAAAAGAATGGATCATGTTCGGAGAAACTCAAATAACATAATATGTGAAAACATGAACGCTTATAAAATTAGATTTATTTCCCGAAGTTGTATCCTCACAATGCAGTTTGCATGCAAGCGCGCCGGGAACCGAGAACATGCGCGGTATATGGTGCGTGAAACGAGATGAGGTCTAGATAGTTGTGCACTTCAGGCTAAAATAACCGCACCGCGATGTAAAGCAGTTTTATAGTTTGTTTTCTGCTTCGTATGAAATTATGACTCCCAGGAAATTGTATGTTAAACTAAATATCTTCAAAATACCGTCACAACTAGGATTAGTTGTAGATCTTATAGCTATATATACCTACTGTTGTATTTATGAAAAAAATAATTTATAAATAACTCAGTTCTATTCTCTCGTCTGTGAATGACTGGAGTATCTACAAATTCTACACCTTCCATAGTGTTGTATTTATGAAAGAACCCATTATACCCATACCCGTATTCAAAAATGTGACAATATTTTTGTTTTATACCGCTTAGCCACCTAAGTGGCTATCTATACCCTCGTATAGAACAAAAAACTAAAATAACAAAAATTATAAATGAATTTGTGGTAATCTTATCTGTCAATAATAACAAGTGTCAAAAGTACACATTATACAATGACCGAATTTTATGTGCTGGGCAAAAAAAAATTAAGAAGCTTGAAAAAAACTTATATGCAATTGATTTTTACAAAAAACTTTTCTATTTATGTATCATTTTCTAAAGAACAAACTCTCAAGTAAAAAATAAACATAAAATGTGTGACGTAAGACGGCCGGCAGTGTACGTCTCTGCGGGCTGATATATTGTTATTGTAGAAGAAAACAATGGACTCTCGCGAAAAATTGTATTTTTACAGCTACATCCTTTATAATTAAGTAGATCATAAAATAAATTATGTGATTTTCGTCAGGAGTTATAAAGTACAGTGTTGTGTATGTGTATTCAAGATCGGTGATTAAATAACTCTTAACTTTTCACACATACATATAATACTTTATAAGCCGTATATTAATTTTATATTACGTATACTTCTCTCTATCTCTCTTTCACTCTCTCTCTCTCTTGTATTTAATACACTTTCTTTTTTTTTTTTTTTTTTTTTTTTTTTTTTTTTTTTTTTTATATACGACACGCCAACTTGACCTCACCTCGCCTGATGGTAAGCTAAAGGCAAAGTCTCAGGAAAGAGGGTCACCATTACAGACACTAAGTGCTACAATGGTGGCACTCAGCTTGGCGGCCTCATCAGATGCTTTTTCACGCCCCGCTTAAAGGCCCCGGGACTGTAGGAAGAAGGAAACACGTGTGCTGGTAATGAATTCCAGGTCTTGGTGGTGCGGCAAAGAAAAGAGTCTCCGAACCGCTTGGTTCTTGCTCGTATATTCTGCACAGTGTGAGGGTGACATCTAAGGCCTGCACGTGTTGTCCTATGTAGGAAAGGAGATGGTGGGATTAGTTGGAAGAGCTCGTCAGAACACTCACCGTGGTAGAGACGGTAAAATACAGCCAAGGAAGCAATATCTCTACGCATCTGCAAAGGCTCGAGGGTGTTCGTGACCTCAGGGTTCCCAATAATTCGGACCGCGCGTCGCTGCAACCTGTCGAGAGCATCTAGTAGGTATTTCGCGGAGCCATCCCAGAGATGCGAGCAGTATTCCACGCAGGAGCGAATTTGTGTCTTATAGAGAAGACACCGCTGCTCCGGCGTGAAAAAACGTCTCACTTTGTTTAGGAGTCCGAGTTTCCGCGAGGCTGTTTTGATGATGCTCTCGATGTAATTTCTGTTATTCAGTTTGCAGCGAATATCCATGCCTAGGATATAGAGATTGTCCTGCAGTGGAAGTGGCGTGCTCTGAAGAGTGGGAAGGGGAAGGAAAGAAGATACCTTTGCTGTGAACGCACAAGCCTGCGTCTTCTTGGCATTGAACTCGACCATGTTCTCGGAGCCCCATTGAGAAATGTGATTCAAGATCCGGTCCAGTTCAGTGACAAGAAGCTGTCTTTTTTCCACGATATCAGACTGTTTGGCCGCAGGTTGTCCGTGATAACTCCCGTGTACGGTGCTATCGTCTGCATAGCAATGTATGCTGCCGGTGGACAGCATGTCGTTGATATGCAGAAGAAAGAGAGTGGGAGATAATACAGACCCCTGCGGTACGCCAGCATTTATTTGCAAGAACTCCGAAGCCCGTCCATCACAGAGGACGCGGATACGGCGCTCCTGCAGGAAACTAGCAATCCAGTTGCACAGTCTAGGAGGCAGACCAAAGGCTGGTAGCTTGGAGAGAAGCGATTTGTGCCAGACTCTATCGAAAGCTTTGGCGATATCAAGACTAATTGCCAGTGACTCGCCGTGCTTATCCATAGCCTCACCCCAAAGATGGGTAACGTATGCTAGAAGATCACCCGTTGACCGTTTCGGCCTGAAGCCATATTGCCGGTCATTAATTAAGGAGTGAACCTCTAGGTGACGCATGAGCTGTTTGTTAATGATGTGCTCGAAGACCTTGCACAGCACTGAGGTGACGGCTATGGGTCGATAGTTGGCTGGCTCTGAGCGATCCCCCTTCTTGGGGATCGGCTGTACATTCGCCTCTTTCCAAGCCGAAGGCACTGTACCCGAGCTGTAGGACAGTCGGTACAGCCGCGTAAGCATCGGAGACAACTCCGCTGCACATTTTTGTAAGACCACCGCTGGAATACCATCCGGGCCACTGGCTTTCCGGACATCGAGTGATTGAAGCACCGCACGAACATCGCATTGCCTGATACGTATTTCAGGCATTACGTGGTCACCATTGGGTAGTGTCGGCGGCTGTATACCGCAATCATCGACTCGGGAATTGGCCGCAAAGAGATTTACTAGCATATTGGCTTTCTCTTGCGGTCCATGGGCCAGGGATCCATCAGGGTAGCGCAGCGGTGGCAGCGAAGGCTGACAGAAGTTGGCCTGCACGGCTTTGGCCAGTCGCCAGTATCCACGGCTGCCCGTGGGATGTGCCACTAGCTCTTGACCAAGCCGCGCAATGCGCAGGGCATCCGCTTTGACGTAAGCCCTCTTGCAGACCTTTGTGGCTCTGTTGTACGCCGCCTTGAAGTGGCTCACATTGGGATCGTGTGTGGCACGCGCCCTTACCCAAGCGCGATACGCGGACTGCTTTTGATCAACAGTGAATGAATTTAATTTAGGCGATAACTACAGCATATCTTTTGTTTTAATAACATTACTGTTTAAGCCTGGAAGAAATTTCAGCGATAAGGCCGCCCATTGTACATTGAACTGTTTACATGCTACCGATTTGCCCTACTGTAAATCTGTTGGTTTACAACAAATAATTATCTATCTATCTTTCTATAATACATTTCGTGTAAGTAATTTTAAAGTTGCTGCATTACAATAATCATCATCTTTGCGTTGTCTTTATAATGTCTGAGGCTTTCTCCGCTCCTTTTATTCCTTCTATATTTGGTTTCGCTATAATTTCTTTTTTTTTATGCAACTTAGGTGGTAGACAAGCACACGGCTCACCTGATGGGAAGTGGTTACTGTGGCCTATGGATTTGTGCAATATCAGAGGCGTCACACTGGCACTGCCGACCCTGAAGAAACCTCCTAATGCCCCTTTTGAAGAACCCCATATTGTAGGCGCGTGGAAAGACCGCGGTAGGGAGTTCATTCCACAGCTTGAGTGTGCGTTAACTGACTTTTATCATCCTCATAGTGACTGCATAACCAACGGGTAGTGGAAACCCTAAAAAGTTGAACTACTGGTCTTACTGCAATACTCCGTTATCTGGTATTGGAGTTGTGGATGTCAGATGACAGTCGCTTCACGGAAAACATCTTTCAGCCAAATCTGCAGTTAGACTGGTAAAGCAGACACCATAATCTGAGGTGAAAGCTTCAAACCTTTAGTTCTGACAGTAAATAATACAATTTGATTTGCTCCAGTACTAAGATCATTTTGAAACTATACACAAATAGCTTCACCAACATTATACGCTTACAAGTTTGAAGATGTATAAGTCATTGCTGTTCCCGTGCTTGCCCATGTTACATTTTTAATTTTCAAAGTCATAACGGGCCTCTCAGGGCACATTCTACTATCTTAGGGCAGGTAGCAATGTTTTTGTTTTATTGTTGTTACTTTCCGTACCTTTTTAAGACCTTCGGGGCCAAGCTGACCTCATCTGAAACTTGGTACCGACCTTGCTTATTGAGGAATGAGGCTTTGTCTTCGAGATTCGGAGGTTGTGGAGTCACTCCTATGAAGTCAAATACATCAAAAGGAGGCCATCACATAAATCTTCCCGTAGGTATCGTAGAAGGCGACCAAGGGATATGACTGTTCTCTATTTGATAGTAAACATACAATCCATGTCAAAGTACCCATTTGTCGTCAACAGGCTCGTCAGCTATTACGTGGAACTGAAATTCAAAGTTGACAAAATACACACATACATATAACCACGTCTTTATTCTTGGAGGGTTACGCAGAGGTGAATTAACATCTACATTTCACCAATCATGTATTCTGTTCAATGTAATAGGGGGATAAGCTTATTGTCGTATTTCGAGTATGTTGACGAAATTTGGGTGCTAAATATGTCTCCGCCTAGCCCTAGTTTCTTTCATACCGCATAGTGCGTACCGTCTCAGGTTGCAATGTGTGGGTATGAACTCCCTGCCTACGGCGAGCGGTGCGATGATAGAATGTTGCTGTGGGCATCATGTCAATCAATTCATTTGAGCACAAACCATTGTACAGGCGGTAGAACACGAAACTCCCAAAGCGACGAGCTATAAGCAGCTTAAACTCTCAGATGTACATTTAAATTGATTAATGATAAAAAAAAAAAAACCCCCAACTAATTTGTATTCATCTGGTAGTTCCCAAAGCGAATAAAATATAACTATGTGATTATTTTAAATTCAGTTCACATTTGTTTGCAGTTAATGTGATTGTTTACGATTGGGCAAATTTAATCACGCTATGCACATACATTGCATAGCACTTGTCGTTAATGGAAAACTAATTTTAACGACCTGTATACAGGGTTTTGCGGCACGGTTATTTAATTTTGTTTGGCCATATTATAAAGTGTTAATGTAAATACCTTATTTTATACATATGTACATTGTGTAATAACAAATTGTAAAAATAACCAGCCTAACGGCGTGAGAATACATTTATATGCCCTGTAACAATTACAGCACTACCGGTAGGGTCTAATTGCAAAAAAGTAAAGACAATCTAAATAATTCAATTAACTATCCGTAACAGTGGTAACAGCGAAGCGGAAATATGTGCAAGTTAACTTGTACAATGCCCAGATTGTTCTCAAGCCCGTTTTTTTAAAGGTAAGCGAGGTTTAAAAGTGCATTTTGGGAAAGTACACAAATCCCAAAATGCACCTTCAATCCAAACAACCCCTACCTTTGTCACCCAAATTCCCTTTTGGCAAACATTATCCAAATTTAAAAATTCGGTTCCAATTTTAAAGAGAGTTCCTCGTGGTGCAAGGTCATCCGTTGCACTGAACCTTATCCGGTGTATAGCCGTGGTAGTCCGGGAGAACTCTCAAAGCGCTTGGGAACAATTACTCACCTTCCCTTATAGGATTCTACATGTTGCAAAAGACCAGGCCACCAAAAAATCGCTAACAACACAAATAAAAGAAAACTGCTCTCTAGCTCATAATTTTGATCCAAAATTCACCACCTTCCATAAAAATTCAATTTACCACTATGTAGAGTCCAAGTTAAGAGAAGGTGACATTAGAGGAGCTGCAAGGCTTTTATTCAGCAGTGATGTGATAGCGCCATGCTCGCCAGATACACTGGCAGATTTGCAAAGCAAGCACCCATCACCTGCTGATAACCTTTCCTTCCCTGAGCCTCTGGAGTCAGACGCTGATTGTCTCAGTGTTTCAGCCAAGGACGTGATAGCAGCCGTTGGCTCTTTCCGGAGTGGGTCTGCCGGCGGACTCGATGGCCTTACTCCTCAGCACCTCAAGGACCTTACCGGCGTAAGCGTCGGAGAAGCTGGCGACGCACTCTTGAAAGAACTAACGGCCTTAATTAACCTTATGTTGTCCGGCAATGTGGACGAGGGCATCATTGATTTACTGTACGGCGCTAATCTCTGCGCCTTGCGTAAAAAAGATGGTGGCATTCGTCCCATTACCGTAGGCTGTACATACAGGCGAATAGCAGCCAAGTTGTGTTGTAGAGCATATAGAGACTCTCTCACAGATAAATTCCAGCCCCTCCAACTCGGCTTCGGCTCCAAAGGGGGCTGTGAGGCTGCTGTACATGCCTTATCTACGTTCCTTGGCTGCAGTGGAGGTGAGGTTATCCTCAAAGTTGACTTGAGGAATGCCTTTAACTCTGTTAATAGGGACACTCTGTTGACACAGGCCAAATTGGAAACTCCCAAAATTTTTAAATTTCTCTGGCAGTGCTATAGGCATCCTTCTAAATTGCTTTATAAGGAAAATATTTTAAATTCAGCAGTAGGGTGTCAACAAGGTGATCCTCTTGGACCAGTCATTTTCAGCCTGGCTATTCACCCTATAATTCAGCGACTAAATTCCAAATTTAACGTTTGGTATCTAGATGATGGTACTCTCGGAGGCGACGTAGAAACGGTATTAAAAGATTTGGCGTTTCTAAAAAAAGAATTTAGTTCAATCGGCCTAGAACTAAATCCCACCAAATGTGAAATTTTTCTCAGTGACCAAATTGACAATCTTTCGGTACTCTTAAAATTCAATGCTTTGGCTCCAAATTTAAAAGTTTTACAAAAAAGTTCTCTCCGCCTCCTTGGGTCGCCAATTCTTGAAGATTACGAGTCTTTTGTGGAAGAGAAAATATTTTTTTTTTGTGATGTTTCGGAGCGATTGTACCAAATTAATATACATTCAGCTTTCACCATTATTCGGCATTGTCTTTTCGTACCAAAATTTACACATGCCCTGCGTTCAACTCAACTTTTTAAATTTTTGGAACTTTTAGGTCAAGTGGATAGAGTGCTGCAAGACACTCTATGCAAAATTTTAAATATAAATTTGAACGATCGAGTGTGGCTTCAGGCGTCCCTTCCAGTTCATCTCGGGGGCCTCGGCGTTCGCAAAATTGCAGATGTAAGTATTGCCAGCATTTTTGTCGTCGGTCTATGGCACTGAAGAATTAGTCAGGAAAATTCTATCTCCTTCACTGATTAATTCGGATGTGCCAGGTAAGGCCGAAGCTGTAAATTCTTGGAAAATGACTTGTCCAACTGCCGCCATGCCCACCAACCCATCTTCCCAAAGGCAATGGGATGAGCCGCTCACTATTGGTGTTAAAAAACATTTAATCAGTACAGCTACCAGCGCTGCTGAGCGCGCTCGCCTATTGGCTGTGGGTGAATGGGAATCTGGTGTATGGCTCCAGGCACTTCCTTCGCCCAACATTGGAACAATGTTGGACGACACGACCTTCCGCATTGCGACTTGCCTACGTTTGGGTGCACCGTGTGTTTCTCCGCATCGGTGTCTCTGTGGAGAAGCTGTCGATAGCCTTGGACATCACGGATTGTCTTGCAACAGGAGCGCAGGCCGCATGTCCCGACATGCAAATATTAACGACATTATCCGTCGAGCTCTTGTCACCGCCGGCGTGCCAGCTATACTTGAACCTGTTGGCTTGGCTCGCGACGATGGTAAGAGACCGGACGGTATGTCGTTGTTGCCTTGGAAGATGGGTAGGCCTTTGGTGTGGGATGCAACCTGCGTCGACACCCTGGCGCCTTCCCATCTTCCAAGTACGATGGACTGCGCATGCGCTGCTGCTGCATCAGCGGAGACTCTCAAACGGCGCAAATATACCAATTTAACTGGTAATTATAATTTTGAGCCGTTTGGAGTCGAAACGTTGGGTCCGTGGGGTCCAAGCGCGCGCGCGCTATTCAAAGAAATAGCGAAGCGACTAATCGACGCTTCCCGTGACCATAAGGCTGGCCTTTACCTCGCTCAAAGAATTGCCATCGCCATTCAGCGTGGTAATGCCGCCAGCCTCTTGGGCACGGTACCAGTAGAGATCGATGGGGAGGAATTTTTCGATGCCTAAAATTACAGTCTCCCTCTTTTTCTCTATCCCATTTTTGTATATATTGTATAGTTAGCATAGTTTTATATAAATTTGTAAGTAATTGTATATTATAATAGCATATTTTATTTAATGTAATTATAAATCATTGTATGTATAAGAATGATCATTTACTATCCGTAATTCAAATGATATAATTTAGAAAAATGCTCATACAATCAATCAATTAGCCCACCGTAGTCCACTGCTGTACAAAGGCATCTCTTAATGTACGACATTTTGTCAGGTTCTCTCTCCGCCTTCCGCATCCAGTCATACAAATGAACATTTATTGTCTATCAGACGCAGGTATGTTACTTTAAAAATAACGAATTCATTCATGAATGAGCTATTTGCGAATGAACCATTCGTGAATGAGGTCGAGTAACCCATGTAAAATACAGTACAACGATTATGAAATAAATTTGATTTTACTTAATTCATTCCATATTTAGGGACAATTTTTTTTTTTTTATATAGGACACGTCAATTGGACTTCGCCTTGCCTGATGGTAAGCTGAAGGCAAAGTCCCAGAAAAGAGCAGAAAATTGCTGATAATGCGTTTTAATTATGAGAATTTATTTCTAACTAGAAGAAGTTTTATCTTTCATAGGACCATTCTCACTGATAAGCGTCCCAAACTATCATTATATCTGCTTACCCTCGTAGGAATATGGAACACATAAAAAGTAATATTTAAACAAAACATCCATTGTTTTAACATTGATACTTTGTATGCATCTCAAGCGGCATCTGCCTGCAGCGCCCGGCGCATGCTAATGCCGCCGCCCGGTATTACTTCGCTAATCGTTGCTACGTCACGCATGCCTTCAACTGATGACGTCACCGTTGCGGAAATTGTACAATTTCATTTTAGCTTAACTGAAACGCCAGCAACTTAATTTAAAGCAGGATATAAGGAGACTGCGTATGTTTGAGCTTACAAATTATATTATTTCGTGTGAATGAGGTATGGCCACACCGACATCGTTGGAGCCCAAGCTAACCTTACCTGCTAGTCGGTGCCCTTTCTGAATTACTGTAAAACAGTGCCATTTTAAACAAAACATCCGCGTGGTGACGGAGAAAGAATACAAGCATCACCCACCACCCCACCGAAGGGTGTCGTAAGAGGCGACTTATGGAAACATACGCAAACCATATCACTGCGAGAGAAGGAAAACTCGAAATAAAACCCTGTACCAACCCGTCTGGCCAGCGTGGAGACAGTAGGCCAAAGCCTCCCAACATTGGGAGAGGCCTAGTCCAGCAGTGGACTGCGATGGGCTAGTTGATTGATTGATTTGATTAATGGTCTGACTCTAACTTTTTTTTATACCACATGGGTGTCAGACAAACACACGGCCCATCTAATGCGAAGTGGTTACCGTGGCCTATGGACTTCATACTCCGGTTGGGAGGCAGTCGCTTCCGTATCTACCAATCGAAAAAAAAAGCGAATCTCGGGCTTCAAAGATCTTTTAAAGTAACTGGAAAATGGTTACGAGGTTGATGGTGATGAGTTGCAGGTCAAGTTAATATAAAACTCACCCTAAAAGCCTCTGTAGCGTGGCGCTAATGAAGCTCAGTGCAAATATTTGTATGTGGGAATACGGGTATTGGCATTAGTCTGGTCGTACTTCGGAGAGCTCGTTGAGCTGTCGGTACCGGCTTCCATACGAATATCTGCAGTCTAACAACTGGTATAATTACAATGCTTTGATATCGTCATTAAGTTTTCACGGCGATATTTCTGCCCAATTGAGCAGTCCGACTAGGGAAGTACCTCCACCCTACAGAATACCGCTGCTATAATAACTTCATGTTGTGTTCCCAGCGGTGAGTAAAGTAGCCAGAGCTCACTGGAGAGATTTTGTAATGTCAGTGGGCAGACCAAAAGCTTGTCCTGCTTTATCTTTTACACTGACGGCACAGAACTTCTTGTGTTTACAGGGTTGGCAGCGCGAGTGTGACTTCCTTTGCGTTCCACAGGTCCATAGGCCAAGGTAACCACTTTCCTTCAGGTGGGCCGTGTGCTTGTCTGCCAACCAAGTAGTATAAAAAAAAAGGTAAGCGGACCCCAGACTCTGAGGTGAAAGCTTTGAACGTGACTGGGATTAACGTTAAATTGAAGAAGAATAAAACTCAATTTAATTGCAAAACTAGCCCCCCCTAAGGTGTACATGTAACATAGCAATAAGTGCCCCTTGAAACTGCAGTTCTTAATTTAAAAATATTCCGTCCCTCTCTATATCGTATTAATAAAAAGAGCAACACAAACTGTAGTGTGAAGCCGTCAGGTGCACTCAAATGCACGCCAAGTTATAAGTATGCAAATTTTTATAGTCTTAAAAGATGTACGTTGCAAAGAAGGGGAGGCCCCCTTGACGTCGAATATAATCGAATGTAGTTTGATGTTTTATTCTTAGTAGCATCATAAATGTGGAAATATGTTCGTTGGTACTGTTTACAAACAAGATCGTGTTTTTTATAACATCGTTTCGTTGACTGTGTGCGAGGGAATTGCCTTATATATATTTGAGACACGAGACTGCGTTTAATCAGTTGGAGTCCGATAAAACCAGCCCCGTTTGCCGATGGGGAAGGAGGGTATCTGTGGGGATGTCCACACGAAAAAAAGTAGCTACGGTCTGTAAGTAGGTACTTATCCATCAATTCAATCCATCGAATTCTACTAATAAATCACTTAGCACATACATAACACATAACTCATGTAGACTTACAATTGTAGAGTAGACCGATTATATTAAAGCCGCATATTTTGACATGCGATTTTGATAAAATGCCTTTAATTTTTAATGCCTTAAATCGTGCACGCCATTAATCCTACGCCCATATAATGTATAATGCCAGTCACATGTTAACACGACATAGGTAAAATTAAATGGTGCAATAGAATCGGTTGATTGCACCTAATCCGACTCGGTAACCAGAGGTTAAATAATGGACAGATTAATCGGAAATTAGCCGAGCTGCCGCCTAGCGGACAATAGGTTTGTAGATAAGCATCGGTTTGTTGTCCAGGAGCTAGCACGCATAATAATTTATGCAAATTGGAATATTTATTACATACTAAATTGTGCTCGTGAGAAGATTGTGCTGTGAATTAAAGCCTGATGCTGGCTTTTTGCCTGACACTACTATTGCCAAGTTGTATGATGTTTGTATGCACCTCTGCATGCTTTTTATCATACTAAAGTAGAAAAAATAACTAGATCGGCTACTGAATTAATATTAGTGACGATAATAAATGCACCGCCTTCCGCCAAGATTCCGAAGCAAGCACCCTGGGCAACGGAGACGGTAGCCTCTTTTCTATAGAGGAGACATTGCCGCCTCTGGTAAATGCCGGCCGTGGCGGGAGCAGCCCTAGAGAAATCTAATCTGAAGTTTTCCAAGTGTCCCATTGACTAACAGAGGACACTGTTGATAGCAGACTGGTTCTCCGAGAGCAGGCCTGGGGGTGACACGTTATAGGTGAAATTTCTTTAAAATACATCTATTTCATTCAGAAAAAATCCATCTAGCTTCAGCTAAAGTATACAGATTCACTTACCCATATTATGACAGCATTACTTTATATACTTTATATACTAGATTTGAGACATGCATAGAAATCGAAATCTGCAGTGAACACTGATCTTCACAATAAAATTATCACTTAATAACTGTACTGTAACAAAAACAATAAACTGAACTGTATAAAATCCAAATACGCCATTCATAAATAAACTTCATTTTACAATCAGAGTTATTATTGTAACGAGCTCCTGTACTACAGTATTTAGAGCACTCGCGGGACGCGGCGCTGAGCATAATTCGACGCACCGCGATAATATGCACCCTTAATTAATACGCGTCAAACTGTTTTGAATTTTCATATTTAGAACAAAATAATGTATTCATTCTGAGCATTATCATCTAATTTGAATGTGGTTTCAGCGCAGTTTGAAACTCGCATAATCGCTACTGACAGGAAGCAACGCTATGACTGAGGTTAATAGATAGACTTTATTATTATGGTGAGTTTAAGTTGAAACTCATCATATTTAACCGAAAAACGCTATCGACAAAATTTACATTTTGTTGCAAGTTTCAACAAATGTAAATGTTGGCGAAAAACTTTATTTTTTTGGGTCAGCTGCAGACGGGTTGCACAAGATAAATTTGCAAACGCTTTTGGAGCTTTTGAGAATAATTTAATAAAAAATAATAATATTTAAGTTTAGTATTGGAGCCCATAGGGACAAGATCAAGGAGAGGATGGGATGAAAGCCACGTAGGACGGCCAACACGGGCATTTTTTTAGGCTTGAAGAATCTTTATCCACGTCATACTATAAATTCTAGATCGTATCCGAAGGCTATAAGTAGCTATTTTCGCAATTCATTAGAGCTCTTAGCAAATGATACCTCATTTTGAAAAACAGCCAGGACAGAAATAGGAAAGTAACCCTGAAAGTAGAACAAGAATCATGTTTCAGTGTGTTGTTGCATGCAACATGATGCAGTCTCTACCTACCCCGATGGAAAAGAGGTGTGACAAGTATGTGTCAGGACTAAACATACGGTGCAATTTTGTCATGTCTCTCCCACTTCACCAAGAACGGAAATTGACTTATTATACTCTCAACTGTTTCAATTTACTTTTCATTAAACTCGTTGTGAGTTTGAAGACAATTCGTTGCCGAAAATTTGTGACATATCATATTCTTCACGCAATATCAGCGTGTAGACGAGATGAGTCTAGAATACAAGATATTGTCCGAAGATTAACTGAATATTACACATTGAAATAAAACTATTTAAACATTTACACTGAGCCGTTGAAGAGGTCACTTTTACCATGTTCACGTTCTTTTGATTTCCTGTATTTGATTTTTAAATTTAATTTTTGTTCAACGTGTTAGTGCATTAAAATTATAACAACTTTCACATAACACGATGTTCCAGGGATATTTTTTATACAACTTGGGTGGCAAGCACACGGTACCGTGCAAAATGGGTACCGCGGCCAATGGACGTGTGCAACACCAAAGGAGTTATGCCCGCACTGCCAACCCCGTATCAGCAGAGAGTTTCTGTGCCGTCAGTGTAGAAGAAAAAGCAGGATAAGCCTTTGGTCTTCCAGCCAGAGCTCACTAGAAAGCTCTAGTGAGCTCTGGCTACCCTACTCACCGCCGGGAACACAACACGAGGTTATTATGGTTGCGGTATTCTGTAGGGCGGAGGTACTTACCCAGTCAGACTGCTCAATTCGACGGAAATACCGTCGTGTCCTACCTCCATACAGAAAAGATCAAGAGGTTATCTCATAGTTAGATTTCTAATTATTCTGTAGATAGATAGATAATTCATTATTGTACACTAACAGACTTACAGTAGGACAAGAAGGAAGCATGTATACAGTTTAGTACTCTCATCATCAAAATGTCTGCACCCCACCTGATGTTCAGCTGGGGTACCGTTAAGAAAATCCCGCTGCAACCATAAAAAGTATACAGTTAAAGAATCTAGCAGTCATAGTCTAAACTTATAATCAAATCTACGATATTCAAATATTAAAATTCTCATTATTCACCCTATGACATCAAGTCACAAGCAAATTCATAACAAAGTATTCATAAAACATAAATAATATAAATATAAGACTTATATCTGTCCCCTAACTTGATACGCGCCTTCACGTAGCGACTAACCGAGGAATGCAAATATAATGGGACACGAATATTGTGCAACTTGGTTAACTTTAATAGTAAGGATAGGAGAATAAATCAAACTACTGAACAATTAAGGAACGTTACTTGTGGGTATAAAAATATAATTAAATTGGTACAAGGTGGAATAAGCACTCAAGGCATGGTTATGCTTTGAGTGCTGCTGAAATAAGTTCTACTTGTTACTTTTATAAATAAATATATTAAACCAAGAAAATATTTCGTACTTAGAATAAATACAAAAAGCCTTAAGCTCGTAGACTGCCGAACCCGTCTATGTGTTGATAATATTATTTTGTTTTGCATCTACAGCATGTCTAATATAGATATACGGCAGTACAGTCTGTTAGCATGTCATATTTCCCATGAAATGAAATACGGCATATTTTGCTTTCTATGAACGGTGTCCGTGTTAATTATCACCAAAGTTTTATTGGTCCAAAATATTTTTAACTTATATATGGCCAGTTACCAACATGAGCAGTGTTAAAATTCTTCTCTCGGGATTAATAAGGAAGTTAGTCGGTATATCACTGTCATTTGTTTAGCTTACTAACTACAACTGTAACGTCTAAATGTGTTTAGTTCGGACTAGTTAGAGTTTGAGTCTATTACAGTTCGTCTAAATTGGTTCGTCTGAAACTAAGTTAGGGCTATTCATAATTAAATGAATGACGGTATTTGTGAGCTTCTTTTTCTTCATATTAGCGTTAATCCCAGTTGCATCCAACTTTCACCTCGTAGCCCGGGGTTCGTTTTACCAACAACTTTTATATTTTCCTTGAAGCGACTGCCATCAGACCTCTACAATCCAAAGGCGATAATTTATTTCTGAGCTGATTGCAGCAAAAAGCTTATTTCTGTACTTGTTTTACTAAAGTGTCAAGCCGAGCAGTAGCCGTACAAGCGAGCAGCACGAACCATTTGGAACTTCTGTCTCCCTCATAATTCACAAGTCTCTTAATAGTATATGGTTAGTGGTATCTATTCACTATACATATACAAAAGGATGGTATTTAAACGTATATCAAAAAGAGTACATTTTGTACGACAAAATAATCCAAATTCACATCAAAAATACTGATTAAGCACCAACAAACTACTGCAAGTAAGTAGTTAGTTAGCAACCAACCAACCAACCAATTATATGTGGGTGGTGATCATTCTGAACTTAATTAGATGCACAATCAGTATTTTTACTGAACGCGAAAATATTATCTTATACAAAAACAGTTATTCCCTGAAGTTCCAAGTTAAATTTTAGGAAAATATTATTCCAACTTTCTGCCAGACATTTTCTCAACAACCATCTCGGTTGCACATACCAGAAAATATTCATTCCTTTGAGATTGTTTAAGCAGTTCCCATTATTTTTTAAGCAGTATAAGTAGTTACCTCTATTCATGAACCGCGTAGTAGGTTGTCATGCTTGCGATGTTTGACAAGCGGGGCATGTCTTTAGCGACATCGCGGCTTTGCTGACCCCTCTGTGTACGCGCCTGGTTAGAGTGCACCCTACACTTGTTATTTACATAATGATGGCATGTGGCTTTCAAGTTATGTCAATCGCTGTCTGTTTGTTTTTGTTATCATGTGCCTGTACTGACTGTATTGTCTAAACTGATTTTTTTTTGCACAACCGGTTCTAAATGGGATAAATTCGTGATTTGACAGATTTACAACTGGACAGATTCGTGATTTGTGTTGTTTGTTACATGGTAAAATCAATAAATCAATTAGCCCACTGCAGTCCACTGCTGGACATAGGCCTCTCCTAATGTGCGCCTTGTTCTCCGATCCTCTGCTTTCCGCATCCAGTCTGTCCCAGCCACCTTTTTCAGGTCGTCCGTCCATCTGGCTAGGGGGCGTCCTACCTTTCGTTTACCTTCTCTCGGTCTCCATGGTAAAAAATAAACACCAATTAACATAACATAAACTCACACCTATATCCCCGAAGGGGTAGGCAGAGGTGCTAGCACCCATATTTCGCCAGTTTATGTTTAGGTCTAAATGTGATAGGTGGCGAGCCTATTGCCATTAACCGGGCACTTATAAACCTGCTATAAATACACATAACTTCAAAAGCATCGAAAAGTCACTGGTGTGTGCCATGGTAAAACCTGGGATCCAACCTGAGACCTCGTCTTAGCAGTCCATTATACATACCACTAGGCGACCGCGGTTCTGAACACCATTTGTCCACCATCATTAGTGTAGGTATTTATATAGGGTTCATACAAAACTATGTGATGTGATTAAAACAAAAAGATACCAAGCTAAACTTGATCGCCACAGTACTCATTATTACAGTTGCCATCGTTTGTTGACAGGAAGAATTAATAAAAATGTACCTAAATACTAAATGAACATTGAAACGGCGCACTTTCTCGTTGTATACATCAAATGCACAGTTAGCATTGCATCAAACCGGCACTCGCAATTCCCGAGGGACTTGTCAGATGTGTTTAAAATGTTTGTTATGAAGTAAGAACTTAGAATAACAGATGGTGCCCGCGGTGGAGAACTCGGGAAACTCGA
The DNA here is from genome assembly GCA_963662185.1 of Eilema griseolum. Taxonomy (NCBI): domain Eukaryota; kingdom Metazoa; phylum Arthropoda; class Insecta; order Lepidoptera; family Erebidae; genus Eilema; species Eilema griseolum. The sequence goes on from OY759247.1 coordinate 843,464, forward strand.
CAGTGGGAAAGAATTTTTTACTTTTATACAAAACTATATAGTTTTTTTTGTTTGAAACCTAAAGTTATTCGTTTGATTATGTATAATGTTAGATTTTCTGGGAGTGACTGCCCTCTGACTAGGAAAGTAAAGCCTAGCTATGCTCAGTTTTGGGTTCAGATGGAGCTGTTTAGTATGTTCTAGAATTGATATTATTTAAATATTCCAACAAGGAAAGCTATTACGATCATCACGACGATTTAATATTTGAAATTACTTTTATTGAAGAAATCCGCTCTCATTGCACCGAGTATTCCCCCCGTAAGTACGCGTGACTATCGGTAGATGGCTTCCACAGTCGTTCCAAGATAGTTGCATGATAGATAGGTACCCGCAGTGATCAGATCATTTCCCCTATAAGGGACAGACCGCAGGTTCAATTCCCGTCTGTACCGTTTCACTTTATACTATCTTAATCAATAATGCTTTCTATTTTCCCACGGTAGTAAATCGCTATCGCTACCGCCAAAGCTATGCACCGAGGCTTATCCTTTTACCTTTTAAAAGCGTCACCCCGCGCCTCAAGACATCCAACTTGTTTATTTTCAACTTCAAAAGAGTAAGCACCATGTTACTACTTAAAACATTGTTATTTTCACAACGGCCAATTTACTTAAATGGCTGCACTTAATTTAAATGTGGCCTCCCTCTGTTTGTAATGTCGCCACGTGCGATGGTGGGTTCTGTCGAATTTCAGGACGTTAATTGAAGAGGTACAGCGAAATCGTCTTTTTTGATAGGAATATTTTATTAATAAGGCTTTTGTTCTGTACAATTTATGTTACTTGTTAAACTGATTTTGGGCCTAGATAATATTTTAGGCAATTCCTTAAGTGTAAAGTACGTCCAAGAATATTTTAAGAATTCTTTTTACCGTACTATTTTGCCCATTGACCACGTTTTCATATAGATATGAATATAAAACAAATGATGATATTGTAAATTACTCTAAGTGGTGGCATTGCGTATAGGAGTCTAGCTATTGTTGGTTAGGGAGAAGAACCTCCTTACGTACCGTGCCGTATAATGCCGTGTCGAGGAGTACCGCCTTCACTGCATTAAAAATAATATTTAAGAAATTTGTTATAGGTAAATTGAAATCGAAGGTGAGACATGATCTAAAACCAAAAAATATAGACATTTAAAATATTCTGTAACTCATTTTTCAGTTCAATAATTGCTCGGTTAAAGTAGCTAAGAGCAGGTTGAGCACAAATTGAAATAATAACGTTAAAAGCAAACATTAAACAGTTAGAAACAAGTTTTAATGTTTCGGCCGTCAGATAAATGGCTGTTTTAACGTAAAATTTGCAGTTAAATTGATCGCCATTACCGAACTCTTGGCAGCGATTACTTAATCACCTATCTGTCAGACAGAGTTAGTTTGTAATAGAAGAGGGAGGAAATGAAAATGTACTTTATGTATATTATAATACATATTAACTTCGTATTGATTAGCGTCGAGGTAGAATTGAATTGCTAAGTCACAGGTTGCGGATTTAATTCACACTCAATTCAATTGCTTTTTATTCTACTTAGGTGGCAAACACGCTCATGACTCACTTTTTTTTTCTTATTTCTTTTTTTCTTTATTAGGGACAAAAAACAGTTACATAATAAAGTCTTCCGCAAATAATTTTATAACCAACACAACTGTCCTCGAATTGACAATAGAGATGTACACAGACAATTTTGTGTTTAGATTCCAATATAGCATTGGCTTTTTATTAAATAAAAATGAAATGAAATTATTATAATAAATAATGAAAACATTATTACTACTAAAATTTAACTGAGAGCCGAAAGGTAAAAGTTAAATGTAAAGATATAAATAAGGCTATGACTTTCCATTTGAACTTTGAACGTGTTTGATCCTCTTGATGGGAAGTGGGTTATCGAGGCCTATTATGGATGTGTGCAATACCAGGAGTTGACACATTCGTGCTGCCAACTTGCACCTATATGCTTGTTTGCGGGAATCTGTTATATTGATTGATCTGGATGCTTCTATATGTAATTTTGTAAGATGTAAGTAAACTTGAGTCAAATGGCTCAGCGGATATGTTTTAGGTAATCTTACATCCATCGAATTTAGTTGGCGGTTGGTGATTTTAATTGGTACGAGTTTAACTTAATCGCTTCCTCCAGGCGGTGGGGGTTATCGGAGCGAATGTTTGTACGAAAAAGACTTCACAATACAAAAGAAGAATACATAAACTTAACTCTGTCATTACTATCTATGAGAATGAAATAGTGTTTGATAGTAGTATTATATCTTAAAGCGTGGTTCCGGACAGAGTAGAATTTGGGCCACCCCATCACTTCCCATGCGGTGTCGTACGACTAAGGGATAGTGCTGTTTAACACCAGACAGATATATAAAGTCCAGACTCAGCTTTAGATGCATTGCTCGAATCAACAATAGAGCCCGGAAGTCGGCAATAGGCTCACCCCCTATTACGTGGGACTGAATTCAATGATTGGTGAAATGTGGGGGTTAATTCACCTCTGCCTAACCCTTCGGGGATAAGAGCGTGATCATATGTTTATATATCTTAATAGGATTCGGTAAAGTTCGTAAATTTTATATAAATAAACATACACAGGTACAAAATACACATAAATTCAACAGGAATCGGGACAAGTAATCTATAAAGAGCTGTACACACACATATTTATCTCGTTAATTACATTGTTTAGGGCGAATTAGTGAGGGCCATCTGTCTTCATTTGGGATCGTTTCGTACATTCATTCGTTCGCTCATTGAATGTCGCCCTAAACGATTTTGTCTTGGAATATTGGTATATATCGTTGTTTAGGTACAGATTATTTGATTAGTATTAAAGCTGTCGGGATATTTACCATATTGCATTGTTCAGTTTACAATATTTCAGTACTGTTGCAAGCACCATGATCACGGAGGAGTGAAAAAGTTTTTAGAAGTAAATATATCTACCTCTACCCATTTCCAAGTTCTTTTCTAAGTATCTGTACTAGCACTGGTTTCACTTACTACGGCTCTTACTACATTTTTTTATACTAACCTGCTAAATTAAATAATTTGTTGAATAATAAGCGCTAGAAATTAGTATTTGTAAAAAAAGTAATATCTAAAATAGATTGAGTTCTAGTCATTAACTTGAGTCTGTATTGGTAATTAAATGGATGGTGGGCCACCAGTTAAACTGATGTCCTGAAAAGGGCAATTAAATTAGACTGGATGCAGAAAGCATCGGTTGGGTAGCAGATAGGTATTCATCCAAAATTGTTACATTTTTTGTAATATAGGTAGGTAAATACATATTCATTTTCACAGTTGCACATGCATTCCTGAGAACGGTCTTTACAGATCGACGTACAGACGAGAATACTCGTAGGATCACCTATATGGATTTTATTGCATTCCATTTCTTTGCGCTACAGAACCCTTAAAAATCACGTATAGGCCTCTACCGGTACATTATCGAAATTGCAATAACATTATACTTCGATGGTTTTAAGATGCGATCCCAATTCTGGTCAGGTGCGAGGCGTATCACTAGGTACCCTACATAACGCCGCAATGTAATGAGTCCCGTCCCGATTTTATTACTATCGTATCGACGTACATATTAAGTGGTATATGTTTATATGTAGCTTGTAATCTCGAGAATAGTCTTCAAAAAGTCATTTGGAATTCATGGGATACGCGTTCATTTTTTGGTTTGAATTGGTAAAGGGTTAAGACGTAAATGGCGCATTGACGTAACTTTGGCTAATATTGCAGTGTACGATGTTTTAGAGTTATATACATACACTCTTGACTGTAAGTCCTTGAAGGGGTAAGCAATGGTATATGAACACATATTTTACCAACTATAAGTACCTAGTGCCTATTACCGTCTAGGAGGTATTTTGTCGTTGGTTGTATGTTTACTGTCGTATGGAGAGCCCTAACCCTTGGTCGCCTTCTAAGGTACCGATAGGTAGGGGTGGAGTGACCCTATTCAATTCCACCAGGAACCTATACGGTATATTGCCAACACCGACACAACAGCATATGTAAGAGTTAACTTTTAATAACTACGTTTGACTGATACGTTATAAATTGCAGGTTTAGTTCCTGCTTACTTTACCAACTTTTTTCCTTTCGGGGTAGACAGAGACAGTAGCCCATCGTCTGCTTATGTCCTTATTTACTTCGCGAATAAGTTTCCTGTGGATAGAAACCCGACTGCCTAGTACTCTTTTGAACTATCTTTTAAACTTTCGCGTTCCATGATATACCATAATGTTTAGAGGAATTAACGCGATTATAGTATAAGTACATAGTAATACACACTTCTTATTTGCCTGCCCCACTTGACAAGTAGCAATTCGCTGGTCGGCGTATCGCAGAATAGAATGACGAATTGGGATGACGATGTCTGTACCATGAATGCGTCAATAGGCTATTAGACTAATATTTTTTTATCATCTATAAATTGATGAAAGTAGAATTTGGACCACCCCATCTCTTCCCATGTGGTGTCGTACAAGGTGATTTAGGGATAAGGTTGTTTAGCATCAGACAGATACATACAGCCCAGACTCAGCCTCAGATGCATGGCTTGAGTCAACAATAGTGCTTTTCATTCAAAAGTCAACGCTCAAAAAAAGAAAACGCTCTATATAATATTATACTTGCGAGTGACGTCACACGTCAGTCGCAAGTAGTGCAAAAGGAGTGCAAGAGAATTTCGCATTTATCTTGGTCTACGTTGCGTTTATACATAATATATAGTTCATAATAAAAGTAATTTATAATAAATTGTAATTAATTAAAAAAAAATAAGAATTGAATTTGATTGTTTTAATTTTAATTTACTTTGGGAATTACAAATAAGGATAGTATAGTATATAGTTGCAGTTTTGGTTAGACTGTATTTTATTTTGCAGGGCATATTTTATGATAAAAAACAAACAACTTAAGCAGTACTGGGAGGAATCGGACGACCTTGTCAATAGTCTATTCCTATAAACATGATTGTACTTTTTTATACCACTTTTTTTTTCTTTTTTAATTTTTATTCATTTACAGGACTTTTATCGTAAGACATGTCAGTCCTATTGTAACAAGTTATATTATTTACATTTACCAAACATTTCTACACATCTCATAAACACACCTTGCAGCATCAGAATGAGGTGCCGATAAAATACTGTGGAATAAACCTACATTTTCTATTCTTATATTAAAATATAAAACTAGTTGTTCCCTAGCACTACGATTTCGTTCACACTCCAAGAGCAAATGTTGGACATCGTCTATTGTGCCACATGTTAAACAGTTAGGCGAATCAACAACTCTCATCATGTGTCCAAATTTCCGTGATGGAATATGACCAGAACGCAGTCTCAAAGTTGTAACAATTAAATTTCTATTTAGGTTAGACTGGCCAAACCAAGGACAACGAGGTTGACTCTGGATAGTTTTGTACCAAATTCCTTTTTCCTTTGACCTTTTTACCTGCATAGTTTAACTAGCTTGTGTTATAGAATATAGAATGCGGATAAACATACTTAGATACTATTTTTTTATTACCACTTAGGCGGCAGACAAGTACACGGCCCACCTGATGGGAAGTGGTTACCGTAGCCTATGGACGTGTGTAACACCAGAGGAGCCACACTCGCGCTGCCGATTCTGTAAGCACAGACTTTTTGTGCCGTCAGTGTAGAAGACAAAGCAGGACAAACCTTTAGTCTTCCCACTCATCGCTGGGAACACAACATGAAGTTATTATGACCGCGGTATTCTATAGAACGGAGGTACTTCCCCAGTCGGACTACTCAATTGGGAAATACCGCCATGTCCTACCTCCTGTATAATCTTGATCTATCATTTTCAATATGTGGAGACATTAAACCTAATACATTAATACTTTAATCAGTGTATGTTCCCGAAGGAATTTTTATTTCTTGTTGTGAAAAATATATCTAAAGTGTTTCTTACTGCAAACAGTAGTTCTATGTACAGATATGCATGAAAACTATTTGGCAATGCCTCTAGTCAAAAATTTACCCCTGTCGCGAGGGTTGGTACAACTCAATCAAATAATTAGCAAATATTTGTGCTACGTAATTGGCTCAAAGGGGGTGAGCACAAAGGGTGGTCATGAAAAATGTATCTAGATTGTTTGAAGTCTCGGTACTCGTGTTGTCGAGAATTCAATCTGTTTTAAGAGCTAGTTTCGGTTATTTTATCGAGCATAGATAAAAGATGGGGGAAATTGGCCGTCTGTATTGCGTATAAATATTATATTGACATACATACATACATATAATCACGCCTTTATCCCCGAAGGGTTAGGCGGAGGTGAAATATCGCCCACATTTCACCAATAATTGCATTCGGTCGCACGTATTAGGGGGTGAGCCTATTACCGTATTTCGGGCACTATTGTTGACTCAAGCCATGCATCTGAGGCTGAGTCTGTGCTGTATATATCTGTCCGACACCACATGGGAAGAGATGGGGTGGTTCAAATTCTACTCTGCCGGGAACCACGCGGCCTTGACAGGATGGTTTTAATAGTAATTTATTTCACGTAAATGAAGAGATTTGTAATATTTAGTACAAGTGCCAAATTCACTTGTGTTTTTTTGTTTGTTGTAATTTAACTGGACCTAAGAGACCGGAAGTATGGTAATAAAGTGATATCACTGATTAAAGTATCGGTAACTTGGTGGTTAAGAAATCGGCCTTACGATCGAAACGTCTCGGGTTCGATTCCTGACCATTACACTACTGACGTGAACCCATACCTAACACAAGCAATTTAGCTTAGCTGGAAGGGCTTAAATATTAGTAATACAATACAAAACATTTTTCCTTAGATGTTTTCTTTTAACAAATATCTCCAAAGGGGTAGGCAGAGATATATTTATTTTTTATATTATGCGTAATAAAATAAAATTGCTTTCTTTCATTATTGTTCAATAGTTTCCTTGACAATATAAAATTGTCCATTGGCCAAAGGCAAATATTAAAAAGACCCTAATATTAGCGAAATGAAGCATCTCCATTTTACTATCATAATCTATATATAGAATAAAATTTAGTATCAATATTTTGATAGGAAATCGAAGTCGCAGCCATATTATTATAATAGGAAAAGCTTCTTTGAGACTTTATTCATAACACGCTTTGAAAGTGAGCAGTTCGTATCTTGAGACGGAGTTGAGCCATGAAAACTGCGATATATATAATAATAAGTGATATTGTAATGGATTTTACAGTATCTTTTAAAGCAAAAAAGTGTCGGTAACTTAACGGTTAAGACCTAAGCCTAAGCCTCCCAAGCCTAAGCCTAAGCCTCCCAACATAAGCTAAACTGGTGGGGCTAAGGCAAATATTTGTAATTTCTCTTACTAATATTCTTTGAAAAAAAAAATTTTTAATAAACTTAACCTTCAAAAATGAATTACCAAAGCAATACGGGACTATTACTCGTGATAATATCAAAAAAATCATTTTCGATATCTAATATATCACACACACACACACACACACATTTTTTGTATTTTATGCATTGCCACAATCAGGATTGCTTTTACCTTTCACTAGCGCGAAGATTTTTAATTTGAATGATATGATATTAAAAAAATCACTTCTCTTTTCCAGATCGCTCGTCTGCGGGCCCTACACGAAGTCTTAACACTGTTATGTCAGGCACTCAGTGGAGATGTCTTATTGGTTTTGATAGAAAATTTGTTTAGCTTAGCTGCTGCCATTGGCACTCTTCCTGGGATAGGGTTTAAGTTAATCGCAGTCAGGTGGATGGTTAGTTAATGAATTGTAAACAAATGGATCAACCTCGATAGTTCAGTTTTGACTGACCATGGGTATTAGAGAGTTTGTAACGCTGATGTGATCTGTTTGTTTATGCTATTATGATAAAGTATTTTTTTCAATATTAAAGTTCCAATTTGACAGCCTCTGTAGCGTAGCGGTAGAATGTTCGATTGTTATGCAGCGGGTGTTTTTTTTTTTTTTTTTTTTTTTTATATAGGACACGCCAACTTGACCTCACCTCGCCTGATGGTAAGCTAAAGGCAAAGTCTCAGGAAAGAGGGTCACCATTACAGACACTAAGTGCTACAATGGTGGCACTCAGCTTGGCGGCCTCATCAGATGCTTTTTCACGCCCCGCTTAAAGGCCCCGGGACTGTAGGAAGAAGGAAACACGTGTGCTGGTAATGAATTCCAGGTCTTGGTGGTGCGGCAAAGAAAAGAGTCTCCGAACCGCTTGGTTCTTGCTCGTATATTCTGCACAGTGTGAGGGTGACATCTAAGGCCTGCACGTGTTGTCCTATGTAGGAAAGGAGATGGTGGGATTAGTTGGAAGAGCTCGTCAGAACACTCACCGTGGTAGAGACGGTAAAATACAGCCAAGGAAGCAATATCTCTATGCATCTGCAAAGGCTCGAGGGTGTTCGTGACCTCAGGGTTCCCAATAATTCGGACCGCGCGTCGCTGCAACCTGTCGAGAGCATCTAGTAGGTATTTCGCGGAGCCATCCCAGAGATGCGAGCAGTATTCCACGCAGGAGCGAATTTGTGTCTTATAGAGAAGACACCGCTGCTCCGGCGTGAAAAAACGTCTCACTTTGTTTAGGAGTCCGAGTTTCCGCGAGGCTGTTTTGATGATGCTCTCGATGTAATTTCTGTTATTCAGTTTGCAGCGAATATCCATGCCTAGGATATAGAGATTGTCCTGCAGTGGAAGTGGCGTGCTCTGAAGAGTGGGAAGGGGAAGGAAAGAAGATACCTTTGCTGTGAACGCACAAGCCTGCGTCTTCTTGGCATTGAACTCGACCATGTTCTCGGAGCCCCATTGAGAAATGTGATTCAAGATCCGGTCCAGTTCAGTGACAAGAAGCTGTCTTTTTTCCACGATATCAGACTGTTTGGCCGCAGGTTGTCCGTGATAACTCCCGTGTAAGGTGCTATCGTCTGCATAGCAATGTATACTGCCGGTGGACAGCATGTCGTTGATATGCAGAAGAAAGAGAGTGGGAGATAATACAGACCCCTGCGGTACGCCAGCATTTATTTGCAAGAACTCCGAAGCCCGTCCATCACAGAGGACGCGGATACGGCGCTCCCGCAGGAAACTAGCAATCCAGTTGCACAATCTAGGAGGCAGACCAAAGGCTGGTAGCTTGGAGAGAAGCGATTTGTGCCAGACTCTATCGAAAGCTTTGGCGATATCAAGACTAATTGCCAGTGACTCGCCGTGCTTGTCCATAGCCTCACCCCAAAGATGGGTAACGTATGCTAGAAGATCACCCGTTGACCGTTTCGGCCTGAAGCCATATTGCCGGTCATTAATTAAGGAGTGATCCTCTAGGTGTGGGTTAGATTCCCGCTCAGTGTAAATATTTGTATGCATAAATATGTCTGAGTATTTCTATGTATTATATGTATATATTTATAACAAAAAAGTATATAAGTGTGTTGATCCGCATTCTAGACTCTATAACACAAGCTAGTTAAGATATGCTTACCATGGGTCTAGATAGACCATGGATGCAGAATGTTGTAAAAAAAAGACTAAATAATTATTATTGTGAAAGTTTGCGAAAATGATTGAATGTCTCCTATCTCAATGACACTTAAACGGCTGAATGGAACTGGTTTTTTGGTACAGGGATAGAAAATAAATAATAATACATAAATAAATATTCTACAAAATTCTACACAACGCTATCTAGACCCATGGTACGCATAGCTTAACTAGCTTGTGTTATGAAATCAATCTAGAATGCGGATAAACATACTTAGATACTTTTTTTTTTAAATACATACATATCATACATAGAAACACCCAAACCAATGCAAATTTACATATTCATGCTTACAAATATTTGCACTGAGCAGGAATTGAACCCGCGCCCGCTGTTTAGCAGTCGAATGTTCTACCGCTACGCCACAGAGGCAGTATTGGTGGTCTTCAGTGGTTTGGAATAACGCATAGGTAATTTTTATCCCTAGAACAGGTTCCCACAGTTATAAGTAGCTAGAGCTCTACAAAGTCCAACAACTGATCTGACTGCAATACTTCAACATCGCTAATGGGTTGTGCAGGTCAGATGGCAGTCTCTTCACGAAAAATTAGATGTTTAACCAAAGCCGCCGTAAGACTGGTAAAGTGGACCCCAGACTCTGAGGTAAAAGCTGTAGATGCGACTGGGATTAACGCTAGGATAGAAGGTTCGAGAACAAGTTCAGAATTCCACGCAATGGAGTCACGAGCAACAGTTATTTTAATTTCAAAATTTACAGTACATAAAGTTAAAAATAAAATTGTTAAAGCTCTTCAAACTTCATTTACCACCTTGCATACATATTTAGCGAAAACATCTTACATAAAAAGTAACGTAAACGCACCTAATAACGACCCCTTAAAATCTGCGCTCATTACCGCCCTTTTTAGAAAACTATCGTTTTAATGTGATGTATTAAAGTTACATAAGTGGTTGCTTTAGAAAAAATGAAGATGTAATTGTATTGCAAATGTTCATCTCTTGTTTGTGTGCGTAATTCAACAATTTATAGAATAATTGCTCAGTTCGTTCGTGGACGCCGGCGATAGTGCATTTTCCATAGTGTGTCGTTCCCGAAGACGTAAGTACTCTTGTTTCATTCTTAGCAGAAAATTAAATCGTCACGCATTTTAATGTAACTTCTAATTGTTTTGATGCATTTTTAATACTTTCAGGAACATAAATAATAATTAATTTTAATGAGATACTATTTCATATTGCTTAAAATTCAATATTAAAAATAGGCGGTAATAGGGACTAAATTCAAAATTTTATTCCTATTAACGATCCATGTCGCTGATAAGTACTTTTCGTATCTTTAGTGTATCATGATTTTTGATAAAATGCATCAATTAATAGGCAGTAGGCTATACTACCTCAGTTCCTTAGTATGTTAACTTGTATTTGAGCTATTAGCGCCATATATATTTAAGAGCATTAGTAGCCTTAAAAATATCTTTGGTCTTATGTAAATATTTTAATGAAAAAGGAGATATCATTTTTAAATATTGTATTTTATAGTTGCAATATCATTATTATTAAATGTTTATAGCAACCCCAACATTTAAAATCATACAAATGTACATAAACCACATATATTTACCCAATTCATACACATTTCATTGGGTCGGTAATAGGTTATACGACTTCCTTTAGTAATACTTATTACCGATCTACTTATACATTTACAACGTACCGCCCATAATGCTTTTCTATTTAGGATTTTCTTTCAAATAAATATAGTTACCATAAAACAGTAGAGTATTCCATAATAACGTACAAATTAAAATAAAATATAAGCTTAAATATAGAGAATCACTAAAATTAATTGGTGGAAGTCAAATTGTAAATTTTAATTACGATTTGATATTCATTTATAGTATATTCTAAACTTAGTAGTGCATATTACATATTTCAATAAATAAATTAATTTATTACAGAAACATGGATCGACCAAAACGTAAACAATATACAGCTAATCAACTTGACACTGCACTGAGGGCGATCACTAATGGAGCAAGTATCTATGAAACCTCAAAGAAGTTTGGGATTCCCAGAACAACTCTTCGTGACAAGAGAGATAACAAGTACTCCAATGAAAATTGTGGTGTTCAGACCGTTTTCACCAAGGACGAAGAACGCCAGTTAATAGACTGGATTCACTATTTGGGAAGATTAGGTTTCCCTGTAACAAAAGACCAGCTACTGGAAACGGTCTCAAAATTAGTGGAAACATTAAAGCGTCCGAACCCATTTAAAGATGGAGTGAAAAATGAATAAATTGTAATTAATTAAAAAAAAATAAGAATTGAATTTGATTGTTTTAATTTTAATTTACTTTGGGAATTACAAATAAGGATAGTATAGTATATAGTTGCAGTTTTGGTTAGACTGTATTTTATTTTGCAGGGCATATTTTATGATAAAAAACAAACAACTTAAGCAGTACTGGGAGGAATCGGACGACCTTGTCAATAGTCTATTCCTATAAACATGATTGTACTTTTTTATACCACTTTTTTTTCTTTTTTAATTTTTATTCATTTACAGGACTTTTATCGTAAGACATGTCAGTCCTATTGTAACAAGTTATATTATTTACATTTACCAAACATTTCTACACATCTCATAAACACACCTTGCAGCATCAGAATGAGGTGCCGATAAAATACTGTGGAATAAACCTACATTTTCTATTCTTATATTAAAATATAAAACTAGTTGTTCCCTAGCACTACGATTTCGTTCACACTCCAAGAGCAAATGTTGGACATCGTCTATTGTGCCACATGTTAAACAGTTAGGCGAATCAACAACTCTCATCATGTGTCCAAATTTCCGTGATGGAATATGACCAGAACGCAGTCTCAAAGTTGTAACAATTAAATTTCTATTTAGGTTAGACTGGCCAAACCAAGGACAACGAGGTTGACCCTGGATAGTTTTGTACCAAATCCCTTTTTCCTTTGACCTTTTTACCTGCATAGTTTAACTAGCTTGTGTTATAGAATATAGAATGCGGATAAACATACTTAGATACTATTTTTTTATTACCACTTAGGCGGCAGACAAGTACACGGCCCACCTGATGGGAAGTGGTTACCGTAGCCTATGGACGTGTGTAACACCAGAGGAGCCACACTCGCGCTGCCGATTCTGTAAGCACAGACTTTTTGTGCCGTCAGTGTAGAAGACAAAGCAGGACAAACCTTTAGTCTTCCCACTCACCGCTGGGAACACAACATGAAGTTATTATGACCGCGGTATTCTATAGAACGGAGGTACTTCCCCAGTCGGACTACTCAATTGGGAAATACCGCCATGTCCTACCTCCTGTATAATCTTGATCTATCATTTTCAATATGTGGAGACATTAAACCTAATACATTAATACTTTAATCAGTGTATGTTCCCGAAGGAATTTTTATTTCTTGTTGTGAAAAATATATCTAAAGTGTTTCTTACTGCAAACAGTAGTTCTATGTACAGATATGCATGAAAACTATTTGGCAATGCCTCTAGTCAAAAATTTACCCCTGTCGCGAGGGTTGGTACAACTCAATCAAATAATTAGCAAATATTTGTGCTACGTAATTGGCTCAAAGGGGGTGAGCACAAAGGGTGGTCATGAAAAATGTATCTAGATTGTTTGAAGTCTCGGTACTCGTGTTGTCGAGAATTCAATCTGTTTTAAGAGCTAGTTTCGGTTATTTTATCGAGCATAGATAAAAGATGGGGGAAATTGGCCGTCTGTATTGCGTATAAATATTATATTGACATACATACATACATATAATCACGCCTTTATCCCCGAAGGGTTAGGCGGAGGTGAAATATCGCCCACATTTCACCAATAATTGCATTCGGTCGCACGTATTAGGGGGTGAGCCTATTACCGTATTTCGGGCACTATTGTTGACTCAAGCCATGCATCTGAGGTTGAGTCTGTGCTGTATATATCTGTCCGACACCACATGGGAAGAGATGGGGTGGTTCAAATTCTACTCTGCCGGGAACCACGCGGCCTTGACAGGATGGTTTTAATAGTAATTTATTTCACGTAAATGAAGAGATTTGTAATATTTAGTACAAGTGCCAAATTCACTTGTGTTTTTTTGTTTGTTGTAATTTAACTGGACCTAAGAGACCGGAAGTATGGTAATAAAGTGATATCACTGATTAAAGTATCGGTAACTTGGTGGTTAAGAAATCGGCCTTACGATCGAAACGTCTCGGGTTCGATTCCTGACCATTACACTACTGACGTGAACCCATACCTAACACAAGCAATTTAGCTTAGCTGGAAGGGCTTAAATATTAGTAATACAATACAAAACATTTTTCCTTAGATGTTTTCTTTTAACAAATATCTCCAAAGGGGTAGGCAGAGATATATTTATTTTTTATATTATGCGTAATAAAATAAAATTGCTTTCTTTCATTATTGTTCAATAGTTTCCTTGACAATATAAAATTGTCCATTGGCCAAAGGCAAATATTAAAAAGACCCTAATATTAGCGAAATGAAGCATCTCCATTTTACTATCATAATCTATATATAGAATAAAATTTAGTATCAATATTTTGATAGGAAATCGAAGTCGCAGCCATATTATTATAATAGGAAAAGCTTCTTTGAGACTTTATTCATAACACGCTTTGAAAGTGAGCAGTTCGTATCTTGAGACGGAGTTGAGCCATGAAAACTGCGATATATATAATAATAAGTGATATTGTAATGGATTTTACAGTATCTTTTAAAGCAAAAAAGTGTCGGTAACTTAACGGTTAAGACCTAAGCCTAAGCCTCCCAAGCCTAAGCCTAAGCCTCCCAACATAAGCTAAACTGGTGGGGCTAAGGCAAATATTTGTAATTTCTCTTACTAATATTCTTTGAAAAAAAAAATTTTTAATAAACTTAACCTTCAAAAATGAATTACCAAAGCAATACGGGACTATTACTCGTGATAATATCAAAAAAATCATTTTCGATATCTAATATATCACACACACACACACACACACATTTTTTGTATTTTATGCATTGCCACAATCAGGATTGCTTTTACCTTTCACTAGCGCGAAGATTTTTAATTTGAATGATATGATATTAAAAAAATCACTTCTCTTTTCCAGATCGCTCGTCTGCGGGCCCTACACGAAGTCTTAACACTGTTATGTCAGGCACTCAGTGGAGATGTCTTATTGGTTTTGATAGAAAATTTGTTTAGCTTAGCTGCTGCCATTGGCACTCTTCCTGGGATAGGGTTTAAGTTAATCGCAGTCAGGTGGATGGTTAGTTAATGAATTGTAAACAAATGGATCAACCTCGATAGTTCAGTTTTGACTGACCATGGGTATTAGAGAGTTTGTAACGCTGATGTGATCTGTTTGTTTATGCTATTATGATAAAGTATTTTTTTCAATATTAAAGTTCCAATTTGACAGCCTCTGTAGCGTAGCGGTAGAATGTTCGATTGTTATGCAGCGGGTGTTTTTTTTTTTTTTTTTTTTTTTTATATAGGACACGCCAACTTGACCTCACCTCGCCTGATGGTAAGCTAAAGGCAAAGTCTCAGGAAAGAGGGTCACCATTACAGACACTAAGTGCTACAATGGTGGCACTCAGCTTGGCGGCCTCATCAGATGCTTTTTCACGCCCCGCTTAAAGGCCCCGGGACTGTAGGAAGAAGGAAACACGTGTGCTGGTAATGAATTCCAGGTCTTGGTGGTGCGGCAAAGAAAAGAGTCTCCGAACCGCTTGGTTCTTGCTCGTATATTCTGCACAGTGTGAGGGTGACATCTAAGGCCTGCACGTGTTGTCCTATGTAGGAAAGGAGATGGTGGGATTAGTTGGAAGAGCTCGTCAGAACACTCACCGTGGTAGAGACGGTAAAATACAGCCAAGGAAGCAATATCTCTATGCATCTGCAAAGGCTCGAGGGTGTTCGTGACCTCAGGGTTCCCAATAATTCGGACCGCGCGTCGCTGCAACCTGTCGAGAGCATCTAGTAGGTATTTCGCGGAGCCATCCCAGAGATGCGAGCAGTATTCCACGCAGGAGCGAATTTGTGTCTTATAGAGAAGACACCGCTGCTCCGGCGTGAAAAAACGTCTCACTTTGTTTAGGAGTCCGAGTTTCCGCGAGGCTGTTTTGATGATGCTCTCGATGTAATTTCTGTTATTCAGTTTGCAGCGAATATCCATGCCTAGGATATAGAGATTGTCCTGCAGTGGAAGTGGCGTGCTCTGAAGAGTGGGAAGGGGAAGGAAAGAAGATACCTTTGCTGTGAACGCACAAGCCTGCGTCTTCTTGGCATTGAACTCGACCATGTTCTCGGAGCCCCATTGAGAAATGTGATTCAAGATCCGGTCCAGTTCAGTGACAAGAAGCTGTCTTTTTTCCACGATATCAGACTGTTTGGCCGCAGGTTGTCCGTGATAACTCCCGTGTAAGGTGCTATCGTCTGCATAGCAATGTATACTGCCGGTGGACAGCATGTCGTTGATATGCAGAAGAAAGAGAGTGGGAGATAATACAGACCCCTGCGGTACGCCAGCATTTATTTGCAAGAACTCCGAAGCCCGTCCATCACAGAGGACGCGGATACGGCGCTCCCGCAGGAAACTAGCAATCCAGTTGCACAATCTAGGAGGCAGACCAAAGGCTGGTAGCTTGGAGAGAAGCGATTTGTGCCAGACTCTATCGAAAGCTTTGGCGATATCAAGACTAATTGCCAGTGACTCGCCGTGCTTGTCCATAGCCTCACCCCAAAGATGGGTAACGTATGCTAGAAGATCACCCGTTGACCGTTTCGGCCTGAAGCCATATTGCCGGTCATTAATTAAGGAGTGATCCTCTAGGTGTGGGTTAGATTCCCGCTCAGTGTAAATATTTGTATGCATAAATATGTCTGAGTATTTCTATGTATTATATGTATATATTTATAACAAAAAAGTATATAAGTGTGTTGATCCGCATTCTAGACTCTATAACACAAGCTAGTTAAGATATGCTTACCATGGGTCTAGATAGACCATGGATGCAGAATGTTGTAAAAAAAAGACTAAATAATTATTATTGTGAAAGTTTGCGAAAATGATTGAATGTCTCCTATCTCAATGACACTTAAACGGCTGAATGGAACTGGTTTTTTGGTACAGGGATAGAAAATAAATAATAATACATAAATAAATATTCTACAAAATTCTACACAACGCTATCTAGACCCATGGTACGCATAGCTTAACTAGCTTGTGTTATGAAATCAATCTAGAATGCGGATAAACATACTTAGATACTTTTTTTTTTAAATACATACATATCATACATAGAAACACCCAAACCAATGCAAATTTACATATTCATGCTTACAAATATTTGCACTGAGCAGGAATTGAACCCGCGCCCGCTGTTTAGCAGTCGAATGTTCTACCGCTACGCCACAGAGGCAGTATTGGTGGTCTTCAGTGGTTTGGAATAACGCATAGGTAATTTTTATCCCTAGAACAGGTTCCCACAGTTATAAGTAGCTAGAGCTCTACAAAGTCCAACAACTGATCTGACTGCAATACTTCAATATCGCTAATGGGTTGTGCAGGTCAGATGGCAGTCTCTTCACGAAAAATTAGATGTTTAACCAAAGCCGCCGTAAGACTGGTAAAGTGGACCCCAGACTCTGAGGTAAAAGCTGTAGATGCGACTGGGATTAACGCTAGGATAGAAGGTTCGAGAACAAGTTCAGAATTCCACGCAATGGAGTCACGAGCAACAGTTATTTTAATTTCAAAATTTACAGTACATAAAGTTAAAAATAAAATTGTTAAAGCTCTTCAAACTTCATTTACCACCTTGCATACATATTTAGCGAAAACATCTTACATAAAAAGTAGTTAACTACTGTTCAAACAACTTCAAGTACATACTGTACAATGTATATTAGAAAAAGTACCACGCAAATTAGGTATGTAAAGTCTGGGGTCCTTTACGAGAGCACAGCTTCCCGCAGGATATAAAAATCCCGCAGAATGACTCAAGTTCCCTACAATTTTGACATCTTTTTAAGTACAAGCGTTTAAGCGAAGCGCTAGCGGGAACGAAGTGTCATAGACATCTGTTTCGTACAATATTTTGGTGCGGCGCGCGGCGGCGGCGGCGGCCCTTCGCGGCGAATTTGAACAAATTATCACTACATTTTAACTTTTTAGGTCAGATTTTTTGTTCGTACGTGGTATTTACTTATTGGACTACTTACGCAAATTTATTTTTGTATTTTATTGAAATTATACATAAGTATTACTTTTTTATTATATTATTTTAAATACATATTACATAAAGCCGTTGTATATGATATCCTTGCAGAGGATATTAACACGTATGATTTATCACATATGTTATTGGATCCCCTAGGTAAAGAAGGGAGGCTATCTTCGTCAATATATCAATCAATTCAATACCATATAACAACATCATCACGATCACGATGAAATATATATAATGTAATGAAGATAGCCCACACTCAGTTGCAAATCATAGGTACAACCTACAAGTACCGATTTTCTAAGCATTCCTAGTGATACTGTAAAGACGTATCTTATAATACATATCTATTATTAATTACAAGCAGTTCGCCAGTTTAGTAGCTACGAGAGAACACACTAACTCGTGAAACACATCCCTCTTTATAGGTATTTAAACTATCATGGTCACTCACATCAGTATCAAAAGAAACGCGATATTTACCATGTTTCATTGTTTTGAGTTTCCGCTACTACTCCAGTTCCTCCGTGATCATGGTGCTTGCAACAGCGCCGAAATATCGGAAACTCAAAACAATGAAACATGGTAAATATCCCGTTTATTTTAATACTGACATCCCTCTTTGTTCATCTTTACTGCGGTCGGGTAAAAATAAATCTAACACAAGAAATTTCAGGTCTGGTAACCTCCAACAATTGCATTTCATCCCCTAACCTTTACAAAAGCGATAATATATGTTAGCTCGCGATACATAGGAGCACATTTTAATAAAATTCAAATATTTAATCTCATGTTTGGTCACGACCATTACAAATTTACGAGCATAGCCCCGGGACAGCGTATAGGGGAGATAACATATTTGTATGTACATAAGAAAATTGCATTGAATAGTACTGCTTCGTAAGTGGGGTAAGTGTAGCCTGGATTAGACTGGTAAACATTACAGTGATGTGGCTCGCTGATAACAAAAATATTGAAAATATAAGTGATCCAAGAAATGGTAGCTTGGTAAATGTTTAATGTTTATGGAGTCAGCGTTACGATCGAGAGGTCCTGGGCATTACACTACCGAAGTGAACCTCCTCAAACACAAGGTATTTAGCTTAGCTGGAGGGGTTAGAGTATATTTTTTGAAAAAATGTATAGCTATGGAGCTTTTTTTAAGTACGGAAGACCCCTCAGTCTCCTTCCCACTCCGCTGTCAGGCGGGGCAGTTATGTCGGATACAAATTAAAACCGCACGCCGCTATCTTGAGTCTTCGGATGCCGGGTTGTGAGATTGTCTGAGACATATCACTCGCAACCCTAGCTGACCCAGGGCTATCTTCAGTTTTGAGATAGCCCTCCCGGGGGTAAAAACCTAGTTGTCTACATATTGACTCCGAAAAGGAGGGCGTGACTGATTTTGGTAGGTAGGTAAGAAGAGTGAGAATTTGACGATTAATTCCTATAAATCTATTAAAATACTTACACAAAATAATTGACATATGCAGTTATAAATAACTAGATATACCGCATAGGAAATACTGACTTCTAATAGACCTCGTCAAGTGATCTAAAAATAAAACTCAAACAATAATATAGGTAAACAGTAAATGACAGTTGATTTGGAACTAATTATTTAACAGGCAAATCCGTGAACAATTTTTAAAATTTTGTCCCTAATGACAGGCTGTTAACCAGTGACAAGCTGGCAGTCGCTTTCTTAGATAGATAGATAGATAGATTAGATATTCCAAATAAATGCTAGATAAGAAGAGAAAGGGAATGTGATCGAACACCAGAAAGCAAATTACCAATACCTAATCGCATCTACGAAGCCTAAAATACATCGTCAATAACGGTCAGTGTTATAACTTGTGAATAGAAAGAACTTAAGAATTTAGACAGACCCACATACCTGCGATACTATGCACTCACATATTAATGAGATTTCTTGTTTCCACGTTGATTTAAATATTTTATAAAGGCACGTGCGGCCGAGGGAAGACATATGTATGTTTTATACAGCAATAACCTGGAGTTAGGGGTGAATTTGTTGGAACAAGGGTACTTTTTCAAAGATGTCTGCCGCGATGAAATATTCTGACCATTGTTTTTCTTGCGTTGTGTGGTTCGTAGAATTTATAGCGCACTTTATTGGATCACTAAACCCTGCTGTAATTCTACTAAGCAATAAATGAAAATTATAAAACAGATTCTTTTAATTGGTACTGAAAATCATAGTTGGCGAAATGTGGGTCTTAGTACACCTCTGCCTACCCCTTTGACGATATAAGCGCTTTGGTAATTAAAATTTGATGAATCCAAATCTTAAGAAATATGATTTCTTTTTGATGCAAATGAAACTGTACCATAATAGAAGGGGTTCTTTGGGGGTTAATCACATCATCCACTATGCACTTTTCTTTACATCTCACAGGAGTAGCCCTAGTTAAGTCGCCTGACGAAACACAGGCGCTGGATTCCCAAATTTCCCAGAAACCCTGCGCCTATATTTTGATAGGACATCAATGGATAACCTTATTCATAACTTAGTCTTGGAGATAAAAAATCTTACCCTGTTGCCAGAAATTATTATTATTATTTGGCATGATTTATTCGCTTTCCATCCACTCTTAGGTAAAAATTATACGCTTGTAAAATTTTAGCTGGAAAGTACTTTTTCAGAATATATCCAGTCTGCAGAAGACTACCATAATTTGAATACGCCAGTTGTACTTTTCTACAATAATTTATTAAGCCTTTGAGAAAGTCGTAAGGTGAAACGAGTCATAATAAAATATTGTGGAGAAATAAAAATATATACTGAGGGTTTTTATAGATTTATTTAGTCTTACTGCCCCACATCTGTCGAAAACGAATGTCCGTATTTTTGTTTACTAGCTTTTTTCATAGTTCTACTTGTTGCATTGCATGTAAATTTTAATCTACAGTGTGACCCACGTATTTAAATAATTTCACGTCATTCCACTACTGAAACTATAATCATGATAACACGCAAATATAAACAGAAACTTTGCAGCGTACTAGTGGCACCTCTAGGGCACGCCGTAGTAACGGCGGTAAGACCCATCATGGGGGAGTGGCTAGAGAGGCCACACGGCAGCCTCTCGTACCGTCTGACGCAGATGATCACCGAGCACGGATGCTTCGGAAAGTATCTGCGTCGGATGCGAGGACTCGTCCGCACACGCTCACCGAGT
Source organism: Eilema griseolum (assembly GCA_963662185.1). Taxonomy (NCBI): domain Eukaryota; kingdom Metazoa; phylum Arthropoda; class Insecta; order Lepidoptera; family Erebidae; genus Eilema; species Eilema griseolum. The sequence continues at coordinate 864,539 of OY759247.1, forward strand.
GTCCGGCGTGGGAGACGCCGAGGCGGGAGCTTGTGGCGGCCCTGGGAGTGAGGGTTCTCACGCTCTCCACCTTGCTCGCGGCGATGGTTCGCTGCGCGGATGCGTGGGCGGCCGGCGCCTCCTTCTGCGAGCAAGTAATGCTCGTGAAGGAGGAGGCGGGGCGGGAGCGGCAGCGGGAGCGACGAAGGATCGCAAGACAAGCTGCCCGCGTACGAAGGCAACTCGGGCGTCGGAGGTCGATGAACGACAAGCCGCCTGTCACCCTGGCAGAAGCAGACCGCGGCGGTGGCGCGCGTGGCGCGCCTCCCCGTTTCCGGGGACGAGTTGGGGACTCTGTAGTCCCCACACCCGAGAAGAGGGCCAGATCGTGAGAGATGGCCCTGGGTCGGCCGGGGTGCGAGGGATATGCCTGTCAACCTCACCTTCGGCAACCAAAACGAGCCACAGGCGGCGTGCGTTTTAGTCGGTTCGTGTCCGACATAACCTCCTCCACCGGCTCCGGTGGGGAGGTATCCGTGGGGATTTTGCGCACGTTAAAAAAAAAAAGTGGCACCTCTGATTGTATACGATTAATCATAATTAGCAGCTTACCATTAGGCGAATTGTAACCATGACCGAAACCTACACGCAAGTATTGTGATTATTTATATTTAGAAACTAATCGTAAAAACATTTTGCCCAGTATTCCACAAATATCATTAGGTATAACAAACTGATTTTGTGTTTGACTATTTTTGCTAAAACGCCATCTTTTGCCAAAGTGTAGTAAGTACGTGCCCATATTCCAAACTAAAGCAGGATTAGATATAGTAGTATATGTTGGTATGCGGGAGCAGAGATAAGATGTAGCCGCCGGTTTAAGATACTCCTCCTTTGTGCCGAGTCGAGAGGATTTGTGAACGTGCATCCTTGACGCAGAGCTGCGGTGCCTTTGGTACATGTTAGACGATGAAGCTGTTTTAGAGAAATTGTTACTTAAAAGAGGCAAAACATTAGAATAAGCGGGCACCTTGATTATCAATAAAGATTAAATAGTAAGTTCCAAGATATAATACGCGATACCTAGTATAATTATGAAACCCGGGACCCGACGGCATTCCAGGCCGCGCGTGGGTCCTAGCTCTGGGAGAAGACGGTCTCGAACCCCGACTGAGAGGGTTCCTCAGCGCATGCTTGGAGCGGGGCCAGTTTCCGAAGATGTGGAAGACGGGGAAACTGGTCCTCATCCGAAAGGAGGGTCGCCCGGCGGACGAACCGTCCGGCTACCGGCCCATTGTGTTGCTCGACGAGGTGGGCAAGCTCTTTGAAAGAGTTATTGCGAAGCGCCTCGTCGAGCACCTCTCTGGTAGGGGGCCGGACCTGGCGGATGCCCAATATGGCTTCCGCCGGTGGCGGTCCACCGTGGATGCCATCATGCGCGTGAGGACTTTGGCGGAGGAGGCAGTTGCCCGGGGTGAGGTGACGTTGGCGGTGTCCTTGGACATCTCCAACGCGTTCAACACCTTGCCCTGGAGTTGCATCAGGGAGGCACTCGTGTACCACGGTGTGCCTCTCTACCTCCGCCGCATAGTCGGGGCGTACCTGACGGAGAGAGCCGTCATCTACCCAAGTGCGACCGGCGTCGGTCGACGTGAGATGTCGTGCGGTGTTCCACAGGGATCGGTTCTCGGGCCGCTACTGTGGAACATTGGATACGACTGGGTGCTTCGCGGTGAGCTTGCGGACGGCGCCGCCGTCACGTGCTATGCGGACGACACGCTAGTGACGGCGAGCGGGGCTACACACCGCGAAGCGATCCTGAGGGCCACGACCGCGGTTGCTCAAGTTGTGGAACGGATCCGGCGGCTGGGCCTTGAGGTGGCTTTGCATAAATCCGAGGCCATGTTCTTTCATGGACCTCGGCGCACGCCACCACCTGGTTCCAGTCTGACAGTGGGAGGCACTGTCATCGGCATCAAGCCCCAGATGAAATATCTGGGGCTCGTGCTCGACGGCCGGTGGGACTTCGGGAAGCACTTCCGAAGTCTGGGCCCCAAATTGGCGGGCACAGCCAACGCTCTGGCGCGGCTATTGCCCAACCTGAGGGGCCCGGAGGACTCCTGCAGGAGACTCTACGCGGGTGTCGTGCGGTCCATGGCCCTGTACGGGTGTCCCGTGTGGGCGGACACCCTGAGTGATCGGCACATGCTCCTGCTGCAGCGTCCGCAGCGGAAGCTGGCGTGCCGCATCATAAGGGGGTACCGCACGATATCATTCAACGCGGCGAGTCTCCTCGCCGGATCGCCACCATGGATCCTAGAAGCGAGATGCCTTTCGGCGCTATACCGGTTCCGAAGGGCGGCGCGGGAGCGGGGTCACGATCCCGAGCCCGAAGAAATTCGGGCCGTGAGATCCCGGCTCCACAGGGAAATGGTGGCGGAATGGGAGAGACGACTTGGGCAACCAAGCGCAGGGCACGCCGTAGTAACGGCGGTAAGACCCATCATAGGGGAGTGGCTAGAGAGGCCACACGGCAGCCTCTCGTACCGTCTGACGCAGATGATCACCGAGCACGGATGCTTCGGAAAGTATCTGCGTCGGATGCAGAAAGAGCCAACGTCCGAGTGCCATCACTGCGACGCGAGCGAGGACTCAGGTCCGCACACGCTCACCGAGTGTCCGGCGTGGGAGACGCCGAGGCGGGAGCTTGTGGCGGCCCTGGGAGTGAGGGTTCTCACGCTCTCCACCTTGCTCGCGGCGATGGTTCGCTGCGCGGATGCGTGGGCAGCCGGCGCCTCCTTCTGCGAGCAAGTAATGCTCGTGAAGGAGGAGGCGGGGCGGGAGCGGCAGCGGGAGCGACGAAGGATCGCAAGACAAGCTGCCCGCGCACGAAGGCAACTCGGGCGTCGGAGGTCGATGAACGACCTCCGCCCCCCATGAGCGCCGGCCTGGGGGTGACAGGTGAAGCCGCCTGTCACCCTGGTAGAAGCAGGCCGCGGCGGTGGCGCGCGTGGCGCGCCTCCCCGTTTCCGGGGACGAGTTGGGGACTATGTAGTCCCCACACCCGAGAAGAGGGCCATATCGTGAGAGATGGCCCTGGGTCGGCCGGGGTGCGAGGGATATGCCTGTCAACCTCACCTTCGGCAACCAAAACGACCCACAGGCGGCGTGCGTTTTAGTCGGTTCGAGTCCGACATAACCTCCTCCACCGGCTCCGGTGGGGAGGTATCCGTGGGGATTTTGCGCACGTAAAAAAAAAAAAAAAAAAGTATAATTATGAAAGATTAATAATTTTATTAATAGGTGTTTTTGATGAAGATCATAGTGTGCTTGATGCATTTCAACGCACTTGAAATCGATTTTTCAAACTAACCTTGTCCTGACGATAACAAACACAAATAAAATATCCAACTAGAGGCAATTGAACGGTAGTCATTAATTTCGGCCATTAAACTTTATATGCATATAGATAAAATAGTATAAACTTACCCGAGGACACATATATGAATTGAATTCTTAAAACCAAAATCCAGAATCCAAGTTCAAAATTTTCTACGCCTTACCCTGTAAGTTACACTATAATACTATAAGTTAGTCATAAAACACATTTTAATCAGAGAACTTTAGTAACCACACAATATGTAAAGATTAATAACTTCCTTATTTCCGGTGTACGAATTATATCTTCCTGAAATCGAATCAGCTCATTGCTTGTGCCTCATGCATATTTTGTCAAGTTTCCTGTCGCATGCTGAAGCATGTCACGAGTGGAGTTAGTGGAGTTGCATCAATGAGTCACTTACCTTGAACATAATATACCATTAGGTTACTAAATAATAACATTGTTACGAATTATTTGTTAAAAACATATGCGTCACTATGATATAACAGTTCCGTGAGATGATCAAAAAATTATATCTCCACTTAGACTGTTCCTTTCTGGTTTCGCTGTTTTTGAAACCCCGGCAAAAAACTGGCAAGTAATCAATAGAACTATCACAAACAATAGTAACCATGTCTTAAAGTCATTTGCGGGGCTTAAGACCTAAACACAATTAAACTTGCTCGTAAAAGTAGTGTTGCAACTTTAGATGCAATTTCTTCCCAACTTTCTTCAACTGTGGCTCGACACGACTGACTGATACTACTCTACTATATTCTTAGATACGAGTATTTATACTGTTGATTGATGGCACTTGGTGGAATTTGTTGTTACACATATTGATAACTCACTTGTACTTTTAAACATTACTTTATTACTTCTTACATCTTTTTTTTTTTTTTTTTTATATAGGACACGCCAACTTGACCTCACCTCGCCTGATGGTAAGCTAAAGGCAAAGTCTCAGGAAAGAGGGTCACCATTACAGACACTAAGTGCTACAATGGTGGCACTCAGCTTGGCGGCCTCATCAGATGCTTTTTCACGCCCCGCTTAAAGGCCCCGGGACTGTAGGAAGAAGGAAACACGTGTGCTGGTAATGAATTCCAGATCTTGGTGGTGCGGCAAAGAAAAGAGTCTCCGAACCGCTTGGTTCTTGCTCGTATATTCTGCACAGTGTGAGGGTGACATCTAAGGCCTGCACGTGTTGTCCTATGTAGGAAAGGAGATGGTGGGATTAGTTGGAAGAGCTCGTCAGAACACTCACCGTGGTAGAGACGGTAAAATACAGCCAAGGAAGCAATATCTCTACGCATCTGCAAAGGCTCGAGGGTGTTCGTGACCTCAGGGTTCCCAATAATTCGGACCGCGCGTCGCTGCAACCTGTCGAGAGCATCTAGTAGGTATTTCGCGGAGCCATCCCAGAGATGCGAGCAGTATTCCACGCAGGAGCGAATTTGTGTCTTATAGAGAAGACACCGCTGCTCCGGCGTGAAAAAACGTCTCACTTTGTTTAGGAGTCCGAGTTTCCGCGAGGCTGTTTTGATGATGCTCTCGATGTAATTTCTGTTATTCAGTTTGCAGCGAACATCCATGCCTAGGATATAGAGATTGTCCTGCAGTGGAAGTGGCGTGCTCTGAAGAGTGGGAAGGGGAAGGAAAGAAGATACCTTTGCTGTGAACGCACAAGCCTGCGTCTTCTTGGCATTGAACTCGACCATGTTCTCGGAGCCCCATTGAGAAATGTGATTCAAGATCCGGTCCAGTTCAGTGACAAGAAGCTGTCTTTTTTCCACGATATCAGACTGTTTGGCCGCAGGTTGTCCGTGATAACTCCCGTGTAAGGTGCTATCGTCTGCATAGCAATGTATGCTGCCGGTGGACAGCATGTCGTTGATATGCAGAAGAAAGAGAGCATTTATTTGCAAGAACTCCGAAGCCCGTCCATCACAGAGGACGCGGATACGGCGCTCCCGCAGGAAACTAGCAATCCAGTTGCACAGTCTAGGAGGCAGACCAAAGGCTGGTAGCTTGGAGAGAAGCGATTTGTGCCAGACTCTATCGAAAGCTTTGGCGATATCAAGACTAATTGCCAGTGACTCGCCGTGCTTGTCCATAGCCTCACCCCAAAGATGGGTAACGTATGCTAGAAGATCACCCGTTGACCGTTTCGGCCTGAAGCCATATTGCCGGTCATTAATTAAGGAGTGATCCTCTAGGTGACGCATGAGCTGTTTGTTAATGATGTGCTCGAAGACCTTGCACAGCACTGAGGTGACGGCTATGGGTCGATAGTTGGCTGGCTCTGAGCGATCCCCCTTCTTGGGGATCGGCTGTACATTCGCCTCTTTCCAAGCCGAAGGCACTGTACCCGAGCTGTAGGACAGTCGGTACAGCCGCGTAAGCATCGGAGACAACTCCGCTGCACATTTTTGTAAGACCACCGCTGGAATACCATCCGGGCCACCGGCTTTCCGGACATCGAGTGATTGAAGCACCGCACGAACATCGCATTGCCTGATACGTATTTCAGGCATTACGTGGTCACCATTGGGTAGTGTTGGCGGCTGTATACCGCAATCATCGACTCGGGAATTGGCCGCAAAGAGATTTACTAGCATATTGGCTTTCTCTTGCGGTCCATGGGCCAGGGATCCATCAGGGTAGCGCATCGGTGGCAGCGAAGGCTGACAGAAGTTGGCCTGCACGGCTTTGGCCAGTCGCCAGTATCCACGGCTGCCCGTGGGATGTGCCACTAGCTCTTGACCAAGCCGCGCAATGCGCAGGGCATCCGCTCTGACGTAAGCCCTCTTGCAGACCTTTGTGGCTCTGTTGTACGCCGCCTTGAAGTGGCTCACATTGGGATCGTGCGTGGCACGCGCCCTTACCCAAGCGCGATACGCGGACTGCTTTTGATCAACAGCCCTCGCACACTCGCGCCCGAACCAAGGGCGCACTCCTCGGGCGGTGACATCAGTGTACGGGATATAGTATTCCATACCCAGACCGATCTCACCGGCAACAGCAGTAGCACAATCCGAGGGTTTCTTACCTTCAAAGCAGCGTTCAACCCACGGGATAGACGCAAAATAGTTGCGCAGCCCATCCCAATCTGCTGACGAGTAGTGCCAGAGACGCCGCTTCCCCTGCACGGGTCGTGAAGGCGCTATAATTGGCACCTTGGAGCAGACCAGACAGTGGTCGGAATTGCCTAAAGCGGCTTGTACCGAAACACTGTACAGGTCTGGGTGACTCGTCAGCAGAAGGTCTAGCAGAGAGGGTGCTAGGCCCGACCTTCTTGGTATTCTAGTGACCTCGTGTACCAATTGGGTCAGGCCATGCGCCAGAGCAAATGCATGGGCGGCTCTTCCCGCATGGTCTGTTTTGGAGGAGCCCAACCAGGTTTCGTGGTGGGCGTTAAAGTCCCCCAAAGATACCACTTCGGCGTTCGGAAACCGTTCCTGCGCATCATCTGCCGCCTGACTCAGATATTCAAAGAGTCGAGTTGTCTCAGCATCTCCTGTATGGGAACGGTAGAGGCACACATAGATCTGACTCGTAGAGCCATGGTCTACGTGTACCCATAGGGTTGAAAAGGATGGGTCCTCAAGGCAGCGCAAACGGCGACAACAAACATCCGCCCTAACAAACACGCACACCCCGGCTTTTGCACGGAAATTTTCCTCGATAACATAGCCGGGGTAAAGCAAGTAGGTCGTGTCATCAGGGCGGCCTATTTGTGTCTCCGTGAGAAAGAGCATATCTGGTTTCGCCGTCTCAAGGTGTTGGTGGACGGCGTTGAGGTTCGCATGGAGTCCACAGATGTTAGTGGACTCCACCTCAAATAGCGAGCTTGTGCGAGTTTGCAGAGCCGCTGTGTTGCCCAATACTCTTAAATGCGCTGCCATGATGAAAAGGAGAAAAGGGCGTGAAAAAAAGAGGTGATTGTCGTCGCAGCACCGCGTGACAAAGTGCGGGATATTGGTTTTGTCTATGATTATGAGGCATGGCGTGAGCCGACACGCCGTACGGAAGGGCCCCCGTACCCCCCCGAATATGGTCGCCTGGCCCCCACTTCCGGTCACCAACCGGCACGACGAGCCATACCGGGATTATGCGCGGTCTAGTGAGGCAGCCTTCCAGGGTGGTTAGTCCCAGTTGGGCCTCTGTACTATACCGCGGGCGGCCAGCGGCACCACCGTTTCTACGGGTCTCCCTGACCGGCGCGTCGCCCCGCACCATCCTCACTAGACTACGCCAAGACCCACTGGTCCCACTAGTGCTGCGACCACCATCACCCCTACCCGGCTATGCATTTGCTGATCCCTGAACGCAATCCAACCGAAATTGAATTACTATGAAGGGTTTTTCGCAATATTGCACGGTGGTACCAACCCGGTCGAAATTTGTGACAAATTTGTGCCGTCAAATCTCTACCACCAGTTTGACCGGTTTCGCCTTACGGCATCCTCAAAGGTTTACAATGACATTTAAGAACATTCCTTTAGAAATCGGTCAGGTGTAATAAGTAATAAAGTAGTGTGGAAAAGTACAGTGAGTTATCAATATGTGTAATTCTTAGATATCCCTACTACTATCCACAAATTTCTAATATATTATCCATACGCTGCAGAAACGATGTTTGAGACATCACGGCATTACCTTAATATCTTAATCTCGTCAATTTATGGTTTACATTTACATATAGACCAACAAAATCTACATGCACTACTTTAAATAGTAACAAAGTATGCTCCAAGCCTAAACAAAGATTTACGTGTATACAAGCCGTACATGTGGCTTCTTCTACTGTCTTAACGAATATTGTGTCATAACTTTGGCTGTAGTCGGATTTATCTCGCGCTGTATGCCTCGCCGCTTCATAAAGGCAGTTATGGGATAATCTGTGCAAGAGTTTGCTTCTTGGTTTTGTTTGCGGCCTGAATACAAAATATATTGCTTGAAAAACTATCAACGTCCAGTAGAAGCTTTAATGGTGAAATCATACAGATAAGTTAAGATGAAACTCTGGACTTGGAATAAGCCCACCTAGAAATACTTATTGAATTTTTTTTTTCGCTTTACAGCACCACCATTGACTTCATCACATTTTGTTTGTTTTGCCAACTATTCATTATTAACTATTTTATTTATTATTATTATCATATATCATGACAATATACGAGTATGATACGGTTGTATAGGATCAACGTGACACAGCAAATTCATTCATCAAACGATCACAAATAATTTAATCGCCGATTCATCTCCTAATCGTATTATACGGCACTCATATAGATGGAGAGATTCAATCCACACCAGATATCAGAGTGACAATCCAAAAAGACGTAAAAAGAACTTTCAAAAAGCAATCTAATACTTATCAATAGAACGAGTTGACAAAATCGTTCTCATACAACACCACACAAAGTTGATTATAAAATACTCAGCATTGTACGCCTCAATAATTCGCATGAAAAAAAATAAATTACCCCAAAATTGGAATAACAAGATAGGAACGAGAATAATTCCCATTGTCAGGGGACTTGAACTTATTGAGGGAAACCAATTTACTCCAGAAAAAAAATCCAGTTTTTTCCCGTTTGTACCGGATCTATCTAGTTGAAACCGGTTGGCAGAATGGAGGTGGTGTTTGTCGAACATAATTTTTCTTTGCGTCATAAAATAAATGATTGTAACAATGTTTTGATGAATTGTTTAGTTTTTTATTGTGGCGGTGAGAAATATAAAAAGATTGAGATTGTCCTAATTTTTCTAAGTAGAGACTCAAAAATAAAACATGAAAATTTTATATCGAGTTCAAATTACTAAGCTATTACAATTTTGAAGTATCAGTAGCTTAATGGTTAAGAAATCGTCTTTAAAATCGAGAAGTCCCCGGTAAGAAGCCTGAACAATTCCCCTACTTACAGGAACCCACTCTTAATACAACCAATTTAGCTTAGCTGGAGGAGTTAAGGGGAATATTAGCTTTTACTAAATATCTTTAAAAACAAGGATTTGTTGCCCTTTATTATTTGCAATTAATTTTGAAGTCCTCCTATAAATCCAAAAATTAATACATTGTGGTAATAAAACATATGTCTAGTCAAATTTTAGAATAACACACTAAAGTTCACTATGTGCCTTAATTGTTTTTTAACGAGCGCATAATTTCAAGCGACATTAGCTTACAGGATTTCTGTCAAAATAAGCTCTAAGCTCTAGTGGTCCCTATAAACGGCAATATAGATGGACATCATCATTCTCGTTAATTACAACTGCAAGTAATGAAGTAGTTGGTATGCTATTATTAAATTCCTTCTATATTATGTGCTTCTGTTGTATCAAAGTAGAAAATTCAGTGGTATTTATTAAATTGATTTTATTTTAATATTATTGTAACAATTTCTCATTATACTTTTAATTTGTATACTCCATTCATAGTGACTTTATTACTTCTAAGCATACTTGGTTTATTATTACTCATCAAACAAGTGGTCAAACGTGGATTTATCAATAGGAATAAAAAGTACTTTTCAAAGTAAGTTCTATTTAGCTATCAGGCCCCTTATTCTGAATGATATACCGTTTCGTAACTACACGCATTTGTAAAAATAATTGATTTAGTTTTGTGCCAGTCCTTTCTACCGCGCTAAGCAATTGTAATCCACGGCATAGAACAGATTGACGGTCTTCTCACGTTAAAAATGCGTTTTGAAACTCGATGTTACTCAGAATAATGCCCCAGCTAAAATACCGATAGTTTCAATTCATATTTCCAAGACGTATTTAACACGCGAACGTGTCTCAACTACCCAGACAAAACCTCTGAGGACCAGTATCAATAAATTAACATGCAATGGCTTTCTTTTATTCGTCCCCTTGTCTCATAGGCTAGGGTTGTCAGCTAGGATTCGCTAGGGTTTGGCTTTAGAAGGATTTACAAATTGTCTGAGTACTTTATTTTCGAAGTAAATGTGCGAATACTGCAATGTTGATAGGGTAAGATGTACTGGAAACCAAAACTGAGTGTTCTGATTAAAATAGTTGCAGACTTTAATTTGATTTTTGTTAAGATGATTTCAAAAAAATTTAAAGATATAGAAAAAATTGATCGTGTCCTGTCGCACTACTTCATAGATAAGCAACTTGTTGCTACCAATACGTGTGACTGACAATATTCTATATTTCCTATTTTTTCATGGATAAGTACAAGCGTAAATATATGTATGTTCTTAAGTTGATGAAGGACTGCAAAGCTATGAACACTTCTACTCTGTCAGGCCCACTTGCCAAAGAGAATTATAAAAATTTGAATGTCAAATATCCGATATTCATTCTAGTAATTCTAGTACTCAATACACTAATATATCTACTTTAAGTAGTTAAAAATTGAAGTTTCCATACAAACGATCCTTCACTAAGTTTTAAATTTAAAGCTAGATTTTCAACAGCTAATATTCAAAAGTTGGACCATAGTTTAATCTCCTTGGCCCGAGTCGCTAGATTGTCAGCCCTATTACTGGCTAGGAGCACCCCCTATATATAATTTTGCGAACTATCACCGAGCCAAGTTTTAGTTTATGCAAATTTAAACGTCTGCGTTTTATGACCAAGATTCGTTCACGTTATGGATTGTTATTATACACTTTGTGATTTTTTTTTTGACTTTTCAACTTTATTTTAAAACTACTTTTATAAAAATTATAAGTTTAAATTTAAGCGAATTTTGGAAACAACGAGTTAAGCAAATTTTAGACAGCCTCTGTTGCGGGCGCGGCGGTAGTGAACGCGACCGCTACACAGGAGGCGCGGGTTCGATCCCCGCTCAGTGCAAATAATTATACGCATGAATATGGGTATTGGCATTGATCTGGGCGGTTCTATGTATAATGTATGTATTTACAAAAAAGTATTTAGGTATTTTATCCGTATTATAGATTTCATAACACAAGCTAGTTAAGCTATGCTTATCATGCGTCTAGATAGCATTGTGTGGAATGTTGTAGAATATTTATATTTATTATTATTATTAACTGAGTAACCGCTGAGTGGATAATGAGATACAATTAGGCATATGAGACATCACAGTAAAACCTTCCAGTCCCATACCAACCTCACCTGCCAGCTGATATATCTACTGACTACCGGACGAGATTCTGGCTTATAGATTTAGGGGGTCAGACAGCATGCACCCCATAAAAACCAAAGCATATCAAATTACTAAAAGGAAAAAGAAGTAGGAAAATGGCACCCACACTCCAAAATAAAGGCTTTTTTTTTCATGAAACTGGGATTGACACTCGTATGAATAATAAAAGAGTGATATAAAAATCGTAATACTTCTAGCATGACCGTTTAATCTACTCTGTGCAATCACTACACAATGACCGGAGCCTTTAAAATATTCGCAGTATGTTATAAAGTCATCTGTGTAAACGAGAAGTCGGGTGCACGGAATAAAATCATAAACTCCAATTGTGCCACAGTGTAGCGGAATAAGTAAGATAATGCTAAATAAACTGCCAGCGCGATTGTAACTAACTGCGATGTATGGGATAGTCGATAAATTCGATTATACTGGGAATGTAGCATGTGTTATGTAAAGTGCATAGTCCCGATTTGTCTCAGTGCTTTGAGATTGGGAATACCGTGTATTTTTATTGCATATATTACGCGGTTGTTATAAAAATTTGTTACTAATAAATTTACACCCCAATTTGCCAATCTTCTTTTCAATATTCGTGTGATAATTCCTCTTATATTCCATAAAAAATTTTAGAAATACTTTTCGTACGTAGGTACTACTAACGAATGAAATTCTTGTTTGAGTTTCCTGTCCTGGGAATTTTTAAGTTGGGAATAGATGCTGTGCACGAGTGTGTTCTATCGTCGACCTTATACCTTAGACAAATACTAGCTTATTAATAAAAAATATCTGACTTTGCACTTAGAATAATTAATGCAGTGGCAGTTGAGAAAATAATCCATTACTTATTTCACAATAATCTATACAATTTCTATAGTATTTTTTTGATAAAATAACGTGTAGTTGGAAAAAATATACATCCATGTCAAGCAGAAAAAGTTAATTACTTAGTAAGCAACAAAGAAAGAAAAACTTAGCAACTTGATATCCATAAAAGTTACGCTTATTTCAAGAAATAAGCTAAGAAACATTTTGTGAAATAATTTCTACACACTTTCGCATTCTAGACACACGAATCTCAGGAGACAAAATAACTTTACAGAAATGTTTCAAAACTAAAAAGTAGTTTGCCACACACGCTTGGTATGACTGTTGGACTACTGTTATATTCATGCTATGACATAAGAATCTCCATCTACTGCAGTGCTAGTAAAATTTTAATTAGCTCCGTGGGTCCTTTTTGTTGGTTTTTTTAATAGGCAACACTAAATGGAAGTTATTATTGTTCTGTTTAGCTTAAGCTGGGATCAGCTAGTCTCTGTCGAGATATTGTATGTAGACCAAAGGTGTTTTTTGTATGCACTGTGGTGTAAAAATATTCTAGCTTTTATATTTAACGTTTATAAGAACTTACAGTATCCTTCAATAATAATAGCAAACTGTTTGTGGAGTAGTGCTTTAGTTGTGTTTAGTAACAGATACAATACTTAAGTCAAATGATATTTTTAAAGCATTACAGGGTCGGCAGCGCGAGTGTGACTCCCCTGGTGTTACACACGTCCATAGGTCACGGTAACCACTTTCCATCAGGTGGGCCGTGTGCTTGTCTGCCACCTTAGTGGTATAAAAAATTAGTTTATTTAGTATGCGAACTATCCAAATTAATTAAAAAACAATGTTTAAAATGTTTTTCTTTTTACGTGCGCAAAATCCCCACGGATACCTCCCCACCGGAGCCGGGGGAAGAGGTTATGTCGGACTCGAACCGACTAAAACGCACGCCGCCTGTGGGTCGTTTTGGTTGCCGAAGGTGAGGTTAACAGGCATATCCCTCGCACCCCGGCCGCACCAGGGATGTTTAAAATGTTAACGTCATTCATTGGTTCCAATAGTTCGTACGTATATCGATAGATGACTTCCACCGTCGCCCGAAGACGGATATAAATGGGAGAATTTGGATGGCTTCAGTTCTTCGGTCTTGGGCCAGCCGGGGTGCGAGGGATATGTCTCAGATAATCTCACCTCCGGCAACCTGCGGCCCACACAGTCGGCGTGCGTTTTAGTCGGTTCAAGTCCGACATAACCTCCCCTACCAGCCCCGGTGGTGGGGCTATCCGTGGGGATTTTGCACACATTAAAAAAACCCTACCTGAACAGATTAAATTTTTCCTGTCTCAAGCGATTTGAATATTTAAGTTATTATTTGTTAAAATTTTGTAGTACAAGAGTAGTTGACATGCTGAAAATGGCTTTTTAAGGTGCATATTAAGTGAAAAAATAGTAGCATAACATTTTGCTAGACTAGTCTAGGATTACGCATGATCACTAAAACAACATTTGAAATCACATATACCTGTATTTGAAAATTCATCTACATTTCACTAGAAGTGCCTCTGGCAGCCAGCTTGCCAAGTACCCACTTCCGAAGCCGGCCAGCTAAACGGTACAGACCGAATTACATAAATATTCATCTGTAAAATATCTTCGTTCGGTCTGCACGATACAGAGGCAGCATTTACGGGTATACTATTATTTTAAACAAGAATATGATACATAATTTTAGTCATTGGAATAAAAGTAATAAAATTAACTTTAAAATTTACTGCTGCAGCGCATCCGAAACGTCGGCACAAATAGTAACTTCCAAGATATAATTCACGAGAAGTTCCGATACCTTATATAAATTTACTATATAGTCTCCCCGTGACTACGTTTGGTAAAAAGTAACCGAATCATCAAGACAAAAATTGCACAAAATGTTATTTTTTTATACCACTTAGGTGGCAGACATGCGCAAGGCCCACCTGATGCAAAGTGGTTACCGTAGCCTATGGACGTGTGTAACACCAGAGATGCCACATTCGCGCTGCCGACCCTGTAAGCACAGAGTTTCTGTGCCGTCAGTGTAGAGGACAAAGCGGGACAAGCCTTTAGTCATCCCACTGACAACACAAATTCTCCAGTGAGCTCTGGCTACCCTACTCACCGCTGGGAACACAACACGAAGTTATTATAACCGCGGTATTCTGTAGGGCGGAGGTATACCGCCGTGTCCTACCTGGATGAATACTTTTTCCTACAGTCCCGGGTCCTTTAAGCGGGGCGTTAGAAGGATCTGATGTGGCCGTCAGGCTGAGTGTCACCATTGTAACATTACTTACTGTCTGCTATGGTGACCTTCATTCCTGAGACTTTGCCTTAAGCTTACCATCAGGCGAGCTGAAGTCAAATTGGTGTGTCCTAGATAAAAAAAATACATACAGGTAGAGTACCTCCGGGCAAGGAGATATATCAATCAATCAATTAGCCCACATGCTGGACATAGGAGATAATATATACCTATTACATTTTAATCTCGGGAGTAGGTTACTTTTCAGCAGCTATGGTCACGGAAGTCTCATTCCTCGTAATGTATAACTTACTTTAACATTTCATAACAATATGTACTTAGAATTTTATTATTTTATTTATACAACAATAATCGGGAAATAAAACGCACACAGTTTTAGAACCATGGTGACCCATAGTTGACTGAGCGAGCAAAGCTAGCGAAAATCTTGCTTTCGACAAGGTGACCGATTTTGCTTTTGTCCTCTGTGTCTGTTTGTTTGTCAGTTTCGGGCTAGAGGGCGCATTTCTAAACCGATTTTCACCAAACTTTTGTCATGAGCTCTTTTGAATATATGGGAAAATGGGGAAGAAAAAGGGACAGTTTTGCCGTCGCTTTCTTTTTGAGTGGATCTTTATGATTTTTGACTGAAACATCAAGGACGTGATTCCTCACAAGTTGTTGTAACAAAAATTATGCGTCTTAAAGATAAACCGATGAATAGTTTTTTTAGACAGTTTTTTTAGAACGGATCGTCACTATTTTTCCTGGAAGTTTAACTCTAGGGCTGTTTAAAATAAGAAGATTCATATAGTTTTTTAAAGGACACTAGATTTGATTAAGGGTACCAGAAAAATATGGCAAAGAGTAGTCGTGAGGTCTACTGTTCACAGAAGTACTAGTGAAATATAATGATTATTCAGTTGCATTCGTCTTCGAGGTGTTTCAGTCCGCCAGTCTGATTTATTGTGTGAGAAGCGAGATGGCGCCCTCCGTACATGCAAGGTTTTTTGCAAAACTCGGTAATACCAGTAATACCGGTAAGTAATGGACGCACAGTGGAAAAGTGCGCTTCTTTGGTTAAATTTTAAAATATTTATCTTGTAAAATGTTTTAGTGGTATTATTTTGTGTTTATAAATATTTTGAGGTTATATTTTGCTTTTGTTTGTTTTCGTTGCAACCGTGTAGAAAACTGGTGATATAAAAATTGTGCAGAGTAAAAAAAAATATTATCTTAAATTGCTATTAAGCAAGAATTACTTATATTTAAACCAAAGACATATAATTCATATTCAACAAGAATAAGGTTGATATCAGTGTTTGATTACAATAACACAATTTAACGATATCATTATCTACAAAAATTGCAATAATACCTACTTTCAACATATCTTCAAAAATCTAAAAAAAAATGAAGCGAATAATAAAAACGCAAGTAAAATTACCGCTAAAACCCTTCCCCTCCATTCTTCTTAAATATAAAAAAAAAAAACATATCGCTCATCCAAAAGAATATTGACGTAATTACGTTTTTACGATTTTACAGGAGAGCGTTTTAAAAGTTTGACATCGAAAATATTGTGTATTTCCAATCATTCTATTGATATATTTTAATAGTTATGTTGTGTTACTTTACTATGAATAATATTATATAAAAAGATTGCGAGAAAACTCAAGATAACTTTTAAAAATAACCAAATAAAACAAAACCGACGTACATTTATGACATTTTATAAATTAAATATTACAATTATGACATAATACGGTTTGGATAATAAGGTTTGGATATGGGAATAAATCATCCCTTTGAGGATGAAGGTGTGATTGTATATATTTATGTATGTAATAAATCATGAATTTAAACAACATTATATTCAATTGGTTTTATTTTTATAAATCTTAACATTTTATACATTTTAAACGTAATCGTTTTTAAAAAAATTAACAAAAAATAAGTTTTATAAAAATCTTGGACAGTTTAAAAACAAAAATAAACTATTATTAAAAAATCTAAGTAAATCTAATATTAAAATTAATAAATCTGTCTAAGTATATAGGTACGTAGATAGTGTTTATAGTAATAATGAGATCAAGAGACATTACGGTAAAAGTCGCCTTTAAACCATGTACCTTCAGGTACTTGTGGTTATCTAAGAGAAGCATAATCTTTAAGAAGCATAAAAACTGGAAGGAATATAAAATAATATCACAATGACTCATTAATCGAACAATTCCGATATAAAAATTATTCATAATCGTTCACCAGTTTAAATAGTATCTATCAAGTATATCTATCTATGTGACTTATAAATAGTGTACAACATAAAAGTATTTAAAATAATAAGAAATATTATCGTAAGTAAAACTTATTACAAAATAGTATTATAAAAAGCCTCATAGTATTTTGGTATAATTAGTATTAAATTAGTATTTAATAAATGCAACAAATCAGCTTTTTTACGATCTGAAATACAAAGCTTAGCATTATAGGCATTTTTCAGACAAATTTCAGCAGACAGATTTCGTCTTAGACCTCTTCTAGACGCTGTTTGCACATTACATTGCATCCACTCTGTCGTATCGTCGTATGATGTCTTATAAAAATAAACTAAACAGAGTGCGAAAAGACGTGTAAGTACAGGGCACAGCTCGGGGGCGCAGTGTTTAAGCACCATCGCCGGTATACCGTCCGGCCCACTCGACTTCCGAACATCTAGGGACTTAAGCTCACGCCGGACCGCCCGTTGCGTGATTTTAACTTCAGTAATGGAAGCACCACAGCTGGGAATTATGGGTGGTTCGGCGTTCCCGTCGTTCATTGTCGAGTTTGACGCAAAGAGATTACCCAACAGATCGGCTTTCTCCTTAGCGCCATGGGCCAGACTACCATCGGATTTTTGCAGCGGTGGAAGGCAAGACTGGCAGAAGTTTACCTCGGCAGCTTTGGCGAGCGACCAAAATGCTCGACTGCCAGATGGGTAGCGCGCAAGCCGCTCGCCAATTCTGCCGATGAACTCAAACTTAGCCCTGGCCGTAGCTTTTTTACTAGACCTCGAGGCGGCATTCAACTTGCGCTTCACTTCAGTGATATTTGGATCTTTATTGGCAAGAGTCGTGGCCCAAGCCCTGTATGCAGATTGCTTGTAGTCTCTTGCTTCTCTGCAAGGCCTGTTAAACCAAGGGCGTTTGCTCTCTCTGTTGCAATCCAGCGGTTCGGAATATAGCATTCCATACCCGCTAGGATTGCATCAGCTACTGCTGTTGCACAGGAGCTGGGATCATTTGAAGTGAAGCAAAGCCGCCTCCACGGGTACGACGCGAAGAATTCTCGTAGTCCATCCCAGTCTGCCGACTTGTAGTGCCAGACATGCCGCCATTGAGGTGGCCGCGGTGGTTCAGGCCGCGTGAGAGTCACTTGCGCCCGAACGAGGCTGTGGTCCGAAGTACCAAGTGGTGCTTCCACAGTTACTGAGTATTCGTCCGGGCGTGAAGTCAGCAGAAGGTCCAGTATAGAGCTTCTATGGGTCTCTATTTCTGGTGTTCTAGTAATAGAATGCAGCAGTTGAGAGAATCCGTAGGTCAGAGCAAAGTCATGAGCAGCCCTTCCCGCAAAATCAGTTCTAGGAGACCCCAGCCACTCTACGTGGTGAGCGTTGAAGTCCCCCAAGAATACTAAATCCGTGGTAGGGTATTGCTCAATTACCTTGTCCACAGACCGCTGCAGATGCTCAAACAATTGAGCTGTACCCAAGTCACCGCTATGAGACCTGTAGAGGCACGCAAAGATACGGGTGTGGCCACCGTGATCCGTACGTACCCAAAGAGTTGACAGGTCCCTGTCTTCAAGGCCTTGAAGATGGTGGCAGCAAATATCATCCCGGACGTACAAGCATACCCCGGCGCGACTCAGGAAGTTATGCTCGAGCTTGTACCCGGGGTACATTAAGTAGGCTGTATCGGCTGGGCATGATATTTGCGTCTCCGTCAGAAAAAACAAGGTGGGCTGCGCGGTCTCTAAATGGAGATGGACCGCGTTGAGGTTGGTGTGTAGGCCCCTGATGTTACAGAAATCCACATGTACTGTGGACGATGGAGATGGAGATGGTAAAGCCATTCCCACGGCAACGTAATCACAGTCTTTTGCTCTTCTCAATATATCGATGGAGGTAGTTGGTGTTTCAGTTATAATGTTATCACAAGTTACGTTATTATCTAAAAATTTGCAATTATGTTGTAGGTAGGTATTGTGTGTGGTAGGTGGTATAATATAAAGATTTTCATTAAATAATTATGTTAGGTATTATAATCTTACATTGAACTGTGTTGCCTGTATCATTTACTATAGGTAATTTCATATCTATAGCATTGTAGTCCCTGTCTATATTATCTCCTCTCAAAGTATTGATAAAGGTGTCTGGTTCTCCAACTAATGCTAAAACATTTTTTTATTTTTTATTAATATACCTAATTAAAATAATCTAAGTATGTAGGTAGGTACCTAATTTACTTAACTTCTTTTGGCAATGTATCCTGTTTTGTGCTACTTGAACAATAAGTAGAAGTAGACGACGAACTGCTTGAAGATGATGACGAACTGTCAGAGGATGACGACGAGCTTGAAGAAGACGATGAAGAGGTAGACGACGATGATGAAGACCTTTTCCTTTTTTGGGTTCCACTTTGACCTTCAGTTTCAGCTAAATCATACAGATTATGTTCAACTGCTATAAAGGTAAATTTTAAAATGGCGTATAATTAGTTAGCCTTACGTTTCGGTTCCACAGGTTTATCCATTGTTGTCAATTCGGTCTCAGTGTTACGAGAAAAAGGTTGAGGTACAATACCGTCCAGACCCAAGTTTACGATCTGCTCAATTCTTTTTGATCTTGACATTTTTTTTTATTCCATATTCTAAAACAGTAACATTTTTATTGTAATTATCAGAAAACTATTATAATACTAGCGTTTAAATAAACATTACATCCAAATAATGTAAGTAGGTAGCTAATGAAAGAAAGTAGGTAACGTATTGATTTAGGTACCTATTTAGTTTATCATAGTTTGATAATTACGTAATTTAAATCTTAAGAAAGTTAGGTATTTGATCCTAACTTAAGTCTACCTAATTAGGTAGATACATTTTCAGTAGGTAAGTATGTTATTTGATAATTTGATTCACAAATATTATAATTACTACTAAATTAAACCTACCTTTTTATTTAATTGCAAGCTAGTTACATAGCATTGATTAGTCAATTTATCAGAACAATGACGTATTTGGTAATTGTGTCAAATAAACCAACTATCTGCTGTAGTTTTTTTACAAAATGACACAATTGTCAATTGCGTCACTGTTCTACCAATAAAATTGAAAAAATGTGTCATAACTTACATTTACGTCGTTCTATATCCAGACACGTGTTCACTTCGCGGGGCACCCCGCACGACTGACAAATAAGTCGATGTTTCCGCGTTACCTTACAAAAAATAGGCCAAAACCATAACGACAGTGACTCTCTCTGTCGGAAACTAATGGAACAACAATTCTGTCGTTTTTACCATAGATAAAACGTGCAAAACAAGAAGTTATGGCATCAAAAACTCATTTTCGACTTTTTGGTAATTATGTCAATATTCTTTTGGATGAGCGATATGAGTAATAGTTTGCAGCCTCGATGCTACCCCGGCATTACACTACCCCGGGAGCCGGTTACCCCAACAGTCTGACATTAAACAGATTTCGCGCTCATAAAATTCGTAATTTGAATTCCTTAAGACCGTAGAGGGCGTCGCAAAATGAGCTTCTCTAATAGAAAATTGAGCGTGTGTCATGTTTGTTTATCGGTTAAATTTTTAGTTACGAATTTTATTTAGTTTAATTCGGGACATTTTTCATTATGTTTAAAATACTTGACATATTGTTTTAATTACTGAAATTAGTTGACAATTGACATATTTTTTTAATATTTCCTTATTTTAGATTGAGATTCAGCATGTTTAGTTTTGAATGTATCAAATATGAATATGCGAAGAAGAAGATCCATAAATAGACAAAAAGGATATAATAATAATAAATTAACTTGCCTGGAAGAAATCGCTTTCAGCGATAAGGCCGCCCATTGTACATTAAACTGTATATGTATGCTACCTACTTGTATCAGCTGTAAATGTATTAGTTTACAATAAAGTATTATCTATCTATCTATCTAACTGAATATTGAAATCTTAAATAAACTATTTTATAATTGCATAACAAAAATTCCACTGCCACTTTCTCTTCACAACGCATAAATTATACCAAAACTATTATTTTGTTTTTACAAAAATAAAAGGAAACTACGCATTTTTCCTAAGCGATGTCGCATAGTTTACTAGTCAATATATCTGTAAGGGCCGATAATATGAATGCGAAGGGAGGGGAATTTTATTTATGGCATCATCAGAGGCAACGCCGGGTAAGTTATATACGTCTCGAAGTTTTCTTTTAACGTCTCACAATTATTGGCAAAACTTGAAACTTGCCAAGTAACTTTAGTTTCGGAATAGGGTTTATAACTTGAGTATTTAGTGGTCTAATATATTCTGACATCCTGAAGTTTCGTGAAATTATGTGGGCGCGTTTTCTAAATTATGTGGAAATTAAAATCTCGGAGTTTATCAGTCGGTTATCTTTTGGAGAATATTTCAAATTATCCCAAACTTTGGTCACTTGCTATAATTTAATATTCTTGTGTTATTGAGTGTTTTCTTTTTATAACTTTATTCACTATTTATTTATTATGTTTTTTGCTTACCGTTGTCCAATTTTACTATATTATGTTGTATATTTTAAAATGAAACTGTTTTCATATATGATATGAGATTGATATGGTCATGGTTACAAACGCCGAAATATCAGTTGCTCAGCAAAGATAATAAACATGTTAAATATCCCGGTAAGTTTTACATTATTAATATTTTAATATATTTTATCGTATTTGATATTATTTTATTTTTTATTTCGAACCCGACATTTGGTTGCTTTTCGGAAACCGTACCGTTAGAATTCATTTGATTCTAACTGGATTTGCAAAATATTATCATTTCGACGTTCATCCTACATCTGTCAAATAAATACCTTATGGCAGTTCACTGTTGGACTTAGGCCTCTCGCAATATGCGCATTCAGTCTATTCCATCTACCTTTTCCAGGTCATCAGTCCATATTGCTAGGGAGAGTCTCACCTTTAGCTCTAGGACTCGTTTGCTCCAACAGTCGGGCCGTCGACATCCTATAGCGATATAACAAATTAGAAGGTAGATTAATGTTCTACTCACGTACCATATTATGTTTAATTCTAATGTTTTTTAGGGTTTAGGACCTCTAAAGAAATCAAATGGAACCCTTATAGGATCACTTAGTTATCCGTTTGTTGGTTAAGATACTATTTATCAGGAATGCGTGAAGGTATTAAGTTGATATTCCGTCTGTAATGTCTTGAAACAAAAATCAAAGTTCTAAGTCAACGAATTCAAAATATTTTACGTTTTATGTAGCTTAAATCCGACTCGCACTTGACCGATTTTTTATGTTTAGAACAAAACTTAATTAAGTATAGAAGTAACAACCCTACGGTGATGCGGCGTGCAATAACAGCCGCTCAGACTTTTTAATTTGTTCCCGTTATTTATGTGCGTGTTCAGCCGGAGCGACGACTCCCGCCGCGTCTTCGATTAAAATGAATGTCGTTGTACGGAACGCGTACAACTTGCAAGAATCGTATTTGACTTTACTAAGCGGTTGTTTCATCAGCTAGTATTCTCTTAGCAGCATTAAGTTATAAGGAAAAAATAACTGATGGTGTTATGAGGATATATATATATTCTGGAACTAAAACTGAAAGTAAGAATGGAAAGACTTTTTAATTTCAATGATACAGAGTGGTGGCTCGAGACAATAATAGTGCCCGGAATATGGCAATAGGCTCACCCCCTATTACGACCGAATTCAATGATTGGTGATATATGGGTGTTAATTCGCCTCTGCCTAACCTTACGGGGATAAGAATCAAAGGATCAATCAAAGAATCAATTTCATTTATTCAGTTTAGGCATATAAAGAGCACATATGAACGTCAAAATTTTACAATTATGTATGTCAAGAAATAATATAAAAATATTAAATAATGTAAAAATAAAACAATTCCAATGAAAATGATTCTTTCGCTGGTTCGGTAGATTAGTTCTACTGAGAAGATACCAACAAGAAACTCAGCGAACTGAAATGTATTGAGAAGCAACTGTTAAAATATTAATTTCTTTGAAAATTTCTTTCAGCGAGTCACGGGGTCTGAGGCTATAGATCCCTCGTATCGCTCGTTTCTGTAGTACAAATATAGTTTCAATATCGGCAGCCGAGCCCCACAGCAGCAGACCGTATGACATAACGCTATGAAAGTAGCTAAAATAAACTAATCCTGCAGTTTCCTCATCAGTCAGTGACCTTATCTTTCTAACCGCATAGGCAGCTGAGCTAAGTCTTCCTGCCAAGGCTGTGATATGAGATAAAGGCGCGATTATATGTATATGTATATATATATGTATGTATATATTATATATATATATGTATAATATATATGTATGTATGAAATGTAGTAAACTCTAACGTAATTCATTTTAGAAAAGGTATAATTATTAGATACATGAAATTGGCGCTTTGGAATGCCCCATCGGCGATGAATTTGTCTTTTGCAAGAAGTTCGATCCAATTTTCGTTAAAATGGTTGCATGTAGCCGATATGCGAATGTTGAGATGGATGTGTGGTGTGACAAGAATGGATAATATTAGGAATTAATATATTAGAGGAAGTTTGAGAGTAGCATCAATCACAGAAAAGCTACGAGGAAATCATTTGTCCTGATTCGGGTATGTAATGCGGAGGGATGAAAATAATGTTGTAAGGAAGGCACTAACTATGGAAGTGGATGGCTATAAGGGGAGAGGGAGGCCTAAAATGAGGTGGATGGACTGTGTGAAAGATGACATGGTTAAGAAGGGAGTGAATGTTGAAATGACTGCAACTAGAGATGAATGGAAAAAGAACACATGTAGCGCCGACCCCAACTAATCTTGGGATAAGGGCAGAAGGATGATGATGATGTTGTTGCGCGGTGTGTGCTCTAGCAGTCCTGAAGCAGTAGTGGTGAGTTCGGAACACAAATGCATGTGTAAATAGCTGCATAAATTTGAAATTTGATTTCTAGACAAAGAATTATTATTTTTGATTAGGAAATTAAATTATATAATATATAATAAGGATTAAATTTCAAATTTGAGTGGCCAGTTCGACAAAACATATGTAAGGACCTAGTATTGTAATTATCTATTTCAGTAATTTCAAAGGCAAATGTTAACCCTTACATTCCCTCCTGTACGATCACATATCGCTTAATTTTTATTCCAACTCCATACCTACATTTATAACGTGGGTTTCTACAAAATGGGCAATCACTGAGTACGATCAGATATAATCTCTTTTATTATGCGCAATTAAAGACCAATCTTTATTACGGTGGAATCCTGTAGTACTTCGTTTATAATTATATTATTAAGACATGAGACGTTATGCGTTTACGTTATAAATAGGGATTGCCAAGGGGTTTGCAGAGCCCGCGTACTGAGGCACGAACGTCGGAGATCGATGAATGACCTCCGCTCCCCATGAGCGCAGGTTGGGGCAGAAGCAGGCCGCGGCGGGGCGCCCTGCACGCCTCCCTGTTCCCGGGGACAAGTTGGGGACTCTGGGGTACCCGCACCCAAGGAGAGGGCCAGATCGAGAGAGATGGCCCCGGGTCGGATATGCCTGTTAACCTCACCTTCGGCTACCAAAAACGACCCACAAACTTCGTGTGTTTCAGTTGGTTCGAGTCCCACATAAACTCTCCCACCGGCTCCCGTGGTGGGGGCATCCGTGGGGATTTCCCACACATAAAAAAGGGGTTTGCAGAATAAGTTTTTCAAATGGCCGGTCTACTAAAGAAAAAGGAAAACAACCACAGCTCAAACTGTTTATACTAATGTAAAATGTATACGAAATAGTAAACTCGTATTCTCTGGAGAATCCTCGGTCAAATCTGAACAGTTCTTAAAATATTTTAAGAATAATATACACGGAATTTTTAGCTATGTCTGTTTCGTTCAATTTCTTTGTAAGTCGTCTGAAAACATTCGGTCAGAAACGACTATTTCGGATATTTTTGGTCATTTTAGAAAGTTCCTAATTCCAAAAATGTTTTCACTCGTTTAGCATATTTATTACCGTGTTTCTATGTAGAAAGATCGTAACAAATTATGTGTTGGATATTAATATTTGCCTTTGTATTATTATCTAGAGAGATCGCAGTAAATAATTTGTATAGAGCAAACACCGCCAATGCTGCTTCTTAATTAACTGGTATATTTATATTTGCTTAAAGAAAAAGTAATGCTAAGGTATTTTGGTCACGTAGAATGTAGAAAAACTGCGGTAGCCTAGTGGTACGGTTATGGAGTGCTGAGACGAAGTCTCGGATTCGATCCCAGGTTTTACCACGGTATACACCAAAGACTTTTCGATGCTTTTCGAAGTTATGTGTGTATTTATTGCAGGTTTATAAGCGCCCAGTTAGTGGCAATAGACTCGCCACCTATTACATTGGGACCTAAACATAAATTGGCGAAATGTGGGTGCTAGCACCTCTACCTACCCCTACGGGGATATAGGCGTGAGTTTATGTTTATGTTAATGAGAATGTAGAATATATTCTGAACAATGATACAACTTAGGCATCTTGCAAAACATAACTTCAGACTATATCAGACAGCACACAGGACCAGTGAGCTTGCATGAGAGATTTTAATAACAGTATAGAAAGCTAGCGAAGTGGGTATGGATGGTACATGGACTTCGGCACTGTCGTATAAATACATGGATTTAGGTACACTTGTCAGTGATTGTGAGTGCTAGTTTAATTAATTACTTAACACTAAAATCCTAACGAATGTTACCTCTACCTTATCAACCCTAAATCTGCCGCTTGCTCAACACGAGGACTTAATGTGGTTTATATGGAACTTAAATTGCGGTGGTGTTTTAGGGTTAAATTTGTAATGGTCAGACGCCGGTGATTAATTTTGTAAGCGCTCGGGGACAGCTCGTACTGTTCCGTGGTTAATTACTTTTTCTTATCTTTTCTATTTTTGTAAACACGACTGGTTAAATATAGATTATAAAGCGTAATTTCGATATGCTTTTTTAATTTGATTTTGACATTAGTACTTAATATTACGATTAGGTTTGAAATAAAGGAAGAAAATATTGTAGGTCGTGTTAAAGAGGCTTTCCACGGTGTGTTATTTACAGCACAGCAGACGATCACGGACAGACACACACCACGTTTCAATTTGATTGTTTTCCATGGTGTTTGTTGATTACAGTTCCGAAGACATGGGTCCGATGCATCTTCAGAGGTTTCTTTGCGCTACATCATCCAGACGACATTTTTTCCATGGTGCATCGATTTGGGCTTTTTTTTTATACCACTTAGTTGGCAGACAAGCACACGGCCCACCTGATGGGAAGCGGTTACCGTGGCCTATGGACGTATGCAACACCAGGGGTGTCACACTCGCGCTGCCGACCATGAAGAAATGGGCTGACTCGCGCCCGACCACAGAATCAGACACCATGAAAATTCATATAGAGCGTTATCTAAACTGCAACTAGGCATAGTCCACATGGGTTATATAAAGCGGACAAATCTTTTAATTAGAGTAAATGCTTATAGGAATTACATTTCTTATGGTATGGTAACAGATATGAATATTGATTAGAAACGGTTGATCTATTTATTTTGTAACATACATACAGTCACGCGTTTTTCCCAGTGGGGTAAACAAAGACTACAGTTTTTCACTTGCCACGATCCTGGCCTCTTTCGCTTCTTTTACTTTCAAAATTGTTTTCATACATGCTCGCCGGTTTCGGGTACTCTTGATATTTCCTTCAATTTTTGCAAATACCTAGTAATAGATAGATAGATAATTCTTTTATGTACACCAATAGATTACAGTAAAACTTGTAGTTAGCATGGATACAGTTTGATGTACAATGGACGGCCTTATCGCTGGAAGCGATTTCTTCCAGGCAACCTTGAATTTGAAAAGTTATTAATCTATTGCTGGTTGAATGTGGAGGGCTTTTAACTTACCGGTTGAAAGCAGAAATAATTTAAATTTCCGAAATGTTTCATTTAGACTACCCAAACAAAGAAAACAGTAATTAGTTCATTTAAAAAAAGAAGCAAATAATCTTCTATCAAAGAAGTAATACATATTACGCATTCGAGCTACCAAGGAAATAGTATTATGATATTGTTTGCTTTCTTTGGTCAATTGAATGAAAGGTAAACCTTACGAGTCTCATTACTGCTTTGTTTCGTTGCCCAGAGTGGGCAGGCTCCACGGGAACAAATTGAAGGTTTTATTTATAGGCACCTTAATTGGACCGCTCCTAAGGTTGGTACCATATAATCATAATATAATATATCTTAATAATAATATTGCAGTAGTTCCACTGTGAGGTAATACTATATATTACTAAACTTGTTTTGTTTGTCTTATAACCTATATATTTCGATTATGTTTTAACGTTAAATAACACTATTACGTTGTACCAAAATAATAGTTGACGGAATGTGTGTTATTACACCCCTGCCTACCCTTTTAGAGATTTATAGGCGTTCGTATAAATATAAATTTTTTACACTGAGTAGAAACCAAACCCACGCCAATTGCATAACAGTAAAATTTTCTACATCTGACGTTTCAGACACAATTTTTTCGGACGCTTGTTAGCTATAGCTACCTATTGTTGCATCTAGATTAACGTGACATGTTCTGCTACTCACCTGCTGCTGGAGACAGTTTAGTGACGACACCCCATCGTGACTTCCACTGAAACAAGACAAATAACACTTATTAAAAAATATAGTGACAGTAGCTTAGAAGTTAAGGGATCAGTCTTCTGACCGAGATATTCTGGGTTTGATTTTTTTGACAGTACTTAGGTGGCAGACAAACACACGGCCCACCCGATGGGAAGCGGCTACCGTGGGCTATGGACGTATGTAACACCAGAGGAGTCACATTCATGCTGCTGACCCTAAAAAAATCTTTTTGAAGTACCCCATATTGTAGTCACTTGAGAAAACCGCATCAAGGAGTTCATTCCACAGCTTGAGCGTTTGATTCCTGGCTATTACGATCGACGTAACCCCACTCTCATATAAGCTACTAGTCTTCCGCCAGTGACTCCACACGCGTGCATATCTTATCTCCCGTTCTACTCAATCGGTTGCAATCACAGAAATGTAAGATTTTAAACCAGCCTAAGATATTTCTAATAAAAAGCCACATCAAAATCCGTACAGTAGTTTTGCCCATCGCGAACAAACATCTCACTTTTAATTTATTAATATTAATAATATATAATAATTATATTATAATACTATAAGATTTAGACTAGCTGGAGGGGATAAAGGGAATACTATTAATTTACGACTGTATTGGTGTGTGTGACGTGATTAAGTAACGTATACTAGAATATACGTTACTTCAAACTGGCGAAATGTAGGTGGAAACCTCTGCCTACCCCTTCGGGGATATAGGCGTGAGTTTATGTTATGTTATGTTTACTTCAAAATCAAAGTCGAAAATCATTTATTGTTTAGAGACTATTATACGGAGATTACAAAATATCAAAAAGATTAATCCTTTATTAGAAAATATGCCAAATTTGACCAAACGTGTAATTTAATCAACCAAACTCTCAATACTATCAGGCAATAAATAGTGATTGAAACGTAACAAATATAAAATTCGTTCATTTAAATAAATATTCGTAAATCAAAATTGAAATGCAGTGATGGCATAGCTTGTGATTTCAAAAAATACGGCATTTTGCCGAGCGCCCTGTAAATGTGAAGAACATTTAACTGAACAGCTGCAGGCCCAAGTTATAGGTGGGATACCATAATAAATAAGTGCTAAAGTTCGGAGCCAGAGAAAAGGAGTTCCACAGACATTTTAGTACTGTATACTACTTTTTTCGACAGCCTCCATGTCGTGGCAGTAGTGAACCCGACCGCTAAGCAGGTGGCGCGGGTTCTATCCCCGCTCAGTGCAAATATTTGTATGCTACTATTTGTTTGAATATATGTTTATTATCCCGGAGAGTACGTCAAGCCGGCGGTCCCGGTTGCTTTACCAACATCTATGGCAGTCGTTACGGGTAATTGGAGCCCTGAAAGTCCAACAACTGGTCTAACTGCAGTGCTTCAATATCGCGTTTGGGTTGTGGAGGTCAGATGGCAGTCGCTTTACCGAAAATATCGAAGTTTAACCAAACCCGCAGTTAGACTGGTAAAGCGGACCCCAGACTCTAAAGTAAACGTTTCGGATGCGAGTGGGGCTAACGATAAGAAGAAGACCAAACATTTTTCTGAATACACGTAAAGCGGTTTCGTATCTCTATCTCTTAATAACATAACATAAAACATAAACATAAACTCACGCCTATATACCCGAAGGAGTAGGCAGAGGTGCTAGCACCCACATTTCGCCAGTTTATGTTTAGGTCCCAATGTAATAGGTGGCGAACCTATTGCCATTAACCGGGCACTTATAAACCTGTGATAAATACACACATAACTCTCTCTCTCTCTTAATAAACCGTATCAATATTCATTTCACTAGTAGGCACCACAGATTATGCATCTTACGTTACTAAAGCCTTCTAGCACAAATAGCATAATACCAAATATTTCACATAATAATAATATCTATTTTCACTCTCTGAACCTTTTACCAACTTAGTTGGGATCGGTTTTCAAGTCCAACTGCAATGTAGCTAAACTTCGATATTTTAAGTGAAGAGAGTGTCATCTGACCTCCATAACCAATTGGCGATATCAAAGTTGTGTAGTTAGAGTTGTCGAACTTTTGAAGACTCCAAAACTATCCGTACCGACTGTCATAGATGTCCATATGGCAACCAGGCACAGAAATACCCAGACCAATACAAATAGATACATACACGCTTACAAACAATTACATTGAGCGAAAATCGAACCCATGTCCCCTGCGAGGCAATTGCGTTCACTACACACACAGAAATCCATATATTCAACATTCTCATGGACTTCGTGAATTACACCATATCATCAAAAACACCGCACAGATCTCGCACGACAATAAAACTAAAAAAAGCTCATATTTCTCTCTCAATTACATCATTTATTCCGCCACTGCCTTGTCCCTCAGTCCATAGCTCAACTGATGGAACAGACAAATAGCCGTCAGCGGGCAGGCTGGCAATAAAATCCACTATTTTACCGCACCCCGACACACGCAAACCTCTTTATCGCTGTTACTGGCGAAACTTTGGCTTTACTGCTATAGCTTGTTAGACTTACATACTAAATGAAAATTGTGATATCATTTGGGTTAAATTCTATTGGTTAGACAAGTCTAAAGGGTGTGAATACATTATTAATGGTGTGGCCGCAATGGTTAAACAAGCCATTCTTACAAGATATATAAAATTCAGTGTCAGTTTAGCTATCGCTTGTATACTACAACGCGTGGTTTCCGGCAGTGAGCAATGCTTAAAGCGAGAATAACTATTTTTCGTTTTGGACAAACTTTGTGAATTTAGAATAAAAAATAAGTAGACCAAAACTATTGAGACGTTTATTCACTTTGGTACAATAGTGAAAAGTGTCATCTTCGCTCTTGAAATGAAACGAAATGAAATTTATTCGTAGGAGACACGGTGAAGTACTTCTAATAATATAATTAATAAACTGAACACTTCCCAGCGGATTGCTCAGCTTCACATGCGGTGTCGTACAAGGCGACTAATCGATAGTGCTGCTTAATATCAGATAGATATATATAGCTCAGATTCAGGTACAGAAACAAGGCTCGAGCCCATAATAGTACCCGGTAGACAGCTATAGACTCACCCCCTGCTACCTAGGGCCGAAAACAATGATTGGTGAAATGTGGATGTCAATTCACCTCTGCCTAACCCTTCGGGGATAAAGGCGTGATTATATGTATGTATGTAATTCAATAAAAAATTCAAAATGATTACAAAATGTTTGGCCAATTGTTCCGTTGAAAATTGGAACCAATCACATCACTATTTTATGTCTCATAATTTGTAAAAGAAGTGACTTTGGTAAAAAATATATTCTCAGTATCGTAGGTAGTCACGATGATCATATGCCGATTATCGTTTCTCAGTTCATGACTGTACAGTACTCCTTATATTGTGTTCATTGTAGCTTACTATGTAATTTAAACTGTAAAGGAATTTTTTGCCTGAATTAATATCGTAGTGTTTCTTAACGCAAAAAAGCCATGACTGTATGCTGTTCTAAAAAAACAAGGCTATTCAGTGTATCCTAACCATCCTCTGGGAAAATAAAAATTAAGAAAAAAGAATAAAAGTGCTACAAAAAGCATATGACATTTTTAAACAGTTTATGAGACAAACACTATAGGTATATGATAGAATAAATACAAGTTACCGCAATTCAAATAACTGTTCATTATCCCAAGAATATTTAAACGAGAGGAGAGAAAATAAGCTAAAAATCTCACTTAAATTCAGATTCTTCGTTCAAGTTAGCCATTGGAACTATGCCAGACCAAAGAAAAAGCCCGGAAATAAATAAAGTTCTTAACTAAGTAATTACTTAATTAGTGGCCATAAATCGTGATCAAAATCATTTATAAAATGTCAATAGATGTTTAGATTTACAAAAATTCTTGGGATGTACTTAATATAAAATGTACAAAGAAATAATTCTACGACACAAATAATATATGAAATTATTAAGCAGGTAATAAAGGTGAGCCGTAAAACGTTTTACGGCCGAAAAATAAAATGGCGGTGGAGAGCGTATATTTTACGTCCAAGTTTAATGCGCACAGAAATATGCCCGGGGATGTACTATTTGCACTTCAATATAAGTTTGTATCAACTTTATGTTGTACTACTACTACTATTAGGAGCAAATTTTCTGATTTTTGATGTAAGCCTTGATGGTAGAATTTTGTACCTACCTAATTAATTAGGTAGGTAAATCTTATAGACCGTTTTTCAGGCCTATTGCGTTATGGTGCAGTTATTAATGTTTCTCTATCATGAGCCCTAATAAATTTAACCCTTCTAGTGCAAATAGAAATGTGCTTCAATGTACCTTGATTGTAAGCGACTACTGTTTATTGAAAATAATGACGAGAATGCTGTGACACGATATTTTATTCCGGTGGCCCGGTAACAAATGCCCTATATTTGGATAACGCTGTTCGATAATGTTGATTTGTAATTGCTTTCCACAACAAACAATTATTACGTTCAATCAAATTAAGTCTTGAAATTATGTATAAGCTTTTAGTACTACCGTATTTTTCTATAAATATTTATCTTAGAACATCAAGAATCAAAGAATCAATTGCATTTATTCAGTTTAGGCACATAAAGAACATATGTGAACTTCAAATATTTACAATTAATTATGTCAAGAAATATTATAAATATAAAACCATTGGAAAATGATTCTTTCGATGGTTCGGTAAGTTAGTTCTACATCACATACGTAAATAAAATAAAATGGTATCTTTAAGTTAGTTAAAAAATTAGGCGCAGGAACATTGTGTCTT
Source organism: Eilema griseolum (assembly GCA_963662185.1). Taxonomy (NCBI): domain Eukaryota; kingdom Metazoa; phylum Arthropoda; class Insecta; order Lepidoptera; family Erebidae; genus Eilema; species Eilema griseolum. Next base: position 896,915 of record OY759247.1, read on the forward strand.
TCAAAAATGGCACATATACTTGGTATATAAAAACCTCTCGCTCACAGCTGACTGATTTTAGCTCAGTTCTATTTATTTACCATGCTGTATTGTTATGAGATTCCGATATTTTAGCGCTGTTGCAAGCGCCATGATCAATAAGCAACTCATAACAATACAACATGGTAAACATTCCGATAGCTTTAATACTAATGTGAGTCACCATGATAGTTTAAATACCTACGATTTGTTTTATTACATTTACTATATTTACATTACTTATGAAACACTGTCGCGTCTCTAATTGGTGCGTAAAATGATGACGTTCGTCATCATTCTTTTGCTGCCATTTTAGAGTACGAACAACATATAGTTCTGGCGCACATAATTTACAAGATCGTTTAAGTAACACCAAGCACCAAAAAAACCCAGAACATATAAAATCCTTTAGAAATATTACTTCTTATAAAGACGTCTAGCAGCAATTCGTATTAAAATAATCGACTTACTTTTCAGTAGTCCTTGTAACTTCGCCAACAGGACTGGAAGAAACTCGTCAAGTAACTAAGTAAGTAGTTAAGTAACTGACAAACACCCAACAGTGTTTGTCTGTTTGTATAGTATCAAGCAGTCTGTTCAGATTAACTGGATACGGATTGGTTTAGCTAATTGAAGATTGTCTGTTTAATGTCTTGAGAAAAATGTTCTAAGGTAAACGAGATTGAATATTTATAAAACAGACTGAAGTTAGTGATATTTCCGGCAGAGTAGAATTTGGGCCACCCCATCTTAAAGAAAGAAAGAAAGAAAGAAACTGGTGGTTCCCATGTGGTGTCCGTACTAGGCGACTAAGGGATAGTGCTGTTTAACCCAGACCCAGACTCAGCCTCAGAAGCATGGCTCGAGTCAGCAACACTACCCGGAATACGGCAATAGACTCACCCCCTATTACATGGGACCGAATTCAATGATTGATGAAATGTGGGTTTTAATTCACTTCTGCCTAAGCCTCCGGATAAAGACGTGATTATATGTATGTATGTATATGTACCAAGAGCACTTAGGACTTTAAAGTGACGAATGATAGATGACTGAATGAAATGAAGTTGAGAATGCTAAAGTAGACCTGAAATGTAATGAAAATAGATAAAATAAGGAATTAATAGGTTAAAAGAAATTAGAAGATTCCGCCAGGGAATTAAAAGTTAAGAAGTGGCCTGTTGTCGTTGTATGGACACATTATTATAAGAGGTGATGATAGGAATGTTGTTTATTTATCTAACATAACATAACATAAACTCACGCCTATATCCCCGAAGGGGTAGGCAGAGGTGCTAGCACCCTCATTTCGCCAGTTTATGTTTATTTATCTATTCTTATTTTTTGCCTTTTTCATATAAATTTCATTATTAAGATTAGTAACACTGATATTCTAAATGCTCATCATTAGTGGATTGTGTGTTAGTTAGCAAGCTTAGTAGTATATAAAATGTTGTATGTAAATGAGATCGGTCATTTCCATGCACTTTGCAAGCAGATTAAGCTCCCCTTTCTGGCATCCGTTACTACCCTTCATCTAAGGCGATACATAATACATGAGATTTCTTCAGAACGTTATTCCCTCTGTATTTTGAAATTACGTTGACTAAAGTTTTTTTATTTCAGTGACTTTCCAATCCTCGCTTCAGAACTAGTTCAAAAGTATGACTTCACAGTTCAATCCACTACAAAGGATCATTCATTCTTACTAGTTCTGTCAGTTCAATTCATTCATTCACTTCACACTCAATTGGAAGGGGCTCTTAAGCTGTATCAGCCATCGAACTAAATACCTTGGACGGTATTTCTTAAAGTTCAAATTCTAACAGCGAGTTGTTATACTATTTGCATCATGACCGAGCGATAAATTCTGTTATGCTTCAACACACTTAAGTTTGTCGTAAAGCTGAGTTCTAAAGAAGATATTGCAATATATCGAGGTATTATGATAACTTGGTAAGTAGATGAAGATGGGAGAAATACAGTCTTCTGCTGCTACTATTAAAACATCGCCTGACTTCAAAACATTACATTTTATATCAGTTTTGTTTGGTCTATGATCTATCTTGCAACTAGATCTTTTTTTATTATTAAACCACGGCTTTTATAATAGTTTTGCAATTAAATGTTACCTGAACTTATAACTTATAAAATACGCTTATTTTTACTTCATGTCGTTTGATGTACGGCATATTTGATTAGACTATAAACTAATTTCATTATTACAAGAATACCCTGTCTTTAAAGGATCTTCATAAATTTATGACTTATTATGTACATTATATTTGTACTAAGAACTACCTAGTAGTGCATCCTGTGTGCGTAGTTTTCTGTAAAACCGCCTAAATGCGAGTCATCCTCGCGCTCGAAGGTTTTCATACAATTACTTTTCTCTACTCTTACGGTCTTATTACAAAAAACGGAATTAAGTCAGGTTTAAACCTGAACTATAAAGTCTAGGCTTAATCTCAAGACCATGGTCTAAACTTCTCCTTATTACAAAAGCTGAATAATCCGTAGACTACTTAGTACCATAATTTAAACCTTGACTTAAATAAAACCACAGATTACTCAAACTATTGTTCGTTCATTATGATACCATTCAATCGCAGCGTTCCGTTTCCTCCGAAAACAAAAATTATCTGACATCATTAATAAATAATATATACTAAAAATGGTGAAAAAAAGATTTAGATAATACACTTTCATTAAATTCAATTTTATGAATAATAGTTGTACTTTATTTTATAATAAAATATCATTATGATGCCTTTATTTAGCAATCATTGTTATGTATGATATTGGAAGATCTATGGACGTGAAATGGAACGAACTTTTCTGTTCGCGCTGACTTGGTGTCAAATTTTTCCCAATTTTTATACCTACTTTAAAATATAGTATTTATTGCAAGTTATTTAAAACGTTTAGTAAACCTATACTTTTGCATAAAAAGCTTCTTCAGATAGTTCGATAAAGGGGTTTACTGGAATACGATGTCTGTTAGGTAAGCGTGGTATGTCCAATGACTCCACGATATTAATATCTGCGATATCCATCAGATCAACTGCGTCAATATCCATTACGAGCATAGTATTATAAGAAAGTAAACGAATTTATCTGACGCTAACCGGCTAAGTTCAAAATGGCAAGTTTGACATATTATTATTGTGATTTACACTTTAGACCAACGTTAAACTAGGGGTCACGCAGGTTTATCTTTAGACCAGAGATAGTCCATGGTTTAGTAATAAAACCCTTTTTGTAATAAAATTTTTTTTAGACCATGGTCTAAAGACGATTTAAACCTGGTTTTAGAGTTAGTCCGTGTTTTGTAATAAGACCGTTAGTATTTATTGTTTTACCGTCACCTGTAAAAAATATACTAACTATAACGGTTCGTGAGGTGACTTACAAAAGTATAGCAGAGTCTTGATAGTAGGGGTTTCTTTTTATACCACATAGATGGCAGACGAGCACATGGCCCACTTGATAAAAAATGGTTACCATGGCTAATGAACAAACTAGATGGGTTTATTTATTGAAATTTAAATCGATTAAGATAGAAGATTGAATCGGTTCAGCCGGGATTCGAACCCGCGATCATTCCCTTACAGGGGGAATGCTCTGACCACTGAGTCACGAACCTCCGCCTGAAACCATCCAAATTCTTTCATACATATAACTTGAGGAGGTAGGACACGGCGGTATTCCCGCCCAATTGAGCAGTCCGACAGGGGAAGTACCTCCGCCCTACAGAATACCGCGGTTATAATAACTTTGTGTTGTGTTCCCGGCGGTAAGTAGGGTAGCCAGAGCTCACTGGAGAGTTTTTGTGCGGTCAGTGGGACGACCAAAGGCTTGTTCTGCTTTGTCCTCTACACTGACGGCACAAAATCTCCGTTCTTACAGGGTCGGCAGCACGGATGTGACTCCACTGGTGTTACACACGTTCATAGGTTATGGCAACCACTTTCCATCAGGTGGGCCGTGTGCTTATCTGCCACCTAAGTTGTATAAAATGAAAAAAAAAAACATATATATCCGTCCTACGGCGACGGAGCCATCTACCGATATTCGTGCGAACTATCGGAATCAATGAATGATGTTGCAATCATTTTGTAATCCCGCCTGGACCGATTATTATTTTTCCATCTTAATCGATTTGAATAGTTAGGGTTTACCCTAATACAAATAAATGTAAAATTAATTCCGAATATCACTCACAAAAGTCATTACTCTAATGTAACTTCAAATGGCGACGATTTGTGTTGGCTATTTGACAAGTCCCTGTCCCTTTTGGGTTTGCTAATAGTTAGACTTGTTATCCCTAAAATTGTTGTGCCTACTGGAGAAATAGCTCGGGTCCTCTTTGTAGTACTGTCATAGGCTTACTGCAGCATTAATCAAATGCAGGAATTTAGAGACTCTGCTTACCAAGACTCTGTTAAAAATATACCTAGTGTTTATAATTTGGAAAATGGCATCGCTACTTTTTGTTTATGGTCCGGTCCTAAGTTGTATTCTGGAGATGGGCAGTTTTCATTAACTGGAACTTTCAAAAACGTACGCCATAATCAGAGAATAGATTTTGTTTCCAAGCGACGTCACACAGTATTTAAGATATAGTGTGAAATAATGTGGTTCGTCACATACTAGGTCTATATATCTCTGAAAGAGTAGTTAGTCTCATTATATAGGTGCTCACATTTCATCAGCAATATTTTGAGAAAATTAAACATCCAAAACAGGATTTATACCCGCGACAGTCCTTCTTACACAGAAAACTACCAACTGAGATACTACCTACATTAACAACCACTTCATTCAAAATTATAAGAAAAGTAGCATACTTACGAATATATAATTCTAACATATTTATAAATGCATTTAAAAGAAAGTCGTGTTACTTACACTATTTATAACTCAAGAACGACTGTACCTATTTGACTGAAATGTATATTAGCTTACAACCAGGGAACCTTCGTCCTGTTCGATCGCGTTCCCGTGTGACATGACAAAAACCTCAATGAGAATACAGGCTGCTATAAAACATGGTAAAACAAAAACGCATCTGACTTGGAATAACAAAACGCAAATGACACCTAACCGTAATTTTGTCTATGGTTAAGTATGGTTTAAAAATTTGATAGTTATAAATTTTGTCAGAAATCAATAATAATAATCAACACCCACGCGGGCGGAGCTAGCTTAAAATTTAGTGTTCAGCAACTTCTAAGTGTGACTATACATACACATACGTAGTGTAGGTACCAGCCTAACAAAGTTAAACTTCACTACACTGTTGAACATATTAATAATACGAAGATTATGACAAGATAATGGTTCTGTAGGTCATCAATAATAGATTATAGCAATATCTTTCCTCGTTTGTTCAATGCGGCGGTTTATGGCCTCCACGGGGAGGGCCGCGCTTGGACGTTGACAGTCATGAGATATTTTGATGGATTGAATACTGATACGTCTATACGAATACTAACCAATATTATTGGCAAGGTATGTACCTATAACATTTTGAGTGCGAAGTAGTCAAATAATTATTTTATTGCTAAAGAATATTACCAACCACAATTACTAATTTAACCCCTCCAACTAAACTAAATTGCCAGAATTTGAACCCAGGACCTCTCGATCGTACGGCTGACTCCTTAATTACTAGGCTACCGACTTTATTATTAATAAATAATTAAGACTTGTTTGGAGTTTTGGTTTTTAGACAATTTTTATGTGTAATGAAAGGTATTTAGTGTTATTCCTCGTGTTATCACCAGAAACGATATCAAAATTGATATATCCTTACTTCGTAACTAAATCCAAATTATTATTTTGGTAGAAATACGAAAACCACAGAACACAACACCACCTAGACTTGAATAACATTAAATGGGGTTCGAATATGCGGATAAGCATATGTACTCATTGTATGATTTTAGGTTGTTGTCAACTATTAAATTCAATGGCATACTTATATTAGAGACAACCAGACCAATATGGTTATCCTCCTTGAAGCTTTTCCCAACTCACTGGTAACTAATAGGTATTATCTAGTTAGTTAGTTAGTTTTATATGATATCAGTCATAAGACAACTTACTTATTTATTTATTTTAAAAGGTACATCTACAGAATACATAATATGGTACACTTATGATTCATAATTGTGATTAAGGTAATGTTATTAACCCCTATTACTGACGTATACCTACAACTTTTTGACATAAATATTATAATCAAAAAAAAAATTTCAGCAAATGAAAAATTACAAATTTAAATAAATAAAACTTACTATTGGGAAGATAATAAATACAATTTAAATTAAATTAATACAAATAAAAAAAATACAGTTTAAAAATTGAAATAAAAAAGCACATTTAATTAGTAATAATACAACTTTTGAATTAAAAGTTACAAATTATATTAAAATTTATATAAAAAACTTAATTCAACTTTTTGAGGGCGACCGAACCCGGAGAGTTTTAAGAGAGTTCCCTTAACTCTCTCTCTCTCTTTGCTCGTGCTCATCTCTATCATGGAAATCATTAAAAAATATTTTGTTGAAGCAACTCAAAAAATAACAAAAACAATTTTGCGGACACCCATTATTCCCACCCTAAGTATCATCAACAACTAAGTCATTAATCCAAAATAAAAGTACAGAGGAGAAGAAAAATGTTTTGAAACGTCAAAACAAGGCGGCATTGTCGGTGACATCTGTAAAGATACCGTGCTTACTGGCTCACGCTCACGGCTCTCTGTGAATTAACAATGAGCCACAATGGCCCCGCACATTGATATTATGCTTTGTTACTTGCCGATTGGTGGCTCTGTTTTTGGTGAAACATAGATTTGTTTGACGATTCTTGAGTAAATACTGGTGTAAATACGATAGTGATTAGTTGTCGAAGATATAATCGAAAGTGAAGGAGTTCCTGGATATCCTGACCTTTACGCATAAGACTGAGTCTTTGAGTGTTATGAAACTGCATCATTCATAGCTGTACCTATGACTTCTTTTGCTTTAAATACAGATCCTACTACTGCAACCGTATTCTTGGGATAAAAATTAGGATATGGGCTATCCCAGACAGGTTTATTCGACCTTTCAGGCTTGATTGATTAATATTCATTCATCCACACACGCATAAAACTGATAAAATTACCATGACGAATATCAAGGGTGGTAAAACCGTAAAAGTACTTACAAAATTATTAAATATTTTTAATCCACGACATTTTACACAGCGCTATCTAGGCCACCAAAGCAAGCATACCGAAACTAACCTATGTTTTGGAATATAGAATGGCGATAAATATACTTAGATAAATTATTGTCGTATTAGATAGACATAGAAACACCCACACTAATGAAAATATACATATTCATGCATATTAATGTGTGCACTGAGCGGGAATCAAGTCCGCGCTCCCCGCGTAGCTGTCGAACGCTCTAAGTACCGCCACAGCATAGAGACCGTCAAAACGCCCTTTTTCTTCATCATCTGAGCGATAATCCCATTCGCACCCAAATCTTTCTGTGCTAGCTTCTGGCAGAGACCCCAGACTTCGAGGTGAAAGCCTTTCACTTCCGAGTCTGAGTTCGGTTTACCAGTCTAACTGTGAATTTGGCTATACTTCGATATTTTCCATGAAGATCCACAACCCAAAGACGATATCGGAACATTGCAGCTAGACCAGTTGTTGAACTTTTTAGAGATCTAACTATCCGTAACGACTGCCATAAATGTTGGTATAGCAACCGGAACAGACTGTTTAATGTGCTCTCCGAGGCACGACCAGACCAATGTAAATACCTATATTCATCCCTGCTTACAAATGTTTGCGCTGAGCGCGGATCGAACCCACGCCTCCTGCGTATCGCCCGCGTTCACTATCGCCACGGCACACATGCCGTCAGAAAGCCCTGCCTTTCTTTGAATTTAAAATAGTATATTATGATACGAGTGTATGAAATTACTGACCACGGCTGAGGCGCCATTGAGAGGGCCAAAGACGGCCAACATCAATACACGCGTGTATTATATCATTCGACGCTTTTCAACAGCGAATCATCGAATCGAAAATCATTTTATCTACTCTAATACTGAAATTTAAACATTAAAAACAACTTTAATAATATTGTTTACGCACAGACTATCAAAATAAATTTAAATAAAAAAAAAACTTCATTTTCCATTTCGATTCAACTTCAACTGGACTCAAAGAGGTTTCAATGTATTTTTTCTACATAGGTAAATCTGTGGTGAATTTTGACACTAAAAATAACTTTTTACACCGCGGTAGCCTAGTGGTATGGATAATGGACTTCTGAGACGAGGTCTCGGGTTCGATCCCAGGTTTTACCATAGCACACACCAATGACTTTTCGATGCTTTTCGAAGTTATGCGTAAATGCGATAAATACATCGCAGGTTTACAAGTGCCCGGTTAATGGCAATAGGCTCGCCACCTATTACATTGGGACCTAAACATAAACTGACGAAATGTGGGTGCTAGCACCTCTGCCTACCCCTTCGGGGATATAGGCGTGAGATTATGTTATGTAAATAACTTTGTAATTTTACGCAAATTATGTTAACTATTTCATGAGATTAGATAAAATTGTGTATGAAACTGCACGTAATTTGGATTAAGAACGTTTATTACGCTACAGTTTAATTAATCACTAGTGAATTATAGCAAGGATAAAGTCACAGTTTGATCATAGGTGTCATTTTGTGCCTAATCGCAGTGAAGTTAAAGCCAATTTATCAGTAACTGTGTTGAAAAATGTATTTACAATCCTCATTAACATGAAGAACAGCACAAGCATTAGGTATATCGAATTCTACATCATTATTTATTTGGGCGCAGGTCACAGGTGGCACCGTGAGTCCGTTCTCAAGCCATCACATAGTTTAACAATTTATTATTTAAGAAGGGCGATGAGACTGTCACGCTCGTTTCCCACAGGGTACAATGTAATACATTTCTTATATTTTTTCATTCTTCAAGGCTTCTTTAGGTGATTACACACGTGTGGAATGTTCCTGTAAGATGTATTCAGTACGGAAGATGCAAATTGCGTATTTAGTACTTCTTTTTTTATATCCGCTGCGGTAGCCTAGTGGTATGGGTAATGGACTGCTGAGACGAGGTGTCGGGTTCGATCCCAGATTTTACCATGGCGCATACCAATGATTTATCGCAGCTTTATAAGTGCCCGGTTAATGGCAATAGGCTCGCCACCTATTACATTGGGACCTAAACATAAACTGGCAAACTGTAGGTGCTAGCACCTCTGCCTACCCCTTCGAGGATATAGGCGTGCGTTTATGTTATGTTGTGTTATGTTTTTTTGGCCTATAGACTTGCTCAAAACAAAAGAAGTCACATTCGCGCTGCCAACCCTGTAAGCACAGAGAGTTTCTGTGCCGTTAGTGTAAAAGACAAAGCAACACAAGTTTTCGGTCTTCCCACTGACAGCACAAAATCTCTCCAGTGAGCTCTGGCTACCCTACTCACCGCCGGGAATACAACACGAGGTTATTATAGCCGTGGTATTCTGTAGAGCTTCACAATAGTGTTTATTATTGTAAGAATTATAATGGTACATATATGAATCGAAAAAATGTGATCTTATTTCAGTCTACTCTCTTGTTCTTTCTCTTAATTTATTTTTCTTTTTCCGACTGATGGGAAGGGGCTAGCATGACTTATGACGTAATACTCGTGCTGCTGACTCTATAAGAACCTTCTAATGCCCCTTTTAAAGTTTTCTTATATCGCACTGTGCGCACCGTTTTCAGTTGCAACTCGTGCGAAAGGATACATGAACACCTTACCTGTGGTGAACGGTGCAATGTTAGAATATAGCCGTGGGCATCGTGGCACCATTGTCGCATCATTAAGGCCTGGAATTTATTACCAGCTCACGTGTTTGCTACTTCCTACAGTCTTGGGACCTTTAAGCGGGGCGTGAAAAAGTATATGATGAGGCCGTCAAGTAAAGTGTCACCATTGTCACACGGTATGGGTAATAATATAATAAAATAATGGTGACCCTCTTTTCTGAAACTTTGCCTTCAGCTTATCATCAGGCAAGGCGAAGTCTAATTGACGTTTCCTATATAAAAAAAAACTTGGCTTTAGCGAGAGTGTTCGACTCAAAGATAACCGCCAGAGTCTCGACAGACTAGAACGCGATGTTGACGTTTTAAATAAAAACATAGTATGTCCATAAAATATACTGTGTCCATAAAAGTTAAATACAGGCCTCCTTTTCTTCCCTTCACAGTCGGCTAAAAGTCCCCATTCTCGGTATGATAATGCCGCCATAAATAACATAGGTATCAAGCCACTTTCTCATTTACTCATGACCAAAACGACAAGCAAAATCTCAGTAATATCTCAGTGAAAACAAACAATTGTTTAAATTAAGTCTGGTCTAAGCCTCCGGCGGCGCGGGATAAGCGTCGGCTAATCCTCTCGGCTGTCCCTCCGAGGGCACGTTAATATTTTATTGAAAAACCGTCTTAACAACAGTTCGGATGTGTCGGAGACAATGGCCAGAGGTTCTTAAAGTTTAACTTGTGCGTGATACGGGTAATGTAGAAATTCCGCTCAGTAGAGATATTTGTGTACATGAAAATGTGTATTTATATGGGTCTGGAAATCTAAATGTTTTTATATTATGCGTGTATTTCTGTAATTTTATCTGCATTCCATATATCAGTATTAGTAATATGCTTAGTTTGAAGCTAGGCGGTGCTAGTACACTATACAATATTTGCGTTTTAAAAATAATTTACCAAATAGATAATATTAACTTAAATTACTTCATTACTTATTCAGCTGTGTGCTATCAAGCATTTCTCCATTATCTACCTCTTTATAAAATAAGAACGTTGTTACAAACTGTCTTGAAAATATACTGAATCCTTCGGAGCAGTAGTGAAAAATATTGTAAGAACTGACTTTATAAACAGTCCAACTGTTATTATTAAATGTTTTTAGTTCCCCTAAGATGAAGGCGATAAGTACTCCGTTCGTAAAAGTTCTTTATTAGTTAAATAACTTCAGCGTACTGTATAAAATGTGAACGAAATTACAACTTTGTCACATTTTTTTCACAAAGTCTAAACAAACTGCTTTGTTTCACGGCCTATAAAAAGTTCCTGTTTAATCTAGACACTGTGACTCGTTACATTCAGACCCTTTTGTTCCCAACTGTAGAAATTAAAACAGTAAAGCAACAGTTTCCTAAGTAGGTTACTTGTAATGGTTTTGAGGCGAAAAAGATATAAAACGTGGGGCAAATAAGGAAATTTTCTGAGTTTTAAGATAGGTATATCTTGGGGTTCCTACTAACTCAATGACTCAAGTCTAAGGCAATATCACCTGCAAAACGGTGCTAACAACAAACGAGGCTCTAGTACAGCGTTATCTTTTAGGGTTGGCATTTCAGACGATAGTTGGTCAACACAAGTACCCATCAAAAACTAGCGGTCTTAGGACTTCAAAGTAAAAATTTTGAACACAACTTGAAAATTGCTTTGGGGATAATGATGAAGGCGAGAGTTCGGTAACGTGCCCAATAGTTGAAATGTTCCCAAGAGGTACGGCAGATGTGTTGATCTCAATATTTCACCAACTCTGAGTTCTATTGGACATGGACACGGATACGCATATGGCCGTCATCCTTATATTTTTTCAGACTCCATTTTAGAATAAATTTAAAAAATAGAATTAACATGTTTCTACAAAAAGTCCCATACCTAACCAAAAAAAAATAAAAAACCATCCTGAGTCAAGTAAAGACTTGTCTCAGGATTAGTGTTAATCCCAGTTGCACCAGAAGCTGTCACCTCTGAGTCTGGGGTCCGTGTTTTCTAGTTAAACTGCGGGTAGTTTGGTTGATCTTCGATATTTTCCGTAAAACGACTGCCAAATGACCTCAAAAGCCCATTGGTGATATCGAAGTAATGCAGTTATACATAAATATACATGCACATGATTCGTCTACCTCTACCTCTATACTACAAAGGCACCATACAGATTAATAAAACAATACATAGATAATACCACTGACCGTTTATCAGTAGTATTAGGAAAAAAAAGTGCACATCAATCAACATTTTATTCATCAAACCGTTCTTCAAAGGATACTTGTGGTAATCTAATATCTAAAGTGTTCCATTATTCCTATCTATTATTTCTATACACAAAGGATTTAAAATGTTTAGAAACACTCCCCACGGCTCAGCTAGTGTTAGGTTTAATTGTATATATGGGCTTCCTATAAGAAGATTATACGATTCAGAGTAGCCGCCTACATTTGTGTGGGGAGATTCAATTCTAAGTGTATTGCGCCTTTCAATCAGAGGGGCGGTAGCACGCCAGTTGTGTCAACAAAGCTAAGCTAATGACGTTGTTTGAAATGAGTAAATTCTGGTTCGTTTGTTAGTCAATGAACAACAGACACTAAACCACCTAGCGTAGTCTCAATCAATTAGTTTGAACTGTTTAGTTCGTACATTTCTTTAGTTAAAGCACACATTGTCTCTCTGTTAACTATTCTGGAACATTTTCGGAACAAAATTTGCGATTTTTATACTTTTGATTGTCATCACATCAGAGCTAATGATTTTGATTAGGTAGATATGTTAGATTTGATAAAACGAAAACCACGTGAAATCTTTATACATTTCACTGTGGGAAGTGGACTTGGGGGCCATGTACGCACTAGATTTTTTTTTGTGAGCAAATTCTCCACGGTAACCCCCACCACCAGAGCCGGTGGAGAATGTTAAATCAGACTTGAGTGAGACGTCTAAAATGCTCGCCGACTGTGTGGGTTGCCGGAGGAGAGGTTATCTAAGACAATTCATTGCGCCCGGACTGCCCAGGACCGTCTCTTCTGAGATAGGAGTGTGGTGTCGCGTGGGCCCAACGTGCGCGAGTGGACTGTATTGCGGAGAAGCAGATAACTGTTCTATTGACACTTTACACACAAAACAAGACAGGTGGCCGGGCTGCCGCGGATTCGATCCAGGCAGTGAATGCAGCCCGAGAAATTAGGAGAGGATGCACTAACCTTCACGACCCACGTGTTTTTCATCGCAGCCGGTACACGGATCTTCTCTTCCTTGCTCAGGAGCTGCCGTCAGCGTCACTAGATCCCTTGAGGAACACACGAGAGGCACCATCCGATCGGTAAAGGTCTATTAGGCGGTTAAAATACAACAAATATTATTCATTTCTGAGAGACGCGCTCGCGATCCGTCCCTACGCTGGCTAGTTCAAAGCGGGAGTGGCCGTCCACATCTCACACAATGGCGGACGGAAGCTACAGCTAGCCCTACTCTATGGTTAGTGCGGAGGGGGAGACGGATCTAAAAGGAGTGTGTTTCCATGTCAAAAAATACAGTTTCCACATCGGCGCAACCATTCCCCCCGGCTTGAAGGGTTACCTTCGAAACGAAAAATGTGGAACAAAACTAATGTCTAATCTAAATCTAGGTTTGCGAAAATAACAACTAAAATATAAACATAGATTGGAACTCGTGCCTACTGCTGGCTAGGCAGAGGGCAGAGGCGAACAACCGGGCGCAGATACGATCCGGTTGCAGTTTTAACCCGTACAACACGAGTTATCCCGCGGGCATCGGGAAAAATTTCCTCTACTACTCCTAGAGGCCAATGTAAAGGAGGCGCATTCTCAGTCATAAGGACTACCACCGTACCTACAGTAATTGGGTTGGATGGAGTATTCCATTTTTGACGTGACTGCAGCGTGTGCAAATAATCGGTTCTCCAACGATTCCAAAACGATTGGACCATCTTATCTAAAAGAGCGTGACGAGTTAGGAGGTGTATTCTATCGTCATCAACATCTATTGCGGGCAAATATTTTAAAGGAGTCATATTTAAGAAGTGAGCTGGCGTCAGCGCTAACGGCTCTGACGGATCGCTAGATAGAGTCCGACACAGCGGACGCGTGTTCATCACCGCCTCTACTTGCGCGAGTACGGTACTCAACTCCTCGAACGAGAGAATCTGTTCGCCTATGACGCGAAACAGATGCGACTTAAGGCTTTTAATATTCGCTTCCCAATTACCACCAAAATGACTAGCTGCAGGCGTGTTAAAGTACCATTCAATGCGATTTTCGGTTAAGATGTGAGCGAATTCACTTTGGTAGTACTTAGACCGTAAGAATGTGTGCAATTCCGAAATACTACGTCGGGCCCCTACATAGTTTGTACCGTTGTCCGAATACATGCGCTTAACCGGACCCCGACGCGACAAAAAACGTTTAAAAGCGGACATAAAATTTGGCGTACTTAAATCACCGGTCAACTCTATATGAACCGCGCGAGTTGTCATACAAATGAACAAACAAACATAAGCTTTCGTGGAGCGAATGCCACGACCACGAGCAATGGTGACCTTGAAAGGCCCAGCAAAGTCTGTGCCGGTGTGTACGAAAGGTTTTGCGGATTGAACAACACGACAAGAGCGATGATCGGCCATTTCAGGCGCGATAAAACGCGGGCGGAGTTTAAAACAAGGTACACATCTGTGTACTCTAGCGCGAATCAAATTACGAGCGGAAATTATCCAGTATTTCTGTCTCAAAATAGACATTAACAAATCGGGACCAGCGTGACAATTCACCTTGTGATGATAATCTACTAACAAATCTAATACGTGGTCCTTACGCGGGAGAATTACTGGGTGCCTTTGTTCAAATCCTAAACCTGAATTTCTCAAACGACCACCTACTCGAATGAGTCCATCTTCCAAAAATGGTTTCAAGTGTCGGAAAGAACGACTACAAGGTTTGTTAAATTCTAAATTTTTAAATTCAGAAGCAAAATAACACTTCTGCAATTCGCGAAGTATGATCAATTCAGCCTTATCTAAATCAGCGGCGGTTATATGACCGCGTGTAGATAAAATTCTCAAAAATCGGCCTACATAAACAACACAACGCAACAGTCTCGACCAAGACGAGACGCGATTAGCCAACAACAAAACCAGGGACTCTTCACGCGGGACCGACACCACAAGCGAGTGCTTCTTTTCCTCGGGTGGTTCGGAAACCGTAGTGGGATTGAATTGACTAACTGGCCACTTATCTAACGCGGCATGAATCCAGGACGGTCCACTAAACCATAACGGGTGATCTAATATTTGCGAAGGAAGCAGTCCACGAGAGAGACAATCGGCTGGGTTGTCGGTGCCAGCAACGTGAAAGAGATTTTTTGGCGCTAATTCCGATTGAATTTTTGCCACTCTATTAGCGACGAAGGTGTCCCAACGATGGGGCGAAGAGTGGGCCCAACACAAAGCGACTGTTGAGTCCGAAAAAGCTAAAATTCTATTAATATTAATGCGACTACTACAAGCATTGGCGATAGAGGTGATCAATCTAACCAACAATAGTAAAGCGCATAGCTCGAGGCGTGCCAGAGAGACGACCTTACGGGGAGAGACCTTCGATTTCGCGCTTATAAGGCTAATTGAAACCTTACCTACATTCGAGACATGAAAATAGACTACTCCTCCATACGCCCTCTCACTAGCGTCCGCGAAGCCTACTACCGTAACAACACTATGTTGCGATATACCTACATGACGCGGAATTTGTACTTGGTCAAGCACAGAGAGTTCTTTTCTAAAGCGAGCCCACAACTTAGCAATGTTGTCGGGCGCGGTGTCGTCCCAATCACAATTCGAAAGCCAAAGCTCTTTTATAAGTAGTTTGGCGTACAGAACGACAGGAGCTACGAATCCCATTACGTCCCATATCCGTGCCACACACGACAGGATAATGCGTTTAGTACAAGTTTGCGGGGTCGAACTACTTTTCAAACTAAACGTATCAGATGCGGGCGACCAGCTTAAACCAAGCACCTTGTGCGTATCACTTTCATCGAACTCCTTAACCGAAGACAATCGGTGCGACGGTGGAATCGACTCTAACGCTGTTTGCGAGTTGCTCGTCCATTTCACGAGATCAAATTGACCCGCCTTCATGAGACTTATAACTTGAGCGGCCGTCTCGACAGCCTCGGCCTCGCTATCTACACTATACACGAAGTCGTCCATGTATAAGCCAGTCTCAATGGTGGCTCTCGCTTTAGGAAATGCATCGCCCTCGTCAGCGGCCAACTGCTTGACGGTGCGAAGTGCGTGAAAAGGGCTAGATTTAAGCCCGAAGCAAACACGATTAAACTCGTAAACCATTAAAGGTTCTTGCGGTGAAAATCTATACAAAAATCGTTGAAACCTACGATCGGGTTCGCGCACTTCAAGGCACAAAAACATTTGTCGAATATCTGCAGAGAGTGCCACAGCGAATAAACGAAAATTTACAATTATGTCAAATAAATTACCTTGAAGATTTTGACCACAATACAAAATGTCATTAAGCGACACGGAAGTGCTAGTCTTAGCACTGCCATCTAGAACTACGCGGAGTTTAGTAGTAAGCTTATCTTCTCTAATAACTCCGTGGTGCGGGATAACGTACGAAGGCTGGGTCTCGTCAGTGTCCGCAGGCGCAGGTGAGATGTAACCTTTATCTAAATATTCGTTGACAACCTCATCATAGGCTTGCTTTAACTTTGGAGACGCCTGCATCTTTCGTTCTAAACAAAGAAAGCGTCTTTCAGCGGATGCACGGGAGTCGCCGAGCGAAAAAATATCTCCCTTGAAAGGGAGCGCGACAACATAACGACCCTGCTCATCGCGAGTAGTCGTGCGACAATAAATCTCCTCAGCCATCTTGTCATCAGGGCTTAGGATTGGTGGGACATTGACCTCCTCAATCTCCCAAAACTTGCGGATGGTAGACTCCAGTGGCGGCTCGACGGTGCAACAGAACGAGGCAGTCGAGTGACTAAAACTATCCATAGAAGCGGGTGCAGAACCAATTATAACAAAACCCAGAACTGTTTCCAGGGCGTGCGGAGCGGGGTACGTCGGACCCCCTTGAACCTTACGTGATAACTGGAGGTGCGGGAGAATTGAAGCGCCGATCAATATATCGACGACTCCAGGAACAGCGTAAGTCTCATCAGCTAAAGGTAAGTCTTTAAATTTCGTTAATAAAGACGTGTCAACTGGGACGGTAGGCAACTGTTCAGTTATTTTATCCGTAACGAACGAATCCATGTCAAACCAAATTTTATTATTAAAACGAGATCCAAACCTCGTTTTAACTGTGCCATGAACAGCTGACCGTAAACCTCCAAAACCCGTCACCACTGAGTAGGTTGAACGCCTATCAACATTGAAACCGAGACGTTGACAACAATCTTGAGTAATAAAATTACTTTGCGAAGCGCCATCTAATAGCGCTCGAACAATGTGCGGTTTACCTAATGCATCAACAATAACCACGCGAGCGGTCGCAAGACAAACCGTAGTGAGGGCAGCACTAGCGGAGAACGAACACAAGGTGACGTCATTCGTAGCGGTCCCCGGGCAGGCCGGAGCGCGTGCGAGCTCGGGCTGCGGCTGCGGCGCAGGCTGCCGCGCGTCACCGCTCGACGAACCAACTGTGCTCACCTTGGATGCGGCATTACTATTTTCAAAATGAAGCAAAGTGTGGTGTCTCGCTTGACATTTGCGACAACCATTTCCGCTATTACATAAACCCACGCGGTGTTTAGTACCGAGACAATTAAAACAAAGATTATTAGCGCGAACAAATTTATAACGATCACTAGGCGACAATTTTAGGAAACCAGGACACTTGTACAGTTGCGAGTGATGAGTACTACACAAAGAGCAAACAGGTGATTGTACACGTGCTGGTGCGGTATTAACATAAGTATGGGTTGACCTCAGTGACCTCGATGACGCATCTATTTTGCGCGCGGGACTAACAACTGTCTTCGCGCCTTCATGTTTCGATGAAGAGCGTTGTAATATTTTTATATGCTCGCGAACAAAACCTTCTAAGTCTTCGAACTTAGGAATTTTATTGCCGCGATGATCCGACTCAAACAAACGAATGGTTTCGGAATCTAATTTCCTTAAACCCATATACAAAAATACGAAGTCGCAGAGGTCATCAATCTTTAGGTTCTTTACAGCGCGAACAGCTGACGCGAAAGTGTCTAGAAATTTCTCTAAGTTTTGATCGTTACATGCCGTAATAGATTTCAAATCAAACATCTGATCCAAATAGGCGTTAGCTACCGATCTTTTATCCTCATACTTAGCTTTCAAAGTATTTAAAATTAAATTATAATTCCCGGCACTAAACGTAATTCCAGCGCAAACGGTTATAGCTTTACCAGTCAATTTTTCAACAAGATAATGCAACTTTTCGTGATCTGTCAACGAATCGTTCTTATCTATTGTATTCTCAAAACTATCTATAAATAGACACCAATTGCGAATGTTACCATCAAACTCGGGTATTTGAATTGGTGGCAACTTAGGTCGGTCGCGAGTGGGGTTGGGTAGGTCAGCCGGCTTCTCCAAACTCCTAGCGACGCGTTTGATACGACAATACAAATCGTCAAACGACGACAAGGCTTGATAACTCACTGAGTAATCGGGATTCAAATTCAACTCTAAAACGTTGATGTCATGTACTAAGGTTTCGAAATCCGCGCGTAGACTATCTAAGTTTTCTATAGAACACAAGAACGAATCTCTGATGACCAAATCAGAGGTTTTAAGTGCATTATCATAAATCGATTGTACGCGAGAGTAAATCATTTCTTTTTTAGCGTATAAAAGTTTCAATTGAACCTTACCGGTCTTATCAACCTTTGGGGACATGTTTACAATTAAATCTCAAACTAAAGTGCGGTAAACAATAAATATGAAATGACTTAATCCTAGCGGTACAGAGCAGCGAGGCGGCGCGAGCGACACTCGGCAGATAGGTAGGTACCTACAACTGTGAATGCACGCTTGAACAAACGCGCATAGCAACAAGGTCGTACCTACGCGATGGTCGCTGTCTAGGTTCAACTATTATTTCCGAGATTAAGTATTGCGTAATATCTATTCAAATTAAAATACTTTCGTATGAATTGGGATGAGATGCGAGCGAGGTAGGTACAGCCACGTGTCTACCCACGCAGGTACTAGGCAAATACGACGCGAGCCGAGAACAACGTAATTGAAAAAAACAAAACAAAGCCAAATGCGTTAGGTATTACACTGTGCCTATGCACTAGGGTGTCTAGTATACCTAAGATCTAAGCCTAAATGTCTGGATGCGGGGTTTTCTACTAAAATAACCAGGTATTTAGGCGCGGTGCGAAAATTGCGAACTACGATTAAGTGTTGATATGATACCTAACCTATTTATGTATTAGGTAGGTACAATGCGAGCCAGCGGCGAACGGACAACAAATTCTAAGCCTAAATGTCTGGATGCGGGGTTTTCTACTAAAATAACCAGGCACTTAGGTGCGATGCGCTTATTCCCATTAGAATAATAACAAAATACGAACTACGGCTAAGAATCCGGCTCGAAGGACCAAAAATGGTGTCGCGTGGGCCCAACGTGCGCGAGTGGACTGTATTGCGGAGAAGCAGATAACTGTTCTATTGACACTTTACACACAAAACAAGACAGGTGGCCGGGCTGCCGCGGATTCGATCCAGGCAGTGAATGCAGCCCGAGAAATTAGGAGAGGATGCACTAACCTTCACGACCCACGTGTTTTTCATCGCAGCCGGTACACGGATCTTCTCTTCCTTGCTCAGGAGCTGCCGTCAGCGTCACTAGATCCCTTGAGGAACACACGAGAGGCACCATCCGATCGGTAAAGGTCTATTAGGCGGTTAAAATACAACAAATATTATTCATTTCTGAGAGACGCGCTCGCGATCCGTCCCTACGCTGGCTAGTTCAAAGCGGGAGTGGCCGTCCACATCTCACACAATGGCGGACGGAAGCTACAGCTAGCCCTACTCTATGGTTAGTGCGGAGGGGGAGACGGATCTAAAAGGAGTGTGTTTCCATGTCAAAAAATACAGTTTCCACATCGGCGCAACCAGAGTGGGTGAATTCCTTTTTCCGACATGGGCTGAATATGTTAAACCATGTACTAATATTTTTCCGAGCTGAGATTTAAAAGTCAAATAAAAATCGGGATTATTTAATATCAAAATAAGGAATTACTTAAAGGTTTATTAATCCATAGTAATCAACTGCTGAACGCTACGCTATATTTATAATATAGCGTATAATAATACGCTAGATTAACACTAATGTGATGAAATTAATTCTGCAAATAGTTTGCAGATCATTCCACCATCCAATTAGTAGATGAGTAACAACATAATAAAATATTTAATTCTTTAATTCTAAGTAAAAATTAAGAAGATATTTTAGCAGATTATTATAACACTTAGCTTAATGAAGCAATTTGATTGACTTTAACTGAATATGATGGGATTCTTTACAAAGTACTTAAAAACAACTTTTGTAATAAAAGAAAATCTAGATGAAATAAATAACACAGAACCGAGCGATGAACAACAACAATTCCTTAGGTACTGGAAAATTAAGTGTACACTAGCTATTATGTGTAATTTCAATTCCGATATTGCCTCAGTGGCGCTACGGTAGCGAAAATTGTTATTGGGATTTCCTCTGCTAGTACGTGCACTTTTATTTCACTTCTAGGAGCAGCTAGCAGTGAGACAAAAACGCAGGTACGATCAACAATTCCAGCGAACTTTGTTGTGTATCTTCTACCTCTATGGTCGTGGACAAGGATATTCCATAATTGTAGTAGTGTAGTTTCAAATCTTTTCTTAGCCTTGAAAAACTTTAATTATAAAAATGATCAAGATTTTGGCAATATTACCACCATTAGCAATATTAACAATATTAATGCTATTAGTATCAATGTAATCGGGATATTTACCATGTTGTATTGTTTTGAGTTTCCGATTACTTTTATACTAATGTGAGTGACCATGATAGTTCAAATGCCTATCATATTAATGCTAATAATTAGTTATTGATTTAAAAAAGTAAAATCTACTATTTCAATTATTTTAGTAATTTAAATCGAGGCAGATCTGAAAGTTAATTTACGCCCACTTTTTTTCTTTTACTTATTAATCATAATTATTTTCTTTTTCTCCAACAACGTCGTTAAATTAATATTATCTTGATCTACTAAAAATAATAAAGAAGTAAAGTAAAATCAACATCACATCACAAAGCATTTAATGAATACTATTGTTTTCTTTCATGCATTTGGGGACGTTGTTTAGTAAACAAGTCATGGCAGCCAAGTCTATCTCTGTAAAACGCCATAAACTTGTTATAAGCCCCCCATAGGGACAGCGAGCTGCACCCTACAGATAACAGCAATTACAACTTAACTTTACTATTCATAAATAATACGGACAGAACGTATATTTTCATTATCTTACAAATAAAATGTTTTCTTATCTTATCTTAACTACAATATGTATTTCTTGCAACTGTAGTAGTTCTTTGATTTACTTCACTTGGTTCTTTCTGCATTTTATTTGCTACAGTGTTTTCATTTTTATTGTTTTCTTTGACAACAACTTCGCTTTGCTTACTTTCCTTTTTGGTGTAAACTTTATCGTTTTTTGCACCAAAGGATGTGTGGTCCTGTTCTACGCCGTAAGCCAGTGTTTGGAGAGCTGGGCACAATTCCTCAACATCTGTGTATCTCTCAACACTCTGGTTTTTCTATATGTGTTCGAAATACCAGAAATGAAAAAAAAAAAACACATTAATTGAATCATATATTTTTTATATAATATCATGAACTCCTAGTACTCGTAGCGTATATTATATAAAGTAGGACTATTTTGACACTCTTTGTTAAATAATAACAGTTTCTTTCTTAATATTTCTTTCTTTCTTTCTTTACATTTTACTGTAAACAGTAAAATACCTCTACTTGTGTACTGAAGTGTATAACCAAACCAGTTACAAAATATCTTTCACACAACTCAGGTTTATACTTCTCGACTACTAGAATATTGAAGATATTTATGAAGAACATGGCTACAGGAAAGCATTTTCGCTTTTTACACCTTTTGCATTTGAATGTACCTATCAAATAAAAATTGTGACAGTTTCCGTCGGATCGTGTTGGATGGTACTGTGCGAGAGAATTCACTGCGAGATTTACAACTACATGGTGAGTGGTTTAAAATCTGATTTTTAGAAGTAACACGTACATTTTCATACTGGTGGAAAATACAGTAAGTAGACAATATTATTATCTGAAGATGTCTAGGCGAAAAATTGAGATGTAGTCGTACTTGGATGTAGGAGTTATTTGGGAATTTATTATGCCAACTATCAATTGCTATGAATGGACCTGCACTGAATGTTTTTCTATGAAGGGCATTAGGTACTCATAATAACGCTTCAAGCCCGTAAGATTTGATTGATGATTTATTTGATGAAAATTTCTTGATTTATCTTCAGTTGATACGTATCGCCACAATTGTTAAAATAATAAAATGACACCTAAATGTAACACACACACACGTCTTTAAATACGAGAACCTTATTAGAGTTTGCAACACTAGATGATATTGCATTTTTGTAACTAGCGTCGGTACGAAAAAAAAGGCGATTACACACACCCCTATACAATCAGGACAATATACCTATAGTGATTGTGCCTCAGCCGTCTTCCAATTCATTGAGCTTGTCCGTCTTCGAAGGGTCTTAAAGTTCCCTACCTTCTCACAGATTCTTTGAGACAAGGAAAACCGTGGAGCTTTTTGACGAGGAAGTTTTTCATTAAGCCTGTTAAAGGTACGATGTCTGCAAGCCTTTGGACTTAACTTCTTATAGTTGTTGAAATATGAAGATTTAGTTTTGTAATAGACCTTAAATATTTTAATTTTTAATACATAATGCAAAATTTAAAATATTACCATCACAATGTGTTCTTTTTTTATGTTTCTGAAATTTCCATAAGTACTGTAATGAGCCTCATGATCATAGATTTACCGAAGTATTATAAGCTTATTGCTTATCCCAAGTCAGACCGTGGCGATCGTTAAGTTGCAAATATTGGTAGAGGATTGGTACAAAGATGTTTTCACTATAAAGTATCACTGCATTTGGCCTTGTGACATACAACAGTATCAGACAATATGCATTTCACATAATACATATAGTTATTATATAATATTAATTAAATGTATCATTAATAATTATCACATTCATAAATAAAATTCACAATAAAAATATAATTTAGGGTCAAATCCCTTTTAGTGAGAGCAGCGGCTGGCAATGGCTTTTTAAGATAAAATGTTACAAACCATTTTGAATCTTATAAAACTATTAATTAATCTTATTATTGATAATTATCATGTTCACAAATAATTGTCAAAATAAAAATGTCATAAGAATAATCCTAAAATAAATATATTTAAAATGATAGATTAATTTCTATTGACATTTATTTGAGATTAAGTAACTGGTTATATAGGACCGCGGTAGCCTAGTGGTATGGATAATGGACTGCTAAGACGAGGTCTCGGGTTTGATCCAAGGTTTTACCATGGCACACACCAATGACTTTTCGATGCTTTTCGAAGTTATGTGTGTATTTATCGCAAGTTTATAAGTGCCCGGTTAATGGCAATAGGCTCGCCACCATTTTTATTACATTGGGACCTAAACATAAACTGGCGAAATGTGGTTGCTAGCACCTTTGCCCCCCCTGACCGCGTGGTCCGACTGCTTCGTCCGACTGATCGGAAGACGCGGACTATTTTTTCGGGTTCCTCCGACAGATTCTTCTTCTTCGGGGATATAGGCGTCAGTTTATATTATATAGGTATTTAAACTATCATGGTCACTGACATCAGTATCAGAATAAACGGGATATTTACCATGTTTCATTATTTTGAGTTTCCGATATTTCGGCGCTGTTGCAAGCACCATGATCACGGAGGAACTGGAGTACTGGCGGTGAACAAAGAAAAAGTTTTTTCTTCTAGGAGTAATTATATCGATCTACCCTCTTTCGAGTTCTTTTACTACGCGTATCTGCACTACTATTGGTTTCACTCTCACTACAAACTCGAACCCGATCTCGATCACGTTCACGACATACGATGCTCACTGTATCCACTCGCGATTTTGTTTTAGCTTGTTCCCGGTTGTTTTTGCAAAGACGGACCACTGGATGCCAGACGTTCGGCAGTTGAAACCCATCCTCACGATTGAAATTTTTATACTTTTTTATTTCAATTGCTTCCCTTACCAGTCTTGGTATATAGTGGCGTTCTGTCGAAAGCATCTGAGGGTTATGTAGCTCGATCCAGTGGTTCGTACCGGACTCCAATAAATGTTGAGCGATTGCAGATTTATGCGGTTCATTGTTTTTGACTGCCCTGATGTGTTCCTTGATTCGGCATGTAACCGTTCTTTTTGTTTGTCCTATATAGGAACTGCCACAGCTACAGTCAATCTTGTACACTCCCGGTCTGTCCAATGGGGAGCCATCTTTGGGTGAGCGCAGGCATTGCGACAGCTTTTTAAAAGGAGTGAAAATAGTTTTGACAGATACCTTCTTCAGGATGTTAGCGATCTTATCTGTCACTCCTTTGATGTAGGGTAAAAAGGCTGGCTGTCTTTCCACCTTATAGTTCCGGGGTTTATTTGTGGTGAGTCTTAGTGGTCTTATCCGTCCATTGTATCCATTCTTTTGTAGAACGCCGCTTATGTGTTTCAATTCTTCTTGTAAATGTTCCTCGTCACATAAACTATATGCACGGTCAGTAAGCGACGTCACTACCGAATTCAGATGGCGCGGATGATGATGTGAGTCGGCATGCAGGTAGCGGTCAGTGTGAGTGGGTTTCCTGTACACGGAGTGGCTACACGACCCATCCTCACGAACACCGATCCTCACGTCAAGGAAGGCAAGGGTTCTTTCCTTTTCCATTTCGTACGTAAAGCTCATTTTTCCATGGATGTTGTTGAACTGGGCCACATATTGTTGTACAACATTCTCACTCCCCTCCAGTATACAAAAAATGTCATCAACATACCGTTTCCAGATTTTGATGCTTGGGGCGGTGGGTATGGCTATGGCTTCGAAATGTTCCATCCACAAGTTTGCCACAACTGGAGCCACCGGACTGCCCATCGCTACTCCATCTATCTGTAGGTAGTACTCATTTCTGTATACGAAGTAGTTTGTGGTCACACAATGTTGCACAAGGTCGGCATATTCTTTAGCGACTCCGTTCTCTGCGATTTTTCGTCTTATGATCTCCAAGCAGTCTGTGATGGGAACATTTGTGAATAGGGACTCCACGTCGAAGCTCACCATCACTTCTTGATCATTGACCGAAGTTTGACGCAAAATCTGAACGAAGTGTCTCGAGTCCTTCACGTACGACATGGTCCTACCCACCAATGGCTGCAAGATATTCGCCACATGTTTGGCCAGTTCATAGGTCGGCGAGTCAATCTGACTCACTATGGGCCGCAAGGGAGTGTTTGGCTTGTGTATCTTAGGCAGACCATATAGTTTGGGGGGCTGGAGGTTCCTGGGTCGCAGCAGGTGTGCCACTACCTCTTCACCGATTACCTGTTGATGTTCCTTGATCATTCGAACCGTGCTTCGGTTGGTCCTTGCAGTCGGGTTGTAGTTGACCTTCTTATACGTTTTTTCGTCACTCAACAAGTGCCGCATTTTGTCGTCGTATTCCGTGACGTTCATAACTACCGTGGCGTTTCCCTTGTCGGCCCTCAAGACTAGTATCCTGTCATCGTCTCGTAGGTCACGAAGTGCATAACGTTCATCGGCAGTCATGTTGGATTGTGGGATCTTTGCTCGACGCAGAGTGAGAGAAACCTCTTGTCTAAGTACCTCAGCGTCATCAGCTGGTATTCTATTCCGTCGAACAACCTCCTCAATCGTACCTATAACTTTTTCGTACGGAATACGCTTAGGTGTAGGGGCAAAGTTCAACCCTTTCTCCAACGAGCTGAGTGCTGCTTCGGTCAGTACTTTCTCAGAGAGATTGACAACCGTCCGTGACCTATCGTGGTAGGGGACACTAGGTTTCTGTTTGCGTAAAAGTGATTCAAACTTACGTGACTGTTTCAAAACGCTAATTTCCCTCGTACGTTGTGCCTGTAGATAGGTAATCCGGTCACACTTATCAAAATCCTCACGCGACAACACAGCACTGCACTCCAGATGAATATTGTACAGCTCACACTGAACTCAAAATAATGAAACATGGTAAATATCCCGTTTATTCTGATACTGAAGTTTATATTATGTTATATAGTCTAGGAACCATGCAGAATACGCTTTTGTTAAGGTATGCTGTTGAATTTGCGGGACAAGATATTTTTAAGTTGTGCCTTTTGCTGTTGAGGTATCTAATGAGTTGACTATTTTTAACTCACAAACCATACGGGTTTCCAAGATATAAATGTAACTCAAAGTTAAAATTTACAGGCTAATAAAACTAGGTCTGCAATTGTAATAGTTTTAAACTTATATATAGCTCATATGCATTTCTTTTAAAATCTAGCTACTTGATATCGATGAAACTTCTGATAGAGAAAAATATCATGCACCAGGAACTAATGAGAGACACCTATTCGTTCTTGAGCTATCCCGCTTAACTTAAATCACTTCAACTCGCTTAATTCATTACATTTTTTTTCTTTGTTTTTGATGACACTCAGTCCACAGACGCCTGTAGGCTCATTGTCCGATCTTCAACAGCCAGTATCACCGCGCGGCATTAGACCCGCAGTTCTTCGCCACTTATCTGTCTTACCCTCTTGTTTATAGCTACATGAAGCCATTATCGAGCCTCATCGGAAGCACCGCAGCCTGCCATGGCCCGGCTAACTTTAGGAGATTTACACCAGGATGAAGGAAAAGTCGGAGAACGTTACGATAAAATTTTACTGTCGAGCTTTTCCTGTGGACTTTTTATTATGTTCGGAAGTCGACGGAAATGTTAGGTTGATGGTGTACTTTGTGGTTGAATCTTGAGTCCTTTCATCCGTTGTGTGCAGTTGTGAGTAGTTGAGAAATAGAAAACTAACATGCCTCACAGATGTGAAACACCGAAACTTTGTTATAAATATGATCTGACGGTGAGCTGAAGGCAAGGTTTCAAGAAAAAGGACATTTCAGAAACTAATAACGGTTTCATTAAATGCTTCAACTAGACGGTTTCATTAAATACTTTTTACATACATATAATCACGCCTTTATTCCTGGAGGGTTAGGCAGAGGTGTATTAACATCCACATTTCGCCAATAATTGTATTCGATCCCACGTAATAGGGGTGAGCCTATTGCCATATTCCGGGCACTATTGTTGACTCAAGCCATGCGTTTGAGCCTGAGTCTGGGCTGTATATATCTGTATGATATTAAACAGCCCTATCCCTTAGTCGCCTTGTACGACACCGCATGGGAGGAGATGGGGTGGCTCTAATTCTAATCTGCCGAAAACCATACGATCTGCTTAAAGGACACAAGACTGTAGGGGGAAGGAAACATGTGTGCTGCTAGAAAATTCCAAGAGTCAAAATTACACATAACTTTAATAAAAGAATAAATAGTTAAAAAAAATTAAAACCAAACAGAATTGTCCCAGTACATAATGAATCCGTTTTTTTTTTCAGGCACAGAAGATAAAAGATCACCGCACTGCAACCTCTTTGGGTTAACCAATTTATAAGACAAAATGTCGTAAAAAATAAAAAAATTCTTTTCTAAACGACATGCAAACAAAGACGGTCCGTATCTGGGGGAGTGGCAGAGACGTCAGCGGCTGACTAATGTTCGCGATACCCCTCTGTAGCTACCCATGAGGAGATACCATGAATACATGTGAACGTATGGGGGTAAGCTTAATGTGCAATTGAGGGGAAGCTGCGGTTAGGACTAGAGGTATGAATAGTTCGGAGTTTGAACCCGGGCCACTGATTTTTAGTGAGTAAATAAACTTCAAAATGAATTATGTAGGTACCCTTGTATACCTTTGCGTATTCCTCAATATATGTGAAGCGTGATGATGTAGGTAGGTATAGATACTATAAGCCCATATTTATAAGAAATAACATAAACATAAACACACGCCTATATCCCCGAAGGGGTAGGCAGAGGTGCTAGCACCCACATTTCGCCAGTTAATGTTTAGGTCCCAATGTAACCACGGTGTGCCTCTCTACCTCCGCCGCATAGTCGGGGCGTACCTGACGGAGAGAGCCGTCATCTACCCAAGTGCGACCGGCGTCGGTCGGCGTGAGATGTCGTGCGGTGTTCCACAGGGATCGGTTCTCGGGCCGCTACTGTGGAACATTGGATACGACTGGGTGCTTCGCGGTGAGCTTGCGGACGGCGCCGCCGTCACGTGCTATGCGGACGACACGCTAGTGACGGCGAGCGGGGCTACACACCGCGAAGCGATCCTGAGGGCCACGACCGCGGTTGCTCAAGTCGTGGAACGGATCCGGCGGCTGGGCCTTGAGGTGGCTTTGCATAAATCCGAGGCCATGTTCTTTCATGGACCTCGGCGCACGCCACCACCTGGTTCCAGTCTCACAGTGGGAGGCACTCTCATCGGCATCAAGCCCCAGATGAAATATCTGGGGCTCGTGCTCGACGGCCGGTGGGACTTCGGGAAGCACTTCCGAAGTCTGGGCCCCAAATTGGCGGGCACAGCCAACGCTCTGGCGCGGCTACTGCCCAACCTGAGGGGCCCGGAGGACTCCTGCAGGAGACTCTACGCGGGTGTCGTGCGGTCCATGGCCCTGTACGGGTGTCCCGTGTGGGCGGACACCCTGAGTGATCGGCACATGCTTCTGCTGCAGCGTCCGCAGCGGAAGTTGGCGTGCCGCATCATAAGGGGGTACCGCACGATATCCTTCAACGCGGCGAGTCTCCTCGCCGGATCCCCACCATGGATCCTGGAAGCGAGATGCCTTTCGGCGCTATACCGGTTCCGAAGGGCGGCGCGGGAGCGGGGTCACGATCCCGAGCCCGAAGAAATTCGGGCCGTGAGATCCCGGCTCCACAGGGAAATGGTGGCGGAATGGGAGAGACGACTTGGGCAACCAAGCGCAGGGCACGCCGTAGTAACGGCGGTAAGACCCATCATGGGGGAGTGGCTAGAGAGGCCACACGGCAGCCTCTCGTACCGTCTGACGCAGATGATCACCGAGCACGGATGCTTCGGAAAGTATCTGCGTCGGATGCAGAAAGAGCCAACGTCCGAGTGCCATCACTGCGACGCGAGCGAGGACTCAGGTCCGCACACGCTCACCGAGTGTCCGGCGTGGGAGACGCCGAGGCGGGAGCTTGTGGCGGCCCTGGGAGTGAGGGTTCTCACGCTCTCCACCTTGCTCGCGGCGATGGTTCGCTGCGCGGATGCGTGGGCGGCCGGCGCCTCCTTCTGCGAGCAAGTAATGCTCGTGAAGGAGGAGGCGGGGCGGGAGCGGCAGCGGGAGCGACGAAGGATCGCAAGACAAGCTGCCCGCGCACGAAGGCAACTCGGGCGTCGGAGGTCGATGAACGACCTCCGCCCCCCATGAGCGCCGGCCTGGGGGTGACAGGTGAAGCCGCCTGTCACCCTGGCAGAAGCAGGCCGCGGCGGCGGCGCGCGTGGCGCGCCTCCCCGTTTCCGGGGACGAGTTGGGGACTCTGTGGTCCCCACACCCGAGAAGAGGGCCAGATCGTGAGAGATGGCCCTGGGTCGGCCGGGGTGCGAGGGATATGCCTGTCAACCTCACCTTCGGCAACCGAAACGACCCACAGGCGGCGTGCGTTTTAGTCGGTTCGAGTCCGACATAACCTCCTCCACCGGCTCCGGTGGGGAGGTATCCGTGGGGATTTTGCGCACGTAAAAAAAAAAAAAAAAAAAAAGGTCCCAATGTAATAGGTGGCAAGCCAATTGCCATTAACCGGGAACTTATAAACCTGCGCTAAATACACACATAACTTTGAAAAGTCATTGATGTGTGCCATGGTAAAACCTGGGATCGAACCCGAGACCTCATCTCGGCAGTCCATTACCCATACCACTACCGTTAGTTTCTAACCATAAAGAACACCTATATTCTATACAACTTTTATTGTGGCAGTACACTCTGTAAAATCAGTACCAATAATTTATTTGTATAAAATTATTGGTACTGATTTTATATGGGCTATAATATTATAGGTAACAAATTTTATAATAAACTACTAATTTTATTAAAATAGAAAATTAAATAACGTTTATTTCAGGCAATTCATTCATATAGTTAATGTAAAATTTTGTAAAGATGTTTAGATTAATTTGCTACTCAATCACTCGAAAACTACTGAACAGATCACTTGGTACAGGTATAGAATATAATCTGCAATTACACATAACATTCTTTATATTTCAAGGATAGGTCCCATCGGTTGCAGGAACAGGATAAAAAGATCCACGCAGACAAAGCTAACAAAGTCACTTAGTTATAATTGCCATAATCAAGCAGTCACTACCCGAAGCATTCGCATAACTACAAGATATCAAACAGAACTAATTACAACTTTCCTGAGACATATAAGGGTCTATGCAAACTGCGGAGTGACAGATCGCATTACATTTTCATTACGGTTTCCTTCGCGAGTTTTACGACATACATGGGCTGATATTAAACTATCTTTTACTATCACGACATCTGGGTACTCGGCTGTTTGTATAAGCTACTTATATTATAACGCACCAAGTAGGGTATAGATGTAGCATAATATAGGATATTTTATTGATCTGCTGTATGGAAGAAGCTCAAAGAACAAAAAACAATACTTCTAGAATATTCCAAATAGTACAAGTCAAGGTAATGACATTGTACTGTAAATGTTTCTTATGTAAAATCTGATTTTAAAATTGGAAAAGTTAGCAAAACACTGCGGTACCTTATGATAGCGTAAGTAGATATTGGTTTATAAGTCAGATTCTGCAGTTTTTTCTTTATCTTCTTTCCAAAGAAAATGAACCATAAAATAGTAGTCAAATTATGATATACAACGTTAGCGAAGACCATGTACTATCTAAACATATAATAAAAAAAACATAACATAACCTCACGCCTATATCCCCGAAGGGGTAGGCAGAGGTGCTAGCACCCACATTTCGCCAGTTTATGTTTAGGTCCCAATGTAATAGGTGGCCAGCGATAAATATACACATAACTTCGAAAAGCATCGAAAGGTCATCGGTGTGTGCCATGGTAAAACCTGGGATCGAACTCGAGACCTCGTCTCAGCAGTCCATTACCTATACCACTAGGCTACCTCGGCGCGTAAAAAAAAAAACAAGAATATAATTCCGATTTTGTAGAAACTGAAAGGAATTCAATCTAAATGCTGTTCTTTTAGTGTCGATGGCAATAATTGATAGTTTGTGGTATTAGATGTGGGCAGCCCAAAACTCGGCGAACTTAACCGCTGTTTAAATAATATGTTTTAAAATTGTACGACAAGGACAACTATATTTCACTGCATCTGTTTCACCAACTAAGACAAACTGTCATATAATTTTACCAACAACGCCGTTTTTCACTCCTTGCGTACGGCCAATATGACAAAATGTAAATTAATATCTCTCCAAGCCCATTACATCTCACAAAGAAGGAGCAATTTCCTCACGCTCGCCACGTCACTACCATCGTCACTTTGCGGCAATTCTCTCTCGTGCCTATTGTGCACCCCTATTATTTTGTGCGAGAACAAAAGATTTTAAATATCCAAAATTTCTGGAGAACACAATCATTAGAACAACATATCAGTTACGCGGTAAGTTATTATATATGCAAATACACAGGTAAAAACAACAATGAAAAATTAAGTAAAACAATAAACTTCATGCCATGAGATGAGTACAGAGGTATTTTATATTTGAAAGTGATAAGGCTTATCAAATTATTATATCACAAAAAACGTATTCAATTAGACAGATAAATTTTTTCATAAATTTATACATATAATTAATAGTGCCGTTTGGAGTAGAAACATTTATGCCGTGGGGTCCGATCGCCCTCAATCTCTTTAGGAACATTGCGAAGCGTATGGTCGAAGCTTCTCGTGACCTGAGTGCTGGTCTTTTCTTAGGTCAGAGAATAAGCATTGCCATACAACGTGGCAATGCTGCCAGTCTTCTGAGAACGCTACCACAAGAGGCATGCGATACGGAGAAATTCGACGACGCATTTTAACTTTTGTTTTATTTAATTATTATTTTTTATTAATGTAAATATTAGCATAGACTTAAAATACATTAAGTATATTTAAGTGTTCCACAAATAAATGATTTATCAATTGTGTCATTTATAATTATAAGTGATAAATAAACACTCATGAGATTTTCCTTTATCAAAAATCCTCCAACGCTCTACTCTCTCTGGAGTATCCGATTGGGGACAACTAAACTAATCGGGTAAACGTAATTGCCTCTAACACCATCCGTATTTAAAACCTAATTGACAGCGAACTGTCTCTTACACAGTCTCATAATTAAAAATCCATCAAGCTCTAACTGAAAAGAACAAAAAACACACGACGTATTGCAACGTGCGAAAAACAGAACCCGTTTATTGTCCCGCAGTCGGCTAAAAACAAACACGTTAATCAAACTGCGGGGGTGCCCATAATGTGCGGGCTTAATCGGGACATGTCTGTTGGTACTAGTGATAAAAATAAGGGTAACAATGGCTCATTACGTGAATTGAATGGATTGGGCGAATTATTACATTTTATAGACAACATTTTGCTGTCGAGTTAAAACCGAGAGCAAAGAAATCTTGCACGTTTGGATGAACTCAACCGAGGAGCACCAACCAGCATTCTGTAAATCCTTTATCCGATTCTAGTTTTACAAGTTTGCGAGTCACTGGTTTCATATAAATTCAAGAAAAAGGCACTGTTATGACTATGGGAATATATTCCGTATTAAAAGAAAAACGTTTAGAAATATTAGCGGCAAAGATAACGTAGACAGTTCTTCCCTTAATAGTAAAATACCCAGACTGTGGATCTCAGTTTTTCTGATGGATTTGCGGAACTTCTAAACATAAATCAACTGGCTGGAAATGGTTATTAATGTTTAGTTGGCATGTATGTCTGACCAATCTTACACAAAACTAAATAAGAAGACTGAATTTTGTTGCTGGAATTTTATTACATTCCGGTCAAGAGACTTAACGTGAACATATATAAATAAATTTCCTTAAGCACTTTTTTCTAAATAAAACTATCCTAGTAATAACGATAATAAACTTTGGAATTACATTTCTAAACTAGTATACAGCTAGTAATATTATAAGCTGTATTACTAGTGTCCTAAAAACAAATGAAGCATACACACCCTACAATAAAGATCAAAACTGCCCTTAGTTTCGAGTAAAAAAACAAACTGTAGGGCGACCGCACCGCACGAGCGTAATCCGGACAGGCCGGCACTTGGTTGGTTTCGATTGATAACATTTTTATTTGCCACTTAAATAGTGGGGAAACAAGGGTTTCGGATGAAGAGGATAATATCGGATCTTAGGCTAGAGTTAAAAGGCAAGTGGGTGGAAACACACAGGCTTCTTTATTTGTTTTTTTTTTCTTGTAGCGCTGTTCGAAAAATGTGTAGAATTTTTGTTTGATATCTTTAGAAAGATTACACTTTATTTCAATAACATATTGTAAGCTTCACTTGTTAACCATCATATCGTACATCTACCAATATGTATCTAATGTATTTTTATTAGATTTTTGTATAAGATCTTGTGCAAGTGAGTAGACTACTGGAGCGTTCACTACGTACCCAATTCTGTTCATATTAATATATATTTATAATCACGCCTTTATCCCTGAAGGGCTAACCCTGCATGATGGGTTATTATGTCTAAGCAGAGGTGAATTAACACTCACATTTTACCAATCATTATATTCGTTCCCACTTATTAGGAGGTGAGCCTATTGCCGACTTCCGGGCACCATTGCTGACTCAAGCCATGATTTTGAGGCGGACTCTGGGCTTTATGTCTGCCTTATGTTAAACAGCCCTATCTCTTAGTTTCGCTTTGTGCGACACCGCATGGGAAGAGATGGTGTGGTCCAAATTCTACTCTACCGAGAACCACGCGGCTGTCCATAATAAATAGAATAAAAATCTCAGCTTTCTCCTACAATGATTACATTAAATAAGCCCACATGTCCGCCAGTGCGAGAGCACATAATCAATCTCCCCCTTCCTCTCAAGGGGATGGGGGGGGGGGAGGGAGCAGCAACGAAACAATAGAACCCATTCAACGGCGATAACCTTATATTGAGACTTTATCCGCTCGAACCATTTAATTAGGCACATAAGACTTTATAACCTCTGTAGTGTGGCGGTAATGAACGTGACAGCCACGTAAGGGACACGAGTTTGATTTCCGCTTAGCGCATATATTTTAGGAGCCTCCAAGAGCTCATTAAGCTGTCAGTACCGGTTTTTATACGAACACCTGTGGCAGTTATGTGGGTAGATGGAGCCCTTTTTTTTACGTGCGCATAATCCCCACGGATACCTCCCCACCGGAGCCGGTGGAAGAGGATATGTCGGACTCGAACCGACCAAAACACACACCGTCTGTGGGTCGTTTTGGTTGCCGAAGGTGAGGTTGACAGGCATATCTCTATCACCCCGGTCGACCCGGGGCCATCTCTCACGATCTGGCCCTCTCCTCGGGTGTGTGGGGAGTCCCCAGCTCGTCCCCGGAAACAGGGAAGCGCGCCACGGCCAGCTTCTGCCAGGGTGACAGGCGGCTCCACCAGTCATCCCCAAGCCTGCGCTCATGGGGGCGGAGGTCGTTCATAGACCTCTGACACCCGAGTTGCCTTCGTACGCGGGCAGCTTGGCTTGCGATCCTACGTCGCTCCCGCTGCCGCTCCCGCCCCGCCTCCTCCTTCACGAGCATTACTTGCTCGTAGAAGGAGGCGCCGCAGACGCCCACGCATCCGCGCAGCGGACCATCGCCGCAAGGCGGACCATCGCCGCGAGAGGGTAAATGGAGTCCTAAAAAGTCTAACACAGTTGTTAGACACAATTGTTGTTTAACTGTAATACTTTGATATCGTCATTAGGTTTTGAAGGTCAAATGATAGTCGCTTCACTCATAGTATCGAAATTCATCTAAACACGCAGTTAGACTGGAAAATGTGGGCCTCGGATCCCATGGTGAAAGCTTCGGAAGCGACCAGGATTGACACAAGTACTTTATCTTACTGAAAAAATTAAAAATTTTTACATTCCGCATAATACTTGAACCCGGAGTAACCAAGAATTGCTGTTAAAGTTCCGAAACCTAAGTAAACTATGTGAAACTGTACTGAATAAAAAAGAATAGAATGATTTAATGAAAATTTAAAGCATGTTTACTATTCAAATCGATTAAGATAGAAAAAATTGATTCGGTTCAAACGGTATTCAAACCCTTACGTTATATATAGGAAACGGATATATATAGTAACATTTGGATAGCTTTTAGCAAGGTTCAGTGACTCAGTGGTCAGAACATTCCCCCTGTAAGCGAAAGATCGCAGGTTTGAATCCCGCCTGAACCGATTCAACTTTTTCCATCTAAATTGATCATTGGAATGTTCGTCCACATAGGTTTTAGAACGATGTAAGAAGCTATCTATATGTGAAAATCGTGTTTTCTTGTTTAAAAACCACTTTAATTACTTAAAAGCTATCTTCTAAAAGGATATGAACACCGTATTTATATATTAAAAAGGGTACCAGCGTCTATTCCACGATGTGTGTTCTACAGTCCAAACACGCTATGCCATACCGACGCTTCACAAAATGATCGCTATACACTCCTCGCTTAGTACCATCCTCGCAAATTACTGTACTAACAAAACCAGATGTGGACTACGAAATTGGAAAAGCAGTATATTTTTGAAGTTTTAAGGCTGGATGCACGCTTTGAAAAGGCACATATATTCGTTTATATAGACATATTTTCTTACAACTAGTGTTAATGTGAAAGCTTGAAGCTGGATAGAGGGATAAAAGAATGTGATGTTAAAACGGCTTCACTGATTTAGGTAAAATTTGACGCTGTCCCATCTTCACACGACCAAAAATCGTACTCAGTATCAGAATAAACAGGATATTTACCATGTTTCACTATTTCCCGTTTATTCTGATACTGATGTCAGTGACCATGATAGTTTAAATAAAAAATCGTACTGTTTTTAAATTTACTGACTAATGCTGATTTTCATTTGTTTTTGTTCATTTTTTGTTTTTAAATCATGACATTTTTTAACCTCCGACGCAAAAACGACGGGGTCTTATAAGTTTGACGCGTCCATGTGTGTGTATCTATATATGGCATCGTAGCTCCTGAACGGATGAACCGATATGGGTTTAGTTTTTATACATATTTTGCTATTCGTAATTCATACCATAGATTAAGGTCTGGGACTTTTTTTACTTTTTATTTCGAGAATAAGTCGACGCCACGTAGGTGTCAATTAGTAATTGATAAATCAATATTGTACTAGAAATTAAAAGCCTATATTTAATTCCGTGGTATGTTCTAGTTTGCCCAATCACTGGGGAACGAAATCTATGTGTCTGTGTTTGTAATGGAATTGATTTTATTTATTCAGTAGTTGTGGCTACGATGTTGATCATACACCGCCCACCGGCCATGTTGGAACAGGCGGTTGTGTTGTGAAAATGTTTGTTCCGTCGAGTCACACTCTGGAGTGTTACGGTGTCACTCGTTAGGAAAAAAATGTTACTAGATAAGAAATTTGTTTTTAAGTTATATTCCATTTTTTTTTATTTATGTTTTTTTTACCCATTCAGTGTTGGGTTACTGATGGAATAGAATTGGACCTTTCCATTGCTTGCCATAAGGCAGAAGGTGACTAAGGAATAGAGCTATTCTCCATTGAATAGTAAACATACGTCCATGGTTAAGTGTCCGCTCGACGGCAATAATCTCGCCTCCTATTACATGGGACTGAAAACCATAGTTAATAGAAAATAATTAATACACCTCTGTCTGCCCTATTTTTGTCCTCTTGAGAAGAGCTATACAACGATGTATGACTCATCTTGATTGAACGGGGTATCAGATAACCCATCCTCATATAATACCTACATAATTTTTTTTTATTTTTTTTATAGGACACGTCAATTGGACTTCGCCTTGCCTGATGGTAAGCTGAAGGCAAAGTCCCAGAAAAGAGGGTCACCATTACTTACACTTACCGTGTGACAATGGTGACACTCAGCTTGACGGCCTTATCATATGCTTTTTCACGCCTCGCTTAAAGGACCCGGGACTGTAGGAAGAAGGAAACACGTGAGCTGGTAATGAATTCCAGGCCTTAATGGTGCGACAGAGGAAAGAGTCTCCGAACCGCTTGGTTCTTGATCGGATGTTTTGCACCGTGTGCGGATGACATCTAAGACCTGCACGCGTTGTCCTGTGTAGGAAAGGAGAGGGTGGGACTAATTGGAAGAGCTCATCAGAACACTCCCCATGGTACAGACGGTAAAATACAGCCATGGACGCAACATCTCTACGCAGCTGTAAAGGTTCTAGGGTGTTCGTGATCTCGGGATTCCCAATGATGCGGACCGCACGTCGCTGCAACCTGTCGAGAGCATCTAGTAAGTACTTTGCTGAACCATCCCAGAGATGCGAGCAGTACTCCACACAGGAGCGAATTTGTGTCTTGTATAGAAGACACCGCTGCTCCGGCGTGAAAAATCGTTTCACTCTGTTCAGGACTCCGAGTTTTCGTGAGGCTGTTTTGATGATGCTTTCGATGTAGTTTTTGTTATTCAGGTTGCAGCGAACATCCATACCTAGGATATTGAGATTGTCCTGCAATGGCAGTGGCGTGCTCTGAAGAGTGGGGAGGGGAAGGAAAGAAGATACCTTTGCTGTAAACGCACATGCCTGCGTCTTCTTGGCATTGAACTCAACCAGGTTCTCAGAGCCCCATTGAGAAATGTGATTCAGGATCCCGTCAAGCTCAGTGACAAGAAGCTGCCTTTTCTCTGCGATATCTGACTGTTTGGCCGTAGGATGTCCATGATAACTCCCATGTAAAGTACTATCATCTGCATAACAATGAACATTGCCGGTAGACAGCATGTCGTTGATATGCAGAAGAAAGAGAGTGGGTGATAAGACGGACCCCTGGGGCACGCCAGCATTTACCTGCAGAAACTCCGAAGCTCGTCCGTCACAAAGGACGCGAATACGGCGCCCCTGCAGGAAGCTAGCAACCCAGTTGCACAGCCTAGAAGGCAGACCAAAGGCAGGTAGCTTGGAAAGAAGCGATTTGTGCCAGACTCTATCGAAAGCTTTGGCGATGTCAAGACTAATTGCCAGTGACTCGCCGTGCTTGTCCATAGCCTCACCCCAAAGATGGGTAACGTATGCTAGAAGATCACCCGTTGACCGTTTCGGTCTGAAGCCATATTGCCGGTCATTAATTAAGTAGTGATCCTCTAGGTACCGCATGAGCTGTTTGTTAATTATGTGCTCGAACACTTTGCACAGCACTGAGGTGACAGCTATGGGTCGATAGTTGGCTGGCTCCGAGCGATCCCCCTTCTTGGGAATCGGCTGAACATTCGCCTCTTTCCAAGGCAAAGGCACTATACCCGAACTGTAGGATAGCCGGTACAGGCGCGTAAGCATTGGAGACAACTCCGCTGCACATTTTTTCAAAACTACCGCTGGAATACCATCCGGACCACTGGCTTTCCGGACATCGAGTGATTGCAGCACTGCACGGACATCGCGTTGCCTGATATGGATATCAGGCATCGCGTGGTCACTGTCGGGTAGTGTGGGTGGCTGCGTACCACAATCATCGATTCGGGAGTTGGCCGCAAAGAGATTAGCCAGCAGATTTGCCTTCTCTTGCGGCTCATGGGCCAGGGATCCATCAGGGTTACGCAGCGGAGGCAGCGAAGGCTGACAGAAGTTGGCTTGCACGGCTTTAGCCAGTCGCCAGTAGCCACGGCTTCCCGTGGGATGCATCACTAGCTCTTGACCAAGCCGCGCTATGCGCAGGGCATCCGCTCTGACGTAGGCCCTTCTACAGACCTTTGTGGCTCTGTTGTACGCCGCCTTGAAGTGGCCCAGATTGGGATGGCGCGTGGCGCGCGCCCTTACCCAAGCGCGGTACGCAGACTGTTTTTGTTCAACAGCTTCCGCGCACTCGCGCCCGAACCAAGGGCGCACCCCGCGGTCACCGGTGACATCGGTGTATGAGATATAGTATTCCATACCCAGACCGATCTCACCGGCGACAGCAGTAGCACAATCCGATGGGTTCTTACCTTCAAAGCAGCGCTCAACCCACGGGATGGACGCAAAATAGTCACGAAGTCCATCCCAGTCCGCTGACGAGTAGTGCCAGAGACGCCGCTTCCCCTGCACGGGTCGTGGGGGCGCTATAATAGGCACCGTGGAACAGACCAGGCAGTGGTCGGAGTTGCCTAAAGCTGCTCGCACCGATACACTGTACTGGTCCGGATCACTCGTCAGCAGAAGGTCTAGCAGAGAAGGTGCTAGGCCCGACCTTCTTGGTATCCTAGTGACCTCGTGCACCAATTGGGTCAGGCCGTGCGCCAGAGCAAATGCGTGGGCGGCTCTTCCCGCATGGTCTGTTTTGGAGGAGCCCAACCAGATCTCGTGGTGGGCGTTAAAATCCCCCAAAAATACCATTTCGGCATTCGGAAATCGCTCCTGCGCATCATCTGCCGCCTGACTCAGATATTCAAAGAGTCGAGTTGTCTCAGCATCTCCTGTATGGGAACGGTAGAGGCACACATAGATCTGACTCGTAGGGCCATGGTCTACGTGTACCCAAAGGATGGCGAAGGATGGGTCCTCTAGGCAGCGCAAACGGCGACAGCAAACATCCGCCCTAACAAACACGCACACCCCGGCTTTTGCACGAAAACTTTCCTCAAGAACAAATCAATTCAATATTTTAAAGCAATTAGTAGATAATGCTAACTTTTCTTTCCTTGTCTTTATAGCTCAGTTGGTCTGTGTATTCCCCATGTACTTTTTCCAATTTAAATCTATTGATATGACAATGTTTCAACCTGCCGCGTTAGTCGTTTCATATCAAAAAGACTCAATTGCAAAGGTATGAACACACATGTGTGTCAAATAGCTTAACACATAACAATAACACATTTAAACACCAGTAACGACATAAAACAATCACACACAAAATTAATTTTCCAAATCAACATTGAAACGCAGCCTTATGTCGTGTTCAGACTTTAGTTACCGTGTGTGCAGATTTGCGCCGGATTAGAGCATTCAGCGAGTTGTGTCACACCGGGGATAGGGCGAGGACACACTGATGTGCTGGAATTATGACTCTGTTTGACTAATTAAGGCAAAGCTAAATTCCTATTTATGAAACCAACTCTTCAGCTTTATAGGTATTTAAACTATCTTGGTCACTCACATCAGTATCAGAATCAAAACAATGAAACATCACTATCTGAATAATAGGGATATTTACATCCCGATTATTGATACTGATCTTCAGCTTTATATTATTATTAGTATATTTGTAATTGTATTAGTATTACTATTTATACTGTAGATTGATGGCACTTGGTGGAATTTATTGCTACACATATTGATAACTCACTTGTACTTTTCCACATTACTTTATTGCTTATTACACCTGACCGGTTTCGCCTTACGGCATCCTCAAAGGTTTATAATATATATATATATATATTATTATTATTATATATATATATATTTCCTCTCGTCGAGTCGACAGATTGTCTGCATTATAGGTGTAGGTAAAAATCATCAGAAAAGAAATCTAAATATAAAATACACCTTAAGAATTACAAAGCCATGATTTCCAAGATGCGAACAACTTCAAATCTACTTTTGAATCGAAACTATGGTGAAATACAATTTTAGTAGCTCAGTTCTAAAGGCGAACTTCATGGTTTTAACTTCCAACACTTGAAGCTTTAATCTAGATATTTATTATTAACTATAAGAACAATTAAACTATTATACTATTTGATTTATTATTTTTTATTTACTTTTTGATTTGATTTGACTATATATAACCTCTCCCACTGTGGCTCTCGTAGGGGGGATTTTTCGCTCAAAAAAAAAAGAGTATTATAATTCATTCACTCAAAGACCACCAGAGATCGCCAATACACTAGTATTTTCTGTGCTTATTACGAAAAGAGCAAATTCTTTCTTTAAATACAGTTACGGGTTAAAAAACCTCTTTTCTCTGAACATTAATCATCATTCTAGGCTTGGTGAATGAAAAATAATCAGAGGAAAAAGGAACGTTCATTCTCAAAAAAATACTGTCACCGCCATAAGGATACTTGCGAAGTATTAATGCTTGAAGAATCAACAAAGTTAGAACAAGTGCGCAAGTCACCTTCTCACCGGTCACGGCAGTCATGTCAGCGGCTTTATTCTGTATATAAATATATCTAACCACAGTCGTAACGTGAGAAGGAGTAATTCTAATAAAGTAGTCTGTGTATATTTTTAATCAATTAATCAATCAATCAATTGGCCCACTGCAGTCCACTGCTGGACATAGGCCTCTCCCAATGTGTGCCATTTTTTCTGATCCTCTGCCTTCCACATCCAGTCTGTCCCAGTCACCTTGTTCAGGTCGTTCGTCCATCTGGCTAGGGGGCGTCCTACGTTCTGTTTACCTTCTCGCGGTCTCCACTCTAGGACTCGTTTGCTCCAACGGCTATCAGTCCTTCGACAAACTTAGCCACTACCACTTCAGCTTGCTTATTCTGTACTGACCTATGTCGGTAACTTTAGTTCTCTGTCGGATAACCTAGTTCCGAATTATATCCTTCAGAAAAACTACAAGCAGAGCTCGCTCCATAGCTGCTGCGCGACTTTTAAGCTATGGACCTGCCCCATAAGTGTTCACGTTTCGGCACCGTAAGTCATAACAGGCAGGACGCAAGACCTTTGTTTTATGGCATTGCGGTAGGGGTGAAGAGAGAACCAACGCAGCTTACCAAATGCTGCCCAACCCAGCTGGATCCTTCTTTCTCGAAGTTGTTTTTACCAAGCTGGATAACAGGTAGATATATTATTGAACAACTTCGAATGTATTGCATATTTTTTTAATAATAGTATCTACTTAGTACATTAATTAATAATAGTACTTAATAATTTTCATTTTAGATTAAACCGTATCTTATCCAGGTACGATTAATTAATTCAAACTGCTTGTGTAAACACAGATTGCACATTGCCATATATATCCTTGTCATACTCAATTTACCCAAACATAGTTGACAATGCTCCTTAATTCTAATCTGGTACAACCGCCAATTCATTTCCCTGCCCATGTGTCCTCCCCCTAACTATCTTAGATCAATTCAGTTCACGACGATTGCACGTTTAATCTGAAGCGACACGTTATAGGACGCACCCTGTACATTTGTCAGTCTTGGTTGTTACACAATTTAATAATACAACATGCAATATACAACTTTACTACAACTACATACAGTAGAAAGTCAAATGAAAGTTTTGATATGAGCTATAATTTGTGCTAGAACATCTGGTGTATGTAAATGGTGTGGAATTATTATATTGTGATGTAAGTGTAATTTGCTAACGTATTTATTTTATTACTTGATACAATGATGTGAGAGGAAAGAATACAATATTTTAGCTGTTTTACCCTCTAAAGGGCGTTAAAGTTGTTGACATAATATGTTCCTTTCCTATACGTATTTTTTTTTATAAACTCACGCCTATATCCCCGAAGGGATAGGCAGAGGTACTAGCACCCAGATTTCGCCAGTTTATGTTTAGGTTCCAATGTAATAGGTGGCGAGCCTATTGTCATTAACCGGGAACTTATAAACCTACAATAAATACACACATAACTTCGAACCTTTCTTATATAAGTATGTACTTTTAATATTATTTTTATGAGAAACAAAGTGAATAGTAATTTTGTTCTATATTTTAATGTCCTTGATACTAAGATGATATTATATTAACATCAAATAAATAAATAGTACTAACTTTTAAAGTATCGCGTTCCATGACACTCAATAATGTTTATTTTATTTATTTATTTCATAGTAGGAAAACTTACAGCTATCAATTAGTGTTACAAAGATATATAAAATAATAGACGGCCAATTAAAAGTTTTTACTGCTAAATATATGTTAACGGGAAATTAACGAGATTACCCTAGAGGTACACACATAACTTTGATTTCCGTGACGTTTCGACCATGTTACATCAACTGTGGTCACTGGAAACGTCAGACAAATGAAAGGTGTTGAATACTGGGGTCTTGATTACAGAAATAAAAAATGGGAGAAACGTCCAATATTCTGAATGAATTTATATTGTATTTTTAAATTATTACAAACATAGTGTATGTATAGTACGTGGTGCGAACACAAGTTGAATCGGTGGATTGAAGATGGCGCGGCCGTCCGGCTCGTAGGGCTCGCTCGGGGAACCGGTTTTGCTACAGTGCCCCTATGTCGCGTTAATTCCCGTGAACATTATTGCATTAATAAATAGTATCTGTTAAAGATTTTAATTTTAAAGATCATCCTTGATCAACCTTCCTAGGAATTTTCAAATCGCAAATTAAATTTTGTACTTTAGAGCCTGGAGTGTGTTTGTGGTTTTTTTATTGACACATCGACTTTTTTAAGACGCTTTCCATCTGACTTCCTAACCTTGCGAAATAAGAAATCATGCCCTCACTGGAGCGTTCTTGTGTTGACAGTGGGAACACCAAAGACTTGTCCTGTTTTGCCTTCTGCATTGATGGCACAGAAACTCTGTTGATACAGGGTCGGCAGCATGTGTGTGATGCCCCTGTTGTTGCATACGTCTATAAGCCGCGGTAACCACTTTTCATCAGGTTGACCGTTGTTTTTTGTACCCAAGTGGTATAAAAAAAAACATGTATGTGTCAAGTTTCCAGTATTTATTTATTTATTTATTAGTAGGCACACCATCAGTATAATAAATCGATAACATCGTAGAATACTAAGTATAGCTAGTTCTGATATTGAATGAAATTTGAAAGCATTTATAACCGCGTTTGTAACCGCGGTAGCCTAGTGGTATACCCATACCACTAGGCTGCTGACGGACAATGGACAATGGACTGCTGAGACGAGGTCTCGGGTTTGATCCCAGGTTTTACCACGGCACATATCAATGACTTTTCGATGCTTTTCGAAGTTATGTGTGTATTTATCGCAGGTTTGTAAGTGCCCGGTTATTGACATTAGGCTATTACATTGGGACCTAAACATAAACTGGTGAAATGTGGGTCTAGCACCTCTACCTACCCCTTCGGGGATATAGGCGTCAGTTTATGAATTTATGTTTAAAGTATTTTGTATGCTAACTGTTCAAATCGATTAAGATATAAACAGAATTGAATAGGTGCAGGCGGGATTCAAACCCGCGATCTTTCCCTTA
This sequence comes from Eilema griseolum, assembly GCA_963662185.1. Classification (NCBI taxonomy): domain Eukaryota; kingdom Metazoa; phylum Arthropoda; class Insecta; order Lepidoptera; family Erebidae; genus Eilema; species Eilema griseolum. Next base: position 941,507 of record OY759247.1, read on the forward strand.
TAGGGGAAGTCTCTGACCACTAAGCCACAGAACCTTTGCCCGAAACCATCCAAATGTTTCTATACATATATCCGTCTTACGGCGATGGTTAAGTGCCATCTACCGACATTCGTACGAATTATTTGAACTTAACCGATCAGAGCGTTCCCCCTGTAAGGGGAGTATCGCAGGTTCGATTCGATTAGTTCTGACATGTACACCAATTAGAGGCATGTACAGTTCACACCATAGGATAGCATACGATTAAGTGCTAGTTAATAAATTGAGATTCAAGATTTAATGAGTAGGTAGACAAAGAACCTGGTCAAGCATATCTATCAATCCTTACTTTCTACTCAGGTGGATCATTTCAAAATTTAAATAGTCACAATACCATAAACGACATCGACTTTAAAACATTCCAAACATTTACCGTGTATTAATAGTCATTAATAGCAATTTTCTTTTCAATTGTCGATGTCGCTTGGCACTTTGTGCGATTCGACTGTCGATAAGGAAGTATTAGCAGTAGAAAAACCTTTTGTATTCCGCGGAATCAACTCAGTAATCGACTTTTTCAGATTTCTGATAGTCAATTCTGTTCTGCTCGGTTTGTTCAGCAAATTTTTTTACCACAGACTCTGCTAAAAATGGTATTAAATTTTAGACTTTATTTCAATGCGGTTAAAGTCCAAAATGAAATGAAAAGAGATTTATTACACTTATTTATTTACTATGCAAAAATACTTTCAATTTAGAACTCTAACCTAATTTCTTTAAAGATCAAAATTAAATGGATTTTTATCATTTAAATAAAAAATAACAAAAGCATACGATAATAATGAATAATCTACGTAAACTTACAATCTGCTTGATTTTACTTATACTATTATTTTAACCTAGCTGATGCGTTCGGGTTTGCCTGAGAGGAGTCCTTTTAGCGTTCTAAACTGTAATCTATCGCTGTATAAAATTTTATCCAGATCCATTAAGATGTTTGAGCGTGAATGAGTGACTAATCTTAAAACAACTTTCAAAACTATACTAATTTTATAAAACTAAAGAGTTTTTGTATTATTTTTTTGTATTGAATAATCCGTTTATCGACAAAGGTTTAAGGCTATATATCATAACGAACAGAGCAGACAGAGTACCAGATTAGTGGTCATAAATGACAACAAATCCGGTAGATATCAACACGTTACTTGAAGACTAAAAAAATCTAAATATGCTATGAAGCTGGGGCGTGTAAACTAGTTTATTATATTAGTACACTTGTAACTAGTTTATTTATTATATTAGTACACTTGTAACTAATTCCTTTCAGTTATCTCCCAAACTGTTTCTCTTAGGAATCATGTGCTTTATAGCTAGCTACATACATCTGCAGATTGCATTGAATCAGTTCATTAATACTGCAAGGATCGAGATAGACCAGGAAATGGAGTATTTAAGTACCTTAGTTTGCTCTCATTTATTTTCATTGTGAGTGTTTTTTGTTCAGTGGACCACAGTGCTAAGTAATAAAAAAGTATTGGAGCAACAACCACAGACACTTTTAATTTTGTGCACTGCTTATAGACTGAATAATGAAAGCGATCGTTGAAGAGAGTTTCTAACTTAATAGGTATACCTAATACTCTTGCTAAACTGTAATAGTTTTTACTAAACATCTATTTTCTAAAAGGAGGTAGGACACGGCGGTATTTCCGCCCAATTGAGCAGTCCGACTGGGGAAGTACCTCCGCTCTACAGAATACCGCGGTTATAATAACTTTGTGTTGTGTTCCCGGCGGTGAGTAGGGTAGCCAGAGCTCACTTGAGAGTTTTTGTGCTGTCAGTGGGATGACCAAACGCTTGTCCTGCTTTGTCCTCTACACTGACGGCACAAAATCTCTGTTCTTACAGGGTCGGCAGCACGGATGTGACTCCACTGGTGTTACACACGTTCATAGGTCATGGTAACCACTTTCCATCAGGTGGGCTGTGTGCTTGTCTGCCACCTAAGTTGTATAAAAAAATATTTAAACAAAGCTTTTATATCAAAATGCGTTGAGTATCTGTACATATATTACAGCACTAAGTAATATATGAAAAATGTACCGCGTTGTATGATAGAAGTGTTTATTCTCTTTCGCTTTGACTAATTAGATTAGTATATTATTATATTCTATTGAATTTGTAATTTCAGAGTCGAATTTGAACCACCCTATCTCTTCCTATGCGGTGTCGTACAAGGCGACTAAGGGATAGGGCTGTTTAACATCAGACAGATATAAACAGCCCAGACTCAGTCTCAGATGCATGGCTCGAATCAACAATAATGCCCGGAATACGGCAATAGGCTCATCCCCTATTACGCAGAATCGAATACAATGATAGGTGAAATGTGGGTGCTAATTCGCCTCTGCCTATCCCTTTGGGGATAAAAGCATGATTATATGTATGTATGTATGTTTAGGCGGATTTTCGTTCAGTCGTTTTGCAATCTTCTTCTTCATTCTAGCGTTAATCCCAGTCGCATTCGAGGCTTTCACTTTGGAGTCTGGTGTCCGCTTCACCAGTCTAACTGCGGATTTGGCAATACTTCGATATTTTCCGTGAAGCGACTGCTATCTGACCTCCACAACCCAAAGACGATATCGAAACATTGCAGCTAGAGCAATTGTTGGACTTCTTAGGGATCCAACTATCCGTAACGACGCCATAGATGTTGGTATGGCAACCGGGACCGGCTTAAGGTGCTCTCCAAGGCACGACCAGACCAATGAAAATATCTATATTCATTTACAAATATTTGCACTGAGCGGGGATCAAACCCACGCTTCCTGCGTAGCGGCCGCGATTACTACCGCCACGCTACTAAGGCTGTCTGAGTGGCTATTGCATTATTGAGTAATAAACATCTAAACAAGTCAAATGTCGGACTGTTGTCTCTGCCTAACCTGGAGGGAAATAGGCGTGAGTGTATATATGTATGTATACAAACATCCAAACATCTTGACAAACTTGTACATTTATATTATTAATACGATTACTTTTATCGTCGTTTTTCATTCACACACAATATATTTAGGTACCAATCCTGCAACATATAACCTTATTTCCAACACACTTCCTTATTTATTTAGATTATGAGGTGTCCCAACATTGTACGGAGCCTTCGCTCGCAACTCATATACAGCACTAACTTACAAGGATACTGGGAATATTCCCGTCTCCACAGTTTTACGGCCGATGCGTGTACTTTGTGTCTCTTTTACTGGTAAAAGGCAGTAAAGTGTGCCTTATGAACTCCTGTTAACATCAACAAAATGTTTTCTGTTGTAGCATCGTAACGTAGGACAGTAACACCAGCTATGTTAAAAAGGTTAAGCAGTCTGGGAACTTAAAAAATGTTTAGTGCATCGTCAATATTATTTAACATAAAATTGAACGTCTAATGGACCTTAGATGGTCGACAGCAGGAGTATATATTAATAGTGAAGGGTTAAATCTTTTAAAAGAAAAACCGGTTGGAAATACTTGCCTCGATCCATTGATATTTATATTGCCTCGATCAAGTTTCTCATTACTCGGGCTATAGGGACCCCTCACCGCTAGTTAATACACAAGAATATTCTTCGTCTTTCTCTTAGCGTTAATCCCAGTCGCATCTGAACCTTCCACCTCGGAGTCTGGGGTCCGTTTTACTAGTCTAACTGCAGATTTGGCTGAACTTCAATATTTTCCGTGAAGCGACTGCCATATGACCTCCACAAACCAAAAAAGGTATCGAAAAATTGCAACTAGACCAGTTGAACTTTTTAGTGCTCCAAATACCCGTAACGACTGCCATAAATGTTGGTATGGCAACTGGGACCGAAGGCTTAACGTGCTGTACGAGGCACGACCAGACCAATGCAAACTAATGTTTGCACTGAGCGGGGATCGAACCCGCGCCTCCAGCGTAGATAATGTTTAGATGATATTAATAGAAGATATTATTGATATACAAACATAACTCGTACCTGTACAGATACTGATATCATGATATTGAATCGCGATATTTATTAAACATGTAAACCTTGCCTGAACTAGTATCTTCTATTTATTGAAGAGTCAAAAATAAAAATAAAATTATTTTTTAGCTGCAATATAAATATATTCATTATCCACTAGGAATGCCTAATCGTTTTTTTTTTATACCACTTAATTGGCAGACAAGCACACAGTCCACCTGATGGAAAGTAGTTACCGTGGCCTATGGACGTTTGTAACACCAGAGGAGTTACAGTCGCGCTGCCAACCCTTCTGTGCCGTCAGTAGAAGACAAAGCAGGACAAGCCTTTAGTCTTCCCACAGACAGCACAAATTCTCCAGTGAGCTCTGGCTACCCTACTCACCGCTGGGAACACAACACGAAGTTATTATAGCCGCGGTATTCTGTAGGGCGGAGGTACTTCCCCAGTCGGACTGCTCAGTTGGGCGGAAATACCGCCGTGTCCTACCTCAAAATCGTTTGTTATTCGAACGCATCCTTGAAATATCTTTGCTATGAACAGAATGAGTGATATCGAGAGAATTTAGAATATTCTGTATAAGTTCAAGAGTCACGACTGTCTTTTATTAAGACAAATCAGGAGGATTAAATTATGATTTTCGAAAAAAATTAATTAGTACAAGCGGGATTCGAACCTGCAATCTTTACTTTACAGGGAGAACGCTCAGACCAACTAAGTCACAGAAGCTTCGCTCGAAACCATGCAAATTCTTTTATATGAATTCATTCATTATTTGATTTGTAATAATATCAAGTTAGGTACACATGCAAATACGACTGTGTACTTATTTACTGTACCAGAGTGCGTCTTATCATAATTTAAGAAGGATTTGTCATAATATCAGATAGTCGTGACTCATGATCTTATACAGAATGTTCTAAAATCTATTGATATTACTAATTCTGTTCATAGCAAAGATATTTCAAGGATGCGTTTGAACAACAAACCGGTAGGCATTCCTAGTGGATAATTTTAAACAATAACATGGAAAGTAAATCTTAGAACAATGCCACGTTATATTGGAGCATTGTCGGCTAAAATAGAATATTCATTACGATTTTACCTTTAAAATGGTGTCTGAAGGGAAATCATTAGCATTTCTCTACAGAAGGATGGGTTTTACAAAGTTGCTAGTGATGGAACACTGATATCGATAGTTTGAAAGATTTTTTTTTTACTGAAACTTACAAATTTTGTTTGTTTGAAAATAGCTATATAAATTGAGAAAAAGAAATCTAACGTATTGATAAATAGTAATATCGCTAGGATAAATGGTTGCGCCGAAGTGGAAACTGTATTTTTGACACGGAAACCCACTCCTTTTATACCCGTCTCCTCTCCCGCACTAATCATAGATATGGCTTCCGTCCGCCATTTGTGAAATATAGACACTCAGTCTCGCTTTGAACTAGCCAGCGTAAAGGCGATCGCGCGCGCGCGTCTCTCAGAAATGAATAATATTTGTTGTATTTTAACCGCCTAATAGACCTTTACCGATCGGATGGTGCCTCTCGTGTGTTCCTCAAGGGATCTAGTGACGCTGACGGCAGCTCCTGAGCAAGGAAGAGAAGATCCGTGTACCGGCTGCGATGAAAAACACGTGGGTCGTGAAGGTTAGTGCATCCTCTCCTAATTTCTCGGGCTGCATTCACTGCCTGGATCGAATCCGCGGCAGCCCGGCCACCTGTCTTGTTTTGTGTGTAAAGTGTCAATAGAACAGTTATCTGCTTCTCCGCAATACAGTCCACTCGCACACGTTGGCCCACGCGCCACCATTTTTTGGTCCGGATCGAGCCGGATTCTTAGCCGTAGTTCGTATTTTGTTATTATTCTAATGGGAATGAGCGCACCGCACCTAAGTGCCTGGTTATTTTAGTAGAAAACCCCGCATCCAGACACTTAGGCTTAGAATTTGTTGTCCGTTCGCCGCTGGCTCGCATTGTACCTACCTAATACATAAATAGGTTAGGTATCATATCAACACTTAATCGTAGTTCACAATTTTCGCATCGCACCTAAGTGCCTGGTTATTTTAGTAGAAAACCCCGCATCCAGACATTTAGGCTTAGATCTTAGGTATACTCAGACACCCTAGTGCATAGGCACAGTGTAATACCTAACGCATTTGGCTTTGTTTTGTTTTTTTCAATTACGTTGTTCTCGGCTCACGTCGTATTTGCCTAGTACCTGCGTGGGTAGACACGTGGCTGTGCCTACCTCGCTCGCATCTCATCCCAATTCATACGAAAGTATTTTAATTTGAATAGATATTACGCAATACTTAATCTCGGAAATAATAGTTGAATCTAGACAGCGACCATCGCGCAGGTGCGACCTTGTTGCTATGCGCGTTTGTTCAAGCGTGCATTCACAGTTGTAAGCACCTACCTACCTACATAGTTAACGCTCGCGCCGCCTCGCTGCTCTGTACCGCTAGGATTAAGTCATTTCATATTTAATTGTAAACATGTCCCCAAAGGTTGATAAGACCGGTAAGGTTCAATTGAAACTTTTATACGCTAAAAAAGAAATGATTTACTCTCGCGTACAATCGATTTATGATAGTGCACTTAAAACCTCTGATTTGGTCATCAGAGATTCGTTCTTGTGTTCTATAGAAAACTTAGATAGTCTACGCGCGGATTTCGAAACCTTAGTGCATGACATCAACGTTTTAGAGTTGAATTTGGATCCCGATTACTCAGTGAGTTATCAAGCCTTGTCGTCGTTTGACGATTTGTATTGTCGTATCAAGCGCGTCGCGAGGAGTTTGGAGAAGCCGTCTGACCGACCCAACCCCACTCGCGACCGACCTAAGTTGCCACCAATTCAAATACCCGAGTTTGATGGTAACATTCGCAATTGGTGTCGATTTATAGATAGTTTTGAGAATACAATAGATAAGAACGATTCGTTGACAGATCACGAAAAATTGCATTATCTCGTTGAAAAATTGACTGGTAAAGCTATAACCGCTTGCGCTGGAATTACGTTTAGTGCCGGGAATTATAATTTAATTTTAAATACTTTGAAAGCTAAGTATGAGGATAAAAGATCGGTAGCTAACGCCTATTTAGATCAGATGTCTGATTTGAAATCTATTACGGCATGTAACGATCAAAACTTAGAGAAATTTCTAGATACTTTCGCGTCAGCTGTTCGCGCCGTAAAGAACCTAAAGGTCGATGACCTCTGCGACTTCGTATTTTTGTATATGGGTTTAAGGAAATTAGATTCCGAAACCATTCGTTTGTTTGAGTCGGATCATCGCGGCAATAGGATTCCTAAGTTCGAAGACTTAGAAAGTTTTGTTCGCGAGCATATAAAGGTATTGCAACGCTCTTCATCGAAACATGAAGGCGCGAAGACAGTTGTTGATTCTGCACGCAAAGTAGATGCGTCATCGAAGTCACTGAGGTCAACTCATACTTATGTTAGTACCGCACCAGCACGTGTACAGTCACCTGTTTGCTCTTTGTGTAGCACTCATCATTCGCAACTGTACAGGTGTCCTGGTTTTCTAAAATTGTCGCCTAGTGATCGTTATAAATTTGTTCGCGCTAATAATTTTTGTTTTAATTGTCTCGGTACTAAACACCGCGTTGTTTTATGTAATAGTAGAAATAGTTGTCGCAAATGTCAAGCGAGACACCACACTTTGCTTCATTTTGAGAATAGTAATGCCGCATCCAATGTGAGCACGGTTGGCTCGTCGAGCGGTGACACACGGCAGCCTGCGCCGCAGCCGCAGCCCGCGCTCGCGCGCGCTCCAGCCCGCCCGGTGACCGCCGCGGATGACGTCACCTTGTGTTCGTTCTCCGCTAGTGCTGCACTCACTACTGTGTGTCTTGCGACCGCTCGCGTTGTTATTGTTGATGCATTAGGTAAGCCGCGCATTGTTCGAGCGCTGTTAGATGGCGCTTCGCAAAGTAATTTTATTACTCAAGATTGTTGTCGGCGTCTTGGTTTCAATGTTGATAAGCGTTCAACCCGCTCAGTGGTGAAGGGTTTTGGAAGCTTACAGTCAGCTGTTCGTGGCACCGTTAAAACAAGGTTTAGATCTCGTTTTAATAATAATATTTGGTTTGACATGGATTCGCTCGTTATAGATAGAATAGCTGAACAGTTGCCTACCGTCCCGGTTGACACGTCTTTATTAACGAAATTTAAAGATTTGCCTTTAGCAGATGAGACTTACGCTGTTCCTGGAGTCGTCGATATATTGATCGGCGCTTCGATTCTCCCGCACCTCCAGCTATCACGTAAGGTTCAAGGGGGACCGACGTACCCCGCTCCGCACGCCCTGGAAACAGTTCTGGGTTTTGTTATAATTGGTTCCGCACCCGCTTCTATAGATAGTTTTAGTCACTCGACTGCTTCGTTCTGTTGCACCGTCGAGCCGCCACTGGAGTCTACCATCCGCAAGTTTTCGCTCGGTGGCTCCCGTGTATCCGCTGAAAAACGTCTTTGTTTGGAACGAAAGATGCAGGCGTCCCCAAAGTCGAAGCGGGCCTATGATGAGGTTGTTAATGAATATTTAGATAAAGGTTACATCTCACCTGCGCCTACGGACACTGGCGGGACCCAGCCTTCGTACATTATCCCGCACCGCGGAGTTATTGGAGAAGATGGGCTTACTACTAAAACTCCGCGTAGTTTTGGATGGCAGTGCTAAGACTAGCACTTCCGTGTCGCTTAATGACATTTTGTATTGTGGTCGGAATCTTTAAGGTAATTTATTTGACATAATTGTAAATTTTCGCATTAATATTAGTAGAATTTTAGCTTTTAGGACTCAACAGTCGCTTTGTGTTGGGCCCACTCTTCGCCCCATCGTTGGGACACATTCGTCGCTAATAGAGTGGCAAAATTCAATCTGAATTGGCGCCACATAATCTCTTTCACGTTGCTGGCACCGACAACCCAGCCGATTGTCTCTCTCGTGGATTGCTTCCTTCGCAAATTTTGGATCACCCGTTGTGGTTTGGTGGACCGTCCTGGATTCATGCCGCGTTAGATGGGTGGCCAGTTAGTCAATTCAATCCCACTACGGTTTCCGAACCACCCGAGGAGAAGAAGCACTCGCTTGTTGTATCGGTCCCACGTGAAGAGACCCTTATTTTGTTGTTGGCTAATCGCGTCTCGTCTTGGTCGAGACTGTTGCGTTGTGTTGTTTATTCGCCTCTGCCCGCTGCCTAGCCAGCAGTAGGCACGAGCTCCAATCTAGGTTTATATTTTAGTTGTTATTTCCCAAACCTAGATTTAGATTAGACTTTAGATTTGTTTCGCATTTGTCGTTTCGAAGGTAACCCTTCAAGCCGGGGGGAATGGTTGCGCCGAAGTGGAAACTGTATTTTTGACACGGAAACCCACTCCTTTTATACCCGTCTCCTCTCCCGCACTAATCATAGATATGGCTTCCGTCCGCCATTTGTGAAATATAGACACTCAGTCTCGCTTTGAACTAGCCAGCGTAAAGGCGATCGCGCGCGCGCGTCTCTCAGAAATGAATAATATTTGTTGTATTTTAACCGCCTAATAGACCTTTACCGATCGGATGGTGCCTCTCGTGTGTTCCTCAAGGGATCTAGTGACGCTGACGGCAGCTCCTGAGCAAGGAAGAGAAGATCCGTGTACCGGCTGCGATGAAAAACACGTGGGTCGTGAAGGTTAGTGCATCCTCTCCTAATTTCTCGGGCTGCATTCACTGCCTGGATCGAATCCGCGGCAGCCCGGCCACCTGTCTTGTTTTGTGTGTAAAGTGTCAATAGAACAGTTATCTGCTTCTCCGCAATACAGTCCACTCGCACACGTTGGCCCACGCGCCACCAATAAATGTACACTAATTGTGTGTCATATTCAATATGGCGATAAATTAAAATATTAATAGTAAGATTACATAATTGAGGAAAAACATTTGGTGAAATGTTAAACTGATTTTAATTTGAAAGTTTGTGAATATATCTGAATGTTTTAATGTTGGTTGCTCAATGACGCTCAAAGGTCTGAAAGGATCCGATTGAAATTTGGTACAGGGACAGGTCCCATCTCAAACTTTTTTTCTCAACTATGGTGAAGCAAAAGTGGGGTTATGATTTTAACAGGCTTTGTATGTATGTAAGTATGTATGTGGGTTCATTTGTTCCCTTTTAGCTCCTCAACTACTAATTAGAACTGGACTAGTAAGGTGTCGTTAGAAGCATCTTATTCATCCGCTTGTTATAGGCTATATAATGAAAATTGAGATAAATATGTCGTGTGTGGTGTCAACTGAAAGGTTTTAATTAGCAATTTTTTAATAAGTACAAATTATACCTGTTGCTGGCCCCAGAATAATTTAAATAAAAAAATAAACCCGACTACTGAAAATACACGCTCTAAAAAGTATTAAATAAGAAAACATCAAAGATAGCCTTGGTCGCCAATAGTCCAACAAAACAATACATTCTAGGAAACAGTGGTATACGACCACGGCTATCCTTGATATTGTCTTATTTAATCACGCTCTACGTGATTGTTCAGTAGTCGGGTTTTTTAGTTTTAAACTTAATTAAACTAAATTGTAGACATGAATTGAATTTAATAAAATAATAACAGTTTTTTTAAATAAATTAACACAATAATAAAGACAACAGTGTCAAAACCTTAATTCATCTAAAACAATTTTAATTAAACCGATTTAGTATATCGACAAAGCGCCTCTCTTTTGTACCCGTACAGCCTGTAATTGCGCGGCCACATTTTGGGGGTAGAAACACATAAATTACACCTTTTATTCATTCCCGATTGGTAGTGTTATTGCTATCATTAACCACCCACGACTATTGAAATATTGCTTTTATTAAAGAAATGTGTTATAAGTTCCTTTTTTTTTCTCTATATCGTATTTGTAAAAGTAAAGATTTAATTCGGATTTTGGCGATCGCAACTCGGCAGTTGCAACCAGCTACATCACTCCTGTGCGCTGCCATTTGCAATTGCTTACTCTATTAGAAGTTTGTCATTTCATCTGTAAACGTTGCTATTTTGTCATAGCTGCAGGAGGTGATAGTACTGCCAAGCTGCCATACTGCTCCTGGTGCGGCTCGACTGCCTAAGTCTGGCTGCGCTGGACGGTCACTTGCGTCGACCGCGCTTATACACTGCGCATACAAAACTGCAGGGCCGTGCTGCTTCAATCACCACTTTTTAAATAATCTATGTATAGGATGCATGATGCTACAGCTCTCCTGATGGTAAGCTAAGGACAAAGTCTCACGAAGGAGGGTTACTATTATTATAATTGCTTTCAAACATAAATTTAATATTTCAGGCAAAAAATGCAATTAAATAATTTATTCAATATTATGACATGACATGACATTCATTCATTGTTTGATTTGTAATGATTATGAGAAAATTTGCATGCCACAGTCTGCGGCTAAACATGCTGTGTGTAAGACCTTGTGTTACTGTGTTTATGAGCAAATTAATAATTAGTCATTCAACGACGCAATTATGTTATGTTATGATATCATTCTACATACAAATAATCACGCCTCTATCCCCGGAGGGCTAGGCAGAGGTAAATTAACACCCATTTTTGGTCAATCATTGTAATCTGTCCCACGTAATAGGGGGTGAGTCTATTGCCGTTTTCCGAGCACTATTATTGTATCAAGTCATGCATCTAAGACGGAGTCTGGGCTGTGTATATCTATGATGTTAAACTACCCTATTCCTTAGTCGCCTTGTACGACACCGCATGGGAAGAGACGGGGTAGTCCAAATTCTACTCTACCGGGAGACCACACGGCTACTTATTAATTGTTAGAATTTCTTTCTTTCATCCATTCCTCTATCAATAAAGAATATTTTCAAAGAACAAATTAAAGATGACTCGCTTGTACTATAAAATGTTTAATTTATTTGCTGAATTGCTATTTTAATGTCATATTTACTTTATTGGAGCATAAAAGCAGTACCCGTTAACGTCTAATAGTCTCATAAAAGTCGACCTTGCTATACTTTAATATAAGTTAGGGTAATATGTCTCAACACTTGCGCATAAATAGAAGGAACTAATAAGCTTATGTTGTTCTTTGTTTTCTCCATTTGCAGGGAAATTCATTCCAATTATATTAGAAGAATGGCCTAAATAAGCCTCATAGTTTAGTGATGAGCTAAAGGCTGTCGATATTTTTATTAGAAAACGATATCTGATAAAATTGTCATGTTATTGAGAAGTTGAGAAGTGTAAAAATATACTTCAAGAAATATATAGATAGCAGTATATAATTGAGGAAACACAATAGTAATCATTGCAAAAATGATAACTTTTAATATTATTATGTTTTATTCACAGAAATTTCATTAAAATTAGTATCGATAGTAATAAAAATTGCACTATACTTATCCCATGTAGCCTTAAATATTAATTGCTTTTCGGTTGAAGAAATGAATGCACTACAAAAATTCTGAAGAAACACTCAACTTCCCTCGCATCTCTGAGCCTCACAGAAAATCAATGACAATTCGAATCTAAATGGTGATGCAAATTCTTTCACCCTCAACGTTGAGATACCTACTGGGGTGTTCAAATAGCCGTGAATTGAGGGTAAAGGGTGCATTGGCCGGTAATACATGTTTTGATAAACTTTGACAGACTTGAAATAGGGTTATATACGACTTCAATTGCGACTTTGCTTGAAGAAAAACCAAGATTAAATTGAGATGTTAAAATAACATGTATAATGTTGTAATAAAAACAAACACTGTTATTCACTACTCAGATTTAATTATTACATAATTTTGATGCCAATTGACATGTCGTTTTTGTGTTGCGTTCTTGTTAAAATTTATTGTTATTTAACCCTAAACTAAGTCGCCTTTACCCGACTACGGCGAAGCAAATGGAGAGTTATGAGTTTGACAGGCTATGTAGTCGTCCGCTGATTATAGGCTATATAATGTTGCACTGAATCTATTGTGGCGTCCTCTTGCAGACATAAAGTATTGTGTAAAAAATAAATATGAGATAAATATGTCTTGTTTGGTATCAACTGAAAGGGCTTAATTAGCACATTTTAAATATGTATAAATTATACCTATTGCTTGTCCTACAATAATATAAATAAAAAAATAAGTTTAAAGCTAAAACTAGACTACCGGCAAATAACGTTATATAAAGTATTAATAAAGAAAATATCAAGGATAGCCGTGGTCGTATGCCACTTAGTCTAACAGAACAATATATTTTAGGGAAAAATGGCATACGACCACGGCTATCCTTGATATTTTCTTGGTTAATACTTTTTATAGCGTGCATTTGTATATTATGATTGCTATATTGGCAAAGGCTAGGTATTCATTCTTTAAACGATTCTACATAACTTGAGAAAAAATATTCACATCTACACCGTTCTCTAATACATTTTAACACAATAAAATACTTGCACTGATAATCATATATTCGTCATAAATATTCTCATATTTTTTATCGACATCGACAACTTGGACATGTAACATGACTATTGATATAAAGCTGTAGTACACTGAACGCTTCGTTACCCCACAATCGCGTTACGTAGACACCGCGCGTTTCGCTAATTCTTGCGTACGTCTACCTGCGCTGTGCGCGTTTGTCTTTAGCCTGACAGATTTGTGGAGTAGACAGGAAAACTGCAATACATAGGTACCTACTGTTTTTATATAATTGCCGAGTTCTTAAGTTGTAATGCTTGTAGGTACATACACTATATACACTTAATAGGTTATTTGACTACTGGTGATTTTGAAGCCTATTTACTACTAAATCACGCTACAAAAGTGGCGAGTCTAGTGAAGGGGTCAGCCTTATGATTGAAAAGTCCCGGGTTCGAACCCTGGTTACTATCTCTCAATAAATTTATCTTAACAATAGTTAGTACACACATATTAAGAACACACTTGTACTTTTAGTACAGTATTTTTGATTAGACCTGACTGGTTTCGCATTAAAGCATCCTTTATAATTTAATAATTTCTTTAACGTTGTGATCTAAATGCAATTTGTTAAATTTAAAATATCTTTAGAACCATCTAAATATTATTTCCCCAAAATATTAGGGAAAATTTTTGTACTGTTGTACATAATTTTACAACTACCCTCATATAAAACATGACTGAGTGTTGTAATGAATAGAAAGGAAAGCGAAACCGGTCAAATCTAATAAAAATACTGTGGAAACAGTACAAGTGTGTCCTCAATATGTGTAACAACAACATCTACCAAATGCCATCAATCAAAAGTATAAATAGTAATTAATATAATTTAAAAATACCAAAATAAGCTTAACTGTCAGTAATTCTATCCGGTAATATTAGGCCTAAGATATTATTATCAATTTAAAGTTAGGAATAGGATTTTGACTCATATTTTCCTCTAACTATAATGGCCTGTCAATCGATAGGCGAAGATAAGTTAGTATAAATCTATAAATCAAATTTCTGAACTACTAGTATATTGTAAAAACAATATTATTCTACTGAAAAAATCAAAAGTTAACAAAGAAGTAGCTTTTATTAATTAATAGGTGGTAGAGCCCTTATTTATCAAACATGAGTGGGCTACACGGATTACAAACCGGTACTTAATCCGGTCAGACCCGGTAGGCTTGATCACATCACTAGTATTATGCCCATTCATTCTGAAGTCAGCTTTGTAACAGATATTCGTATGAGTGTGTATTTATGAAGGATCGTATTTATCATCCTCCCATCGTATTAAGTTTATAGTTTGGAGCCTAGGATCTGCTTATAACCTTAATAGTTGGTTGATGGTTTTTGCGAAAGCGATTGTTATCTGACCTTATAACTCTCAGAAAATTTTACATAAGTTTTTTTTTTAAAGAATATTAGTACCGAAATTACTAATATTCCCTCTAACTCCTCCAGCTAAGCTAAATTGCTTGTGCTAGGAGTGGGTTCACATCGGTAGTGTAATGGCCAGGATTCGAACCCTGGGACCTTTCGATCGTAAGGCCAACTCCTTAGCCACTAAGCTACCGACGCTTCCTAGTTAATTGTTTAGCAGGTATACCGACTAGCAGATTGGCTTGAATTTTCCAAAGGTGTTTTTTTTATACCACTTAGTTGGCAGACAAGCACACGGCCCACCTGATGGAAAGTGGTTACCGTGACCTATGGACGTCTGTAACACCAGAGGAGTCACAGTCGCGCTGCCAACCCTGTAAGTACAGAGTTTCTGTGCCGTCAGTAGAAGACAAAAGCAGGACAAGCCTTTAGTCTTCCCACTCAGAGCACAAATTCTCCAGTGAGCTCTAATAATAATGAAAAAATGCACCGAAATAACGAGAATACTACTATAGCCCTGCTGTTTTGTACTATGTTTCTCTATATACAATAAAAAGTAAGCAGCTGATTGACCAGAAAGCCTTAAAATTTGTAAAGTTATACAATAAACCAACAAAATAAAAATGTTTTATACTTACACTGAACATACTAATTATAAACAACCAACCACATTCATGCCATCAGATTTAAATGATCCTAATCTCATAGAAGCCAGAGCGCCATAATTTAATTACGCGTCTTTATTGCAGAACCTCGTCCAAATGAGTGGCTGTGCCATCAAGTAGTAACGTCCCTGCCCGCCGCGCGGAACTTGCTGTAACACAATCAAGGGTCCCACGCACCCCATGACTTACGAGCCACAATGAAGTGGTCTCACACGTAACAATTTCTCGCGACATGGGAAATTGAATAGACGTTTTGTATTTCTACTAATAATTTATCATCGTTCTTCTAGGGATAGTCCAGTTGCGTTCAAAGTTTACAGTTAAGTGTCCGGTACT
The DNA here is from genome assembly GCA_963662185.1 of Eilema griseolum. Taxonomy (NCBI): domain Eukaryota; kingdom Metazoa; phylum Arthropoda; class Insecta; order Lepidoptera; family Erebidae; genus Eilema; species Eilema griseolum. The sequence goes on from OY759247.1 coordinate 957,363, forward strand.
TTATTTTTGCTTTGTTCCATTTTATGTGAATTTCTGTCGTTAGTCTCCCAAGCTCAAGAAGAAAGTTTTTGCTGTCAGTGGGAAGACTAAAAGCTGCTGTCCTGCTTTTCTTCTACAATGACAGCACAGAAATTCTGTGCTTACAGGGTCGGCAGCGCAAGTGTGACTCTTTTGATGTAACACACGTCCATAGGTCACGGTAACCACTTTCCATCAGGTAGGCCGTGTGCATATCTGCCAACTAAGTGGTAAAAAAAAAGAAAACTTGGGCCAGAGCCTCGTCGGTAGTGTGAATAATGTTAACTGGAATTAATATTGTCATCGTATACCATGACTACAGGTTTGATATCAGGAACGCAAAAGAAAAGTTAGTGATTTTTTTTACAAAAAAATTAGACTCAATTTCTTCCCATAGTTACAAACTTGCTTAGTCTTTTTCTGGAAATTGTTACCATGATATTAACCGACGTATTAAAATATATCATTTCACTTTATTGTTATAACTTTTAATATTTTGTAGTGATTTATCGTTAACTGTACTTCGTTATTTGAAAGCAATAGTATTGGTTGTTTACAAGCAGCCCGTGTGAGTTGGTTTTCAGGTAGGCTCCGGACATGATATTATGTCTGAAACTGTACTCCAGGCTGGTAATAATATTTTGAAACGTTTGTGTATAAGTACATAAGTTAATTGCGGGTTGTTGTGTCTGCCTGCCCTATAGTGGTATGATTACAACCGTGTAAAGTGACAAGGTCTGGTAAATATGGTGGCCGTAGACTGACTAGGTAAGTACTTATTAGTGAAAAGGCTAATATGAAAAAGATCTCCTCGATTTTCTCTCGATTTTCAGGGTAATCTTACACAGTACCAAAGAAATGTAGGATTACAATGATCATTATCTTACATACATACATATAATCACGCTTTTTTTCCTGGAGGGTTAGGCAGAGGTGAATTAACACACACATTTCACCAATCATTGAATTCAGTCCCACGTAATAGGGGGTGAGCTTATTACCGTCTTTCGGGCACTATCGTTGACTCGAGCAATGCATCTAAAGCTGAGTCTGGACTGTATATATCTATCTGGTGTTAAACAGCCCAATCCCTTAGTCGCCTTGTACGACACCGCATGGAGTGGCCCAAATTCTACTCTACCGGAAACCACGCGGTACGTAGAAGTATAAATAAAATAGTTGCATAGTGATTTTTCGTGGCACATATCGTATAGAGATAATACATTAAAAAAATTAAAAAATATTTACAAAGACAAACTCCGTTCAATATGAGTTCTCTCCCAGCAAACCTTTCAGTAGCAGACCAATAGTTATATGAAGTTTACAAGGAAAATGATTCAGAAAATATAAAAAGGGTACCTAAATAGGTCTTTTCTTTCTACATAGCGCCTAGGAATATGTGAACCATAGGTTTTCGGTATAATTCACCGACCGCACTCCGACCAAACGTTGGCATTCCATTTCTCAGTATCAAGTCTTTCAATCGATTGTGAAATTCCAACCAAGGGCGGAACTAACGAGAGTTGTAAAAGACACGCACGCAAGCACTACGAGAGAGCGATTCAACAGATCTGCACTAATCCAATCAGAGCCGAGCACAGACAATTTGTGGGTAAGTGATGCCGCAGACGTAACGGCGGACCGGCCGCGGCTGATGACTATATCGAATGTATACCGGTTAGAAATTCTAGGACTTTACAATTTTGATTATGCTATTTTTGAACCGATGAAAATTTGTATGTGCAAAGTTGAGTTTGTAGAGATATGAAAGAATTTTATAGTAAAAAATGGTCTGAAGAATTATGTTTATTCATGTACAGCCACAGCAACAGTGTGTAAGTTACGTTATATAGACGTCAGGTCTAAACTTGAAGTAAACGGGTTGTAAGATATTTTCCTACATAATTGTAAAGTTTGTTGGTATTTTTTTTTATTCAGAACTGCCTATCCCGTTATGCTGAAGTCGATCTTCAAATGCCGGAGAGTTAGATGGCCCAAAAGCACATAACAAATAATAGTACTAGCCAAAAGTTATTTTTTTGCACCCCGGCTGAATTTTAGAATCTACATTAACATGCCGATGTGTTTTAAAAATATTAATAAATAATGTGAACACTTACGAAGATCAAGATTATTGGTTAGAATGTTAGAATTAAGATTATTATCATCGAGGCAATGATCTCAAATAAATCACACATTTATCTAATATACATTTAGGTATTGGTATATTTATGTATATGTAGGTTTATCTATATGTATATATGTATTGATAATTATTTATATATATATATCTATGTAGTATTGTATATATTGTAATTTGGGTATGCATTCTCCATATGATTATGTATAGTCTTGGCTAATCAATGTAACTTTTAATAATGCACCTACTTTTTTTTTTTTTTACGTGCGCAAAATCCCCACGGATACCTCCCCACCGGAGCCGGTGGAGGAGGTTATGTCGGACTCGAACCGACTAAAACGCACGCCGCCTGTGTGTCGTTTTGGTTGCCGAAGGTGAGGTTGACAGGCATATCCCTCGCACCCCGGCCGACCCAGGGCCATCTCTCGCGATCTGGCCCTCGTCTCGGGTAATAATGCTCCTACTAATATATCTCTGGTTGATAGGTAGAGAATCCCATTAGAGACAGAAATTCAGAAACTATGTTAACCACAAACTTGTTAATTGACATGTAGCCAATCAACTTATGGCATCTGAGTAAATAAGTATGCAGGCGATAATATGCAGTGATTTTTTTCCTCCTAATATGAAAATCTTTTCATCACAAATCATCGCATATAGTATATTCAACATTTATATTACTAATATAACTAATTCATGCTTTAATAACTCTTTGGAGCAGCTAAGTGTAAACACGAGAACATTCTTCGCATCCATAAACACCCTTTCGTTAGTGTGCCCATTAAACAGGGCTTGAGTAATTAGGGTCCGTGTCAATTCTCTAAGTACATCTCAAGTTTTGATACCCGACATTCGAAGTTCGCTGACGGCAACTTGCCAAAAAGTAGTATTAACTTGCTTCAACAGTGATTAAGTGTTTGTGTTGATAAGTTATTTTGTGGCTTGACTTATGTATTTAGAGGTTATATGGCTATATTTATCAGATTACTAAGAGATATGTTTAAAAGTTTTGATGCTATACTTATTCGCCAGCGCTCCAAATTTATTGCTTTCGAAATAGTGTCCTAAATAACAACTTCCAAGAAAAACATGACCTGGTTTTTGATTTTCTGCTTGACAATTACTGACACACAAATACATGGCCCGCCAGATGGAAAGTAGTAACAGTGGTCACACTCGCGCTGCCAACGCAGTGAGCACAGAGAGTTTCTGTGCCGTCAGTGTAAAAAACAAAACAAGACGAGCTTATGGTCTTCCCAGTGACAGCACAAAATCTCTCTAGTAAGTTCTGGCTACTCTACTCACCACTGGAAACGCAACACAAGGTTATTATGGCCGCGGTATTCTGTAGGGCGGAGGTACTTCCCCAGTGGGACTGCTCAATTTGATGTAAATACCGTCGTGTCCTACCTCCTCGAGAATGGTGATGTCGTCTACTATTCTGAATGCTTTCGATTCTAAAACTGTGGTCCTCAGTGATTGTGATCTTTAACGACCTTGACAGAATCCCGCTTAAAAACCTTGGTATTAAAAAATTGTGAAAGGAAGGAAGCATTTTAGTTCATTTTCTCTATTATAATGCGAAATTAATAAACTATTTCTTAGTTATTAATACTCAAAAGTATTTCATACTCAATAAGTTATGATGTAATATCAAACAAACGGCTCAAAATTTACTGCGGCATGACTCTATTGTCATTCGAAAACCGCCATAGAAATGATGAGTTCATCTCAAATATACGACAATAAACAAACGTTGCCTTCATAATAACTGACATATCATTCACAGACATTCTGTGAAACATAATCTCATCATAATGAGTGGCATGAACGCTTGGCGCGATTGTGAACACACCAGTCACAAGTCTCCGTACTTATCGGGCTAACAGGCGTATCAACCTAACCAAATCAGTCTGTTACTAACCCTATTTCATGTTGTCACGGTTCAAAATTAGTTGTCTGAGTTATTTAATATATGTGAGTGGCGTAATTAAATTCCATTGTCTGCATTTAACGGTTTTGTGTACCGCATATGAAATGGAGCTTTATGGATATTGCAATAAAGTTTATATTTATATGAGTTATTATTTGCACGAGTTGATTCATAATTGAACCAAATTCGGGAGACAATGAAGCATATGCACAATGAACGTCAATATTGTGTGAAATCTATGAGCTGTACTGTCGTAGGCATGGAATTGTAAATCAGGCTAAAAGCTTCGTAGCTTTTGCTTGAGCGCTACGACCGCTACGACGCTGTAAAGGTGTTCACGTCGTAGCGGTAGACCGTTCTACAGCTACGTCTGTGGTAGCTGGTTCGTTACCCGCTTAGTGTAAAAAGATAAGTATTTTTTTTATATAATGTAGGTGGCAGACAAGCACACGGTCCACCTGATGGAATGTGGTTACCACGACCTATGAACATGTACAACACCAGAGGTGTCACACCCGTGCTACCGACCCTGTAAGAACGAAGAATTTCTGTACCGTCAGTGAAGAAGACATAATTAGGACAAGCTTTTGGTCTTTCCACTGACAGCAAAACAACTCTCCAGTGAGCTGTGGCTATCCTACTCACCGCCGGGAACACAACTCGAGGTTATTACAGCCGCGGTATCCTGTAGGGTGGAGGGACTTCCCCAGTCGGACTGCTCAATTCGTGCCCTACCTCCTGTATATGTTTATCCACATTCTAGATCACATTACGCGAGCTACTTAAACTACGTTAACCATATAACCATAATACGAATGCGGAGCGCGTCAATGTCTGCACGAATACTTGCTAGCACCAACAGCATCCAGAAGGTGTTGTCTGAGAGGTGGGACCTTCCTGTCATACAAAAATGGACGCGCCTGCATGCTAGCGCGTTCCCTTGATTTATTTTGTAATAGCTGTAAGATCATTATTACTAATCTATGGCTGAAAAATAAAATGATAAGACTACTGTAATCAGCTATAAATTTAACTTATATGTACACACACAAAACACCCCTATTCTCTTCTTGTACAAAAAGAATATACCAAAACTTTACTCACTGCTGTCCCCAAAAGTACAATACCAAAGGTATCGTTTTAACAAAAAAGGGTTCAACATGAAAAACGGGAGGGGCCCGTATATTTTTTCTTCCGTCCGGTTGTCCGGCTTGTCCTTTTTATTTGGATGACGTAAATTTGACCCGCGTGATCCGGCTGATCCGGGGTGTAGCGCTTTTTGAACTCAACCCGCCGATGATTAATTACGGAACTTTTCGCTCGTTCGCTCTAATTGACGTCAGAATTATGAGGTTATTTTTAATGGAGTTCGTGGTGTTTGATTAAGTATATTTGGTTACATTATTTTATTTATATTGATACTAACTGTTGTACCATATGTGCCATATTTAGTAGCAGTATTCGCAGAGTATTTGTTAGTGTTAGAGCTAAATTGTTTTTTTTTTATATAGGACACGTCAATTGGACTTCGCCTTGCCTGATGGTAAGCTGAAGGCAAAGTCCCAGAAAAGAGGGTCACCATTACTTACACATACCGTGTGACAATGGTGACACTCAGCTTGACGGCCTCATCATGTGCTTTTTCACGCCCCGCTTAAAGGACCCGAGACTGTAGGAAGAAGGAAACACGTGAGCTGGTAATGAATTCCAGGCCTTAATGGTGCGACAGAGGAAAGAGTCTCCGAACCGCTTGGTTCTTGATCGGATGTTTTGCACCGTGTGCGAATGACATCTAAGACCTGCACGTAAAACATCATTACAAACTTCCTCATTTACAAATGTAATAGGATTCAAATCTATTAAAATAGGAAAAAATTGGTCAGAGCGTTCCCTCTGTAAGGGAAAGATTGCGGGTTCTAATCCCGTCTGAACTGATTCAAATTTTTCCTATCGAATAGTTACCCTACAAATGCTTTAAAATTTAGACGGTTGACGCGAATGTACATGATTGACCTATTATGATCAGCTTATGCACACTTGACTATCGGCAGCTTAGTGGTTAAGGAATCAACCTTACAATCGAGAGATCCCGGGTTCGAATCCTGGCGATTACACTACTGACGTGAACCCACTCATAATACAGTCGTATGACTGTATAGTCGTACTCATAGTTAGAGGGGATATTAGTAATTTCGTATGCTTTAATATTAAGTTATATTAGCAATATTCTTTATTAAAAAAAACCATATATGATTAAATTAAAAAAAACCTTAACCCTTTGAAAATTATATTAATATTTTGTCAAATTATATCATATTTATATTATATACAGGAGGTAGGACACGGCGGTATTTCCGCCCAATTGAGCAGTTCGCCTGGGGAAGTACCTCCGCCCTACAGAATACCGCGGCTATAATAACTTCGTGTTGTGTTCCCAGCGGTGAGTAGGGTAGCCAGAGCTCACTGGAGAATTTGTGCGGTCAGTGGGAAGACTAAAGGCTTGTCCTGCTTTGTCTTCTACACTGACGGCACAGAAACTCTGTACTTACAGGGTTGGCAGCGCGACTGTGACTCCTCTGGTGTTACAAACGTCCATAGGCCACGGTAACCACTTTCCATCAGGTGGGCCGTGTGCTTGTCTGCCACCTAAGTAGTATAATTTTTTTTTTTTTAAATCTTGAATAACGTAACTAAGCTTCTTCGCGCGTAACTACCTATAAATGAGAATGATAGAATTAGTCTTTAGTACTATTTCAACCATTGTAACGAAGAAATTTGTTAACAAACGACTGTTTTTGCTACGTTTTGAAATAGCTTCTTCTTAACTTCCATTTCGAAGGGTTTACTGCTTTTAAAATTTCGTTGAGTTCCACTATCCATATCATTCATCCTTTAATTGAAATTAATATTAATTTACTATCATGTGATACATTTTGATCGATACGACAAATTAAAAGTAGGTTTTAGATTAAAATCCATTTTTAAGATTTAACTCGTACTAACAAACGATACTTGTAGAAATATCACAATCTTTTTTATTGTGTACACAAACAAACCCCAATTTCACTCGTTTAAAACTGTCTAAAATGAATGCCTACTCCAACCCCAACATAATTCGATTAAGCGCCCCCTAGTGTTCGAATCAAACACTAATTGCATGACGTCACAAAGCCGTGATCGAATCACCACATTATCAAATTATTATTTTTTGTCGCGGTCGCTTGTAATTGAATTGTGCTCTTTGTGGCTAGAAAGGGTGCACCACACTGTTCACCCCCGTGTAGTGCACATGTCCTTTTTGTTATTTTACTATATTATTCATTTGTTGTTACATACTAAAGAATTTAACTGTATACCTACTACATTAGGTACCTTAAAATTAATTAATTCACATCACTTCGTGTGTGTTCCGCTGTCATGAATAGTAAGTGTCGATGTATTTTAGATTACCCGTAGTTTTTACAATACTGGTCAAGAATGTTCTAGGAAATTATTCCTAAAAATCACACTATGACACACTATAATGCCTGGCTAGTCAGATAGCAGTCGCTGCAATAAAAACCGTATAAGTCAAGCCAAAAGCAGAACAAGGAGTAAACAGACCCTGGGCTCCTATGTATAAGCCTTGCATGGGACCAAAACCACCTAATGCGAAATAGCACTCGTGACTGATAACAAATATTCCATAACATTCATTTGTACATAGATATCTATCTATATTCCAGTCCTGTATATATATTCAAGCTGCGTGGTTTCCGGCAGCATAAAATTTGGTCCACCCTATCTCTTCCCATGCTGTGTCGTACAAGGCGACTAAGGGATAGGGCTGTTTAACATCAAACAGGTGTATACAGCCCAGACTCAGCCTTAGATGCATGGCGTGAATCAACAATAGTGTCCGGAAGACGGCAATGATTGGTGAAATGTGGGTATTAATTTATCTCTGCCTAACCCTCTAGGCATAAATGCGTGATTATCTTATGTATGTATGTATTCCAGTCCTTATCTAAACCCATAAAATCACACATGCAGTGGTGAAACCCAATACTAGTACAATACAGCAATCAAGAACGAGACAGTGGAGCCAATTTGTGGCGAGAATTGCTCACCGGGACGATCCTAGCCAGCCCGTAATTGCTGCGAGTTTGTTTGTTTTGTGATCACCCTGTAACCGAGTGGATGGGCCGTGAATAGAAACCGCAGCGTTTAAGATATGAAGGTTTGTTAATGTGATCTGTGGTCAAAGATGTTGGTAAAGCGAATTATTTGCGGTTCAGAGGTTAACAAGATAGTTATGAAGTGTGTTACTCGATTTTTTAAATGGAATATTGTCTATAGTTTTAAAGTTCAGCCGAATTCGCAGTTAGACTGGTAAAGCGGACTCCAGTCTCCAAGGTGGAAGTTGATGCGACTGGGATTAACGCTAAAATGAAGTAGATTATTGTCAACAGGGAATGTTTATTTTGCATAATTTATCAACTTATTGCTTGCATTTGCCGAAAATTATAGACATAGTACAATTCATTGGGCTGATTAAGCAGTGCTGTTAGCGGGTTATAGTACTTTCTCCATGTGCATCCCAGTCGCATCCAAGGCTTTCGGAGTCCAAGATCCACTTACCGGCTTTTACCTTCTCAGCTTCGATATGAAAAAAAAAACAATAAAAAAACTTCTTACTTCAATTTGCACAGCATCCATGATCATAGGGTCGTTTAGGTCGTCTAGTAACCTTTAAAAATCTGACTCTAAAGTTATCATTTTGAACTCTGCAGCATGCAGCAGTGCTACACTGCAACAGATGGGGGACTCTGTAGTCCCCACACACCCGAGGGCCAGATCGTGAGAGATGGCCCTGGGTCGGCCGGGGTGCGAGGGATATGCCTGTCAACGTCACCTTCGGCAACCAAAACGACCCTCAGGCGGCGTGCGTTTTAGTCGGGTCGAGTCCGACATAACCTCTTCCACCGGCTCCGGTGGGGAGGTATTCGTGGGGATGAGAATATGATAATTTTGTTTATTATTTTAATTCATTGCGTTAATGCATAGTTTTAGACAAATGAGCGGATTGCGGGACTGATTTTCTTTTATTTCTATTGTCCATTTCTGAGTCGTTGGATGACATATTGTGGCCTCTTCGCATGCATTACTTGTTAAATTTCGATGCAGATAAACGGCAACATTAAGAAGCCGCAATGAATTAAGACAAGTATATTACATGGTACGCTCTGCATCTGATGCAGCTCTCTACGGTCGGCCTCGTAATCATATTTTAGATACTCACCAACAATATTCTAATTCAAAAAGCCGCGTGGTTCCCGGCAGAGTAGAATTCGGACCAACCTATCTCTTCCCATGCGGTGTCGTACAAGGCAACTAAGCGATAGGGCTGTTTAACATGAAACAGATATATACGGCCCAGACTCAGATACACGGCTTGAGTCAACTCACCCCCTATTACAGAGAGGGACCGGATTTAGCGATTGGTGAAATGTGGGTGTTAATTCACTGCTTGGTGATTATGTGTGTATGTATGTATGTATGTATGTATGTTTATCACTTCAATTAAAAAAAATAACAAAAGGTCTACTACAGACAAAGGCACAACGAAAATAGCTTAAACTATATTGTTGTAATACAATAAGAAATTCACGTCTTGACGGAGTGTTTGGTTCGTCCCGGGGTAAGCGAGACTGAATGCCTTAAACTGAGTTAAAACTTGGCACAGTGAAATATTCAGAATGTTGCTTTGTCTGTCCATCCGTCCATTCTTCGGTATAATTGGGAACGGTACATTACAGTTGAATTTAATTCAAGAATTTGACTACGAAATGTCGGGAAGAGTTTTGTTGTTGATAGGGCCCATCTGTAAAGTCTTGTAAAGACACGACTTCTTCTACTTCGATGCTGTAGTAACAAAAGGGGAAAATGGCATTTGTTTTATTAAACCGTTGGAGTTTTAATTATAAATATATATCATGACATCTAGCAGATTATTTGCAGTACATTAATTAGCAAAGTGAAATCTTCGGGAAAATCTTTTCTTCTTAGTTTTTCAATCGATTTCTTGTATAAAATCGTTGGAAATAGATTTTCCCCATCTTGATCTTAACTATTTTTAATAATTATTATTATTATATTTCAATAAATGATTGAATAGTGTTGCATCTGAAAAAAGAAAATAGTCTAATAAAGGTAAATTACAATTTTACCTTTTTAAGAAAGTTTTAAGAAAGAAAGTAGTGACTTATTATGTCGGATACAGTAATAAGTACACCATCAATGAAACATAAATCCCCTTTAGAATTCCTGTTCAATAATAGATAAACACATTAACTCTTTGATATAAAAAAACATCATTATATCATCACAGTTTGTTGACAAAATATAGAATAGAACCACAGTGGGGCAGTTATAGCTCGACAAAAGGTTGGACTCGTAATTAGTTATTTTTTGTCCCCACTGTGCAATAATTCAAATTTGCTGACCGCATCCGTAATATTTTTTCAATTAAAATTCATTTTTGTCATAAAATATTCTGCACTCGTATTGAAAATTAAAATGTATGTGCTGCTCCGGGGGTAATTACTTTTAAAATGTTATTTATTTACTTTACACGTTTGGGGTTAGCGGATTTTGGGTTACTGCAATTCTGTACACATGTTTTTTGATTTAAAGTACCTGTTTTCACTTAACTGCATGTGTGACTCGGGAACTTACCTGAAAATAATAATAAAAGACATTAATGTAATTCATTCTGAACAAACCAATAAATATGATAGGGGCACAATGCGTTTTAGAGGGTCAATGTCTCGAAATAATCAACAAAAATAAATAAATAAAAATACAGATAGAACCATTGTGCTACTCTCGGTCATACTCTATCAGTGTCCAAGTTAACGAATGAGATTTCAGGCAAATCCAAGTAGTTCTTTTTGCGTGCAAGTTCAATAATGATAAATGTTGACTAACTATCACACATTTAGTATTATTTCAGATTGCATAAATAACATTAATATTTTCAAGATCAATTTACATACTTTTAGTGCAATTGAAATATCTCATAATAATGACGATAAAATGGTGGTAATAATTTTTCACACTAAACATATTCACCAGGTCATTAATTCTGGTGCTGCGGCTGTCAGGCACAGTCCTAACCGCAACCACGTACACGCCAGGCTGGCTGGAATTCATTGTGTAGATTTTTCTTCAAAGATACGAATTAAATATAATGAAATGTTAAATTGTATCTGTTGATGACGTAATTTTGACCTTTTGTTGCATTTTGGGCTCGTTTTTTAGGAACTGAATAGGGCGTGAGAGGTTGCCCTAGAAAAATACACACAAATCTTTTTAGCAGTGTCTCAAATGTATTGCTACCTAAACCATGGACTCACCCTAAATTCGTCCAAAACACAGGTAATTGTTATTGGTAGTCCAAGGTTGAGTTCTAAAATAGATTGGACCCAGCTTCCTCAGGTTACTATGGGTGGAGTAGTAGTGCCAGTTGGTGACAGTGTCAAAAACTTGGGTATCTTCATGGATAAATCATTTTCTTGGAATATCCAGTTACAGGAAACTAGTCGAAAACTTTTCGCGTCAGCAGGTGCCTTACGAAGGCTCCGAAACTTTCTCCCAATTGCCACTAAAACTGCGCTCGCACAATCGATTCTTCTTCCTGTCCTCGATTACGCCGATGTCAGCTATCCTGATCTAACAGAGGAGCAACTAGATAAACTTGAGCGACTTCAAAATTTTTGCATAAGATTCATATTTGGTCTACGCAAGTATGATCACGTGTCTGATTTCCGTAAGCAACTCAAGTGGCTCCCAATTCGACTTCGCAGGAATGCCCATATTCTAACATTGTTATATAATGTATTGTTCAATCCCAACACTCCCTCTTATCTCAAAGAACGTTTCCAGTTCCTCTATGACACACATGCGAAATGCCTGAGGTCGTCCGAGAATTTGAGGCTGAGTATGCCAATACATTCTACTGACTTTGCTGACAAGTCTTTCACTGTCAGGGCGGTGCGCTTATGGAACGCGTTGCCACTGAACATCAGACGGGCAAAGTCAGTGAATGTATTTAAATTAATGGTCAAGAACCACTACCTATCATGTTGTGCACAGTAGGTAATAGCTCACAATTATGTGCTCACTCACTATTTTCCCTTCGTATTAGTATGAACTATCTACTTTATGTATATATTTATTTAATACATGTATATGTATTTGTATATCAGAATTTATGTTTATATTTTTTGTGTAAAGCCGTATATTAATTTTATTTTACTTACTTTTCTCTCTTTCTTTTGTTTTATTACTCTATCTATTCAAGTTTAGTCGGTAACTACACCATATCTTTTGTTTTCATAACATTACTGTCCATCCCAAGGTTGCCTGGAAGAAATCGCTTCAGCGATAAGGCCGCCCATTGTACATTGAACTGTATAGATGCTACCTACTTGTCCTACTGTAAATCTGTTGGTGTACAATAAAGAATTATCTATCTATCTATCTATCTAAAACGATGCCTCCAAAACATAATATTTTGTGTTGTTTATTTTATTTATTCATTTATTGCATAATACAGTCACAATAAGATGGTCGCTAAAATAAAATAAGTACAATATATTATCACCAAAGCACAATATTATATTACTCGATTCGTCTTTTATCATAAAGTTTACATATTCAAATCAAAATAATAATTAAACATCTGAAATTCATCGTCATATTTAATTAAATTTAATAATTCCAATAGAAATTAATACTAATAATTTAAGTAATCGATGTCCAAAAAATATCAATTTCTAAATTAAAATTTCAAAAGAACAAGAAACGAATATTACTTTTTAATTTTTGAAGGATCATTGAGATTTTATGTGGTTATGCTATGATTTACAGATCAAAGTAGTCGCTAGGCTCCATTAAGACCTTTCTGCCAATGATATGTTAGTTTTAGTGACAAAAAACAAAATTACTGGTACTCTCATCAACCCTCCAGCTACAATACGAATCTCCAGCAGCTTGGGTGGGCTAAAATTGGTAGTGTAATGCAGTCCGGATTGAACACATAACCTCGCGATTGTTATTCTTGTCGCGGTCTTTTTAGGATATCACTCACTATAAATGTTATTAATTAGATTGGAGTTACACACATTGTGCTACTACACATATGAAAGACGACTAATAATGCACAGTACTTAAAAACATATTTTACTTTATTTTTAAACTCTCTTAAAAACTCTCTAAAAACTCACGCCTATATCCCCGAAGGGGTAGGCAGAGGTGCTAGCACCCACATTTCGCCAGTTTATGTTTAGGTCCCAATGTAATAGGTGGCGAGCCTATTGCCATTAACCGGGCACTTATAAACCTGCGATAAATACACACATAACTTCGAAAAGCATCGAAAAGTCATTGGTGTGTGCCATGGTGAAACCTGGGATCGAACCCGAGACCTCGTCTCAGCAGTCCATTACCCAAACCACTAGGCTCAAACCTATTTAATATTATTCCCTTCTTAGTTCCTAAAACATATATCTAATAAAGCTAAGGAGAAACACATAGAGATGTTACTAGGTGAGTTTGCCAGGTACGATCTGTTCCTGTACCAGATTAATGTTACTCTCAGTTAGACGGATGCTGCGGCACTATGTTTTATTGCTCCAAACGTATCTTTTAGTACAGCACCAGCCATGAAGTTAATTTGGCCATGGAGAAATTCATCATTGTCGTGGAATAACATTAAAATAAAGTTAATAGTAGCTCACTTTTAGATCCAGTGATTTTTAAATTTGACTTACGGAATTGTAGTGTATTTTTAACCTCACAAAAACCATTAAATTACCTTCAAATTGCCACATATTTTAGTTTCATTGTTTGATACTTAACAATAAAAAAGCCGTATTTTTAATAGCATTTAACAAGAAAAAAATAGTATTGTGTGTAACATTGACAGAATGTCACAAAAAAACAATAAAACGCAGGTTACAAAGTTGAGCTTAAAATGCAAATCGGAATTCATTTGACTAATAGCACAGCACAGTGTTAAAAATTAGCATTTTACAAGCCATAAAATAGATTAATATAGTCAAGTTAAAATATTTCGAGGCACATCTCGTTGCAAACGTATTAAACTTTTATCCAGCTAGTGTGGTGAATCGAGTTAGAAGTTGGTCGACATTTTGTCCACGGCACATTGTGTGTGGCGCACTGTGCACTGATTCAATTTATTGTTAAATTACTGTAATTGCTTTAACATTTTCTATCGTCTCGTGTGCCGCAGGAGTTTCACAAGTCGCAAATATTAAATGACTTTTTAAACTTGTCTGATAAGGAACGCTGAAGGATTTTTAAACTCACTTTTACTCACAGTACAGTATAAGTTTATAATGTTTTTTTTTGTACGAACTGGATCTTTTGTAGATAGATAGGTAGATTTAATAAAATGTAATTGATAATAAGGTAGATTATATATTGAAATATAATGAAATCTACAACAGTTCTTGAAATAAACTGAGAATATCACTTTTCTAAGAAAACTACAAATTATTATTATTTTTTTTTAATCTTTGTTTTTACATCTAAAGAAATTCCGTGACCATAGTATTATTCCATTGTTTCATATTTTCTATTAAAATACTCTCCACCAAGCTAACATTCTTCATTTCCCTAGGCGTACGATCAACAGCTTCGCTTAGTCGCATAAAAACTCCTCAAAGACGAGCTTAATTCGCATAATTCCTACAGTTTGGTATGATTCGCATAATTCTTAGAATTTACAAGACAATAAATCGCAGCGGAACGTTTATAAAATCTTGCGAGTTAAAACTTTGTACAATAAATATCCTCCTGTAATAAATGTCCTCTCGAATAATTGTTTGAGTTAAGCTCGCTAGATTTTCAAGGGTTCGGCGGGAGATTTGGTTTTATTTTGTTATGCACTTGAGTACTGGGTGGCAACAAATTTTGAAATTTTTCTCGGGTCTGTAGACTCATTTTGCACTTGCCTATTTTGCATTTGCCCTTGCCATGTACTACAAACCTTTGGGTTGTTGTCGCCATTGTAGACATAGGTAGTTGTAGGAAAAAAAGAGAATCGCTCATAAAATGTATTATTATTATTACCATTGAACAACAAGCAAAGCCTTACCAAGTTACCATATTTTTATACAATTCCGCATTAAATACTGTGAGTGGTTCTAATATCGACAGCCTCTTTAGCGTGATGTTAGTAAACGCAGCTGCTACGCAGGAGGCGCGGGTTCGATCCTCGCTAAGTGCAAATATTTGTATGCATTAATTATTAAAAAGGCTGTATAATATAGGCTAATAGTTGCTCTTGTCGTGCCTAGGAGAGCACATTAAACCGTAGCTCCCGGTTGCCATACGGTCAACTATAGCATTCGTTACGGGTAGTTGTAGCCATAAAAAATTCCAACAGCTGGTCAAACTGCAATGCTTCGATGTCGCCTCTGGATTGTGGACATCAGATAAGAAAATATCGAAAATCCACAGTTAGGATGGTAAAGCGGACCATAAACTCCGAGTTCAGTTTACCGCGCTTAACCGCGCTTAATTAATAAACTACCCTCAAATATTTTAAAGGAAAAATTAAATGAAAAAAATATTAAACATGTATTGAAGCGATTGTTTTTTGGATTTTTGTAAACATATACCATTTCAATAAGGATGTTTGCTTAGCCGTGAGTAGGTACGTGTCGCCATTCTGCGCCGGTACCTATGTTATAATATTGAGCTACCTACATTTATTTCTACGACCTCCGTGGCGTAGCGGTAGAGCATTCGACTGCTATGCAGGGCTCGCGGGTTCGATTCCCGCTCAGTGCAAATATTTGTATGCATGAATATGTATATTTGCATTGGTCTGGGTGTTTCTATGTATAATATGTATGTATTTACAAAAAAAATATATATCTAAGTATGTTTATCCGCATTCTAGATCCCATAACACAAGCTAGTTAAGCTATGCTTACCATGGGTCTAGATAGCGTTGTGTAGAATGTCGAGGAATATTTATTTATTATTATTATTATTTCTTATATTTTACTTTGTGATTTCTAGTGATTATTTTTTGTAACCTGTATTACCTATTGAAAAATAACTCGTTGCATTTATTACAAACCTCAGTGGTTTCTAAATGCACTGTAAATAATTATTTATATATGATGTTTTTAAGGTGATAAATAAATAAAAAAATAAAAAAAAAGGTGATGCTTTGGATGCGACTGGGATTAACGCTAAGATAAAGAGGAAGACTGAATGTTTCTTGTCGTTGTGTTCCTCTTAAATATCGCTTAACAGAGAAAACACTATCAACTCATACTTCAAACTATGTGACAATAAAATTCTCATCTGTAGTTGCGCGACTATGGCTGCAGTTTTCCTAAGTGTCTACAATTTGTGGTGCTTCAAGAGGGGCATTAAAAGATTTCTTCAGGGTCAGCAGCGCAAGTGTAACACCCCTGGTATTGCACATTTCTATAGGCCCCGGTAACCACTTCCCATCAGGTGGGCCGTGTGGTTGTCATACAGACAGCTGTGTACAGAAGTAGTATAAAAAATGGCTGTTGCATAGTAGCCGCAACGTTTTTTTTTTCATATCACTTAGGTGGCAGACAAGCGCACGGCCCACCTGATAGAAAGTGGTTACCGTGACCTATGATGTGTGTAACACCAGAGAAGCCACACTCGCGCTGCCGACCCTACTCACCACGTCAGGCTAAAAGTAAATAACAACAAATAAATCGCGAGAGAATCTGTTAATAGTAGTTTTATTTCAATATAAAATTATAATCAGAAGTTCACTAATAGTATCTAAACAAGTTTGAAACGTAATATATCAATACCATGTCACATAGATCATTTCCATTTTCGTTCACTCAAACATCCAACAGGCACTTTATAAATGGCGGCCCTTCTCACCATCAATTTCAGCAACAGACGACAGACAGATCGAGCCGCTTTCAACAAAACTTTTGACAATAAATAATACAATACAGAAAGTATTTCTTCTGTAACATTTTCGTAATTTACAAATTTAATTATAAGTTTGGTTATATAATATTTAAAGCATCATTTTAGTTGCTTATTTTTAAAGTTAGTAATATTTATGTGGTAGTAACCATTATGATTACAACTAGACAAGCTGTTTAAGTATTATATACAGGTCCTCCAGTACCTCCCTTGAAAGTTTTCCTACGCAGAATAACAGGTGCAATATTCCATCAAGAAACAAGCGGTTTGGTAACTCTTTCCTTTGCCACGCCATTGAGACCTGAAATTCCTTACCAGCTCAAGTGTTTCCTTCTTCGTACAGTCTCGGAACTTTCATTTTGTTTACGGTAACTGATATAATTTATGTTTATATGTATACCCGTAACACATTTGCTTGCTACATTTTTGTATACCACTGTGGCAGACAAGCACACTACCTACCTGATAGGAAGTGGTTACCGTGGCCTATGGACGTATGCAATAACTTTTGATTTGTATACACGCAATGCAGCCACTTTTTTAAGTGACCTATCCGTCAGGTCTGGACAGAAACATCCAGCAGTTTAAGCAGTCATCCACATAACTACAAACTATTAAATACTTCCTTTAAGTTTGAAAACCCATGATGATAAAAGCCGACCCAAATTCAAGACAAACCGCAAGCAAAATTTTGACTTAAACCGTTTACCTACAAGCCCCACTACTTCGCAAACAATTTTAATTTGACGGAGAATTCTAATCGATATTTTCGTTAAACTAATTCTAAGTTAAAAGCTACAGTAACGAGTTGCACTTGTGGTTTTAAACTAAAGAAGGAAGACTCGCTAACATCAAAGGCTTTGTTCTAACTAACTTAGCTAGTTTATTTATTTATTGGTCGTGAAGTTTGCTAATACTTGGCACCACATAGTCGTAGTTGTTTGGCGACTTTGTGTGTATTATGTATAATATTACCCGGTTGCCGGCAATGTGTATAATCCGGTATTCTATACAATGCCTAGGCAATGTACACATGGCCATTATAAACATAACATACACATAAATAAATAAAAAATCTGGTGATGGTTTTACTCGAGTTAGTAAAAGTGTAAATCTGTTCTACTGTAGTAAGTACTACTAACAAGTACTAAGTAATACTTACTTACCAATACTGGTATTTGATTGATGCGAAGACTCAAATTTATCTGCTCTCTATATTACAACTTTTTTTTCACTTTCGTTTTCATTACTTACAAATTTGCTTATAACTTTACTTGACTTGTATTTTTCTTTTCAAATTATTTTGACGAAGTTACTGTATCGTATTATAATTATAGTCATCTTTTCATTTCAACTTTCCATAGGTTTCTAGTAATGTTGTTTTGAACTACAAGTTGCTGCCCGCGTGTAAATACAACCCCGTTCTTGCGAACTTTGAGTTTTCAGACACCTGTTTTAAAATACAGCCAAATCAATAAAGCTATTTATGAGTGGTCCAGTAACCAACATCACCATCATCTATCCAAACTTTCATTTTTTTTTAAATATTAAGATAAAACTTTATAAAGTTCCCTGTGTGTATTTAAGTCTATATATTTGGGGAAAAGGAAGATATTGTATCTAGTATACTTTTTACTGACTACGGCGAAGCAAAAGGAAGGTTATGATTTTGACAGACTATTTATGGATGTATGTACGAAGGTTTGTCAGTTCCCTCATAGCCCCTCAACCACTTATTAGAACTCGACAAGTGAGGTATTGTTAGAAGCATCTGAGTCGTTCATTGGTTATAGCCTATACTTATATAATGTGTCACTAAATCTAATGTGGCGCCCTCTAGCAGTCATAAAGTACTGAGTTAAAAAATGAATGTGATATAATTATACCGTGTCTGGTAGCAACTGAAACGGCCTAACTAGCACATTTCAAATATGACCACGGCTATCCTTGATATTTTCTTGTTTGATACTTTTTAAAGCGTGATTTTTCAGTAGTTGCCTTTACACTTATTTTTTTATAGCCATCAAAATTTGCAGTACCCACGCGTTAGAAAATTTAACAGGACACTCAAATAATCATCATCCTCTGAGCATTTTCCCAACTCGATTGGGGTCGGCTTTCCAGTAACCTGTGATGTGGCTGGACTTCGGAATTTTGCGTAATTCGACTGCCATTTGACCAGAACCAGTTGGCGATATGTAGAACCGTGTACGTACGTACGAACAGAGTTGCGTTGCGTGTTACGCAACGAACATCGAACACTCTGTTCGCCCAATATGTTTGCTGCGATCTTATTTGTATATACCGTTCGGACGATTTTCGAATAGCATTAATAAATACTTCCAACTGCACCGCTATGGCTATCAAGATAGAGTTCAATACTACTGTGCGAGAACTCGATTCGAAATATGTTCGCATTGGTGCAAACTTAATGAAAAGCAATGTTACTAGAATGAAAACATTCCTGCTTCATAAAATTAAGTACTTGTACGAGTCATTTGTACCTGGTGTGTATTGTGCGGAGTACGTGCGAACACAATCAATACACCACCAGCTCAACGGGATAAAATAACGCTAGCCAGCCAACCATGTAAAGTTTTCATTGAAAATTTATACGTTGGAGCAATTTAATTACAATGGCTGTATTATTTTGTTGAACTAGCATGTTTATTTTGAACTTGGGATTTGAAACTGTGCTAGATATTTTTAATAAACCATTTCAGATCACGAATGAACTCTTCTTAATGTAGAACTTTAATTGTTTTATTTATATTTACAGATATACTTCAGGTTATTAGGGGGTAGGACACGGCGGTATTTCCGCCCAATTAAGCAGTCCGACTGGGGCAGTACTCCACTCCACTCTACAGAATACCGCGGCTATAATAACTTCGTGTTATATTCCCAGCGGTGAGTAGCGTAGCCAGAGCTCACTGGAGAATTTGTGCTGTCAGTGGAAAGACTAAGGGCTTGTCCTGCTTTGTCTTCTACACTGACGGCACAGAAACTCTGGACTTACAGGGTTGGCAGCGTGACTGTAACTCCTCTGGTGTTACAAACGTCCATAGGCCACGGTAACCACTTTCCAACAGGTGGGCCGTTTGCTTGTCTGCCACCTAAGTGGCATAAAAAGAAAAAGGTTTAACATGAAGGTTAAACTACTATGAGCGATGATCTAATAAAGAATATCCCACACAAAAGTGACTTACGCTGTGATAGCGTTAGTCGCATTTGTCTTTAATGTTTATAAGAGTGCAAAGATTGTAACAGTAAGGCATGAAAGGACTAACTACATTCCGCACACGCTCAAGCTGCGGAATGATTTCACTCCCTCCCTAACACAGGCTTCTTTATGCGGCATTGAAGGTTTCCACGGAGTTGGCAGCAGGAGTATGACGTACCTGATGTTGCACACGTCCATAGGTCACAGTTACCACTTTCCTGGTGGATTTTTTAGGAGGATTTGGTGATATACCGAGAAAAAAACAGTTTTATACCATTTAGGAGGCAAGTACACACTTTTCTACCACTTAAAATGGTATAAAATTCTGTTCTTCTTTTATCGAATCGAATGTAGTTTGACCCTTCAACCTCGAAAGCAAAGTGTATGCCAGAGCCTCATAGCGAACCTCGAATATTGGAAATGGTTTAAATCTTTATATTGATTAATATTTTTGTAAATCTTTACAGTTAACTTAAATTGCATGCTTGGATTAGGAGTGCGTTCACGTGGTAATTGTGAGGGTTCGAACCCGGGACCTCTCGATGTTAAGACCGGCTTTTTAACCATTAAGGTAACGACGCTTTCTTTTATAATAATACTAAATTTTAGCTTAAGAAATCCAATCGTTATCTATATTTTATTATCTATATCTTGCTAGTAGGAGTACAAGTAAATTGGTCGTGAAAGATGTTTTTTACATTGATATAACCAAAATTATAAATGGTTTTGTTTTTTATCACGAACCCCTACAACCATGCAAATTTCTTTTCAAACAATTCTTTTATTCTACATCATCAAATTAAATAAAACTTTCCAAGCAAATTTAAGAAAAAGAGAGCAATTGGTGTATAGTAGCAGACGGATTAGGGTCTACTAATCCTTGGCCATTACTTCCAGTCTAACTTTTTGGGATCCTTCGGGACTAAATATTTTTCGAAATATTGGATCTTATGTTTGTTAATAATAATTTCACTAAGTTCTTGTAGTTCATCTGACGGGGTTCAAATACAGGCTTTTCTTTTGATGTTGGGATATCAGACAGCAGCTTCTCTCGCTAAAGCCGAAATAAGCCAAACCAAGAGATAAGAGTAAGCTCGAAAGTGCAAGTTTTGAATGCAATAACTTGGACAATCGATATGATAAAAATGATGATGATGATAATGAATACGGATACACAATCATTAAATCAAACAATAGCAAAAACACTATTTAATTATTATTTAAAATCACAACAAATTACTCCATTCCTAAACAAACATAATAGATATTTTTAAATGGTTAACAATAACACAAAACTCTACAGAACCACAGAAGTTTAATTTGTAAAAGAAACAGACGGACGAACAAACGAAAATCTCTTTTGGATTTCTGCCCCCTAAAGAGGGTTTTAATCGTTTTTAAATGTCTACCCCAAAAGGCGCCAATCCATTCTAACATTTATCCAAATTGAACAATAATTTTGAACTCTAATTCTTTTGTCATAGGGACTACAGTAATAGCAAAAATCCAAGTGGTTTTCTTTCATACTTTATATGAATTTGTTAAAGAGTGCGCTGAAATTTGGTTCTTTCGGTAAAATGATGAAAAGCTCGCAAAGTTTTTTCGAAGCTTTCGTGACGGGCACGTCAGTCTGACAGGTAAATATCCAAAATTAACTTCAGAGGACATCATTTCAGTTTCAAAGAAAAAATTTTTGCATCCTGTTTCGTAAAACAGCAATACTTTTTCGTTTAATCCTTAACGATGGTTTGTAATTCAAATGTAAAAGTACTCGGAATTAATTTGAATCTGAATTATTGAAACCTATAGATGTATTTTTGCATCGAATAGCAAAACGCAAGAGTACTTAAAATACTCTTGGCACTATATTTGCTGTTTTTATAAGAAGAATCTTTCCTGAAATAACTGACTGGTGAAGACTGCTTAGCTTTTACAGAATATAATAAGTAATCAACGACAAACGTTTTGAAGATACAGAAGTACCTACTAGAACTACTACTACTACAACTAAGACTACTAGAGAAGAAAAGAATCTTCCTACAATACCGGGTCCTTTAAGCGGGGCCTGAAAAAGCATATGATGAGGCTGTCAAGCTGAGTGTCACCATTGTAACATGGTATGTGTAAGTAATGGTGACCCTCTTTTCTAAGACTTCACCTTCAGCTTACCATCAAGCGAGACAAAGTCAAATTGACGTGACCTATATAAAAAAGGAGAAACATATTTTTTCTGTAGGTGGCTCAAAGGTGTACTTATGTAGAAATTTATTAAGTATATTGTTATGTGTGATTGTCTTCACACAAACTACACAATAGCAAGCCTGTTGCCGTCAACAGATTATTAATGTCCACACATGAATTAATAAATCGTATATTTTATCTTTTCTTAAATGCATTTCATTAAACAATGAAAATTATAAGTATAAAAACCTACCTGACACTGAAAAAGGCATGCGATGCGGAGGAATTCCATGACGCATTTTAACTTTTACTTACTTGTACTTTTAGTTTTATTTTTTTGTACTGTACATAAAATATTAAATTTTATTAGTGAATATAAATAAATAGAAAGACAAATAATTATTGTTATAAATAACCAATTATATCAACACGAAAAAGGTCAAATATTTATATTTAATGTTAACTTACTGTTAGGCCTAGGTCACAAAACGGACAAGCAACCGCGGTAGCCTAGTGGTGTGGATAATGGACTGCTGTGACGAGGTCTCGGGTTCGATCCCAGGTTTTACCATGGCACACACCAATGACTTTTCGAAGTTATGTGTGTATTTATCGCAAGTTTATAAGTGCCCGGTTAATGGCAATAGGCTCGCCACCTATTACATTGGGACCTAAACATAAACTGGCGAAATGTGGGTGCTAGCACCTCTCTGCCTACCCGCTCGGGGATATAGGCGTGAGTTTGTTATGTTAAGTTATGGCTAAGCAATAACACTGTAGCACTGGTTTCACAATCGACTTATCAAAATCTTCGCTTTTACAAAATTTTATCATGAACTAGTACAACCAAAATACATTTAAACAAAAGAATCAAATGAAAATATACAAATCTGACACATTTTTCCTCAGATTTCGGCCTATAGAAATGACTAGCATATAAATAAGAACAGGAACTACATCTCAGTTTGTATCGACATCAAGAGCGTTCTGCTGTTCCCCTGAATATTTTATAAAGCCTTTAAGATTACAGAAAAACCCACTCTATACACTCCCAGAGGGATTTCGGTACCTATCGATAAAGGTAAATAATTTAATTCTTGTTTCCTAGTCCTCGGCGTAAAATATTCGTGTCGATTTTGTTGACTTTGATAAAATGCACGGTACACAATTCAGTATCTCATTGTGTACCTTCGCTGTGTAAAAAAAATCTAATAATGAACGTCCTGCATTTACATTTTGCTGCTTGTAGTTTTTCTTGAGATTAAACCTTGCATTCTTGCTTCCTTTTTGCTCCATCCATCCATGATTTAGTAGTTCTCATTACTTGGTAGCATCAAGACTTGGATTATTCTTTCTTGTTTCAAATGAAACCTGCTCTAAGATATATGTTTCGCAGGCAATTTTACAAAAGTTAACTTCACGGACACAATTTTTATCCCATTAGAGAATCGAACCCGATTTCAGTTTAAATTCGGCCATTAAATTACCTGCTGTCGCTGTCCTTTTATGCAGTTAAAATTGAATAGATTTAAGTTCTGTAATTTACTCCTAAAACAAAACCTAAGCTTAACATGCGGGGTAGATAAAATAATTTAAACTAATATCATTCTAACGAGATAAATATAAATCTCTATCTGATGAAGGCAGGAATACACGATTGTGACTCCTGGTGTTGCACACGTCCATGGGCCACGGTAACCAATTTCACAGTGGTATTAAAATATATCAATCATGTCAATCATATGGTAAAGAGTGAAGTGAAAACTAAGTGGTAAGTAACTCTTTGAAAAAATAATTTTGGTAACTTAGTTTTCGTACGTTTTTCTTCTCGTACCTGCTGTAGATACTTCATCAATCTACGCTTAAGACATTTTCAAACTGGGTTATGACGTTTCTACCGTTGTTGCTGTCGAAATCCGCAAGTCACGGAGTCTTAACTTAACTCTCATTAGTGAACTCAAGACCATGTTTCGCAATCGAATTAAAATGTTTGAGAAGTTAAAATGAAAAGAGAAATATAGTTTGACACAAAATCAAGCGCAACTGAAATGAATAATCTTATAGCTTCAGTTGGTTCAAAGTGTTCAAAGTTTCAAACAATGTATTTATCTATCCAAAGCAGTAGAAACGAACCCAAAACCACAGAATCAATAGCAGAAAGAATTCAGGCCAGTGATAACAAGGAATTAATACAATTACATTGTTACATTATAAATCTCCCCGAAAGATAAATGACGTGACGTGAATCTCATCGGGGGTGAGGCAGGGCGGGAGGGGCTAATTTTGGTTTTACGTGAAAAAAGATTTATTACTGCCGAGCCCATTGCCTGAGAAATATTACGTTTGTTGAAATTATACAGTGAATTGATTTATTAACTTGTGTAAATGTTGACACAAATTTTATAATTATATTGACGTTTACGTCTATCGTCCATTAAAAAATCCATACGCTTTTTTTAGCTTCACTTGCAACTTTTAGCAACTTATTGTTTAATGTCGAATTAAAGATTGCAATTGCATTAGTGCAACAAATTCATACTGTCGACTCCTGGCTCGCTAGATGGCGGTAGTGTCAAATTAAATCACGATATTGTTTTGTTCCTACTTCCCAAAACTTCTTAAAACCAGATGGCAACATATTAATTTGATGCCATCAGACTGATCTGATTATCGCATAAGAATGGGGATAGTGGAACTCTAAAGGGTTACAAATAAGCCTTTCGAATTGATATTTCATGTGAATCCCGGCTTACTATCGACCTCTTTACACTAATAATTTAAATTGACTTTAGCGGATTACAAAAGAAATACTAATGTATTTTACAGACTCACATAAAAAAAAAATTACGTCTACTCGAATAAAGATAATATATTTTCATTCTACCGATAATACGTTTTATACTAATTCAATCTTGAAATAAAATACAAACAACAATTAATACTAAGAAGTGTTCTAGACAAACAAAGGCTTCTTAAAACAAAGACCAGTCCGGCGAGCCGATAGTCTTAGAACAAACGATACCATAAAGTGGATTATACCTGAACAAAGTAATTTACTGCACTCACAACGAGAAATAGAGCTCTGCGATCTATGTGAGGGATTGTTTGACAATTTATTTTCACAAACGCAAACCAGCGGCTGAATTTCGCATATTATTTTATATAGGACATATCAATTTCAAAGCGTCAGTAGCTCAGTGGTTAAGGATTGAGCCTTACGATCGAGAGGTCTCGGGTTCGAACCCTGGTCATTACACTACCGACGTGAACTCACTCCCAACATTAGCAATTTAGTTTAGTTGGAGAGGAATATTAGTAATTTCGGTTCTGATATTCCTTAAAAAAATTGATTTCACCTCGCCTGATGCTAAGCTAAAGACAAAGCCTCAGGAAAGAGGTTTACCATTTCAGACATTTAGCATCTTAAAATGGTGGCACTAAGTTTGACGGCCTCATTACCGGCATTTACGCCTTTTTCACGCCCTGCTTAAAGGACCCGGGATTGTGGGAAAAGTAAACACGTGAACTGGTAAGGAATTCCAGGCCTAAATGGTGCGACAAAGAAAAGAGTCACCGAACCGCTTGGTTCTTGATCAGATACTCTGCACCGCGTGTGGGTGATGTTTAAGCACAGCACGTGTTGTCCTGTGTAGAAAAGGAGAGGGTGGGACTATTTGCAAGAGCTCACGAAAACCCTTTTTAAATTTATTTCAAAAGTTCTTCACAATGCCCAATTTCCACTATTGCTATAAAAAGGCACCAGTGGCGAAGAGTGAAAATATTGTGATGTACTTTAAGTAGCTCACAGTGATCGATATAACTTTGTTCTAGCGTCAACGCCTAAAACTGTGAAAAAAATTGGGTCTCAATACGTCAACATTTCATTGACAAAATCACGTCAGCCAGAAAGCAATGTTATTGACGTAGTTAGTCGATCGACTGTATTTTTATTAGGTATAATAACTTAAAAATGTCACAATTGAAGTCGCCTACTAGAGAATACAATTGTTAAAAAATATTACATTACTGGCGGTTTTTATTAACATTTAATAATTCAATTTATTTTCTGTCCAATTATTTCTTGCGCGAGCACTATGATTGGATTTATCGAGGGTGTTTTTTTTGCCACTTAGTTGGCAGACAAGCACACAGCCCACCTGATGGAAAGTAGTTACCGTGGCCTATGGACGTCTGTAACACCAGAGGAGTCAAATTCGCGCTGCCAACCCTGTAAGTACAGAGTTTCTGTGCCGTCAGTAGAAGACAAATCAGGACAAGCTTTTAGTCTTCCCACTGACAGCACAAATTCTCCAGTGAGCTCTGGCTACCCTACTCACCGCTGGGAACACAACACGAAGTTATTATAACCGCGGTATTCTGTAGGGCGAAGGTATTTCCCCAGTCGGACTGCTCAATCGGGCGGAAATACCGCCGTGTCCTACCTCCTAATGATTGGGTGTGTTGTTGTCTTTTAAATCGAAAGAAACCAAAGTCATATTCCACAATGTGAATATAATATGTCTTTTTTTTTTTTACGTGCGCAAAATCCCCACGAATACTTCCCCACCGGAGCGGGTGGGAGAGGTTATGTCGGACTCGAACCGACTAAAACGCACGCCGCCTGTGGGTCGCTTTGGTTGCCGAAGGTGAGGTTGACAGGCATATCCCTCGCACCCCGGCCGACCCAGGGCCATCTCTCACGATCCTTCTCGAGTGTGTGGGGACTACAGAGTCCCCAACTCGTTCCCGGTAAACGGGGAGGCGCGCCAGGCACGCCGCCGCCGCGGCCTGCTTCTGCTAGGGTGACAGGCGGCTCCACCTGTCACCCCCAGGCCGGCGCTCATGGGGGGCGGAGGTCGTTCATCGACCTCCGATGCCCGAGTTGCCTTCGTACGCGGGCAGCTTGGCTTGCGATCCGTCGTCGCTCCCGCTGCCGCTCCCACCCCGCCTACTCCTTCACGAGCATTACTGCGAGCATGCTCGCTGAAAGAGGCGCCGGCCGCCCACGCATCCGCGCAGCGGACCATCGCCGCGAGCAAGGTGGAGAGCGTGAGAACCCTCACTCCCAGGGCCGCCACAAGCTCCCGCCTCGGCGTCTCCCACGCCGGACACTCGGTGAGCGTGTGCGGACCTGAGTCCTCGCTCGCGTCGCAGTGATGGCACTCGGACGTTGACTCTTTCTCCATCCGACGCAGATACTTTCCGAAGCACCCGTGCTCGGTGATCATCTGCGTCAGACGGTACGAGAGGCTGCCGTGTGGCCTCTCTAGCCACTCCCCCATGATGGGTCTTACCGCCGCTACTACAGCGCGCCCTGCGCCTGGTCGCCCAAGTCGTAGCTCCCATTCCGCCACCATTTCCCTGTGGAGCCGGGATCTCACGGCCCGAATTTCTTCGGACTCGGGATCGTGACCCCGCTCCCGCGCCGCCTTTCGGAACCGGTATAGCGCCGAAAGGGATCTCGCTTCCAGGATCCATGGTGGCGATCCGGCGAGGAGACTCGCCGCGTTGAAGGATATCGTGCGGTACCCCCTTATGATGCGGCACGCCAACTTCTGCTGCGGACGCTGCAGCAGGGGCATGTGCCGATCATTCAGGGTGTCCACCCACACGGGACACCCGTACAGGGCCATGGACCGCACGACACCCGCGTAGAGTCTCCTGCAGGAGTCCTCCGGGCCCCTCAGGTTAGGCAGTAGCCGCGCCAGAGCGTTGGCTGTGCCCACCAATTTGGGGCCCAGACTTCGGAAGTGCTTCCCGAAGTCCCACCGGCCGTCGAGCACGAGCCCCAGATATTTCATCTGGGGCTTGATGCCGATGAGAGTGCCTCCCACTGTGAGGCTGGAACCAGATGGTGGCGTGCGCCGAGGTCCATGAAAGAACATGGCCTCGGATTTATGCAGAGCCACCTCAAGGCCCAGCCGCCGGATCCGTTCCACGACTTGAGCAACCGCGGTCGTAGCCCTCAGGGTCGCTTCGCGGTATGTAGCCCCGCTCGCCTCGCTAGCGTGTCATCCGCATAGCACGTGACGGCGGCGCCGTCCGCGAGCTCACCGCGAAGCACCCAGTCGTATCCGATGTTCCACAGGAGCGGTCCAAGAACCGATCCCTGTGGAACACCGCACGACATCTCACGCCGACGGACGCCGGTCGCACTTGTGTAGATGACGGCTCTCTCCGTCAGGTACGCCTCGCCGTAGAGAGGCACACCGTGGTACACGAGTGCCTCCCTGATGCAACTCCAGGGCAAGGTGTTGAACGCGTTGGAGATGTCCAAGGACACCGCCAACGTCACCTCGCCCCGGGCGACTGCCTCCTCCGCCAAAGTCCTCACGCGCATGATGGCATCCACGGTGGACCACCACCAAGTGATCTTAGAGATTAGTGTGTACGTTATAGCTTACGGCCCACAATGGTTTTATGATAAATTTATAAAATTTACAGACACGAATCTACTGTTTTATTTTTATATTATAGATATGTCATAAATGATAATTACAAATAAAATCATGATATCTATGTTTTCATTTATCAGTTCATGATATTTTTAATCGAATTACTTAGTTGATATTTTTTTTTGCAATCACTACTCCCATCTGTCTAAAATAAAATAACATAGTGGAAGGGGTATAATTACATGATTATGTACCATTTACTCTAGTAATGAGTAAAATAAAATATAGATGAACATATTAATTAATTCAATCAATTCAAATTCAATTGTCAAAGTAGGTACCATTGTCAATTACCACAGACATAGTAAATCCTAATTACATTCGAAGTAAACCTATAAACCAATTCTGTACCAGAAAGTAACCTACATTAATCCTACACCAACAGTGGCAAATCGCTTAATTAACACGCAATGAAACACATAGTTAATGCAATGTTCACAAGCAGATTAACTTGCCTAATAATTGCAATTGGATGTTAGTAATTACAGGGTTAGATACTACTAATAATAGGGATCAACCAAACGTATATGTTGGAGACTTGTTGGCGATTAGTGATGACATTTTATAGAACAATCAGATTAGCCAATTGCTGACAATGAGTATTCTCTAATGTGAGCCATAGTACCCAATCTTCGCTTGAAGCTTTAGTTGGTTTGTTGACTTGGTACAAGAGCGAGTGACCTGTAAACCTTTGAAAAACCTGCGCTTGAGACTCGATTGTTAACCATGTACACCGAGTAGGCCAGGTTTTGGATGTCACTTGAAATAAATAAAACACCCATAAGTGTATTTAATTTATCTCGAGTTGTGAAAAAGTCGCGGTTTCATCGTTATATGTATAACAAGTTAACAATATAATTATAAAAATATCGCCAGCGATGAAACATAATAATGAAGAACAGTAATCTTCAAGTATTGTAGGTATATACGTAGACTCAAACGTTCATTTATGGACTTACAGATTACAGCATGACTGCTGTACAAAACTGTCCATTCATGCAACCAGTTTTGGATCATTACTAACTCACAAAATCTTTAAACGGCCACGGCCATTCAGTGCCGACTCAAAGGTCTAAAAGACCGACTGATTTTCGTACAGAAATTCACATTTTGATCGCTAAATTCTTATTTCTCAGTAAAAGGAACTTCTCAGACGTCTCCTGAGACAGATCGGCTGTAACGTCCGGCTCTCGTTATTTCTTTGACGCACAGCCTCTTTGAGAACATCTAATTGAGGTCTGAAGATTTTATAAAGTTGTATTGTTTTGACTTGCCATGATTTGAGTTGGGAAGTAATTAATTGTCCAATTAGAGTCGAAGAGATTTTTTGTTAATTGTGGGTAGTGCTGCTTAAGAAGTAAATCTTTTTAGTGTTATTTATTTATGTATAGATATATACATCAAAAAATAAAAAAAAAATAATAATCTTCCAACCCGGCTGGTCACCGTGGAAGAATACGACCATAACCCTCCAAAAATAGATACCACAAAAGTTAAGAGCAGAAAAAAAGAAAAAACACAATATTTACACATAGCAACTTACAATGTTAGATCCTTATCGTCATACGAACGCCTATTAGAACTAGAAGAAGCAATACAAGAAACAAAATTCGACGTTATAGGAATCTCAGAAACAAGACGGCTAGGTACCAACATACAAGAGCATAAAAACTTTATATTTTGTTACGTGGGTCACACGCCCGGCCTGCATGGAGTAGGCTTTATAGTAAACAAAATACACAAAAGCAATATAGAGAGCTTTACGGGCCTGACGGAAAGAATCGCTGTACTAAACATGAACATTCAAGGCTCCTTAATCTCTATTATACAGGTGTATGCTCCAACGGAATCTGCGAGTGAAGAAGAAATCGAAGAGTTCTACAAAACGATTGATAAAGCTCTGGACACTACACACAATAAGGTCATACTTATGGGAGACTTCAATGCGAAGATCGGGCTTCCCAAGAAAGAAGAACATATAGTAACAAAGCAATTCGGGAGCGGGACGAGGAACGAAAGAGGACAGAGGTTAATGGATTTCGCATTGGAGCACAAACTAACTATAATAAATACATGTTTTAAAAAGAAATTAAGCAGAAGATGGACATGGCGGTCTCCGGATGGAAAAACTAAAAACGAGATAGATTATATATTATCAAACCAACCGAGACTGTTCCAAGATATGGGTACTATGAACTTAAACTACCCCTCAGACCATAGGTTAATCAGATCAAAAGTAAAACTAACTAAACTAAAGAAAAGTAGAGTTAATTACAGTATTAGGCATGCAAACCAACTGAAATCTGAAGTAGAAATAGCAAATTACAGGGAAACCTTATCAGGAATGTTATCTAGGCAATGTGATGGCCACGGAAACACCTCAGTACAAATCCATTACGATAACATCACAAATGCAATAACTACGAGCTTAAAATCAGCCCAAACAATGAGAAAGGAGCACAGACGACAGAAGATACTATCGGAACGTACTTCATCTCTTTCACAAAGAAGGAAGGAACTTCAAAAAACTAAAAACAAATCGAGATCTACGAAAAATGAACTCTCCGCACTCTACAAGCTAGTCAACAAATATATAAGAAAGGACTATTCAACGTATAGACAAAGTACATTAGAAAGGCATCTAAACCTCACAGGCAGCACAAAAAAGGCTTACAAGGAACTCAGAACAAGCAAAACCTGGATAGAAGGTCTAAAAGAGTTTGGAAAAGACCTAAACAACCGAAAAGACATCATTAACACAGCAACTAATTTTTATAAAAACCTGTATAGCAAAAAAAAACAAATAAGTACACTCAAAAATAAAATCACTATAACCATAAAGGAAAGCCACATTGAACAAGAAACCGAAGATTACATAAAAACAATTGACGAAATTGAAATCATAGATGCAATAAAAAGGCTCAAACTAGAAAAATCCCCTGGGTCAGATAACATAACAAACGAAGCTTTAAAAACAGCTTATCATTTACTGGCAACACCACTCGCTGAACTATTCAGTCTGATTTTGCAAAGCTCTGAAACGCCTGCACAATGGTCCGAATCCAACATTATTTTAATATATAAGAAGGGAAACCCAAAAGATATAGGCAACTATAGACCGATAAGCCTGCTACCAACTCTGTACAAGCTTTTCTCGGCGATCATGAACTCGAGAATCAGCCCCGCAATCGAAGCAAGACAGCCTGTAGAGCAGGCCGGTTTCCGAAAAGGTTTCTCTACGATGGACCATATACATACCTTAGAGTTAATTATAGAGAAATATCGGGAACAACAGAGGCCACTCTATCTCGGATTTATTGACTACCAAAAAGCTTTCGACACGGTTGCTCACGATAGCGTTTGGCAAAGCTTGAGAGAACAGGAGGTAAGTGAAGTGTATATAAAAGTAATCCAGAATATATATGACAACAACATGGGCCGAATAAAGCTAGACATACTGGGCCCGAGCTTTGAAATAAAGAGAGGTGTAAGGCAGGGCGATCCCTTGTCCCCAAAAATATTCATAGCCATACTCGAAAGCATCATCAACAAACTGAACTGGAGCGAACGAGGAATCTACATACAAAGTACCTTTCTGAGTCACTTGCGTTTCGCCGATGATATAGTAATATTATCCGAGACTTTCTCAGAACTACAGATCATGATCAATGATTTACAATCAGCTAGCGCAGACGTAGGACTCGAAATCAATCTCACTAAGACCATGATAATGACTAATAACCTCAAAAAACAGATAAACGTCAACGGATATCCACTAGATTATACAGACAAATATACTTACCTAGGAAAAACAATCAGTTTTGAAAAAGAAAACAACGAACTAGAGATTGAAAGAAGAGTACAGCGAACATGGAATAAATTCTGGAGTCTGAAAGAAATTTTCAAAAGTAACATGCCAATAACACTGAAAACTAAGACATGGAACTCCAACCTCTTACCATGCTTGACATATGGATGTCAAACATGGAAATTTACATCAAAAGCTAAGCAAAAAATATCATCCTGTCAGCGCGGAATAGAGAGAAGCATGCTAAAAATAAAGAAACTAGATAAGATTAGACACGTAAAAATAAGAGAAATAACAAAAGCCACTAATGCCTTAAACTACGCACAAAAGTTAAAGTGGAAATGGGCCGGTCACATAGCCAGGCTTAGCGACAAAAGATGGACCCACAGCACCACCATATGGAGAGGACCCCAAGGAAAAAGAAAGAGAGGCAGGCCCTCATCACGCTGGGAGGATGAAATAAAAAAAGTCGCTGGTCCAAAGTGGTGGCAAACAGCTCAGGATAGAGAGAAGTGGACATCGTTGGAGGAGGCCTTTACCCAATCTGGGGACCTTGCTAACATAAATAATGTTATATTATAAAATAGCATAACCTAAATTAAGAATTTATGTAGCAGGATCAAATAAAGGCTTTTTTATTTTTATTTTATTTTATTTATTTATTATATACATCAATGTGAGTTGACCCTATAGGAGAAGTCTAAAGAATAAAAGCCGATATTCATAGGTGCCAATTATGCTAGAATTTGTTCAAGAGTCGAGGGCTCGGTAAATACTTTTCACATCTACCTCAGGCGTGAATTTACCCATAGAATAGGTTTCCATCGGTTGCGGGACCGGGACTAGATGCCACGCGGGTAGAGCTGTGGGCAACAGCTAGTAATAATATATTAATTATTCGGATAAAATGATGCACATTGGGAGAGGCCTATGTCCAACGGTGGACTGCGGTGGGCTAATTGATTGATTGATCGATAATTGTTGCAAACATCTGTGATGGCCTCTGTGACATAGTGATAGAATGATCGACTATCGACGTTACCAACAAATCAACTGGTTAAGGATACTCCAAGTTTCTGGTTCAGAAGCTTGAGGGATCTTAGTGCTGAAAATATAAAAATATTCGAGGACTGTATATCAAACTTGACTTTTTCTGACGTTTACGCTGCTAAAACAACAAATGAAGCATTTTGTACCTTCCACGACACAATTATACTATTCTATGATTTGTGCTTTCCCGAGATCAAGGTAAAGACTACTTTAAAGACTATTAAAAATAGATATCTAACAAACGGAATAAAAAAATGCTGCATTAAAAAGAGAGCTCTATACCTAAAATATCAACTATGTAATCATAACAAGGTGCGAAATAAAAGAGTCTATGAAAATTACACCCGACTATTAAAAAAATGTATTCCCAAAGCTCAACAAATAAGTAGTCTGAAATATATAAATAACACAAAAATAAGAGCCGAGCAGCATGGGAACTCATTAAGGAGAAAGTTAATAGCGGGACATTAGACTCTGAAATTGACTCTATATCATTTCAAAATAAGCTTTACAATGACGGAAAACAAATATCTGACCTATTTAATGACTACTATATATCCTTGACCAACACGACTAAAGACACGGTGACACATACACTAACCTCTAAGACTACAATACCTCAAAACCCTAAAAGTATTTTCCTTACACCCATAAATGAAATAGACATTTACAAAACAATTAAATCTTTAAAAAATTTTAACTCAACCAGCTATGACGGAATCAGTACAAAGGTATTAAAACAATGCGCAAATAGCTTAACAGAACCCTTGACATACATTATAAATTTATCATTGACAGAAGGAGTGTTCCCAGAACGCCTCAAAAAATCTATCGTTAAGCCTCTTTATAAACGGGGACCAAAAACCGACATGGGTAATTATCGACCAATAACGCTGATTCCAATATTGTCAAAAGTATTTGAAAGGGTTATGTACAATAAATTAGAAAATTTTCTGACATCATGTGACATCCTAAAGAATGAACAATTTGGGTTCAGAAAAGCTAACTCTACGACACTAGCATGCTTCTCACTAACTAAACAGGTAATGGAAAGTCTTAATGACAAATCTAAAATAGTAGGTCTTTTCCTAGACATGTCCAGGGCTTTTGATTTTGTCTGTCATGAGACCCTATTAAATAAACTTTCTTGCTACGGTATCCGTGGAAATGCAAATGAATGGATCAGGACTATCAGGAGTTTTTTTTTTTTTTTTTTTTTTTTTTTTTTTTTTTTTTATATAGGACACGTCAATTGGTTTTACAATTGGAGTTACCTTACGGAGAGAGTACAAAGTGTTGAAATATCAAGAATTTGTAAATTTGATCAGAAAGTGTTTAGATCTGAATATAAACAAAATAATTATGGCACCCCCCAAGGGAGTATACTAGCACCGTTACTGTTCTTGACGTACATCAATGACCTCCCTGACGCGACTAACAAAAATTGTATATTATTTGCAGACGATACGACACTAATAATTAAGGGTGACAATAAAACAAATTTAGAAAATGAAATATACAATGCACTTAATGATATTACAAATTGGTTGAGCAAAATAATTTAAAAATAAATATGGCCAAGACAAATATAGTTCAATTCCAAACAGTAAACTCTAACCCTCCCAAACTTCAAATATGTTTTGAAAACTGTAAGCTCTCCAATACAAATGAGTGTGTATTTTTAGGCATAACGTTGGATCAGTTTTGTAGCTGGAAACCACATATAGAGAAAGTACTACATAAAATATACCGCTTCGTATTTGTATTGAAAAAAAATAGACAAACTGTTAATCTTGAGGCAGCTATTACAGCCTATCACGCGTACGTATCTTCCATAATAAGATATGGTCTCATAATCTGGGGTAATTCCGTAGATGTCGATCGAGTCTTCAAAGCATAAAAAAAGTTTATTCGTGCAATGTGTGGAGCAGACTTTCTCGATAGTTGTAGGCCATTGTTTAAAAGATTGAAAATACTGCCTCTACCAAGTCTCTATACCCTAGACATATGTGTTTTTGTGAAAAAACATAAAGAATTGTTTGAGAAGTTCAGCGATAGAGAAAACAGTCGAACTCGGCATAAGAATAAATTATGTTTACCTTTAATAAGACTAGAGTTATTTAAGAAAATTGTGTATTGTATGTGTGTAAAAATATATAATCATTTGCCGAACAATATTGTTGAACTACCTGTAAGATTATTTAAAAGGACACTGTTTGAAATGTTATTAAATAAAAATTATTATGACGTACATGAATATTTAAATGACAAATTTATAGAATGACACTTGAACATAAATAATGATGTTAATTAATAATAATAATAAATACATAATGGCAATGATTATAGATTTAATGTAGATTTAAGAAATTGACAAATGTACTAAATTTGCACGTGGCATCGTGGCATTATCACATGGCAGAATATGAGCGAACTACTATGCGTTTCAAATGAGAAGATAATCGCGATCGCGGCAACTTAATTCTGTACTCATCAAAATTGTACAGCTAACAACAAAATTTCCATGTCGGACAGGTTCATACGTGGATGGTAACAACGACTTAATATTTATTTTCTTTTCATTTAGTTTTTTTAATGCATATATTTATGTATATATATTGGTCTATATGTATATAGATGACAGCACGGCATCAAGCGACTCTAATAATAGTAATGACGATGAAATAAGCGGCATCGAAGTGCTACCGCCCGATTAAAAAATAATAAATATTGTTACGACGGACGTCAATATCTCGAAAACTAATAATCGAATCTTCAAGAAATAAAAACGCATTGTTAGTGACGAGGTACTCTACCGATTGGCATAGAAAAAATCTAGAATCGTCAACACAAAGTAGCAACCTACCTAAGAGTACATACTCTCTTGAATAAAAACAAACAATAGGTAAATATCGAGAATGAACTTGTTTAATTGTCTAGTTTGTGGTGCGCTAATAAATCTCTTCGTTGAGTAAACGGCATTTGATTGTACCCCTTGCACGTAACAATATAAAAAAGAACTGATTTTAATTTCTTACTTATTGTGTATGTACTTACCTATCTTGAAACGGGAATTTGGTTCAACAATCATCTATTCAATCGGAAATATATTAGGTACTATTATTAGTGTCAAGCAATAATGAAGTATGAAAATGTATTTGCTGACCTTACTTTATGCAATGAAGTTGTCGCCGCGTATCAAAATGTCAATATGACAGTTATCAACTCATTTGAAACTCATAGTACACTATGTTATTATACCACCTCTATACACCATGTTCTAGCAAATAAATGAATTTGATTTGATTTGATTTGACTGCTACGCAGGGGCTCGGGTTCGATTCCCGCTCGATGCAAATATTTATATGCATGAATAATGTATACTTGCATTGGTCTGGGTGTTTCTATGTATGTATTTATTTTCAAAAAAATATCTAAGTATGTTTATCTGCGTAATCGCGATCCCATAATACAAGTCAGTTAAGCTATGCTTACCATGGATCTAGATATCGTTGTGTATTATGTTGTGGAATATTTATTCATTTATCTTCTCAATCATATTCTCAAACTTTCATATTATTTATAGTCAATTATAATAGGGTTATAACAAAACTGTCCAAAAAATATCCTTAACGGCTTTCAAAACTACGACGCCAGTAATAGCCGGCCGCTAACGGTAGTTCTAACTATACATCACATCGTGTAGGTACTAGCACGGAATAGATTATTCAATTGCTGGTCCACTTTGCTCCCGCACCCATTGCAGCGCTGCACTCCATCGTATATTCCGACCGAGACTATAAATGCGCCGTTTTTCGTTCAGTTTATTTCACGTGAAGTGTTAAAAATAAAATTGGGTAAAAATATACTGCGCATATCGCAGGGTTCACTTTATTTTATCTAGATTGGATTTTTTAAAGGATTTTATCATTGGGGTTGAGGAGAAAGGGTTACTGAGTGCACTTCTAATTCAGCAAATATTTTGAGATCATACGCTCGTATGGGACTCATCGAGATCTTCAGGGCCCAAGCTAACTTCACTTGTAAATCGGTCTTTTTTTTACGTGCGCAATATCCTCACGGATACCCCCCCACCGGAGTCGGTGGAAGAGGTTATGTCGGACTCTAACCGACTAAAACGCACGCCGCCTGTGGGTCGTTTTGGTTGCCGAAGATGAGGTTGACAGGCATATCCCTCGCACCCCGGCCGACCCAGGGCCATCTCTCACGATCTGGTCCTCTCCTCGGGTGTGGGGACTACAGAGTCCCCAACTCATCCCCGGAAACAGGGAGGCGCGCCGCCGCCGCGGCCTGCTTCTGCCAGAGTGACAGGCAGCTCCACCTGTCACCCCCAGACCTGCGCTCATGGGGGGCGGAGGTCGACCTCCGACGCTCGAGTTGCCTTCGTACGCGGGCAGCTTGGCTTGCGATCCTTCGTCGCTCCCGCTGCCGTTCCCGCCCCGCCTCCTCCTTCACGAGCATTACTTGCACGCAGAAGGAGGTGCCAGCCGCCCACGCATCCGCGCATTTAGCCCCTAGATGGGGCAGAGGGCGTCCAAAATGCGTCACTTTCCCTGTCGGTCTTGAGCTTTACACTTCATTTTGCTCCAAGTCATTCCAAGGCTCACCGCTTCCGTAATTGTTCCGAGGCTCACCGCTTCCGCAACAATAATCTACCTCCAGGTCTGTTTGGGACGGCCACGCTTACGCTTTTCTTTCGGATTCCAGTCTAGCGCTTGCTTCGGTATATGGTTACTGTCCCTACGAAGCGTGTGGCTAATTCAGATTCATTTTCAGCGTTTGACTTGTTGGTGGACAGGGGACTGCAGTGATCCTATAGGTTTGTGTTGGCAATTTTCGCGTGCCAGTAAATACTAAGGATTCGGCGGAGGCAGCGGTCGGTGAATACTTGTAGCTAGTGTGAGAGACATCCTGTGACGTTCCAAGTCTCGCATCCATATAGCAGTACGGTTTAAACGTTGGATTGGTATATTTTGAGGTTTACTCTCCGAGTCAGTTTTTGCGATTGCCATACAGGACGGAGCTGTGCGAAGGTTGCTCTCGTCAAGCAATTCAATGGTTAAATAGTTTCCATTAGCATTATTGTATTTTCCCTTTTTATGGAACACTACTGTCCTTCGAATCACTGGAACAAATACACGCAATACTAACCTAGTATTTGTTTCATTTACAGTTATAGTTTATACAAAGTTACTGCTAAATCCATTGACCTGTTTTTGCGCAATGAACTAACAAATGAACAAACTCACTTTCGCAATTAGGATCTTAGTCGAGATGCACTCAAACTTAATCCACGTACACTCATATAGTAATAGATTTCCCAAAAGCCCGCCATGAAACACAATTATATTTACCACAAAAAATAATACTCTCGTCAAACAGTGCACATCTGCGCATCAAACGAGATTATATCCAGAGAGGGGTAGGGGGGACAAGTTCCCCGACGCAGTTAATGAACCAGGCTAAATTGTGCTGATTGAATCCCGACAACAATGCGATTAGGATATTATTGAGGCACAATTTATGGTGGAACTATTGAAAATAGCAGACGCTTATGCAAAATATATTATATCTAGATAGAATGTAAATTCTCGCGGCACTTCGCTAGTGCAGCCACATGTTATGGTAACTGTCAGGTTACGTGGGTAACATTAATGTTTAGCAATTGCGTCCCTTTTGGGTCTTATAAAACCCAAAAAATGATGACTTAAGTCGTAGAAGAACGTCATATAACATATTAAAAGAAACTAAGGAAAGTCGGTAAAAATAATCTTTAACACCATTGGAAAGTCTTTTAAATTACTTTCTACCCTCCTTTGCAAAAATTTCAGAGCTTAAACAATACTATCCTATCCAATAATTTATTATTTTCTCGTCATTAACTTTCAATCCATGGTAATCTCTAAAATAAATATCATTTGGAAATTCTCGACCAAAAATCTATTGAATGGAAATGCCGACCGACTCAATAAGGGCGTATGAAGAATCAGCATTTTTTCGCACAAACAACCATGTCCAATTAACAGGGCAAGGTTTTTTTCAGTCTTTTTGCCTGAAAAGGCTGAAACAGCCTGCTGGGTCAGCAAAGTAAGGCCAAGTTTTAGCTCTTTGAAAAAATCTGTAAAAGGTTGCTTTGCGATGCGTTATAATTTAGAAGTGACAGCGATTAAGTAACAGGTAGTAGACAGTATATACTGTACTTGATTCCATCGTATCTATGAAATTTGAAGTTTTATTTTTTCATTTCAAATCCTATGCCCGAATACAGCACCAAATACGGTGTCAAATTATTGTACGTTATCTACCTTCATGTAAATACAAGCAATAGGTTGATAAAGTTTTATTGTAATGCAATTGGCCAAACGTTGGGTCTGAGTATCAAATACGAACAAATGAAAATTAGAATAAGAGGGATAGACTAAAGATTTAGTGGGTGTACATGTATAATGGTTACATCAAGATTTTTGGTACCTCCAGCGGTGATTTCTCCTCTCCAGTTTTGGATCCAAGTCCGAAGGATAGAAAAGTAATAGAAGAGTGGATTCTCCAAACTTCACTAACATAAAATCTCCGCTTATGTAACAGAATCGAATCGTGTCACTTGTTCCACACACAAACCATTAATTCTCCTTCATTTTTATTCAAAACGTACTGTGGGCCCTTTAACATTACGTATAATTAAAGAAATTTAACATTTTAGCTCTCCCAAAAAACCTCAGTGTTTGTTATTAGTGAGAGCCGGCAGTAATAAATAATGGACAGTAATATACAGACTGGCATTCAAGAAATATCTATAAGATTGTCTACAGAATATAATTTATTCATTGTATTTGGGGCTTCTCGATTTGCAAACCAATGGCCGAATAATTTGATGAAACAATTCTTTAAAAGATTGGTACACAGTGAGTGCTGAGGATAGCGTTGATAACTCGGTAGGTCAGAATCAAATGAGTTATATAATATCATCTATGGTGCAAATAGGTGCTACCATTACCAAGTCTGTTAGTTTTTACAAGATTCTTATAGTTAATATATTCTTGTTTAATCATCCGATTTTGACATTTCTATTTGAGTAAGAATTCATTAGCCATTTTCAGTCTACTGCTGAATATATTTATGTTTTAATATCCCTAGTATACACAGTAGTACTCGACTATTTGAATATACTTTACGAAAATTACTAAAAACCTGAGAACTCTGTGAACTTAACAATCAGTTTTTTACTGTGTAACCTATGTGTTAACAGAAACATACACAAACATCTTATAACTTCCTACCTTGGACGGATAGCTAAGGAGACAAGTATACCTTTAGGTACAACTTTACATAAAATATCTCTTTCGCCTTGTG
Organism: Eilema griseolum; assembly: GCA_963662185.1. Classification (NCBI taxonomy): domain Eukaryota; kingdom Metazoa; phylum Arthropoda; class Insecta; order Lepidoptera; family Erebidae; genus Eilema; species Eilema griseolum. Next base: position 998,550 of record OY759247.1, read on the forward strand.
TTCTTATATCAAATTTAGATATTACAAATGATACATAATTTTGTCCTAGCTGCTTCTTAGTAGTTTGTACAAAATCTCTCAGTGTGTTTCGGTGTCTATCGAAATCTTACGAAGGGCATTATTCGCCAGAAGCAGGGGTAGTACGGGGAAGGAGGGTCATTCAAATCTGTTATTAAATTTGGAGACAATCGCAACGATTTTTTGTCTCTCCGAATCTTCGAGGGTCCCCAAGTGCGTTCTGGAGATTCTTGTTTTAACGAGTATGTACTTATTACTGTAGCTCTCTAAGACGATTTGGGTTGAAGGGGATTTGGAACTCTTTTCACGGATAAAATTAGATGTACATTCGTACACGAAATTGTGCGCGTGAAGTGCGTAGATCCGCAATTGTGATAAAGTAAGACATTGTTCTGTAAAGCCTTTTGTAGGAAATGAGTTTATTTTTGCTTTCCAGAATTAGACCGATAAGAATAGAAAATTTTATTTACTTTTTCATGGAGGTCTATAATTTCATTTCGTCTTCAGTTTATTATTGAAAATTCTGGTGGTTATTATTATGTTAAACAGTGGTAAGATTATCATTCCAACTCAGAACGATCTAAATTTATTGTAAACTAGCTGATGCCCGCGGCTCCACTCGCATGGACTTCTGATTCCGTTCCCGCTTCAAACCTTCTCCGATTCTGTGATGAATTATGTATGTCTTTTCTATTGTTAAAAAAATTTCAAAATCGGTTCAGTACATTCAGAGATTACCCCTTACAACGTCACAAACTCCCAAATTTTACCTCTTCATAATAATGACACAGAAGATTTTTCTTTTCACTATTCTTTATGAAAGTCCACAAATCAAAATACACTCTTATATTACACATGCGTGACTTTATTAATATGAGGCATTAAAACTGAAACAATACAATTATTCAAAAGTATACAATTACTATATTTAAGTAGTGTTCGTTAACCTGTTATTTTAAATACATGTAGTATTATACTGCAAGACTAATTAAATGTGTGTAACACAACCGTTAAACACATTAACCCTTCGCCGTTGAACAGTGAACAGTGAACACTAAACCCACACAATATATTACAGAATAAATGTTAAACTTAAATATTAACCGCGAAGCGTGTTCACGATTAATTTTAATTAGCATTCTCACCAAATAACAAAGTTGAGGATTAAGAGTCAGATATGTTTGTTTTGATGTTTGTAAAGACTCAGTCGTACTTGGCAAATAACTTGTTATAAATTTTGTTATTTCAATAGTCGTTTAGAGACTGTTGAAAAGTGTTAAAGTTATCGGGATATTTACCATGTTGTATTGTTCTGAACTGCTGATATTTTGGCGATGTTGCAAACACCATGATCACAAAACAACATGGTAAAAATCCTTATAACTTTAATACTAATGTGAGTGACCATGATAGTTTAAATACCTATACCTACTGTTGAAGAGTGTTTATAAAAATATTATTTTAGCATATTGTTAAAAGCACTAGAGCCATATTAAGCATAATTTGCAACATGGGTTGTGTTGTTAATCACATAGCTAAAGAATTTTGTTAATTGAGTAATATTGCTTTATTTTAATTTCAATTAATATACCTATTAGATGATAACCCAGCATACCATACGTCCTACGTCCATAACAGAACATTCAATAATAGGGACATCACATCACGCTCCTATAAGAACCTTCTAATATCGTTTCCGAAGATGCTACATATTCGCTTCAGTCGCTTGAAAAAACTATTGAATTAATTATATATTGAGTAACTTTTATGCCTCACTGTTTTTATTCAGTCAGAGACAAACTGTCTGCCTGGTGTGAATATGCCCTTTTAGGGTAACTTGTAAAATGTTTGATTTTGTTGAGAAATTTCCGTTTGTTGTGTTTAACCTGACTTGTTTATAGACGATGTTTACGAGCAAAGTTCGAACTTCAAAGTTATGGATTTGCTTTTTAAAGAAATTCAATATTTTTATGTGTTTATTAACTTCGATGGAATTCAGGAAGTGGTTGTAGGAGTAAAGATAAAGATTAAAGGTTTATATAAAAGAAGGAAGAATTTTTTTTAAATCCTAACTCCTTTCATGTTGGGAAGACTTCTCTGTATAGTTTTAGTAGCAATATCCTTAATTTTGTATTGAGTATCAGTGGCCATTCATCTTTTCCAATCCTTTCTCCTACTTCCTTTTTTTCTCACATTGACATAACCACATATTATATAAACGAGCTGCACACCTTAGTACCTCTCTTATACCTCATTTTGATTTTCCTTTTTCACTCCCTGGTGAACATTGTGCTTAACCTTTGAGCGGGGCGTGAAAAAGGATACTATTTCAAGCCTTCAGCTCGGCGGCCTCATCAGATATGATCACCATTGTCACATTACTTAGTGTCTGTAATGGTGACCCTCTTCCCTGAGACTTTACCTTTAGCTTACCATAGAAAGTTAAATTGGCATGTCCTAGATTAAAAAAACTGTACAAAATTTAACTAAGCGCAAATGACACTTATCTTTGCTATTTGATAGAATCATACAGTAAGGTAAACGACTGTCCATTTTCCACCCGGTAGACGTTTCGTTTTATTATTATTTAAAAGGTTGTATTTATATATTTTTTTTGTAGTTATAGCTTATAGGTATATCCCAATTGAAACAAATCCTATAGGCATTAAAGTTACTACGGTCAAGTGACTATCACATGTCGTAACAATATGGTAATATCACAACTGCATATGCACATACGACTCCTGCAGTCATGTATCATGATCATGAGGTAGCCTTAAGTGTGACGTCACTCATGAATATGCAGACGTACAGATTGCGCGTTTGGTTTGCAGCCAATCACGCGAGTAAGCCCTGTGCACATATTGTTGTGGTAAATTAGATGCTAGGACAAACAGATGTTCAGTACTTAAATGTTCCGTTAATTATGCATAACAAGATGTATTTATAGACCAGATTTATGAGGAGGGAAAAGGACTCTTTTGTCCGCACTTAGCCTCCTTTTTTAGGCCATTGTGCGTGCAGAATGGACCAAAAAAATAGCCAGTAATAGAGCAGCCAGCCTAACTCCACCCAGAAACGCAAAAGCTTACTGCACCTACTGGGGCTTCACAGGTTTCGCAATGTGAAATTCGCAATGTGGGTTTCGCAGGATGAATGGGCAACTCGGTGAGCGTCAATGGTAGTGTACAGTACTTCTTCGTACGGAAATCCCCACACAGCCCGGTTGGGGCGATTATGTTGGACTGGAACCGACTAAAACCGCACCCTATCATAGATCGTTAACTCAACCATCTCCGGTCTCAAGATACCTCCGATTCCAGGCCCCTCTGATCCACAGTTTCCCCAGAAAGTGTGGGCGCACTTCGCTTCGCAGGCAACAACCATTTAACGCCAATTCGAAGGTAAACGGCGGAAATATGAATTCTTCACATACAATCCACTCAATTGACAAACCAAAAGAAAGTAATATTAAAATGCAAATATTTTTCGAACACAACCCCAAGATACAGACACTCGTGTATAGCCCGCAAAGTACACAGTACAGTACACATGAGACATTTCGGCTGAGTACACACGAATGCGCGCAGAATTAATACGTCTTAAGATCAAGTTACCGTCACTAATATACACCTATTTACTTTTGTGTTAGAGATATTTTACACTGCATATAACGTAGAATATACTACAGTATATTCTGAATACTCGTTTTGTTGTATAATGCCGCCATGTTGAGCTTGGTGATGGCGCATCTCCCTTGTGGATTCCCAGATATATTCTATCATGAGAATACCTGTTTTCTGATAACTTGGAAAATTAGAGAAAAATATGAAAAAAGGATAGCCGTTAATGGCTGCAAACAAAAAAAAATAAACGTTTGACATCAATGGAGAAAAAGATACTGAATTGTTTTGTCTTTACCTACATTTATATGAGATGTTTTTTATACTATTTATATGGCAGACTAGCACACAGTCCACCTGATGGTAAGTGGTTGCCGTGGTTTATGGACGTATGTAACACGAAAAACGTCACGCACTGCCGACCCTGAAGAAACCTTATAAAGCCTTTTTGGAAGAACCACATTGTATGTTCAAAACACTAGCAAATATCCAAATATTCTTAATGAAAATGATGCTCTGTAGTTTATATACTCTACGCTGTTGGTTTCAGCTGTCTCCACAATCTAAAGCACACAAATTAAGTCACACTTGTGCTACCTACATACTACAGATATTCACGCTGTATATGTCTCACTGAAAATGTCTGCGACGATGTATTAACTCCTACAAATCCGCTACCTTCGGTCCCATGTAATAAGATAAGTCTTAAGTTTCTTCTCGATATGGAGCTTTTTAAAATTTCTGAGAATTTCTTTCTCCAGAAAAAGTAGTAACGGTTTACAATTAAAATAAAAATGTGAGTTCAACATTCTTTTTTACTTTTTTATACCACTTGGTTGGCAGACAGGCACACGGCCCCCTTGATTGAAAGTGGTTACCGTGGCCTATGGGCGTGTGCAACACCAAGGGAGTCGCAATCGCGCTGCCAACCCTGTTTCTGTGCAGTCAGTGTAAAAGACAAAGCAGGACAAGCTTTTGGTCTTCCCACAGACAGCACAAAAACCCTCGAGTGAGCTCTGGCTACTCTACTCACCACCGGGAACACAACACGAGGTTATTGTGGCCGCGGTATTCTGTAGGGCGGAGGTACTTCCCCAGTGGGACTGCTCAATTGGACGGAAATACCGTCGTGTCCTACCTCCTTATCAATATCGTAGAGCATTAAAAAACGAATTATCCTTTACTTCGTAAACAAAATCCAACTTAAATTCTATTTTCTTACCAAACATTCACAAAATTTTCCATTTCTGAACCAGCTCATCGATTTAAGCATCAAGGCAATCACTTACATGCAGCTAGACATCTAAAAGGCATTTCCTTCCATCCTAATGTCCCCGCCATTGACAAGTGAGTAAGCTCCTCTAGACGACCCTCAGATTAAGATAGATGGCCGCACCAGTAAATAAATACCTTTATCTATTGATTCAATAGGATGTGTGGACTGTATTAGTAACTTAATAGTTTTTGCGGTGGGTTCTAAGAAATTGAGTACTGTTTTCTTCAGTATACAAAGTAAAAGCGTTTTTTGACTTTTTGTAGCATTAAATTGTAGTTAAACTGTGAAATTTCATGAAAAAAGTTTCGTCTGCAACAATGTAAGTAAGGTTTCAAATTAATGGGAAATAAAAACCTAACAAGGCTAATAGAGAATTACGGAATTGTCTGTAGTACTATAAATAAGAATTCTATCTTTTTGCTCCGTGTCATTAAAGTGTCAGATTATATTGTAATTGTGTTTTTGTATTGTATGCCAACATAAACTGTAATGTACGCTGTTTTTGTATCAATGGTAGCACGTATATTCTTTCTTTCTTTGTTACTTTCTTTCTTCTTTCTATCATACTGACATTGATAATGACGATATTTACTATATATTACAATGGGTGACGCGATTTCCTTCAGGCCACCTAGACCACCATACTTAAAGGATATAGTACATTAAACATTTCAATAATATCTACATACTTTCTGAACTATCACGAAATATATGCCTAGGCACCATATGGCTAATGAAATGTACACTGTTTGCAGAGTAGCTCATGGTAAACTGAACGTACGTATCGACACATTGACCATGATTCCTCAGAGAGTTTGTGGCCCTCTCTGGTAAGCTGGCCTTTATTGACTAACAGGTTCATCTCCCAAGAGCACAACAAATCTCTCAACGCTAGCATGTCTTAATCGGTTAGTTAGAGTGAGGTAGCTAGGGCTGTACCCCCGAGGGTAGGAATATCATCTTAAAGATACCCCTGACGGGGAAATCCCCAGTGAATAGGCAAGTTACCAACTGTCAAAACTTTTGAATATCGAGTCTCTATGGCGGATACTGATTGTCTCAATTTATAATCAAGTACATTTAATCCCTCGAGCACTCCTGCATTGCTTGAAGTGAGAATTTTCTAAAATTAAAATGAAATTTCTGTTGGTACTTGGTTTGAGAGCTTGTGTCCGAGTAACCGCAAAATGATACAGTTGCTGCTTGAACTTCCATCTTGAAAACTATGTCTATACAATAAAGTCCACACATATCTGTGTGTATCCACACGTATCCGCTCGCACTCACAATTTTTTTTTTATTTCACTCTTATAATAACAACTAGCCCATCGCAGACCACTGCTGGACTAAGCCTCCTCAATGTTGGAAGGCTTTGGCCTACTATTTCCACTCTGCCCAAATGATATAGACTATCTTAAAATATTTATTTATTGAATGATTTTATTCAAATCGTTAAACAACTTTCTTTTCTCCTGATACTGCACCAAATTGTCGCCACAAAATAGGTGCAGACAACTTCTAGTATACAACTTTAATTAGTTCTTGGGTAAGGAAACCTTTCTACCATGTGTTATAGAAATAAATAGAGTTGATAAAATGCCGTCGCACAAAGCGACTGAGGGATACAGCCCAGACTCAGATGCATGGCTTGAGTCAATAATAGTGCCCGGAATACGGCAATAGGCTCACCCCTTATTACATGGGACCGAATACATTATTGGTGAATTGTGGGTGTTAATTTATCTCTGCCTAACTCTCCGTAGATAAAGGCGTGATAATATGTATGTTTATATGTAAAATGCCTTTCATTTAACACCATTCCTTGTAGTCTTCGTACACACATTCTTTTAATCAGATGAATAAATAAATGAATCTAGTTTTATGAAATCCCAAATAGAGTGCGTCAAAATTTCATTTTAATATGAATAAATTCTTTTCCTCAAAAGAAATTGATTACGTTTCCTTAGAAAGGTTGCTTAAGCTTCGATAAATAGCTTAGAGAAGACCCTTTCATTAATTGAAAAAAAGATTCGCTTTATTAAAAGCAGCTAAGTTGTGCAAAACGGTATTGGGGTCAATGATAGGAATGTATTTATTGGACCTAATTTTAGTTTAATTTACTTAACTACTTCATTTTTAAATTTATAGTGATATTCCCTGTTCACTGATGAAGATCCCTACTATGAAATACCAGTCGGTTAGTTGGTTTGATTCTGATATAACCATTTCAGTGTTAACGCTGAAGAGTCACAGGTACCAGTGGGGGCTTCTACATGAAAAAACCGGAACCTTATTCTATTTCACTATTATTATACTGAAACAATGGTCAATAGTTTCACTACAGTGAATAACCAAGATCGTTTGAAGTAGAGAAGGAAAAGAAGGAAAGAGACTCCGGGCTGAAACTATGACCATTATACTGAGAACGCAACAATATTTTAGTGAAAGATCTCAGTCAAAGAAGCTATCTATAACTTAATCAGTCTATCACAGTATCGTCAGTAAGTGACAGTGATGTACAGTCGCAACCAAACACATAATTATCAGCACCCAAACATTAATACTTGAGGCGCTGCACATCGAGCGCAGCGATAACTCAATTATTTAACCGTTCAGCGTATTAGTCAGTCGGTAACAGAGACAGATCGAGTGAATACTGCGATATAGTGTACAGTACATGCGGTCACACAAGTTTCGGTCATTAATATTATTGGTAATGCGCGTGATTAATACACGCTGTAAGGAGGGGCGTACGATGTTAGGTTTTTTTACAATATTTTGTTAATGACAGATGAGCAATAACAAAATATGAGTGGTTCAACGATATGTTCTTGGTCGAGCTTACTCACTGAGAACCTAATTGTATTGTATCTAAACTTTTAACTCGGCTAATTTTATTTATTACTTTAAGAATATTTTTTTCATTCGTGTTTTTTATTATGTTTCATTATACCTGTTACTTGATAATAGTATCGATACTAATAATATTACTGCCGGTCAGTCCGTCTCTTACGCTTTCACACCTATACCAGTGAAGCAGATTTAAATTTTTGATGAATTTTGAGGCAGAGATATAGGAATTCATTTCCAGCACATGTGTTACCTTCTTCCTACAGTCCCGAGTCCTTTAAGCGCGGCGTGAAAAAGCATCTGATGAGGCCGCCATTGTAACATTACTTAGTGCCATCTTTCCTGAGACTTTGCCTTTAGCTTACCATCAGGCGAGGTGAAGTCAAGTTGGCCTGTACTAGATAAAAAAAGACTTTGTGAAAGACATGGCTATATGTCTATGTTTGGTCGCAACAACCGACATCCACGTATGCAATTGTTTGTATGAATAATTAAAGTCCATAATCCATAGTAAAAAAATGGAACATTGACACTAAATGAACTATATCGTATACTTTAAAGAACTTCACTCTCCACTTAAGTCAGTGACAATACTACTTTCTTCTGGCGAGTACGTTAGAAAGAAATAAAATCCCGCAGTATATTTCACTTGAAACTTCAAATTGTTTATGTTGGCTCTTTGCTATACCATTCAGACAGTGTTGCTTCCTCTGACAAGTTTAAGACTTTCTACGGGTATAAAGGCCAAAATTGACGTTCAATTTTTAACCAGACTGCAAGTAATAATATCAAAATAATAAAGAAGTGCGTAACCTAACTATTGGAAAAGTAAATTCATTGTTGTATAGCGCTAGCGCCTAAAAATATTTTATACATATATCAATGTGAAATGTCTTAAGTCAGGCTGTTAACGCGAATTAATACTTCAAATATTCATGAACAATACATTATCATGAAATAAATGTGCTTTAAAATAATTAATTTTAATGTTTTATTTTATGTAGATTATCACTAGGCACTCTAGTTTCATTCACCACAACACAATCAATTCAACATGTGCGCGATTGATAGAGGCTACGTCGTAAATGGAAATTGTATTTCAATAAAGGAAGAAAAAAAAACCAATCACAAGCTACAACATTTAAGGTATATTGCAGTCAAAGTAACATCTATCGTGAGAGATGGCTCTAAGATTTTCCATTGCCATAAAAACTGCGCCAATTCCAAGTTTAACGAAGACACTGCAGAATTCCAATTGCAGTAGTTATCGCATAACAAGACGTAAACTTGAGCGGAGTATTACTTCTGCGATGCTTAACTGTATCGAGACGTGCGTGCTCACTGAATACTAAATAACAAATGAATATTAATATAAAACTATCTAGGATGTTTTTATTTAAAGTGGGTATCTTGAGGTTAAAATATCTCAAATTACTATATACCTACTAATACTTTTATTATTCCGCTGCGATGGTCAGTCGGATTAGAAGTTTATTTTGTGATAATTTCCTGATCAATCCTGAGGAACGTCAATTAGCAGGTAATTATGAAATATCAAATTTTATGCAAAAGTTAAAATTAAAAGGACAGCTTCAGAAATATTGAGACAGCTGATCGAACTATTCTCAATAATAAGTAAATAGGTTTATAATAATGTTATCGGGAGGCGAGACGCGGTTACTGAGGCAATTCGAGCGATGTATGTGCCACCAATGAGCTCAGGCCTGAGGCATTCCGCGTCTCCTCGATTTTGGGGACGAGCTGGGGAAATTCTTTGGTCCCCACACCCGAGGAGGACCTGATCGAGAGAGATAGCCCTTGGTTGGCCGGGGTGCGAGGGATATGCCTGTTAACCTCACCTTCGGCAACGTGCGTTTTAGTCAGTTCGAATCCGACATAACCTCTCCCACTCAAAAAGGTACATACATACCTTTGATTTGGCTCACATTTCGACCAAGTTACACCGGTCGTGGTCACAGGCAAATCAATAGTATGTTTGTACCTTTTTATATAGGACGTCAATCAGACTTCGACTCGCCTAAGCTGAAAGCAAAGTCTCAGAAAAGATAGTCACCAATATATACATACACCATGTTACAATGGTGACACTCAGCTTGACGGCCTCATTATACGCTTTTTCATGCCCCGCTTGAAGGACAGTTTAAAAGTTATTAAATACGTTTATTTTATAAATAAGTCCACCAGATGGATCACAAATAATTCGTGACGAAATATTTTTCCCATGTAGTAGAAAATGAGTTTATTATTGTCCACCGAGTAAATTTCCACAATTTCCACACTTCTATTGACAGAATGGGTTTTTAACACAGAAATCCCAATTATTGTTATCTCAGAATCGAACCCAAATGATCACTCTTAAAACAAAACATACGCTATAAGAATCAGTAGGTAATAAAACTTATTACGAAATAAAAAGTCTTATTTTTATAACTTTATAATAATTGACCGAGTGAGTGAGGCAAGCGAGAGTCTCCGTTTCAACAAGGTGACCGATTTTGCTTTTGTCCGTATGTTTGTCGGTTCTGGTCTAGAAGGCGCATTTCTTAACAGATTTTCACCAAACTTAGCACATATAATATGTTCAATGATTTAAAATTTAACTTTCGTCTAGAGAAAGAGTCTACATCTGAATGGATCGATGGTCTGAGAATAAATGAATTTTAATTTAATTTTGTATGTTCTTTTAATTTCGGTACTATCATGCAGGAGCACATTTTTATTGCTATAAAAGCTATAAATTTACGAACAAAATATCACTTTCAATGCAAATTTCAACGTCAAGATTGACAAGCACCTCTGACATAAGAAACAGGATTATAGACTCTAAGACAAGTACCAGCGGAGGTGATGCCATCTGAGATTAGTTTTGCCTGTGCCTACCCATTAGTTGAAGACGAAATCAATAATGAAACAATCGAATTACGATGATAGGGGTCCATTCTGAACTTCTTATAATGCACGTTGGATTTCTTTTTAATTTTGGACCCAATCTTGGCTAGCCTATTACTCATTCCTGGTATAAAACACCTTGACATACATTTGAAGACAGTGAAGTGACTTCTGTTGTTGACTATACAATAAATGTGCCGCAGTTGTTGATCGAGTGCCGCTCGTGCTGGCAATGCCAAGATCTTTGAGAGACCAGAGTCGAGAAGCGCAAATATCTAAATGGACGGAAAATTTCTCACAATTGAAGACTAATACAAAAGCTCTTGTGGAGCTAAACGCTTTTAGTTTAACCCTTTCACCGCCCAAAGAAGGATTCGCTCCAATATTGACAGTGCTCTTGGCGCGCTCGAATTGGCTGAGCAACTCGCTATATTTTCACTATAAACACTAAGACATTTGGTAGGGAAATTGTGGAGTGGTTTGTGTTTTGACAGGCCCTTGTGTGAATTTGATGTCTAGAGGAGTTGTTATGGTAGATTGCAACTCATAAATACAAGTTCATGATATTTTCATTAATCAAATATTTTGTTTATTGATCTTCTGCCATAATTTTACGTGAATTTGAAGGTTCAGGATTCGGGTTCATGGCATTTTCAATAGCAGTATGTAGGTAATAAACTCCTCCCGTATTACATAAAATTAAAAGTATAATTGGTAAATGTGAGCCTCAAATATAACTCTGCCTTGTCCTATAGATACAGAGGTGAGTGTTTAAGTTCCATACGTAGTTGATATATCGTAGATATGGAAAGACTAAAGACGATAGAAAATGTACAATGCGTGGAAAAGTTTTTTAGTTGGTATTTATTGGTACAACATGGGCAATCATCAGAAAATAGTCACTTAATCTTGATTTGGTTTTATACAGTATGTTAAATCACAAGTAAAACACTTATCATTGACCCGTTCAACTACATCGTGATATCAAAACAAAACAAAAAGGTTTTATTTGATACTTTAAATCGCTAATAGTACTTACTAAAATTGTTCAATACCACTGACAGCTAGCTCTAAGTCTAATTCAGCAATTCAAATGCCACTGGGTACTCAACAAACTCAGCTATACGTTTATTACGAGAGGATTCTGTTAAAATCACCAAGTGAATCCTGTAAAGTGCCACTGACACGTAGGGATTAGCATACAAACTAAATTAGACCAAAAAACACGAGTGGAAATTTATAACCCTCCTGCGGTAACAGTTGGTTCAATTTCTTCCCAATTTGGACACAACTATTACGGTATCAAGAAAACTAAGCAACCCTTTTCGACGGGGTCCCTGTGACCCTTGGACAATTTATTTTAACCGGGTTATAGTGACGTCGGCGTCAATGTTCGGCGCACCTGATGTAATCAGTCCCCCGTCAGCTTGATGTAGGTATAGCTGAAAAATAACTGCTTTGATTATTTTTGGGTATCGTGAGCACAGAAATGTTTGGTGAGGACTGAGAGAGATCGATCTGAATAGACCCGCCGTGTTATTAAAAGAATGAATTTTGATGTATGTCTGATGGTATTTCTTTTTTCTGTTAACTTCTAATATTTCGAAAATAATTTGGCAGCAAAATGCTCATACTGCTAGTAAAAACAGAGAGAAATTATGCGAATAGGAAATTAGCATCATCTTTGCGAATTTCTCGGTTACATCTGAGGCTTTCACTTCGGAGTTCCAGGTCCAATGACTAGACTTCCTCATTTTAGTATAGTATATACAGGTTTCATGAGAGCGAATACCGTTTGACATTCCAAGCCCAACGAAAAAACCTTGCTTGTACGTTAATCATCAGATGTAGTGACTTGTTGGTAAGGTTTACATTAAATAGAGGTTAATACTTCATCCAACCTCGCCATTCGTGTTGTGAAAACCATAGCTCTATCATAACCAACGGATAAAAGCCATTAATTCACCAACACTACGAACACCAAGCATCTATACCCGATAAAGTAAACCATATACCCAAAATAGAGCTAAATTAACTCCATAATCCCGGCAAAGCATTACGAGCTAGTGGGGTTGGATCGCGTGCAACGTAACATTACCGGCCATGGAACCTCTTATAGTTACAAGGCAATTTTTTATGCCACGGAGATGGAGGAAAATATGTGGCAAGAAAGTGACAAGCAAGTTTTACTGCAATGTTAATAAAATGGAACGTAATACAGGGTTAAGGGATGATTGGATTAGCGTGGCCAATCTTGATTAGTTTTACTTACGAAAATAATCGACAGAGAGATATTTTGTTGTGCTATATTTTATAAAAAGATATCTGACTATTAAGAGTGAACTCTGAGTTAATAATTAAATAAATAAATAATAAATATTCTACAACATTCTACACAACGCTATCTAGACCCATGGTAAGCATAACTTAACTAGCTTGTGTTATGGAATCTAGAATACGGATAAACATACTTAAATACACATATTGATAACTCACTTGTACTTTTCCACATTACTTTATTGCTTATTACACCTGACCGGTTTCGCCTTACGGCATCCCCAAAGGTTTATAATGACATTTAAGAGCATTCCTATTAGAAACATTGCGACACTCAAACATATTACACATGTGGGTAGTTGTAAAATTATGTATACCAGTATAAATTTTTTCCCCAAAATATAGGGAAATAATATATATGTGGTCCTAAATATATTTTGAATTTTTGAATTATTACTATTATGTATTTAAGTTATAATGTCAATTAAAAAATTATATAAAACTATAAGAAATACTTATAAATGTTGAAATACTAATATCATTGAAAATTAAATAATGTCAAATGTGAATAATGTCAGATGAAAATTAACAATGTCAAATGTGAATAATTTCAGATGAAAATTAACCATGTCAAATATTATGTCAAATTATACCAAATTAAGAGATTAAACCAAATAAATAGTTATGTAGATGTCATCATTATTGCAATAGAGGTGATGAGCTTAAATCTAATTGCTGATTTAATATATTATTTCTGTTTGTATTTAGTACTCTCAGGTGTAATAAGCAATAAAGTAATGTGGAAAAGTACAAGTGAGTTATCAATATGTGTAACAACAAATTCCACCAAGTGCCATCAATCTACAGTATAAATATACTTAAATACTTTTTTATTTGTAAATACATACATATTATACATAGAAACACCCAGATCAATGCAAATACCCATATTCGCACTGAGCGGGGATCGAACCAGCGCCTCCTGCGTAGCAGTCGCGTTCACTACCGCCACGCCACTGAGGCTGTCAAATAATTATCACTCATGTACAGTTATTGAAAAAAGTAGAGATCCAGAAGAGGCAGACCTGGGGTTACTATTGTATTATGGTTATATGTAATGGTACCCTGAAACGTTTTCTCCTATTGTTTTCCTTCCATCCTATGGTCGTCTGTAAAAAATTGTCACAGAGCGATAAGGCCGCCATCTGTACGTACCACAAAACTTGTATCTTATATTGTAATGTAATATGTTATTGATGTATAATTAAGACGTTCATTATTATGATTATTTTGATGAAGTTTTTTTTATTTTATAATGTGTGTGTGTGTGTAATTGTGTACATCGTGTGTTAGTGGGTATGTGTCTTTAGTGTTTTCTATTTACAAGAACTTTCTTACAATTATGCATGTGTAGAAGATTTTTGAATGGGTATGTAGATGTTATCCTATATTATTCAATCTTTTTGTTTCGAAAAATACCGAGTATGATTGCCACGCATAGTTTTTATAAAGAATACCAGAACCGAAATTACTAATATTCCCTCTAACCCCTCCGGCTAAGCTAAATTGCTTGTGTTAGGAGTGGAATCATGTCGGCAGTGTAATGGCCAGGATTCACCCTCTTGATCAGAAGGCCGACTCCTTTACCACTAAACTACCGGCGGCGGCGCTTAAAGGAAACCTGAACTATTTTTTCGAAATAAAAAAGTTATGAGAATCCCTGGCAGCAGATAGTTATTCCTATTTCTTTGTCTCAAATAAAACCAAATCCATATATTTGCTAATATGCTATAACATGAGAGGTTATAATCGCCAAGGAAATTAACCGCGTGGTACCCGGCAAAGTAGAATTTGGGTCATCCCATCTCTTACCATGCGGTGTCCGTACAAGGCGACTAAGGGATAGAGCTGTTTTATATCAGACAGATTATACAGCTCAGACTCAGATACATGGCTAGAGTCAACAATAGTGCCCGGGAGATAGTAATAGGCTAACCCCCGGTTACGTAGGACCGAATACAATAATTAGTGAAATGTAGGAGTTAATTCACCTCTGCCTAACCCTCCAGTGATATAGGCGTGATTATATGTATATATGTATGTAACTATACAAGAAATTACTGTAGTCGTCACAATTACATATAACGCAATCATTGGCTAAACAGTTAAGGAATACTAAAGTCATTTTAAGCCCTCAAGAATATAGGAGATAGGCCACAATTGCCCACTCTGCCCTGAACCCTCCGAAACGGCACTGTTATTAAAGACCAATTAGGAATATTACTGTTGATTATACAGGGGATGTGACAATACTATCTAAATGGCACTTTAATGCTTTTCCACAGATGGAAGCCATTGTTTTGCATAACTAGTAACTGCCTGCTACTCTGCCTGTATATTAAGTTTCTGAATCAACGTTAGATACTCATAGATGCTATTTAATTAGGCAAAGATCTATACATACTATTTTACGTGTGTAAGGAGGAAATATATTATGTATTTAAACTATCATGATCACAAACAAACAGACAAGAATTTAAAAAAATCTTAGTCATGTAACATTACCCGAGTTTTTTTAACATTCCCACCTAACCAGTATCAAAATAATCGGGATATTTACCATGTTGCACTGTTTCGGGTTTTCGATATTTATTTTTCTCTATTCACCGCCAATACTCCAGTTCCTCCATGATCATGGTGCTTGCAACAGCGCAGAAATATTGGAAACTCGAAACAATGCAACATGGTAACCCGATTATTTTGATACTGGTAAGGTGGGAATGTTAAAAAAACTCGGGTTATGTTACATGACTAAGATTTTTTAAAATTCTTGTCTGTTTGTTTGTGATGCAAAAACTACTGAACGGATTTTGATTTTGGTGTTTTTTTTTTTGTAAAGGTTCGACTTTAATTCTTACATTTTTTTATCGTGATTGCTTAAGTAGAACCAGATATACTCGTATGACGAAAAGCCATAATTATTCCACGATATTATACACAGCGCTACCTAGACCCACGGTAAGCTATAGCCTAACTAGCTTGTGTTATGGGATATAGAATTCGTATAAACATACTTAGATACCTTTTTTTGTAAATACATACATATTATATAGAAACACCCAGACCAATGCAAATATACATATTCATGCATACAAATATTTGCACTGAGCGGGAATCGAACCCGCGCCCCCTGCATAGCAGCCAAATGCTCAATACTCAATACATTTATTGCGTTCCATAATGTAGTACAGTTGTTCAGGTTAAAATTATTGTTACAATTATGGACCCTGTCGGGCACAGCACAATGTTTGGAGAGAGGAAGAGTTTGTCATACACAATATGTTCACACTTAATTACAGTTTGTTAATATTACTTATTATATTAAATTTAAATGACTTTTTAGTATAAATGTCATTTTAGTCGTTTTTGTCGGTTCGACCCAAATGCTATACCACTACGCCACGGAGGTCGTCTATAATCGACATCCATAGGAGACGCGGGTACCGACTAGATAAATATACAAAGAAAAATAAAATGATACACTTTTGCCACCTCTATGACTAAGGTGGCAAAAGTAAAGAAAAAAGAAAACCTATTGTATAGAAGTTCCTTACGAAAGCTCCAAAACCGGGGCTCCTATCCAAATCACATTAGCAGGCTCTTGTAGCCCCGAACAAAGTATTCCCTAACATTATCTTTCGACCTGAGCGCGTCTATTATTAAAGCATTTACACATAGTCAGTCGCTCGGAAACGCCGATACAGCCTGATGTGGTTTTGAATACAGTTTTTTAGTTTCAGCCCCTATGAATGTAAAAAAAGAATTTTTATTTCACGATTTCACACGTGAAAAGTTGTAAGCCTTTTACTGAATTAAACTTTGCACTAATATAATGAAAATGAATTAAAATTTGATGTAATGTTCGATTATTTAAGATAAGTTATTTAATCAAAGCACATACAGCTTTAAATCATAATAAATTATTATCTCAACAAATCTGGGTGTAGCCTAATTTAAATTGATAAATGTGTGATATCAAATAAACTTCTTACAGTATCGCACTGCCTGATGATAGATAAACTTTGAGTGTAGTCTAATAATAAATAATAATAAAAAATATTTAAAAAAATTATTTCCTCACCACAGTAAAATAAAATACTGATTACATTGTTGAAATTACTTTACATACATACATATAATCACACCGTATCCCCGGAAGGTTAGGCAGAGGTGAATTAACACTCACATTTCACCTTCATTGAATTCAGTCCCACGTAATAGGGAGTGAGCCTATTGCCGTTTTCTGGGCGCTATTGTTGACTCGAGTCATGCATCTGAAGCTAAGTCTGGGCTGTATATATATGTCTAATGTTGAATAGTCCTATCCCTTAGTCGCCTTGTACGACACCGCATGGAAAGAGATGGGGTGGTCCAATTTCTACACTGCCTGAAAGCTCGCTTCTATTATGTGATAAAATTCTACAGTAGTAAATAAAAATCTACAGCAAAAGCTACCGTTCTAAATACTACACTTACATTGTAAACGAATGGTCCTAGAATCGTTTTCACATCGCGCTAAAAAAGAGCGTGGATTTATCAAAAGACTTTGCAAATTCTTTTCATATTACTTTCATCAAAATTAACAACTTTCTAATATCATTAAGTACCCCAAACAGATTCTGCGTATTGCCATTTTAATTTTAGTCACAACAACACAGATTGTCAATGTCCCCTCCATGAAACAATGTCCCCTTTCGAGGGGTGTCCCAATCTTTGCCATTACTGACTGCACGGAGTCGACTGACTCGGATCCTTAACTGGGGATTATTTCACTAAGGCTTCGCTAAATATGTTTAATGTTTATGATTTCTGTCTGAGTAAATAACGATTTGTGTACACCGGGAGAAGAATGTATCCGAAGGAATTTAATTTGGAATATTTTTAAAGTTGTTTTATTAAAGATTTTTCTTTTTAACAATGTTTGGAAAGGAAGTTTTTTGTTACTGACGCAATGTTGGGCATAAAATAATTTTCTAATACAGTATTTAGATGATATGACATGTCATAGCAAAAAGATAAAAAATATTCTACAACATTCCACACAACGCTACATCCAAAGTAAGTATAGCATAGATGTTATGGGATCTAGAATGGAAATAAACATACTTGGAAACTATTTTTTGTAAATACATAAATATCAAACATAGATTGTAACATTGTAACCCTTATTTCTGACACTTTGCATTCAGCTTACCAGCGCGCCCTATGTAAAAAAGATGTTAAACTATTCCTAATTTTTTTTGCTATAAAATAATATTAATTTATTTGCTTTTAATTTATACAACCAAATATATACGTAACCTAGAAAATTAGAAACTATTATTAGGTACAATATAAACTAAAATAAATAAAGTATTTACATGCAGACATTAACATTTTATAAGATTTAACTAACTACAACTACATAACTGGATAAATAGTTCAAAATTTTGAAATAGGAACTCAGTTTGAATTTCGCAGACATGATGAATTTATATTCTATGAGGTACAAATCTAATAGAGGAGTTTAAGCTCTAAATGCGCTTTGTACCCATCAGTAAAACATTTGTTAAGTCCTCTGCTGGAGGTATATGGAGGATAATGTCGTCTTTGCCTGCGCTGAAGGAAGGAAAGCATGAGGGTATGACGATATTTGTGGTAATGATCTTATAAAGCATAATTATTATTTTGCAGTTACATAACATAACATAAACTCACAGCTATATCCCCGAAGGGGTAGGCAGAGGTGCTAGCACCCACATTTCGCCAGTTTATGTTTCGGTCCCAATGTAATAGGTGGCGAGCCTATTGCCATTAACCGGGCACTTATAAACCTGCGATAAATACACACATAACTTCGAAAAGCATCGAATAGTCGTTGGTAAGTGTGTGCAGTTAACATATAAAGCAAAAATTGATTAAACCAACATAAATTAGTCTCACCATCCCCCTACACGTCAAACACTCATATATAATAGCCATTTGTCAATTAAAATTCACCACAGAGGCCTGAAAAATCCCATTGAACTTCCGTAATAAGGCGGCTGCATCTGCAGTGCGGTCACGTCTGCCAATTTCCTCCGTTTTAAATGTTTTGAGACAATAATCAGCGCCATTATTATTGTTTAATATTCATGGGGGGGAGCATTTGCCCGTTACTTAAATGCATTTGTGACATTGTTTGACTTTGTAAATGTTTCACCAGAATAGCAGTAATGACGCTTTTGCGAATGGAGAATGGAAATGATAGAGTTCCAGCAATCGGGGACATCTATGAAAAGAAAACTATTATGAAAGTAGAAGTAAAAAGTGTATACTAGTGGCGCGAGTATGATACCCCTGGTGTTGCACACGTCCATAGGCTACGGTAACCACTTTTTACCAGGTGGGCCTTGTGTTTGTCTGCCACCTAAGTAGCATAAAAATAGCAAGTATAAACATGGTCAGATCTCGGCCTACTACATTGGGAAATAAGCGTGATTTCTGGGTTTATAAATGTATAATTAAGACTGTGGTCATGGATGTGAGCTAGAGGTTCTAGATTTGCTTCCTGTTTTGGGTAAAATGTTATCGGAGGTTTTCTTGTCTCTGGAAACGAGTCAAAATATACAGTACGTGTCGGCCGATCCCTTCGGGTTTATACATAAATATGTCAAGAAAGGAAGACGAACGTGTATGTATTCTGGGTCGGCCGGGGTGCGAGGGATATGCCTGTCAACCTCACCTTCGGCAACCGAAACGACCCACAGGCGGCGTGCGTTTTAGTCGGTTCGAGTCCGACATAACCTCCTCCACCGGCTTCGGTGGGCAGGTATCCGTGGGGATTTTGCGCACGTAAAAAAAAAAAAAAAAAAAAACGTGTAAGTATTTTGACGCTGTTTAGGCTCTAAAGATTTGACTGAAAACGGTACTTGTAATACCTCGATTTCTATATTACATTCATATATATGATCACGCCTTTATCCCCAGAGGGTTAGGCAGAGGTGAATTAATTAATTTAACACCCACATTTCACCAATCATTGTATTCGGTCCCACATAATAGGGGGTGAACCTATTGCCGTATTCCGGGTACTATTGTTGACTCAAGCCATGCATCTGACGCTGAATCTGGGCTGTGTATATCTGTCTGATGTTAAACAGTCCTATACCTTAGTCACCATGTATGAAATGCATGGGAAGAGATGGGGGCCCATATTCTACTCTGCCGAGAACCACGCGGCTATCTATATTCTATATAAGTAAGGTAGAAAATAAGCACGTGGTCCACATATGTGACCATTTTTTTAAATTATTTGATTGACTTTCAGCAGCTAACTATTATCACTTCCTTTCCGTTCTTCTTTCACTTTCCTTTCTTTCCTTATGTAGGTACAACGCTTGGACCTACACGCACATTTATGATCCTGCTCGATGTGCCCCTTAACTTGCACTGCCGACAACCTCTGTAGAGCAACGGAGAGCGCTGTTGCTGTGGCCAAGTTTTGGGCCAATAAAAGACCTTGCCACTGACTCAAAGAAGAAGAAGAATAAGTAATATCTATCATTCTTCTAAATATTCAGTTCATTATATTACAAGAAATATAAATAAAATAATAAATATATTTCACAACGTTCCACACAACGCTATCTAGACCCATGGTAAGCATAGCTTAACTAGCTTGTGTTATGGGATCTAGAATGCGGATATTATGGTTTTTTTTTGTAAATACATACATTTTATACATAGAAACACCCAGACCAATGATAATATACATATTCATGCATACAAATATTTGCACTGAGCGGGAATCGAACCCGCGCCCCCTCTAATGCTCTACCGCTATGCCACAGAGGTCTATATTCTAATAAACTTTAGAGATAATTCTATCCACGTCAATTAGTATCTTCTGTGAAGAAAATCAATTAAAATAGCACTAAAATGACAAAAATTCCGATAATACGCCATGAAATGATCGTGTCGCGCCGAAAGTGCATCCGTCAGCTTTGGGCATTAGCGTTAACGAACCGAGCAAGGGCTCGACGGGGCCCCGCCAGCAGGGCCCCACCGGCCGAACCCGGCTCACGGGGGCCCACGAGTCCGGCCCACCGAGCTGCAATAAGAGGATTGTGCACCCTTCTTTGTATGCGGCGCAAAGGTATGAGGGAGCGATTCAGTGAGGATAAAAGGTACAACAGCCAAGGAAAATCTACTTAAATTAATAGTTTTTGCGGTGGCACCCATAGCATTACGTCACAGATTTTTTTTCATATTGATGCATGAAATTAGGTTCTGTTGGTACAGATGAAAATAATAGAATGTCTTTTTTTATACCATTTAGGTGGCAAACAAGCGCACGGCCCACCTGATGGTAAGTGGTGGCCTATCATTATGGACGTGTGTAACACCAGAGAAGCCACACTCGCGCTGCCGTCCCTGTAAGCACACAGTTTATGTGCCATCAGTGTCAATGTCTGATTTCAAGTTCATAATATAAGTTTAAAATTTGCAATGAAAAAGCTGGTACTGATCTATCTTTGCGATCTTATGTCAATCAGGATCAGAGACGGGTAACGTCAGGAGATGAACCATACAGGTCAGCATGTATACATACAAGGAAATAGGCGGCACAAAAGGTCTATACTAGGATCATAGTCTTATATACTCTTTGGATGACAGCACCCTAGCTATGACCCTAGCATAGACTCCTGAAACTATCTTCATTTACCCCACTGAGAAATAGACGTTATTTTTATACAGTATAGTCTTACAACTACAACAGCTAAAGAAATATCTAGTAAAGATTTTCATATTACTTCATTTTCAATAAAACAATAAAGCAAAGTAAATAATACTATCGCAAACAACAAACATGAGTTACTAAGAATCTCATAACATTATAATACCGCTACATGAACTGTATGACCTTTCAGTTGACATTTGAACATACACAAACTCTCATGAGATTAAACGTATCACTGTACCCAATTTAACAAAATCGCTTTATTCTCATAACTCACACCGCTCAATAAAAGAGGAAATTGCATTAAATTATAAGTCGGCGAGCAATCACGTTTTGTTTCCCGCTTCACAGATTTAACGGTTTGAATAAATCCAGCTCTTAATTATAGAAATTCAAAAGCTCATTCGCTGAAGCATCACAACTTCTAACTTTGGAGGCAATCATACAAACGCTCCACGCTCATCACTTGTTTTCCCGTCAGAACATAAATACGTACATTGGTGTTTACCTTTTTATTTTAGTATTGTAGACTGCATAAATATTGGATTAGGCAAATATTGGAATACATCGTTATTGCGATATTTGTCTAGTCTAATATTTATGCAGTCTACAATCTTACTAATATTACAAAATGTGAAAGTTTTTGAAAATGTTTGGATGTTTGATACTCGGTCACGCTCAATTAGTTGAATTATAAGCTACTTTTTCCCTGGAATAGATTTTCATGACTTCTGAGTATAGGGTCAGAATACTAAGGGGCAGGAGCAGCAGTCATCAGCGAGTATGTGTATTGTATTATAATAAATAATCCAATAGTAGCCTGGTCCCTGTACCCGATGCCGATTAAACACTAATTTTTATATTTTTAAATAGATGTTTTTATGTATTTCAAAATGTAATTTATATGATGTTTACTTTAAAAAAGAGGAATAATAATAATAATTTCGTTATTTAAAACAATATATTTTAACAACATGGTATGAGTAAAGAATACGCATGAACGTTTAAATAGATAGATAGATCATTTTTTATTGTACACGAGATTTACAGTAGGACAAATGGGTAGGACAAGCATGTATACAGTTTAATGTACAATGGGCGGCCTTATCGCTGGAAGCTATTCAATGACGATACAACTTTTGAACGAATTCAGGCCTGATTAAACTAGTGTTCACCATTCATTACAAAATAAAAAATGCTTCGCAAAGTTTTATTAAAAACACATTGAGAAACTCACTTGTACTTTGCCACATTATTTTTAATATCTATTAGACCTGACCGGTTTTGCCTTACGGCATCCTCAAAGGTTTACAACATGAAAATGTCACTGTAAACCTTTGAATATGAGAACCATTAAAAATAATATGGAAAAGTACGAGTTTCTCAATATGTGTAACAACAAATTCCACCAAGTACCATCAATCAACAGTACAAATAGTTTTATTAAAAATACTTGAAAATTGATTTGAGATTGATATGATCATTCACATGAATAGGGATATTTCCTATGTTCAAACAATAAACATGGTAAATATCCCGCCGAGTTTTACATTATTATTACTTGATATAATACCTTTAGAAATAAATTGTTTAAGCAATATCGTGAATAAGTTTAACAGAAAACCTATTTGTTAGTAATACCTAAAAAGATATATGAAGTCATCTGTAACAGCACAACGGACGGAAGTTTTTCATCAAACTCGCGAACTCAGATGCCTTATAGGGAAAGTTTCGGCGTGATTAAATGTACGAGTATCTGTTATACTGTGCCTTCGCGTGGGCATCGCAGAACTGGTATAAAGATATGAAAACAGGCTTAGTAAGGGATGTAATAAACATTAGTAATACATTCTAGGTACATTAAGCGAGAAGGTAAACGAAAGGTAGGACGCCCCCTAGCCAGATGGACGGACGACCTGAAAAAGTTGGCTGGGACAGACTGGATGCGGAAGCAGGAGGATCAGAGAAAATGGCGCACATTGGGAGAGGCCTATGTCCAGCAGTGGACTACGGTGCGCTAATTGATTGATTGATTGATTGATTGATAAAAAAACTTTAAGGATATTTCTTTGGACACAGATAATAACTTAGTGAAATGACAACTAAAATAACCTCTTGTTAAAAGTGTTATCTACACATAGACAAGCACGAAATTTTTAACATGTAGATGACGAGAGATGCAGATACATACAAGACATTAATGAACTGTGTAAATATGTATGTTAAAAGTCAAAGTCAAAGTCAAAAATTATTTAGTCAAACGTCAACATAAAAAGATATATGAAAGACTAGTTTAGCAAATGGATCATCGGTACGAAACGCGGCCCTGACCTGCGAAGACTGGCAAGAAAGTCAGCGGGTATTTTTTATTTCGTTATTTTTTTTTTTGAGTAGTATAATTGTCTCAAGTTTCGACCGGGTAGGTACCACCGTGCACTATTGCGAAAAACCCTCCATAGCAATTCAATCTCGGTTGGATTGTGTTCAGGGGTCAGCATGTGCATAGCCGGGCAGAGGTGGTGGTTGTCGCAGCACTAGTGGGACCAGTGGGTCTTGGCGTAGTCTAGTGGGGATGGCGCGGGGCGATGCGCCGAACAGGGAGACCTGTAGAAACGGTGGTGCCGCTGGCCGCCCGCGGTATAGTACAGGGGCCCAACTGGGGTTAACCACCTTGGGAGGCTGCCTCACCAGGCCGCGCATAATCCCGATATGGTTCGTCGTGCCGGTTGGTGACCGGATTTGGGAGCCCGGCGACCATACTCGGGGGGGTACGGGGGCCCTTCCGTTCGGCGCGTCGGCTCTCGCCATGCCTCACATTCATAGATAAAACCAATATCCCGCGCTTTGTCACACGGTGCTGCGGCGGCAATCACTTCTTTTTTCACGCCTTCTCCCACCCAAACTCATGGCAGCGCAATTTACAGAAAAAGGCAACACAGCGGCTCGTCACACTCCCAAAAGCTTGCTATTTGAGGTGGAGTCCACTAACATCTGTGGGCTCCATGCAAACCTCAACGCCGTCCACCAACACCTAGAGACGGCGAAACCTGCCATGTTTTTTCTAACGGAGACGCAAATACACCGCCCTGATGACACGACCTACTTGCTCTACCCTGGCTATGTTCTTGAGGAAAGTTTTCGTGCAAAAGCCGGGGTGTGCGTGTTTGTTAGGGCGGATGTTTGCTGTCGCCGTTTGCGCTGCCTAGAGGACCCATCCTTCTCCGTCCTTTGGGTACACGTAGACCATGGCCCTACGAGTCAGATCTATGTGTGCCTCTACCGTTCCCATACAGGAGATGCTGAGACAACTCGACTCTTTGAATATCTGAGTCAGGCGGCAGATGATGCGCAGGAGCGATTTCCGAATGCCGAAATGGTATTTTTGGGGGATTTTAACGCCCACCACGAGATCTGGTTGGGCTCCTCCAAAACAGACCATGCGGGAAGAGCCGCCCACGCATTTGCTCTGGCGCACGGCCTGACCCAATTGGTGCACGAGGTCACTAGGATACCAAGAAGGTCGGGCCAAGCACCTTCTCTGCTAGACCTTCTGCTGACGAGTGATCCGGACCGGTACAGTGTATCGGTGCGAGCCGCTTCAGGCAACTCTGACCACTGCCTGGTCTGTTCCACAGTGCCTATTATAGCGCCCCCACGACCCATGCAGGGGAAGCGGCGTCTCTGGCACTACTCGTCAGCGGACTGGGATGGACTTCGTGACTATTTTGCGTCCATCCCGTGGGTTGAGCGCTGCTTTGAAGGTAAGAACCCATCGGATTGTGCTACTGCTGTCGCCGGTGAGATCGGTCTGGGTATGGAATACTATATCTCATACACCGATGTCACCGGTGACCGCGGGGTGCGCCCTTGGTTTGGGCGCGAGTGCGCGGAAGCTGTTGAACAAAAACAGTCTGCGTACCGCACTTGGGTAAGGGCGCGCGCCACGCGCCATCCCAATCTGGGCCACTTCAAGGCGGCGTACAACAGAGCCACAAAGGTCTGTAGAAGGGCCTATGTCAGAGCGGATGCCCTGCGCATAGCGCGGCTTGGTCAAGAGCTAGTGATGCATCCCACGGGAAGCCGTAGCTACTGGCGACTGGCTAAAGCCGTGCAAGCCAACTTCTGTCAGCCTTCGCTGCCTCCGCTGCGTAACCCTGATGGATCCCTGGCCCAAGAGCCGCAAGAGAAGGCAAATCTGCTGGCTAATCTCTTTGCGGCCAACTCCCGAATCGATGATTGTGGTACGCAGCCACCAACACTACCCGACAGTGACCACGCGATGCCTGATATCCATATCAGGCAACGCGATGTCCGTGCAGTGCTGCAATCACTCGATGTCCGGAAAGCCAGTGGTCCGGATGGTATTCCAGCGGTAGTTTTGAAAAAATGTGCAGCGGAGTTGTCTCCAATGCTTACGCGCCTGTACCGGCTATCCTACAGTTCGGGTACAGTGCCTTTGCCTTGGAAAGAGGCGAATGTTCAGCCGATTCCCAAGAAGGGGGATCGCTCGGAGCCAGCCAACTATCGACCCATAGCCGTCACCTCAGTGCTGTGCAAAGTGTTCGAGCACATAATTAACAAACAGCTCATGCGGCACCTAGAGGATCACTCCTTAATTAATGACCGGCAATATGGCTTCAGACCGAAACGGTCAACGGGTGATCTTCTAGCATACGTTACCCATCTTTGGGGTGAGGCAATGGACAAGCACGGTGAGTCACTGGCAATTAGTCTTGACATCGCCAAAGCTTTCGATAGAGTCTGGCACAAATCGCTTCTTTCTAAGCTACCTGCCTTTGGTCTGCCTTCTAGGCTGTGCAACTGGGTTGCTAGCTTTCTGCAGGGGCGCCGTATTCGCGTCCTTTGTGACGGACGAGCTTCGGAGTTTCTGCAGGTTAATGCTGGCGTGCCCCAGGGGTCCGTCTTATCACCCACTCTCTTTCTTCTGCATATCAACGACATGCTGTCTACCGGCAATGTTCATTGTTATGCAGACGATAGCACTTTACATGGGAGTTATCATGGACATCCAGCGGCCAAGCAGTCAGATATCGCAGAGAAAAGGCAGCTTCTTGTCACTGAGCTTGACGGGGTCCTGAATCACATTTCTCAATGGGGCTCTGAGAACCTGGTTGAGTTCAATGCCAAGAAGACGCAGGCATGTGCGTTTACAGCAAAAGTATCTTCTTTCCTTCCCCTCCCCACTCTTCAGAGCACGCCACTGCCGCTGCAGGACAATCTCAATATCCTAGGTATGGATGTTCGCTGCAACCTGAATAACAAAAACTACATCGAAAGCATCATCAAAACAGCCTCACGAAAACTCGGAGTCCTGAACAGAGTGAGACGATTTTTCACGCCGGAGCAGCGGTGTCTTCTATACAAGACACAAATTCGCTCCTGTGTGGAGTACTGTTCGCATCTCTGGGATGGGTCAGCAAAGTACTTACTAGATGCTCTCGACAGGTTGCAGCGACGTGCGGTCCGCATCATTGGGAATCCCGAGATCACGAACACCCTAGAACCTTTACAGCTGCGTAGAGATGTTGCGTCCATGGCTGTATTTTACCGTCTGTACCATGGGGAGTGTTCTGATGAGCTCTTCCAATTAGTCCCACCCTCCCCTTTCCTACACAGGACAACGCGTGCAGGTCTTAGATGTCATCCGCACACGGTGCAAAACATCCGATCAAGAACCAAGCGGTTCGGAGACTCTTTCCTCTGTCGCACCATTAAGGCCTGGAATTCATTACCAGCTCACGTGTTTCCTTCTTCCTACAGTCCCGGGTCCTTTAAGCGGGGCGTGAAAAAGCATATGATGAGGCCGTCAAGCTGAGTGTCACCGTTGTCACACGGTATGTGTAGGTAATGGTGACCCTCTTTTCTGGGATTTTGCCTTCAGCTTGCCATCAGGCAAGGCGAAGTCCAATTGACGTGTCCTATATAAAAAAAAAAAAAAAAAAAAAAGAACAGCTCATTTCTAAGTTTGTTTATCATCCAAGTATTCTTAGATTTTATAATAGCCTTTCTGAATTACAAAGACGGGCATTGAGGCTGGTTGACAATCCCATACTCACAGGTAGTGTGGAACCTCTTAGCCTTAGGAGGGATTTTGCCTCACTGTGTGTGTTCTACCGCCTATACAATGGTTTGTGCTCAGATAAATTGTTTTACATGATGCCCGTAGCTACATTCTATCATCTCACCTCTCGCCATAGGCAGAGAATTCATCCTCACACATTGCGACCTGAGACGGTGCGCACTGTGCGGTATGAAAGAAACTTCATCCCACGCACACTCAAACTGTGGAATAACCTCCCTGCTGCGATTTTCCCAAGCGCCTACAATATGGGGTTCTTCAAGAGGGGCATCAGAAGGTTTCTTCATGGTCGGCAGCGCGAGTGTGACACCCCTGGTGTTGCATACGTCCGTAGGCCACGGTAACCGCTTCCCATCAGGTGGGTCGTGTGCTTGTCTGCCAACTAAGTGGTATAAAAAAAAATTAACTTTGACAACATTCTTAAATTTATCCACAGGTAAATCCTTAGTGAGGTGACCAGTGAAAGATTGAAGTGAAAGAGACAGGCATAGTATTGTCTTGCTTGACCCTTCGTAATGGGAATAGGTCAGGATAACGATGATGATGAGTCGATTTTTCTGCAATATAAGTACTGTTCCTTACATTACTTTTCAAAGTATTTCCAATTACGAATAAAATGTCTACAAGAGGATTTCTTGCATCGTTAGTCAAATGATGTCTTGCAAATAAAATAATTATAAATTTGCTGACTGTAGCACTGCCATCAAGTGTCGCTATTCTGCGAATGTCTTTTTTGTCACGAACCTTTTTATTTATGACAATCATTAACGCATAAAAACAATAATTATGTAGATGACAGGAAAATATAGCTGAGTGTTCGAAGAAGGGACATTTAGTTACGAACTGTCTGATTTACGCATTTTGCTGTGTACACGCTAAATGAAGGAATTATAACGATAGAAAGGTATACGGTAAACGATTAAAAGGTAATAAAAATAAGAATATTTGTGAATATGGTACATGGTTATTATACAATGTGATAAACACGTGAAGTTTTAGCATATTCTGCCATTCGTGATGTACAAATTATATAGTTATTGTGAAATATAAATTGTTGTTACTAACAATTCACATTGTATTAAAATTATTTCATCGTTATAATCAAGTCTAATATTTAAAATTATCATCATATATAAAGATAAAAAAATATACTTTTCTTTTAATGTCAAAACTTAATAAAATTGAAAAAATTGTCAGTAAAATTCATCTTAATTCAAATCATATTTTTATTACATGTATGTCAAACATCATAAACTATCATTTAAAAAACCATGAACCAGGGTGGACTTCAAGGCGAAAACTATTGAGTCTAATAACCACTAGTACCTTACGTATGGCAGGATGCGGCATGTGTTATCTTTAAAAGACTTCCTGAGCTTTTATTGTTAACCAAATTCAAACTTTATTTACATTTATTCGTTGGTTTGTACCCAGCAATACATATTCTGAAATAAAGTTAGTAATTTTGAAATTGAAGTTACTTTTCTTAAGTTTTATATTACTTACCTTTCTATATCACAGTAGACCTCTGCGGAATATTTGTAGTGTATTTTAGTTCCGCATTATACTGTGGCGAGCCTATTACCGTTAAGTTTCAGATCCGTGCATAGACTGAAAATTAACAAAAATATTTACTAACAGAAATTATCCGGCCCGAGTATCGTACCCAGGATAGCACAAGCACATGCTAATATTAGCGCAATGTTGTTATAAATTTAATATAAATCAGCAACCTTTCAAAACTTTGCTATTTACAATATTAGTTACAAGCTAGCACAAAGTTGGGCTAACTTTGAAACAATAAATTTATAGGAAAACTTAGCGCTTCATGGAGTTGCCTGTTTGTTGATTTAGTACTCCTTGTTCATTAACAATATAGTTCCTGTTATTTCTGCTGATTTTTGGGAAAAAAATCTGTATGGAAACAATCACGCCAACATCTTTCCACTTGCTACGGAACTGATGCACGCATATCGCTCCTTATACTTTCATCATTATTTTCACATATGCTCGCTGGTTAGGGTTACTCCTGAACCGGCATTTCCTTAACATTTCTTCGCTTTGGTTGACATCGCCGTTGCCTTAGCAGTAGCAGGCCCAGGGATGGTTGCGCGTCTTGTTTAATGCACTCCTCTGTAGAGGAGGGAAGGATTATGTCTTCTCGACTGCTATGTTGAATTTATAATAAACATATATTTATCGTGATCGCGTCAGAAATGATGATATCGGTAGGAGAACAAAAGTAACCGACGTAGCCCAGTGGATTAACTTGTTGAAGTGGCAATGGGCGGGACACCTAGCGCGCAGAACAGATGGCCGATGGAGCAAAAAAGTTCTGGAATGGCGATTGCGTACGGGCAAACGTAGCGTAGGACGTCCAACGACCAGGTGGAAGGACGACCTCATGAAGGTCGCCGGGAAGCGCTGGATGCGGGCTGCTTTAGATCGGTCATTCTGGAAGTCTGTGGGAGAGGCCTATGTATGGCTGACATGATGATGATATATTTTATAGTTATTAAAATTCTATAAATTAAAATTAGTACCGCGTGGTTCCCGGCGGAGTAGAATTTGGACCATCCCATCTTTTCCCATGCGGTGGCGTACAAGGCGACTAAGAGATAGGGCTGTTTATCATCAGACAAATATATACAGCTAAGACTTAGCATCAAATGCACAGTTTGAGGCAACAATAGTGCTGCAAGGTGGCAATAGGCTCACCCCCTATCTCGTGGGACCGAATTTTATGATTGGTGAAATATAGGTGTGAATTCACTTTTTCCTAACTCTTCGGGGATAACAGCGTGATTATATGTATGTATTTCTAATTGTAAAGTATGTTGAATTATGCTGTTCTTTGGGATATTGTTTCTAGGACACACACATGCCAATTTGATGAAACACCATATAGATTTACATAATTTTACCAAACTGAGGATACCAAAATGTACCTTTTTTTTTTTACGTGCGCAAAATCCCCACGGATACCTCCCCTCCGGAGCCGGTGGAGGAGGTTATGTCGGACTCGAACCGACTAAAACGCACGCCGCCTGTGGGTCGCTTTGGTTGCCGAAGGTGAGGTTAACAGGCATATCCCTCGCACCTCGGCCGACCCAGGGCCATCTCTCACGATCTGGCCCTCTTCTCGGGTGTGGGGACTACAGAGTCCCCAACTCGTCCCTGGAAACGAGGAGGCGCGCCACGCGCGCCACCGTCGCGGCCTGCTTCTGCCAGGGTGACAGGCAGCTCCACCTGTCACCCCCTGCCTGGCGCTCATGGGGGGCGGAGGTCGTTCATCGACGCCCGAGTTGCCTTCGTACGCGGGTAGCTTGTCTTGCGATCCTTCGTCGCTCCCGCCCCGCCTCCTCCTTCACAACCATTACTTGCTCGCAGAAGGAGGCGCCGGCCGCCCACGCATCCGCGCAGCGAACCATCGCCGCGAGACCAAAATGTACCTGTAGACTTTGAGGAGTCATATGTGCACATTGGGAGAGGCCTATGTCCAGCAGTAGTCCAGCAGTTGATTGATTGATGCGTCCATTCCTAGACATTTTTTGTCTAATTATTCTCACTAATGTACACTTGTACAGGTCAGTCGTATAGTTCACTTACTTGTCATTATTCAGTACGCGTCAATCGTTTATTTTCATCAGTACCCCAGTGCGGCCGGTGCGTGCTCATTATCATAACAATATAATTTTGAATACATTTATATCGATTAATAAACCAGTGTGTAAGAATCTCTTTACACACGATTTTCCAATAATTATGTATTATTATAATGTTTAAATAATCTACTTTTATGCCGCGTGGTTCCGGCAGAGTAGAATTAGGGGCCACCCCATCTCTTCCCATGCACAATAGTGACCGAAAGACGGCAGTAGGGCTCGCCCTGTTACGTGGGACAGAATTCAATGATTAGTGAAATGTGGCTGTTAATTCACTTCTGCCTAACCCTCCGGGGATAAAGGCGTGATCATATGTATGTATGTATGTATTCTAACATACCCTAATCGAACTCGCGACCTCTGATATAGCAGTCGAACGCACTACCGCTACGCTACACTGGTTGTTTCACACAAACTGTGATGCTCCCATGGTAGTAGGTAAAAGTTACGTCAAAGTATTGCTGATGTTACATAGACTACAATCCGCCAGCTGTTACTGTCCTACAAATTTGACAAGCTAACTCAAAACTGAAAATAAAGTCTCAGAAAAGAGGGTCACCATTACATACATATAACATGTTACTATGCCACCTAGCTTGACGGCCTCATCATATGCTTTTTCACGCCCCGCTTAAAGAATCCGAGACTGTAGGAAGTAGGAAACACGTGAGCTGGTAATGAATTCCAGGCCTTTAATGGCGTGACAAAGGAAACGGTCTCTGAACCGATTGGTTCTTGATCGGATATTCTGCACGTGTGCGAGTGACATCTAAGTCCTGGACGTGTTGTTCTCAGTAGAAAAGGAGAGGGTGGGACAAATTAGAAGAGCTTATCAGCACATTCACCATGGTACAGACAGAAAAAAAACTGCGAACGACGCAATATCTCTATGTATCCTCAAAAATTTCTCCATATAATTTTCGGTTCTAAAATAGCATCATGTCGTAAATACAAAGCGTTTCGAACGGAATCGCAGCAAAATAAAATACCTACTATCGTTGAAAAATTAGTTCAATATATAAAAATCCAAAAAAAATCAATAGCTATCACTAATTGAAATACTACGCAATACATCTTCAGCGTGCAACGCCGTCGTAATTAATGTCGTATCTTAATTAATTTTATCAGCAGTTGCTAAAGTATGGCTCGTTTCACCCATTAAATCAAAAGTACGACATAAACATAACAAAATATCCAAGTAGATGTTCCGTAGGCAGCAACGTGCGAAGAGCGGACGTCTGGCAGTAATCAGCCGCACCCGCCAAACAATGGCCTGTCGACGCCGGATTAAAAGTTTAAAGGTGTACTGGACGAGGCATGAGAGGCGAGCGGGTGCTATCTCAACAGACTGTATCTGTGTATAAAGACTTATGTTAGTCTTTAAACGTACGCTGTACCTATATGAAATGAGCACCAGGCTCATGAATACTTCTTAGCTTTAAGTTTTAAACTTTATCGCATAAGGCATTATGGTATGTGAATATGGATGCCACGAATTTATCTATAAAAATATTATAGGAGAGCATACAGGTACAGTGGTTTTGCCCGGTATAGTACAAACTACTCAATAAGATAAGATAACATAAGAAAAGTTTTATTGACAAATAAAAGAAAACAATTTAACATTTATCCATCAAGCAACACTTAGAACACTTCAAGCTTAACATGTCTAGCCGCAACAGCCATCAAGACTGACCCCTCCCGTCCCCGTCAATCAATCAATTAGCCCAGCAGTAATCCATTGCTGGACATAAGCCTCTCCCAACGTGCGCCATTTCCTCCGATCCTCCGCTTTCCGCATCCAGTCTGTCCCAGCCACCTTTTTCAGGTCGTCCGTCCATTTGGCTAGGGGGCGTCCTACCTTTTGTTTACCTGCTCGCGGTCTCCACTCTAGGACTCGTTTGCTCCAACGGCCATCGGCCGTTCGACAAACGTGGCCAGCCCACTGTCACTTCAGCTTGCTTATTCTGTGACGTATGTCGGGAACTTTAGTTCTCTGTCGGACAACCTCGTTCTGAATTCTATCCTTCAGAGAAACTCCAAGCATAGCTTGCTCCATAGCCCGCTGCGCGACTTAAGCTATGGACCAGCCCCACTGTAAGTTAAGGCACCGTAAGTCATAACAGGTAGGACGCACTGTTCAAAGACCTTTGTTTTAAGGCATTTCAAATTCAAGATTCAAATTCCTTGGTTTTCTCCCCTTCATTCATATTTGATACGTATATTTAGTTAAAACAATAAAACAATTTATATCACAGTTTGATTAGGTCTTAATAATATTAAGATCATTTTTAGACTTTGCAATCAAAATCGTTCGGATGCTGACAGTACATTCATTCAACGATTATGAAGGAATGCGAATAGGCCAATAAACGAGAATAATTCATCATTATTGACGGAAGTTTCGCACTCGTTTGCATTCATACAGTTAATCTGTACAATGTAATTGTTGATTAATAAGTTGAATATAAAAACCACCATTTGCATTCTGGCAACTTTCAAAGCATTGTACAAAGATTGTAAATAATATCAGCAACACTGATTCGCCAAAGTACTGATTGAAATGATGGAGCATGTTATTACTTCTACATGTTGCTTCGAAGTTCACCGAAGAAAAATAAATTTATTGTGATTTTAGTGAAAAATTCCAGCAGCAATATCCTACGTATACCCGCTGCCGCCTGTAACATAGGTCTTGCCCAGCCTAACGCCTGCACTGATCTCTACTTTAGAATTTCGCCACTTGTCCGAGAGGGATTTATTGTGTAACGGCGTAATATGAAAGTTATTCTGTCTGTTTGTTTCGATGTGATTAAATGAAGATATATACTGCAAAAGTTTCTTTTCAGGCGGACTTTTTAATAGGGATTTGTTTGTATCGAAATTTTGAGTTTATAACATCGAGTAATTATACTTTTCATGAATGCTTGCATGTGAACTTTTACTTATCATCTCGGGCGTAAAGGCTTGATGAAAAATAATATGTAAAATTTATAAGTATAGAGAAAAATACTGGAGGAATTTTTATATCCTATGTAGGTTCTTATGCTGAGTTCGTTTCCACCAAAAGCTCATTTTGTAATTGTCCTCGTATCTCTCCAACAGTGGGTCGAAAAAGGCCACATTGAGCGATTCCATGAATAACGAGTAACTTTATGAGTCATGGTCAATGGTCACTTATCCTGAGTCGAATTAAAACAATTCGTATACCAAGCAGGTTCTAATTTCGTGTAAATTTTGCCGCATTACAAAAATATAGATCGCGTTGTTATGAATTTTCTTTCTGTACTGTTTTTAGAAACTAAGTAGGTTAATTTGTAGAATATGTGTTATTAAAACAATAAAACGATGAAAAATCAATTACCCGCCATAGAATTATTGGAAATAAGATTATAAAAACGAAATCAAAGTATAAGTGTTGCCATTATCTTAGCTTGGCTTTAGTACTTTAGTACGATGTTATCTGTGGTATAGTGTTATCTATGATATATTCTTATGTTTAACATTGAATTACTCTTTTTTCGCTAGATGGTGCTGTAACCAAAATTGTAATGGTTTAAGTTAAGTAATAATGATTAATTAGTGGACGAAACATAGTACAAAACGTTATAAGCGTATTTATTAATAAATGAGTAAAAGGAATTGTGGATGTTGCTTTCGATTCTGCTAACTAACATCAAAACAATTACCATTTTGTTAACCATTTTACGGATTTCAATTCAAAACTGTCAACCATTTGAATTACGGAATGAGAATTTAGTACATATCAATGTGTGACCTTTTTACATTTTTTAATATGACTCATATTATTATCCTAATACGATTGCATGAAAGTGACCTTTTTAGACCGGCAGGTTCCAAAAGAGAATCTTTGTGCAGGTGCGTTAAATAATTTTAAAATGCTTCTTCTCATTATTATTTTATTTAAATGGTTCCTTGCATCAGTTATATAGATGCCGATGATTCTGTCAACCTCAAGGTGGAGAGTGGGTTTTATAAGGTTTAAGGTTTAAAGAATTTATTCTCAAAAAGACATACACAGTCACTTCCATGAGAACATAACAATAAATAAGTACTTAAATATAAATAATAATTATCGTTTGTAGAGTTTAAAATGCTTAGTGCGTTTTGAATTGCCACCACGGCTGACAAGTGACCGAAACGTCAGAAATAGTGTAGAACATATCACATAGTTATCTAGG
This sequence comes from Eilema griseolum, assembly GCA_963662185.1. Classification (NCBI taxonomy): domain Eukaryota; kingdom Metazoa; phylum Arthropoda; class Insecta; order Lepidoptera; family Erebidae; genus Eilema; species Eilema griseolum. Next base: position 1,034,232 of record OY759247.1, read on the forward strand.
GATTGCTATAGAAGCCGCCAAAACTAAAGTTCTATTTGTCATTAAAAATGATAAGAAAATTTAAATGAATTACTCAGTTTAAGTAAAGAAAGAAACATTAAGACACTATTTAACCGAATATACGAGCAAGAACGAAGCGGTTCGGAGACTCTTTTCTTTGCCGCACCACCAAGACCTGGAATTCATTACCAACACACGTGTTTCCTTCTTCCTACAGTCCCGGGGCCTTTAAGCGGAGCGTGAAAAAGCATCTGATGAGGCCGCCAAGCTGAGTGCCACCATTGTAGCACTTAGTATCTGTAATGGTGACCCTCTTTCCCGAGGCTTTGCCTTTAGCTTACCATCAGGCGAGGTGAGGTCAAGTTGGCATGTCCTATATAAAAAAAAGAATAGAAAAACAATACTTCAATTTCCTGAAAAGCAAAAAACGTAAAACATTTTGCCGCCCAACCTACAATTTAACCTGAAGTAGGGACTACCATTAGTTATACGTTTCGTATTCTGTAAATAAACAAGACAAATAAACAACAGTCTATTTACCAAAGCAACTCCTCAAACAGACAATAGGCATTAAAACAATACGTTTCCCTCATCGCTCAAAACAGCTTCATTCCTTAATGCGTTTGGACAAAAGTAGCACCAATCGCGACATAAACAATGGTGTATCAAAGAAATCGCTGACTGCGACGAATGGCTGCCGATTTTCTTAATTAAAAATGTCTCACTATTGTCATAATGGCGATAAGGTTGTTCGCAACTCACGATTGACGGCTGGAAAAATTTAGATCAAAATTTTTTTAAATTTGCAATTCGCTATGTTTCAAGTTTATTAGTCATAATTTTGTTGCTTTAGTCATTTGCCGTGTTAGTTTCCGGTGTAATAGCATAGCGTTACTTCATCTCTTCATGTAGGTGTCGTAGAAGGCGACTGACTCCATTCAATGTACCCGCTTGACGGCAATAGGCTCCCCCTCCATTACATGGGACCGAAAATCTTAGTTGGCGAAATGTAGGTAGTAATAAACATCTGCCTACCCTTCCAGGGATCGACAGGCGTGAGTATATGTAACTATGTATGTTTTTCAGTCAGTTATGTCAACGCTGAAATAGAAACTAATCTTATATAGCACATGATGGTAACCTTAATCTAAGTTCACTTGCATTACTAGGGGCGGACTGAGGGCATCCACGAGTATAGAACCCCCATCAAGATATTAGCGCTCTAGGCAACCTCACTTGCTAACCCGGTATATCTGCAGACATATGAAGCTCTTGGCTTAGGCTTTTCTGTCGATGTTATATGTGGGGACTTTTCGCAGGATAAAATTATTATTACCCAATTATTTGATTACGTTGATTATTATTACCTTATAAGTGCCAACTCAAAACAATAATAGCAACCCAAATTGCTAAAAGCAAAATAGCAATGCTTATCTATATCTACTTTCTATAAGTGATGATATAGTCAGGATCTATTACCAATAGTAAATCGCTTAGTCTGGTGATAAATGACTAGTGATTTTCTTAATTAAAACGCCCGCTCTACTGAGACAATGCAAGGATAGGGGAGACCTTCGGAATGTTTATTACAAAAGCTGATTGGTGCTCAACATGACGTTTTAGAAATTATTTTTATTTTATTGCCGACTTCTTAACTAAGCAGTACTAATAAAGATAGCTTTAAACGGAATGTGATTGTAAAGAGACATCGACCATCAATGCACCGTGGAAATAGTGTGGTCTGTGGAAGCGCAAATAAGTACATAGCGGTGTGTCGAGTACGTTGTCTTAGTTTTTTTTTTTTTCAAGGTAGATAAGACTCATTATCTAACGTATGTTTGATCACAATAGGCTATTTGACAAGGTCGTACGAGTCTTCATAATACCGATTCATATCTTAGTTTGGAATCTTAGTCTGGAAAAATATGCCTTACAAAATAAGATATTTCTTAACACAACTGAAACTATGACTTTTCATTATTTTTAATTATCAAAAGAAAAAAAGGTAAACAATCAAAATTAAGTTCAAATTTATAACTTTTTAGATTCCTCATTAAATCTCAAATTACTTTTGTTATGCAATATACACATGTGAACGCGATATTCTCTTGAACTCCATACATTTGCACTACGTGCAACTAGCGTGTGACGTCACTCACAAGCACGATTTAGTATGGAGCATTTTCAGCCGGATGAGAAATTGAATTTTCAAAATCAATTATCATTAAAACTGTTTGTCGTAGGAATACTTTTCCTTCGCAGTTCACTATAATATAATAAAGAGATCATTTATCGACAATAGAAAAAATAGTCAAATAGCCTATTACTTGAGTAGAACCGCAGGTACATAAATGCCCGACACAAAATGATAACTCATTAATGCAAGGCAGTCCGTTGTCGTTTGCCGTACTTGATGCAGTATGCAGAGTCACACACCGTGGGCAGCTGCCTTAAGAAGGTCGGCAACGTATGCATGACTATTATTTTATAAATGCCCATAGATCTTAAAACTACTTGACACTAGGCAGTCTATAAATATAATAAGTACACAATGTTGTTTGTAGTATTTGAGTAGCGTATCTAATTTATTCTTATGTTTTTTTAAACCTATTAGTATAGTAGCCTAGTGGTATGGGTAATGGGCTGCTGAGACGAGGTCTCGGGTTCGATCCCATGTTTACCATGGCACACACCAATGACTTTTCAATGCTTTTCGAAGTTATGTGTGTATTTATCGCAGGTTTATAAGTACCCGGTTAATGGCAATAGGCTCGCCACCTACATTGGGACCTAAATATAAACTGGTGAAATGTGGGTGCTAGCCTTCGGGGATATAGGCGTGAGTTTATGTTATGTTATGTTTTTTTAAGCATTCTGTATGTATCTCTGAATAGGTTTATAGTTGTAAATTTTGTAAAAGCATGGCGATTAGGTCTCTATAGTTGCCATATATGTATCATGTATTTTTTTTCCACATTTTCACGTTGTGTATGCTATAATTGGAATACTGTCTAGTATGATTGTATCTGTCTCCATATGCTTAATCACGTAATGGCATAATATATAATATATAAGCGTACCTTTAAGAAATAAATAAATATAAACATTTATTTGCCGATATATTGGTATAAATAAATGCTTGACTGTATCTAAAGCATATTGTTTACAAACTGAGTTTTACAAAAGTCGGATCGGTATCGGATCGTCTAATACAAAACACCTCTATGTGTTTTAATTAAAAAATATCTGAATTCACATTGTAGTCCTAGTTAAGGCATTGTAGGTAGGTACACTCTAAGGATGCATTAGTTAAATGGACCAATTAGTAGGGGATGATTTAGTTCCATCTTTATTATTTTAGTATGAAGAGTCATAATGATTTTTTCGCGTGTTGTTTGTTATTAAACATATTTGCTAATTAATATTACAATTGTGTTAGTGTTACAACATTCCGTGTATTTAGACCAACACAGAATATAAAAACTATCCTGAAGTTTGGGACTCTCACAGATATAGATAAGCTTAGATACCGCTCGCAAATCGATCCTGCGTGCACCAAAATTGGTACATACGGTGCACCTTTTGCAGCTATTTCCCACTTCCTTTTTTCTGTGATCAACGTTGTTGGAAGTTAAACTAAAAATACCAAATTAGGTACACGTCACAAAATTACTTAAATGATGTCAGCGATGGTGACATCATGTAAGTAATTTCACTTTGAAAATTACTTGTTCGATGTCCATACTTTTTTTTTAAATCTAATGAATATTATTTATGGCAAATCAGAATCACACAAGTGACAATTCTTTGGCCACGCAGAGCATATAATATGACAGTTATCAACACATGTCATAAACGTCAAAGCCCTTTCGACAAATACGCCGGCCAACGAATTGTCAATTGTTTAGAGGGACAGAGCCGAACAAATGTGAATATTTAATGCACGTGCGGCCTAAATCTGTGAGAAATCTGGTGAATTAGATTCATTCTAACTAATGCCACGCATCTAACCTTTCAGTGTGCTAACACGTTTAAGTTGTGCCAGGGAATAACGTTTTTGTGTGCTTCATTAGTATTTACTATATTGAACGTTACCCTATTCTGTTTGTTCTCTTCCCGTTTCCGGGAACGAGTTGGAGACTCGGTGGTTCCCACACCCGAGGAGGGCCAGATCGAAGGTCCTGGGTCGGCTGTGGTGCAAGGGATATGCCTGTCAACCTCACCTTCGGCAACCAAATATGATCCACAAGTGTCGTGCGTTTTAGTCGGTTTGAGTCCGACATAATTTCTCCCATCGGCTCCAGTGGGGGGTATCCGTGGGGGATTTTTCTCAGGTAAAAACATATACTGTTTTATTTCTATTTGCTTTGTCAAGGTGGAAGGTGAATTTATTATATTGCCCACACCTCCAATTGACTGATAACTGCTCTTGGAATTTCCTGAGTGCCACTACTTGGGGCCATGTTCGGGTATCACTGCTGTTCATCTTGATGTACAAGATCTATTTTTTTATGGAATATTATTATAGAATTAATTATGGATAATATGTAGGAGGGACTCATCCAAATAGAATACAGTGGACTCTGAACAACAGAAAATATAGAAGTCACTTTTGATAAGAATTATTATTATTATTATTATTATTATTATTATTGGGGAACAGGCCAGCAGTTGAAACAACTGATATCAGCCTGCATCTCATTGTTCACTACACTGTTTTCACTACTCAAAGATTTTGTTGATTTATGTGTTTGTCCAGTCTATTTTTGAATTGGTTAATGTTTTCTGCTGTCACAATATTTTCAGGTAGCCTATTCCATGTGTTAACCACTCTATTGCTCAAAAAGTTCTTGTGTGGGTTTGTATTCCAACTAGATTTTTGCAGTCTAATGTTGTGTCCTCTACGATTTCGGTCCGGTGCGCGTATGAACATGTTGCTGAATCCTTGTAAGTCATAGTGATCAGTGATTATTTTGAAGGTCTCAATCAGGTCTCCACGTTCTCTGCGCTCCTTCAAGGTGGTCAGGTTCAGTTTGTCTAATCGTTCCTCGTATGGCAACCGCTTCAGCTGTCTGGGGACTTTGGTGAATCCACGCTGCACTCTTTCCAACAGGTCTATGTCTTTTATGAAATAGGGGCTCCATACCTGATAGGCATATTCCAATATTGGTCTGACATACATTTTGTGGATTCTAAGAGCCATTTCAGGTGTCAATGTTCCAAAGGCCTTCCGTGTGAGGTATACCATGGTATTAGCTTTTTTGACAATATTCGTGATATGGTCTTCCCATTTCAGATTCTCCGAGATCTTAACTCCCAGATCCATCTGTGTTTTGACTTCGGCTAGCTGAGCATCGCCAAGTTTGTAAGTAAGCCTGGGGTTCCGATTTCCGATGTGCAATACCGTACATTTTGTGTGATTCAAATTTATGAGCCAGTCTTTGGACCACTTCATGATTTTATCTAAGTCTGCTTGGAGACGATCATAGTCTAAAAAGGGGTTTGCAAAGATCTTTGTGTCGTCGGCAAACATGCTGACTTTGCAATCAAGGCATTGACACAGATCGAAGGTGAAGATAATAAAAAGCACCGGGCCTAGGACGGAGCCTTGCGGCACACCACTATAGATATCTCGTTGTTCGGACAGTGTGTCACCCACTCTCACACGGAAGGTTCTTTTGCGAAGGAAAGCTTCTATCCAGTCGAGCAATCTGCCACGTATGCCAATAAATTCGAGTTTTTGCAACAGTCTGTTTGTGGGGACTTTATCAAAAGCTTTTTCGTAATCCAGGTAAACTACGTCAACAGGGGCTCGCTCATCAAAGCTCTTGGTCCAGGTAGCCAGGCACGACAGCAGGTTTGACACAGTGGAGCGGCGTGGACAGAAGCCATGTTGACAGTCGCTTATTATTTGATGTAGGCGCAGATGTTCTCTTATGTGTTTGACTACAATTTTTTCCATGGCCTTACATATAACGCTGGTCAAACTGATCGGTCTGTAGTTGACTGGTGCTAGTCTGTCTCCTTTTTTGAAGATAGGGGTCACAGTAGCTGTTTTCCAAATGTCTGGTAATTTTCCAGTGTTGTACGAGGTCTTCATTATTTCAGCCAGTACATTCGCAACATTACATTTTTGAAGGAGTACTACTGGAATTTCGTCTGGGCCGGGAGAAGAGTCTGATTTCATTTCCCTTAGGGCTTGTTGTACCTTGTCACTGGTAAACTCCAGATCTGAAATGGATTCTTCAACTCTCAGGCTTGGCTCTATAACAGGGAGCGGACCAGGAGGCTCCTGTTGGTAGACACTGACAAACTGGTCAGCAAACGCTTCTGCTATTTCCTTGGAGCTCGTAACAGTCTGTCCTTGTTGGTTTCGTAGCACAGTTGGTATGCTTACTTTCGATGTGATTTGCTGTCGGATATAAGAATAGAATCTCTTTGGTCCAGCTTGAAGAAGAGTCATCTCATAGGAAGTTCTTTGAGAGCGTCTTAGGATTGTTAGTTTGTTGTTCACCTTTCTGTATTTGTCATGGATACTTTCTAAACCAGTCAGAATGTACCTGTTCCAAAGCACATGCTTTTCTTTGATAATTTTGAGCATATCATTGTTTACCCATGGTTTGTTGGTAGCATTTTGTTGCACCTTGGCCAGGGGCACATGCTGGCCTATTGCATTTCTTAGTACACTTATAAAGTTGTTTGTTTGTACATTCACATCTATTGATTGTAGTGTTGGGCTAGGTAAGGTGTCCAGTAGCATATCATTGATTTTCTCAAAATCAGCCCCACGATAATTTCTCCTCAGAATGGGTTTAGTCTGTGTATTGTTTGTTTTCTCAAATTGTATAGTGATGCTTAAGCAGGTATGGTCGCTTCTCCCAATCGGGGCAGAGTGTTCGAGCTGTGCCACAAGTGAGTCATCATTGGTTAATATCAGGTCGAGCAATGATGGCTGGTTTCCTTTTCTGTACCTGGTGTGTTTGTCTACTAGCTGTTGGAGATTACTATCCCCATACCACTGGACAAAATTGTCTTCTTTGGGTGTCAAATAGCCACAGTCTGTCAAAGGCCATTTTACTCCACTGAAGTTGAAATCACCCATTACAACACATGCGTGGGAGTCTGTAGCTGTTTTTATTTGTTCCAGTAGTACATTGTCGTGTTGTATGGTAGAGCCTTGTCCCCTGTACAGTCCACAGAGCAAGAACTTACTGCGTCCCACCTGTATGTCCAACCATAAACATTCAGATGATTCATGTTTCTTGTTGAAGGGACTTAGTTTAGTTTGTATTCCAGCATTGTTTGCAGTATAAATAGCTACTCCACCACTCCGCTTGTCCAAACGGTCATCTCTGTATACATCATAACCTGGAATCCTAATCAGTGTGTCAGGTATATCTGGCTTGAGCCATGTTTCAGTTACAACTATTATTGTTGGTTTCTGGGTATTAATTTTTGCAATGAGGAGATCAATTTTGGATGTAAGTGACTGAATGTTTGTGTACAGTATAGTTAGTATGTATAGCGGAGTTCGTTTGTTCCCAATGTTTCCTATCTTGTGGTCCACTATTGGGAGATATGTACCACAAGTTGGAGAGACTAGTTTTTTTTTGGGAGTTTTACAATTTTGGGATGACCCTGTACATACTTAATGGTGATGTCGTTTTCTCCCTTTTTGATGCGTTCCTCAAGCTCCTCACGCAGGTATTTCAGGTATTCTCGCTGAAGTGGAGTAAGGTCCGACTTGATCTTCCTCGGGTCAGCCAGCTTAGCTTTGTTCTTGAGAACTTTCACTGCATCGGACTTGGTGCGAAAAATAAGTTTGAGTGGGCGGGAGCCATCAGTTGAGTTGCCTTTCGGGGCACCTAGGCGAAAGGTCTTGATATCACCACAGTTAACATCATTGGTTAAAAGTTTGATTAGTTTTGCACATTCCTGTTTATCATGCTCGATCCTCTCAGCAGGCTGGTCAGATGTGGACTCAGGTATATCAAACACAATGACATTGGTTGCTCTATTGGCACGCTCCTCCATCTCCTGGATCGCTGACTCGGTGGCCAGTATACTCTGGCGAACTCGCAATTGTTTCACTTCTTCAGACAACTCATCCAGTCTCCTCATGATACTAGGTAGCTGGGCCAAGGTCATCCTGCAGTCCGCACAAAGAAAGGTGACAACTCGAACAATTGTTTTTAGCTCAAATACACGGATCTCCGTGGGGGACAGACCATGGCAGTCTCCGCATAGTAAGCTCTTACAGCAATCACAGGTGACAGACAGTTTTTTATCACTCGGTTGTTTGTTACACTTGGCACATTTGGTCTTAGGATTCATTTTTGGCTATTTATGTCTACGTGTTTTCGTTCGTGTTTTTTTTTTTTCTTTTTTTGAAATTTGGTTTATTTTGTTTTTTGTTGTTAGGGTATTTATTTTTGTTACACTGATAACACTGATCCGGACTCAATGTCAAACAAAAATGAGAATATGGAGGGTAGGTTGGAAATTTTTGCACTGGCTCAATGTCAAACAAAAGAGTTTCCCCACTATTTTAGCTGTTATTCTTGCGTATTTCTTGAAAAATATCGTTTATGCACTACACCAAGTTTATACACAACACTTATACTGCGTTTTTATTACAATTGTCGCACTTTCGCCAAAAAAAACCAATAAAAACTACGAGCGCGGTGATGCCACTTTCGCTGCATTTGACATAACTCGAAATTATCCAAACGCAGTGCAAAAATTTGCGACATAAATCTTCTTACATTAGAAATAAAAGCGGGTCGCAGCGCGAGCGCCAAATTGGAAAATTCCCGAAGTGTCCGCCATCCCATTGATTGCGCGTCGACAATAGCAGTTGAGAGCGCACTAATCTTTTCATTAAAAACCGATTATACGCTGCATGGCCCGTTGCACTAATAGGAATAAAGAAACCTGCCAACTTATTAATCGATCCACCACAACTTTATCACAAGGCACCAAGACCCAAATTGCAGTATCAAAAGTAAAAATAGAGGTTTGTTTTTTGCCAAGCACCCTGCAATATGCCACCCAGCAGATCTGACGGTACGCGATGACATTTCAATTTGAATTCTTGTTGCGAAAAACCGAGATGTTATTAAAAAAAGTTTGCCGTTCGGAAATATTTGATGGTTGATTAGAATGCCTCCGACTCGTGGAATTTTTTAAGAAATTAGTTTTCAGAGTTACGTCTTTTTCACTCTTGAAGTTGTTTGTGAATGTTCGTGCAGATTGTAGGTATGATTAGGTACCTATACATATTAATGGTAATGAAAACATACAGCTGTCGCTTATTGCAATGAGTTTGTTTAGGGTTTCGTGTCTCAAAAAAATAGAACCCCTACAAGTTCACTTTGTTATATGTTTGTCCATCCAACTGTTTCATCAAAAACGCGTGGAGCTCTCTTCACCTTAGCGTTAATCCTAGTCGCATCCGAATTTTTCACCTCGGAGTCTGGAGTCCGTTTTACCAGTGTAACTGGGGATTTCGCTGAATTTTGATATTTCCGTGAAGCGACTACCATGTGACAATCCAAAGGCGATATCAAAGCAATGCTGTTAGACCAGTTGTTGGACTTTGTTAGGGCTCCAGCCACCCGTAAAGACTGCTAGCTTTTTGTACATCAATCGGAATCGACGGCTTAACGTGCAAGTACCAATATTCATGCATACGTTCATGCATGTGTTCTGATGAGCTCTTCCAACTAATCCCACCATCTCTTTCCCTACATAGGACAACACGTGCAGGCCTTAGATGTCACCCTCATACTGTGAACCAAGTGGTTCGGAGACTCTTTTCTTTGCCGCACCACTAAGATCTGGAATTCATTACCAGCACACGTGTTTCCTTCTTCCTACAGTCCCGGGGCCTTTATGCGGCATCTGATGAGGCCGCCAAGCTGAGTGCCACCATTGTAACACTTAGTGTCTGAAATGGTGACTCTCTTTCCTGAGACTTTGCCTTTAGCTTACCATCAGGCGAGGTGAGGTCAAGTTTTCGTGTCCTATAAAAAAAATACAATTTTTTGCACTGAGCGGGGATCGAACCCGCGCCCCCTGCATGGCGGCCGCGTTCACTACCGCTACGTCACAGAGGCTGCCAAACGCGTGGAGCTACCAAGTTAAAATTAAAATTGGAGATTTGAGCTATGAAAACAGAAACAAACTCAAATAATAATATTCTGGGACAGCCTACACAGTGATATGGCTGCTTGCAATATGACTTCTAGAAAACATTTACATACACTACATAGAAACATAAATAGACATATTCATTATTGTCTAGTCACGTATTGTAGGCACACGCAGGTTTCTGCTCAGCCAACATTTGAACAACGTTTTATTTTTTCGTTCATTTGTTGTGAATACATTGAGCAGAGTTTGAAGAGGTAGCTCAGAAGTAGTTTGAGCTTTGGTCTAGTTGCCAACAACTAGAAAAAGTACGTATTGCAGTTGTTGTGTACTTTGTTGAGCATTGTGATTGAGCTAACAAAAGTATAAAGTTTATAGCGGTTCGTGAATGCTTCGAAGCTGTAATTGAATGAATTAATGATGACATGTTCATTCTTCATTCAATTGTTCAGCAAAAGATTCAGATTGAAGCAACATGGATCGTTATATTCAACATGGTTGGTTTGGAAATCTGATTTGGTCGTATTTCTGGTTATTGAATATTAAGTTCTTTTTTTATATACCACTTGGTTGGCAGACAAGCGTACATCCCACCTGATGGAAAGTGGTTATCGTGGCCTATGGACGTATGTAACACCATGGGAGTCACAATCGCGCTGCCAACCCTGTAAGTACAGTAAGTAAGCTCTGGCTGCCCTACTCACCACCGGGAACACAAGACTAGGTTATTATGGCCGCGGTATTCTGTAGGGTGGAGGTACTTCCCCAGTTGGACTGCTCAATTGAACAGAAATACCATCGTGTCCTACATCCTTATAATATACACATTATAGTTTCAGTTTTGATATTGAAAGTGAGCTGAAATTTGTTGGTGATACAATCTAGGAATAAGATATGATTTCACGAAATTATCGCGTGTGAAACCTCATCATCATTTTTCATAGTTGCTAAATATACATATATAGGTATATATATATATATATATATATATATATGTACATAGAAGTAACAATCAAAATTAATTACGTATTCGACTGCTATGCGATATGGCGATATGCGACCACAATGCGGAAGTCCGGTGTTAGTTTAGACCGGTAGTTGACTCCGAACATCAAGTAACTTATTTAAATTACAGATACAGCGTGTTTTGTCAACTTCAGAAAATAGGCTATAAACTTTATACATGCCGTGTGGTTCCTGGCAGAGTAGAATTAGGGCCACCCCATCTCTTCCCATGCGGTGTACAAGGTGACTAAGGAATGGGACTGTTTAACATCAGACAGATATATACAGCCCAGACTCAGCCTCAGATGCATGGCTCGAGTCAACAATAGTGCCCGGAATACGGCTATAGGTTCACCCCTATTATATGGGACCAAATACAATTATTGGTGAAATGTGGGTGTTAAAACTTGTATTTATATAATACTTAGATAGTTCATGCTTGCATTTATTTGTAATAGTTTGTTTATAGCTACATGTAACTCTAATAACTAGTAGATATGGAAGACCTCTGAAATGATGAAAAAATGAAGTCACCTGACACAGGCAAATTTTGCTTAAAAGGTGACTTCGATCACAGTACATTTAAACTGTAACTTATTTTCAACGAAAATAAATTATTATTATTATTATTAATTCACTTCTGCTTAGCCCTCCAGGGATAAAGGCGTGATTATATATATGGATGTACTTTATACATATACAAATACATAAATTGAACAAAACACTTGTACTTTTCACAGGAATTTATTTTGACATAGGGGAGACCAGGGATGAACGTAACAATTTTCATATTTTACCTAATATCTCACATACCTTTCGGAATTTCGAAATCTCAATTGATATACCAGATAAGTTGGTCTTTCAGCTATATTTTAGCTTTAGAATTAATGCGACAGTTATTATATATTTTGATGAAAACGATTATAGAAAAAGAGTGGAATCTGTTACAACCATCCCTACCCCTAGGGTTGGTTGTAACAATACAAAGGGATGATTGTAACACTGCAAATAAAACCAAATATACTTTCATAATCAACATATTTATTTATTATCAGCCTTTTAGGACTTACATTAATATCACAATCATCAATAATATTAATTATTTCTAAGAAACATAGCAATCTTCTTAATTAATCAACATAGTTTAAAAATGAGATCTAATCGGACAAACAATTATGGCACACATAACTTAATTCGTTTTTAGTGCATTCTACATGGGCCCATCGTTTACAGTCTAGGCATTGCACCCATTTTTCGCTTGGCCTACTGTTTGAAAAAGATTCCACACAAACTAAACAAAAGCAATCATCATCGTCTGAATCACCACTATTTTTCTTCTTTTGTGCTTTCTTTTTGATAGTTTTCTTGACAGCTGAAGGCTTACCCTTTCTTGTATCTTTGGCCATCTGAAAAATTGGTTTCTTAACCACTTTAGATCTTGTCTTTCTTTCTTCTTCGTCTTGAATCTCTAGTTTGTTTGGTGTGTCAGTCATTATTGCTGTTTTTCTACATTTTCTTCCCTTTCCATTATTCTTCCTGGGTCCTGCCTTTGGCAAAGGCTTGACTACGTAGGGGCTAAACGTTGTTGTGACGTCCTGAATACTGGCTGACGAGGTAGATGGAATGGGTAAATTATCAGACTCAGAATTATCAGGAACCGTTGTTGATGGCAAAGCCATTGGTGCCATGATTAATTCAGGAGAATTTCTCAGCGGTATTGGCATAACAGGTGGCGCCGGAGAAGCTAACAAGGGTGATTTTGTTGATGGTGTTGGTGTGTTTAGGTCACGTTGTAAAGGTAGCAAATCTTCTGTAGACATTGTTTGAATGGACGGTGATGGTGAATTGAGCGTTGCTTCAACCTGACGGCTTGTTGATGGAGTCGGGTCTGCGTTTTCACTGGGGACTGTAGTAACTTGCAATGGTCTATCAGTAACGGAGCTGGGCAAGAAGTCGATGTCGGAAAATACTTGTGTATTGACGGGCCATATCCCTGTACTCGCAAAACCCGCCTGTATGTTTCGCGGTGTTACTGCAATTGGAAAAGAGTCTCGGACAATACTCGGTATGTCGTAAATCGTCATAACTTTTCCAGGGTTTGATCTCATCCAGTTGTCACAGCATGTGTTGACGGCTTTTTTCAGAGGTCCAAATACACTACGATCAAGCGGCTGCATCTTATGTGTGCAGTGCGGAGGGAAAGTCAAAAGGATTATACCAGCGTCTCTGCAAAAATCAATGTTCTTCAATGCTATATGGGAGCTGTGGTTGTCCAAAACAAGAATGCATTTCTTTTCTTTAGATGGCCTCGCGTGAGTCTTGAAATGCGTCAAAAATATATTGAAGTCATCTTCTTGCATCCAACCACTTCCATTCGCACTTCCAACTGACCCTTGCGGGGCATCACGAATGAAATGATCCTGAAACCTCTTTCGAGGGAATATGAACATAGGAGGGATACTATTTCCAATGGCATTAACTGCAGTAGCCACTGTTACTAAAACACCACGCTCTGCAGATGTAACTGAGCTTACTTGCTTGGTGCCTCTTCCTGCTATAACTCTATTAGGTTTTTGCACTGTTGTTATGCCAGTTTCATCCATATTCCATATGGCTGATGCTGTATAATTGTCTCGTCCTAGAATTTCAGTATAATTTTTAAAAAACAGTTCAACATTATTTTTATTGAAGCTTGTAGCTCTAGCAATACTTGTAGCTTGCGGGGCTCTTATGGACAATCTTGGATTACGGCCCATAAATAACCTCAACCAGTCATTCCCAGCACATTTATTTGAATTCCACGAAGCTGGAATTTCTTTTTTATATTTGATGGCCAATTGAAACGCCAATGTTTTCACTTCTTTGGTTGACAACCCGTAATTAATTTGGGAACAATGAAGTAAATACTCAGAAAGTATTTTTTCTTCCTCATCATTAAAAACACGCCTCTTTGATACATAGCCTACTTTTGGAAGACTAGTAGAACCTTCTTCTTGCATTTTTTTCTTCTTTTGTACATATCTATATAAAGTTACATGACATAGCTGATATGACTTCGCAGCGTCTCGAAACGGTACGTTTCTGAGAAGTACTTCTTCCGCAGCCAAATCAATTATTTCTTGAGTGACTAAGCCTCTGTCAGTCGTTCGTTTGTGTATATTAGGCATTCTGGAATGAGAAAATAAATCTATAATACTTTGAAATACAAATAAATACAATAAGGTGCACTTTAAGATACCACAATCATAATAGGGATGAAAGTAACAAGTTGTTACTTTCATCCCTATCTTAAAATTTTCCCGAAATGGACAAACACATGCTCATAACCTTCAAAAATTGTTAGACAGATACCATTTCAAACACCAAGATAGTAAGATGGACAGTTATACTATAATATTAACACATAAAATGTCAGCTTAAGGTAGCCACAATAAAAAAAAACACACTTGAAAAATACGATCAAAACTTACTTTGTTGTTATTTTTTCGGCATTGACTCGCTACGTCCACAACCTGACAGCTCAGCGCCGTGAGCGCAACTGAGGCAAGGGGGGGGTCAAAATCGTGCATATTGGCGATACGACCGTCAATGCAGCCAACATAATTCGTTCGGGAACTCACTTGTTACGTTCATCCCACGTTACTTTCATACCTGGTCTCCCCTACATAACTTGACAGGTTAAAGTACCTAATGGTTTCAAACTATCTTTTCTAAATACTAAAATATTTAAATGTTGTTTGGAGAGGCGAAACTGGTTAGTTAAAAATAAAATACATAGGTACTAGGTACTATGGAAAAGTTCAAATGTCCTATTCAATATCTATAGCAAGTTCCACCAAGTGCTCTTGTTCAATAGTATAACCAGGCACACAATACACACCTATTTAGTTTTATTTGACTGGCCAGTGAATATGTGTTTTACATAGCTTCTGATGTTCGCGTAAACTGTCATCAATATCAACACAAAATTATCCAAAAAAGTCATTAAAACCTTCCCAATTCTGATCAGAGAAATTCTACATACATACATACATATAATCACGACTTTACCCCCAGGTTAGGCAGAGGTGAATTGACACCCAAATTTCATTAATTGTTTCCGGCCCCACGTAATAGGGGGTGAGCCTATTGCCGTATTCCGGGCACTATTGTTGACTCGAGACTTGTATCTGTGCCTAAGTCTGATCTGTATATATGTGTCTGATGTTAAACAGTCCTATTCCTTAGTCGATTTGTATGCATGGGAAGAGATGGGTTGATCCGAATTCTACTCTGCCGGGAACCACACGGCTCCATATATACTCTCGCTCTCTTTCTCTCTCCCTCATATCTCGAGCACCAACAAAATCAATTTCAAGTAGTTGAAAAACTATTATGCGCAAACTGACGCAAAAGTGTGATGACCTGAACGATTACCGAACTATCTACGTTCAACTTATCACAATTTATGCCAAAGCACCAACGAAGTTATGAAAACTACGTAACGCCCTCGCACGGCCATTATCTGAACACATTAAGTATACAATCTGGAGAAAATATCTCATTAACAAAAAGCCCACTTACAGAACTTTGGCACTTACAGAATATACCGCACATATGGCGAATGTATCGCCAAATAAATCATACCCTAGTCCATTATAACTAAACCTATTTCGCAGTTATCAAAGTTTCAAGACGTAGATCAAGCTAATGTGGTTTGCAATAGTCCAAAATATATTAACACCTTTTTCCACTAGGCATATAAGTATCGAGGTGTCTTATTAAGTTGGTGTTTGTACTATTCAGTTTTATTTCAAGTATGCTTGTCTGCTCAATCTCTATTTGTTCATACTTCACGTGCCATGTTTGAGTTGTGTGTGAGTTACGTTAAATAGAAATAAGAATTATTATGTATGTAATAGAAGTGAGACTAATGGAGGTTGTCTCTGTCAGAAAATCATTAGAAATACATACATACATACATATAATCACGCCTCCATCCTCAAAGAGTTAGGCAGAGGTGAATTAACACCCACATTTCAGCAATCATTGTTTTCGATCCCACGTAATAAGGGGTGAGTATATTGCCGTCTTCCAGGCACTATTGTTGACTCGAGGCTTGTATCTCTGCTTGAGTCTAAGCTGAATATATCTGTCTGATGTTAAACAGTCCTATCCTTTAGTCGCCTTGTACGACACCGCTTGGGAAGAGATGGGGCGATCCATATTTTATTCTGCGTGGAACCACGCATTCATTATGAATATCTTAGTTTATATTTCTGAAAATCGATTTTCGTTAATTCAAATGTCTAATTTTACAGACTTAATGAAATGCTAAGTATTTCGATGGTGAATCTGATATAAACCCGCGGTCTTAATTCCGAATTGTAGAAATATAAATAAGTTCAAAAGCAAAAGACAAAACCAATTTTCATATCAACATGATCTCTCTGGGAAAACGTTTAAGAAAATGATGATACGAAACCAATAATGTATTCAGTTGACAGTTGAGTTGAGTTTAACAATTATGTAAAGAATTATTATACAAATATTAAATAACAGTACTAAAACATTGAAAAATGACCCTTTCGTTGGATGCTCTCATCTTCTCAGTAGAACCAGCCTACCAGGCAGATTCTACTGAGAAGATTCCAGCAAGAAACACAGAAATCTTTGTTAGAATTAGATTTTTTTTTCAATATGGTTTTGTTTACAATTTATCTTGTGCAAGCAAGCAAGAGATTAGGATGACCGTGCATTTATATCATTAAGATATTCGTCTATTTTATAATAAATTACTAAAAACTTTTTCACTTCTAATTAAAGATAAATAGTCGATTGATTTTATCATAATAAATATCTATAAATATACATAATAATTGCTCATTCCGTACTATAATTCATTAAAGCTAAAAAAGCACTTCGATGATATTGTTTGAAGTTTACGCAAATAACACGCAATCTTTAACTTCTTTCATTATTTGGGCTTTAGTCCCAAATAATACAAGAACAGAATTCAACTCCTTCGTAAAATACTTTTTCTCTCTACATAAAATAAAACAAATACTTATTCAGACAGCCAAGGTCGAACCGTGAAGAATCTTCATAACCCTGACTTTACACAAAAAACAGATATATTTGGCTCAACTTCGTGAGGAGGCTGTCTGACCAAAACACCGAAATGTCTGCAAACAGACCCTCCGAAAGTTGTTTATTTAGGATCGACTATCAACCAAAATACTGAATCAACAATTAAATATTCAGGAAATTATAACTTGAGGCAAATAATTGGGGTCACCCATTGATTCCAAGTGGCTGGAACAGTTCAAGTTTGGAAGATACACACAATAAAAACAATAGAGTGGTTGAATTCTAGTCAAATTAGTTTCAATTTATTAAAGGAATAATTTGTATGAAATAATGAAATAACAGATTATGACGTCATACATAAATAACTAGTGTCAAAAGTAAAAAAGCCTTATTAACCCTTTTCTTGGCAGTGTGCATTGTTATGCACACATGTATTCATAAAATTCTAGACAGTAAACTATTACATAAACATGTAAAATTTTATTTTATTAATTTGATAAATATTATTTATTGCAAAAAAAAAAATACTGGATGTTCTTGGCAACACTATTTTTGACAGTAGACGCCAAGATGCCGAACCGTGCGCGTGCGTCTCCTCAACGTAAGGTAAATATTATTGTTTTTGATATGTTTATTTAGTTATTGTCTCAGTAAGTAACTGTTATTCTGTAGATGATAGTATTACCTATACGGAAATGCTATTTTATTACATGGATATACCTTACAGTCACTTTTATTGTACTGGTTTTTCGTATGTATCTTCAAATGCACACGGCCCGGTTTGGTACGAAATAAAACTTTTTTGTCACGTATCCACAAAGATACACTGCCATTTTATCCAATAATGATTGATTGAAGATTTTTTATATTTTTATCTAAAATTAATTACCTTTTTGGGTATCTAACATGATATTTATTCTTTTTCCAAAAATAATTTTATTTTGTGTAGTTGTTAAAAATGTTTTTAGTTATTTATTTTTTGTGATTATTATCGATAACGTTTTTTAGGTATCACAACTCAGAATCCAGCAGCAAAATAGATCTCGATTTTTAGTGGGTCTTGTCCCAAAGTCTGGAGCCAGATCAGAGATAGATAGCAGTGGGTCTTCCGAAGACGAGTTACAAAATTATGTGCCAGAAAATCATTCGAATAGCAGCTCGTCACCTCCATCTCTACCCTCTTCGCTTGAAAATTTACACCTGTTATCCGATAGTGACAATGAGGTAATGACATTTTCTCAATCATTTCAAGAAACCAGCCCCGCTGCTGTTTGCTCGCCATCAATTTTATCGCCACATCAGTCATTACTATACCAATTTCAAACTGGGATCATTCCACAGTCGCCAATTCCTTCCCCGCATCAAGTACTTTTGTCACAATCTATATAATTAGCCTCGACCTCATCAGTACCGTCCCCTTCAGCAGTTACTTGATCAAACAGGCCGAGGCTAGTTGTTGCACGAAGGAGGGTAGTTAGAATAGAAAGAATTGCACCTGATTGTAAACGTAAAAAGTTTTATGGAAAAGTAGAAATCGAAGATGCATCAGAGTTTATTAGTGAGGGAGTAAAGAGTCCTATAGAATATTTCAAGCAATTTTTTTCCGACGACTTAGTAACTATGATTGTTGAAGAAACTAATTTATATAGCACACAATCAAAGGGTAGGCATCGAATTTTACAGAAAACGATATTAAAGATTTTATAGCAATTATTTTATTGTTGGGAATCGTAAAGCTGCCGGCGTATACTGATTATTGGTCAAAATCATTACGGTACGATAAAGTAGCAGATATTATGACTTTGAAGAAATTTCAATAATTGAGGCGATATTTACATTTCAATAATAATTTATATGACGATGGCGATAGATTTTATAAAGTTAGACCATTACTTCAAAAAGTGCGCGAAAATTGCTTGAAACTTGATGAAGAATCTCGTTTTAGTGTCGATAAAATGATGGTTCCTTATAAAGGTACTAGAGCCGGCACTCGAAAACAATATATAAAAATCAAGCCCAAAAAATGGGGATTCAAGATATTTGTGCGAGCAGGCATCTCTGGTTTAGTGTACGACTTTCTGGTGTACGGAGGTGAGGACACTTTTCGATATCATACCTTTACGGAAAAAGAAGAAAGTATGGGATTGGGTGGCAAAGTTGTATTAGCCTTAGTAAAGTCTATTCGTCAACGTGCATGCAAGATTGTGTGTTTTGATAATTTTTTTACCTCTATTGAGCTTCTTCATCATCTCAGAGAAGAATATGGTATACTTTCGTTAGGAACCATAAGGCAAAATAGACTTCGAGGAGCGGAAAAAGTACTGCCAAGAGACAAAGTTTTAAAGAAGAAAGCCAGAGGAAGTCATGCTCAGGTAGTATGCAATAAGAATAAGATTGTCGTAGTTAAATGGAATGATAATAAATGTGTCACGGTTGCTAGCTCATTTCTCGACGCAAATCCTATTGAGACCGTTTTAAGATACAGTAAAGAGGCAAGGCGAAAAGTTCCAGTATCTGGTCCAAAAATGATTAAAGCATATAATGCCAATATGGGTGGCGTAGATTTATCAGACATGCTTATAGCTTTATATCGTACTCCATTTCGAGGTCATCAGTGGTACTTGCCTATTTTTTCCCAAATGGTGGATATATGTGTAAATAATGCTTGGCTTTTATATAGACATGTGACGATGTTTTTTTGTAAGTAGTAATAGTACCTACCTAGTACATGTATACCTAAGAATTTAATTTTGTTAACATTACTTTTTTATTTGTCAGGGAAGATGTTTTATTTCATTAACATTATTGTTTTTTTTTTGTGTTAAAAATTTCATTTCTAAGAATTTAGTTTATGTTTATTTTTAATTGATTAGATGCCAGATAGTGTATCCCTAAAGATACACTCAAATTAAAAAGTTGATTGTTCTATGCCAAGCAATGTGCATTTATAGATACATTAAAAAAACCTTATTTGGGAGTTTTCTAGATTTTTATTTTATTTTTCTACCCTAATTTAGACCCCATCGATCGTAATTATGCTAAAAAAAATTTAATTTTCGGAACAAAAATATCCTGCCAAGTAAAGGGTTAAAGAAATCGGACAGATGCTCGTCGTTCCTGATCCAAGGACTGGCCATCGCCATCCAACGTGGCAACGCAGCAAATGTTATGGACACTTTTGCACCGGGAGCGATCGGGGCGGGTTATTTGATTAGTACATGGACTAAGCATTGCTTGTTGTTCAATTTTGACATTTTATATTAATTTGACGAAATAATATTAAATGACAAAATTGTACATTAATTGTATATTACATACACATTGGTTTGAGTCAACTGCTACTTGAAAATGTTAAGTAAGCTATCGCTTATTCCGTCATAGGTTGGCTAGTCCAATCAGGACTCTAAGAAAGAGAAAGGAGGACACTGTCTGTGATGCTCTGCAGGTTCAACGCGCGCCTTCAATAACATAGAAAACATACTGTTTAGACTTTAAAGCATACTGTATAACATAATGCAACCTTTGGGCTCATTTTACACAAAGAGCAAACACGAATAGTGCTCTCTGCGTCCAGCATAATAATGCGTTTAGGATGCTGATGGTGTTCCCTCGTTCTGGGAGCACATCGGGCATGTTTGCGAACTCGCGTCGATTGTTTTTGTACGGTGATTTCGCATCAGCACGCTAGACTAATATTCGCATTATTAGTTTGTAGGGGGCGCACCAGTACTAACCACAGTTTGACCTCTGGTTTGAAGCCCCAATTATATATTTTTAACTACTATAATATACTATAGACATAGCCTGCAGCATTCATTTTGTTAGCTACAAAATGCATCTCAAAACGGCGTGAAAAATGAGTTTTGTGAGACTAAGCAGTCTTCCGGGCACTATTGTTATAATAAAATAAAAATTATTTATTACATTTCACAACTTTTGCACAAGGAATTTCTGCAAGAATTTCCATATATTCTTTCCTACAGCTTTAATCACCATCCAAAGGTTGCCTGGCAGAAATCGCTTAAAGCGATAAGGGCGCCCATTGTACTGATTCCTTGTTATACACTTTGCAATGATATATATTAATGCTGTACAATAAAGTATATAATAAAAATAAATAAAGAAATATAAACTTTTTTGATACTTGTCTGGAAATCCGCTCCATCTTGCCTAGTTTTCGTTTTACAAGGGCAAGTTTTTATTTCTATTTTCCATTTTATTATTAGATATATTGCTTAGAATTAAGAGTTGATTAAGTTAGTTCTAACAAATACATGCACATTGTTGACTCGAGTCATAACATAACTTCACTATTACAATATTTAACGATATCACGTCCAACCGCTTCCAAAGAACTTTAAACCTATTCACATTTGACGTCAAAATGCCAAAACAGAGCAACATATTACCCCATATGTACCGTACATATGCCTCCTTCCCCCTACCACGCTATCATCCTCTCAATTAATTCAATAACAAGCCAGCAAGTGAGGCTAACTACGTAATTGTTTAATCTGCATCCTGTACTTTGTATTGTTGTAACGACCAGTTTTCGATAGGTCTCGCCTCGCAGAATTTAGTGAGTACCGTTTGTGTGGTCCAAATCATAAGAGATTGAGAGGTGTCAACTAATCAGATCATAGTTTGAATGAAAGATATTTTCAGAAATTTCAGATGCTTATTCAGTTAGATTTTTTTTAAAGAGTCACATAAGTCCTATTATTACCGACATCTTGATGTGCCACATATAAAAAAACATTGTCTTAGCTGCTCAGATTCATATATACTTATAAATTAAAATCCAAAGCAATAGGTAACACAACAAATATTTTAACCTACTCAAGAGAAACAGGTTACAATGTTAGTAGGAGTTTCGGTTATATTTGTTTTCTTCTAGAATTTTCTGAACCATTCATTCTGGAGACACCATAATACCAGGCTTAGCTTTAGTACGAATATATTTAGGCACCTCTAATTATTGAATGAAATTTTAAAGCCTTTAATATGTTGACTATTCAAATCGATTAATATAGGAAGAAAATGAATCAGTTCAAGCGGGATTTGAACTCGCGATCTTTCCCTTACAGAGTGAATGCTCTAAACACTGAGCCACCGAACCTCACCTGAAATCATCCAAATCTTCTTATATATATCCGTCTTACGGTGACGGTAAGAGCCATCTACCGATAATCGTACGAGCTATCGGCACCAATGAATGATATTACAATCATCTTTAAATATTGATTTTTGATGACTCCGCCCAAACTATGAAAATAAAATTTTAACTCATTTAGTATGCTGACTGTTCAAATCGGATGAAATAGGCAGTTCTGGCGGGATCGAACGATCATTCGGAATAACGTAATTCTTTATACCACTATAATGATCTATACATTAAACCAGACCATTCTGAAAGCATACCTCTACCGCTTATTAAATATCTCAAAACTTGCACCAAACACACTATTAAATTACACTGCCGAAGTCAACCAAACTTCAAGTTGAAGCTTAAGTCACGGCTCCGTTAAGTTAGTTTCGTTAACTTGAATCTAACTTACCTTTGGTCAGTGATCCAACTTGGAACACAAATTATACTCTTAGGCAATAACTTACGAGTATGTGTCAAATTGTATGATATTGGTTTAACCCGAGGTCTGTACTTAGCTACTTAAGTTGGGTTTCGAAGGCATGTGTTCGATATTATACATGTTGGGACTACAGGGAGTCCTGGGCCGGCTATTATTACGCATGATGGGTTGTTTGAGCTATGAGTCGTGAGACGCAAGTGTCAAAACTTAGTTATGCTTCCAAATTTAAATGGTCATGTGAGTTACGTGTTATAGATTTAATATTATACAGGTACGTACTACGTGCATACTTCAACTAGATTATATACCTGGGGGTGACAGGTGGAGCCGCCTGTCACCCTGGCAGAAGCAGGCCGCGGCGGTGGCGCGACTGGCGCGCCTTCCCGTTTTCGGGGTCGAGTTGGGGACTCTGTAGTCCCCACACCCGAGACGAGGGCCAGATCGTGAGAGATGGCCCTGGGTCGGCCGGGGTGCGAGGGATATGCCTGTCAACCTCACCTTCGGCAACCAAAACGACCCACAGGCGGCGTGCGTTTTAGTCGGTTCAAGTCCGGCATAACCTCCTCCACCGGCTCCGGTGGGGAGGTATCCGTGGGGACTTTGCGCACGTAAAAAAAAAACTAGATTATATACCCGTACATTTAAAAAATTCATGAAAAGGATCGTTTTATGTTTTTTCTTTGCCATACTGTAAACTATTTTGTATGTTACTTTGAGTTCTTCACTGACATAAATCGTCCGAAATTTTTACCCGACTACGGCAAAGCAAAAGGAGGGTTATGATTTTGACAGGCTATGTACGTATATGGAATATCTGCTCCCTCATAGCTCCTCAACCACTAATTAGAACTGGACAAATAAGGTATCGGTAGAAGCGTCTTAGTCATCCGGTGGTTTTAGGCTATATAATGTGTCACTGAATCTATTGTGGCGCCCTCTAGTGGACATAAAGTACTGTGTTATAAAATCAATTTGAGATAAATATGTCGTTTTTGGTATCAACTGAAAGGGCTTAATTAGCACCTTTCAAATATGTATAAATTATACCAATTGCTTTCCCCAAGATAATATAAATAAAAAATAAGTTTAAAACTAAAATATGACTACTGAAAAATCATGGTCTAAAAAGTATTAAACAATAAAATATCAAGGATAGCCGTGGTCGTATGCCACTTAGTCTAACATAAATTAGAGGGAAAAGTGATATACGACCACGGCTATCCTTGATATTTTATTGTTTAATACTTTTTAGAGCATGGTGTGTTCCCAGCGGTGAGTAGGGTAGCCAGAGCTCACTGGAGAATTTGTGCTGTCATTGGGAAGACTAAAGGCTTGTCCTGCTTTGTCTTCTAAACTGACGGCACAGCGACTCTACTTACAGTGTTGGCAGCGCGACTGTGACTCCTCTGGTGTTACAAACGTCCATAGGCCACGGTAACCACTTTCCATCAGGTGGGCCGTGTGCTTGTCTACCAACTAAGTGGTATAAAAATAAAAGATTTTTCTGTAGTCGGGTTTTAGTTTTATTACAATCTCGTGTCCTTTTAGCGTAGTACCTCGCATATGACGATTCCATCAAACCGAAGGCCACCATTGTTGCCCATCATTCTTGAGACTCCAGTTTTAGCTTATCGGCGAATTAGCTTTTACTTTTTATGATTTTTTATTAGGTAACCCTGACACACATTTTATTTATATACAGAACATGCAAATTCGACTTCACCTCGCCTACTGAGCTAAAGGCAAAGTCTTAGGAAAGAGGATAAACGTCTTAGGTTTAATTAATAAGTTATTCTTGTATCACCGGATTCCAATCATTAATTTTAAATACACTTCAGTTCACAGCGGTAGCCTAGTGGTATGGGTAATGGACTGCTGAGACGAGGTCTCGGGTTCGGTCCCAGGTTTTACCATGGCACACACCAATGACTATCCGATGCATTTCGAAGTTATGTGTGTATTTATCGCAGGTTTATAAGTGCCCGGTTAATGGCAATAGGCTCGCCACCTATTACATTGGGACCTAAACACAAACTGGCGAAATGTGGGTGCTAGCACCTCTGCCCACCCCTTCGGGGATATAAGCGTGAGTTTATGTTATGTTGATATGTTCAGTTCGACTTAAAAACGCATACGAAAAATATTTTAAACCAATCTGTAAATATTAGAGGTGTCATTGTGTAATAAGCGGTAAATTTCAACTGTCGGATATTGTCCGCGCGATGTGTCACTGCGCGAATATGCGCTGAGGATTAAAGTATGCGTGTCGACTATATCTTGTTGAGTCGTGAAGTGGACTGCGCAGACGGGCGGTTGGGACTTGACGATTTTTAGCAAAAGTACTTGTCGAACACAATACTTAGTGCCTGTAATGGTGACCGTCTTTGCTGAGACTTTGCTTTTATCTTACCATCAGGCGAGGTGAAGTCAAATTGACGTGTCCTAGATAAAAAAAATAAGTTATGAAGAAATAAGTATGCTTTATGGAGCTAATGTGGGAACTAGATCTTGATTATTTATTTAAACTTGATGCACACATGTACACAGTCGGACTTAATGCCACAGGAATTATCTACCAGTCAACCTTATAGGTTGTGCAGAGAATAACAAAGTAGGTGCATTATTTTAGGTAACTAGGTAACAATATATAAATATAGTTAGGTATAAATAAATATACATACACATTAAATATCTAACCATACATCATACATCTTCCAATCAAGAGTGAACAGGTTGCTTCTTAGCAAGCAAACAAAATAATACAATTATTATAATTAATATTATTATTAATTGCTGGTCAGTCGCAGCAGTAGTCTTATTGTTTATAAAATACAAAGTGGGCTACCAGGACACGTCCTGAACTATTTAGTGAGATTGTCCACAACAACGTCTTAGAACAACGTAGGTACCATCTATGGGAGTTCTTAATTACCTTGGACTTATGAAATGTTGGAGAGTTACATACCTGCAAAAGACAAAAAATAAAATTATTATATATACACACATATACAAAATATTTTATGATTTTTTTAGACAGCGAAGGTCCCAAAATATACAATATTTGTGTAACTAATTACATTTCACTGGTCTTTTTATACTTTGATTATAATTCAGGAAAATTGTTTCCGAAATCTTCAGTAGGTAGAATTATTCTAAAATGACTACCAAGTATTTTTTTTATTCAACTTAGGTGGCAGACAAGCCCACCTGATGAAAAGTGGTTACCGTGACCTAAGAACGTGAGTAACATCAGGGGAGTCACACCTGTGCTGCCTACCCTGTAAGAGCAAAGAGTTTCTGGGCCGTCAGTGAACACAAAATCAAGACAAGCCTTCAGTCTTCTCACTGACAGTACAAAAACTCACCAGTGAGCTTAGGCTACCCTACTTACCACCAGGAACATAACATGAGGTTATTATAGCCGTGGTATATCTGAGACACTCAATCAGGAAAGTATCACTTTCTCAAACCCGTCTTAAATGTCGATATAGTATTATGGTTACTGTATTTATGGTTTAAATTTAAGATTCTGTAAGCAAATTGCCTTATGAAAAGAACCCAATGGATGGTTATCGCATCGCACCCTGAAAAGTTTAGTTGCTGAAATATAAAAGTTAACCTCTGTCTACCCTTTTAGAGATGAATATGTAGGTGTGAGTGTATTTATGCACTCAAATGCAGGCACAGGCAAAAAATGCCAATGAAAAAAAATTTAATGGGAAGCAATTAAAGGGAATTCCTGTAGAAATATTGAGGTGCACAACTGGAGAGAAGTGTTTATTGTTAAATTTATAGTTACTTTAAAGCATTCTAAGATAATGTTTAGTACAAAAAACTTACGAAGAAAAGCACTGCAGCGGGCCTCATCGCTTTTATAAGAAGTTCCGTGAGGAGCTTCTTAAGAGGTCTTTCAGGAATTTGAATAATTGCAAATGTTTTTCATAGCTGTTCTGGTTCTTACGATGTTTAAAACAAAGCAAAAAGGTGTATAATAAATTATCAATTATTATATTTTAAATTAAGACTGGGGTAGTACCTCCGCCCTACAGAATACCGCGGCTATAATAACTTCGTGTTGTGTTCCCAGCGGTGAGTAGGGTAGCCAGAGCTCACTGGAGAATTTGTGCTGTCAGTGGGAAGACTAAAGGCTTGTCCTGCTTTGCCTTCTACTGACGGCACAGAAACTCTGTACTTATAGTGTTGGCAGCGCGACTGTGACTCCTCTGGTGTTACAGACGTCCATAGGTCACGGTAACCACTTTCCATCAGGTGGGCCGTGTGCTTGTCTGCCAACTAAGTGGTATAAAAAAAAAATAAGAAAAATATTGAAGTTAATATATCTAAGCATGCGATAGATATCTGTCTGGAGGAACGAGCTTAGATATCCCTTCGAAATCGTCTTTAGAATTCTCCGACCAGTCAAAATGACCTCGCTTAGCCTAGCCTAGGAGCACGCTGCACCAAGATCTAACAGTTGACTTTGGGAGTGTTATAAATAAACGTTGGACAGCGTAAGTATTTTAATTTAAAAAAACGCAGAATCGTAGAAAGATGGCAACACGTGTATAGGTAAAGAGTTCCAAAGGGGGCAAAGAAAATAGGTCTAATTCAAGCGTCAAATAATTTATAAATACGTGTAGTATCAGTCGTCCGTCTGTCCGACCCCACAACACTCCACACGCGCGATTCAGGCGCACTCGCGGCTTCCCCCGTTTGTTTTACTACTCGCAATTAAACCACAAGAGTGACGTGGATTGTCGCCTCTTGGCAAGTGGGGGAAACACGGAGATATGCTACAAAAACGTACTTTTTCTGCATTATC
The DNA here is from genome assembly GCA_963662185.1 of Eilema griseolum. Classification (NCBI taxonomy): domain Eukaryota; kingdom Metazoa; phylum Arthropoda; class Insecta; order Lepidoptera; family Erebidae; genus Eilema; species Eilema griseolum. The sequence continues at coordinate 1,061,868 of OY759247.1, forward strand.
TGAATGAGACTGTGGCGAGAGGTTTATTGGACTGCAATTGTGTTTAGTCGTGTGAAGTACCTAATGAAATATATATCAATTAGATGAGATAGATAACTATTTTGATACGAAAAATCATGGTTTTTTTTATAACACTTAGGTGCTAGACAGGCACACGGCCCACCTGATGGAAAGTGGTTACCATGGCCTAGGGACCTGTGTAACACCAGAGAAGCCACACTCGCGCTGCCGACCCTGTAAGCACACAGTTTCTGTGCCGTCAGTATAGAGGACAAAGCAGGACAAGCTTTTAGTCATCCCACTGACAGCACAAATTCTCTAGTGAGCTCTGGCTACCCTACTCACCGCTGGGAACCCAACATGAAGTTATTATAACCACGGTATTCTGTAGGGCGGAAGAACTTCCCCAGTCGGACTGCTCAATTGGGCGGAAATACCACCGTGTCCTACCTCCTCAAAAGTGGCTCCACCATCAATCAAACTGAAAAGCAGTGTAGTGTGTTCAAAGCTCTCTTCAGGCTTGAACACTTTCAAATTTCCTACACCACCTGATCCTACGCAATTCTAATTGAAACAATGTGCACCGTAAACAGAAAATTTATCACAATACGACTACAGTGGCTTGTGCTAGCTAACTGACCCACTACTGCAATCAAATATCTAGTTAGAGCCAGTTTCTTTACAGTTAACTTCATGCATTTTATATCTCTCCCCTGGCAATACACGGGGGACTTCTAAACAAACGAAACCACAGTATAAAAATACAGTGCCTTTAAACTCAATGCTAGTGTGGTAAATAGTGCTAAGTACACAAAGTCTTCAGAGATTTAAACGCCAAAGCTAGTAGAATACTAACATTAAGGCAGGTGTACACTGAACAGCTTCAATTCGATATTTTAAACAAGAGAGCAACGATTATTTGGTTGCTCTTTTGTTCAAGAGTTTAAAGAGATTTTGAATTTGGAACAGCAAAGAGCTATCTAGACTCAGGCCCATATTCAAGAATTACTAGCTTGTATTATGAATTGTTAGAACAGAACAACAACTTGGGTGTACTTAGACATAGTATTTGAAAATACATACATAATTATAAAACATAAAAAACAAATACGTAATATTCACGGATTTTGCATCGAGTGGGAATCGAGCCAGCTAGCCGAAGGTGACTTTATAGTTGAATGCTTTACAGATATACCGCATATGTCACCAAAGGGTGTAGGGAATAGGGACTCACTAAGATTCCTCCTCAACTCAATCTCACCCACTGACCTAGCCAACGACGCCCTGTCACAGGTTTTTTTTTCGCCCTTAAGATGTCATATGGGATTAACTCCCGTAAAAGTAAATATACATCAAAATGCGGCAGTAGTGGGAGAAGATAGATTCAAAAATAATAATAATAAATAAACTTCGGGCTCCACAATCCATGCTTTGAATCCAATCGAGATAATTTATTTATTTAATATTTTTGCTCAAATATAAAATAGGTGTACAAAAACGGACTTAATGTCGTGAGTATTTTCTACCAGTCTTTATAGATTAGTGTTTGGATGAAGAAAAAGATATAAATGTTTACACAGCAGGAACCAAACTCACGACTCCTAAACTGGCAGGGAATAGTACATAATTATGTAATGCAGGTATTTTTATGGAAATGTCTGACATTGCATAAAAAGAAACCTTTAAAATGTAACCGAGAACCCAACCGGATAAAGTGTAAAGATATAGGTAAAGAACTTCTGTAAATAAATAAAAAGCGCATAAACCCGCTTCCCCGCTCCTAAATCCTATAGTATGAAAGGTATAGTACGAAAGTGCAAGAGGTATACATGCCAGAACTAGTATGATGAAGACGCTCAGAATGGATGCGTGAAACATTAACATTTAATTATAGTAAACCCCTAAGAAGGTTGGCAGCTTACAAACGCCAGAGTAAAATACACTCCTCACACAATAGACTTCGACTGGGTAGAAGGCGCTAGTAAAAAAAAAAACTGGCAAGGAAACGCTCTAACACCATGCCACACAGGTATGTCAGTAGACGTGTCTCATAAATAAAATAAATTTGGTAAACTTAAGTGGGTACACTGACAGAAAGCATAGCATGACTGCTGTAGTGTGTATTCGGACTAACTTGTGAGATCTCCAGGGAAATCTCTCAGAGTTTCTCGTGGTGCCGCGTTCCGCAACGAATTTAATCTGAATGTGTACTAAAAGTGTTTAGGCTAAACTTTTGTAGTTAGTACTTCAACAGTAATAAAGGTCTAAAATAAAGTGTACACATGTCCTAATTATAAATACTCGTGTTTGTCTTCATTTTAACTTCATCACTATCATTAACACACACACACACACTCGAAAGTGTGACTTAGTTAGTGATGTAAACAATATACAAGATAGTTTTGATGTTAACGACCTCTGCGGAGGCGCACATTCGGGCGTCCTCAACTAGTTGAGGACTCCGCGGGGGACACCTGAGGAGGGCCATATTCAGAGAGATGACCCTAGGTCGGATATAAGTGTCAACCAAATCTCCGGCAACTAACAATAACCCACAGACGCCGGGTATTTAGTCAGTTAGAATACGATATAACCTATTCCACCGACTCCAGCGGAGGGTATGCGAAGGGATTTTTCCCAAGTAAAAAAAGTGATGACTCCTGTGCTGTGGCGTTAGAGCATTCGTCCGCTTTGTCTAAGGTCACAGGTCCGATTCCCGCACAGTAGAAAAATTAGTTTAGAAAAGAATATCTGCGTATATTTTTGCAACTTCTAGATAATACAATAGTTAAGATGTGATACCGTCGAAACTTTACGTGAATATCACTCATTGAAATAAAACCAGTTTTTGACAGGGTTTTTTCAATGAGATTTATTAGGTATTATTAACATTTACCTCGATGCGGTCACCCCGTGACTGCTGAAAAGTAGCCAAAACGTCGCGCTAAATGTAAATAATCCCAAACAAATCGCGATAAAATCCGTTAAAATGTGTTTTATTTCAATAGTCAAGCTACGATTATTTTGTCTCGAGACTGCGCCGTGTAGAATATCCTAAAAAAACATATTCTACATTCTACAACATTCTACACAACGCTAGACCCATGGTAAGCATAGCTTAACTAGCTTGTGTTATGGAATCTAGAATGTGGATGAGTGATAGTTTTTTGTAAATACATACATATTATACATAGAAACACCCAGACCAATGCAAATATACATATTCGTGCATACAAATACTTGTACTGAGCAGGAATCGAACCCGCGCCTCCTGCGTAGCACTACGCCACAGAGGCCTTATTTTTTTTATGTATGACTGAGTATATAAACTCAAATATTATTTCATTATTCGACTTTCATACGGTTAATCATAAATAAAGTATTCAAAGCTCTCACCTCTAACCCATAAAAAATAATCTCTATCCAAATAGAACAAAACTCTTTACCCAGTTTCTCCATATTTCCTTACCGACGGAATAAAATACTATTCCCATTCCCACTCATACGGGAGCCTATTTATAATGAATATCGTACCGTCTTCCATCATAATATTAGCATGACATACCGGGAAGCACGAACGGCATGAATGGCTATAACATTAACAATTTAAAATATCCTTTTATGTCATGTGTGTGTAGTTGATTTAAACGACTACCATTTTTTGGCTCATTTTATTTCCTTAAACGCAATTCTGGGCAGACATATCGGGGTTCAAGAAAAGCAGTAAAAACTATTTGTTAGGTTTCAGAAATTGAGGTGTATCTAATCTTATCGCAAAACTGAATTTATATTGCAAAATGCCTTAAGTAATTGGTTCAGGTAATCGTCAACTTTAAATATCTATGATAATTACTTATATTATCATGAGGTATAAGGCAGTGGCGAAGGCTCCTTTTAAGCCAATTCCTGTCGACTTCCCAACCCTAACCCTCAAAGGAGGCTCACGAAGTGAAAGCCCAGGATGTACCCGGGTACAATGATTGTGAATGTAGATGATAAAGATGTTAGTACCAGTGTTGTCCAAATTTTAATTGCAATTAACCGGACTACCATTTAAAAGATAGAAAAAAGTTTAACAGCGGCGGTGTTCATTATTTTTTCTTTCGGTTTATGATTTGCAATAGGGCCTGCTGTCAAACTTGTTTTGTTCTTTTAGACAGCATTAGGATTTACTTGTTTCAATATTTTAGAGAGCAGTGGGATTTACTTGTTGCGATCTTTTAGAGAGCAGTGGGATTTACTTGTTTCGATCTTTAAGAGAGCAGTGGGATTTACTTGTTTCGATCTTTAAGAGAGCAGTGGGATTTACTTGTTTCGATCTTTAAGAGAGCAGTGGGATTTACTTGTTTCGATCTTTAAGAGAGCACTGGGATTTACTTGTTGCGATCTTTTAGAGAGCAGTGGGATTTACTTGTTTCGATCTTTAAGAGAGCAGTGGGATTTACTTGTTTCGATCTTTAAGAGAGCACTGGGATTTACTTGTTGCGATCTTTTAGAGAGCAGTGGGATTTACTTGTTGCGATCTTTAAGAGAGCACTGGGATTTACTTGTTGCGATATTTTAGAGAGCAGTGGGATTTACTTGTTTCGATCTTTAAGAGAGTACTGGGATTTACTTGTTGCGATCTTTTAGAGAGCAGTGGGATTTACTTGTTTCGATCTTTAAGAGAGCAGTGGGATTTACTTGTTGCGATCTTTAAGAGAGCACTGGGATTTACTTGTTGCGATATTTTAGAGAGCAGTGGGATTTACTTGTTTCGATCTTTAAGAGAGTACTGGGATTTACTTGTTTCGATATTTAAGAGAGCAGTGGGATTTACTTGTTGCGATCTTTTAGATAGCAAGGAGGGATTTTTATTCGTCAATATTTTTTAATTGCAATTAAAATTTGCCCAACACTGGTTAGTACTAAGATGCAAAGTAAAATTTAACAAAATTGATACCTGCTTAGCTTATCTCATTCGTATTTTTAACACTACTAATCGTAGTTACAATGATCGGTGACTTACTTTTTTGTGATCTTAGATTATGAGTCTGACTCCTTAGCCAATATGCTATGGCTGCTATGAATAAAGTGTACAAATAGTTCAAGTATTTCCACAATTTGTCACTGGCTGCCTCATAAATGTTTCATCACGGAGCTTCCACTCTCCTGGGGACATTTTGTCCACTTCCATACTTTTGCAGCTTCATGTACTTTATTTTTAATGCCGTAAAGCTCATTTTAGTTTGAGTTTATTAAATGTTATCGTGGTATTTAGAACCTATGGTTTGCAGGTACGTTCTAATGGCTTTCTTTTTGTTTTTATTGAATAAAACAGTAGTTGACGACAGTGATGCTCGGGGTCCTTGACCTATTGAGAGTGTGTTTACTAACTGTAGTTAGTAAATGTGGATCGATGTGTTTGCGGTTATGCGTTTGGTCACCGCTGTTTACACAATCTCCCCGCATTCATGAATATAAATACAAATACAATTTGTGCTGTACTTTTTTTACAGAATACTAGCAACCGAAATTACTAATATTCCCTCTAACCCCCCCAACTAAGCTAAATTGCTTGTTCTAGGAGTGGGTTCACGGCGGTAGTGTAATTCAGGATTCGAACTCGGGACCTCTCGATAGTAAGGCTTACTCCTTAACCACTAAGCTACGGTTCAATTAGTTACAATTATATCTTGGCAAAGAAAACTCGAACAAAAAACCATAAGAGTCGATCATGGTGAAGGAAAATCACATTCTGTCCTCCATGGACTCGATAGTGTTTCATTATTATGATATTTTCTTGTGACAAAAACAATTAGCTGTATTATAATTTGGTCACTCCATCTCTACCCGTGGGTTACGTAGAAGCCAACTAAGGAATAGGTCTGATCTCCATCTGACAGTTAACATACAGCCCATGATAAAGTGCCCGCTTGCCAGCAATAGCCTCACCCCCTATTACGTGGAACCGAAAATCATAGTTGGCGAAATGTGGTTGTTGTTGCACCTATGTTCACCCCTTAGAGGAATTACAATATACATAAAAATAGTGGCAAAAATAGAATATAAAATGAATAGACTTGTCACACAATTCAATAGTTAAACTTCTGCCCCGATCACATAATCCCCGAACACTATAATCTCTGCTGTTACCACAATCCTCTGCACAACTCAAATAACAATGAAGCACGCGAACTATCTCACTCTTTACTTCCCCCTTACAATAAATTCCTGAATAAGAAATGTATTTCTTAGAACACCATCCATCCTCCCCCATTATATCCCGACACGGTTTTATTGGACGTTTTTATTTCATGAAATCGTTACAACTTTAACAGTACTATATTCTTGCTGCTTACCCCGCTGAATATAACGCGCATACTATCCTCCAGGGTAAAAAAAATGTTTTGAAAATATTATTCGTAGTTTTTCAAGTGCAAGTGCAGCTTAACACAGAGAAGATAACTGCATAATAGAGCTCACTGTAGAATTTGTGCTGTCAGTGGGAAGACTAAAGGCTTGTCTTGCTTTGTCTTCTACACTAACGGCACAGAAACTCTGTACTTACGGGGTTGGCAGCGCGACTGTGACTCCTCTGGTGTTACAAACGTCCATACGCCACGGTAACCACTTTCCATCAGGTGGGCCGTGTGCTTGTCTGCCACCTAAGTGGTATTAAAAAAAATATATATATAGTTTTAGATGAAACATAATTTGAATGTTGCTCCATCTTTATTTTTTTGCGTCCTATCATTTAATAGTTATATTTGTAAGGCGTCAGTGGCTTTGTGGTTAAAGTGTCGGCTTTACCCCGGGTTCGACTTCTGGCCATTACACTACTGACAACGTGAACCTACTCTTATCGCAAACAATTTAACTCAGCTAGAGGGATTGGAGGAAATATTGGTGATTTATGTGATTAATATTCTTATAAAATCATTCTTAATCGAACAGTAAAATACGAGGTTTAAGGACAATACGTATTTTCGTCGTTAGTGTAAACTGCATTAAAAAAAACTCTTTTTAATCAACATTCAGGATAGGTCTAGTCTCAATATTTCGTTAGTGAAGTATTTTCCTTAGGGACTATCTAGGTGACTTTTCCGATTTGAATAAACACTCACATTGCGACCTGAGACGGTGCGCACTGTGCGGTATGAAAGAAACTTCATCCCACGCACACTCAAGCTGTGGAATGACCTCCCTGCTACGGTTTTCCCAAGCGCCTACAATATGGGGTTCTTCATGGTCGGCAGCGTGAGTGTGACACCCCTGGTGTTGTATACGTCCATAGGCCACGGTAACCGCTTCCCATCAGGTGGGCCGTGTGCTTGTCTGCCAACTAAGTGGTATAAAAAAAAAAAGTTGTCCATGATATATTTTTCTGCAGTTTCAAACGCGTACATCGTCTTCTCGCAAAATAAGGCAAGGGAAAGTACAGACTTTGCAGTCGAGAGCATCATAGCTCTCGACTGCAAAGTCTGTACTTTATAATAGCTTGTGATTCTATACATTTTCAAAAATAATTGGTTCCTACTTAGTGATTATAATTTTTTCTAACCATTACACTGGCGTTTGTGTTCAAGCATCAATCCCAAAGAAATGACAATCTCAAAAAATATCATTCAGAATAAGAACCCTTCTGTATCAGCAACGGAATTAAATTCACCCTGTTTACATTACGTAGATTAGACAAGACATAAAGGATTATAAAAACGAATGACTCCAGAAAATGTCATATCCCTTTGTTACTTTATCAGCAAAATCTCGCACCAATGAGCCACCTTTGTCCCAGAAAAAAGTAAGCTCATTTTTTAACAAAACCGATAGCAGCTCTTTAACGCGTTTCCGAACGCAAGCTCGTCGCGTACCATCGCGTTATGTCACTGTCGTTTCCGGCCGCCCGTCAATATGTCCGACGTCGCCATCTTGCTAAGGTGGGGCTTCCGGCCGATTTGGCGCGTATTTTACTTTTCACTGAACTCAGTCCCATTGACCGACAGTCGGAGAAGGGTTGATGTAGACTATTAATTGTATTTGTAACGGTCTAATTGTTCCCTTTTTGGTATGAATCGTCCTTTCAAGGTTGGTCGTGTGGATGCACCCTTATTGTGCTAGGAAAATGGGGAAAATAATTGGAGTTTAATAACTGATTCAGACGGGAGTTCGTAACATTATTTTGGTATGGATTCTGGGTTTCAATGATACTGAGCCGTGAATACTGTGACCTAGGGCACACAAGAAGCTGTTTTATAACATTAACACTAAACCATCAGTAGTAAGCGTTACATCCGCAGGATCGTTGCTGGAGGGGCCTGCCGTCATATTGTAAAAGATGACCTACCATACCAATCTGATTGTCAAGGCTATAATCGAGCAAAACTGAGACGAAAAAAATATTCTGGCTATAAAAATACATTTTCATTGATTTTCTTCGTACTGACTTCAACATTAAAATAATTAAGTTGAAAACTTAACAGTTAATAGTCGCTAGCAGTGGTACGGTTTTTATACCTGACGTAAGAGTACATACATCGTAAACTGTTCAAGCTTTAATAGTAGATCAGGTGACATTAATATTCATTAATGTTAATGGGAATTAACGCGATCATGGCTACCAAAAGTATGTATGTACCTATGTACATACATACTTTTGGTAGCCTTTTGGTGCCTGATGTTTCGACCAGGTTACACCGGCCGTGGTCACTAGCTGACTGTCGGTACCTATACCATGATAGCGGTAATTCCCGTTAATATTATTGTATATCTTGGAACATGATAGTTTAAAAGTTATTTTAACATTAATATTAATTGGAACATATGATACAGCCACATTGGAATAAATCTTATCTATGAAATCGATCCTGAACTGCAGTTTTTATTCCGTGTCCTTAGTATACAGAAAAGATACCTACTGTCATCATTATAATACAAAATAAAACCCACTGCGTTAATCGAACTTGTGAGGAGTGCCAGATCGTGAGAGATGGCAAGGGCCAAGGGGTCAGTCGGAGTGCGAGACATGTGGCTGTCAACCTCACCTTCGGCTACCAAAAACGACCCACAGGCACCGTGCGTTTTAGTCGATAGGAGTTCGACATAACCTCTCCCACCAGTTCCGGCGGGGAGATATCCGGAGGGATTTTCGCACGTAAAAAAAGAAGTAAAAATTTATTTTTCTTCCTAATGATTTACTTTTTACGTGAATAGAAATCCTCCTATCAATTCATTACATCGCTATAAATATGAAACTCACAATCCCTGTTGATGCCCCATACCAAATCAACGGCAAACAAAATATAAATCTTAGTTACAAACTCATTTTGCGTCGTCTTGCAAATTGAGCTCAAAATTGTCGGCTATAAGACTTAATATCGTTGTATTGTGAAGTCTAATTCGCAACAATGCTGAGTGATACGCCTTAACAAATGAATTATTTATTCAGTGGAGAAATTAACATATCAAGAGATGCGCGGAAACGTTAATGTGAGAATAGAGGTGACATTGAGATGTAAGAGATATTTATGACAATTATTATTTAGATCGCCGCGTGGTTCCCGGCAGAGTAGAATTAGGGCCACCCCGTCTATTCCCATGCGGTGTCGTACAAGGCGACTAAGGGATAGGGCTGTTTAACATCAGACAGATATATACCGCCCAGACTCAGCCTAAGGCTCGAGTCAACTATAGTGTCCGATATACGGCAATAGGCACACCACCTATTACGTGGGACCGAATACAGTTATTGGTGAAATGTGGGTGTTAATTCATCTCTGCCTAACCCTTCGGGGATAAAGGCATGATTTTATGCATGTATTATTTAGATCCACAGTTAGCTGTAGAACTAATAACTTTCTACTCTTCTTTCACTAAAATTCCAACAGCAAAACCACGGCCATAATAACCTTATGTTGTGTTCCCGGCGGTGAGTAGGGTAGCCAGAGCTCACTAGAGAGTTTTTGTGCTGTCAGTGGGAACCACCAAAGGCTTGTCCTGATTTTGTGTTCTGCACTGACGTCACAGATAATCTCTGCTCTTACAGGGTCGGCAGCACGGATGTGACTCCCCTGGTGCTACACACGTTCATAGGTCAAGGTAGCCAATTTCAATCAGGTGGGCCGTGAGCTTGTCTGCCACCTAAGTTGTATAAAAAAACCTTAAAATGTACAGTACTGTAATACATATAATGTCTGGGATGTATTGGACTGTATTGTACTGGGCTGTACTATACGGGACTGTACTGTACGGGGCTGTACTGTACGGAACTATGCTGTACGTGACTGCACTGTGCTACACCGCAATGGATAAAGCTAGATTTTGAATTGAAAATATTCTTTTAGTGACATCCAGATTTACAAACAAACCGGTGTTTCATACTCCACAGGCATAACGCAATATTTGATGCTAAAATGTCCGTTGTAGTCAACTAAACTCCTATATTATCACTACAGTGAAGTTACGTTTCAGACGAAGGTTTTGTAGCTTAGTGGTCAGAGACCCACCTGAACTGATTCCATTTTTTTATACCTTAATCGTTTTGAATAGTTAGCATACTAAATGCTTCAAAATTTCAATCGAAAATATTTTAGTAAACAATTTTTGGTTTCAAATACAACTGCAGCCCAAAACTCCATATACCACATCCAAGCTTCCGACGTGAGTGTCATCAGACATGGGCGTTCTTAATCCGACGCTGAGGCGCGGTTTTACCAAATTGAAATTTGCTGTTGTCTGTCGTACATTCCTAAGTCGCAGTATTTACAATAGCGTGTTTACTTTACATAAAGCCATATTCTAGCCTATTTACTATCTTAGTGGCAAAAGAGAGGCGTAATAGGTGGAATAGAAAGTTACTGGTGGTAGAAACTTGGTGGCACAAATTTGTCTCAAGTTTCGACCGGGTAGGTACCACCGTGCACTATTGCGAAAAACCCTCCATAGCGGTTCAATCTCGGTTGGATTGTGTTCAGGGGTCAGCATGTGCATAGCCGGGCAGAGGTGGTGGTTGTCGCAGCACTAGTGGGACCAGTGGGTCTTGGCGTAGTCTAGTGGGGATGGCGCGGGGCGATGCGCCGAACAGGGAGACCTGTAGAAACGGTGGTGCCGCTGGCCGCCCGCGGTATAGTACAGGGGCCCAACTGGGGTTAACCACCTTGGGAGGCTGCCTCACCAGGCCGCGCATAATCCCGATATGGTTCGTCGTGCCGGTTGGTGACCGGATTTGGGAGCCCGGCGACCATACTCGGGGGGGTACGGGGGCCCTTCCGTTCGGCGCGTCGGCTCTCGCCATGCCTCACATTCATAGATAAAACCAATATCCCGCGCTTTGTCACACGGTGCTGCGGCGGCAATCACTTCTTTTTTTCACGCCTTCTCCCACCCAAACTCATGGCAGCGCAATTTATAGAAAAAGGCAACACAGCGGCTCGTCACACTCCCGAAAGCTTGCTATTTGAGGTGGAGTCCACTAACATCTGTGGGCTCCATGCAAACCTCAACGCCGTCCACCAACACCTAGAGACGGCGAAACCTGCCATGTTTTTTCTAACGGAGACGCAAATACACCGCCCTGACGACACGACCTACTTGCTCTACCCTGGCTATGTTCTTGAGGAAAGTTTTCGTGCAAAAGCCGGGGTGTGCGTGTTTGTTAGGGCGGATGTTTGCTGTCGCCGTTTGCGCTGCCTAGAGGACCCATCCTTCTCCGTCCTTTGGGTACACGTAGACCATGGCCCTACGAGTCAGATCTATGTGTGCCTCTACCGTTCCCATACAGGAGATGCTGAGACAACTCGACTCTTTGAATATCTGAGTCAGGCGGCTGATGATGCGCAGGAGCGATTTCCGAATGCCGAAATGGTATTTTTGGGGGATTTTAACGCCCACCACGAGATCTGGTTGGGCTCCTCCAAAACAGACCATGCGGGAAGAGCCGCCCACGCATTTGCTCTGGCGCACGGCCTGACCCAATTGGTGCACGAGGTCACTAGGATACCAAGAAGGTCGGGCCAAGCACCTTCTCTGCTAGACCTTCTGCTGACGAGTGATCCGGACCGGTACAGTGTATCGGTGCGAGCCGCGTTAGGCAACTCTGACCACTGCCTGGTCTGTTCCACGGTGCCTATTATGGCGCCCCCACGACCCGTGCAGGGGAAGCGGCGTCTCTGGCACTACTCGTCAGCGGACTGGGATGGACTTCGTGACTATTTTGCGTCCATCCCGTGGGTTGAGCGCTGCTTTGAAGGTAAGAACCCATCGGATTGTGCTACTGCTGTCGCCGGTGAGATCGGTCTGGGTATGGAATACTATATCTCATACACCGATGTCACCGGTGACCGCGGGGTGCGCCCTTGGTTCGGGCGCGAGTGCGCGGAAGCTGTTGAACAAAAACAGTCTGCGTACCGCGCTTGGGTAAGGGCGCGCGCCACGCGCCATCCCAATCTGGGCCACTTCAAGGCAGCGTACAACAGAGCCACAAAGGTCTGTAGAAGGGCCTATGTCAGAGCGGATGCCCTGCGCATAGCGCGGCTTGGTCAAGAGCTAGTGATGCATCCCACGGGAAGCCGTGGCTACTGGCGACTGGCTAAAGCCGTGCAAGCCAACTTCTGTCAGCCTTCGCTGCCTCCGCTGCGTAACCCTGATGGATCCCTGGCCCATGAGTCGCAAGAGAAGGCAAATCTGCTGGCTAATCTCTTTGCGGCCAACTCCCGAATCGATGATTGTGGTACGCAGCCACCAACACTACCCGACAGTGACCACGCGATGCCTGATATCCATATCAGGCAACGCGATGTCCGTGCAGTGCTGCAATCACTCGATGTCCGGAAAGCCAGTGGTCCGGATGGTATTCCAGCGGTAGTTTTGAAAAAATGTGCAGCGGAGTTGTCTCCAATGCTTACGCGCCTGTACCGGCTATCCTACAGTTCGGGTACAGTGCCTTTGCCTTGGAAAAAGGCGAATGTTCAGCCGATTCCCAAGAAGGGGGATCGCTCGGAGCCAGCCAACTATCGACCCATAGCCGTCACCTCAGTGCTGTGCAAAGTGTTTGAGCACATAATTAACAAACAGCTCATGCGGCACCTAGAGGATCACTCCTTAATTAATGACCGGCAATATGGCTTCAGACCGAAACGGTCAACGGGTGATCTTCTAGCATACGTTACCCATCTTTGGGGTGAGGCTATGGACAAGCACGGCGAGTCACTGGCAATTAGTCTTGACATCGCCAAAGCTTTCGATAGAGTCTGGCACAAATCGCTTCTTTCTAAGCTACCTGCCTTTGGTCTGCCTTCTAGGCTGTGCAACTGGGTTGCTAGCTTCCTGCAGGGGCGCCGTATTCGCGTCCTTTGTGACGGACGAGCTTCAGAGTTTCTGCAGGTTAATGCTGGCGTGCCCCAGGGGTCCGTCTTATCACCCACTCTCTTTCTTCTGCATATCAACGACATGCTGTCTACCGGAAATGTTCATTGTTATGCAGACGATAGCACTTTACATGGGAGTTATCATGGACATCCAGCGGCCAAGCAGTCAGATATCGCAGAGAAAAGGCAGCTTCTTGTCACTGAGCTTGACGGGGTCCTGAATCACATTTCTCAATGGGGCTCTGAGAACCTGGTTGAGTTCAATGCCAAGAAGACGCAGGCATGTGCGTTTACAGCAAAAGTATCTTCTTTCCTTCCCCTCCCCACTCTTCAGAGCACGCCACTGCCGCTGCAGGACAATCTCAATATCCTAGGTATGGATGTTCGCTGCAACCTGAATAACAAAAACTACATCGAAAGCATCATCAAAACAGCCTCACGAAAACTCGGAGTCCTGAACAGAGTGAGACGATTTTTCACGCCGGAGCAGAGGTGTCTTCTATACAAGACACAAATTCGCTCCTGTGTGGAGTACTGCTCGCATCTCTGGGATGGTTCAGCAAAGTACTTACTAGATGCTCTCGACAGGTTGCAGCGACGTGCGATCCGCATCATTGGGAATCCCGAGATCACGAACACCCTAGAACCTTTACAGCTGCGTAGAGATGTTGCGTCCATGGCTGTATTTTACCGTCTGTACCATGGGGAGTGTTCTGATGAGCTCTTCCAATTAGTCCCACCCTCCCCTTTCCTACACAGGACAACGCGTGCAGGTCTTAGATGTCATCCGCACACGGTGCAAAACATCCGATCAAGAACCAAGCGGTTCGGAGACTCTTTCCTCTGTCGCACCATTAAGGCCTGGAATTCATTACCAGCTCACGTGTTTCCTTCTTCCTACAGTCCCGGGTCCTTTAAGCGGGGCGTGAAAAAGCATATGATAAGGCCGTCAAGCTGAGTGTCACCATTGTCACACGGTATGTGTAAGTAATGGTGACCCTCTTTTCTGGGATTTTGCCTTCAGCTTACCATCAGGCAAGGCGAAGTCCAATTGACGTGTCCTATATAAAAAAAAAAAAAAAAAAAAAAAAAAAAATGTTCTTGGTCTACGTTTAAGCTTTGAATGCTTTGTGGCGATATTTGTCTAAACATCGTTGTTGATTTCTTCAAATTATCAACATTCTCGGAGTTTTATTCGAATTCCGTTAGTGTCGGAATTAATATTCTAGAATATTTAAAGTTAATAAGTTTTTAAAATTTATTGATTGCTTTGGTGTATATTCAAAAACTAAAACCCGACTACTGAAAAATCACGCTCTAAAAAGTATTAAACAAGATAACATCATGGATAGCAGTGGTCGTATGCCACTTTTACCTAGAATGTATTGTTTTGTTAGACTGAGTGGCTTTACCCTAGAATGTATTGTATTGTTAGACTAAGTGTCATGCGACCACTTCTATCCTTGATATTTATACTTTTTAGAGCGTGATTTTTTAATAGTCAAGTTTAAGTTTTAAACTTATTTTTGTTCAGTTTTAAATAGTAGTTGAAGAGATATGAGGTAACAGATAAACCTACATACATACATAGCTTGTCAAAATCATAAATCTCCTTTTGCTTCGGCGTAGTCGGGTAAAAACTAGATAGATGACTGTGGAAGAGGAAAATTTCTAAACATAAAATTTTATAACTGGTGTGCTTGAATTGAAACTCTCTATATGACCTTGACGGCTAAAAGTATCAAAAACAATATTAATTGTATTTATTTATACATATAGGACTCGTCGCCTTATGGTAAGCTGAGGGCAGTCTCAGAAAAGACAGTCACCATTACTTACATACATACATAAAAATAAAATATTGAATAAATCGCTATAGAATTCATTAAAATATTATTTGTGGAATATTTTATTACAAAAATAATTTGTAATTCGTACTAAAATTGTAAAAAAACGTTTTACTTACTAATTGTCATCTATTGTTACACAGTACCATTAGGTATCACAGATGACTGCCATGTTCGTTTGACAACTACCATAAACGACATTGACACGTGCAATGCCATTATAGAAAAGAGCTAAATTCCACATGATTACATCGCAATAGCTTTAATTGGAACACACGTTTAAACACAATGCATTCTAACTACCCACCCTCTAAAAATCAATAGCGCGAAGATATATCAATGAGTATGTATTAAAAAGTAGTAATTTTCAATCAAGAGGTCGATTATTTCCACTATCCGTCACTAGGGGAGTGAAATTATTTTCGCCCCCTGTCTTAGGGGGCATAATGACTAGTGTGGGGTCTGTTATTAGTTTTTTCTTTGTATCGATCATTACTGGACATACTGAATAGTCCTGGAGTACGTGGTGACATCTGCATATATTTATTTAATAAATACATTGTGTTGGGAGCATTTGGAGCGATAATATTATTATGATTCACAAAAAACTTGGCAATATTTTTCTTAAATCAATAAATGAGATTCTAAATTACAACATTCTTTTTTTTATATAGAACACGTCAATTAGACTTCGCTTTGCCTGATGATAAGCTGAAGGCAAAGTCTCAGAAATGAGGGTCACCATTACTACTACATTACACATAGCGTGTGAGAATGGTGACACTCAGCTTGACGGCCTCATCATATGCTTTTTCACGCCCCGCTTAAAGGACCCGGGACTGTAGGAATAAGGAAACACGTGAGCTGGTAATGAATTCCAGGCCTTAATGGTGCAACAGAGAAAAGAGTCTCCAAACCGCTTGGTTCTTGATCGGATGTTCTGCACCATGTACGGATGACATCTAAGACCTGCACGTGTTGTCCTGTGTAGGAAAGGGGAGGGTGGGACTAATTGGAAGAGCTCATCAGAACACTCACCATGGTACAGACGGTAAAACACAGAAAATCTGAATTGGAGTTGAACCCATGACAGTAAGTTCATAGAGGAGATGGCCTTGGGTCAGCGGAGTTCAAGGGATACGTTTTAGGCAATCGTACATCCAACATCGGAAGACCTAAAACGGCGTGCAGTTTTAGTGAATTCGAATCCAATATAACTACCCTCACCGGGCGGCGCTGAGATATTCGAGGGAAATTCCGCACAGGAAACGATACTCTTCTAAGGGAATTACGCTACCAACTCACCTGCCTAGATCTGCTCTAGCACTTAAATTTTTCCTTAATACTCACTATCTAGAGAAACTACTTAGCTACCTTCACAGTATAAACTTGCAGGTTTCATAGAATACTAGTTCTTGTAAGTATCCTCTATCTCCACTTTATCCCTCCCTCAAGGTGTCCCCTGAAGTTTAAATAAATATTTTCACTGCACACTGGATTTGACACTCACAGCTCTCGAAGTCATTTCCGATCCAATTTCCAATGTTTGATCCAAGGCCCCCTGCCCAACTATTTTATTTCCATTAAACCTAACATTTTTCATAGTTAACACATTCACCCCAGGCTTCAAAATACTTATTGCTTCGCGATAAGGCACAGTCAATGTGGACCCACCCTTTGTTCAAGATCTTATTTGAATTGCATTAGGGGTAAAAATTGACGAAAAGAGTCGTGAACTTGACGCCTCTGATTTTGTGCAGGAAATTAAATGTAAATCTTAATAAAACTTCTTCTGTAGGTATTTTTAAGGTGGTACCAAATTCCATTTAATGATAAGTGATTGGATGGACTCGCAACAGAGCTGACAAACGCGTTATCTCTATTATATAATGAGAAAACGGTAGATATTATAGCCTTTTTCCCACTCAGCTGGGGTCGGTCTTCCAGTCTAACCGTAATGCGACTTCTATATTCTCTGTGAAGCGACTGCTATCTGATCTCTACAATAAATTTTCGAAATCGAAATATTGCCTTTAAACTACCATATTAGTATCAATCAGGTATTTAAACTATCATGGTCACTCACATCAGTATCAAAAAAACCGGAATATTTACCAGTAAAACATCAAACTCAAAACAATGCAACATGGTAAAAATTCCGATTGTTTGATTGATCAATTAGTTAAGAATTAAATATATCATTTTTTACTAAATGAGTGGACGGTATTTTTGAGACTAGCTGGCTACTAACGAGCGACGGACTTCTAGGTGCCATCAGATGCCTCAGATGCCATCGAGACTAACACGAAGATAATGATAATGACAAATACAAATTTCAAAATTTAAACGATAATTTTTTAATTTTACTTTACCTACAGTTGAAGTTACTTGTAAATAATATATCAAGAACATGTGCGTACCTAATTATATTTTAATACAATTAAATGTTTGCCACAGTATCATCTGTTTTCCCAGCCATGCCCATATCTTACCTATCCACCGCCGCAAATTCTAAAAACAATTCCATCGCTATGAAAGCGACTTCTTCATATAAATGTAAATGTATGGGGAGTCGCATTACCCCGCGTATCACAATGGGGTTTGATTCCCACAGTCGAGCCGGCCGTGGCCTTTTTATAGGACTTTTTGGCTGATGCCAACTGGGTTTGTGTCATTTGTATTATGTCTTGCTCACACTCAGGAGTTATTTATATGTTTGTCTGTTTCTCTCTAAGGCTGGTGAGAAGTTTACTGGACTATGGTATTGGACTATAACTGGACTATGTCAGAGATATTTTGTGCATTTTTATGTGTTTTAGTACAGTTCCTATTAATGGAGTTGCTAAGAGTAAAATAAATATATTTTACCAGTATCTACAGGTACAGCTACAGGGAGATTAATATTTGTCTGCTACAAACAAGTAATTATTTTACTATTAGTAGTATTATTTTACTATTACTACTATTGACAAATAGTAGTAACAGTAAAATAATATTCCGCTTTTTTCTATGAGTTTCACACCGTGCACAGAAAGTTCTTTATTGGTCCCATATGTTATTCCTTTTTCGCCTCGAATACTATCGTAATGATTTTTTATAATTACTTTGTTTTATGTGGAACAGATTTACTTTATTTGATGGCTATGATTTATGGATGCTAACAATTCTACTTTCCTTCGTTTTCCTATTTCGTACCATTTTTGTTCCATTTTTATTCCCTTTTTGCCACGTTTCACATTTAAATTTTTTTTCAAAGTTTTGAAGGCCGCTGTTACATGTTTAGTTTAATATTTAAAAGGTTAGAGCAAAAATTATTAATAACAAGTTTTATTGTGTTAAGCTACTTTTGTTAATGTCTGTACATTGTACATTTAACGCACGTAAACCACTATTTGCAACAGTACGCAACAAATGAATTGAGCTCCTGAGGCGCCAGTGGAGCGTTGCCACCTGCAGTGCGAACGCGGGAAGGAAAAAGGAAACTGGAAAACGAATAGAAGGGTGGTGTTGCGTCTGGAGCGATAAACGAGCTAAATACTTCGTTATTTAGTAACGTTAATTACAAGACTATAATAAAATTTCCACCACATTTTATAAAGCGCTATATAATTGCTTAGGTATGTAGGTAGTATGGATTTTTTATACCACTTGGTTGAGAGACATGCACACCTGATGGAAAGTGGTTACCGTAGCCAATGGACGTGTGCAACACTAAGGGAGTCACACTCGCGCTGCCAACCCTGTAAGCACAAGAGTTTCTGTGCCGTCAGTGTAAAAGAAAAAGCAGGACAAGATTTTGGTCTTCCCACTGACAGTACAAAAACTCTCCAATGGGCTCTGGCTACCCTATTTACCGCCGGGATCACAACACGAGGTTATTATGAACGGAAAACCGCCGTGCCCTACCTCTAACCTCTAATTGTGTATTTAAACATAGTTAAAATAGGAACATGCTTAACCCTGAATTCTAGAACAACGCCCAGTTATCTTTTTTATAGTAAAGACAAAAGAAAATATACCAGAAGATATACCAGCAACTGTAACCGGAACCCTGCACCATAAACCACTCGATGTCCGGAATCTAAAACGATCATTGAAGATACATAGATGTTTGGCAGTGGACCTGCCAAGCGCCAAGTAACCCCTTAGAGCAAGTTCTTATAGTCAGTCAGTGTTATTTATCACAAGGAAGTTCCTCATAAAGGATTCATAATCTTGTCTGATAATAAAACAAAAATAGAATCCTAGCTAATTTTATATATTTGAGTTTAATCAAACTGAGTTTTTGAATTGAGAATTTGAAACGAAATTATGCTTAAAACGTTGATGGAGACTTAATTTTAACTTCTCGATTATTGCTTAATTGAAACCGACGATAATTTCGTTAATTTGTTCGTTTCTTACTCAATCTCGCATAAACTGGAGGTTGGACACATTTGGCTAAAATTCTGCTCATAGGTAGAGTTCGCTTGGAGGAGTTTTCTGTGGGTATTTCCGGGGTTCTACCAGAAGCTATCCTCACCTGCAAGTCGATGCACATGCCCATTGATGACTGAGACTGGCTCAAGGTTTCTTCTCAGCATCGGGGGGACATACGGCAGTTGCTCTCACAAAAGTCTAACCAAAGATAGAGAAGAAATAAGTTAACCTCAGGCTTCAAAACGTCGATCTTGGATACAATGGGTAACAAACAACAAATAATAAAGTTTCTCAAAGCCGCGAGAAAGTGATTAGTATGCCACGCAGCAAATCCCCGGGGAATAGACTAATAACTGAATAAGGTAAATATTTATAAAGAAAATAGTCGGTTTTGATAACTTACAATTTGCTTTTCTTAGTAGTAACATAAATAAGTTTACAAGCGATTGATCTAAATATTAAGAGAATGCCTTACTTGTTGAACAATATTAGTTCGCAAACTGTTAAAAATACACGAAATGAGAGAAATAATACTCGGTTGCATGATGTAAGCAGTACAGATAGTGATTAATTTATTATAAATCTATTATATATATTATGAATTATAATCTGACAACCATTAATTTCGCGTAATACGAGGTAGTTACCTTGAGGAAATACGGAATATGGTGGCACATTTGAACCCAGGTAGACTTGTAAACACCCAATAATGTATATCAGGAAGAATATACAGGTTCAAATTCCCAGCAGAATAGAATTTGGACCACTTGATCTCTTCCCATGCGGTGTCAAACAAGGCGACTAAGGGATAGGGCTGTTGAACATCAGACACATATGTACAGCCCAGACTCAGCCATGCATCTGAATGCATGGCTCGAGTCAACAATAGTGCCCGAAAAACGGCTCACCCCCTATTACGTTGGACCGAATACAATGATTGGTGAAATATGGGGGTTAATTCACCTCTGCCTAACTCTCCGGGGATAAAGGCATGTTTATGTATATATGTGTGTATACAAGTTTTACAGTCAGTTTTGTTTCTTTTAAAAAATAAAGGAATGTTTTCTTGGGATGAAATTACCTACCTTCAGTATTTCGAGAAGTTTCCCTCAAGGTAAGGTCGAAATCTTCCACCCCGTATATCGATAATGTATACGCTGTTGCTGGAGGTGTTTATTTGGTCCAAGCAATATCCAGGGTTGGGGTCCAAGCCAACCACACCTGCAAGTCGTTACAGCAGTTGATTGATGGACGAGGCTGTGGTGCAGGATTTTCTCATGGGATTGGCAGGTTATATGGAATTCAATCCCATACCAACTGTACAAGCACAATTCCAATACCGTCAATCAATTCAATTGTGACGGCAATACCGTCGTGTTCTACCTCCAAAAATAAAAATAAAATCTATATTTATAGAAAAGAATGACATCAGGATCAAAGTAATCGAGATATTTACCATGGTTTACTGTTTTGTACGAAGGATTATGGTGCTTGCAACAGCGCCGAAATATCGGATACTCAAAACAGTACATGGTAAATGTCCCAATTACTTTGATACTGATGTTAGTGATCATGATAGTTTAAATAAGAATGACATACCCCATTAGGAGGATATGTACGTATATAAAAAATAGGAAAAGATACGATTACTTTCATCATAATTAACAGAATATTGTACAAATCACCATTTGTAGTCCTGCTCACGTAAACAGCGAGAACCACCACATGTGATATTATTATTTATTCATATTTGCTCGACCGTAATGCCGTATCCAATTCGGAATTTGTAACAAATAGAACGCTTATATTAATATTATGAATGTGGATTATTTTCGCAAACAAATTTTGGACATAGCAGGTATTTATCCCATCATGGTTGCTGACATTAGTATTGGATTTAGCGGGTTATTTACCATACCATTCGATATTTCGGCGATGTTGCAAGCACCATGATCACTGAGACGTTCCTCCGAGATTAAGGTGCTTGCAAGAATGTCGAATTATCGGTAAGCAATCATGTCTGAAGATGGGGTCCGGTCCTTCATTTCTGGGGCCGTTTTTGGGAAATGTACTCCTATAAATAAGGGTAAATAATTTTATCTTTTGTAATATGTTCATTCTTCTCTTTATATTGATTAGTATTATTTTTTATGGGAGCGATTTTCTTTGACCTTCTAACCCCGAGCCCTATCCTAATTAACATATACACGTGAGGTTGAGATTAAGCCCAAAGAACTTAGAAGGATTCCAAAGGTATTGTCAAGTGTTTAACAAAATTGTGGTTCCTAAATATTTTCACTTTCACCGATTGAGTAATAATCGTTCCGTATGTTCCTTTGTCCTCGCGTGTACCAAAATATAACGCGACCAAATCAAAACAGTTTTGCATAATTTCTTACACGTACAATTTTGGGCGAATTTCCGAAACGGCCGTCTTTCATTTAATTTATTCAAATTGGACCGTGGGGGCCTACATTATAATTTACTTGTATTATACATTTTTATTACATGATGAAGTTTGATTATAATGAGAGGCGACACGGTTTTTTGATTGGATTTTGTATTGATCCCTTGTTAGTGCAGCGTAGCATTTATGAGAATTCAAATACGTACCTACACACGCACGTGAAGCTGATATATTTTTGGTCCCATGACCAATGGCTTGGCCTATGGAACAAATATTTTGAAAAGTACTTTGGGGCTATTTATCGTATGATGCAAGTGAAACAGTTAATGGATAAGAAGAATAAAGGAACTTATAAATGTTATAATTTCCTGGCTATAATACTTACGACATGAACCCGCTCCATAATAATAAGTTGGTATATTAATACGGAAATCCTCCCATTAACCTTACAACTAAGATAAATTAACTGTATTTTGTCAGTACTCTTAAAAAATTCAATATGTAGAAATATTTGCGAAAACTTTCAACCACATCATGCAGCCAAACTACCAATATTAGCCATGTAACATTATACTTGTCAGTGATAAATCTAATATTAGGGATGCAGGACACCCTCAGTGTAATATCGGAAATATAAGCGCCATGTTGCGCCCGTCGACGTCATTATTTACAGATCCTGTGACGTCATATTCTAATATATAAAATTAACGTTACAGTATAGCTTATTAGATTCTTTATAGTAATGACGAGCCAGTGGTCTAAGCTAAACTGAAGCAGGTATCAATAATTTCACACGCAAATTGAAAACACACAGTTTGTGCTACACCTATGCATGGCTTCAAATTCAAGTTTTTCAAAGAGGTTTTTTTTCATGTGCAATATCCTCACGAATACTATCTCCGGCGAAGTCAGTGAAGGAGGTCCAACATAGGACTTGAACCAGCTAAAATGCACGGTGGCTGTGGGTCGCTGTTGGTTTCCGGAGGTGAGGTAAGTAGCCATATGCCTGTCGACCCGTGCGTCATCGACTCTCTCAATCTGACCCTCTCCTATTTTTTGAACGTGCGTAAAATCCCCACGAATATCCCTCCTCCCTGGACCTGGTGGGAGAGTTTTGAACCGACTAAAACGCATGATGTCTGGGGTTGCTGACGTTGGTTGAGACGCATGATGTTGGTTGCCGAACTACGGAGTTCCCAACTCGTCCCCTCGGCCTGCTTCTGCAAAGGTGACAGGCGGCTCCAACAGACGCCTCCAGGCCCACGCTCTTGAATGACGGAGTACAATCTGCGACAGTTTTCTGAAGAAGTGGGCATAAGTGTAAAACCTACAACTTGCAAATATTGAACGAAACTAAAATATTTAGTATGCCTATTACTCAAATCGATTAAGACAGAAAAAAATAATCGGTCGAGGCGGTATAGAGAAATTTGGATGGTTTCAGGCGAAGGTTCGGTGGCTTAGCGGTCAGAGCGTTTCCCCTTGTAAGGTAATGATCGCAGGTTCGAATCCCGCCTGGACCGATTCGATTCTTTCTGTCTTAATCGATTTGCCAATTTTGGTCCCATTTTATTGGATTCAAGTCTATTACTGTCAAAATAACATGTACATTACAAACTTTCGTACTTGCAATTGGTCACTATACGCGTACTATATGTAGGAATAGTGTATGACATGATAATAGATGGTCACAACATAGTTATCGATTAAACATACATATGCTCACGCCTTTTGTCCCAAGGAATAGGCAGAGACAATAGGTGCCATCTGCTACTACGATCATCAATTAATCATTTCACCTATCGCGGGCTCTGTGGCGTAGTGGTAGAACGTTCGACTGCTACGCAGAAGGTGTGGATTCGATTCCCGCTCAGTGCAAATATTTGTATGCATGAATATGTATATTTGCATTGGTCTGGGTGTTTCTATGTATAAAATGTATGCATTTAAAAAAAAGTATGTAAGTATGTTTATCCGCATTCTAGATTCCATAACACAAGCAAGTTAAACTATGCTTACCATGGGTCTCGATAGCGATGTGTAGAATGTTGTAGAGTATTTATTTATTTATTAATATTTATCGTAGTCCACTGCTGGACATTGGGCCTCCAATGGGCGCCATTTATGTCTGTCTCTTCCAGCCACCCTTTTCAGGTAGTCAGTCAGCTCTTCTATCGTCCTTCAACCTTTCATGCAATCCCACCGGTCTAAAATGTCTATTAAGCTGAAGAGTAAAAACCTTTATATACCATCTGTCTGACGGTAGGCTTATTCCAATCTATGTCAACAAAAGAGATATTAAAATATCACGCCGACTGTGAACGGCGTGATTATTGCAAACAAAAATGTCAACGTCGCGTGTGATACGTGCTCTACAGGGCACTCCGGGATGGGACACCGCGGGTTTTAATAATGACGGGTTTAATAGGTGACCTTTGATGACTTTTTTGTTGATTGAAAAGCCTTAAAACAATACAGAAGTCTTCTATTAATTAATTTGTGGTAAATAGTTTGCATAGACTGCGATGATGCAGTAGACTGAATGTAAAGGGTGGAGAATAAGTTCCTATAGCGCTCTATAGGAGCCCTATGTCCAATATTGGACCGCAATTAATGAAATGACAAGAATTTCTGCAAACGCCTCCAGCTATGCTAAATTGATTGCGTGAGTCTGCTTAGTGTAATAGCTAGAATATAAACCCAGACCCTCTTGATCGTGAAGAATTAGTTTTTGATACCACTTGGTTAGCAGACAAGTACACGACCCACCTGATGGAAAGTGGTTACCGTGGCCTATGGACGTGTGGTACACCAAGGGAGTCTCTCTCACTCGCGCTGCCAACCCTGTAAGCACAGAGTTTCTGTGCCGTCAGTGTAAAAGACAAAGCAGGACAAGCTTTTGATCTTGCCACTGACGGCACAAAAATTCTCCAGTGAGCTCTCGCTTCCCTACTCACCGCCGGGAACACAACACGAGGTTATTATGGCCGCGGTATTCTGTAGGGCGGAGGTACTTCCTCAGTCGGACGGAAATTCCGTCGTGTCCTCGTGTCCTATCTCCTCCTTTATTTTAGTTAACCCGAATAAATTTCTTTGATTATCAGATTCAGTTGTCACTCTGATCTCTGGTCCTATACTCCGAGGTGAATACTTTGAATGCAACTGGAAACAAACACCAGAAGATGATAATGATGAAATCATTGTAAGTAAGATATGTGTATCTATAATATATCAGAATAAATTACTCTCTTTCTTTGAAACTCATATATGTAAATTCTAAGCGATCAGGCAATGTATAGTTAATCACAAAATGAAGTCATTGCATCGTCTACGTCCCCCAGATATCGATAAACATTGATGTTACGACCTGAATATGTGTCTCCGCACTGCTATCTATTGTTACGCTTGCCGTTCGGACCTTAGCGCCTTTGTCATACAACATTCACTCATTGTTCACTCCACAACCTTTCCTTTATCACCACAATGACCTTTATCATCCAGCAATAAGGTCGGGTATTCCGTGACAGGTTGTGTTCCGGTCAGAAAACTTGAATGAAAATGAAGCGATTCGGACCGTTTGATGCATTCGGAAAGATTCGCGCTATTGTTGTGTTATATTAATTTTATGTTTTGATGTGGGTTGAGGTTTTGCGTTTCAAAGGAGGCGTCTATTCATGTCACTGCGCTGAATAGAGTACGAGTTTGTTTGTCAAAAGAGATGTGGAGAGACAAGGTTTTTACCCGGCTCTTTTGAAACGTATGTTATAATTTTCAGTTTATTTGAGAACAGTTGCGAAAATGACTATTACTTTGAGACATTTTCGGTTTATTTGAGCAGTCATGCTTAGTGAAGCTCAGTTTGCGGTTTCATCAAGATTTGGAGCGATGACAAACTCACCTGCAAGTCGATAAACCTTACTGATTGATGGATTTTGGTGGCTTCGTTCAGATGGCAGTCGCTCTCATAAAAGTCTAATTAAGCTGAACTGAACGCAGAACAACGTTAATATGCTGATAACCTTAGTTTCGTTACTATTAATCTATTAAATTTCACTATTTCTATGTCGTAGCAGTAGTAAGCGCAACAAACATTAATACTGTTCTAGTAGGTACTAGGATAGACTCTCGTAGCTAGCAAAGTATTTGGTTTTCACAGTAGCAGCACAGAACAGGACAAGAATTCTCGGTTGGCAGTAAAAAGGTTATCCTTCTATGACGTAGTACTTAAAACATATTAGGTGTAAATTTAATATTAATTTATTATTATATTAACACCCACTGCATACCCTTTCAGCGATATATATACACACCCACACATAACCTTTGACAAATTTCAAAATTTAATTAGCACTGTTACTTCTTTAGAGCTATTTTAATAAAGGTTGCCACGAATTTACTCATCTTATATCTGAAAAGGAACATAAAAAAACATTACATGTTCTTTAATCTCTCACACAAAGACACAGAGCAATCTAAACCTTTATACGGGACAAAGTTAAGAATCGTTTAGGAAGGAGACCTTGTTCCGTTCAATGAAAAATTCCTCCGATTCCACGCGCCGGAACATTTCACCCAGGTGAGGTAAAAATACGCCACGCGTTGGGGACGGTCCAATTGATAAGAGGTTGCTTCTTTTGTAATTGTTGCAATAAACGCTATATATCATCTTTAAATGGTTCAAAACTGTTTTACTCGATCAGTATCAAATATACACTGTTGTTAAAGGTTGCTTTTAGAAAGTTGAGCACTGTGGTTTTAGCGCCAACACGAACAAGAGTCCATCGCGGTATTATATTATTTTCAGAAATTGGCGTGACTTCGAGATTTTATGCATAAAAATGATGATTTTTTGACCGATATGTCGTTGTCTTCGACAACGCGCACAAGTATAGTAAAAGGTGTTTCTAGTAAAGTCCCTACAAGTTTACTGAGGCAGCAATCATCTCATTGATCCTCATCATTATCATCACCATCATCAACATCATCAAGTCATCATCAACAATCATTACAAAAACCGCAACTTGAAAAACTTGACATTGGCGTCTCGCTTTTAATAATTTTAAAGACATTTACATGTCATTGGCCAAATTGCGGCAATTCGCTGCAGAAGCCATCAAAAAGAAAAGAACAAATTGAACCCTTACTATCTGAATTTCTTACGACTGACTTTCTCTCTCACAGTTGTGTTTCAAAAGAAGCTCATATAGGCACATTATTGTTTATGTGGTACACTGAGTACCATAGTTTGTTTTTTGTAAAGTACAGATTTTTATCGTATAGTGATTTACATACACATTTTGTGCAATGCATGCAATGAATTTAATGCCAAAATATTTGTGAATGAACGTCACAAACAACTATATACAAAGATAATATTCCATTTTGTACCTCATGTCATTATTAGACAAAAAATCTTTTCTTTTTCTCCAAATTATGCAAATCCCCAAGGTTTGGTAGCAGAACGTCCCATTCCCAAACTCGTCACGCTGTTTCAGATGGTCCCAATCCCAGATGGTCCTATTCCCAGATTGTCCTATTCCCAGATTGTCCTATTCCCAGATTGTCCCATTCCCAGATGGTCCCAGGGATGGTAACGCATGACGCAATTTTAATGATAGGAGTATGAATAAAAATGCTTCTTGAATTAATTATTAGGCCTTATTAGGCCTGTTAATGACGTTGATGAATACTTATTCAACCTATTTTGACATGACTTTAATTTATTTTAACGTGTAAGTTTATGAACTTTTTATAAACTTTACGCTTGCATAATTCGTTACAGCAAGAACAGCATTCTTCCAATATTGCTAAGGTTTTAAAATCAGGCGCTTTTTTTGTGTTTTGTACAATGGATGAAAAATATTGTTTTAAAAACTTAGTGTGCATGTTTTAATAATCCTTGATATTGTGTTTTTCCTTACTTTAAAGTGTTATTTTGTCAGAAAACCGTACAAAAATTAAAAAATTACTAATATCGTATTTTATAAAAAAAATGAGGGTAGATGCTTATTCATAGAATATTATTATGATGTTTACGTTTCTGTTTAGTTCATTCCCCAACTAAGTGCACAGTCATTTATCGCGGATACATTGTAATTCTCTCTTTAAATTATAACGGTGTGATGGATCATAACTTTGAATTTATAAAAAATCAGCGAGGACGAAGTTTAATTTGTGGAACATACACATACAATAAACATAACTATAACAGTGATGGAAGCTCCAAATGGCGTTGTGTGAAAAGAAAAGAGTGCAGTGCGGCTATAACAATACATGAAACGAGGAAAACTATTTATAGACAAGTACCACATACATGTCAAAGTAACGCGGACACAATAATTAAACAAAAAGTTGTTTCAAAACTTAAACAAGCAGTTTGTAAAGACTTTCGTTCAATCCAAACTATTTTCGAGGAAAAAATTATGTTTTAAACATAAATATGCTGGACACAATATTATACAGAGAACGTAATTTTTTTTTAAATACCAGTAAATTAAACTTCCCTAGCCCAGCGTCCGTGATAATACCTGAGGGTTTAGTAAAAAAAATTATTGTATGTGAAGATGGTGACGACGACAAAATAATTGTTTTTGCGACAAAAGTTAGCAGAAATATTATTAGAAATGCGCGATTTTACTACGCAGATGGGACATTTAAGATCACGCCTAGTCCATTTTATCAGGTATATGTATTACATACTGATATGGGTTCCGATGAACGGTCCACTAATATAATACCGGTAATTTATGCCTTATTACCAAACAAGACACAGGCGACTTACGTGCGGTTATTCGGCATTTTGAAAGAAAAATTACACATTAGAATATCAAATTTTAAAAGTGATTATGAAATCGCGCAATTGAATGCAGTTTCAGAAATCTTCCCAAACGCAAAAGTAAGTGGCTGCTATCACCACTACAATACAAGCTAAGAAATATGGCTTGAATACTTATAGTGAAAGTCGCAATATAGCAAGAATTTGTGCTATGATTCCATTGGTACCAGCCAGTTTCATTCCCGAAACATGGCGTTTGATTATTAATAAGGCTCCAGGTACTCAAAACGTACAACGTTTCTTACGGTATTGTGAAAATCAGTGGTATCCAAGGATTCCGCCATCAATATTAAGCTGTGCTGGGCAAAGGCACAGAAATACAAACGCACTTGAAGGGTGGCATCACCGTATGAATGTGCGTATTCCCAAAAAGACAAATCTATTTTTATTTTTGCATAAATTACATACAGATGCAAAACATTGGGCTTCTATAATAAGATTCAGCTTATTCGAAAAAACTAAAAGTAAAAGAAGAGAAATAGATAATTATATACTTTGATAAAGAGAGATATTCAATAAACTTTTACAAAAATTGGAAGGAAGAAGTATGCCATTGGAAAGATTTCTGAAAAAAGTAATTTTTTTACAGCTTCATAAATAATATTAATAATATTTTAGATGATATTATTTTTAGTATTTGACTATTATTTTTACTTAATCATTCTTTTATTTCCTAGGCAGCTTTGATTTCTTTTTTTTGTCTATTTCAAAATAAATAGTCACACTGCATCAGACACAAGGCCATAGCGTCTATATCCAAATAGTTTTTTTTTATAACATGTTTGACACTAATGCTATCGCCTTGTGTGTGTGTTTTAGTTACTTTTATTCAGTTAATAAATGATACAGCGTTTAGAACAAATAATGTTTTTTTTATGAAAAAAAAAAACACGCGTTTTCAGTAGTCATGCGTTACCATCCCTGGGACCATCTGGGAATGGGACAATCTGGGAATGGGACAATCTGGGAATAGGACAATCTGGGAATAGGACAATCTGGGAATAGGACCATCTGGGATTGGGACCATCTGAAACAGCGTGACGAGTTTGGGAATGGGACGTTCTGCTACCAAACCATCCCCAACACTTAAAAATGTTAAACCTGTAACCGATCAAGACTTGTACCACTCGGTAGTTAAATTATCCGGTTTTGGGCCGTGAATTATTGAAATAATCCCTCAGTGTGAGACCGCGTAATGACTCTTCATAAATATCGCTAATAAGGTACATTTATACGAACACCAGAACAATTTAATTTCATTCCATTCGCTTTTATTCTCATTATTGCCGTCGCTTTGAATATAAATAGGCACTTCATAATATTGAACTACCTCATTGCTTCAGGGACAGAAGGTTCGAGGTCCTGGGTGGGATTTCTTGAACCCAAATTTCGCCCACAGTGATTTTTTGTTACACGTAACTGGCATTTTTATTGACGTAAAGTGCACTTTGTCATAGTCTGTATTCTTTTTTATACCACTTAGGTGGCAGATAAGCACACGGCCCACCCAATGGGAATTGGTTCCCGTGCCCCATGGACGTGTGCAACACCAGAGGCGTCACACTCGCGCTGCCGACCCTGAAGGAACCTTCTAATACCTCTTTTGAAGAACCCCTTATTGTAGGCGCATGAGAAAACCGCAACAAGGAGTTCATTCCACAGCTTGAGTGTGCGTAGGATGAAGTTTCTTTCATACCGCACAGTGCGTACCGTCTCAGGTTGAATTCCCTGCCTATGGCGAGCGGTGCATTGATAGTGTTGCTGTGGGCATCATGACAAACAATTCATCTGATTACAAACCGTTGCCCGTTGGACAGAGAATACCTACGGGAAGAGGTGATTACCTCATTCTACTCCACCGGGAACACAGCAACACCAAACAGTAAGCAGAATTACTAGTGTCATATTTAAAAAATATTATTAATATTTTTAATGAATTTGAAATTTCAATGGTGACCATCGGTATCGTAAGCACATAACGAAGTTACGATATGTTTACATTGTCATTTTTTTTTATTTTTTATTTTAATGTTACTAAGGTCTATTTCCATTTAACCCTAAAAATACCAAACCGTACCGTGAAGCCAGTCCCAAACGCGAGGTACAATCGCACATACTCCACCAATTCCAACTCACGCCTATTATGTACAATCGCGCACACAATTTGTGAGCGTTTGTTAAGCCCTTTTGTGATAGATTGCCTGTCGATATGCGCCCACTGATTGACGACGAGAAGATATTTCTATCAACAGACAGATAGAACTATTGTGGGATTTATTTACGGAATTTGGGGGAAAATCGTGACGTAGAAGGACACAGGACCCCGGGCTTAATTGAAACTTTCGCGTCGCATTATGCCAATCTTTTTTCGCCGAAAATTCTTCGTATTATCTATCGTCTTGTTAATTAAGACACATCAAATACTTGAAAATTTATCTGATAAAACAGAATATTAATTCGATTAAGATATAGAAAAAATTAGACCAACACGACCAGGAATTCATTACCAGCACACGTGTTTCCTTCTTCCTACAATCCCGGGGCCTGTTAGCGGGGCGTGAAAAAGCATCTGATAGCTTACCATCAGGCGAGGTGAAGTCAAGTTGGCGTGTCCTTTATAAAAGAAAAAAGATCGGTTCAGACGGGATTCGAACCCGCGACCTTACCCTTATATCATATAACCATATAACCAAATAAGACCGTCGCTGTAAGACGGAAATATGTATAGAAGAATTTGGATTTTCTTTTTTTTTTTTTATATAGGTTCTGTGGCTTAGTGATCAGAGCGTTCCCCCTGTAAGGGAAATATCGAGGGTTCGAATCTCACCTGAACCAATCCATTTTTTTCTATATCTTAAATTCTCTAAAATGTCATTAGTATTGATCGCTTGTAAAATTACACTTTTCTCACATCATCATCAATGTGCTAAACCTGGCTGCATCCAAAACGCTTTTTGGAGCTTGACGTCTACTCTGCTACTGCTCCTTTCCTTATATCCTTTCCTTTAAGGAGGTAGGACACGGCGGTATTTCCGCCCGATTGAGCAGTCCGACTGGGGAAGTACCTCCGCCCTACAGAATACCGCGGCTATAATAACTTCGTGTTGTGTTCCCAGCGGTGAGTAGGGTAGCCAGAGCTCACTGGAGAATTTGTGCTGTCAGTGGGCTCGTCCTGCTTTGTCTTCTACTGACGGCACAGAAACTCTGTACTTACAGGGTTGGTAGCGCGACTGTGACTCCTCTGGTGTTACAGACGTCCATAGGTCACGGTAACCACTTTCCATCAGGTGGGCCGTGTGCTTGTCTGCCAATGAAGTGGTATAAAAAAAAAGATGGGTTTATTTAACTTATACAGGTGCGACTGCGGTCTGACTCCCAAATCCAAGAGCAAAGCCATACCAGAGCCTTGTCCATTGTTTAGTTGATGCTAACTTGCAGGTAAGGCTTGCTTAGACTCAAAAGAGGTGTAAGTAAGACTGTGTACCAGGATGCTCAGTGTGTCATCGCGTTCTTGTACTATACTGATACTTAAATAAACTATAGCACCTTTCCTGAAAACCCCCTTTCCTATATATTTTTTTTTATACCACTTAGGTGGCAGATAAGTACATCTGATGGAAAGTGGTCATCGTGGCCTATGGACGCGTGCAAAACCAAGAGAGTCACACTCGCGCTGCCAACACTGCAAGCTTTAAGAGTTTCTATGCTGTCAGTGTAAAAGACAAAGCAGAACAAGCTTTTGATCTTTCCACTGACGGCACTAAAACCCTCCAGTGAGCTCTGGCTACCCTACTCACCACCGGAAACACAACACGGGGTTATTATGACCGCGGTATTCTGTAGAGCGGAGGTACTTCCACAGTCGGACTGCTCAATTTTACGGAAATACCGTCTATACATCCTATATCTCGAAAGCAAAATATTCATTCATTAAAATTTGTAAATATCAAAATCAGCGCTCTCCCGGCAGTGTCATAACCAAAAAGCTCCATATCTCCCTTTCATTACCAAATTCAATCAAATTAACAACAAAACATCACACTGATCACCGCCAATGGCATTGTTTATTGGGGTGTCTATGATTTATGTTGTTCCGCAGGACATGTCCTTGCCAACGATGGCCTAAATTGTCCCGGCATTTGTCCCAACCTTAGTAAATGTGTGGTGATAATTCACGGGGACCACTCAGTGTGTTAATGTCGGAAAAGTCCGGGACAAAACGGTACAAATTGTTCCAGTAAAAGTAAATAAGTGCGATAGAGTAATAAAATTATCTTCTGTCGTGTATTTTTATTTGGTAAATAATGAGTAATGCTGTATTAAAAGTCATTTGATATAAAGCTTATTTACAACTGTAAGAGAAAGGTAAATTATATAATTATAGCTAGTTAAGCTATGCTCTTTGTGGGTCTAGATAGCGTTGTGTAAAATATTTATTTAATGTATGTTTTATACATAATGACGACCTTACAAGACAGGCTGTAGGCTTAAATGTCACCCACATACGTTGCAGAATATACCATCAAGAACCAAGTTGTTTGGAGACTATTTCCTTTGTCGCACCATTAAAACCTGGAATTCATTACCAGCTCTAGTGTTTCCTTCTTCCTATAGTCCAGGGTCCTTTAAGCGAGGCATGAAAAAGCACCTGATGAGGTCGCCAAGCATAGTGTCACCATTGTAATATGGTAATGGTGACACTCTTTTCTAAGACTTTGCCTTCAGCTTACCATCAGACGAGGTGAAGTCTAATTGGCGTGTACTATATAAAAAAATGCTAGCGAACCGCCTCAGCTTCGCGTGGGCGTTATTTGATTGTCTGTTCTTCGAAAATAAATGTCTTTAGGAAAAATTATACGAATAAATCTTCTGTAAAAACATTTCAATCAAAGTGACCACTAAACTAAGAAAACCCGTTGTGTGATTCAGAACAATAGTTTTAGTAGAAAGAAAAGATTCTATTTCGATGTAAATTTAAAAAGTTATATTATATTATTGATACTTATGTAAAGTTTCGGAAACAGTTTCTTTCTTAAGATTTTCCTTGATTTTTCAATGCGACTAGTCTTTGTATTTTTCTTCATACCACTCAAGTGACAGACAAATTCCAAGGCCACCTGATGGAAAGTGATTACCGTGACCTATGGATGTATGCTACGCCAGAGGATTCACACTCGTGCTGCTGACCCTGTAAGAACAGAGAGCTTCTGTTCTTTCAGTGCAGAAGACAAAGCAGTAAATGGATTTGCTTGCTTCTTTCATTACATGCAAATGCTAGAAAACAAAGTTACTCTTAAAATTTTTATCATAGGCTGTGGGGCGTGGTAAACGAGCTATGCTATAGCGCGGCTTGCAGGTATTTGAACAAGGACTTCTAAGGGCCCTCCACAAATGGGGTAAGGGCTTGCCTTCCACCTTCCGGACTAGGGAAGGGCAAATTGCCGATGGTGAAATTTTGAGTTATATTTTTACTGTCAGATGGAAAATATGACAGTCCTTCAGGAGACCGATTCGGTCGATTAAAATGAAAAACGTGATAAAAACTGACGTAAATATTATGTATTTCATACATTCCCAGGAAATTAAAGTGGTATGAAAAAACCGTTAAACGATTTTTGGAATAAGATATTGAAATTTAAAATTTGTCGTGTTACAAACACGACAAATTTTGATTCATAACGTAACCTACTTTTACTGAAATGGTATCTATTAGTTACATTGTGAAACACCCACTGTAAGACATGGCTCTTGTATTCTGGAAATTATATTCATAAAACTTTAGCATAACGAAGTTATTTTGAGTTTGAAGCTATTATCTGAAACGAACGAAAATTTAACGCCATTTTGAATAAACTGTGTGAAATGTAAAAATGAATGAATATTATAACATTTTGTACATTCATATTTAATATCGATTTTTTTAAACACACATAAACACATAACATAAACTCACGCCTATATCCCCGAAAGGGCCTACCCTTTGAGAGGTGCTAACACCCACATTTCGCCAGTTTATGTTTAGGTCACAATGTAATAGGTGGCGAGCCTATTGTCATTAACCAGGCACTTACAAACCTGCGATAAATACACACATAACTTCAAAAAGCATCGATAAATCATTGGTGTGTGCCATGGTATTGAACCCAAGACCTCGTCTCAGCAGTCCATTACCTATACCACTAGGCTACCGCGGTTATTCTATATATTTTATGTTTACTTAGGATTGAAAGTCGTGGTCTCTGCCTACACTAATAAGACTGAATGTGGATAGATTACATATTACTAGGTATCATGCCACGATTCCTTTTTCATTACACCAAGACCCACAAAGACCTTTGAGGCCAAGTCGACATCGCCTTCAAGACGGTAAACGTGCTGATTGACGGATGAGGCTCAAGGGCAAAATATTCCCTTGGGATTGGAACTTCAGACGGAAGTCACTCCTATAAAAGGGTATAAGCTAAAACTCAAGAAGAAGGAGTAAGCAGACCATCGACTCCGAGGTAAAAGCTTTGGATGCTACTGAGAAGAAGGCTAACATATGATGATTAGACATAGGGGGTAGGACACGACGGTATTTCAGCAGTCCGACTGGGGAAGTACCTCCGCCCTACAGAATACCGCAATGTTGTGTTTCCGGCTGTGATTAGGGTAGCAAGAGATCGCTGGAGGGTTTTTGTGCTGTCAGTGGAAAGACCAAAAGTTTGTCCTGGTTTGTCTGTTACACTGATGGCACGGAAACTCTCAATGCTTGCAGGGTTGGCAGCGCGAGTGTGACTCTCTTGGTTTTGCACGCTTCCATAGGCCACGGTGACCACTTTCCATCAGGTGCGCCGTGTGCTTATCTGTCACCTAAGTGGTACAAAAAACACCACTTGACCGAACTCCAAAGTACTGATAGCTTTACATTTTGGAAAGTCGGTAAATAAACTCTTCTATGTATAATAATAGCTTATAGCATTTCATATATCGATAACATCACGCGGCAAGCTGCCAGCACTAGTACACATCAAAGTAATAGGCACAAGCATTTTGTGCTCGGAGCAAGTCGCACCGCACTGCGCCTCTGAATTACACACTCAGCTCATATACTTAATGCTTACACCTTAAACACGCAGTTCAAATATGAGTTGATAATTTCTTTGGAGGCGTTTTAATATTGACCAACTATTTTACATTTAATTAAGCTAAAATAGAAAGCCGGATTACAAAAATAATGTCGAGTATATTACTGCCAATTCGAATAGAAATTCTTAAACTGATTAGATTCTCTTACTTCCCTATCATTGGGTTTAAATG
This sequence comes from Eilema griseolum, assembly GCA_963662185.1. Lineage (NCBI taxonomy): Eukaryota > Metazoa > Arthropoda > Insecta > Lepidoptera > Erebidae > Eilema > Eilema griseolum. Next base: position 1,098,018 of record OY759247.1, read on the forward strand.
GTTCTTACATACATGCATGCACAGACACGTCTCTTTCCCAGCGGGGTGAGAAGATATCACATTTTTCGCTTCTGCTACTTTCATAAGTAATTGTTTTCATACATAATAACCGGTTTCGGGTACTCTTGACATGTCCTTTCTTAATAATGCTCTCAGTCTGATTTGTTTTTAGGTGTTATTTATATTCATATTAAGCCTAAAACGTTATCATTACACCAAAATTACTTTTGAGTGCTGGAAGGTAGCATAAGTCCCTAAAATCTCTCAGAGGCCGCCTTAAAAATAATCTGTTGCGTTGTCCGTAATTTTTAAATGTTCCATAAAACCCGAGCCCTTGTAATGAGAAACTTAATTTCTTTATGTAATAAAGATGAGGAATTAGATTAGGCATTTTTATGTCAAAGGATGCTCGCGATGACCTTGGCTTTGAAAATACAAAACTTTGTAATCTTTTGGATGAAATATTGCAGCTGTAATAGGTTATTTATGAAAGTTTCAGAATATATTAAATTCTTTTATGAAAGTAGTTACTCTTTTTGCTACGTTTAATTTGGTTGAGATGTCTAATCTGTGGGGTGAGATTTTGTTTCACAAAATACAAAGAGAACCTATACTGACTTTGACTGACACTATAAAATTGTGATTGACACTGTAAAACTGTGACTGACGCTGTGAAACGGTGACTGCAGAATATACGAGCAAGAACCAAGCGGTTCGGAGACACTTTTCTTTGCCGCCCTACCAAGACCTTGAATTCATTACCAGCACAAGTGTTTCCTTCTACCTACAGTCCCGGGTCCTTTAAGCGGTATGTGAAAAAGCATCTGATGAGGCTGCCAAGCTGAGTACCACCATTGTAACATTACTTAGTGTCTGTAATGGTGATCCTCTTTCCTGAGACTTTGCCTTTAGCTTACCATCAGGCGAGACGAAGTCAAGTTGGCGTGTCCTAGATAAAAAAAAAACTGACACTGTAAAACACAATTATTTCATGAAAGAAATACAGAATTATTTCTGTTGGCAACTTATTTTTGCCCATCTCTTCTTTCGACTTGTGTTTGCCTAAAACCTACGTGCGCTAATATTTTGTGCTTCAGACAAAGACAAAACAAAAAAATCATATTACTCACCCTTTTGTTGTCTCGAAACTTCAACCAGCCACTGATGACACTATTGTCCACACCTGAACAGTCCTCCTCCTCCACATCTGCCCTCCTGGACAACAAGGGTGACCCACCAGGGCTCTCAAGAACCTCCCGTCTTCTCATCACAGGAGTACACTGTTGGGACAGCCTCCCCTCATTCACCATATCGCTTCTTCTCCCCAAAACTGGTGTCGCATGGGCTGAGACACCGCCCATGAGACCACGTCGAGACAAGAACGGGCTTCCATCCCATGGTCTTTTTGGACTACTTTTACATTCAGAATGAACGCACACTGCATCAAAATTGGCCAGTTCCACTGATACCCTGGTCTGGAGACCACTGGGATGGGTCGTGAGGATCGTCTGCTTGGCGATACTGCACCCGTGACGGTGGAGCTCTTCGCGTCTCTCCATTATGAAGAGTTACAGCATCAGGGGTGATGATCACGTGAGGTCCATTGGCTGAGCTGATGTCCCATCTGCAATAGAAAAAAAAGTTTTAGTGCTGAATTTTTGTTTGGGACTATCAAATAAACAAAAATAATACTACACTTTTGATATCAGTAAGTGTTAATTAACAAAAAATATCTATGTAAATATTCCCTTTTTTGGGTTCAAGGTTCAAAATTTCAATTTAAAAAAAAATCCAGAACCTACGAAGATGTCTTTTCCAACAACAAAACTCAATAACCATTTATAAATTCCAAATCGAAGTTACCACGTCACAATCACAATGAAACTGGAGTACCGGACATTTCTCGTTAATAAATCTTCAAGTAACGATACGATCGTACGGATACTCAAATTTAAATTTTGCACAAAAGCACCCTTAGTTTTAAACTCATATTAACAATTCAATGCATTCTTTAATCCCATTAAAACCAGTAATAAATGATCATGACATCTGACTTTAACCCCTCTAAGAATTATGAGGACTTCTTAAGTTCATTAAGGACCTCCGTTCCTTTCAAATATGCCATGACTTAAGCTGTCTTCATCAATGGACGGAGATCTATAACCCTCTCGAATTATTACGATAAAAGACTTTTATTACTAGGAATGGCTATTTAGAGATGCTTTCCACCATTTAATGGTGTTCAGTGAAATTACCAGCCGTTATTACTAGCCAGTGATGAATTGGAGGAGACTTTTCTTCATTAATATTACAGACTTGACCTAAATTTTGGTTATACATTGACATTTCTAAGGATTTATGGGTAAATTATAAGGTAACTCATGAAATAGAAATAACTAAAGGGCTGGTTCGGTAGTTTTGTGGCCGAAGTTTGCGTTTCACTTAGTTTGATTCCTGAGTTGGGTGAACGGAACTAAGTTTTTGTTATAAGTAGCATTTTTTTATACCACTTAGGTAGTAGACAAGCACACGGCCCACTTGATAGAAAGTAGGTTACCGTGGCTTATGCAGCATATAGTTTATTTTGTTATAAGCAGCATTGTAGAATAAAGTTCAGATGATGCGGGCTTGCATTTTATAAACAGTGAGTTTTCCTTTAATGACCGTTAACTATCAAATATACATAAACTCACGCCTATATCCTTGAAGGGGTAGACAGAGATGCTAGCACCCACATTTCGCCAGTTTATGTTTTTGTGTTTTGTGTTATTGCCACTAACCGGGCACTTATAAACATGCGATAAATACACACATAACTTCGAAAAGCATCGGAAAGTCATTGGTGTGTGCCATGGTAAAACCTGGGATCGAACCCGAGACCTTGTCTCAGCAGTCCATTACCGATACCACTAGGCTACCGTGGTTCTACTAGGCTACCGCGGTTCAAATAAACACAAAATGAACTATCAAATAAATACAAAATTTATCAATAAAATGTCAATTGTTAACTTTTATCACTACAAAGCAAATAAATTTCACATAAAAGCCTCTTTCGTGCCTTTAATATCATGAACCATGAGTAGTCAATAGAAACTTTTGTGCCCAAATTGGGACTATAGTAATTTAAATGGGGCAACAGACGAATAATTTCGTTAAACAAAATTGACAGTTTAATTGTACAATTAAGAACACTTAGAAAGGAAATTTAACAAAATTGCCGAGAATTGTGAGACAGAATTGACTGATAACGAATTCAAAAGGTACGTAATCACAGTACATGTAGAATGTCAAAAAAGAAACTTTTTTATTCTCTTGCAGTACTAACCACTAAATGACACTAGGTCAGCTGAAGTGCGAGAGATATCCTTTAGAAAATCTTACACCCCCGCATCTGAAGAATCGAGACGGCGATTTTAGTCGGTTCGAGTTCAACATAACCGCGGTCATTCATGGGGACTCTGTAGTCTCCACACCCGAGAAGAGGGCCAGATCGTGAGAGATGGCCCTGGGTCGGTCGGGGTGCGAAGGATATGCCTGTCAACCTCACCTTCGGCAACCAAAGCGACCCACGCAACCCACGCGGCGTGCGTTTTAGTCGGTTCGAGTCCGACCACCTCCTCCACCGGCTCCGGTGGGGAGGTATCCGTGGGTATTTTGCGCACGTAAAAAAAAAAAAGCTGTGATATGTTCTCGGACCCTCGGTTCGCTTGGTCTCACCTTCGCTTGGTAGGAACTACCGCAGCTGCAATTCACTTTATAAACACTGTGTTTGTAAAGGTATGACATCCTTCGATGTTCGCACGTATTTGCTACTTTGGCAAACGGTTTTAAAATCGTCTTGATGGAAAACTTCCGTATATAAAAATTTCAATTGGGAAGATGGATTCAAACTATCCGGAACGTACAATCCAGTGATTAAGACACTAAAACCAAAAAACACAGTGCCGTTAAAAACTAACATAGTGAGTGTGGTGTGTCGCCAGCCTTACCGTTCATAATAAAAGTAATGGAGGGTAGGCTTACAAAAAATGTTCCCCGCATACCTCACGACGCTCGCAAGCTAGTCATGTCATAACCACGGGTGCCCGAACCTATGCATAATTATGAATTTAACTGCTGTCATACTACTAATTGCAAATATAACTTTGTAATGCTATATATTTACATGGGATTACAAAATTATTTAAGTAAACGACAGCCGTTACGTTATTGACCTGTTTTAATAATTCATGGTAGCCCACAGGTAATCATTAATCTTATTGTTGAGACAAACAAAAATAACTAAATACTTTATTCAGGATGCCAATCTCTCTCCAGAATAATCTTGTATTAACATTTTCTGCCTGAAGAGAAGTATACAAGAACTCAAAACAGACCTCTCATCTTAACAACATTATCGGAAAAGTCCGCGCCCATTCACACTTAACCATCTCTTCCAAAAGCTTATTTTAAAACGAGCTAAATAAATTAACAGCTAACCAAGTCCTTGGAACTTAACCTAAAAACTCGAAATTCTGTCTATTGGATTGAAGTTCCTCAGAAGTTGATAGTATAAACAGACGGACATGCCATTATTAATGTATGAGAGCCGTTTAAACTGCGGTTACCGGTACCGGTAACGACAGTCATTACCGTTATTACCGTTACTCTGTATCCGGTAATGATATAGTAATAATAGTAATAGTAATAATTTATTGTTCAATAAACCTGTTTACACAATTAGAATATTGATCGTGGTCACCTTTTAAGCAAAGGATGCCTGTGTCAGGTGACCACGCTCTTCCATATCTATACAGATTAAAATCATAGTTTAACGAGCAATTAGTTTAAGAATGTATAGTTTATGCACGTGTGTGTGTGTGTGTGTGTGTGTGTGTGTGTGTGTGCGTGTGCGAGTGCGTGTGCGTGTGTGTGTGTGTGTGTGTGTGTGCGTGTGCGTGTGTGTGTGTTTGTGTGCGTGTGTGCGTTTGTGCGAATGTATTTGTGGTTTCTTATATGTGGTATTCCAATAACGCCTCCACCTTTTCATAACTCATAGGTGCTAAATAATTTGCAATTTCTTGCTTACTTTCTCTTTTCGTTTTACAATGTATATTTATTATTTTATTTATTTTATTGTATAGGTATCCCGAGCGACTACCATACTGTCTACTCGCAAAAGTGGTTCTTGAGTGAGTGCAACCAGCTGTGTGTTTTCTTCTTCTGACAATAGCATCAGGATTGAATGTTGTGGTTTTGTGTTTTTTTAATATTGTCAGTAGAGGGTACAGCTTTCTCACTGATAACACTCCACTGAGAGAGTACAATTCCGTTGTAGGAAATCTTCTTTTTTTAAAGTGCATAACCTTTAGTAATGCCCGTTGAGCACGTTCTAGTTCGAGCAACTTAGTTTTACCCACTCCTCCCCAAATAGGAATACAGTAGGTGATAACTGATTGCGCTAATGCCATATATATTTCTATAAGAGTGTTCCTCGATTTTTGCTTGGCTTCCATCAAATTCCTAGGCACCACATGTCTCAGCGTTTTAAAGATCCAAATAAGTTTCCTCACTCTGGCTGTGAGTAAATTTATGTGCGGATGCCAGGATAGGTGTTGATCAACCGTCACTCCTAGGTACTTGGTTTCTTCAAGCTTACTGATTAATGGACAATCACACCCTGTGGCACTTTGCTGGTTGCAGGAATGAATCGTCAGTTTAAAATCTGGGTTAGGTTGGGTAATATTCTGGATGCTGTAACACAGAAAGTTTGTTTTAGCCGTGTTAAGTGTTAGCAGATTATCCCTTAGCCATTCAGCAATTACGCGCATGCCTTTTTCTGCGTTTTCCTTTACATTGGGCCAGTTAAGCCCAGTGAATATCACTGCAGTGTCATCGGCATAAGAGACAATGTGTGCGTTTCTAATTTCCATGTTACATAGGTCGTTGATGTATATGAGGAATAGTGTGGGGCCTAACACACTTCCTTGCGGAACTCCATATGATACTGTCACATCTTCACTGGTGTACCCATTAACCCTTACACTTTGTGTCCTCCCAGACAGGTAGCTTTTGAATAGGGAGAGGATAGTGTCTCTTATGCCGATTTTTTCAAGCTTACTTAGCAGAATGGAAACAGAGATTGTATCGAAGGCCTTTTTTAGGTCTAGAAATACCGATAGGCATTTCTGTCCCCTGTCTAACCGTTCTGTTACCATCTGTGTGAGTGCTAAAACTGTTGATTTTCCACGTGTAAAACCGTACTGTGAGTGGGATATAATTTTATATTTACTTAGGTAGCTTATAAGCCGGGTGTTCAAGAGCTTCTCCAGTATTTTCGAGAAGGCAGGAAGAACTGCAATAGGTCGGTAGTTACCAACTTCGTCTCTAGATCCACTCTTAAAAACTGGGGTAATAATAGATTTTTTTAATAGATCTGGAAATATACCGTGCTCAAAGCAGAGGTTGACGAGATGGGTAATAATCGGAACAAGTTCATTCTTTGCGAATTTTAGGTAAGTGATTGGAATGTTATCCCAGCCGGGAGCACTACCAGACTTCAGGCTCATTAAAGTGTTTTCAACTTCAGTCATGTCAGTTTCTAGTAAGCCGAATGAGTTGATTTGCGACAATAAGTTCTTTGTTGGAGAGTCAATCGGGCTACGGGCTACTTGAGCACTGGTTTGTATATCAAGGGCAAGATTTTTCCCTATATTTGCAAAGTAGTTGTTAATAAAGTTAACTGACTCATCAGGGTTTCTTCTCAAGTTAAGTAAGTCCTTATTTTCTTCACGTGGTTTATTAGTGTCAGTGATCTGTTTAATATTTTTCCACAAAAGTTTATTATTATTTATTGAATTTGCAATCAAATCTCTTTCATATTTTCGCCTTAGTTTTTTGATAAGGTTGTTGCAAAAGTTCCTATAGCGAGTATAGGTTATCTTTAAGATCTCATTATAGCTCTCGCTTCGGAGCTTTTTTTGTAATTTGTTCCTATGTCTAATACAACGTAAAATACCAGGGGTAATCCACGGCTTTAGCGTGCGTTGACTCTTAGGAGTTAAAAAATTAGTAGTACTAGCATTAAGAGACTCAATAATATTATCTGTCAAACATTGTGTTAAAAAATTAGGATCATCAGCGAACAGAAGCTTAGAAAGGTCTCTTTGTTGGAGAAAATGTAGGGCCTTAGTGAAATCTGTTTTAGATTTCATCTTAACAATAGGACTTCCGGATTTGGACTCTGATAAAGTCAATAAGGTAGTGAAATGATCTGTGATCCCGGTTGGCAGCACTGCAATGAATGCGGAGTGTTTATTATCATTTATCTTGAGCATAAAGTGATCTAAACAATTCATTCCCCTAGTACTTAGAGTATGGCCAGCCAAAATACCATGCCCGGAAAGAGTACCTATATAATTAGTCCTGTTATTGTATTCCAAGCTCGTTTCATACAGTTTGGGTCTAATATTAATGTTGATGTCACCTGCTATGATAATGTTGTTTTTAATTTTTATAGTGTCTAAGTGTAGTGAAAGTGAATCTATAAAGCTAGAAGCGTTAGAGACAAAAGGAGAGCGGTATATACAAATTAGAGCAATATTTAATATATCTAGTTGAAGGCAGGATACTTGGTTTAATCTAATTTCTTTAACAATAGGACTTAAAGATTTTTTGACATATAGGACTACGCCGGCATTTTGATTGAACTGATATGTAGTCGAAAAAGAATTGTAACTATTAAGTTGAGGTATAGGTTTGTTTGGGCTGAGTCTACATTCAGTTAAAATTAAGATATCAGCCTGGAAAGGAAGACTAGCCAATGTTAACAGAAAATATATGCTTACTTACGGTTAATAATAGACGATTTGTCGGCAATTTAGAATATGGGTGGAAATAAATGCAACTTAAAATGCTGCGGGGAATTTTTTTCAATTATAAAAATTACTCAATTATAGTGAAAACCTTTTTTTAAATAATTAAATTGCTAATATTTAGTCGGTATTATTTAATAAGTGAAATAATTTTACAATTAATCCTCCATTCAACCCATGAAACCCATTCAAAAGTAAACCACATATATTAACAATAAACCAGACTATCCGGCGTAAAAAAAATAACTTCATCATTGAAAAAAGTAATGCGAAATATTTGATGCAGGACAGGTACAAAATAAAAAATTATAAAATACCCACAACCTATTCACAACTATGGTGTAGTTCAAAAATAGAATGAAAGTAGTAGCATTTTTTTAGTTTGGTAACGATTCAAAGCGATTAAGATAGCAAAAATTTTGATTCAGTTCAGGCGAGATTGGAACCCGCGATTTCCTAACAAGGGGAATGCTTTGAATATTTCAAAAACTCACAAACTTCTCCATCAATGGAGCTGAAACCCGCTTCAGAGACGGTTTTAAGCAATTTATATCACGTTGCTAGATGGTGCTGCTGTTTGGTTATAGAATTTTCTTATGCATTTTTTTTTTTTTTTAAATAATTTATTTGCATAACACAGGTTACAGAAAGTTAGTAAAAAATACATTTTCGATAAATGTATAGGTCCGCTGTCTTACAACCTCTTCAAGGTGTGCAAATATTTGATATTGTCTATACATGCAACATTTCAATTAGAGAGCATTCATAATATTTTAATTGCATTAATTAGTTATTGAGTTAATGTCAGAAAATTAAATAATGTCAAAAGGAAAAAAAGAGATTGTTATAATTATAGTGAATGTCAACTAGGTCTATTAAAATAATAATTTCAATTAGTATATTATGTCAAATGCTCATGTCAAAGAATTTAAATAATGTATTGAATTTGAATTAATAAATTACAATTTATCTTCGAGGAAGTACTTTACGTCATAATAACATTTTTCGTTCAGTAGCTTTCTTAGTGCCTGTTTAAAAGTAGCTACGTTTGCCTCTTTTATGTTTTTGGGTAGTTTATTGAATATTTTTGGTGCCATGGCGAAAACACTGTTATGCATTAGAGTAGTGTTTGTTGGACACAGGCATAACCGTCTTTTATCTCTATGCATTCGTCCAGAGGCGTCAGAGGCCAAAACAAATAAGTTAAGGTTGAGTTTAACAAATACAGCTACTTCAAAAATGTAAAGGGAAGGCAATGTTAATATATTATATTTTTTAAAGTACCTACGGCAAGCAGCTGTCTGTTGTTTTTAACGCAAATTATTCTCGGAAGAAGTCCAACCATTGATAAATTCCTTCCTAACTGGCGGTAAAATATTTACAAGCACGAACTGCTGTGTATACATATGTCACATGTCAGTCCATTTGCATATTATAAGGGCACTTACATTTAACGACAGCGTTTACTTGTCACTACAATACGCGGCTGCAGCCCAGTACCATATATTATGTATAACATAATGCGAGCTAGTCTGTCCGTTTGCCAATTTAGTATATCATGTACGAGCGTGTGACGTCATGTGACAGCTTTGTTGGAACTTGATGCAAAGAGAAATTAAACGAATTATTTTAATAAGCGTTTAATTTGTTTTAACAGAAGGTTGATTGGTAGATACAATAAAGATGAATAAAAGATGAGTGGAGCTGGTATGTGGTGCACTCTCTTTCAAGCAAGAGGGTATGCCTTAAATCTGCTCAATTCTTTCAAGATTAAACTTAAATCTGCTCAATTCTTTCAAGATTAAACTTAAATCTGTTCATCAGTATCAGAATAAACGGGATATTTATCATGTTCTTTCTCACTTCATTCTGATACTGATGTCAGTGACCATGATAGTTTAAATACTTAAATCTGTTCAATTCTTATCGATTAAGAAATTTAATAGAAAAATTGGATCGGTTCAGGCGGGATTCAAACCCTTGAGCTTTCTCTTACAGGGGGAACGCTAAGCCATAGTACCTTTGCCCGAAATTATCCAAATCCTTCTGTACATATATCCGACTTACGGCGACTCCAATTCTTTCTATCATTTAATTTTCGTCTACGCACCCTTCATAGTCATCAACATCATCACTACGTTGGTCTTGGTTGGATACAATCAGCAGGTACACCAGTATTTTACATATCTTAATAGTAAACTACTCAAATATAAACTTTTGACACTTGTTCTACAAAATTACTTTCAGTTTTCGTTATTCTCAAATACTTTATTGTGTGTGTAATTTCACGAACGTTGAATCCGTGAGATTACACACCAAAGCTAATGGAATTTTAACACCCATTAAAATACAAAGTGGCCAAAATTACACATTAAAACACTTAAATATCTTTACGTTATTTCATTAACGTAATAAATACAAAATCCTGAATCGGCTGATTCCAACGGATTACACTGCAATCCACTTTGCAATGCCCAGCATTTTCGGTTTAATTCACTGTTGCAGTTTATTTGCACTGTCTGTTTTGATACGCGCTTATTGTAAATGAGTAATTTGATTTCGATTTCCACTACAAAAGTGCCAGTAAAATGTTGCAAATTTTTAAATTGCAAGACAGAACCTATATTTATTTAATTGCATTTTGGTTATTTCAACGTAGTTCAATTTTTCATTGTTTCGTTGCAGTTTTCATTGTGAAATCATAACATAACATAAACTCACGCCTATATCCTCGAAAGGGTAGGCAGAGGTGCTTGCACCCACATTTCATCAGTTTATGTTTAGGTCCCAATAGGTGGCGAGCCTATTGCCATTAACCGGGCACTTATAAACCTGCGATAAATACACACATAACATCGGAGAGTATCCAAAATTTTGATTTTAGTGATATTAAAATAAAATCAATGTGTATTAAAACTTGATTCCATATATTCAATAAATCTTTTAAGGCAATCAGTGTGCTAACCATTCAAATAGATTAAGATAGGATAAAGTAAAACGACTCAGACGTTAGTCGTTTCACTAACGTTTTAGGATATATAAATGACAACGTTATGTCAAGTCTTAAGTATTGAGCAGTCCGACTGGGGAAATACCTCCACCCTACAGAATACCGCAGTCATAATAACCTCGTGTTGTGTTCCCGGCGGTGAGTAGGGTAGCCAGAGCTCACTGCAGACTTTTTGTACTGTCAGTGGGAAGACCAAAAGGTTGTCCTGCTTTGTCTTTTACAAACCAGGACAAGCACAAAAGCTCTTGGGCTTACAGGGTTGGCAGTGCGATTGTGACTCCCTTGGTGCACACGTCCATAGGCCATAGTAACTACTTTCAATCAGGTGGCCAAGTGCTTGTCTGCCAACTAAGAGATATAAAAAAAAGTTTAAAGAAAATAACAAGGGAAATTCTCTACACTGGGAATCTTCTTTTCAAAAACAAGAAATTCTCAATGTAATTAGAAACAAAACAAATGTGTTACCAACTTTGTTTGCAGTAGACAAGACAGTACATACATCACGTGGCTGTTAAGCTGCTATTAAGCACCCCATTTATTTGCACGCTAGTGTAACATCGGCGATCTTCGCGGACTTCATACGACCAAGAAAAGATAAAAGGCATATAATTCTTTACTTATCTTTTCAATTATCTCCTTCCGTTTGATTGGGTGAATTTATTCTGTGCATTTGGTCAACCTTTAGACAGTTTACGAGCAAAAATGGTTGCGTACCATTCTGGAAAAAAAATTACTGGTCATAGAATAAGTTTTGATCTTTAGAGTATGCAACTGGTCTTTCTGGCAGACAATATTATGCAACAACATAACAAAACCTTTGGTTACAAACCTAGATATATACACGCCTTTTTCCTAGTAGGGTAGGCACACTTATTGCAGTGTATGTATTTCATAAATAAGGTGTCACTTTTTTAGACGTAAATTCTGTTATTGTATTCTGTTTTGATAGGATTCTCATCATCTATACATTATTGAATGAAATTTTAAAGCATTTAGTATACTAACTATTCAAATCGATTAACGGATGGATATATGTATAGAAGAATTTGGATGGTTTCAGGCGAAGGTTCTGTGGCTTAGTGGTCAGAGTGTTCCCCCTGTTAAGGAAAGATCGAGGGTAGAACCCTCCCCCCCCCGCCTGAACCGAATCATTTTTTCTGTATCTAAATCGATCTATACATTAGTTATTTATTCGAAATTAGAACATATTTTTTTATCCAAGACTGTCTTGCCTCGCGATGATAATAAAATTCTGTGAATATTTTAACGTTTTCGATTACTCGTATCGAATATTAAATATTTGTACTACAGCCTCCGAAAACAGGTTAACGAGCCCCAGGCACGTAGCCGGAGCCGGGGCCTATGGATCTATATTTAGAAGACAATATTTTTCAAGACACTCGGATGTCTTTTTATCTATAAACAAAAACGGAGTCTACCAACAAGTTCTTACACACAAAGAAAAGAAAGACGCATTGCTTTTTTTCTTTAATACCACTAGACCCTTTGAACTGCCATCAAAATAATCGTTCCGGGTCGCTTCGCCCGTATTCAATTTTTATATCAATTCCTTCAGAAGAGACTTCCTTCTACCAAATACTTGGAACCCTTTTTAATTGGAAAGCTCGAATGGAATAATTTTAATTTGAAAAATATTCATTCGAGGCCCATAAAACGTTCTTTTCAGAGCAATAAAAATATTGCGTTCATTGCGGTCGGAGTGAGTATGAAATATCTTGTAGAATTTCCCCCGCCACTCTCCAAGTTATATTGAGTATAAGAATAAAAATTCAGCTGCCTTGAACATGAAGTTTTAAAATGCATAGCACTGGCAGAAGGTAATATATTTTTCGTAGCACTTCTTAAACATTACTCGTAATAATTTAATTAGGTTCGTCGTGGCTGTTTTCTTAATTTGTGCATAAGAAAATGTTTTTAATTACTTGGTTAATCATTACGAAGTAAATTTAAACTAACAACAAGCAATGTGTAATGATAAATAAGAAAAGAAGGCAACGTGAAGTAAGTGTACACATAATCTCTAAGAAAGGTATAATTGTATAGACCTCTAGGTACCTCATGGGTTAAGGTCTGACAGACCAAGTCACGTCTGTTACTGAATAAAATGTTCTTCCGGAGAGCACAATGTCCCAGACAAGCGTTAGTACCTTAGTCCTTTACCTAGATTAGAAGTCAACAAATCATACTAATCTATTCGATGAAACTAATTATATATTCTCATCCAAATGCTATAACCGCAACAAAGTTCAACTTTTCCATCAACATTATTTGATGATAAAACCGTGGTCCTATTCGAAAATCATTTGCTAGATCATGAAAGCAGATATTCAATTACAAGTTACCATTTGAATATTTAAACAGCCCTAAATGTTAGAGTAGATGGGATACAAAATCTTACACCAAACTTGTGGAACAAAACTTCCCAAGTTGTATAAGGAGCTCACACAACAGTAATGATAATCCAACAACTGTTTGGCTGAACCAAATGAAGCGAATACAATCACGTATTGGTTTAGGACGGACGTGCGGGCAAAACCCGACCATTTTCAAGACAACTTTCTTGTTCAACGGAGCGAATACATTGTACACTCCCCATTTAGCTAGGTTATACCTCTGATTGTGATGTATAGGTTGATAATGTAATGTTATTGGGTAATTGATTGAAGTAGAACTAAATTGTTTGTCTATGATTGTTTTATTTTATTTGATGTGTTGATAACCGAATAGGTATATTGAATGGTGACCTATGGAGTTATATAATATCTGTAGGAAAATGAATATTTGAATAGTTGATGGTTTTATAAAACTAGTCTCAGGATCCGTTCAATGCAAGCGGTTTCTTGCGTTGCGAAAATGCCTTCACGCTTAGAAACTTACTGGTGTTGGCACAAAATCCGTGTAGAATTCTGCACCACTATTATTAATCCAAATACAACTAAGCTCCAAAAGTGAACTAGTTGGAATGAACTCCCTACTGCGGTTTTCCCAAGCGACTATAACATCGGGTCCTTCAAAACAAGCATTAGAAGGTTTTTCAAAGTCGGTAGCCCAAGTAGTAACTCTTCTGGTGCTGCATACGTCCGGTTCCATCAGGTGTCTACCTATTTAGAAGTATATATAAATTTGTCGTTTGGATGTTGAACACTGAAAAAATGTATCTCGGCAAGCTTAATGGTAGGGGTAAACTTAATTATAAATTGTAGTTAACAAATTAAAGAATCAATGTGACGTACTCAGTGACTATTAGTCATTAGATTATATTATATAAGAAGCATTTTCCGTTTGTTTTCTAATAAGAAATACAATTTTATAGAGAATTTACATGCTGCTTGCTTTCAAGGATTCGAAGATACAAGTATTTTCTAACTCAGAAAAACATATTCTCATTATGAAAATACAAACGCACAAATATAATCACGCCTTTACCCCTGGTGGCTTAGGCAGAGGTGAATGAACAACCACATTTCACCAATCATTGTATTCGGTCTCACGTAATAGGATGTGATCCTATTGCCGTTTTCTGGGCGTTATTGTTGACTCGAGCCATGCATCTGAGGCGGAGTCTGGGATGTATACATCTGTCTGATGTTAAACAGCCCTATTCCTCTTTAAGCGAAAGAAGCAATGAAACTCAAAAAAGTGAACTTACATTCTCGCTGCCTGGTCTATACATAAAGTGATGATTTAGGCTGTCTTGACTGCCAGAGTCGAAAATTAAGCCCGCTTCTCGTTCTCTATGGCAGCTCTGAGTGTACTTTTGAGGTCACGATACTGTCTGCGATGTGCATCCTGACCGGTTGCCTTTGCATTTTCGTGCTCTTTGTCTCTGAGACGCATCATATGCCTCACTGTACTAGTGATCCAATGGTAGCTCTTATGTTTCACCAAAGTTCTCTTTGTCGGATCATGAAGGTCAAATAATGTGATAATATGGTTATTGAAGGTTTGAAACATGCAATCTAAATGGTCCAAGCTCATGATAGACTGCCAGTCAATTGCATCCAGGTCCTGTTCAAATTGGTCCAACAGTAAATCCTGAAGAGGCCTTTATATCATCCACTGGGGTATGTCAGACTCGAACCGACTATAACGCACGGTGCCTGTGTGTCATTGTGGATTGCCGAAGGTGAGCTTGACAGGCGGCCTTACACTCTGGCTGACCCAGAGCCATCTCTCTCGATCTGGCCCTCCTCGGGTGCCCTTAGTCGCCTTGTACGACACCACATGGAAAGAGGTAGGTCCATATTGTACTCTGCCGGAAACCCTTGTCGAAAAATGAGTGAAACAAAAAATAAGCAAGAATATCACAACAAGTAATAAAATAAGCAATATAATCCAACATGATCTCCATAAAGTTGCCAGTCATCGCTTCGATACAATTCTATTCAGCACACAGGATCTATTTTTCATCACTATAAACTTTTCCATTCAAGAGAAACTGCGATATTGGATACAATGGGTTCAATTCTATGCAATCCTGATTCAAAATGTTGCAATTTAAATAGCCGTATATAAACTGAGTTTAAATTAACTTTCCCGTTTCACTTCTCAATTGCACTTAATGTTACAACTTTATATGAGGAAGTTGAACATAGAAAACCAAAATGTATAATATTCTAAGCTACCTGGATATTTCTTTAATTTTTTATTGTAATTGTTTGAGTTTCTTTACGTCTCGAGAGAAAAATATCCAAGATGAAATAATGTCTGCTTTATGGGGTTGATAAAATATTTCAAAGCGAAGTAGAACTTTTTCATTAAAAGCGTTGTTACAGTTTATATTAACTGTTCCAGTAGACAGATGTTTAAAACTTATAGTCAGTCCTTTTATAACCAACATTTTCACTAAAGATAATATAATACAGCTTAGAATTGTACCGGTATTCAAAATTAATATCTAGTTATTGAAGTACTTATTTGGAAATTGAATATCTCTTTTGTTAATTTAGATAGCAATGGTCAAACAGGACCAAATGAGCATAAATTTTAAAATATAATACAGTAAAACTTCTTTAATTCGTTTTTCTAGGGACCCGACAAAAAACGCGGTTTATGAGGTAAATCGTAATAAACGGGAAAGAGAAAATCAAAAGTATTACATGATTTTATTATTGATATATTTAGCAATCACATTAAGTACAAAGTATAATTATGATACTTTATTTATAATAATCATTTATTTCTGTTTGACGATAAGATTTCAATGAATTCGTACATATAATATTTATCACGTAATTTAAGTTTTGCAATACGTTCTCACCTTTGCTAGAAGAAGCTACATAGCGTCTTAAATCATTAACTGCTGAGAATGCCTGAGACTCATCTTCGTCATTATCACTAAAGGCCTTTTTTGTGTGTTATTCACATTCTCACTAAGATTTTTAATTGCGGTGCCACATTTTCACCAATGTAAGAATATCCTGGAAAACCTTGGAGTATGGTGAGTTCTTCATATTCTTCCAACGAAGTGACGTAAGCGGGATGACAAATCATATTAAGCGTTAAGAAATGTATGAAAACATGTCTTAAGTGGCAGGAGTCGGCGAAAAAATGGCGTATTATGATTGAAATCGTATTAAACGTGATCGCATTAAGCCGGTTCTAGACATACAGAGTGAAACTACTGCTACAACAACAACTAACTAGATACACATATTGCTATATAGCACTTGTACTTTTTCCAATGTATTTTTTTATTATTACACCTGTATATAGTGTCTTCTTCTTAGCTGCAATTGTAATCCTTTGAGGAAGCCGTTAGGCGAAACCGGTCAGGTGTAATAATTAAAAATACTGTGAAAAAGTACAAGTGCATTTCAATATGTCTAACATCAAATTCCACCAAGTGCCATCAATCACAAGTATAAAACATAGACTAACTAGATACGATTGCACTATTTTAGACCTATAGGAAAATAACCACTTTAGGTTATTGCAAATACTTGCAGATAACAATGTTTAACTATCATTAATTACATTCCTATCCAAACGTTTGTATTATTCTTGACAGAATGGTTCATTAATTAGATCAACAAACCTATTCGGTTGAGAAGCAGACAAGCAATAACAAAACGAAATTAAAGGTAACTATTCACGAGCAGAGACCTCGTCAAGTGTGTTTGGGTCATGAGAGGCCTTCGATCAAGTAGACTCACGTAACGAAATCGATGAACTGGCTGAAGTCTACACTTACGTTTCAATCAGCAGCAGTATCGATCGTGTTCAGATTTGCATTCAGTTTGCAAGTGTTCAACATTTATGGGTGACCGTGCCGTTAGTTTTGTAAATAAAGCAGAAGCTTGCAGTAATTTTAGAATTGTCTCTAGTGACTGAATTCGGCTGATCAACTGTACTTTTCCACAATTTTATTACCAAGTTTATTTTTCTTTACATTACTATAAAATTGAAAATTAGTTGCGTATGTACATTGGAAACATTCTAAACATACGAATTAATTATATTATTCAATGATTTTTTAAAGTATTTATTATAATAACTATTCAAATCGTATAAGATAGGAAAAAACTAGGGCTCCTTGTTAAAACTTATTGGAGTTTTAACAAGGAGTCCTAATTTTTATGAATATATAATTTGTCTTATATTAGTCGGTAATAATGCAGCTTTCTAATGGTAAATGAATTTTTGAAACTGGTGCAGTAGTTTTTGAGTTAATTTGAATAAATAAAAAAAAAAATCCTCTTCTATAGATGTATGGAAGTCTACCGGATTAATTGACATTATGATGTCTGCTCCGTTTACTTTTGTGGTAGCGTGATGTTATATAGCCTATAACCTCCGTCGATAAATGGACTATTCAACAATAAAATATTTTTTATATATATTATTGAGATTAGCGCGATCCAACAAACAAACAAAATTCTTCAGCTTAATAATATTAGTACAGTAATAGGTAAAAGGCCATTTCTCAATACTAATAAACATTCACGTTCTAATATCTCTTCCTAGTTTTTGCAAATAATGAATTACAAGTTTCCAGGTAGTAGTAGTAGCCTTGCTGAAAGCCGAACTTCATTACTCAGTGCTTTCGGTGAAAACCACCGCAGTTCCTGGCTCACATAAGTAATAGTGCGCGATCGTGCTGTGGAGCAAGTGATAAATAAAATATTTTAATTTTAGATCACATTTTGAGTTCATAGTTCATATCTACATACCCACTCACACTTTTCTCATGTCAGAGTAGTTTCTGTTCTTACACCTCACTAAACAAAAATTACAATAAAGGTGAGTTTTCATAAAAATGACAATAAAGGAAACTCCTTTATTGTAATTTTTATGAAAACTCACCTACTCATATTTCGAATGCTTCTGGCCTGCTTTTTATTCAAGATACTACCAATTTGATCGATTTATGCTCTAGGACTTGACTCCAATTGGCCTGCTCTCTTAAATTTGCCCTATACACTTGGTGTGTCATTCTGTACCTCGGCTTAGCTTTTTCAATTCTCGCTAGTACGATCGTTTCCAAGATTTGTAGATTATAATAAATATAAATTAGATATGGACCTGCTCTGTTAAGACACATGAGTATATCAAATGAAATTCATATTAAATACTGTATCTTATTGAAATGCCTACAAAAATCCACGTCTCCACGTCAGTTAAACAAAAGTATCAAAAAGGTTCTTATCAACGTCAAAGCTCTTACAAAAATACTCTTAACTTTTATAATTCGGACAAGTCTATTATATTTTGTAAACGACCTTCATCAAATCTACTTATTACAGTGTGAATTTATTATCTAACACTATAAACTAAGTTCATGTCAGCTTATGAAGATATTATAGCTATATATATGACTTAAAATAGGCTCGCCACACATTGGGATCTAAACATAAACTGGCGAAATGTGGGTGCTAGTACCTCTGCCTACCCCTTCGGGGATATAGGCGTGAGTTTATATTATGTTATGTCTATCTATCAATCTATCTATCTATCAAAGACCATGAAATAAACGCATGGAATATGTAAACATAGTTATAATTTGGGACCTCATGGTAATCAAAGGTCGACATCAAATAGTTGTCGTATTATCATCTCACTTTCTACCATGATCAGTATTCATAACTCATACAGTAGTCACGATATGATCTG
This sequence comes from Eilema griseolum, assembly GCA_963662185.1. Taxonomy (NCBI): domain Eukaryota; kingdom Metazoa; phylum Arthropoda; class Insecta; order Lepidoptera; family Erebidae; genus Eilema; species Eilema griseolum. The sequence continues at coordinate 1,117,014 of OY759247.1, forward strand.
TGGGCGCAAGTTATACGAGACAAGAACATCATGAAAATAAGTTTTAAACTAAAACCCGACTACTGAAAAAGTATTAAACAAGAAAATATCAAGGATATCCGTGGTCGTATGCTACTTTTCCCTAGAATGTATTGTTTTGTTAGAATAAGTGGCATACGATCACTGCTATCCTTGATATTTTCTTGTTTAATACTTTTTCAGTTGTCGGGTTTTAGTTTTAAACTTATTTTTTTATTTATATCTTTTTCGGGCAAGCAATTTGTATAATTTATACATATTTGAAATTTGCTAATTAACATATATATAACACGACATATTTATCTCAAATTTATTATTTGACACTGTACTTTATGACCGCTAGAGGCCGTCACATAAGATTCAGTGACTATAACCAGCGGACGACTAAGATGCTTCTAATGATACCTCATTTGTCTAGTTCTAATTATTGATTAGGAGCTATGAGGAACAGATGAACCTACATACATACATAGCCTGGTAAATTAATAACCCTCCTTTTGTTTCGCCGTAGTCAGGTAAAAATAGAGTATATTTATTTTGTTATTGTTATATTATATTTGGCCGTTCGGCTGGTTGTAAATGTGTAACTAAATTTGTTTCTTTGTTTGTTATTCAATTACGCAAATTGACTTGATGGATTTGGTTGTAATTTTGCACACAAAATACGAGCAGAGAAGAGTTTTTGTGTTGCCAGTAGGAAGTCCAAAGGATTATCCTGCTTTGTCTTCTGCACTCTGCACTCACTCACTAAGTCGGCAGCACGAGTGTGGCAGACTGGTGTTGTATACGTACATAGGCCACGGTAATCACTTCCTGCCACAAAATGGTATAAAAAGTAGGTTTAACTGAGTTACAGGTCAACATTTTATGCGAGTAAACGCGGAAATGGCAAAATTCGAGCGTTATACGCCTATGCCCGAACTTGAAATATTGAAAACTCACATGTCATTTTTAAAGCCTACGCTTGACATAAATATCTGTATATTATATAAATAAAACACATTAAATTCAATCGCTAACCACTTGTACTATACACCATACAACCCATAGAAGCAAAACTGTACAGTTAAAATAATATAGTTAACTCTCAACTCAAAGGGCGTATCGTAGTTGTGCTCAATACGCAATCAGAGCCTAATCGATGTAGTATCTAAACGCGTTGATACCGTAGCGAAGCAGAGGCTGTACTACTCGGAATTACTTTGATTAAACTAGTTGTATCCATGTAGTCGACAGTAAATTTACCAATTCAAACAGATGTTCCTCTGCAATTGTATTTTGGAAACATAATTATGGCGCTCACTCTTAACGTTAGATACAAGTTTGGGTAATTATATAAAACATTTAATGGAGAAATACCTGAGCACTCACAAGCACTAAATCACAGATGTAGAGTAGGGTAGATACTACAAAACTTACATAGCTGCGTGTTCTTTAGCTTCTGCAATGTCAGGAACTTGTCTATTTCTCCTGACGTGGACTACACGTCATTTCGAAGTCACTTCTTGCGAGTCGATATCAATATAGTCTGATGCGTTGTGATTGATTTGATCCTATAGCAATTGAAATATCGTATCCATTCGCCATCGTATCGATCGTCTTTTGATACATCAAATCATCAATGGATTTAATCATTCATGGAGTTGGAACAAAGTGCCACATGGTCCGCTCTCATGTTTTTTCTAACGATTTTACTTATCTTGAATTTTGTAGAATCGACTGCCATAATTATGACCTCCCTCCCAATCCTGTTAGAAAAATTTGTGCCAGAGCCTCATTTGTCAATTAGCAGGTGTATCGACTTGCAGGTAAGAATAGTTTATATTTCGATGATTAGTAGGTCCCCACAAATGCCACAATGTACTTACACCCGTGTTCATGCAGTATCTAGAGTACTCTAATTAGGACCAAAATATTTTTAATTATTTCAAAACCTGGTGAAATGGTGTATGGTGAATGGTGAAATTCATTTATCCAGCACTGTAACCTTGTTGTGTAGTGTTAACATGAACTTTAATAATACAAGTGAGTAGATGCTCATTAAATTCTAACATACCATGGAATCTTTCGGGATTAAATCTCACCGCAATAGTTAAAAAACAAAACAGACGCTTGTTTAGTTTCTTCTAGTGCGCGTGCTAATGGTTGAGTACGGACCAAGGTTCTATATTACGAGATTCATTCATTCTTATTCCTAACTTTGTAAATTGGAGTACCTGTTCAGTGACGCTCAAGCTTATTAGATTACTTAGATTATAATCCACGTCAATAATTATTGCACGTAGGTATACAAATCCAGAGTGTTTATGTCGGACTCGAACCAAATCGCACGGCTGTCTCGGGCTATCAGTTACCGAAGGTGAGGTAGCCTTTAGCATATCCCCTGCTCACCCCAACTGACCTAAGGCCCCCTTGGATGTGGGACTACGGTGTCCACATCTTCAAGTAAATCTGAAGCGTAATTTTCAAGGGATTTTCCTTCTCTTTGAATGTCGCTCTTATAATTATGTTGCAGGGCACTATGTCACAATTACTGCAAAAGAATAGCTCGAACAGTGTCCAAATATATTTCACGTTTATTAAAACTAGTACATATCTACGTGTTTTAGACAAAAACCAAATGTCCGACAACCGTCAGCTACAACCGGTCCTATTTGTTTAATTACGCGTTTGTTAGTTTTCAGTTAACCACTGAAGCTGGACGTTTGACAATACTATTGAAAACAATTCACGCTAGTCTGTATTTTTACCAATGTTTTGGCTGTAACTTTTACAACTTTGTTAGTACATGCCTTGAATACTACTGTGTATAAAGTACTAGATTTATATTCTAACTCCAGAAACCTGATAAACTCGAAGTCAAAAACCTAATTAACACTGGTAGAATAAAAATAATTCGCAAAATATAGGTATAAAAAAACATATCGAAAAGGAAGAAAGACTTCTTTAGTAAAATACTTTCACACAGTAAAACATGTCCTTACATTACGCCTAACCCTATCACTACATCACGTTGCCGCCGAAGGGTTACTCCACCAGTAATAGTTTCCGGTTGGCCGGACGAACTTATTGCGCCTGCTTCCGGCCGGACAGTGCCAACCCAGATGACTATAATCAATTACAAGCAGTTAATTGAAAGTATTCTCCAATCAATTGCTCGCCACATTAATTGAGAAAGAATGGTGCGAAATCAATGGGCAACATATTTCTTAGACCCTCATAAAGTGTCATGGTCGAAAATTGCGTAAAGGTCCGGGGACTATTACTTCTCTGTCCGTTTAAATTGTCCTCGCGTGATTTTCAACTGCTCGACTTTGGAAATATCTTCGCCGCCGAGACAATTTTACCTGTTGTATTTGAGATTTTTTCGGTAACCGCTCGTCTAACAAATAGTGATTATACGGATACGAATACGGATATTCGGATATAATTATTTGGCACATCACTAAATTCAATTCATCAAAAGGCGTGCAATTTTAAATACTAAAGTTGTTAAATGAAATTTTAAAGCATTTTGTATGCAGACTATTCAAATCGATTAAGATATAGAAAAGTCACCAAAAAATGGTGGCGCTTGGCCACGTGCGGTAGTGGACTGTATTGCGGGGATGTAGCTAACTGTTCCATTGACGCTTTACACACAAAAGACAGGTGGTCGGGTTGCCGCGGGCGTGATCCAAGCAATGAATGCAACCCGAGAAATTAGGAGAGGATGCACTAACCTTCACGACACACGTGTTTTCATCGCAGCCGGTACACGGATCTTCTCTTCCTTGCTCAGGAGCTGCCGTCAGCGTCACTAGATCACTTGAGGAACACACGAGAGGCACAATCCGATCGGTAAAGGTCTATGAAGCGGTAAAAATGTAACAAATATTAATCATTTTTGAGAGACGCGAGCGCGGTCCGTCTTTACGCTGGCTAGTTCAAAGCGAGACTTTGTTGTGTAAGTTGTAAGTAGTAAGTTGTAAGTAGTTGTAAGTAGTAAGTTGTATCATAGATACACGTAACAAAGAATCAAAGAATCAAAGAATCAATCAAAGAATCAATTTCATTTATTCAGTTTAGGCACATAAAGAGCACATATGTACGTAAAAATTTTACAATTATGTATGTCAAGAAATAATATAAAAATATTAAATAATGTAAAAATAAACCATTGGAAAATGATTCTTTCGCTGGTTCGGTAGATTAGTTCTACTGAGAAGATACCAGCAAGAAAACGTACGATCACTTTTGAAAGCTTTTAGAAAAGTAATTTGTGCTGTCAGTAGGAAGATAAAAGGCTGGTCCTGCTTTGTCTTCTCTGAGTTTACGGGGTCACCAGCGCGAGTTTGACACCCCTATTGCACATGTCTATAGGCCACGGTAACCACTTTCCATCAGGTGGGCCGTGTGCTTGTCTTCCACTTAGGTATAAAAAATGGTTACTGTGACAGCAATTATGATATAATGGAGATTGAATGAAAATGATACCACGTAACTATTTTGATATTTACGTAATTATACTTAATAATAGCACAGTAGCACAACGGCCCATTTAAGCAGTTACCATGGCTAGATAACGCTTTCAATATCCGAAGGTATCCTGTAGTAATGGTAGTGAAGAAGAGTGGACCAAAGAAGTAGATAAATGTAATATAAATATGTAGTCTCTCCTGAGAGTAAAATATTTATTATATAATAATTTATTTCAAAAGGTTTTAAATTTCATAATTTACATTAGCATATAATCTTTTTATTCTTACAAGGTAAGCAACACAAATGTGACTCCAATGATATTGCACACGTCCATAGGTCGCAGTAGCCTCTTTCTATCACACGAGACGTGTGCTTGTTTGCTACCTAAGTGGCGTAAAAAAGCTAGAAGAAATCCCAATCTGGGCGATAGTGAAACCAGAGGAAGTTAAAGTTCATTCATCGTTCAGTTCACAAAAAAAAGAGTTTTCAGACGAATAACAATGTCATTTCATACATATTTTCGTTTTTAAGGTAATCCTGAGGTTACGCACAATTTTATTTATCTTTATCACAGTTTGATCTAATTGCAGTTAATCTAATTGGGCTGGAAGAACATTACTTCAACCAAATTCTTTTATGTTTAAATAATAAATATTATGAAATGAAACTGCTAATTCCAAACAATAAATTGACTTAAGTCTGAGGTTCGAATAAGATCAAATGAGGTCCTGGGGGCTTAAAAGCTCATCTCCTATTACAATCAATTAATCGCCTTACTTGGTCCCTATTTTGGTCTTTCTTGAGAAGTTGCGTTATTTTAGGCGTTAAGCCTATCGTCCTCTTGTGATTTCACTCTCATCCTCTTTTGTACTCATCTATGATCAATACCAGCCGGGTCCTTTTCATTGAGGTCTAACTACTGTTTCAGTCGGTTCGAGTTCGACGTAACCACCTCCGAGGGCATTTTGAAAGTCTAAAGGAGTCTTAAAATAAATTGTATGGATTTTTTTTATACCACTTAGGTGGCAGACAAGCGCACCTGATGGAAAGTGGTTACCGTGGCCTATGGACGTGTGTAAAACCAGAGAGGCCACACTCGCGCTGCCGACCCTGTAATTACAGAGTCTCAGTGCCGTCAGTGCAGATTACAAAGCAGGACAAGCCTTTAGTCATCCTACTGACACAAATTCTCCAGTGAGCTCTTGGCTACTCTAATCACCATTGGGAACACAACACGAAGTTATTATAACTGCGGTATTCTGTAGGACGGAGGTACTTCCCCTGTAGGACTGCTCAATTGGGCGGAAATACCGCCGTGTCCTACCTCCTATATGTTTTTGTGATAGAGCTGATGATGAGATGGTGCCCATCACGCTGGCTGCGTTGTCCCTTTGAATGGCTATGGACAGCCTCTGCACCAGGTATGATCCGGTGTGCAAGTCACCTGACTTCTCCCTGATCATGCGCCCGATATCCTCCGCGAATCGTTTTGCCTCCACACTCCAACGGCCCAAAGTCTCCACTGCAAAGGGAATGATCAGATACCGACCCTGCAATGCCTCGTATTTGTATAGATCTGGGTTTTTCCATATATAATATGCATGTATTTACAAAAAATAAGTATGTAAGTATGTTTATCCGCATTCTAAATTCCATAACACAAGCCTGTGGTAATATGCTTATCATGGGTCCAGACAACGTTGTGAAGAATGTCATAGAATACTTATTTATTTATTATTTATAAAATATAACTGTAAAATAGGATTTCGTACCCGAAGGGTAAAAACGGTACTCTATCACAAAGACTAAGAATCTGTTTGTCTTTCACCAGGTTATGATAGCTAGTCAATTGAAATATTTACAGATGATGTTTTCTGTTGTACTAAAAACACAAAAGAAAACATAACGGAACAGAAACATTTGTACGCGAGATCAACTCGCACTTGGCCGGTTTTTTCTTTATCCTTCTACACAATGGATTAAATTGCCAATATAATATTAAAGCAACTAATACATCTTACCAAATCGCAGATTGTACGAAACTAAAACCTTTTTGGGTATCCATTAGAGACTGATTCAGCAAAAAGTTCCGATGGAATCGGCTCGACTAAAGTGGAATTGGAATTATGTTAGTAAATGGGAATGGTGTATGACAAAACCTTAGCGTTTAGCCGTAGCTACCAACAATTTAGCTATCCATACATATTTTATATTAGTAGGTACCTGTATATTATGAGTAGTCAGAGCTGGAAAACTACATCGAGAGTATCATCAAACCAGCCTCACGTAAACTCGGAGTCCTGAACAAAGCTAACTTTGTTCAGGACTCCGAGTCTAAACGTTTTTTCACGTCAGAACAGCGTCGTTTTTTCTACAAGACACAAATTCTCTCCTGCGTAGAATACAGCTTGCATTTCTCAAAGTACTTACTAGATGCTTTCGACAGGTTGCAGCGACGTGCGGTCTGCATTATTGGGAATTTTGAGGTCACGACCACCCTAGAGTCTTTGCAGATGCATAGAGATGTTGGATCCTTGGCAGTATTTTACCGTCTGTACCATGGTGAATGTTCTGATGAGCTCTTTCAATTAGTTCCACCCTTCCCTTTCCTACACGGGATAATACGTGCAGGGCTTAGATGTCACCCGCATTTGGTGCAGAATATCCGATCATGAACCAAGCGGCTTGGAGACTCTTTCCTGTGTCGCACCATTAAGGCCTGGAATTCATTACCAGCTCATGTTTTATACCACTTAGTTGGCAGACAAGCACACGGCCCACCTGATGGAAAGTAGTTACCGTGGCCTATGGACGTCTGTAACACCAGAGGAGTCACAGTCGCGCTGCCAACCCTGTAAGTACAGAGTTTCTGTGCCGTCAGTAGAAGACAAATCAGGACAAGCCTTTAGTCTTCCCACTGACGGCACAAATTCTCCAGTGAGCTCTGGCTACCCTACTCACCGCTGGGAACACAACACGAAGTTATTATAACCGCGGTATTCTGTAGGGCGGAGGTACTTCCCCAGTCGGACTGCTCAATCGGGCGGAAATACCGCCGTGTCCTACCTCCTCCTCATGTGTTTTATTCTTCCTACAGTCCCGAGTCCTTTAAGCGGAGCATGAAAAAGCATATCATGAGGCGGTCAGGTTGAGTATCACCATTGTAACATGGTATATGTATGTAATGGTGACCTTCTGTTCTGAAACTTTCCCTTCAGTAAGCGAGGCAAAGGCTTATTAACGTTTTCTATGTTAAAAAAAAACATTTAGCTAAACACACATATGGATTAGAGTTAGTTTTAAAGATTGCATATTTGCATACATACACATACACACATAATTGATAATACATCACAAATTAGAACATCATCAATGTAGTAAATGGATTGTCATTTTGCCTGCAACTACCTCAATGTATCTCTGCATCACCCTAAGGTTGACTGTTTGATAATGCCCTTGGCATTAAGTTCACTTTTGTACAAAGTTACTGTGCATAAAGTTGAATAAATAAGTAAATGATCCTCTCCAGTGTTGATACCGTACTCCGGAGGCTTTCATATGAAAAAAAGATACGTTTTACAGGCCGTAACTGTCTACATGATATGGGTTTCTATTACGTACCTACTTCCTACGATATAACTTGTCATAACATATGTACTTACAATACACCTATAGTATCATATTATTGCGACCCCACTTCACAAACACACATAACTATTAAGGTTGATTGTACAATCACTGAAACATACCATAACCAAAACTGTAATATCAGAGTTTCGCCTCCATTTCCCAGATAATCTGTACAAAACGATGCAACCCTTCCCGACTGAGTCGGCAAGGGACACCGGAGATGAGCAGTGGGTCGGAAGCAACAGCGTTCACTGACCTGACCATTTTTAGACTGTGTGGATTCTTCAATTCATTTAAAATTTTAGCACATATGCTTATATGCTTCGTTGATCGATATGTATGCAAATGAACATTTTAACATACTGAGAAGGCCAAGGTAGTTTTATTAGTAAAGAAACCCTCTCGGTTAGTCTGCATTGAAGTCAAAATTAAGGGTAATGTGTTTAACGCGTATATTTTTTTTTATACCACTTAGTTGGCAGACAAGCACACGGCCCGACCTGATGGAAAGCGGTTATGGATATTATGGACGTTGTGACCATGAAGAAACCTTCAGATGCCCCTCTTGAAGAACCCCATATTGTAAGCGCTTGGGAAAACCGCAGCAGAGAGGTCATTCCACAGCTTAAGTATGCATGGGATGAAGTTTCTTTCATACCGCACAGTGCGCACCGTCTCAGGTCGCAATGTGTGAGGATGAATTCCCTGCCTATGGCGAGAGGTGCGATGATAGAAGTATATAGGTTCATATGTTTCCTTGTATACGTCAAGAGCATGTGTAGAGCGCTTCTCGCCAACAAGCGTAATACTTGGCGAGTATTTAGTTTTATAAAGCTTGTGAAATTATCGTTAAATAAATAAATATATAAAAATATTAACAACTCAAAACTATACGAAAAACTGTTTGCTCATTACCGTTTTTATAGGTTATATAAATCTAAAACAAACATAGTGAGAGCCAAAAGCTATCGCGTTAATTTTGGCAAATCACCGCGTACGTGTGACAACACTGTTTGCGTTTTTTGTGCTGGCAACCCTTGTGGTAGTGTAACCATATGTTTTGTTACAAAAAATATTAAGAACTGTGAAAATATATTATACAATTTATGTTATTATAAATATTATCTTGGTTTTATTTTATTTATGTGTTACTGTATTATTTATCGATTTTCATGAATTTAAAATCTTCTCATGTTCGAATTTGTCTTTGTCAGGCGTCCCTTGATAAATTGAATATTTGATGATTTTTTTAAACACTATTAGAAAATAAACATCTATAAAAAAATCACACTATCAATAAAAGGTAAAGGTCCCACTTTCGCTTTCACATTTAAGTTAAAAAGCCAACATTTTTACTTCAAAACAAAACATTTATATATTTTCTTCTAATAAATGATAAAGGTTTTGAAAATATCGAACAATAGTTAATATTTAACTAGACGCAAAAAACATCAATTACTATGCAACTTAACAGATACAAATCTAACTAGTATCAAAATAATCGGGATATTTATCATGTTACATTGTTTTGAGTACATATTTTGATACTGATGTGAGTGACCTAAATCTAACTAAGTTTAAATTTGATTAGCAAAGTACCATTAGTTTGTTTTAAGATAGCTCACATATCTGAATCAAGCTTAGAATAGATTTATGAATCATGGAATACACAACCACTATATATGTAATTAACTAATTTATGCGATAATTGGTTGGCCGTCAGTCAGGAGTCACATATGACTCACTAGTACTAATAATAGCGGGCATGCCAGATGTCATCAATGTATTATTGGAATAGTGGCTGCCTCATATTGGACATAATATTATACCAAGTTACGTACAATTGTGTACATAAATAACATATATACCTATATACATAACATCACATACAATACGTCTCGTGCTATGTGATAAATTAATTCAAATAATTATTGAAATAAAACATAATGCATTATGTTTTATTTTTATTATTTAGCGTTAATTACAAATTATCTTATTATAATAGTCAAGATAAGTAGCTTTTTTTTTCTTTATTCGAGTTGACTAAAGGTCGCAGTATGGCAGCAAAGACATATCTCTTCGCTGCTTAGATTAGTGAAGTTAAAGAGATGCAACTGCATGGTGACATGATTTCTATGGCGACAAATAATAGAAGTGATTTAAATGCAACGTTTTCGCTTTCGTATTCCATACCTATTTAATTTATAATTTTAATGGTATTAACGTTTTCAGACCATTTATACTGTTAATTGTTGACTCTTGTTGAAATTTATTTTTACACATATCGAGAACACGTTTGTACTTTTTCCACAGTATTTTTTATTGAACCTGACTAGTTTCACCTTATGGCATCCTCAAAGGTGGACCTAGATGTCGTAAGGGGAAACCGGTCAAGTTCAATAATAAATATTGTGGGAAAAGTACCAGTGTGTTCTCAATATGTATTAATGTTTTCGCTAGTTACATACATAAAAATCTTATAAACTGATTTAACGTCACTAACCGATATTAAACTATACCTATATCCGAAATACAAGCAGTAAATTGACAAAATGATATCACAATCAGATAATCGGCACAGCAACGCATAAAATATCGAACTAACTAACTAAAGAAGTAAAATAAACGAATAACGAACTAATATACAGATATATTTCTTTATTGCATTACATTAAACGTACTTGACCTTTATCAACCCTTCGTAAAGATTTATTTAAAATGTTAAAGAACGATAACCCAGATTTTCCAACATTGTTGGTCACACTACAGACGTTCGTCTGCCAACCCTTTGGAAGACCACCATTTTTCATTTGTGCCGGCCAATTTATGCGGCGGCTTAATTAGATGTTTCGTTTGTTTTATTTATGACTCGCTTACAATTATATGCATTTCGCCTGGTAATTATAATAAAACATAAGGAAATCCTTCTCTACAGTTTTAACGGTTTATTAATTATGCGTTTAAAATTAACAGAAAAGAAAAAAGTTGCCTTCTGTAAGGGGAAGGTCAATTTATAAAGTTTGAGGTTTTATCCAAGAGTTGGAATGAACAGGAATTTAGTTATTCTTAATTTAGAGATTTTATACTACTAAATGTGGAGGACCATTACAGTGGCCTATGGTAGGAGATGCCTATATCCAGTAGTGGACTACGATAGACTAGATATTAAGAATGGAATACACCAATGATATTAATCGCTATAAATAGGAACTAAAGTATGGTATTATTATTTTGAGCAAAGCCAATTTAGTAGAATTTGAACGCAATTATTTGGGACCTAAAGTAGGCTGACATTTTACTTAATGTTAAGACTGTAGACGTGACCCTTGCTGTCCTTAAATTTATTTGCTCCCTATTTTGGAAGAGACTGTTTATTATGTGTAACTAGATAGTATATTCTTATACTTAAAATATTCTACGACATTCTTCGCAATTGAATGCAGATATACATACTTAGATACATTTTATTTTGTATATACTTCATATTATACATAGAAACACCCAGACCAATGAAAATATACATATTCCTTCTTCCTACAGTCCCGGGTCCTTTAAGTGGGGCCTGAAAAAGCATATGATGAGGCTGTCAAGCTGAGTGTCACCATTGTCACATGGTATGTGTAAGTAATGGTGACCCTCTTTTCTGAGACTTTGCCTTCAGCTTACCATCAAGCAAGGCGAAGTCTAATTGACGTGTTCTATATAAAAATTCATGAATATAAATATTTGCAATGTGCCGGAATTGAACCCATACTGCCTAGCTGCCACATTCACTACTGTGATGCTACACATGCTGTTTATATTATACAGCTAGCTATACACCTACTCACTTAAATTAAGTCTAAAAGCCAAAGAGAATTTCGCTTCATATCCGACATTACGAATGTAAGCGAAATGATTCTAAAAATACAGCGCAATTACTGTAGCGTCTCTCAAGAAACGCTAAATTGTCGCAGATAACTAAGTAAGAGAAAAGTATAATTAAGTTAGACTTCATTTAGAAGAACAAAGTGGAATGATATTACATTATTTGTATGTTGAAATAGGTATTTTTTCTGTACGCTTAAAGATAATTTGGAAAGTTAATGTAACGAATAAAATAATTACATACATAAATAAAATCACGCAGAGGGTTAGGCCCAGGTAAATTAACACCCACATGTTATCAATCATATATTTTTTATACAAATTAGGTGGCAAACAAGCACACTTCCGATGGAAAGTGGTTACCGTGACCTATGAACTTACGCAACATCAAAGGAGTTACACCCGTGCTACCGACCCTGTAAGTACAAACAGCTTTTGTGCCGTCAGTGCAGAAGAAAAAATCAGGGCCAGCCTTTGGTCTAACTGACAACATAAAAACTCTCCAGTGAGCTTCTGTATTTTGTTCCATGTAACTGGAATTTACTTATATATAGGACACGCCAATTGGATTTCATCTCGCCTGATGGTAAACTGAAGTCAAAGTCTCATGAAAGAGAGTCACCGTTACATACATATACAAGGTTACAATGGTGACACTCAGCTTGACGGTCTCTTCATATGCTTTTTCACTCCCCGCCTAATGTTCCCGGGGCTGTGAAGGAAACACATGTGCTGGCAATTAATTCCAGGTTTTAATAGTGCGGCTAAGAAAATAGTCTCCAAACCGCTTGGTTCTTGATCGGGTATTGCCTATTGCCGTATTCTAGGCATTATTGTTGACTCGAGCCATATATCTGAGACTGAATCTGTCCTGTATATGTATGTCTAATGTTGAACATTCCTTAGTCGCCTTGTACGACTCCACAAGGGAAGAGAGGGAATGGCCCAAATTCTACTTTGTTTAATAATTTAAGTATTTTTGGAAAAAGGGCAGTAATGACATTAGAAGAAGCTCGTGAAGTATGTAAGGATAGAGTCAAATAGCGGGCTGCCTATCCCAGAGGTAAATAGGCGTGAGCATATGCACGTATGTTTTGAATATTTAATTTTATGCCCTGATTATAATCTCTCACTACCATGTAGGTAATATTTTATGCTTGCTCACTAATTTTAATCATAATTATTTATTCATTGTTAACACAGGTAATGCTACGAATACAAAACAATATATGCAGTAACAATACAGAAAATATAGGTAGATAATATAGCTACATTTTTTTTTATTTATATAAACGGACTAACAACACATGCTATGATATGTGTGTTGTTTAATACTGTTTGGTAATTAATTTTCAGGTGAGTACACATTTCAAGATGTATGCGACTCACCATCTTAACTTTCTTGATACCATGACTATTAAGAACATACAAAACCTCGAGCAAAGTATTAACACGAAAAATAGCAGGCGATAAATAAAAATAGAAAAGAAACTCTCAAAGAAAACATCATGATGTATATAAATGAGTTTTGGAAAAAATGGTAAGTAAGTAGCCTAGTGCTATGGGTAATGGACTGCTGAGAAGAGGTCTCGGGTTCGATCCCAGGTTTTACCATGACACACAACATTGACTTTTCGATGCTTTTCGAAGTTATGTGTGTATTTATCGCAAGTTTATAAGTGCCCGGTTAATGGCAATAGGCTCGCCACCTATTACATTGGGACCTAAACATAAACTGGTGAAACGGGTGCTAGCTCCTCTGCCAACCCCTTTGGGGATATAGGCGTGAGTTTATGTCATGTCATGTCATGTCATGTCATGTCATGTCATGTCATGTCATGTCATGTAAGTAAGTAAATATTTTATTTATTCATATCTCCAGACCAATCTCTAAAAATATTGTCCACTTTATAGAGAGAAAAGCAACTATAAGTAAGTGTGATCATTAATAATTTCATCATAAGATATCGAAAGCAATGCCTTATCTGTATAAAACACTTATGTAATTCTTCGGTGTTAGAGTGAGACAAAAACTTGATTCTTCAGATGGAGTTATCGTAATCGATAATATTAATATGTTAGGGAGGATATTCGATTCGGCTCTTATGGAATTACGGGTGCACATTCCTACCCCTATCGCATAAACTTAACCTTATATAGATGTGAGAGGATTTCGGTGTCATCTGAAGGGAAATGAAAGAGTAATTGAAGAACTATTTCAAATCAAAAACTGCTATAGATAGATACATACATAGATAATACTTTATTGTACACCAATACATTTACTGCAATAGGTTGCATGTATATACCACTTAGGTGGCAGACAGGCACACGGTCCATCTGATGGAAAGTGGTTATCGTGGTCTATGGACGTTTGTTGCACCAGAGGAGTCACAGTCGCGCTGCCAACCCTGTAAGTACAGAGTTTCTGTGCCGTCAGTAAAGAAGACAAACCAGGACAAGCCTTTAGTCTACCCACTGACTGCAAAAATTCTCCAGTGAGCTCTGGCTACCCTACTCACCGCTGGGAACACAACACGAGGATATTATATATAGTTTAATGTACTTAGTGGACAAGTAATTTAGTATTAGAATTGTGTTATGGTAATTCAATAAATGTGTTAAATGATTAATAATTTTAATAGGCGGTATTTTATTATTTCCATCGACTTTTCGTTAGGTTTTCAGCAGCCATAGTGGTTATGAAAAACCAAAGATGGTGGTTGCCTTTTGAAAGTGTGAGTTATTTTAAAACACCTGATAAAGGTATCAGACTGGATGCGGATGGCGGAGAATGGGACGCAATGGCGCAGATTGGGAGAAGCCTATTGTTCAGTAGTGAACTATAATAGGCTAATTGATTGATTGACCTGAACTGTTTTGTAATAATAAGTAAATATATAATAAATAACGATAATACTACAGCTAATAATTTAAAAGTTTTTGAAAATGAATAAAAATAATAAAATACCAAATTAATCTAGAAATTCGTTTAAAATAATTATATTTCAATAGTTTTAAAATTTGCCTTTTTATCATGACGAGGCTGCTTTTTGTGTCAGTTTGTTTGCCATCGGCGCAACATTATCATTCTCTTCCCCACTTCCCTGTGAAACATCATCGCCTTAGTTACCTCTTTAACACCTTTGTGATAACCAAATAAAATCAAAAAACCGAATGAAAGTGATATTACAAAAAGTGCTAATTATTCAAATCAATTAAAATATAGAAAACCACCGTAAGACGAATATGTGTATAGACGAATTTGGGTGGTTTATGTGGCTTAGAGGTCAGAATGTTCCCCCTCTAAGGGAAATATTGTGGGTTCGAATCCCGCGTGAATCGATTCAATTTTTCGTCAATGGGTCAATGGGTAGTTGGGGTACCGATGCCAAGAATCTGGTGAGCGAATTAGGGCGCAGAATGAGGGACAAAACCGGTGACTCCCGCTCCGGCTCGTACCTGGGGCAACGGTTGGCCATAGCTGTTCAACGGGGCAGTGCCGCCAGCGTCATGGGCACCTTTGCACCAGGTACGATGAGGGGCGGGTTAATAGATTAGACTGTCACTTTGACTTTACAAAAATGTAGACAATGTTATAATTGTATCATGTTGACTCTTAAGGTAAATGAGTTTAAATATAGCTTTTAATTACACAAATATACAAAAGATTTTTTCTATATCTTAATCAAAAATAAAAAAAAAACTAACGCAAAAAAATCCCCTATAACTGTATGATCATATTTTCACTTTTGTGCCATAATGCTGCTTACACTCATTCATAATGTACCAGTTACTATACAGCTGATAAAAGGATTTCTCGTTGAAATTTAAAGCCGGTCGCTTTCAAAAACCGCAGATAAACAACACTACCAGCTTCGAGTTATATTGCTTCTGATATAGTTGCCACAGATACTTGTTGGGTAGGGTATGTAGCATTGCTATTAGAGTATATAGGTACAATGTTCACGGTGACTGCTTACGAATACAGTATACTGCGCACTGTGCGGTATGAAAGAAACTTCATCCCACGCACACTCAAGCTGTGGAATGACCTCCCTGCTGCGGTTTTCCCAAGCGCCTACAATATAGGATTCTTCAAGAGGGGCATCAGAAGGTTTCTTCATGGTCGGCAGCGCGAGTGTGGCACCCCTGGTGTTGCATACGTCCATAGGCCACGATAACCGCTTCCCATCAGATGGGCCGTGTGCTTGTCTGCCAAGTAAGTGGTATAAAAAAAAATCCTAACACATTGAATGGAATTTTAAAGCATTTTTTTTTTATTTATTTCAATAGTATTACATTAGTTCATCTCATAGAAGCACCCATAAAACCTGTATAAGTTTATCTTGGGTGTGAGTGTACATTCATATGCTAACTTTGGAAATCGGTTCAGGCGGGATTCGAAGCCGTGATCTTTCGTTTTGATTCGATCCCACCGTCACCGTAAGACAGATATATGTAGGAAGATTTATTCTAACTTAAATAACCTAATATTATCTGCTATGGTAAGTATCGTTTCTAGAACAATTAATTATCTTTACGTTCTTTGTAAACGACCTTTTAAATGCATCTGTATTAGTATCAAAATAATCGGGATATTTATTGTTGCGTTGTTTTGAGTTTCCGATGTTTCGGCGCTGTTGTACATCATGATCACGGAGGAATCTGTATTAATATAATCGTGGTCTCGATTATATATATATAATCTTACGTATTTATTTATGAAAACTTGGTAAGATCAGCTGATCGAGTTCTATGATGATATTAGCCATAAGAGAATATTATTACATACTAGTAGTTTCTACCCGTTTCCAGGGACGAGTTGGGGACTCTGTGGTCCCCGCACCCGAGGTGAGCCAGATCGAGAAATCTGGCCTTAGGTCAGGTGGAGTGCGAGGGGTATGCCTGTCAACCTCACCTTCGGCAACCAACAATGACCCACTGGCGCCGTGCGTTTTAGTTGGTTCGAGTCTGACATAGCCTCTCCTACCAGCTCCGGCGGGGAGATATCCGTGGGGAGCTTTTCGCACGTAAAACAAAAACACATACTAGTATTTTCTTTTTATACCACTTAGGTGGCAGACAAGCTTACGGCCCGCCTGATGGAAAGTGGTTACCGTGGCCTATGTGTGTAACAGCAGAGAAGCCACACTCGTGCTGCCGACCCTGTAAGAACAGAGTTTCTGTGCCGTCAGTGTAGAGGACAAAGCAGGACAAACCTTTAGTCATCCCACTGACAGCACAAATTCTCCAGTGAGCTCTGGCTATCCTACTCACCGCCGGGAACACAACAACGGTATTCTGTAGGGCGGAGGTACTTCCCCAGTCGGTCTGCTCAATTGGGCGGAAATACTGCCGTGTCCTACCTCCATGAAGTGGACAAGTAGTCCGCTTCATGGACTAGGCTAGATATGCTATTCGAGCAAATACTGGACTACAACCAAAATAGGTGTCAGTATCAATTTTGATACCCTCAAAAAATTCCGTAAAGAGAACCTAGAAACCGTTTAGTTCTAGAAGGAATTGTTTGCACCGTATAAGAAGGATACCTCATCTCTGCTCGTGTTATTTCTAAATGGTAAGGGTAAATACCAATATATATGACAATGTGTTGTCAGGTTTATGCGAGACATATTATGGTAGAGAATACAACGTGTAGGGCCGCAGCTGCTGCACCGTGTTGTATGGTTTATCGTGCAATCATGTAAAGAAGAAAATTTTGTCTTAACCACAAAAAAATGTATTAGGAAAACGTTCTTATTAAGGAATATAATATCAAGGAGAAGTACCCCATCATCATCATCATCATGTCAGCCACACATAGTCCACTGCGGAACATAGGCCTCTCCCACAGACTTCCAGAATGACCGATCTGAAGCAGCCCGCATCCAGCGCTTCCCATAGTTGTTGATTCTGTGCCGCAATGCTGTAAAGATCACCATAACGACAGTAATAGTATCCTAAGCTTAGAAGTCAGAGTTCGCTGTCCTACTCTTGATTTAGACTTAGTTTAGTGAATGCGGGCACTATATTTGGCCCGAGTCAGGCACTTGAGGCTGAGTCTGGGCTGTATATAATATTTATTTCCTTTAACTTTTATTAATTCTCGTACAAATAATTTCGTATCACCGAACATTAAAATTCGGAAGTTAGCTGAAGGATGTTTCAATTATGAAGTGATATGCTCACCCTATAACCTCGAAGGGGTAGATAGAGATGTATTACGACCGACATTTCACCAACTATGTTTTACAATAATTCGTAATATTGAGAGAGTCTGTTATTTTCAATTGGTTACTTTTTCGCAGACTGTATGTTTATTTTCTATCCTACGACACTCACAGGCAAAGTTGAAATGGCCTTGATTTTTAACATCAGCGAGAACTACTAAATATATATTCCTTTAAAAAAAGATAATGTGTGTATTAAATATTATATATTGAAGTTAATATATACAAACAATAATAAACAAATAAAATAAAACTGAAACAACTATTATACAAACGTGTCATGGAAGTTCAAAAAAAAAATCATAATTATCTGTCAATGGCAGTCACGTAAATCCCAGACCTTTCGTCCCACACAAATCAAAACAAAAATATTTATACAAGTCAAGAAGTGTCACCTCTAAATATTATCACTTCTACATTCACAGATTCGGAAACCAATAGATAAAACCAGACAGAGAAGAACCAGGCAATAAAAACTCTCTCACCCGCTAAACCACAGACGAGGCACATAAGCACATACCCCATACCCCCAAGCCCACAGATCGGCCAAAGAATATCGATCCTCTCAAGTCTTCCAGTATACGCGTGCAGTTAATGGCTTCTAATCGATGGTGCCGTGCGTGCGATGCAACCCCATGTCTCGGCGTAATAAGTATTATTATTTTATTGGTACAAGTCAATAATAAGTGTTCGTTTTATTAGCATGGATAACGTTTGTTGTACCATAACGTTTTGTACTACAGGAGTTTAATTTGTAAAGGTAACATTGTGGAATGGGGTCCCGAAGGATTTAATGCTTGACAACCATTACAGGGTTCAGTCATTTTAAGGACCATGTAACATTTTCGTTTTAGTAAACTTGTATGGTGCAGTGGTTGAACATTCAACTACTACGTCGAGGTCGTGGTTTCAAATCTCGTTCTTTATTTTACGTATACAGGATTACATGAATATTTGTATTGGTCTGGTTATTTCTATGTAAAAATGAAATATTAATACATTTAGTATGTTAACTATTCGAATTGATTAAGAGAGGAATAATTGAATCGGTTCAAGCGGGATTTATTGGAGAAATGCTCTGACCATTGAGCCACCGAACCACGCCTAAACCCATCCAATTTCTTCTATATATCCATCTTCCAATCCAACTTTTCCTAACTCAATCGATCTATGTAAGTATTTACATTTTTTTATTGCACTTAGGTGGCAGATAAGCACACGGCCCATCTGATGGAAAGTGGTTAGCGTGGCCTATGGACGTGTGCAAAATCAAGGGAGTCACACTATCACATAAAAATATAAGTTTTAGAAAATAGCACACACCATATTATTTCCGGACACGCAAATATTGTATCTTAAGTGTAAATTACAGTTTAGCTATTAACAAAAGCAACTAGCGAAGTCTATGCGAATGAATCAGTGGAAAAACATGACCATGACCACTCTTTTTTTATCACCGGTCATTACTAATTATATTACGAACCTATGCAACAAATACACTTCATGTCATTAGTATAGCTGAATAGTAAAATTTTTGGTACATGTAACATAACATTGCATCAGTAGTACTATTAAAGAAAAGTAATTACACCAACCATAAAAGCTAATCGACTGTAACCGTTAAAGAAAAAAAAATACATTCAAGTCTTAGAACACCGATAAGTAAATATTGAGAGCCGCAGAAGTTATAGACGAGGAGCCAGCCTCTCGAAGATGACTGCGCAGAAAGTTTCAATTAAACCGGCTCACTGAAACTTTATGAACTCTTGGACTTATAAAATAAGCAAAAACCCCTCCTGTATTCACTCGCGCCGACCAATATCACCAATACAGTGTATTAATATAATGGATGACTGGAATAAAAAATGTTTTTCAAATATTAATGTCACTTGAAATTTTGATCCGAACGTAACGCTTTGAGATAAAAAACAGAGGTGATCGCCTAATTCTTGTTCACCGACCCTTTCCCACTCTTTCTCTTTCTCCTCTGTCATAATTTATTCTGCATACCTGGAGTGAATACTATCTGATATCCTTACCTCTAGAGGAAAGTCTGCGACAGAGCCTAGTCCGTGAATTAGCATCTTTTATAGGTTGGCAGGTCATATGGCAGTCAGTCCCGCAAAAGCCTAGTAAACCCAATCAAAGAGTAGGAGAGTAGGCCTCAGGTTTCAAAGTATAATCTTTGGATGTAACTAATACTAAAGGTATGATGATGTTACTGCTTGTTGCTAATCACAAGTACAGTCAGCACCAAAATTATTGAACACTAATGAATTTACAAACTACAGAGAGTTTGATTGTTTTGTTTACGTAATGGATTAATATAATTGTGTTACATAATATGTCTTTTTTATTTTCAGGCCATATGTTGTATTAATTAATTATTTATGAAAATAATGAAACATTTTGTTTGGAATATGTTCAGTATTAGTAACTATAGTTGCAACACGCTATGATGGCCGTTTTGACACGACTGGTTTTCCTCGTTTTCTCTTTTTTGATGTGTGAAGTTTATTTTCTGCTGTACCAGTCTCGCCATATTCTTTTTAATTATTCGTCTAACAGTTCATCATAACATGCCGTAACTATAAGGAGCAGTAACTAACTGCGCAATAGATAAATGAACCAAGACACAGTTAAAGGTAACAACGCCAAAGCCAGTTGTCAACTCCAGACAAACCATTATTTAGGTATCTTCTTACAGCGCCACAGCTTCTCGGTATGTTCGTGTGAAATGCATTGTAATTTATAGCTAAGGTCTTTTTGCAAGCTCTGGACTATCTACACAGGAGAGAGCAGACAGATTTACGACAGTAAAGTTTATTTTATTAGAATTTAATTAGGAAATATTATTATATTTGTTAAAATTAGTAGTTGGTGATAACTGATGGTGGCGCACCTTGCGCTCCTCCCTGTTTTCGGGGATGAGTTGCGGACTCTGGGATCCCTACACCCAACAAAGGCCAGATCGATAGAGATGGCCTGGGTTGGCAGAGGTGCGAGGGATATGCCAGTCAACATCACTTTCGACAGCCAAAAATAATCCTCAGGCGCCGTGCGTTTTAGTCGGATAGAGTCCGAGATAATTTAGCGAGGGGGGACCGAATTCAATGATTGGTGAAATGTGGGTGTTAATTCACCTCTGCCTAATCCTCCGGGAATAAAGGAGTGATTATATATTCTACGACATTCTATACAGTGCTAACATAGCAATACACACCAAGAATAATAACACTAAAATTTCACCAATCCTTGAATTCTGTCCCATATAATAGGGGGTGAGCCTATTGCCGTCCTCCGGGCACTATTGTTGACTTTAGTCATGCATCTGAGGCTGAGTCTGGGCTGTATTTATCTGTCTGATGTTAAACAGCCGTATACCTTAGTCGCCTTGTACGACACCGCATGGGAAGAGATGGGGTGGTGCAAATTTTAATCTGCCGGGATCCGCGCGCCTATACTTATATATATAAGGGTGTTTATATACTGCTTAAGTAATATAAGCACTAGAACTACAACCAACAAAGTATTGCGAGTGTAAAATGGCTAGACAGGGAATCGACGAGGCGTACATTTGTTACTTGATATGGAAGCCTTATTGTCCGCGTTTATTTAGTTCTAATGCAGTTGCTAGATCGAAGCTTACCAGAGCTTGTAGTGGCGATGTAGTCTGGTTTCAACTCTTTTCTATACTAGCTGATGCAAGCGACTACGTCTCCGTGGGTGTCAGTTATAGTGCATTTGTGTTATATTTACGGTACTTCTCAAAAACGGCGATCAAACAAACGAAAAATTTTGTCTGAAGTAATCAAATCTACATCAAAATTTATTTTGTTGTTTGTGCGTGCATCGCAATCAAACAGGCAACAATTGTAAAAAAAAATTTTGTTGGGTAAAAAAATAAAATTAAATAAAATTTATTCACGGAAAACAAGCATTATTACAATTTTTTTTTCTTCTGCCAAACTGTATAACAGTTTGTTGGCAGATGAAGCTCCCTGATTTATTCACTAAATTTTCCATTATTTATTTACCAAAACTAGATACATTATATAAATTAGATATAAAAAATTAGACACATTATCATATGTATATTATCATATCATATGTATTAAAAAAGTAAATATAGTACAATATATTTCCAATATCTCCCATATACAGACACTTTTTTCTAGGAGGTAGAGCACGGCGGTATTTCCGTCCAACTGAGCAGTCCGACTGGGGAAGTACCTCCGCCCTACAGAATACCGCGGCCATAATAACTTCATGTTGTGTTCTCAGCAGTAAGTAGGGTATCCAGAGTTCACTGGAGAATTTATGCAGTCAGTGGGAAGACTAAAGACTTGTCCTGCTTTGTCTTTTACACTGACGGCACAGAAACTCTATGCTTACAGTGTCGGCAGCGCGAGTGTGGCTCCTCTGGTTACACACGTCTATGGGCCACGGTAACCACTTTCCATCACGTGGATCGTGTGCTTGTCTGCTAACTAAGTGGTATAAAAATATAAAAAAACATCTACTTTACGATTATATAACAATAAAGTATAGATAGAACTATCTTTTTATGCTACTACCGCCTTTTACGCAACGGTCTTTGTGGTGTAGCGGTAGAACGTTTGACTGCTACACAAAAGGCGCGGGTTCAATTCCCTCTCAGTGCAAATATTTGTATGCAGAAATAAGTATATTTGAATTAGTCTGGGTGTTCCAATGTATGATAAATATGTATAAACAAAAAAAAGTACCTAAACATGTTTTATACCACTTAGGTGGAAGACAAGCACACGGCCCACCTGATGGAAAGTGGTTATCATGGCCTATGGATGTGTGCAGTACCAGGGCAGTCAGATTCACGCTGCCGACCCTCTAAGCACAGAGAGTTTTTGTGCCGTCAGTGCAAAAGACAAAGGCTTTGGTCTTCCCACTGGTCTAGATAGCGTTGTATAGAATGTCGGGATCATATGGTCCCTACCTACGTACCTTTATAAGTATACATACTGTGTATATATTGTGACTGACAGTGTGCTCAAAAAATCTTAATTCTATTTTTTATTTTTTATTAAAATCGATCTGATATTGACTGTACACCTAAATCAACTTCACGAAAAAACAATTCTAAAATCAAATTCTTGCCATACAAAACTTGTACATACGGAACCTCGCTGGCGCTGACCGAGTCGGTACTCGGACGCCGTCGCAATCATACGCTTGGCTGGGATATCAACCCGGTACCCACCGCACAGGTAGTCCGCACCCCCTGTAATCCTATAGTGAACTATCATTACACGTATGAGAGGTTAACTAATAGGGCAGTTCGTCTGTTCGTCTATCAATCATCGGTTAAGTGAGTAGTAAGTAATCTTTAACTGAGTTTAAATGAAGGAGGTTCTCAGTTCAGAACTTTATAATTGCAACACATACAAGTTTGCATCTTTGATTATTTGTTTGTTTTCACCATATTATTTTTACCAATCTTAATGTTTTACAACATTCCACACAACGCTATCTAGACCCACGATTAGCATGAATTAATTACCAGCACACGTGTTTCTTTCTTCCTACAGTACCGGGTCCTTTAAGCGGGGCGTGAAAAAGCATCTGATGAGGCCGTCAAGCTGATTGCCACCATTGTATCATTACTTAGAGTCTGTAATGGTTCTTTTTTATACCACTTAGGTGGTAGATAAGAACACGGCCCACCTGATGGAAAGTGGTTACCGTGGCTTATGGGCGTTTGTAACACCAGAGGAGCCACACTGGCGCTTCCGACCCTGTAAGCACAGAGTTTCTTTGCCGTCAGTGTGGAAGACAAAGCAGGACAAGTCTTTAGTCTTCCCACTGACAGCACAATTTCTCCAGGGACCTCTGGCTACCCTACTGACCCTCTTTCCTGAGACTATGCCTTTAACTTACCATCAGGCGAGGTGAAGTCAAGTTTGGGTGTCCTAGATAAACAAAAAAGCATACCTTAACTAGCATGTGTTATGAAATTTATAATGCGGATAAACATTCTTAGATACCTCTTTTCTGTAAATACATACATATTATACATAGTAACACCCAGACCAATTGGTTGCTACAAATCGGTCAGACGGACATACATACAAACAAGTCAAACATACCTATAATGTTAACTATTTTGTATGTATGTCCACATATATTTCTATGTTTTATCATAATTTGTAAAGACTGAATCAATTTTGATGAGTGATGTCCCCGATATTTAGTAACAGGCTTACATTTCTTTTCAAATCTAAAGTTTAAAAGAACGATTATATAAAAAAACTACCTAGAATGTAAAAGTAAATAACACCTATAGTATTACAATACTTAAGCTGTGTAACTTAACATCAAAAAGATCTTACACTATTTCGCCACCTCTCTCAATTCTGTAAAAAAACACAACTCTGTTTTTGTTCGTTCTAGATTTTTCCCGAGATCATAGGTACCTGTTTAATCTCTTATGTCTAGAGAAAAACTCAAGACACATTATTCACTTATATAATATAACTATATGTACATATACAAAACTAACCCCCAATCCCCAAAGCACTGGTAAAAAGTAATAGTTTGCTGTTGTCGCACATCAAACATCTCAATAAGAATTTCTGAGAACATTGTTTATTTATATCTTCAAAGTATAAAGAGGAGGTCTCCTTACTTGTATTTCAAACGCTCCTCTGCCTAAAACAACACTCGCACGTCAGGGACCTACTATCACATATTCCAGAAAGTTCTTTACATAAAATAGTACCTACTCGTACGTCGTATGTCTTAAATTCTTGGAAGTCTACAGAGAATCTACATATCTTTGCTTAATACATTTTTTATATACAACTTAGGTGGCGGACGAGCACACGGCCCAATAATGGAAAGTGGTTACCGTGACCTATGAACATGTGTAACACCAGGGGAATCGCAGACGTGCTACCGACCCTGTAAGAACAGAGATTTTCTGTACAGTCAGTGCAGAACACATAGTCTTCCCACTGACAGCACAATCAACACGAGGTTATTGTAGCCGTAGTATTCTGTAGGGTGGAGATACTTCCCCAGTCGGACTACTCAATTGGGTACTTCATATTCATTTCTTCAAATATATTACAAAAAAGTAAAGTGATATCCTAGAATATGAGTTTTAGAAAAATATTTGTCTATACCCGCGACTCCAGTCATTCAGAAGGCTAAGTCCGTTGTGAGGAATCCATTTCCGGGATCAAAAGTAGCTTATTTCCTATGTCTGGTCGCACTCTACCAACAGTTGCTATAGCCAAATTCATCCAGCCCTTTTCACGTGTTTGAGGAACAATCAGATGAATAAACAAATTCATTTTCGCATTTATAACAATAATTTGGATAGATAGACAGACAGTGGCAAGAATATCACCCCTTGTTAATTTAAAACAAATTCAAATTTGAAAACTTTAAAGACAGCAAAATTTTTCTTGTTATATTCCAAATAGCTTCAGATATCTCCTGGTTATCATAATCGCATTTTTTGCAAGAAAGTATATTGTAATTTATGGTTTACTATAATTTATGGTCCAATTATTATACATATATTCACAAAAAAAAGTATCTAAGTAACCGCACTCTAGATCACATATCACAAAATGATTAAACTATGCTTAGTGTGGGTCTAGATAGTGTTGTGTAACATGTTGTAGAATAATTAAATATTATTAAGTATTGTCATTCATTTTGTTATATTTGAGGCTCATTTAAACCCAAATAAAAAAGATAATTTCAGTTCTAAAGTTTTTAGTTTAGTTTAAAGTTTTATTAGTAAAAAAATAATTACCGGACCTATTTTAATCGTCAAGATAGAAATAAAAATGTCGTAGGCTCCTAAAGTATAAATATAACATAAAGTAGGGTATATGAAAAAATAAATCAATAAATATCATGCGCATTTAAAATGTTTGGTAATATATTATCACTATATTTCAAAACTATTATAATGATGTTATTATCTGTATTAAAATAAATTAACTAAACTATAACAATAATATTATAGTCATACTTACCAAAACAAAAGTACTATTCCCAAAATACAGTCACTTCACTATATAAAACACAAAAATCCAACACTTCACAGTTAAAAACAATCTCAAATTAATAAACAAAACGCAATAAATTCGTCTTGAAATCAACAACAATCAAACATCCACAGTTGTAGAACTTACGCACTTCCCTAATGCAAAATACTTCGCGGGAGAATACCGAACGAACGAGAATACAACCCTCACGCGTCCAGCCGTCGCGACGGTGCGACGTGAACTAAGGCATCAGGATCTACCCTACAGTTTTCCGCGATAGAACGAGAGCGATATATCCGGTTTCTAGAAAATTTTAAAAGTAAGAAAGGGATGGGAATAGGAAGTTTGGTTTCGCACGTGGCACGATGCGGTCAATTGCAACACTACGGTCATTGCCATAGAGCTATCATGTTGCCACTTCGTTTATTTATGCGTCTGAGATTACCATGCCGAAATACAAGTGCTCCTAACTAGAGGAAACTATGAGGAGGGTAAATGGTACTCCCAATTATTTGACATATATATGATACTATTGCCTAGACATATATGTAGTACGAAATTGTATCGTTAGGAAATACGTAGGACCATTCTTCCCGTTTCCGTGGACGGGTTGGGGACTCTGTGGTCCCCACAGAAGAGGAGAGCCAGATCGACAGAGATGTCTCTGGGTCGGCCGGGGTGCGAGAGATATGCCTTTTTTTTCGTAATATCCCCACGGATACCCCCAACACCGGAGACGGTGGAGGAGGTTATGTAGGTCTTGAACCGACTAAAACGCAGGCCGTCTGTGTGGGCCGCAATTTGCCGGAAGTGAGATTAAATGAGACATTATCCCTCGCACTCCGGCCGGCCCAGGACCGTCTGTTTTGAGACGGAGTTCTCATGTCGCTCCCATCTTAGAGCTCCCAATGACCCCCAGACTTCGTACGTTTTAGTCGGTTCGAATCCAACATAACCTCTCCCACCGGTGTCGGCGGGGAGGGGTATCCGTGGAGATTTAAGCACATATTTGGGACCATTCTAAAGTTACTATCTAATTTTCTTTTGTAGAAAAATTATGACTTTTTTTTTACTATAGGACTTAATATTACACGGCACTATCTGAATTTTAACTAACCACAGCTTACATAACATAAACTCACGCCTATATACCCGTAGGGGTAGGCAGAGGTGCTAGCACCCACATTTCACCAGTTTATGTTTAGGTCCCAATGTAAGAGGTGGCGAGCCTATTGCCATTAACCGGGCACTTATAAACCTGCAATAAATACACACATAACTTAAAAAAGCATCGAAAAGTCTTTGGCCTTTGGGCCATGGTAAAACCTGGGATCGAACCCGAGACCTCGTCTCAGCAGTCCATTACCCATACCACTAGGCTACCGCGGTTGCTAGTGGATGCGTATATAATACTTATTATACGTATATAGGTTTTTTTTATTTTTTTTTATACCACTTAGGTGGCAGACAAACACACGGCCCATCTAATGGAAATGGCCTATGGACGTGTGTAACATCAGAGGAATCACACTCGCGTTGCCGACCCTGTAAGCACTGAGTTTCCATGCCGTCAATGTAAAAGACAAAGCAAGGCAAGCCTTTAGCCTTCCCACTGACAGCATAAACTCTCCAGTGAGCTCTGGCTACACTATTCACCGCCGGGAACACAACACGAAGTTCTTATAGCTGCGGTATTCTGTATTATACTTAAAGAAATACATTAATATTATTAGGTTATAGAAATACATAGATCTATACAAAGATAATATTTACAAAAAAAATTGCATATCAAGAATTCAACCCGCGTCTTAGGACGACAAAACAGACAAAGAAACGCTGATTATACCTATAAAAGTATGTTTAATTTACTTGCTGATTATGTTTTCGTGATATATTTTGGTTGTTCAAAAAAGCGTAAGAAGAAACAATTCCGTATATTTGCTTAGTTGTTGCAGATAAAGACCTCATTCAATGTTTTTGTTGATAAGTACATGAGATCTCATCACTATACCATAGGTAGAATGAAATTTAATTAAAGCATGGTCGTAGTACATACTTTATCTAGTATGATTTCATTATTCATGTAATCGGTTTAATTAACAAAAATGAACTGAAAGAAAAAGATATTGTTGCATAATGACACTAAAAATTTCGAAATGCAAAATGTTTGCCTACTGTGTAAACCTTCTTTCTGAACAAATTTTCATTATTTTTTTTATGTTAGTTATTTTTTACTGGCAATTTATGAATAGAAGTTTTTGATCAAATTCAATAACTATCATTATATACTCTAAAATCATAACATTAATTGCTTTTTATATTATTCTTAATTAATTAATCGCAATTGTTTATTAACATATCATTTTGTTACTTTATCCTGAAAGCCAGAAATATAAGTGAAATTTTAAAAAAAAGAGTAAACTTGTACTCACTTGACTAATTCTGAACACAAGTTTTTCCTTGTAGCTCCATAAAAACCTTAAGTAAAAGAAAACGAAGTTTCTTATCCCATTTAAGAAATTTGGACGAATACCTACTCGAAATTTTAACAAAAATACGCGTTAGAGATGCCAGAGAGTGGATTACCAAGACTACCTTATAGAATCACCTCACATACATACTTATTTATAGAATGTTTATACTTCTGCGATAACAATATAATAATCTACAATAAAACTAGCCCACAGAAACCATAACAGTATATACACCCACCATCAGATCGATCCCACCTACCACCTCAGTGTTGCCATAGGAAATAGCGCCAATAAACCAAAGGAAATAATAGTTTTATTAAACCAAACTGCTGGCAATTTAACTATACCCGGCCTTTACGAAACAAGCATTATTACAAATTACATATATATAGTTTATAGTTATATTTGGTTTTATGTTTAACTCGTGGAATGAGAACAAGTTTGAACGGTTGTAAAAAGTTTTGTAATACCGGGCTTGTAATCAACATGAGGTCCTACCACCAACTGTCACTAGCATCTGGTGATAAGTAGTTTATGTGATCCCAAGGAGGCCTTCATTGGACCTAGGTCAGTCAGGGTGTGCGATATACCAAAGGCAAGCTCCCTCCCGGCAACTGATGGCCTGTGGCGACCCACCTATGGATGTATGCGACAACAGGGAGGTCACACTCGTGGTGCCGACCCTGTAAGAACAGAAAGTTTCCGTGCCGTCATTGCAGAAGACAAAGCAAGGTAAGCCTTTGGTCTTCCCACTGACAGTAGAAAAGTTTCCAGAGGGATCTAGCTATTCTACTCATCGCCGGGAACACAACATGAGGTTATTATGACCGCAGTATTCTATAGGGCTACCCCAGTGGGACTGCTCAATTGGGACAGGAATACCGTCGTGTCTTACCTCCACAATATTTCATGCATATATTCAAGGAATGCTTGATTAGTTTCAAATTCAACAGAGATTCTTTAATACATCATAAAGCAGCCTAACCTATCAGGTGCACACAAGGTACTCTCAATTCTGGCACTCCAACAAATTAATGGGAATTACGCACATCAAAGATTGCGCCTGATTGGTTCATTAGTGTAATTTGTATTACACTAATGAACCAATCAGGTGCATGTAACGACATCAATACGAGGCACGTCTTCTCTCAGTGACAGTTGCGTTCAAAATCAGCGCCAATAACGCATGATTTGATTGATATTCATAAATTAACAGTTAGTGCTAGATCAAAGGTCTAATTAATTCGTATGATTGAAATCTAAATTGGAAAACATATGTTGTTAAATTTTACTTTTCTAGGACAAGTTCTGTAAGCTCAGCTATCATAATATTTCTACTGGAAAGAGAGTGGAACAGAATCAAATCTCTTCTTGGATGTTTTCATGATTTATATTTTTAGAAAAATATATATAGTAACAGTTGACCAACAACCATAACTAAGTTTTATTGACAGCCATAATTAAGTTACATAATGTAGCATAGTTTATTATTATGCACGATGCAACGCCATCTATGAGCAATTGCTGGAACTGTCAGAGCTGGGGTGATAGATTCGAATCGTAGGTAGGTGTTAAAGGTTTTTAACTGAAGATGGATGGATGGTTCTCGAGACGTGACTAGTTGAAAAACTTCTCGTTCATAAGGTGTGTATATAAACCTGGACGCCAAGGGCTACGGGGTCATCCGATATTCTTCTTTTGGACTCGATTACGCGATATCTTATTTATTTGCTGCCCGACGGCTTAACAAAAAACGAGAGAAATAGTTATCCGCTGATCAAGAAGCTTGGTATTGTACGGACTTGAATATCAGGACCTTTATCCACACTAAAGACTTCTGTCACCAACCACCATTGCCGCTACTCCTGGCCTCTATTAAAGAACAGGAGGCAGTTTCCATGTCCGTGGCAAAAACGTAGCGCAAGCTCGAGGCCCGGATCGTGGCTTTTACAGGAGCGCCTGTCACCGTTTCCAACCCCAGATAAGTGGCTAAAATCTGGCGGCTAACTTTATGGCGACAGCAGTCCTAAGCTCTGACGTCTAAGCATAATGGAACTCATCCTAAAACCATTGTGGGCCAGGAAATAAACAATAGTTGTTATATTATCATTTATTTATTCTCTTGATCCCCGTGACTATGCAAGGTTACAATAGAGCCAAAAAAGAAACATATATTTTTTTGTATAAACACACATAATACATACAAACACGCTTACAAATAAATATAATCATGCAAACAAATAATTGCAGTGATCTGGCATAGAACCGCAACCTAACACTGCCGTCACGTTTATGACCTGCCTTTGGTCTGCCTTCTAGGCTGTGCAACTGGGTTGCTAGCTTCCTGCAGGGGCGCCGTATTCGCGTCCTATGTGACGGACGAGCTTCAGAGTTTCTGCAGGTTAATGCTGGCGTGCCCCAGGGGTCCGTCTTATCACCCACTCTCTTTCTTCTGCATATCAACGACATGCTGTCTACCGGCAATGTTCATTGTTATGCAGACGATAGCACTTTACATGGGAGTTATCATGGACATCCAGCGGCCAAGCAGTCAGATATCGCAGAGAAAAGGCAGCTTCTTGTCACTGAGCTTGACGGGGTCCTGAATCACATTTCTCAATGGGGCTCTGAGAACCTGGTTGAGTTCAGTGCCAAGAAGACGCAGGCATGTGCGTTTACAGCAAAAGTATCTTCTTTCCTTCCCCTCCCCACTCTTCAGAGCACGCCACTGCCGCTGCAGGACAATCTCAATATCCTAGGTATGGATGTTCGCTGCAACCTGAATAACAAAAACTACATCGAAAGCATCATCAAAACAGCCTCACGAAAACTCGGAGTCCTGAACAGAGTGAGACGATTTTTCACGCCGGAGCAGCGGTGTCTTCTATACAAGACACAAATTCGCTCCTGTGTGGAGTACTGCTCGCATCTCTGGGATGGTTCAGCAAAGTACTTACTAGATGCTCTCGACAGGTTGCAGCGACGTGCGATCCGCATCATTGGGAATCCCGAGATCACGAACACCCTAGAACCTTTACAGCTGCGTAGAGATGTTGCGTCCATGGCTGTATTTTACCGTCTGTACCATGGGGAGTGTTCTGATGAGCTCTTCCAATTAGTCCCACCCTCCCCTTTCCTACACAGGACAACGCGTGCAGGTCTTAGATGTCACTCGCACACGGTGCAAAACATCCGATCAAGAACCAAGCGGTTCGGAGACTCTTTCCTCTGTCGCACCATTAAGGCCTGGAATTCATTACCAGCTCACGTGTTTCCTTCTTCCTACAGTCCCGGGTCCTTTAAGCGGGGCGTGAAAAAGCATATGATAAGGCCGTCAAGCTGAGTGTCACCATTGTCACACGGTATGTGTAAGTAATGGTGACCCTCTTTTCTGGGATTTTGCCTTCAGCTTACCATCAGGCAAGGCGAAGTCCAATTGACGTGTCCTTTATATAAAAAAAAAAAAAAAAAAAAAAAAACTCGCCATTTTTATTACAGTCTCCTGCTACCACATATCTTTCACCCAAAGCCAAGTAATAACTTAAGTTAGTAAACACTATGCTACCTATTATTCAAAACACTAGCACACTGTGCCTGGGGCTACGAGCTAGCTACGGTCATGCTACGAGTATGCTACGGTGAAGCTACGGCATCCGTACTAATTTCACTTAAGGCTATGACTACACGTGTGGGAGTTGTTGGTCCACTGATTAGACCGTCAAAGCAATTGTGGCCGGGGGCAGTGACTGCTGATATTTACACGTGTCGTACTAGAATTTATTACGTATGCGGCTCGATAGTAAAGAAAGAGTTTTTTTGTTCAATTAGTGTGCGAGTTTCTTTTTTTATATACATCTTAGGTGGCAGACAAGCACACGGCCCACCTGATGGAAAGTGGTTACCGTGACCGTGAGAACAGAGATTTTATGTGCCCTCAGTGCAGAACACAAAATCAGGACAAGCCTTTGGTCTTCCCACTGACAGCACAAAAACTCTCCAGTGAGCTCTAACTTTTTAGGTTATGTGCACACACAGCCAATTCTTTTTGATTTTGTCAGGTACCTGTTTGATTTATTGAACTTTAACACGAGCGACCACAGTCGAACCCCTAAGAGCAGAGCCTACACCAAAAATTTGTTCATCAGTCAGCGTCCACTTGCTGTGATGTTTGTAGGGAAGGTTAGCTAAGGTCTTAGAGATCTATTACCTAAACTTTTGATGGAACTCATAAAAAATAAAACATAACTTTGTTAATACTCCAAGTTTACACCAGCTGATTACTTATTCATAAGATAAATATTCTTTCAATTTTATCATAAAAAAATAACAAAATTCCAAATTTGTGATAGCATCAACGCCATCATATTACTACTTGATTACACGAGGTAGTCTCGAAAAAACATGGCAGCCATAGAGTATTTTGTTGATGTTTATCCTGCTACTAAATTTGTAAGAGTAAAATTAGGAAAATGGGTCAATAAGCTCCCGACACGACAGCGTTCCCTGTTCGTATCACATATTTACATTTGTACGCACTGTTACTGAATAGCGAACAGAACTTGTTTTACAAGTTAATACTAGTAAGGGGCAAATAAACATGCTTAGATTGTATTGAAAAATTTTAACTGGTCAGTAATTAAACTTGCCAATAAAAGCAATGATCAATGCAAATACCTATATTCATGCAAACAAATATTTACACTAAGCGGGAATCGAACCGAATAACAGAATAATTGTAAGGTCTAAAATTAAATGGCAATGGTATGAAAATTGGCTTTTTTACGACACAAAATTAGCAGAACCGGCAGAGCTCAGCCAGGGCCAGGGCTCATTCGACAATATACCATTTTGTAAAGCAGGTAAAATGATTTTTTTTATACAACTTAGGTGGCAGACAAGCACACGGCGCACCTGATGGAAAGTGGTTACCATGATCTATGAACGTGTGTAACACCAGTGGAGTTACAGCCGACCCTGTAAGAACAGAGATTTTGTGTCGTCAGTGTAGACGACAAAGCAGGCCAAGCCTTTGGTCGTCTGACAGCATAAAAACTCTCCAGTGAGCTCTGGTCACCCTACTCACCGCCGGGAACACAACACGAAGTTATTATAACCGCGGTATTCTGTAGGGCGGAGGTACTTCCCCAGTCGGACTGCTCAATTGGGCGGAAATACCGCCGTGTCCTACCTCCTGTATCATGCCTGGCGGGCCGTGGCCCATGATGATTAGTTACGTGAGACAAACGAAAATAATGGCTGTAGTACATACTAGGGATGTAACGGAAGCAGTGTTATCGGAACCGAAGCCGGAATCGGAGTTTTTAAATTTGCTTTATCGGAATCGGAACCGGAGTCGGAATCGGAATCGGAAGCAGGGTGACATGAGAGAGAATTATTATTTAAGGACAAATAAAACATTATGTAGTATTTTTTTTTTATTTTAAGTTTCAGTTGTAACATAAAAGTTTTATGTTTTATGATAAAACATAAAAAATGAACAAAATTGGCATATAAACAACAAGTTTAAATAGAATGAATTTAAACCCGAAGTAGCATATACTAATCAATTAGTAATTAAATTATAGTATAAGTATATTAGTATAATTATTATACTAACGAACAAAAGCTTTAAAAAAATTAAATCGTATTAATTGACTCTAAAAGTAGCGTATTATATTTGACGAATAAAAGCTTTGAAGCTTTGTCTCCCTCTAATCTGTTTCTTAAGGGGTCGTAGATTAGGCTAGCGCCACTAAAAAGTTGTTCGCTCGCTACCGAGCTTGGTGGACAAGACAAAAATTGACGAGCAATTGATTGCAGGGGCTGGAATTTGGTATTACCATTAACTTTCCACCATAATAGCGGATCATCACTAATACTAATACGTTTTTCTTTATTGAACTCATTTAGTATATTTTTTACGAAGACAAATTTATCAAAAACTGGACTTTTATCAAGTGTGGTATTATTATCGTCTTCTTCATCACTACTTAATAATATGTTTGACAAAACTGATTGCACATTACTACTATGGCTAGTTTCTGCTGGTAATTCCATTCTTGCCCGTTTTTCTACAGGAGCGACAATATTATCAGCCTCGTTTTTAGAAGTATCTGCTGCATCAAATATTGACATTATTTCTGTTTCAATGTTCTGTTTAGCCACTTCATTAAAAAATTTTGTTTTATAACGAGGATCTAAATATGTTGCTATTGCAAAGAAATTGTTTGATTGAAGGTCACTAAATCTAGAATTTAATTGATCGATGGTACTTTTTATTATACTTTTAAATTTTTCATTTGTGTCTTGTTTATTGCCTTCAGTGTGTAATCGTAATGTATACTTAAGAGTGTGTATAAGTGGAATTACTGATGAGATACTTGTGTTATTGTCACTCATATTTCGGGTAATTTCTTCAAAAGGTTGAAGTATAGTCACTATTTTTTTAAGCTGCAGCCATTCTTCAGGAGACAATTGAGAGATGTTGTGCTTAGATGCGTACAGGCATAGAGAATCTTGTATTCTAATCATTCTTTGTAACATATAAAATGTACTGTTCCACCTGTAACAAATTATTAAACTAATTAACGCTTATAATTTAAATAATACTCTAAGTTATACTAACTTAGAGTATTATTTAAATTAAATAAATGACAGAAACTAAATAACACACTCATTATAATCAGTGTGTATAATATACCACAGCAAGCTTTATTAAAATCGATTTAGTGGTTTTATTTGAATTTATTGTATTAGCATGGATAGATCTTTGATTAAATGAAATAATCTGGAGGTAAAAATAAATGCACTTAATACAACTTACCGCGTACTACACTCCTGTATTACACTCAAACATTCTTGGTTGAGTTGTTCCTTTTGTATTTTGTGCAGTTCAGTCCGGGCTATTTGGGAATGATTGAAATGCGTCGAAATTTTTTTGCATTTCGATATTAAGGCTTTAATGTCTTCATCACAATCTAATAATGTTCGTACACACAGTTGCAACTGGTGTATAGTGCAACTGACATCAGGTATGTCGCCGAGTTTCATTGCTCGTATCATATTAGATCCAGAGTCGCGTACAAAGCAGTGAATTTTCTCTTTTACGACGTCCCATTCCATTAACATACTCTTAATATTTTCTAAAACTAGGTCTCCTGTATGTCTTCCGTCAAATGTGTGGCATTTTAAAATAACTTTGAGTCTTCTAAAATCTCCATTTATGCCATGTGCTGTCAGACTCAATAAAGACACATTCGAACTTGGTTCGGTCCAAATATCTGTTGTAAATGAGATCTTTTCAATTTGCGTGAGCAAATCCTTAATTTGTTTTGCTAATGTTTCATATAATTGGCCACAAATATTTTCAGTAAAAAAATGTCTTCCCCTTAATTGATAATTCGGCACGATGAAATGCATAAGTCGCCGAAATCCTATACCTTCCACAAAATTGAAGGGTAGATCTTGCAAAGCAATCATTTCAGAAATCAATTTGTCAATTTCCATAGATTTAGGATTTGAAGTGCACCATTTTGTATTCTTCGCCAAAGTTTCTTTCAAAGTTATTTGTTTTTTAGCATCCTGAAGGGGCGTCGAAGTCGAAGGCTGTACACTTACAGTATTTTTTTTTTCAGTTTCTAACTTTATTAATTCTTCATATTCAGTGGCATGGACAGACTTCAAATGGCTTTTTAAAGACGTTGTCGTACCTCCCTTTCTTGAATACGTCTTCATACACAGTTTACACTTTGCCGAATCCGAATTAACTTGAATGAAGTAGTTCCAAATACAACTTGATTTAGGTTTCATTGTCCAACACAAAAACAGATCACTTTTATTGATAATAAGCCGCAAAAATCAAAACAAATATCTATTTAACCAATGAACGTGTCGTGCTGTCGTGTGCGTTAACAAGTGAAAAAATAATTGACAATAGAGTGCGCGGGTCGGGGGAGGGGCGATTCCCCGCGCGACGCGTATGAACCTGTCGAATCATAACAGTCGGTCGGCACACGCCGCCGCACTCGCCCGCTATCTATGCTTCGACCTCCGATTCACACCTCCGATTAAAAAATGTCGGAGCCGGAGTCGGAACCGAAAGTATAATAGTAATCGGAAGTTCCGACTTAACGGAACCGGAACCGAAGCTCCGTACCATCCCTAGTACATACATACATAAAATCACGCCGTTATCCCCGGAGGGTTAGGCAGAGGTGAAATACAGTTACACCTCTGCGCATTTTCTGTGTTCATATGTTCAAATAGAATAAACTTTCATCTCTTGGTAATAACTCTAATTTTATTTCTACATATTTTCTTAAAAATATTAGCCCCGCAAGAGCACATATTAGCCCCACAAGAGCACATATCACCGAACGAACCGACCGCAGAATTTAAAGGGGCTAGATAACTCAATAGCAAGATTCTTTTGATCGCTCAGGCGTTCGGCCGCGCACTCGACATACTCCCGGCCGGCCCCGTCCTGTCTCGTCCGTGAGTCAGCGTTCTGACTGCGATAGGCGAAGGAACTTGTTGACATCATATTTTAAAAGTAATGACGTCATGACAGTCTCTTCGTAAAGGATATTAATATTTATAGTCAATATAAAAATAGGACTAAAGAAACCACGATGGCATTCAAATAGTATTTATTTCAATGAGTTAAATTCGTTATATAAAAGAAATTTGCTGTGTTGGATGATATTTATGCATGAACTACGTATTTATGTACTATGTACGCATTTATGTATATGAGCTGAATAATATAAATCACTCCTATCATTATTATTATTTACAGTGCCCAGTGTAGTATATTACTATAATAATCTACCCGTTTGTCATGCAAGATTAAAAAGCTTTTCTCCACCCGAGAGTACCAGTATAAGCTTATTAAAAGGGCACCCCCTATAACCTGAAACAGAAAAACATAGCATATTTTTCACTATTGATTGATGGCACTTGGTGACATATGTTTTTACAAATATTGAAATACACTTGTACTTTTTTCACAGTATTTTTATTAATAGACTCTGGCCGGTTTTGCCTTACAGCATCCACAATGTCATATGCAATTGTAAACCTTTAAGGAGGATTTACTGTAAGGCGAAACCGGTCAGGTCTAATAATAAAAAATACTGTGGCAAATAACAAGTGTATTTCAATATGTGTAACATAGAATGGTTGAAGAAATGTGAATCTTGTATCCCTTCTTCGTCTTTCTTATTTTTCCCCTTTTCCAATCTGTATTGATTCTATTTTATTTCTTAAGGACATAATATAACACCAGACTAAAATTTATCAAATAACTTGCTTTAGGTGTTGAAGTAGGTGCGGCGAACTCAGCGACGAGCTCACAATGCAATCTTCCAGAGCAATTATAAGGACTGTAGCGTTCATGAGGGGTTTAATAGCCTCTCTAAGGGGTTTTATTTTATGATCATAGGCTGGCGACAGCCGGTTAAGAGTAAAGATGTCGTTTTAATACGCCAATTTCTATTTTAATGAAGAAATACAAGGCGAGCGGCTGTGGGTAATTTCGATAGTGTTGCCATCATGTCGCACATGTGTTTGATTTGCATAAAGGCTGAAGTCGCAGGATGTTGATAATCATTAATGTGGTATGGCAGGCTGTAGAACGTTAATTAACTGTTGAATATCTTACCATTATAATCTAATACTGTTCTATGAAATTCTCGTTTGAATTACCCAAATGTATCGATTAAGATACAGAAATATTTTTTCTATATATAATATTCTATATTATATAATAAACATAAAACATAAACATAAACTCACGCCTATATCCCCGAAGGGGTAGGCAGAGGTGCGAGCACCCACATTTCGCCAGTTTATGTTTAGGTCCCAATGTAATAGGTGGCGATTATATAATATATGGTTCTATATATAATATAGAAAAATAGGAGGTAGGACACGGCTGAATTTCCACCCAATTGAGCAGTCCGACTGGGGAAGGACCTTCGCCCTACAGAATACCGCGGTTATAATAACTTCGTGTTGTGTTCCCAGCGGTGAGTAGGGGTAGCCAGAGCTGGAGAATTTGTGCTGTTTGTGGGATGACTAAAGGTTTGTCCTGCATTGTCCTCTACACTGACGGCACAGAGACTCTGTGCTTACAGGGTCGGCAGCGCGAATGTGGCTTCTCTGGTGTTACACACGTTCATAGGCCACGATAACCACTTTCCATCAGGTGAGCTTGTCTGCCACCTAAGTGGTATAAAAAAAAAGAAACTAATCGGTTGAGACAGGATTCGAACCCTCATTCTTTCCCTTACAGGGGAAACGCTCTGACCACTAAACCACAGAACCTTCACCCGAAACCATTCAAATTCTGCTATACATATGTATATCTGTCTTACCGTGGTTCCTATAATTCGTACGAATGTCGGTAAATGGCTTTTAACCGTCGCCGTAAGACGGATATATGTATAGAAGAATTTGGATGATATCGAGCGAAGGTTCGGTGGCTTAGTGGTCAGAGCGATCCCCCTGTAAGGGAAAGATCGCGGGTTCGAATCCCGCTTGAAACGGTTCAGTTTTTTCTATATCTTAATCTATTTGAATAGTTAGCATACTAAATGCTTTGAAATTTCATTCAAATGTATTCGCTTGATTTTTTTAACTAGATCAAGTAATCAATTGCTTATCGCAGTTCACTGCTGGAGATACACCTCTCCCAGTTTTGGGAGGTTTTGACCTGTTTCCAAAGTATTCCTGATATCGTCTGCGTATTTTACGTTAGTACGACACCCTTCAGTTGAGATGGGGTGGCGATACTTATTTTCTTTATTGGTCACAGGGATACTTTAACTAGAAATGGCACATCATTCCGATTGAGGTATAAATCATTCTATGATATTGTACACAATACTGTCTAGACCCAAAGTAACCGTAGATTGCGTTATGGGATCTAGATCCTTGTATGTTTATGTTTCTATTCTAGACTAGTATTCTAGAATACGGATAAACATACAAATATCTTTGTAAGTTTATCCGTATTCTAGATCCCATTCCCATTGATTTGAGCATCCAACCTAGCTTTTCTGCGCAGTCGGATAAATACCGGACGGTTTGCTTATAGAATAGGGATTCTGTGTGGTGTGTGACGGTACATGGCGAAACGGAAATATTAAAAATATCGAGAATGTGCGGGTAGATGAAGAACCTACTGCCTCACTGACTCGAAGATGGCAGGCGTGCACCACTGAGCTGGTCAACCTGTGACCCCGGCCGGTGTAACCTGGTCGATACGTCAGGCAAACCCAAAGGTATGTATGTGCCTGACCACGATCACGACAAACGAAAATAATGGCTGTAGTACATACATACATACATACATAAAATAGAGGGTTAGGCAGGGGTGAATTAACACCCACATTTCACCAATCAGTGTATTCGGTCCCACGTAAAAGGGGGTGAGCCAATTGCCGTTTTCCGGGCGCTATTGATGAGTCGAGCCATGCATCTGAGCGTCTGAGCTGTATATATATCTGTCTGATGTTAAACAGCCCTATCCCTTAGTCGCGTTGTACGACACCGCATGGGAACAGATGGGATGGTCCATTTTCTACTCTGCCGAAAACCACGCGCTTATACCTATTAATGAATAGATACATATTTATGCATGCGGATATTTGCATGGACCGGGAATCTAACCCGCGCTCCTTACGTAGCAGACGAATGCTCTACCGCTACGCCACAGAGGCTGAATAATCACTGTTTGAATAATCATCATGTCATCTGAGCACCAATCTCAGTTGCTCCCGCATATTTTGGTCTTTATTGGAATAACTACCGTCTAAACCCTAACTCCAAGAACACCAGAGGATTGTAGGTTAAGTTGTCTTGGATCCCAAAGATCTTTAACCTTAGACACTCACTTAACATTTTCACTTAAAGTCATGGATAATTAACTGTATGCCAGAACCCTTTCCTCTCACCAAAAACTTCACTCCATTCTTATTCTTCTTTATTTTTTGTTAATAATGACTCATCATCAACTGCCTTCCCCTATCCCCATCATTTGAGGTAGACACAACATGTCTCTTATCATGGCGTGTTAAATTTCATCATTTTAAAAATCTCCACCAAATCTTACAGGCGCGACATCCAAAAATATTCCCCCTTACAAAATAAACCTAGTATTAACAAGCCAGAATCACATAAGTACACACAATACTAAACCGCTTTGAACACAGCCGTGCGATCAACATCGGCTATAGAGGCTCTCGACGACCCTATTAGGGAGGGCGAGGCAATTCCCACTATTATTCCAACGTCGGACGCACTCCCGCCTACGGCTGAAAGGACTTTCAGTGCCTTTTTACGAGATATTCATTACATTATAGGTGTGTGGGTGAAATGTGTACAGCGACATCTAGTGTGAGGTAAAGGAATGTGTGGTTTGTTTGTGATAAGTAGATGGCGGTTTTTGATACATCATTTTTGGTACATCTATTGCTGCTGCACTACCCACTGCTCACATATGCATTAACTTGGCAGCCCTTGTGGCGTAGCCGGTTCGAATGATACATAGGGGGTGCAGGTTCGATTCTCACTCAATATAAATATTTATATACCACTTGGTTCATATGCGGTCTCGTACAAGGCGACTAAGGGATATGGCTGTTTAACATCAGACCGATATATACAGCATAGACTCAGCCTCAGATGCATGGCTTGACTCAACAATAGTTAAAATTAAACGTATTTGAATGAAATTAAATCTCATAAATATCTTTAATGAATAATATTCTGCAACATTCTACACAACGTTATCTAGACCCATGGTAAGCATAGTGTAACTAGCTTGTGTTATGGAATCTAGAATACGGATAAACATACTTAAATACTTTTTTTTTTGTAAATACATACATATTATGCATAGAAACACCCAGACCAATGCAAATACCCATATTCATGCATACAAATATTTGCACTGAACGGGTATCGAACCCGCGCCTCCTGCGTAGCAGTCGCGTTCACTACCGCCACGCCACAGAGACCCGGAAGACGGCAATAGGCTCACCCCTTATTACGTGGGACCGAATTCAATGATTGGTAATGTGGGTATTAAATCACCTCTGCCTAACCTAAAGCAGATAAAGGGTGTTTTTTGTGTAATATGTATGTATGCAGCTAGTTAAGCTATGCTTACATAGCGCTGTGTAGAATGTCCTGCAAAATATATTTAATTATAACCTAATTAATAGTGCATGCTATCGCAGATCAAACCTGTTACCTTTTGATCACAAATCCTACGCCTTTAAACTACTGACACTTTTAGAAGCTGAAATCCTCTCATTTCTTCTTAATTGTCAGGCGCCTACTGCTGCTGCTTACTGTAATATAAGAAAAATTATCGCTATAATTACTACATGAAATAATAAATCCTATTTAAACAATATCTCGTTTCCTTCACATAAGGTACGGTTTCTATAACCACAAACGACGTCAACTCGCAAGGCATCTTGGCAAGAGAACGCGCTATAAATCTTATCCGCCATCTTGTTTTTACACAACTTTTGTTGAGGACACCGCGGACAACGGCGGAATACTTATTACGTCTATTTAAATAAATTATAATTTGCCAAGTCGCGTCTTCTCAACGCATGATTTCAGTGCATCTGTCAAAAAGATACCAAGAATTGTTTTAATGTTTTAAGTAAATATATTGGGTGTATGAGGGTCCACAAAGATCATGTCAATACATCTGAGAAACAACGGAGGAGGCTCCGGTGCGGACTTTTTTCTCAGAGCTGGGAGGTTAGCCTCCAATCACTGCCATAAAAGCCACATAAACTAAATGTGAAACGGACGTCGCATGCAATTGAAAGCCACGCTAATAATTACTGCATATTGCTTCATAACGGTGTCTTTTGCCTAGCACCGCTAAGAAACAGTATGTAGTATTGCAGTATTCAGTACGGCAAAGGCAACTGAAATTGCAGTATTGCAATATTAGGTCTAACAAATTGTAACCATTAGCAAAAAAAACATGTTTTCACTCATCTTTAAGAGTCCTGTAACTAACCAATAAGATTTTACATTTACTTGACCACTTAGAAACACCAGTGGAAACCTGTTCTATATTTAACAGTGCTAATACAATTCTGCTTATACAAGTCAACAGACTGCTTGAAGACGTCGCCGAACCCCTCCTAATGGATGCAGCCCACTATGCATGAGTAGAGATCAATTTACAATTTAAACCAATGTCCTGAGGGCAGACGGGCCGATATCGGTTCAAACTACGGCAGTTCTAACATTTGTGTTTTATATTGTATTATGAAACCTTTGAAATGCTAATAGTAAAAATAACCATGTTTACTATTTAACTCTTAAAAAGGTAGAAGAAAGAAATGTTTATTTTCAAACATGTAATTAC
This sequence comes from Eilema griseolum, assembly GCA_963662185.1. NCBI lineage: Eukaryota > Metazoa > Arthropoda > Insecta > Lepidoptera > Erebidae > Eilema > Eilema griseolum. Next base: position 1,160,143 of record OY759247.1, read on the forward strand.
TTTCTTGAAGCAATTTTTCAATTTACAACCGTACGCTTAAATGATTTCATAATTGTATCAACTAGGGTGAATTCCTTTGCGTTTTGAAGTTGGAATTTGCGTGGATTATTCTATCAGCTGATGCCTGCGGCTCCGCCTGTGTAAATGTCAGTTTTCACGGCTTTTGGTCAATCTGCGGCTCTAGTGAACAGATTGCGATTTAAACGTAAGATTTGAAATCTGTCTATCACCTTTTTAACATTCTAATGTTCATTATTTAGTTTTACATCCAACCTATTTACGATTCATAATTATATTATGGTTCAGAACTTTTCGCGCCACTACTATTCACGAATTCTGCGTGAAGCTATTGAAATTTAAAAAAAATATAAATATTTCAATAGGCAAGATGGATTCAAACTATCCGGTACTTGGAATCCAGTAATTAATATACTAGAACCAAAAAACACAGCGCCGTTAAAAAACTGACATAGTGAGTGTGGTGTGTCGCCAGCTTTACGATTCATTACAAAAGTAATGGAGAGTAGGCGCACACAAATGTTTCTCCGCACACCTCTTGACGCTCGCAAACCAGTCAAATCGTGACCACGGGTACTGCAACGCATCCGAAATGTCGGTAAAAATAGTAAGTTCCATGAATCCCAAACCATTATATAATTATGAATTCACACCGCGATAGTTTAATAATAACAATTTACGATTTTATAAGTATAACAAAATGAACTCTTGGAACTTTGTGTGATTAATTAATATCGCAAAACCTGTGTAGGTAAATAATATCAATAATATTGAGTGAATCAATTGTGCGGGTAGAGGAAAAACTTTCTACATTACGAGCTCGAAGACGGCAGGCATGCACCGCTGAGCTAGGCAGCCTCTGACAGCAGCTGGTGTGACCTGGTCGAAACGTCAGCCTAACCAAAGGTATGTTTGTACCTATACCATGATCGCGTTCATTCCCGTTCACATTTTTGTATACAATTTTAGTACTGAGTAATAGAGAGTGAGCCTATTACCGTCAAGCGGGCATTTTGTTATGGACTTTATTTATTTGCAATCCCGTCTTCAGAATATGATGGAAAGGGCAACACATATATTATTTGGCCGTTCATTTTAATACACATTATTACGTAACACACAAAACTAATAATTAAAATACGCAAAAACTGTTCACTTTCGGGCAATATTTTGTCTCCCTCGCACCTGGGAGCCGGTCAGCTAAATGAAGCGATCGCGTGATATACAATCATTCTTCAATACCAAGCTTTAGCTCCCTTTTGTATATATAGGATGTACATTTATCCCACTTCGGTCGATATCAGATGTCCGTGTTGAAGAAAACTTTGCTTATTATTTGTTTCTGTAACAATTGTGTGTGTGATGATAATGTTAATAATGAAGTATGTACTGATTAAAGAAGTGATGACTTTACAGGAGATTCTGAAGCCTTTTAAAATTATGAGTTATGAGTTAGTTTCTCATTATAATTAAGTATCTAACTAGCCTTCGCACGCGTGGATGTTGATTATTTCGAGCTTTGATCATGTCTCCGAACCGGTTAAAAAAAAAATTAAGTCTGTACTATTATATAGGTAATTACTTGTGTTTGAACATTGGAATTTATTATACCACTAAGGCGGCAGACAAGCTCACGGCCCACCTGGTGGAAAGTGGTTACTGGATAGTTTTAAAAAATACTTGTATGTACTTAATCCTGAACACAAAAATATATCTTTGGAATTCCTGTCTGTTTGTTGGCGATGGTTGCAAAAACTATTAGCAGACTTAAAATATTTTTTATTTTAAGTCTGATAGTAGTTTTTGGTTTTTGATTGTAGGCGAATATGTAGACTCGGACATGACATAAAGTTCTCGCCTTTCTAACATACGATTTTACTGAGGACCTTCTCTTGCACCTGTTGTGATCGAGGTTTGAACTCAGTTGGTGCACCACGTCACATCATTGTATTAACTACATTTATTTTGTTCATTTTTCTTTATTTCTGTTCCTTTGCATATTTCGCTAAACACTCTTCTTGAATTTTATTTTATTTTGTATTTTGTGTGTACAGTGTTGTAAATTCTTATATGTAAATCGGATTAGGCACCCACAGGACAGGCTTGCCTAGTGTGGGGCCACTGAATACGGATTATAATGTCGCGATATCCGACATCCACATGGGCGAAGTCATGGGCATCAGTAACAATACTTAATAATAGAACAGTACAGACAAATACGAATATGATTTAAACGTAGCTACATTTCACGTTACTTATTTCGTGGACAGTTTGCGGACTGCTAAATATTACCAAGTCCTACCAACGATATATCAAATCCAATTCATTCAGAACAAAATCGACATCGTAAAACAACGGCCTGTTTATAAATTGTGGCAGGTACGCGAGCCGCTGACGTGCAACGGTTAAAAACAAATTATAACGGAGCACCCTGTACTGTTGGTCATTTGTCATGAGAGCTAGTGACGTCACCAAAACGAATGTAGCAGAAAAACTGACACTGAAAACTTCTATTATAGATGTGAAAGTTTGTGAAGATGCTTGAGTGTTTGTAACTGCATCAGACTCAAACCACTGAACGAATCTGGTTGAAATTTAGCACAGTAAGAGATTATACGAGTAGTCTAGAATAACAGATCAGCTTTTTCCTGGAATAGGTTCCTATAGGTTTTAGGAGCAGGATCAGAATTCAATGCGGGCAGTGTCGCAGGCAACTGATATTCGCTGGTGTTTAAGCAAGATCAATTCAAGAATCAAAGAATTAATTTTACAATTATGTCAAGTAATAATTTAAAAATATTAAATAATGTATAAATAAACCATTGGAAAATGATTCTTTCGCTGGTTCAGTAGGTAAACACCAACACAGAAACATAATACCAACAAGCAACTCAGAAAACTAGATTCTCTATTTTACAATTTATGTTGTGCGAGCAAGCAAGAGACTTAGGTTAACCACGCATTTACTTCATCAAAATACTCTACTTCATTCATTATATATATAGTTTAAAGCAGCACATAGTCTACTTTTGACTCCAGGAAAAGGTTCTTGGGCCTTTGATTACACCAGTTGAGCTAATGTTGAATTAAGATGAAGATGATTGACCATGTTTTTTCTAAAGAAACTCCTACATCACTTTCAAATTCTATCACAAATATAATAAAGACCACGTAAATCACCTCACGCCATTAAACTTTATATACGAATGGTCCCATCACTATAAACGAGCCCCGCGCTCGCGTATAGTCCAGGAGACAGTAACTATTAACACGTTACCAGTCCAGTGTGCCCTATGGGGTACACGCTGAGCGGTACCGCCGAGTCCGTGTACCAAATGCATGCGGTACACTAGCCACTGCAAACTTGAGGGTCTCTAGGGTTCTGGACTTGTAATATTAGTTTGTTTGTTAATGCTGGACTTGTGAAGGGGGTTCTAATAAACAATAAAAAGAAAAAACATGGCATATTTTTTTTTATTTTGGGATGATGTACTTAGGCAAAGTACAGAACAACTTTCAAATCAAAAAAATTATTGGTGAACTTTTACTTTAGGAAAACAATCGATGCAGTATGCCTTTGTACATATTTGGCATTGTGTTGATACTCTTTTAGCTTTCGCACGTGCATACGGAGCAAGTCGTCCTTGGTCTATTAGATTTTGGTAGCACCCAACGCATCGTCTCCGGATGAAACGAGATCCTCTCTTGCCTATGTTTTCCAAGACATGTGCGTTTCCAAGACATGTGAACCATCGATTCGTCCACCACAATAATCGGACCAGGTGTATAAATAGTCCGGGAATTTCCGTCAATAAGATCTACTAGTGGACTGATTTTGTATAGTCGGTCGTTCTCCTCTCGAGGTGCATTGTTGTTACAAAAATGCCAACATTTTAGGATCAATCGGAATCTATTGTAGGACATATTTATCATATGCAGCAAAGGGTGATAATAAATATCATCTTTTCCAATAGGATTCAATCGTAGGGAAAACTATTATACCCGTCAATAACAAAACGCCGAGAAATTTCAGCATTTCAGATTCGTCGACATCAGACCAACGAAATTTACGACTATATGGTTTACCAGGTTCTTGCAAAAGACGTTGAGCATACAAATTAGTTTGCTGTACCATCATTTGTATCACATCATCATCAACTATTTTGCGAAATATGAAAAATATATCCGAATCTAAATCAAATAATAACTGTTGACGAGGTGGTTCGTCATGGCCTGTAAATGCTTTTCTTGTCAATTGTTTTACCTCAAAACTCCATTCAGACTCTGGATGCGCAGGAGCATTTGATGGTCTTCTTCTTAGCCTTGGTGCTTGAGAAGGCTCATTAGGCACATGGATGGACAGGTGAACGGTACTATCTCCAACTTCCGAGGCGGTAGACATAGTTGATTCATTTTGACATAGAAGCTCTCTGGCAATGGCTTCTACAGATTCCTCTATTTCTTCTCCAACTTCTAGATATGCTACTCTATCGTCATCATCGTCTTCATCTTCATGATCTAATCCTTCCATGATCATATCTTCACCGTCAGAATCTTCTAAGATTCTTCTCACATCTTCTTCAGTTATTCTTGACATTTCAAAAGATCAAAAGCAATTCTAAATCACAATTACTAGGATTAGGAATAGAATAGCGATGCTTGACGTGAACGTAATAAATTGTCACTCACGACTGGAAATTATTTGTGAACTACCCTCTTTTCTCTTTGAAAAAGTTTACTTACACACTCACAAGTCCGTGGTACACGCTAGAGGTACACTGTATTTCAACTTCACGAGTCCGTGTACCGCCGGGTGTACACGAGCATATCCGGGAGGCAGCGCCATATTTTGCAATATATCTGCGTCAGTTTTGATGTTTGCATCATCTTAACACTAATTTTTACAAAAACGGTAGTGGACAAATGGAGAGATCTAAAACTTTTGTATAGGGACTGTTAACGTGTTAATTAACAGGATAGAACAAAAGAGACTAAATCATTAATTGTTGACGATTGATGATTTGTGCATAATACAGCTGTGAACGAACCATACCGTGGACCGTTTTGACTGATGATAATTTGATTGATAGAATTTAAATTAATTCATTGTCTGATGCGATTTGTGAATTGCTGCTTTGTGTTAGTGACTTGTTTGGGTATTACTTTGTTAGCTGTTGTCTTTACTGAAAGAAAAGAAGATGTAAGTCAATTATAGAAATTAGTTTAAACCCGACTTTTGATAACTTTCGAAATTATGAATAGCGAAGTAAAGTATAGCTAGAGAGCTCTGCTAGTAAAGAGTACTAATTTCGATCCCAAAAATATAGAATCCCACAGAAATCCCATATGTGGGATAAAAAGTATTTCCGATATTGACATTCTATCTGTATTCATTTCAACCAAATTCATACGTCTGCTTTGCCTGATCGAGAACAATGATAATAAATAAACGATTTATTTTATCCTGAGAAAGTACCAATGAGTCCATGGTCCATGCCATAATAGGTCCAGGTCCAGGTCCAGGTCCAGGTTCAGGTCCAGGTCCAGGTCCAGGTCCAGGTCCAGGTCCAGGTCCAGGTCCAGGCTCCAGTTCAGAATCAGGTCCAGAAGAAGAGAACGAGATCAGTATTCTCTGTTCCGTAAAACCACGGGCCTGGTCTAGTTCTAATGTTTTTAAACACTTGATGATAAAACCTACCAGCTCCTAAACTAGAAATATAATCCAGATAAAACACATTTTTCCCAGCTAACCGACTAAAACAAATAGAGTTTAACTGTTATCTGGATTAAGTATCAACTAAGTCATTTTTAATTACCAGGGTAATTGGTTCGCGTAGTAGCCGGTAACGTGGGGAAACAAATCTGTGCGCGCGCTGTGACAGCGATTAATATACGACTAACTCGTGAATATTAGTTAGATAACAATTGAAAGGTAATTTTTTGTTAGTAGTTTGTTAATTAAAGCTTCATACTTGTTTTTGTTTGTTCGTTTACTGTTTACGTGAGTTATTGTGTTGGTTATCGGATTGATTACCACGTTGGCGTGTCGAGTGTTTGAAAGTTACCTCAAAATTTGCGGGTTGGACTCCCACTACTTGAAATTTAGTAGGTATTCACATAGGTTAGTATATTTCCATATACATATAAACACGCCTTTATCCCCAGAGGGTTAGGCATTTAATAGGGGATGAGCCTATTACCGTTTTCTGGCCACTATTGTTGACTCGAGCCTTGTATCTGCGGCTGAGTCTGTGCTAAATATCTTTTTGATGCTAAACAACCCTATCCCTTAGTCGCCTTGTACGACACCGCATGGGAAGAGATGGGGTGGTCCAAAAATATAATAATATGTTTATTTAGAAAATAAAGATATCAGTCAAAAGACAGTTATCTTACTTTTACGGAACGGTTTAACATAGAGAGGAAAGACTGAGAAAGAACAAATGCAAGTCGTGTATTAAGAGTATAACTTTTTCAACTAAAATGTTCAATACAAATGCATTTAGAATCTACTAATACAAAAATAAATATTTTAACTTTAGCTACAGAAAAGGACACTTCGATATCCAACCAAACTAATTACTTTCGAACAAAAAAACAGGAAAGAGGCGCGCGACCGTTCGATTGGGAAGTTACAGAACTGAAAGCATTCAGATAGTAAATCTCAATACAGACAAACGCGTTAGTCTTCTGGCTAGACGCCAGCTCCTCGACTACTAAAGAGTTGGATAAGAAGCTATGAGTACATTGGGATGGAAAGTAAAGTCCTAAGGGTTAATAAGGTTGTCCCATGGTCTCACTATTAGTTATGCTGACTGAAGACATGGAAAAATGGAATTGAAAAAGTAGGTATTTCGTTTATTATTTTGTGAAAAAAGCTCTTATATATTCAAATCTCTATATCCTCGAAGCCATATAGACGTTTGTCAAACAACTACATTTCACTTAGTTTGTTACATGGTACTTATTTGAAATTCAATTTGGAAATATGGCAATTACATGTGACAGAAAAGGTTTATGGCAAAATATAGATACATTGATTAAACAAAAACATAACGCTTATTGGCAGTCGGGTAAAACAATAAAAATAATAATAATAATAAAATGAATTTATTTACAAAAATTGATTTACAAGTTTAAATCCTTTAGTCGCATTATGTCCAATTCGCAAAATGTCCAACTGTCCAATTCTCAATAGATCCAGTTCGCAATTGGTCCAGTTCGCAGTTGGTCCAGTTCGCAATTGGTCCAATTCGCAATTGATCCATTTCGTAATTAGGGATCCTCCTCGATTACGAGAAGCGTTTTATTTTGTAAACGTGTATTTAAATGTTATTTTTAAACTTTCGCGGTGTGAATTCATAATTATACTATAATTTCCAAATATAAGTTCCAAAATATAATTCGCGAGAAGTCCCGATACTTAGTATAATTATGTGTATTTAAATATTGTTGTGTGTGAGTATATGGATATGTGAGCTATGTCAACAACAATTTTCTTTGTTGAATTTAAGTTTGATACTGTATCTTATCCAAAATTCACAATTCCAAGTCAAAACTGAAGTCGGAGCTCAACTAACGTTGAAATCCTTACAACACCGCGGACGGCCAATAGAGAGCAGTTCTCCAAATCCAATCAAAAACTAACCTTACGTTATTATCATATAGTCTATAACAGCTCATGAAATCTGTTGTAGCTCGTGAAACCAAATAGAGTTAATGAAATAAATCGATTACATACCGATTGTTGGACGTTACAATACAGTTTTTATTCGTTCCTTCCAGTTTATGATTTTCAATCTGCCATCAATCGTTTTATTGAAGGATGGACGGCTCCATCGAGTTAGTCAGAATGTAAATGTCTGCTGCGGTTTGGAAATTGCGAGGAAAATGCTGAATGGTCGAAAATATTCATGCCTCTTTGGTTTATTGGTTTTAGGGAATAAAACCATAGGATGAGTAATGAGAAGTGTTTAGTAGATTATAGAATTTCGAGTCATTCTCACTGCAAGACAGACTATATGTTTTAACATTGTTCTTCTTCTTCACTTAGTCCGTATCTCAGAACAACGCTCAGTTGTGAATCGAGTCTCATGACAGAACTGTTACAATATTATACAATATATTCTGCAATTTAGTTACACATCGAGTTTCGGTACTGTTCTGTTATACATTTGTTTTGGTATATGGGCGTTAATGTTAAATAGTTCTTAATATTGAGAAAGGATTAAATATAAATACACATATTCACGCGTTTATATTCCCAAAGGGGAAGACATAGCGTTTACCCACTACCTCACTAAATCAACGAGTGACTTTGCCCTTCAACGTACCTGTTAGCCTGTTACTACGTTCAGTGTAACCTGACCGAAACTTAAGCCAATTCAAAGGTATGTTAAAGGTTCATGGGAGGCGAAAGTGTATCAACACTTTGGCATAAATATATGCTGATACTAAGGCATTGTCCTACGTGAGCGATAAGTGCGATAACGCGACGCGTTTCGACGCGACGCGCTTTAGCGCGATGTGTTTCGACGCGGCGCGTAAATATCGAATAGTCGTTGTTCTTTATTGTGTCCTAAGTTGACTCGCATCAATACATCACATAAAGTATGGAAGAATGTGTCACGCATTGCGTCGCGTTGTCGCGCTGATGCACTTGTCGCTCACGTAGGACAACGGGTAAGCAGTTGCAAAAAAAATATCTCCAGCGATTCATATATGGTACTCGTATGTTCCAAACAAACCATTTTTAAGTAGCGCACGATGCGATGTCCTCCGTATGCATAGCAAGCGTTTATTAGCCTACAACCGTTTACCACCAGGTGGGTTGTTTGCCAACTTTTATGAAAGTTCGCTTTTTCGCAGTGAAATACAGATTTGCAGGCGGAACTAGTTATAAACATTATTGTTGTGTTAGTCTTTGTTTCCTTGGGCTTTTTGATTAGCGTAGCTATTGTCACCGTTTAGGTAGTCCAGCAATTGAGTGTACTATTATACAAGAGCTTAGCCTGATTTTCTTGATGGGGTAAAATTTATTGAATTTTTCTATCGGAAAGTCCTCAGTGGCAGTACGGAGTCACGCAAAAATGCCAGGTTGACATCGAGATATGATAAAATCAATGACCATTATCATGAGGAATCTTAAACAAGTGGTGAAATAATATGACTGTCATACATGTTTCGCATTGGGACATACTGATATATTATATACATATGTGTAGAAAATAAACTAGTGCAAACATCCAGCTAAACAAATTTACGAACCCACCCACACAACACCACATGTCCAACTAATTTGAAACATCTACGAACATTTCCATACGGGCTCAAAGAATTTAATATAGCGTAACGAGTGACAGCCGGAGTGCGGGTGGGGGACCGAGGTTACCTCGTAACCCGCACGCTGTCACCCGTCAGTCATCATTCGTCACGCATCCTGAACACACGTCAAAGATATTGCGCTCAGATTGCGTTTAATTTGACGGGGGTGCAGTTACATGTGTTGTATTGAATTGTGAGATTTGTTTTGTTAATCTGAGATGAAAAAGGGTTAGTGATTCGCTATAAGAGATTAAATGCGTTAACTTTCGAATGCGTATTCGGTTTATAACAATAGCTACTCAGCCTTATCTAGACTTAAAATAAGGTTTCGAAAAACGGTCAGACATAAAATTGTACTAGTTATATATCGATTATATATTGATCTTCTTAGTTGACTGAAAATATAATTATTATTTTACAGCTGCACCTTATACGTTGAGAAATATAGTCAGGTTTTATGAAAAAAAATGTTGTCCAAGGATTCACATACCCTCAAAAACTTATTGGGAAAGGTAATTTAAAACTTAGTTACAAATTATTGAAGTATCTTGTAATCATCAACTTAAACTTATAAAGAGCCTCCTTGGCGCACGCTCCTTCTCGCCAGTAAAATGGAAACTTAGTTATCACAGTCGAAATCAATTGGAAAAGTAAAACAAAAAGGTACATTTGGCTCAAAACGAGTTTGTTCAAATCGAACCTTTCTGAGCCATTTGCTAATTGAAAATCTACCAAAATTCATTTCAGACGTTATTTATGAAACCGTTTCCAATATTGATTTGATTGAAGAAGGTAAAGTTTCAAAGGTGTTTTACTTTTGGGGCTACGTTTCACATTTTAAATTATAATGTTTTAGAATAAACATCTAAACTTCGCAAGTACCACTAGTACAGTCAGCGTCAGAACGATCTTGACTACAAAGTCTCAAAATAAGCTTAAAACTAAAGGTATTAAAGGCAAATGAATCTGTTCTATTTAAATTGTGTTACTGTCTGAACTAAGAGTGTGTGCCCAATAACAGAACAATCATTCAACAGGAAAGGGGTAAAGCCAAAGCATTAAGATTACTTTATTCGTCAAGATCTATCCGATGCTGACTGTACATACCTATATACAGATACTTAAAAGATACCTTAGTCACGCTGACTGTAATATAGTATCTTATATTGATATCTATATTCTGAGTAAATAAGAAGTTAAAAAGTAAAAAAAATAAGAAGTGAAAAAGCATCTGATGAGGCCGCCAAGCTGAGTGCCACTATTGTAACATTACTTAGTGTCTGTAATGGTGACCCTCTTTCCTGAGACTTTGCCTTTAGCTTGCCAACAGGCGAGGTGAAGTCAAGTTTGCGTGTCTTAGATAAAAAAAATAAGAAGCTGATATAATTTGACATTTGTTTTTGAGAGGCATGTCAAGAAAATATTACAGTTTCGCTGATTTATTTGATAAACAATTAACGAAAAATCTTTGCCTATATTTTTGTAACATGCACGTCAGGACTGAATCAAACCGATGGTATGCAACGCAATGGCAATTATCGAGATGTAATACATCAATACATATTAAATGTTCTCGAAATTACTAAGGTGAACCGATTGAAAAAAAATGCAGCAATCTAACTCTCAACGTTATCTGCGAAAAATTACAGGTAAAGTAAGACATACTAAACCGTAGAAAATAAACTTTTATTACGACTACTTATAATCCTGTTAGTCACTAGTCATATGATGACCTCCTTGGCGTAGCGGTAGAGCATTCGACTGCTATGCAGGGAGCGCGGGTTAGATTCCCACTCAGTGCAAATATTTGTATGTATATTTTTTATATTATTATTTTATTATTTGCATTGTTCTGGATGTTTCTACGTATAATATGTATCCGTATTCTACATCCCTTAACACAAGCTAGTTAAGCTATGCTTGCCATGGGTCTAGATAGCGTTGTGTAGAATGTCGTGGAATATTTATTATTATATATTATTATGGTTTAATATTTTTTAACTAATAGTTTTAAGCAATTTCTAACTTTTTAACTCTCGCGTTCCATAATATTACAAACGTCAGGTAAATCAGATATAATATGTATATTTATCTATACTAAAAGAGATATTAAATCAAACTAAAAACTTACATACATATAAATATAATCACGCCTTTATCCCTGGAGGGTTAGGCAGAGGTGAATTAACACCCTCATTTCACCAATCATTATATTCGGTCCCACGTAATAGGGGGTGTACCTATTGTCATATTCCGGGCAATATTGTTGACCCGAGCCATGCATCTGAGGTTGAGTCTGGGCTGTAAATATCTGTCTGATGTTAAACAGCCCTACCCCTTAGTCGCCTTGTACGACACCGCATGGGTAGAGATGGGGTGGCTCTAATTCTACTCGGCCAGAAACCACGCGGCACTTAAAATTTTACATTTGTTTAATTTCAATCGATTGAGTAAAACCGAAGTCAAGATCCACGCAGGCCGATCCACGCGTGGAAGGCTAGCATTTATATATATCCATACCATGATCGCGATCGATCATTGTATATATTTGTCTGTCTACATGTACAACATACAAAAATACATTATTTCGTTAATAGGTTAGGTTCGAGCACGCCAGAGCATCAACAGAATATTTACTATCAGCTCCTATCAGCGCGACAGATGAGTGATTGTTGCAATTTATCACCTCCACGCGTCGCACGCTCCTGCCCTATTTAGTGTGGGGCCTTAAAATCAGCTGCAATAACATTGGTTTAGACATGAATTCAAAAGTACTTAAGTACTGCTTTTACTGTATTAAATTTATTTTATCTCTGTCAATATAATAAATAATTTAACTTTAAACTATTTCTAAGTATATCATTGAAACGGTTTATAACACATTTTGCTGTTTTGAGACTTGTAAGTAGACATTGGCATATTCAGAAATTACGCCAATTATACCCTAAAAGTTCTTTTGGTGAAATTATCTAAGATCCTACTTTTCTCTAAATAATCTTATTATTATTTGCCACAACACAAAGTAGCTTTTTTAAAATGTATTATAAAGTCATTTGTTCATCAAATAAGTATTACAAATTGAAAATTACACAGTGTAACTAATCAATTTTATCAACCCAATCCTGACCGTACCCGGGGATTATCTTAAATTAATTTCTTTTTAATTTGGCATTTAAGGCTAGGTACTTATAGTTAAAAGCTATGCATTGTCTGGAGTGCAATATTCCAGCCTATGAAAGATAATGTTCCTCTACTCTGAAAGTCATTTATAATTTGAATCATAGCATATTCACACCACGACATTCACTCACAGCACAATTTTTTATTGACTGCATAACTTTAATTATAATGAATAAACTTTATATGATTTGGATAGTAAAAATAAAACAGAAACGGAAGAATCTTATAACTTTTTTTTTTTTTTTTTTTACGTGCGCAAAATCCCCACGGATACCTCCTCCCCACCGGAGCCGGTGGAGGAGGTTATGTCGGACTCGAACCGACTAAAACGCACGCCGCCTGTGGGTCATTTTGGTTGCCGAAGGTGAGGTTGACAGGCATATCCCTCGCACCCCGGCCGACCCAGGGCCATCTCTCACGATATGGCCCTCTTCTCGGGTGTGGGGAGAATCTTATAACTATGCGCTATTCCAAAAGTCAAAACTCGAATAATAGTTTCGTGGCCCGACTATGAACGTATGTGCGCTAAATGTTATGTGGCTTGAAACGCATCCTACTGCCAGAAGCGCACAAAACATAATCACGCAATCCTGCATCGGGGGTAATCAATATTACGACATAACGAATGTTTCGATCTACTGTAATCTGTTTCATCATCTTTTTACAACACGTTGTTGGGGGAATATCATCCCTTATGTAAATTTCAAGATTGAATTTTTTTATCTTCTTACGATTTCGTCAAGCAAGGGGTGCAATCGTGTAAATTATTTTCTCAGATTTATTTATGACTAAATTTTACCCGCAGCTCCATACGCGTGAAGTTCTGATTCTTGCGATTAACAGTCGTAATTACACCTGCGTACAGAAAATCACTATCCGGTCATTTCGGAAGTTTAGGTAGTCTAGTTTTTTCAACGCTTTATAAGTTCGTAATAATGGTCTATAATCCAGGGAAAATAAAAAGTTAAGCTTGCAGTAATTCACACGGAGCTGAAAATCGATGGAGTCATAAATACACCATAGTACAAGAAATATCAAAAGTACCCATCGATTGGCCTTGTGCATTTTTTTTTATTCAAGGTCAAATGTCAAAATTATTCTATTCTCACATTTTTCTCGTAAACAGCAAGTGCTATCGCAAAAGTTTGTTGGACAAAGTTGTAGATCATGTAATTATCTACTAAATTGATCGCTCACTTTTTTGTGCGGATCACCGTTTCGGAGATATCGCGATTTAAACTCAGAAGAAGTCATATCCATTATATACAGCTATTCCGGCGGCTATCCCGGCGGTGAGTAGGGTAGCCAGAGCTCACTGGAGAGTTTTTGTGCTGTCAGTGGGATGACCAAAGGCTTGTCCTGCTTTGTCCTCTACACTGACGGCACAAAATCTCTGTTCTTACCGGGTCGGCAGCACGAATGTGACTCCACTGGTGTTACACACGTTCATAGGTCATGATAACCACTTTCCAACAGGTGGGCCGTGTGCTTGTCTGCCCCCTAAGTTGTATAAAAAAAAAATACAAAGTTACATGTTCCCTTAGTATGATTCATCAATTCCTGAACCGCTGCGCGCTGGTCTTATAATCTTGAAATTTTGACAGTAGATAGTAATTTTCATGTTGCACTACTAAGAATGGAAATTTTGAAATTATATTGCTAAGAAGGTAAAATAAAGCTAAATAAAGGATGAAAGTTTGTATAGAAGTTAATTCCCATTCATCCCTTATTTTAATCTCTTAGTAACAAAATTTTCAATGTAAAGACTATGAAAAGCATCCACTAACAAAATTTTAAGTTTATAGGACCAGCGGTTCAGACCCTGGGTTGATGAATCACACTATGGGAACAACTAACTTTGTTTATAACAGGTTTGACTTTTTTCAATTTTAAATACGCCATATATCCGAAATGGTGGAAAAAATGCACAAGTCTAATTGATAGGGAATTTTGATTTTTTTTTTGTTCGAGTATTATGATGTATTTAGGAAGAGCCTACCAATTTTCAGCTCTATGCGAATTCATACAAGCTTACAATTTTATTTATTCTATTTTGACTGAACGGATTATTTTAAAATTTGGAATAGCGGTATAGAATTAATTTATCCCAAACATAGGATCCTGGGTCATGGTATCAGTCAGCCGAGAACAACACCTAATCCTATTATAAATGTTACAAAGTAAATTCTCTCAAAACGTTTCTGATTATTAACTTCGCTAATGTTAAAAAAAGTTTCAAAATAATTTTTTATCCGCCTCTTAATGGTCGTGACCTAGTTCGCTTTGAGATTTTTAAGTCCCTACATTGTTAACTTTTTTTGAAAAGTTTACAAAATGGCCGAGACCCCGTGAATGATGGATAATGAGGAAGGAGTTCCCGGATTGACTCGCAACTCACACAACCGTTGGACTTTTTATGTTTTATTAATATTAATGGGTCTTTACAGGATGCTGTTTTATGAGTACAAATAACGTAATGTGAAAAAATCTAGCAATTGTAAGTTTCTATTTTTCTCATAATTTTGACATTTACTCATAAAATTAGAAATATATTTATACTACTAAGGTAGCAAATAATTAAAGAATACATCTCATATTTATCCCTTGCCATCACTATTTCAGCAAGAATTGAAAATATTTAAGGAATTGAGAGAGAGTTTTAAGCAGTTTCTATTGGCTGTGTTCTCAGGCTCCTTAGTGCCTAAACCAGCGATCACAGTCAGAGTGTGAACGAACATCACACTTACATGCCTATTACGGTTTAAAATCTAGAGGGTGTGCTCCCTAGTTCATAACCGTTAATGAAAATGTTACCAACCTTTTAAAATTTAACTCAAAGCACCGGCAAGTTCTTAAATCAAGAGAGCGGTTATATATTAAACTTTATCCCGATATTAAATTATTGAAATACTTCAAAAACTTAAAAATGTGAAGCATAAGGATGTTTCGACCGAAAAAATCGTGGAAATTATAATTTTGGCCGTTGCTTAATTATTTAGGTATGATTTTCAGTCCCTGGAGTGAACCCTTCGCTCGTTAAAATTGGGAAGACTTATTAAGCGTAAGGGTGTGTAAATTTTGTTCTCGGAATAAATGAGTCAACCGCAAAAATTATCATAAACGAAAGCTGCTTCATGCATTTTTCATTGAAATTTAAAATTTCAAAATGGTATATACATTAAATTATTTTCAATTATTAAACACTTAACACCCCTTTCAAATTATACTAGCAATACCTTTAAATAAATGTAGTGAGTTTAGCTAAAAAATAGTTATAAATAACTACACAATTATGCATCAATTTAGTTCAACTAATCGTGAAATTGCATATGAAAAACGCTAGCTCTAGTATGACTGCCTGATGTTGCTCACATCCATAAACCATGCTAACCACTTTCCATCAAGTGGGTGGTGTGCTGGTCTGCCTCCTGAGTGATCTTTATTTTATACAACTTAGGTGGCAGACAAGCACACGGCCCACCTGATGGAAAGTGGTTACCGTAACGTATGAACGTGTGTAGCACCAGTGGATCACATCCGTGCTGCCGACCATGTAAGAACAGATATTTTATGTGCCCTCTGTGCAGAATACAAAATCAAGACAAGCCTTTGGTCTTCCCACTGACAGCACAAAAACTCTCCATGATATAAAAAAAAGAATTCTGAAAAATGACGATACACAATGTAGATAAACTAAGTCAAAATATATCTACAGACTTTATTTAACCGATCTGCAAGCTATGCGATGAAAAACTTCCTTTTAACACAAATGACAATATGAGTCTACAAAATGAGAATTGCCTTTGTACATCTAAGCGAAAAAGTAAACAGAAAATAAGTCGATTAAGATAGGAAAAAAATTGAATCAATTCAGGCGTGATTCGAACCCGCGATCTTTCCTTTAAAGGGGGAATGCTCTGTCCACTGAGCCACTTAAGCTCGCATACAAATCCTCCTACATATATACGTCTTACGGCGACAGTTGAATAGTTAGCGTACTAAATGCTTCAAAATTACATATAATAAACATAAACCAATTCAAAGAAGATTAACCCTACAATTCCGGATAAAACATATAGTATTTTTTTGTGACCCGTAAAAGGGTACAAATCTCACTCGATACATATACCCTGGTTAACGTGGGAGCATAATTGGCTATCCTGCTACATCCAACAGCACTATGTACCGTAGCTACAAAGGAGCAAAATGTCTGGAAGAAGACAATCCTTTTGCGTCACATCAAAGCTAGTATTCGTTGACGGCAGATTTCACACAATTCAATAAATGATCGGCCGTTGTGGATGTGTGGTGCAAGTTAAAAGAATATTTTGTAAGCATTGATTGTCAAAAAAATTCTTAATTTGTGACTAGTATAAAGAATGCGTTAAAATTAATGTGGTCCTTTGCCACAACTTTTAAATCTAGTTATTTTTAATTAAGAACCGCTTTTACTGACCAATGCTTCGCATCAGGCTATTTATGGAGAACTACACGTTAGTGAACCTTTTGTAGGAAATAAGTTATAATTAATGTGGAAGCATTGTTCTTAGGTAGACTACTTTCTTCGAAAATAATAAAAGTATAATTTGTACCATGAAAACTTAAAACAGGTCAATAATTGAACTATTAATATACTACCAACTGCAAATGTGACTTTGTAATCCTATATTTATATGGGTTAGTTATTGTAGGGGGTAGTGGGTAGTCTTTTATGCATTTAATAAATGACAGTCGTTCAATTATTGACCTATTTTAGGACTTCATGGTAAGCCCACACTTCCGGGTCTTTTAAGCTGAGCATCTGATTAAGCCGTCAGGCATAGGGCCACCATTGTAACATTGTTGGTGTTTAGTAAACCTCTTTACAAATATTTTGCAATTTAGCTTACCAACAGGCGACGTGAAGTCATTTGAAGCGGGCATTGACACAATCGACCAGGGTTTGACCGTTCACCAGTCCAGAGGATAAAAAAGACTACTTCATGCATATCCTCAAAATAGCATTAATACTCATAAATCAGAACAAGAATAAAATCGCTGTCGCTTCTCCCATAAACGTGTGTTCTTATACAAAAATGGGAGTGTTTGTTGGACCTGCATCCAATATCCGTCTATCTGTCTGACTTTGTGCCCAAGTGCTCGTGACGGCCGCGATTATTTCGTACCCACGTAACGTTCGACACAAATCTTGTATCGGTACCGATTTGTTTTGTTATAGGCAAGGACGAGTTGGAAATATAGAAATATATTGTTGATTTTTAAAGCACCTCCTGTCTAGGACTATATGAAAATATATAGTATGTCATCCGTGATTCCTCATACATTAATACTTTACGATACGAGTAGTTGAAAAATGTCTACATCAAAATATTATCTAATCATATTCTGTCCTCCATGGGACTGGCTGATATGTCAAGAAATAAATATAATTTTTGCTAAAGACTAGATTTATGTTCACATTTGATACCTGGATCACAACGCAACAGGTGAAGCTGTGAGAAAAGAGCCAGGCAACAAATATCGCTAGGTACCTTCTTTTCAATTGTCAAAGTACAACTTATGTTTTGTAAATCTGGAAACATTAAGAAGCCTCCGCAGTTTAAGGTTATCCTATGCATTAAGTTTCAAACGATCGCATTATGACACCCTGTATATTTACATGATGAAACACTCTCCCCGCCTTACTAAACTTGCGTTTTTCAATAATGCAAAAATACTATTGTAACCCACAACAGGGGCGAACTATGTTCTAACAAACAATTAATTAACGCAGATTCAAAATTTTAACTAAGCATCTGCCAATCAAGTCAAGCTCAATTAATAGTTTAGGAGATCTATTACTAGATTGCCTAGTACTGAAGATGGAGCTACCATTGAAACAAAATTCTGATAATACGATTTTTTGTTATTGTGCACAATATTTTTCGGAATATGTTTTAAAGGCTAAGTCCGATACTGTAAATTATATCTATCTTAACTGCTTCAACATGACTTACTGAACTCAAATTGATTGTTTTTGGTAACACTTTTTTTCGCTGTCATGAGATTTTATAAAACAATGGTTCCCGGCAGAGTAGAATTTAGACCATCCCATCTCTTCCCATGCGGTGTCGTACAAGGCGACTAAGGGATAGGGCTGTTTAACATCAGACAGATATATACAGCCCAGACTCAGCCTCAAACGCAAGGCTTGAGTCAACAAATAGTGCCCAGAAGACGGCAATAGATTCAACCTCTATTACGTAGGACTGAATATAATGATTGGTGAAATGTGGGTGTTAATTCACCTCTGCCTAACCCTCCCGGGATAAAGGCGTGATTATATGTATGTATGTATATAGGGTGAAATACAACTTAACCTAACTCATAACGGACAGAGGTGTTTTAAGGGTTTTCTACCAAAAATAGTCAATCTGCAGTCCCTGTCACAGCTGCCTGTGGTTTATCCTTTTTAGGTGAAAGCGTTCATAGGTGAATATATTAGAGTAGGCCTTGCATTTTATGTCAAAGGCAGCCCTAAATATACGAGTTTGTGGTTACTTATGGGGCCAACCCATTCTCTGGAGTGCAGTGTTAAAATATGTATAATGTTATGGAGGAATTATGCAGAAGAGTTACTCGCTTTATCAAAGGCTATGGCTGACGAACACCAAGTTTCATTAAATAATTGTAAGTTCAAAATACTTTGCTTTTTTTATTGCTTTTTCACGCCCCGCTTAAAGGATCCGGGACTGTAGGATGAAAGGATTTTACAAGTTTTTATTTAACTGTAATTTGTTCGGGTCAAATCTTGCAACAAAATTTTGAAGCAGATTATTCTCCACCATTAAATTTTGCGTACGTACACTTTTTTTTGTTATTATTATCTGATGATGCGTTAATGAGAAAATTAAAAGCTATTAGCAACGCTGTATATTTGCGTGATTTATGTGAAATAAATAAATATCGTCGCTTTTGTGAGTGATTGAAGTTAACCAAATAGTTCAAAAAGAAATACAAATTTATAATAACTAATGTAACGGTATTTCTCTTCTTGTCATTCCACAATAACGCCCCCCCCCCCCCCCCCCACCGGAGCCGGTTGAAGAGGTTATGTCGGACTCGAACCGACCAAAACGCACGCCGCCTGCGGGTCGTTTCTGACAGGTATATCCCTCGCACCCCGACCGACCCAGAGCCATTTCTCACGATCTGGCCCTCTCCTCGGGTGTGGGGACTACAGAGTCCGTCCCCAACTCGTCCCCGGAACGCCGCCGCAATGCAACGCCGCAAATAAAACCTTGCAATCACTATGTTTTTTGCAAAATAGTTTGTATATTTGTTTTTATTTATGTAATGAGGAATGTATGTGTATACTTTGCCCGACACACGGCATACTCCAGACCTAAGGTTTTGAAACCCTAGCTAACCTCACCTGCAAAACTATAGACCTGCATTAATAATAGCACTATATACCTACTATAGTGTGATTATAGTGTGACCGCGAGTACTGTACCGCTCCCGTGATATGCGCGGTGTGGCGGGGGACGCGGTAAAGAAAGATTATGAGACGAGAGCGAGCTAGATAGCGCCGCCAGTGGTCACATCGCGTCCGTATCTCGCTCGCTCTCAGTTAATAATCTTATGCGATAATATCATGGGAGCGGTACAGCGCTCGCGGTCACTCTACAGTAGGCCTGTTGATTAACAGATGTAACTCAGGCGTAGGCCTCGAGCTTGGGTCAGAGAGCAGTCGCTTCCGTTAAAGAAAATCATACTAATAGGTAAAGTGGACGCAAAGTATAAGTTTTGGATGAAACCGGAATAACCACTGGCATAACCAAAATAACCATCGGGAATGGAACCAAAGACCTCATGCCCAGCAGACGCACTCGGTACAACTGCGCCACTATGACATCTCGAACTAACTAATCACGTATTATATCAATCAATCTATCAATTAGCCCACCGCTGTCCACTGCTGGACATAGGCCTCTCCTAATGTGCGCCATTTTCTCCGATCCTCCGCCTTCCGCATCCAGTCTGTCCCAGCCACCTTTTTCAGGTCGTCCGTCCATCTGGCTAGGGGGTGTCCTACTTTTCGTTTACCTTTTCGTGGTCTCCACTCTAGGTTCGTTTGCTGCAACGGCCATCGGCCCTTCGACAAATAGATAATGTGTAGATAATTAATTACCCTGGGAATGGGCCATTGTAATATAAACTATCAATACGACTGATGTTTACAGGGTCGGCAGCGCGAGTGTGACTCCCCATGGTGTTGCACACGTCCATAGGCCCCGGTAACCACTTTCCATCAGGTGGGCCGTGTGCTTGCACTTATAGTTATGCATTCGAGGACCCCTATATAAGCTTAATCATTCATTTCAAGGCAACTGTATATGCTTTTTAACACGCTCCCTAATTAAATCAGAGATTTACCTGTGGATAAATTTAAAAATGTAGTGTGACTCCCGCTCCGGCTCGTTTCTGGGGCAGAGGATGGCCATCGCGATTCAACGAGGCAACGCTGCCAGTGTCATGGGCACCTTTGCATCGGGAACGATACGGGGCGGGTTACTTGACTTGACATAACATGACAAAATCTATGATTGCAGATAATGATTTGACATTTGTATTGTAATTAATTAAATAAAGTACAATTATATTATGTAAAATGTAGTTAAAAGTATATTGCGCCAGAAATGCTATTATAAAATCCAAGAATACTTAGATGATAAACAAGCTTGGAAATGAGCTGTTCGCTCGACTATGCTACTCAAGTAAATTTTTGTATTTAGATTAAGTGTATGTTTGTAAATAGACCAAAAAAATGCCCGCTGAGTTTCTTGCCGGAGTCTTCTCAGGTTGGTCGGGGCCGCGTTTCGAACCGGTAGTCCATTTGCTAAACTAGTATTCATGTTTCCTTTTTTATTGACTTTTTTAAGTACCGATTTAGTGGTCTATGCAGAATAAATGATTTTTGACTTTTACTTGTCAGCCACTTTAGTGGTATAAAAAAAACGTTTGTATTTATTCTCAGCACCACCACTATTTAGCTCTCTCTCTAAGTAGTCCTTGCTAAGCACAAATTTCCCGGCGCCTACCAAACGCCTAGCACCCAGTAATCAGGCACTTTCATCCGGCCATCAAAGGAATAGCTGCAATCAACGCCACACACCCGCTCTCCCTATAGCGACGGACAAAAAATATCTGCTTTTAGTTTAGGTACGCATGTTGCTTATGCTATGTATATATGTATGTTACCAGCAATTTGTATAATGCAATACATAATGTATCCAAGATGGAAAAATATTTCGGGTCCTGGAGGGAAACTACATTAAATCTTTAAATTGGTACATTTTACTTAAAAGAGACATTCCTTTATTTTTTAAGAGAAATAAAACCGCATTCAACGATTTTCTATAACTCGCTTGCCACATCCGGAAATCAAACCGACTAAATTCTGACAAAAAAAATCGTTCTGTATTTTTATGATATCAATCGATAGTGTAAATTAGGAGCCATCAGATACATTTTTAACGACACCATTTACTTATTTAATTATTGAAATGAGTACATACTAAGTGGCTAAACTTTGTTTTCATTTTAGAATGTAACTTTATTGTGTAACTGTATAAGGTACAAGTAGCTTGAAGTGCTTGGTCGGCAACCTCTATGCTACGCGGTACATCGCATTGCACTCTGGGCAACGGAGATTGCACTAGAATTGCCTTATTGAGATTAAATCACCTCATAAACCGTTAATTGAGACGATGCGGCGGATCGAGTTCGACGTAAATACCTCTGATGGACAGTGGGTGAGGTACCGTCGTACTGTCCATCAGAGTCCGCATTAAAAAGGGACTAGTAGTTTAAATATGGAATTTTATTGTTCTGATGGACCTTTGAGTAAAAGTGTTTTATTTCTTCAAATTGAATATTTAAATTTATCTTTCCTTTAATTTACCATGTTTAATAAGAGATTTGATCCTTATGAAAAATACAGAATGTTCTTTTTTCGGACTTTAGTCGGTTCGATTACCAGGTGTGGCACGCGAGGTTTAGAAATCCTTTTAAGTTTCTTTTTAAAAATAAAGGAATGTCTCCTTTAAGTAAAATAACCCAACTTAAGAATTTAAGGTAGTTTCTCTCTAGGGCCCGACTTAATTTTCCACCGTGTATACACTTTGCTGGTAACAAGTATACTAATAATATAGCCGAAACTGAAGAATTTGTTTGTTATAACGCACTTATCTGTGGAACTAGATACACGATAGTTATTAAGTGCTTTTGCAAATTTAAAATTATGATAATTTGGTATATTCAATCTTGACACGATATAAGACCGATGTCATTGAAGTCTAAAAAAATTTACAATCATTGAAATGTGAAAGGCGGTAAGCTCACTGGAGTATTTGTGCTGTCAGTGGGATGACTAAAGGCTTGTCCTGCTTTGTCCTCTACACTGACGGCAGAGACTCTGTGCTTACAGGGTCGGCAGCGCGAGTGTGGCTTCTCTGGTGTTACTCACGTCCATAAGCCACGGTAACCACTTTCCATCAGGTGGGCTGTGCGCTTGTCTGCTACCTAAGTGGAATAAAAAAACAAAAAAAAAGGATAAAGGAAGCGATAGTAATCTAGTGGATAGTCTAACTCGAAAAGATTGCCTCGTGTGAGCAACAAAGTGCACACTTTTGTAGTCATAGCCACTATTTTATAAAATAATGTACAAGCAGTGGTACCATCCAATTACAAAGTGTTATACTAAACTGTAACTGCTATAGTGATAGAAGTGTGAGTAAACGCGCCGGGTAGACGACGCGGCGTCCCACCGGCCATTTCCTCTCCATGCGCAGGATACAGCAAATTTTTCGTAAATTGCATCCCATATAATCTCACGATTATGAAGTCGACGGGACACAGTACGTAAATATATTTTTGCTTGTAAACGTCCGCAGACTAGAAGATAAACGCTTGCTTGTGTGTATTTGAAATCATTGTAAACAAACTTGACAATGAGTAGGTAAATTCAACTAAAAAAAATAGAAAGAACCATGAGTTTTACATATACATATACATATAATCACGCCTTTATCTCCGGAGGGTTAGGCAGTGGTGAATTAATACCCACATTTCACCATCATTGTATTCGGTCCCACGTAATAGGGCCTATAGCCGTTTTCCGGGCACTATTGTTGCCTCGAGCCATGTATCTGCGGCTGAGCCTAGGCTCTATATATTTGTCTAATGTTAAACCGCCCTATCCCTTATTCGCCATATACGACACCGCATAGGAAAAGATGGAGTAGTCCAAATTTCATTCTGCCGGTACCACGCGACTATGCGGGTGTTTCTATTGCGCTTTCAATCAATCTTTCATTTTAATGAGGTACTTGTACTTTTCTTCAGTTTTTAATTTTTCAACCTAACCAGTTTCGCCTCACGTACTTACTCGTAATCCTTTCAGAATGCCGTGAGGCGAAACCGGTCAGGTTTAAAAATAAACAATTGTAGAAAAGCAGAAGTGCCTTATTCAATATGTGTAGCAAATACCACCAAGCGCCATCAATCTCTAGTATATTAATTTTTTTCTTGATTATTTTCTATTACCTATCTTAAGTAACAATATAAATGAAAAAGTGAGTTTGTTTATATGTTTATTTATTTGTTTATTCTTTATGCACGATGTATATTTTCCGTAGGCATTCTCTACCAGTCTGAGTATGAGGGATAAGTTAGGTTCAATAAGGTAAAACGATTTTTGATTATGTATGATCATCGGCAGCGTAACATATGTTCGTTAGGTTAGGTTAGGTTAGTGTATAATATAAAAATCACAGTTTTCCAAATCAATCGTAAGATTCCTTTGACAACTTGTTCACATAACAGCCTCGTCGCTGGTTGCTCAAGCTCAGTCGTGTGTGACACTGTATTTGGATTGCCTGCATTGGGTCGCGAGCCACGAAACTTATTGTGTACTTTGATATGGTAATTCCTCACGTAAGGAAACTTGGTTTAGCAAGCATGTTATTTGATTGTATAATAGCACAGATAATATAATAAAATTCTAACAGTACAAGTATTAAAAGTTTTTGCTTTTCGATTTTAATATTTAGACGATTCCTTGGGTTATAGCGGGTTCAGTTATATACTACAACTAGTACTAATTTTTAAATATAATTTTGATAGAAAATTTAATATCTGATAGAGCGGGAGATGCTTAATTGCTTTGCAGTTCAGATACATCGAGAGAATATACAAAAGAAGATTGATGATAAAAAATTTTGAAATGAGCCTACTAGGGCACTCATTCTCCTATTGGCCTTTATTTTATTTGTCCTTTTGTGCCATTTTCTGTATGAAACATTTAAGCATATTCCTTTATTTAAACTGACTTACTGAAAAAGGTGACTGTGACAGACTGGATGTGGAAGACTGAGGATCGTATAAAATGGCGCACATTGGGAGAGGCCTATGTACAGCAGTGGACTGTGCGCTAATTGGTTGACCTATATTTTTATAAAAACTGACTGTACTTCGTAGTAATATCGGCGATAGCTTAATAGTTAAGGGAGTTTGGCCTTACGAGGTCCCAGGTTCGGACCCTGGCCATTACACTACCGACATGAACTCATTCCTAACACAAGCAATTTAGCTTAGCTGAAGGTGCTAACAGAGATATTAGTAATTTGGTTAAAATATCAATCAACAGCCACATCCAAACGGTCTCTTCATTAGTCAGTCCCCAGTAATGCAGTTGTTAGCAATAGTGAGTTCCCGCATCACGAAAGGTTCTATACATTTGAACTTGCTTGTATTCTCCGCTACCCTGTCTTTGCTGTGTCAGTTTAGATCGACGACGTGTTGATTTGAACAGAGGAATCGTAGTAGAATACACAGTGATATTGTATTCATAGAGTATACAGTGACGTCACTCGGTGACGTGACGTGTTGATATTTTTTTTTTTTTACATCTTAGGTGGCAGGCAAGCACACGGCCCACCTGATGGAAAGTGGTTACCATGACCTATGAACGTGTGTAACACCAGTGGAGTCACATCCGTGCTGCCGACCCTGTAAGAACAGAGATTTTGTGCCGTCAGTGTAGAGGACAAAGCAGAACAAGCCTTTGGTCATCCCACTGACAGCACGAAAACTCTACAGTGAGCTCTGGCTACCCTACTCGCCGCCGGGAACACAATACCAAGTTATTATAACCGCGGTATTCTGTAGGTACTTCCCCAGCCGGACTGCTCAATTGGGCGGAAATACCGCCGTGTACCTACTACTACTAGTACCTACTAATGATAATATACCCACTTCGCATCATTGCGTTAACTACATTTATTTTGTTCATTTTTCTTTATTTTTGTTTCTTTGCATGTTTAGTTGGCACTCTTCTTGAATTTTCTTCTTTTCTTCTTCTTGTTTTGTAATTTTTGTGATCAGCCATTGCATATAGTGTTGTAAAAAAAACTATATGTAAATCGTATTAGGTACCCACAGGACAGGCTTGCCTAGTGTGGGGCCACTGGATATGGATTTGTGGTAAGGGTGTGTTATGGAAATAAATGAATTTTTAATTTTTTTAATATTTTTTTTAATGATGTCATCAACATTTTTCTCAACTGTTTTATACCGAGTAAAGATAAAAAGGAAAATAGACGACTTTGTTGTACTTTAAGTATCTCGCAAGCCCTAAATCCTCAAGCGGCTTACTTTATTTTATGTCAATAACAAAACTTTCACCATGTTAATGGCTTTAGGCATTATAGGGGTCCTAAATAACAGACTTTTAAATGTTTAGGCGATAACTCTCTTATCGCCTAAACTGTATAAAAGTCTTTTGTTAAGATTGTTGTTATGTTTAATCACGTACAACCGCTTAAGGCAGTTATTATATTTTGTACTACCCACTTAACAACACATTGGAAAAAGGACAAGTGGGACCCTCAAATATTTGAAGACACGAGTGGACACAGGGTACGAATTTTAAGGGACCAGTGGGTCCGTTAAAATTTGTTCCCTGTGTCCACGCGTCTTCGGGACCAGTGGGTCCCTTAAAATTCGTACCCTGTGTCCACTCGTCACCCACTGGTGGGAAAGGCGATGACCTTTCAGGTCGAATCTGACCTATCCACCTCACCATCACCTCTGGCTCCGGTTACGTAAAGTCCTGAGGTACGTTAAAAATTAAATTTCCATAATAGGAGATCGACATTAAATTTAAATATAAAACATTTCCATGCGGAATCCTAAAAGAAAATTGATGACGATCAAAACCATATGACATTTTTGGCCTCCATCTATAACGGACTGCTGTCTAGTGGATTTATGGGCTGGCCGTTTAATTTCACACGGCGATTTTTATCGACAGACTCCAGAACAAAACATGCTTTTTTATATTCTTTTTAGGAAGCCGCGTGGTTCCCGGCAGAGTAGAATTTGGACTACCCCAACTCTTCCCATGCGGTGTCGTACAAGGCGATTAAGGGATACTTAGGGCTGTTTAACATCAGACAGATACATACAGCCCAGACTCAGCATCAGATGCATGTTTTCAGTCAACAATAGTACTCGGAGGACGGCAATAGACTAACCCCCTATTACGTGGGACCGAATTCACTGATTTGTGCAATATGTGTGTTAATTCACCTCTGTCTAACCCTCCGGGGATAAGGGCATGATTATATTTATGTAGGAAAACTAGTACTGTTAACCTAAGTATATAAGAAAGAGATATGTCATTTTTCAGTAATGAAATATTGAGTTTCTCCGTTCTAGAGAACTTTAAGAACAAATATACTAACCCAAAGTCGAGTTTATATACCTATAGATACAATTTCACCCGAATATTTCCAAAAACTTTTAAACAAAACCAGGGGAATCAAATTTAAGAAAATGTGACCAAAATGAAAATGAAACAGTGCACTTGTGTATATAGGTCAGTCGGGCCACATTTCATTTGGCGGGTTAATAACCGAGAGATCACATTATAAAGGAGGTAGATCCAGCGATTACGCGTAATAACACCGCAATAAATATCGCGAAGCCACTCTAGGTTACCCTCGAGCTGGGGCCAGGAAACAGCGTGGTGCCAGTCTTGAGCGACAAGCGATAAACAACTAAGTATGAACAAATTGAAACATATCATAATAATCTCTTTAAAAAAATCCTTGAACATAGTTAATTATTGTTGGCCGTTTGGAATCGAAACTTTAGGATCATGGGGTCCGAGTGCCCGCAATCTCTACAGGGAGATGGCGAAGCTAAATGGTCGACGCTTCTCGTGCCCGTAAGACTGACCTCTTTTTAGGTCAGAGATTAAGCATTGCCATACAACATGGCAATGCTGCCACCTCCACAAGAGGCATGCGATGCAGAGCAGTCCCACGACGCGTTTTCATTATTTTTTAGCTATAAGTTGTATAATAGTTCTTCTAGTTTCATTTTAATTGTTTAATAATTACATTGATTGATATATAAATACGTTATAAAAAGAAAAATTAAATAATAAAAAAATGCACTAAAGATCGTTCCTGCAAATTACCAACCTAAATGGTTTTTTACGATATTTCTTTGTGATAATGTTTGACTCAATTTTGATGGCTGTTGAAGTGGTAAGCTGAGGTGTAATAGTCCCTACATTTTTCAACTTTCTTGATCTAATACAGTTTCAGAAGAAAAAACATTCCCTGACCCAGAAATCAGGCCAACCGTCGCTGCAGTACAAAAGTTCAACTTTAATAAACCTTTGTCTAAACGCAACCTTAAACGCTCATGCCTTGTGCCACATCTACGAAGGTTCGCTCAACACGATAATTCAGTCGGTAATTAGCACTCGTCGTATCCCGACAAAAATGTCCGCCGACCAGACTGTTTTGTAAAATAAAATTATTTTTGTTTACGATCGCTCGCCGTTTTAATCTTAACAAGGATCTTGCCTGGCCACGCTTTGAATTTGCCAGGACTCTCTCTCTTGAAAATTATTTAATTACTTTTACTCGAAATAAATAATGTTCCATGATCATCTCTGAAGTTATAACAACTATATTTATCAAACACTGATAAAGTAAGGTCTAATAAATTAAAAGTCCAAAGATGTCACTCGGGTAGAAGAATGGGAAAAAGGGGAAGCAAGCAAAGGCAAACTGGCGGTCTCTGTGCCGTAGCAGTAGAACGCTCGACTGCTACGCAGGGGGCGCGGGCTCGAATCCCGCTCAGTGCAAATATATAAACGCATGAATATGTATATTTGCATTGGTCTGGGTGTTTCTATGTATAATACGTACGCATTTACAAAATAAAAGTTTCTAAGTATGTTTATCCGCCTTCTAGATTCCATAACATAAGCTAGTTAAACTATGCTTACTATGGGTTTAGATAGCGATGTGTAGAATGTTGTAGATTTTTTTTTAAACTTACGCTAAGTTGAATCATTTCAACTGTATATTTAAATAAATAAATAAATAAAGCACAGAGTCTCTTCAATTCAGTTTGGAAAAGACACAAACACCTTAATTGAACCTAACCTGAAAATCAGATCCCACGACTTCCAGAAAATTAAATAAAATTTCGAAATATAAAACACAACAACCGTTAACAAGTATATTACTTTACACTAGATCACTCCAAAAATCCAATTTCAAAAAATAACATGGTCTCAAAATAATAAATTAGTAGCTTGTCTTGCCGAAAATATAGTTTCCAGGTGCATTCACATCTTCAGACGAGAAGTACTCCTGCCATAACTGTTGGAACTCACCCCAGGACACGGAAGCTTTACCTTTAGACATCTTCTGGAAAGCGGTCACCGCCTCATTCTTATTCAGTCCAAAGGAAGCATACACGGTGGAGAACTCTTCACTATCAATGGAACCGTCGTCACTAGCATCCTCAAGTTCGAAGATGAACTTAGCATAAAGATTCTGCCACTCAACTGCTGCTGAGGGGTTCTTAGCGAACGAATCCCACAAGGTGAGCCATTCCTCTTGCGTAACTTGACCGTCTTTGTCAGCATCAGCACCAGATTGAAGGCCTTGCCAGATCTTCGTGAGGGTTGCTTCTGTCGACTTGTATTTTGCGTCACTGGGAGACCATCCTCTGAGTTTGCCTATCCTCTCGATGGCCAAATCGAAATCCTGCTTATCGACGCTGCCGTTTCCATTGGTGTCAAAGAAAGCGGTGAAGACATGAAGAAGCTTCTTCTTTCTGAAGTCTGAAACCATTTTGACTGGATTTTTGTGTGACAGTAAATACTTTTTTCTGTTGCGTCGTCTTTATATAGTGATTTTACAATATAAACAGTTGTTTGATAGTGTCGCTGTATTTGTAGTGTCATGTCATACTGTTATCTGTTTGAGATTTAATTGATTAAAGTAAAAGTTGTTGTTTTAGTATATATACGTATAAAATGTTTGTTTGTCTGATCATTTATTGTTAAACTAAATTCAATATATACAAGCATCTAATTAAATGATGATTTATCGCAACTTTTAAATACAACTATTTTTTTTTACATGGGTATTTGACGGACTATTAATTTTTTTGATACTTAATAATGTTATTACGCTATTCTAATTATTTACTTTTTATTAAACCTCAAGATGGTTAGAAAGAAACTCATATGAAATAAACAATTGTGACGTCATAATTTTTAATTGTCAAATAATTTACTATTGGGTGGGTGCTTAAAAATAAAAATAAAACGATAAATAAATAAGAACAAACGCAGTATTTACCGCTCTTTTGTGTACCACTTAGGTGGCAAACAAGCACATGCAATTGCGTGTGCTTGTTTGCCAAATTTGCCAAATTTGCCAAATTTGCCAAGTTTGCCAAATTAGTTAGTTATTAGTTAATTTTTGTTGTAGAATAACAATTGATAGTACGAGGCACTGCCAAAACTGTATTACTACTTAGCTATCCCTTGACTGGGTTCCTTCTCCTCGCCTTCGTCTAATTTGAATCCTTAATATGGCTTCGCTTCTATACGATAAAACATAAAAGTTCGAGCTCTAGTGGCTTGCGTTCGTGATTGAGATTGATGGGGCATTAATAGTGAATATCTATTACACATTACCCTGTGCGACGGAACCCATGTACACGGGGGATGTATCGCCATGTCGGCCAGCGGGGTCAATGGACGCGTGACCTTTGGGTGAACCATAATTATATATAATTGAACTTTTGTGACTGAAATGCAGGAATAATTATGTTATAAATCTTTATTAAGTCTTTTAACCGACCTGAAAATAGTAAGAGTTCCTTAATTTGTTGATATATTTCTTTTATGTATCCAGTTGTATTTCTTTACCACGATGCTCAGTTTTGTTTATTTTTTCTTTAGCAATGGGGTAGTTTAAGGACATTTCCTTATAAATTTTGTCAATATTTTTTATACAACTTAGGTGGCCAACAAGCACTCGTCCTACCAGATAGAATGTGGTTACCGTGACCTATGAACGTGTACA
The DNA here is from genome assembly GCA_963662185.1 of Eilema griseolum. Taxonomy (NCBI): domain Eukaryota; kingdom Metazoa; phylum Arthropoda; class Insecta; order Lepidoptera; family Erebidae; genus Eilema; species Eilema griseolum. The sequence continues at coordinate 1,191,117 of OY759247.1, forward strand.
ACACCAGAAAAGTTACACCCTTGCTACCGACCCTGTATGTACAGAGAGTTTCTGTGCCGTCAGTGCAGAAGAAACAATTAGGAGAAGCCTTCAGTCTTCCCACTGACAGCACAAGAACTCTCCGTTGAGCTCTGCCTACTCTACTTACGGCTGGGAACACAACACGTGGTTATTAAAGCCGTGGTAGTCTGTAAGGTGGAGGTACTTCATATCATCCCATCGGACTGCTCCATTGGGACGGGAATACCGTCGTGTCGTACCTTCTATAATATTTGATGATGGGATCATCAAAACGTATTTGTTAAGAGCTAAAGACACAACCGTGGTCGAAAAATACATATTATGCCTTCAATAGTTCTTTGTAAGCTTGTAGACTCGACATTTTAGGTTTTTTAACTATTTTAAATCTTTATATAAAAAGTGTACAAAGACGGACTTAATGCCATGAGCATTTTCTGCCAGTCAACCTTAGAGTGACGCAGAGATTTTTCGAGGTAGGTGCTCGAAATATTGGTCTAGTACGGCGTAACTAGTAGGTATATATACAGTACACACAATACTACACTAAAATAAGTTAGTAAAGATATAGTAGATAGTTATACATATTTTAAAAGTAGGTCCGGCAACTCTTGAGTTGACGTTGAAAATTGTAGTATTAGGATTTTCAAACGCAGTCGTAACGTGAGAAGACTGGATTACAGTTGGTTAACTAGAACAGCGAAATGGTGTAAAACTAGACCAACTTAAATGTATCTACTTCTTTGAACTCGTGTAATTACAAAATCATTTGCCAATCAGCGATAGCCTAATGGTATGGGTAATGGACTGCTGAGACCTCGCTCGGGTTCGATCGGGTTTTACCATTGCACACACCAATGACTTTTCGATGCTTTTCGAAGTTATGTGTGTATTTATCGCAGATTTATAAGTGCCCGGTTAATGGCAATAGGCTCGCCACCTATTACATTGGGACCTAAACATAAACTGGCGAAATGTGGGTGCTAGCACCTCTGCCTACCCCTTCGGGGATATAGGCGTGAGTTTATGTTATGTTATTTGTCAATCAAAATCAGGTACAAAAGCTATTCTTTATATATTCTCGTCTCAACTACTTTTATAAATTCATGCGATAGATATTACCTAATAGATCAAGAAATTTAAATTCGAGACATATTTTACCAAACATAGTCAGGTGCCTAGCCATTGCGTAATCAGATAACATCTTCACCCGGTACTGCTTTCATATGACGTGGTTCCTTATCCCTTATCATACGATATCTGTTGGAGTTGACTGCAATGCAGTATGTCTGCCTCATCGTGTTTGCACTGATACTGTTAGATCTATACACAAACAAGCCTGCATTCGTGTGGATTAAAAGTATTCGAGTATGTACCAAATTTAGATTTATTTGTTCGCGGACAGTTGGTAGTTGATAAGCAATATTTAATTTAATACTTGAGACTTTTGTAGGTATGTAGGTACACGGAAGTTAGTTGTTTTTTGTTGATATATATCTCTTGTAGGTTAGTAATAGAAGTAAAGTTAGTGATGTAAATATATATATATAAGTAGTATATTTTTAAATGAATCTTTTTCAACAGTACATTACTGCACGGTAGTCGAATTTTTTTCTTTTAAATTAGTGCAGTAAGAGGTCACCCCCCTCATAGTAAAGTAAAAAAAAAGGTAAAATTAATTTCATTCCAACCTTATTTTGTTAAAAGTATTTCTAGTCATTTGACTACAAAGCGCATTTAAAAGCTTAGTGGTTAAGTAGTCGGCTTTACAATCAAAAGGTCCCGGGATCGAATTCTGGCGATTATACTACCGACATGAATCCACTCCTAACACAAGCAATTTAGCTTAGCTGGAGGGGTTAGAGGGAATATTAGTCATTTCAGTTCTAATATACTATATTAGGAAAAAATATAATGAATCCTAAAGCCGGTGAATGCTTTTGAATAGTAATTCTAATTCAATTTATTTTTTTATTTATTTACTATTTATGCACGATGTACATTAAATAAATAAATAAATAAATAAATAAATACATTGACAGACTTAATGCCGTAGGCATTCTCTACCAGTCTACCATTGGGTGGTCAATTATTACCATCGCTCCTACTACTTGGCTGCCACTGAATTCTTCACCGACCAACATTACTTATTTTTCACCTCGTCTGTTTTTTTCCTCGAGGTATATCAATATTTCTACATAGTTTGATATAATATTATCATCCAAGAGCATTTGATGCGTATAATAATATCTGTGAGTAAAGACAGGCTGCGTGCTATCGCTGATGCTCCCAGTGACAGATAGAATGCATCATTCCCGACACGCCCACAAACACCCTCGCATCAGCAATGTTAAGGGGAGGTTTGGATGCGGTATCTAAACAAAATCATGTAATAAACGGACATCCAGCATTTATTCGATCTTCCGCCGGTATATTTATTTTAAACTTTATGCACAAGTAGATACATAGATGTACTTAACCCCACAGGATTGTCTTCTAGTTACAGTTGTATCAGATACAGTCCAAATGAAGACAAACTTTACGTTTAAACATTTAAGATAGTGCAGAACAAAATTAAAATAAATTAAAATTAAAAATATAAAATTGGGGTAGGTTATACCGGACATGAACCGACTAAAACGCACGCCCCTGTGTGGGCCGCAGGTTGCCGGAGATGAGATTATATGAGACTCATCCCTTGCACCCCGGCCGGTCCAAGAGCGTCTCTTCTGAGACGGCTCTCTTTGGGTGTAGGGACCACGGAGTCCCCATCTTGTCCCCGGAGGTGATAGGCGGCTCCACCCGTCACCCTAAGATCCGCGTTCATAGGGGACGGAAGTCATTTTGCAACTTCCAATGCCCGAGTCGCGCGATTTGCGAGTCGCCTTCGCTCCCGCTCCACCGTCTCCTTCACAAGCATAATGTGCTCGCAGAAGCAGTTGCCGCCGTAGAGGTGCCCACTCAAACTTACTCAAAATAAGTTACCTGTATACTTACATCTAGGTACGTGTGTCAATCTATATCTATTTCATAGCTGACTGTCACTGCGTACCTTTTTTATTACACCTTATGTCCATCAAAGCGTATCCACCCCTTCATACATCGCGTCCCCATCTAATGCGATAAAAGAGAGTTGTAATGGCCCAGGGTAGCCAGCAGTGGGGGGTACGCCACTCATTTGCCAAATTGTCCAAACACATAGAATTTTTTATAGCCACTTCTATCAATGTAGCTGGCGAGAGTAATGACTAACAACTTAGGGTGTCGTGAGTATTTTGTTATTGATGCCAGATACTTGTAATTGTATACATGTAAGACATGTATGTGCCTAGGTATATAAATTACTATGCGGTTTTTATGATAGTAAATAAAATAGTAAGTTATTTTTCTAATTGGTATAAGGTATAAAGGGTAGAAGATTTTGATATTTCCTGGAATACTGGATATAACGAATTTGACTATATATATATATGCATTCATCTTTCGAAAATCTTTGATGCATATTTTTTTTTTATTCTTTTCAAAAATAGAACACTTTCCCTCCAGGTAAGGTGAAAGTCCATACATTATATTATGTTTGTTTCGAAATACGCACTTGCATAAATCAGTATGATACTCGAAATAATTTTCTTCACCATCAGAGCACCAATCCCGGTTGCACAGAATCCATTATCCGCCCTCCTACAACTACGTTATTATAAGATTGATCCCCCAAATCCTATAAGAATGCCTTATTGAATTGCAACACAGACTAGCTAGGAGAAAGTTATTGCAACTACAATGTCTACATATTCCCTGAATTTAAAATCTCTAAAAGGCAACATGTAGAAAAAGATACATTACCAATTGAGCTACTTAGTTAGCTAAACAGGTACAGGTTTAAACCTGTCCTAGATACCTTCCAACTAAACATACAAACAATACAAATAACCATATACATAACATAACATCAACTCACGCCTATATCCCCGAAGGGGCAGGCAGAAGTACTAGCACCCACATTTCGCCAGTTTATGTTTAGGTCCCAATGTGGCGAGCCTATTGCCATTAACCGGGCACTTATAAACCTGCGATAAATAACGCATAACTTCGAGAAGCATCGAAAAGTCATAGGTGTGTGCCATGGTAAAACCTGGGATCGAATGCGAGTCCTCGTCTCAGCAGTCCATTACCCATACCACTAGGCTACCGCGGTCGCGGTTGCATACAAATATTTGGCACCCAGCTGCAATCGAACCCGTAACCTCTGATATATAGTCAAACGTTCTACGAAACGAACTACGAGAATTTTCAAAATATACCTACACCCAATGTTGCGGAAAGATATTCGCGAAGCGTATCATCATTATTAGTAACAAATCAACGCGCATCGCAGAGGGGGGACCATACGCATGGAGTACATTGACAAAGCGCATGAAGTCAAAGACATCAGCCTTCCCCTCGGCAATCCATCAGACGTATGGGGTGGAAATTCTTACTAAAATTGCTTCCTAATACTTGTATGACACGGAATGTATAGACTAACGTTCCAAGTTCCACGTTATAATGGCAAATTGGGTGTTCGATTTCTGTTCAATACAAATATTTATATGTAGGATAGGAAGGAAAGGAAAGGAGGGGTTAGTAACCACTCGGTGAAACCCTCCCATTCATTCTGAGAACAACATCCTTACTATTGATATAATTAGGTTAGCTAAATCCTATTGACGTTGTAAATGTGGAAGAGTCGGTCATATTGGACCACTTTTGTATTGGAAACGGATATTATATTATATAAATTAAAAATTTAAAAAACCCCCGTCACAAAAAACAACCAGAGCCCAATGGAGAGTATTTGTGCTGTCTGTAGTGGGAAGCCCAAAAGCTTGTCCTGCTTTGTCTTTTACACTGAGGGCACAGAAACTCTTGTGCTTACAGGGTTGGCAGCGCAAGTGTGACTCCCTTGGGGTGTTGTATACGTCCATAGGCCACGGTAACTACTTTCCATCAGGTGGCCCGTGTGCTTGTCTGCCAACCAAATATAAAGCCACCCCCAAAAAGTTTAAAACAAATTGTGTTGGTTAACCTTTTAACTTTGATATACCTATAATTATATAGTAATATTTTGATTCAAGCGTTGTCATGTCGGGCAACTGTTAAAGCAGTCCATCATATTATCGGAGCGATCTAAGCCTCCCCATGTCTTGCCTCCAGTTACGTAGAGACGTTAGGTTAAAGAAAATATAGTTCTTGCGGAGGTCTGCCACCGGTAAAATTTAGCAGACTAGTTGGTTCTATACCATAGATATTCAAAATGTACCACCAAGTAAAATACTACAAAAAAAAGCTTATTTCGGATCACTCTTGCGTGCGTTTAGTTTCCTGTGCCTTTTCTGTAGTGAAACAAAAATATAGCTTACATATACATATACTCACGCCTGTAAATCCCCGAAGGGGTAGGCAGAAGTGTATTAACACCTATATTTCACCAAGGTGGGTCTCGTCTTATGTTGAGAACAGGAGTCAAGTAAGTGAATAGTTATTCTTCGAGGTCAGTGAGCATAACTTCTGGCGTCCCAAAGGGCTCTCTGTTGGGGCCCCTTTTATTTAATATCATCAATAATGACATCACTGTGGATGTGACACACTTCCATACGTCAAACATAATTTTGTAAGCAGATGACATGAAGATACTACATGCAATACCTTCTAAGGAAGATACACGCGTTTTGCAAATTAACATTGCAAGTAAAGGATTGTCAATGATCCTCAGTGCCCGCCTTTGCACCGAGTCGAAGGGCTCAAGCTGGTAATCCGGTACCCCGGTAAAAAGATGACAGCAGTAAGTACACCGTGTGGGGTCTGACCTGCGACTTATGGAATGGTAGCCTTTGCCCCGCAGTGAAGTAATGGTTTGCCCAGTTAAGCACCCCAAGTTGTATTTTTTTTATACCACTTAGGTGACAGACAAGCACACGGCCCACCTGATGGAAAGTGGTTACCGTGGCCTATAGACGTTTGTAACACCAGAGGAGTCACAGTCGCGCTGCCAACCCTGTAAGTACAGAGTTTCTGTGCCGTCAGTGTAGAAGACAAAGCAGGACAAGCCTTTAGTATTCCCATTGACAGCACAAATTCTCACCGCTGGGAACACAACACGAAGTTATTATAGCCGCGGTATTCTGTAGGGCGGAGGTACTTCCCCAGTCGGACTGCTCAATTGGGCGGAAATTCCGCCGTGTCCTACCTCCTTGGGGAATCCTCCAAGTATTTACGGTACTAGACATCGCTGGAAATGTCGATACCCAGGATTACAATACTCGTAGAGATGCTGAGTGCAGTGTTTACGAACTGTAGCGCTACAGTAAATGGAGTATTCTCAGTAGTGAACGCACATACTCGTGTCTTGGGAGGGTTAAATGGACTAAGTTTAGTCTGACCCAATCAGATACTTTAGTGAGATTAGTCTCGATTTCAGACACAAGTTGTTTGCGACTTTCCTCCACTTTGGACTGAGGAATGTTTGCACGGTCCGTGTAACATGCGTCCCCGATATTGTCGTCCCCATAGCAATGACTAGAGTCATCCGAAAGCATGTCATTGATATGCAGCAGAAACAACTAATTTCTATTGCCGCGTGGTTTCTGGCAGAGTAGAATTAGGGCCACCTTAACTCTTCCCATGCGGTGTCGTTCAAGGCGACTAAGGGATAGAGCAGTTTAGAATCAGACAGATATATACAGCCCAGACTCAGCTTCAGATGCTTGGCTTGAGTCAACAATATTTCCCGGAATACGGGAATAAGCTCACCCCCTATTACGTGGGACCGAATACAATTATTAGTGAAATGTGGGTGTCAATTGTCAATTCACCTCTGCCTAACCCTCCAGGGATAAAGGCGTGATTATATATATTTTTCTTTTAAGAATTCAAAATTTCCAAAAGCAAATTAACAATTAACATTTCCAATAGGTCAAATTACTAATTAATTTAATAAAAATACATTATTAAAATATAAATTCAAAAAGTCAATTTCGTATAAATTTGATAACATCACATTATCGAGCACATAAACATACATGACTGTCGGTCGATAAGTGCTTGACAAAGTGACGTCATCAAATTTACAGCATCGATGCGAATCGTGTTCGTTCCGTCGTTCAAAACGTTCTTATAGCATGTGCCTGTTGTGGTACTGAGCTGTGGTACTAGCTGAAATGTGGTACAGAGATATATAGTCTAAAATAACACAGGCTACTATTTATCCCTGAAATGCCTATTCCAAAGATACCTTCCCAAGGATTACAGTAACGATATCAGAATTTTTCGCAAATATATACGCGGATAACAGCTGGCGAATCTTGCCTAAGAGTGTTCAAAAACCGTACAAGACAATTATTTGTAAAATTACAAGTAATCATCCTTAGTTTGAATGACGTCGACCAATCGAATCATCAAACGAAGCATCGCGGCGGTGCTTAGTGGATAAGGTATCGTCCTTATGATCGTAACATTTCTGGTTCATATTCTGGCTATTACACAATCTACGTGAACCTAGTGTTACTAGCAAATTAGCTTAACTTGAGGGGTTAATGGAAATACTAGTAATTTCAGAGCAACAACTAAGAGAAAGAGTTAACAGCTAATGTCATTTTAAGTTGTAGAGCCAGTACCTAGTTCTATCATTAAAGAGGAGCGAAGAAAATAGCAACGGTGCTCAAGATATAACAATGTGCTTCAAATATTTGTAATATAATAATCATAATTATCGAGTTTGCAGTTATTATTAAGTGTATGTGCAATGAAATATTCAATATACGTGTTGTAGAACAAAATTATTTTATTCAAATACAATACTTCATGAATTACACACAGCAATCGAACTCGTACCTTAATTAATATTGTTATCGCAATTCTCTCTTAGTTCATTTTCTTCATTTATAAAGTTCCAAAAATAAAATTGCCTGGCGCTTTTGGATCTTCTGATAAGAAATACTGCGTCCACAGTTCCCTGTACTCTTCATAGTTAATTGTCTTCTTGCCACCTGCTGCTTTCTTGAAGGATTTCGCAGCATCTTCCTTACTTAAACCATAAATTGCGTAATGTTTCGCATACTCATCCTCGTCTATAACTCCATCATTACCTGAATCTACTACGCTAAAAATAGTCTTAGAATACAGATTTTGCCATTCTTCACTTGTAGAGGAATTCTTAGTGTAGTTCTCCCACATGGTGATCCATTCATCTTGAGTAACTTCTCCATCATTGTTAGTATCTGCTGAACTCTGCAGTAAATTCCAAATCTTCTCAAGTGCTTCTTCTACTTGTTTAAGAATAGGATTATCAGGGCTGTATCCTTTGTTTTTGGCAACTCTCTGGACAGCATCATCAAAGTCCTTTTTGGTGACAGATCCACTTTTGTCAGTATCAAAGAAGGTATTGAACATATATGCTAACTTTGTTTTTCTGAATTCGGAAACCATTTTGATTGATATTAATAATTACTTATATATAATCCTTAATATTACTTCCAAATCTACAAAATGACTCCATTGCTAGTTTTGGCACTCTTTTATACTATTCATAGTACATGATTAATGTTATCAAAGTAATTACTATACTGATATCAATATAGTTACTTTAATGACTTTATCTTTATTAAATCAAAGTTTAAATAGATACCTATACCGCTACATAAATTGGATCACATTTCAATTTTTGACGAGTTTAAAATTCATCATGAAAAGGTAAACAGAGTAGGTACAATATTTCCATTCCCCCTAGTGCCTCGAATCCTCGTAAGTGACTTTCGTATCAAAGTTCTGTGCACTTACAATTGTAAAGTACCAATCAAGTTTAGAACATATTACAGATAACACGTTCTATATTAAATACCTATAAATCACTAAGTATTAAGATTTAAACCAATGAGTAATAACATGTAAAGTAATCTTGAAATAATTTACCATTAGTGTCACGTTCTAGCAAGAAAATCCCTCACAGAATACAGAACAGGATAAATGTATACTCTACATATGGAGGACTCTCCTATATATGTAAATATACTCTCGTTTATTTAGGCCTACTCTAAGCATTCAGCTGGTGAAGATTGAAGGTATCTGGCGCTCCTATTGTCTTTACTAATATTAGATGTAAATAAAAAATAGAAATGAATAAATTGGTAAACTACTGGTCCGATTTCAAAAATTCCTTCACCGTAGAAGAAGAAATCCTGAGTAACATAGATTATTTATTTGCTAATATAACCATGGGATCAGGATTTACGCGAGTGAAACCGCAGCGTTATGCTAGTGCAATATAACAATACATCCAAAATGTTAAAATAGTTCTTTCCTATACTGACTCATTAAATACAAATTTGGAATTTAGCGCTAGATACCTTTTCTTTTGTAAGTAGATACTTCATTCTTCTGTGGATAAATTCATTATTCGGTAGTTATACTAACTTTTTTAATTTTCAAAGATGTGTGAAAGTCCTCCGTGAGTAGAGAAGAGGAAACAGCAGTAATAAAGGAATTGAATCTCAGTTATCTTTACATTGCATCAGTTGTCTGCCAAAACGTCCGCGTGAAGAAGTAATCCCACTCCCATGACGCACAGGAACTTGTTCCAGAAAAAAAAAATAGCCTATGTGCTACTCCAAACATCTATGGCAAACATTGTTCCCACTTGTATCCAAGGCTTTTTACTCCGCTTACCCTTTCTGACAACCCAAACGTAAGAGGAAAACCTACGATAGGCCCTCACAGATGGAACGGTCTGTAGGTAAGGTAGACTTGACACTAAAGGTGGGGCTCCATAGACTCAACTACTATAGTATATGTCTATGCCAAATGTCGTCTAGATCTGTTCAACTGTTTTTACTTGCAAGGGTCACAAACATCCACGCATACATACATCCTCATAAGCTTTCACACTGCTGCATTTAGTGAGATATGAATGATACAATCATTATCAACATCAGTAAAGGTACCAAAAGATATTTAAAAAGCAAAGTCCTTGTTCTGTTACTACCTACCAACTATTTACTTCAGATCAACTAAAACGTTCTTATAATAATCTTTTTTTTTTATAACACTTAGGTAGCAGACAAGCACACGGCCTCGCGCTGCCAACCCTGTAAGTACAGAGTTTCTGTGCCGTCAGTGTAGAAGACAAAGCAGGACAAGCCTTTAGTCATCCCACTGACTGCACAAATTCTCCAGTGAGCTCAGGCTACCCTACTCACCGCTGGGAACACAACACGAAGTTATTATAACCGTGATATTCTGTAGGGGGTAATCTATTGTCGTAACGTATCTGATTAATTAATTGGTAAAAAAATACACTATTTACTATAAATTATTTTATTTATCTTAATAAATTACAAACAAGCAATTCAGACCCTAATAAATAAGTTACAAGTCTCTTTTCATTCTCCTTTTCATATTTCTATTTCTTTATTTTCTTTGCTTCTAAAGAAGTCCAAAGATGAAATTTCCTGGTGCATCTTTATCTTCTGATAAGAAATACTGCTTCCATAACTCTTGGTATTGTTCATAAGTAAGGGTCCCCTTACCGCTTGTCGCTTTGTTAAAAGCTTTCACGCCATCTTCCTTACTGACACCAAAATGTACATAATAGTTTGTAAAATCAGCTTCATCTATAATTCCATCGCTACCAGAATCTACAAGATTAAAAATGGACCTAGAGTACAGTTCTTGCCATTGTGAAGATGTGGAGGGATTCTTAGTGTAGTTGTCCCACATGGTGATCCATTCATCCTTTGAAATTTCACCATCATTGTCAGTGTCTGCCTGGCTCTGCAGAATGTCCCAAATCTTTAAGAGTCCGTCTTCTACTTTCTTAAGCTTGGGATCATCAGCCGCGAATCCTTTGACTTCAGCCACTTTCTTGGCAGCCTGTTCAAAGTCTTGTTTGTTTAAAGACCCACTGTGGTCAACGTCAAAGAATTTATTGTACATGTGTAGAAGCTTCTTCTTCCTGAATTCCGAAACCATTTTGACTGATTTTTGTGCTGACTAGACGAGACACTCTATATTACTCCCCAAATCTTACAACTGACTCGATTCCAGAACTTTGCATTCCTTTTATACTGTTTAGGTAGCACGATTACGTTTATCAAACTGATTAGTGTACGGACGTCAATAACTTAAAGACATTATCGGGTAAAAGGGAAAAATATTGGTTAAATCAAAGTAATTAAGTTGATAACAATTACTAGGGCACGTACTCGTGATTTTATCTATTTTTGACAGTCACTGATGTCACACTAAGATAATTCAATTCTATAAATGCAACAATAACTTTGTTTGTCTGTTCCACGTATACAACTGGATTAAATATGTCTCTTTTTGGCAAATTGGAAATTGACAGTAAACTGAAGTGACAATGGGCTGGACATATCTACCGAAGGCTGAATGGTCTCAAACGCGTTCCAGAGTGGAGACCGCGAATCGGTACACAGATGGTGGGATCCCCCTAGCCAGATAAACTGACGATCAGAAAAAGGTGACTAAGTTAGACTGGATACTAAATACCCTCTGCAGTTAGGTACTATTGCGCTGAAATTCATTGATGAAAATAAGTTTATAACCTCATTTTTATATAATACTGAAATCAAGATATTATTGCGATAGCCTAGTGGTATGGGTAATGGACTGCTGAGACGAGGTCTCGGTTTCGATCCCAGGCTTTACCATGGCACACACCAATGACTTTTCGATGCTTTTCGAAGTTATGTGTGTATTTATCGCAAGTTTATAAGTGCCCGGTTAATGGCAATAGGCTCGCCACCTATTACATTGGGACCTAAACATAACCTGGCGAAATGTGGGTGCTAGTGCCTCTGCCTACCCTTTCATGGATAATGGCGTGAGTGTATGATGTAAGATATTATTGCTCAAATTCTTGTTCAAGTCTTGTTTCCTGCTAAATTTTATTATTCTATCTCAATGGAAAATACTCTCTAGGTTCTACTACCAATAAAATCAAAAGATCACGCTACGCTATCCTTTTTTTACCTACTTTAGAGTACTTACGCATAAAAAACTGCCATTATATAAACGTAGGCCTATCGCACACAGGCTCCTGGACCACAATATGTTAGCCACATCAGTACGTTTGATACAAAGCCCCGACGTCCGCGGTCCCCGTCCTGCAATACATCAACACAAAAACAAAGGAGTAAAAACAAAAATATATCTTTTGTTTGTTTAGAACCCTCAGGGCGCGCAAGAAATTGTTTTCCACTGTAAGTGACTATGTACAGTATGTACCGGATTATTCTTTTTTGTCTCTGTTGTAAAAGGTTTCCATAGGGATGTTTGAATATTACTATGCGGATTTAACTATATAGTCAATGTTTTGTGTACATGACTACTAACGAAATAGCGTTAGATATACACATATTAAGAACACACTTGTACTGCATCCTCAAAGGTTCACAATCAGAGGAAGCAGTAGAATCCGGAGAACTTTTAAGGATGCCGTAAGGTAAAATAGGCCAAGTCTAATTAAAAATACTGCGGAAAAAGTACAAATGTGTTCTTAATATGTGTTATAACAAATTCCACCAAGTGCCATCAATCAACAGAATAAATAGTCTGCGTTAAATCATTAAATTAAATGTAATAAATATCTTGTCTAAATTAATAAATCTTCTGTCAATCTTCTAAGATAGATTTTAGGTAAAAAAACATCTTTTTATTCACTAAAACTGTTTTAAAAACTAAAAACCCGGTGAAGCAAAATAGAATCGAGGAATTCAACTCTTCATACCACATATAACATAATTAACACACGTAATAGGTAGGTACTTAAAATCAGTTTGCTTAGAATTAACTCTAAATTGATTCTAATTATGTGCTATTTTCATTACTCGCCTAGAATACCAAAAGTACCAAGAGAAGTACAACTCAAAAAACTTACAAACTTAAAACTTATCATATATCTAGCCGCAACTCTGTCACTCCAGATGAAAATCTGCTAAAAATCACCTACAAACATAAAGCAATTTGTCACGTGCAATAAATATTAGATTCGTTAATGGTTCTGGCGTGCCACACAGATAACACGCTTGATTTATGAGAGGAATTTAACATGCACGCTGAATGATGGCATCGGGACTTACAGAATCATAATTTGGCGAGAGAGGCCGAAAATGAATATCCACAATATGGACACTCAATAGATCTCGTTTACTGATTACACTGCTGATTGTATTAAGTAAGATTTGAATAGAATTATACAGAAAATTTACGATGTCAGAATAATTCTTGAATAATGGGTAAATAATACAGTCTGCATTTCACCAACTATGTTTTTTGACTTCTGGAAAAAGAGGTGGTAGATATGATTATTAACATTGAGCAGTCTTTCATGGGTTGCGTAAATGGAGTCGACTCAGTAATTAAATAGCAGTATGTCCCATTCTGACGTTTGTTGAAGCTTCCTTCCTGTCCATTTCTTCCCAATCTCCTCATATTTCTTCTCCTTCACTTCAGCAGGAGGCGACGCCCCTTTTTTGCGGCGAGTGTACATCGGCTTAGACCATTATTTACTATCATTGAAACCTTGTGCTGCTGCATTTCATGAATTAAAATAAAAAATATGCAAAAATATCTACCCAAAATTCGTACACAATTTAAGGGGCTAACATTAACTTGAGCTGTAAATAATAATCACAGTTAGATGCGAATTCGTAACGCTCCGCGCCATTACCTCGGCAGTTAACTCGATACATTAACTGTATAAACCTAGTTGAAGTAATTATGAAATATGTGATATTCCGTAGGTATTGAGTTATTGACTAAGAATTTTCAGAGAACTTTGACGAAGTTAGTAAGTTTGTTTTTTATGAAGTTTCGTTGGTAATAAGTATAAGCAATTAAAACAAATGTTTTTCAAAACTTTAATAAGTAGTTTCATATGTTTCAGTGTAGGTACATATTAAAATCATACAAATCAAAGTCGCTCTACTTTCCCAGCTTTTTTGTTGTAAATATACATGCATGTATCTACCCGCATATCATAAATGAATGATCCTATCATTGCGAAAATTCTGGGATACTTACAAAAAAACTGTATAAATTAATAATAAGTGAATTTTCAAAGCCCCGACACTGGGAAAGGCCTGCGATAGACTAATTGATTGATTGAAGTTAATTTTCGAAATGATCCTAGAAACAACGTTTATTACTACTATCGCAAGAGTGATCGACGGCGACTCGGTATGGCATGGCGTCCTTGATCTAATCCAGAGTCCAATCCAGAGAGTCCAGAACTTTGTTGTACTCTAATGGCAATTATTATGATAGGCAAAAGCCGGGCACTTCACAATACCTATGTTTACTTATGTACGTTATTAATTACGGTATCAGGTGATTATTGATTACAATAATCTGATAACATTGCAGCTGAAAGCGAATGGAAATGATATCAGCACTGCAACATTGATGGATCGCTGCTGATAGCGAAGGTAGTTGTTATCAATAGGAGACTGAATTGTGGCGTCGCGGTGTTGCTATGTAAGGATGTAACGCCGGAATGTTTGTGCGTTAATATTCTTTATTAAGTAACACAATTTATAGTTGCAATATGTTTGGGATGTGCCTGTGGCGACATCTAAAAGGATTGCCGTGAATCTTCATTGATCACCTGTTGTGTTGTGGTGTTTGTTTCTCTAAGTTGACGATAGATGTCGCTGGAAATAATGCTAGTGTTAATTAGCATTTTAGTATATTCTCATCATTAGATAATTGTGTGATTTTTATGGAATTAAATCACTTAATTGTTACATAATACTTTTATAGCATAATTTAAATTAATGATGCGGTGTTAGTGCGAACTACAACTGTCATCTGTCAAAAGAAAGTATTGATATGAGGTAGAAGTTTTGTTTTGAGTGTTACGTGTTGTTGATTGGTGAAAATTTGATTTTTGCTAGAATCTTCCATGGAGAAGACTATAAATAGGCCTCTCCTGGTGGGACAAAAAAAAGATCAGATCTCACGGAGTTACGTACGACGAAGGTCGTAAATCTCTGTTGTTTTTCTTGCTTAAAGATTCTCTGTACCTACCTACATTTTGCTATATTATCCGAGGGATAATTGGCAGCCTATTCCGAACTTCTCTGGGGTCTGCTGGTACCTTTGGAGGAGATTACTTGACCCATCCGCAAAGTGCGGTACTCGCATAAAGAACCGGAGTTCCTTGGCTTGGGACTCGTGGCGCAGTGCGGGAGGCGGTGAGCAGCGATCGGAGTTCCTGGTCTTGGGACTCGAGTGGCAGTGCGGGAAGCGGTGAACAGGTCCCGTTTACGCAAGCCGACAACCTGGCCGACGATCCGCGAAGATCCACCGAAAAGGTCACGTATAAATTCCTCTGTTTGAATTCTGTAGTACCTACCTAAGTAACAATTTGTAAATTCTGTGTATTTCTTTTTGTCAAATATATGTATGTACCACCCTTGGTCGTTTCATTGAGGGTATCTTGAACACGCACACACACTGTTCTCTGATGTAAAAGGCGCCCTGAGGTATTCTCGAGTCTCAGTTCCTCAGCTCTTACCTGGGCGAACCGGTGGAGTAGCCAGGGGAAGTTTCCCGGTTACAAAATTGGCGACCAACGTATGGGCAGGTCCAGAAATCTCAGGTCACTAACTGCGATTTCTCTTTGCTTACTGTGTGTGCGTAGAAAGACGCCTTTAATGAAATCGAACCTACTATCCGTCTGATACTCTCCAAGACGCTAATTGGTAGTGCTTGTGCGGCTAAGCACGTAATTCATTTCCTTGCAATTTACATCAAATAGCAAGGAAACGGGTCCAAATTTTTTTTCTAAATTTATTTAGCTGCAACATTTTCAAAAATATATATATTTTCGGCATACCCATTTTTTTTCTTTTTTTCTTTTTTTCCCCCTCTGATTATCTCTTGGTCTTTGGTTGGTCCCTACTTAGTTTGTCCCTACTTAAACTAAAATTAATTTCATGCATATGTTTGATCAAATTTAATAACATCTGTTTTTCCAGAATTTAGCATTATTCAACTTGTCGGCATTTTCTGTGAAGTGCCGATAACCATATAGGTATAACTTTGTATAATTTTAATTTAGAATTACCAATTTTTTATTTTTTGTGAATTTCGGAACGATCTGGAAGCCGGTACTTATACCTGCTACCTACCTTACATTTAATTAAATTCTCTCTTTTTTATTATATCGTGGGTAACTACCTAAGAGCTTGTACCTACACAAACGGTTCAAGTATTTGGATCTCTGTGTAATTTCTTTGTATTATTACTTTTTAGTAATAGCCTGCAGGGCGGTACATAATACCTACCCGCTATTAATAATTGTTCTTCGTTAAAATTTTATTTTTGAAATAATATAGAAGGAGGTAAATTACATTACCTACCTACTTCACGTTTTTTGTACCTAGCAAAAAAAAAATTTTTTGTCAATTTAGTAGTTCAATTTGATACCCTCTGGGAATATACTTTTGTGAACATCCGTTAAATAACGGAAAATTGTTTAGTCGTTAGTTGAATTTTATTGTAAAATTTTTTGTCCATACCTACACTTGTAAAGTTAAATTCTTATAACATGGCAAAAATGCACCAATATGTTAAATACTTAAGAAAAGATGAGCTGTCTAATGAGTTGTCTTATATGGGCATTTCAGCAGATCCTGAGGCTACGGTTGTCGGCTTGCGTAACGAATTACGGACGGCATACCGGCTAGTTCGCCGTGGGAGTCTGAAGCCAAGCACCGTTAAGTCCACCGATGCTGCAAGCGAACGTACTGTCTGCGAGCCAAAAGTCAAGGAACTCGAGGATTTGCTATCGTCAGGTGACTTTGATGCTGATCGTAATAGTCGCATTAGGGCTGCTGTTAGGGCGAACTATCTTTTAACTAGGCTTGCTCGTTGTGGATTAGATTGTTCTGAACTTGTAGGTATTCGTAACAGACTAGTTAAGATTTTGTCTGTTGCTGAATCGAATAGTGACTCAGAATCTGAGGTGTCAGATAATGATGATCGCCCCTCTCGTGACCATGTTGAGTATACTTCACCTGTAGTGAGAAAGGAACGCTCGATGCGGGGTAGCTCGCAAAACATTAATTCGACTAACGATAACTTTGTTTATAGGGAACGACCCCTTAATTTAAATTCTTTTAATTTAAAATATGATGGTTCTTCTTGTGTACGCGTCTTCATTGAGAGATTGGAAGAACTGAGGTGTGCAAGGGAAGTCTCTAAATCAAAGGTTCTCCTGGCTTTCTCTGACCTATTGGACGGACCAGCTTTGTCCTGGTTCCGCACCAATAAAGCCAACTTTATGTCGTATGAAGATTTATTAAATGAGTTACGAGACGCCTTTGATATTCCCGATTATGATTATCGTTTACGGAATGAGATTAGGCAACGTACCCAAGCCCGTACTGAGTCCTTAGTGAACTACATCTCTACAATGCAGGCCATGTTCTCTAGACTGTCTTGTAAAATGCCCAGTGAGGAACAACTGGACATCCTTATGCATAACATAAGACCTGACTACATGAAGGAACTCGCCCTTCATGAAGTCAACGCTATTGATGATCTGAAAAGGTTAGGTAAGCGTTTAGAACTTGCACGTGCTAGGGCTGAGGCGTTCCATGAGCCAGTCTTAGATAAATGTGAGATCTCCTCTGACTTACATTCACAAAAAGTCAAGAGCACACCAAAAGCTACCAAGCAGGTCTCCGCGGTGAACGGCTCCCCGGTCTCGCACGAACGCAAATGCTTTCGGTGTGGAGGCAGCGATCACACGGCTTACAACTGCTCAAAGTCGAGGGAGTTGGTGTGTTTTCGTTGTGGTGCCAAAGGAGTAAAGACACCTGACTGCCCCCAATGCACGACGAAGTCAAAAAACGCGTAGGCCAGGGCCTTATTAATAAATCGTCAGGCATGTCTGATCCGAGCTCAGTGTTTGATTCTTACTCTGATAAGGTCCTGTTTACTAAACGGGATAACGATGTTAGACCGTACTTAGTTGTTAAGGTTTTAAATTTAAATGTTCTAAGTCTTCTTGATTCTGGTGCCTCCTGCTCTGTGTTAGGAAAGGGTGCACACCGTATCTTCTTAGATTTAGGGTTTGAACTGGAAAGTGTCAACCCAAACTTTAGTATCACAACTGCAGACAGTTCCCACTTGAAATGTCTGGGTTGTATCTCTTTGCCCTTAGAATACAACTCTGTTATCAGAGTAGTTAAGTTTTATGTTGTACCAGAAATATCAACGTCAATGATATTTGGTGTCGATTTCTGGCAACAATTTCAATTAAGTAATAAATTAATTTCCCAAAAAGTTAATATGAATAATTTTAATGAAAACTGTCCTATTGAATCTTTGTCTCTTCACAGTGGTCTCGAGGATTACAACAACCTGACCGAGAATCAGAGGTGTGTAATGAACGGGATCATTGAAAAATTTGATTCTTTAAATACGGATAAGGTGGGCTTAGGTCGAACGACGCTTGTGCATCACGTCATAGACACGGGTGACAGCAAGCCGATCAAACAACGGTACTACCCGCTCTCACCTCTCAAACAGAAGGCCCTGGAGGCGGAGTTGGACCGGATGTTGGAGATGGGAGTGGTGTCTCCATCACAATCTGCGTGGAATTCACCTGTGGTTATGGTGGAAAAGGCGAATGGTGATCTAAGACTGTGCTTGGACTCACGTAAGCTAAATTCGGTCTCGAAAAGCGATGCTTATCCCTTACCGTACATCAATCAAATTTTAGACCATCTGAATAATGCTAAATATTTGTCCTCTATAGATTTAAGTGCAGCATATTGGCAAATCCCGTTCGACTCTTCCCTGTCTGCTGAGAAGACTGCATTCACGGTGCCGAGACGGGGTTTGTTCCAGTATAATGTGATGTGCTTTGGTCTTGTCGGAGCCTCGAGTACGATGCAACGACTGATGGACCGCCTATTCGGTCCCGAGTTCGACAACAGAGTGTTTTGCTTCCAGGATGACATAATCTGTGTGGCCAGCACCTTCGAGGAGCATGTGGATCTCTTAAATAGAATCTATCAGCGACTCAAGGATGCGGGCCTAACGATTAATATGAAGAAATCACACTTTTGTCGAAGCGAACTGAAATACCTTGGTTACTATGTAGATAGGCATGGATTGCGAACTGATCCAGGCAAGGTCGAGGTTATCCTCAACTATCCTACTCCTTGTAACTCGAAGGATGTAAAACGTTTCCTAGGTATGGCCGGATGGTATCGTCGTTTTGTTAATAATTTTTCTAAGATTAGTAAACCCCTATGTAAATTAACCGCTAAAAAGGTTAACTTCGTTTGGACATCTGAAGCTGAGGAGGCTTTTAACCTTCTCAAGTCAGCTTTGGTCTCTGCTCCTATTTTAAAAATGCCGAATTATTCTTTGCCTTTCCGCATACTAAGCGATGCGTCAGCTTACTCTGTTGCTGCTGTACTGACCCAAACACACGATGACGTGGAACACCCCATCGCTTATTGTAGTCGCTCTTTAAATAAGAACGAAGTGAACTACAGCACTACCGAGCGTGAGCTTCTGGCCGTGATTTTTGCGCTGGAACAGTTTAGACAGTATGTGGAAGGACAAAAGTGCACTGTTGTCACTGATCATGCCTCCCTACTGTGGTTTCACAAGCTCAAGAATCCTACAGGACGTTTAGCGCGTTGGAGTATGCGACTCAGTCAGTTTGATTTCAACATAGAACACCGTAAGGGAAAAGATCATGTAGTACCTGACGCTCTGTCTCGCATAAAAATCGATTCCATTGACGCGAGCTCCACTAGTGATCCGTGGTATATTCACACCATGGAATGCGTGCGTAAGAACCCAAGGCATTACCCTAATTTTGATATCCGTGATAACTTGCTATATAGATTTTCTAAAAACAAATATTCTTTGACTTCAGATTTTGATTGGAAGTTGGTGGTACCCCAAGAAGACAGACTAGCACTTCTCACCAAATACCACGATGACACGTTTAGTGCCCATGGAGGTGTTTGGAAAACGCATAAGAGGTTGTCTTTGAACTACTACTGGCCGAAAATGTATAATAGTGTCAAAGAATATGTAGGTAATTGTGAGGTTTGTAAGCAGTACAAGCCTGTAAACACCTCTCGTCCTGGGTTAATGGGTAGCCCAAAGCGCGTATCTAAACCTTTTGAAGCAATTTCATGTGATCTGCTTGGACCTTTTCCAGTGTCAAGCAATAGAAATATTCATCTTATCGTTGTCTCTGATTATTTTAGCAAATATGTCATGTTGTGTCCTATTAGGGTCGCAACAGGCGCTGCAGTGGCGAGATTCATTGAGAAAAATGTATTTCTAGTCCATGGAGTTTGCAAGACTATTTATATTGATAACGGTCCTCAGTTTGTGAGCAAACAATTTAAAGACCTGTTGGCCAATTATAATGTACCTAACATATACTATAGCCCCCGATACCATGCTCAGACCAATCAAGCGGAACGAGCAATTCGAAATATCGTTCAAGCCATCTCATGTTATGTGAAAACTCAGCACAAGAAGTGGGATGAACATCTTGTTGAACTGCAGTGCGCTATAAACACTGCAGTAAGCGAAGCCACTCGGTTTTCTCCATATTTCTTGGTGCATGGTAGGGAATTCATAGGTGATGGAGTTCTATATAGACAATATGACATTACTTGTCATCCGGACTTAGTCTCCGTGGATGAACCCGCAGCCTTCGGTGCTAAACTAAAAGAAATGCAACGCATTTACGATCAGGTGAGGAAACATTTGATTTCATCTCACCAGCGTAATGAGAAGTATTACAATTTTAGAAAAAGGCATGTCGAGCTTAAGGTTGGTCAAATTGTTTATAAACGTACACATTATTTGTCTAACAAGGCCAAACATTTTACCGCTAAGTTAGCTCCTAAGTTTACGAAGTGTGTAGTAACTTCTAAACGTTCTTCTTTAGTGTATAGGTTGGCTGATTTAGATGGGAAAGATTTGGGCGAATATCACATTAAAGACATTCTGAAGTACTCTGATGAGAAGCAACCTGCGGTATCCTCTCTGCCTTGCGTCAGCGCTATTACCTTTTCGTAGCACTGGATATTTCTATTTTAATACCGCGACTCGGTGAAGTTATTATGTTGATATATAGGATTGAGCGTCCTCGAATGGGACGAACTATCATGTATTATGTACACCTCATCGAGTATTCGTTCCTCATCAGCACTTTCTCTATAGTAGGGTTGCATATGCAATCATATGACTATAGCAGATAAGGGATCTTTTATTCTAGTTGCTTAGGGCATTTCGACTTGTAGTAAGAGAGTCGGTGTCAGTTGTTACCTCTGGTTAGACCTGATTACTGTGAATCTTTTTTGTTTTGCACTTCGAAATACTATGTCTTGTTGTTGGTCAGACTTTTGTTTTGTTATATTCTGTGTGTATTCCTTGCGTAACTTGTCCGCAAGTAATACTATCGGAGTTGGGGGATGGTGTAACGCCGGAATGTTTGTGCGTTAATATTCTTTATTAAGTAACACAATTTATAGTTGCAATATGTTTGGGATGTGCCTGTGGCGACATCTAAAAGGATTGCCGTGAATCTTCATTGATCACCTGTTGTGTTGTGGTGTTTGTTTCTCTAAGTTGACGATAGATGTCGCTGGAAATAATGCTAGTGTTAATTAGCATTTTAGTATATTCTCATCATTAGATAATTGTGTGATTTTTATGGAATTAAATCACTTAATTGTTACATAATACTTTTATAGCATAATTTAAATTAATGATGCGGTGTTAGTGCGAACTACAACTGTCATCTGTCAAAAGAAAGTATTGATATGAGGTAGAAGTTTTGTTTTGAGTGTTACGTGTTGTTGATTGGTGAAAATTTGATTTTTGCTAGAATCTTCCATGGAGAAGACTATAAATAGGCCTCTCCTGGTGGGACAAAAAAAAGATCAGATCTCACAGAGTTACGTACGACGAAGGTCGTAAATCTCTGTTGTTTTTCTTGCTTAAAGATTCTCTGTACCTACCTACATTTTGCTATATTATCCGAGGGATAATTGGCAGCCTATTCCGAACTTCTCTGGGGTCTGCTGGTACCTTTGGAGGAGATTACTTGACCCATCCGCAAAGTGCGGTACTCGCATAAAGAACCGGAGTTCCTTGGCTTGGGACTCGTGGCGCAGTGCGGGAGGCGGTGAGCAGCGATCGGAGTTCCTGGTCTTGGGACTCGAGTGGCAGTGCGGGAAGCGGTGAACAGGTCCCGTTTACGCAAGCCGACAACCTGGCCGACGATCCGCGAAGATCCACCGAAAAGGTCACGTATAAATTCCTCTGTTTGAATTCTGTAGTACCTACCTAAGTAACAATTTGTAAATTCTGTGTATTTCTTTTTGTCAAATATATGTATGTACCACCCTTGGTCGTTTCATTGAGGGTATCTTGAACACGCACACACACTGTTCTCTGATGTAAAAGGCGCCCTGAGGTATTCTCGAGTCTCAGTTCCTCAGCTCTTACCTGGGCGAACCGGTGGAGTAGCCAGGGGAAGTTTCCCGGTTACAAGGATAGACAAGTTCAGGGGCATTCATATTAGGCAAACTTCATATATAAATGAGCTAAAATGTCTATTATTTTTCTAGAAGTTTATATTGGTGTCAGGATTTTTCTCACACGTTTTACCGTGCTTTGCAAATCTGGGTATGAATTGAAGAAGTACGAGCCCAGTACTCGTACAGTAGTTAAATATAATATCCGCGTAAGCATTTCTTATACTGAACACACTTATCTGTGACATACATTATTATGGTTAGTTCTCAAATTTTCGCACTCTCAAGTACGCCAGCATATCATTTAACCTCATGCATCAAAGGTTACAAGCAGACAAGTGCTCGTAAAGGTGGTCTTTCGAGCCGGATAATTTGATTTTGATTTAATGTTACTTATATTATGAATGGGGAAATTTGTAAAGTTATTAGAATGTTTGTTACTCAATCGCGCTCAAACAGCTGAAATTTAGTACTTACAGGGATAGACTGGAATAACACATGGACTATTTTTTTTCCTGGAATAGGTACCCACGGGCTGCGATACGGCATTAGAACTGCATACGGTTGTATCCACAGACATATGCTACTTTACTGGTGGTAGAAACTTGGTGGCACAAATTTGTCTCAAGTTTCGACCGGGTAGGTACCACCGTGCACTATTGCGAAAAACCCTCCATAGCAATTCAATCTCGGTTGGATTGTGTTCAGGGGTCAGCAAGTGCATAGCCGGGCAGAGGTGGTGGTTGTCGCAGCACTAGTGGGACCAGTGGGTCTTGGCGTAGTCTAGTGTGGATGGCGCGGGGCGATGCGCCGAACAGGGAGACCTGTAGAAACGGTGGTGCCGCTGGCCGCCCGCGGTATAGTACAGGGGCCCAACTGGGGTTAACCACCTTGGGAGGCTGCCTCACCAGGCCGCGCATAATCCCGATATGGTTCGTCGTGCCGGTTGGTGACCGGGTTTGGGAGCCCGGCGACCATACTCGGGGGGGTACGGGGGCCCTTCCGTTCGGCGCGTCGGCTCTCGCCATGCCTCACATTCATAGATAAAACCAATATCCCGCGCTTTGTCACACGGTGCTGCGGTGGCAATCACCTCCTTTTTCACGCCTTCTCCCACCCAAACTCATGGCAGCGCAATTCAGAGAAATAGGCAACACAGCGGCTCGTCACACTCCCAAAAGCTTGCTATTTGAGGTGGAGTCCACTAACATCTGTGGGCTCCATGCAAACCTCAACGCCGTCCACCAACACCTAGAGACGGCGAAACCTGCCATGTTTTTTCTAACGGAGACGCAAATACACCGCCCTGACGACACGACCTACTTGCTCTACCCTGGCTATGTTCTTGAGGAAAGTTTTCGTGCAAAAGCCGGGGTGTGCGTGTTTGTTAGGGCGGATGTTTGCTGTCGCCGTTTGCGCTGCCTAGAGGACCCATCCTTCTTCGTCCTTTGGGTACACGTAGACCATGGCCCTACGAGTCAGATCTATGTGTGCCTCTACCGTTCCCATACAGGAGATGCTGAGACAACTCGACTCTTTGAATATCTGAGTCAGGCGGCAGATGATGCGCAGGAGCGATTACCGAATGCCGAAATGGTATTTTTGGGGGATTTTAACGCCCACCACGAGATCTGGTTGGGCTCCTCCAAAACAGACCATGCGGGAAGAGCCGCCCACGCATTTGCTCTGGCGCACGGCCTGACCCAATTGGTGCACGAGGTCACTAGGATACCAAGAAGGTCGGGCCTAGCACCTTCTCTGCTAGACCTTCTGCTGACGAGTGATCCGGACCGGTACAGTGTATCGGTGCGAGCCGCTTTAGGCAACTCCGACCACTGCCTGGTCTGTTCCACAGTGCCTATTATAGCGCCCCCACGACCCGTGCAGGGGAAGCGGCGTCTCTGGCACTACTCGTCAGAGGACTGGGATGGACTTCGTGACTATTTTGCGTCCATCCCGTGGGTTGAGCGCTGCTTTGAAGGTAAGAACCCATCGGATTGTGCTACTGCTGTCGCCGGTGAGATCGGTCTGGGTATGGAATACTATATCTCATACACCGATGTCACCGGTGACCGCGGGGTGTGCCCTTGGTTCGGGCGCGAGTGCGCGGAAGCTGTTGAACAAAAACAGTCTGCGTACCGCGCTTGGGTAAGGGCGCGCGCCAATCGCCATCCCAATCTGGACCACTTCAAGGCGGCGTACAACAGAGCCACAAAGGTCTGTAGAAGGGCCTACGTCAGAGCGGATGCCCTGCGCATAGCGCGGCTTGGTCAAGAGCTAGTGATGCATCCCACGGGAAGCCGTGGCTACTGGCGACTGGCTAAAGCCGTGCAAGCCAACTTCTGTCAGCCTTCGCTGCCTCCGCTGCGTAACCCTGATGGATCCCTGGCCCATGAGCCGCAAGAGAAGGCAAATCTGCTGGCTAATCTCTTTGCGGCCAACTCCCGAATCGATGATTGTGGTACGCAGCCACCAACACTACCCGACAGTGACCACGCGATGCCTGATATCCATATCAGGCAACGCGATGTCCGTGCAGTGCTGCAATCACTCGATGTCCGGAAAGCCAGTGGTCCGGATGGTATTCCAGCGGTAGCTTTGAAAAAATGTGCAGCGGAGTTGTCTCCAATGCTTACGCGCCTGTACCGGCTATCCTACAGTTCGGGTACAGTGCCTTTGCCTTGGAAGGAGGCGAATGTTCAGCCGATTCCCAAGAAGGGGGATCGCTCGGAGCCAGCCAACTATCGACCCATAGCCGTCACCTCAGTGCTGTGCAAAGTGTTCGAGCACATCATTAACAAACAGCTCATGCGGCACCTAGAGGATCACTCCTTAATTAATGACCGGCAATATGGCTTCAGACCGAAACGGTCAACGGGTGATCTTCTAGCATACGTTACCCATCTTTGGGGTGAGGCTATGGACAAGCAAGGCGAGTCACTGGCAATTAGTCTTGACATCGCCAAAGCTTTCGATAGAGTCTGGCACAAATCGCTTCTTTCCAAGCTACCTGCCTTTGGTCTGCCTTCTAGGCTGTGCAACTGGGTTGCTAGCTTCCTGCAGGGGCGCCGTATTCGCGTCCTTTGTGACGGACGAGCTTCGGAGTTTCTGCAGGTTAATGCTGGCGTGCCCCAGGGGTCCGTCTTATCACCCACTCTCTTTCTTCTGCATATCAACGACATGCTGTCTACCGGCAATGTTCATTGTTATGCAGATGATAGTACTTTACATGGGAGTTATCATGGACATCCTACGGCCAAACAGTCAGATATCGCAGAGAAAAGGCAGCTTCTTGTCACTGAGCTTGATGGGATCCTGAATCACATTTCTCAATGGGGCTCTGAGAACCTGGTTGAGTTCAATGCCAAGAAGACGCAGGCATGTGCGTTTACAGCAAAAGTATCTTCTTTCCTTCCCCTCCCCACTCTTCAGAGCACGCCACTGCCATTGCAGGACAATCTCAATATCCTAGGTATGGATGTTCGCTGCAACCTGAATAACAAAAACTACATCGAAAGCATCATCAAAACAGCCTCACGAAAACTCGGAGTCCTGAACAGAGTGAAACGATTTTTCACGCCGGAGCAGCGGTGTCTTCTATACAAGACACAAATTCGCTCCTGTGTAGAGTACTGCTTGCATCTCTGGGATGGTTCAGCAAAGTACTTACTAGATGCTCTCGACAGGTTGCAGCGACATGCGGTCCGCATCATTGGGAATCCCGAGATCACGAACACCCTAGAACCTTTACAGCTGCGTAGAGATGTTGCGTCCATGGCTGTATTTTACCGATTGTACCATGGGGAGTGTTCTGATGAGCTCTTCCAATTAGTCCCACCCTCTCCTTTCCTACACAGGACAACGCGTGCAGGTCTTAGATGTCATCCGCACACGGTGCAAAACATCCGATCAAGAACCAAGCGGTTCGGAGACTCTTTCCTCTGTCGCACCATTAAGGCCTGGAATTCATTACCAGCTCACGTGTTTCCTTCTTCCTACAGTCCCGGGTCGTTTAAGCGAGGCGTGAAAAAGCATATGATAAGGCCGTCAAGCTGAGTGTCACCATTGTCACACGGTAAGTGTAAGTAATGGTGACCCCTCTTTTCTGGGACTTTGCCTTCAGCTTACCATCAGGCAAGGCGAAGTCCAATTGACGTGTCCTATATAAAAAAAAAAAAAACAAATCTGAAATAAAATGTAGTAGTACGCACAATTGGCAGTCTAATCGCTAAGCGCGAGTTCTCAAAGGCAATCTTTACCTACGATTTCATATACCTACTAGTATAACTGATCATACCACTATACAACAAATAGTTTAACAGTAAGTGAAAGGTAGCTGCATCGCGGTACAATAGCGCTGCACCACCCGCCGCCCAGGGCCTTCCGGTCACGATAAACTCAACAAAAGAGCTTCCGCATGCAAGCCATCTTTCATTTGATATTTGTTTTTCAGGTACACTTTTATTTTATGCTGGATGTGGCTTACATTCAAAAGTATTCCAGGGCATAAGTATCTATAGAATGCCCGACCACATAGGTTGATATTATGGACATCGCGCGGTTTTGATTCAATATCCCGCATCGTTAGTTTTTTTTTTACCACTTAGGTGGCAATCAAACGCCCGGTCTACCTAATGGGAAGTGGTTACCGTGGCCTATGGACGTGTGCAACACAAGGGGCGTTTACACTCACGCTGCTGATCCTGAAGAAACCTCATGCCCCTTTTGAAGAACCCCATGTTGTAGGCGCTTGGGAAAATCGCAGCAGGGAGTTCATTACACAGTTTGAGTGTGCGGGGGATGAAGTTTTTTTCATACCGCACAGTGCGCAGCGTCTCAGGTCACTATGTGTGAGGACGAATTCCCTTGATGTTGAGGTGAAACCCGAGAGTTCAGGACGCAAGAAAAAAACGGCATCGTCAGTACAAACACTACAGGGTACAACTTTTAAACTCTTAACAAACTCACTAAGTCCAATTCATGTTTCATCATCTTGAAAATGAATAGTTTCTCTGATTTAGACACAGTCAGACAGTTTTCAGCAAGATACAGTCTGAAGTCCACGCGAACAACATTCATTGAAATAAAGCTTACTTAGAGCTTTTTATCGCGATTTATCTGGTATTATTTTCGTTTAGCCCGACGTTTCGGCTACTTTTCAGCAGCCATAATCACGGGGTGACTAATAACCTAAAAACTTCAAACTATACATCTATGGTAGATGTATGGTAGATGTATGGTAGAAACGAGGACATGAAGACACAGTGAGTTCTTTCTGCGTAAATAGTAGACAACACGTGCAGGGCTCAGATGTCACCCTCACACTGTGAAGAATATACGAGCAAGAATCAAGCGGTTCGGAGACTCTTTTCTTTGCCGCACCATCAAGACCTGGAATTCATTGCCAGTTCACGAGTTTCCTTCTTCCTACAGTCCCGGATCCTTTAAGTGGGGCGTGAAAAAATATCTGATGAGGCCACCAAGCTGAGTGCCACCATTGTTACATTACTTAGTGTCTGTAATGGTGACCCTCTTTGCTGAGAATTTGCCTTTAGCTTAACGTCAGGCGAGGTGAAGTCAAATTAGCGTGTCCTAGATAAAAAAATAACACCAACAATTCATGATTCGGTTACTTTGAGATAACTTAGACTTCAAACTATACATCTACCATAGATGCTAGACACCATACCATAGAAGTATAGTTTGAAGTCTAAGTTATCTCAAAGTAACCGAATCATGAATTGTTGGTGTTATTTTTTTATCTAGGACACGCCAATTTGACTTCACCTCGCCTAACGTTAAGCTAAAGGCAAATTCTCAGCAAAGAGGGTCACCATTACAGACACTAAGTAATGTAACAATGGTGGCACTCAGCTTGGTGGCCTCATCAGATATTTTTTCACGCCCCACTTAAAGGATCCGGGACTGTAGGAAGAAGGAAACTCGTGAACTGGCAATGAATTCCAGGTCTTGATGGTGCGGCAAAGAAAAGAGTCTCCGAACCGCTTGATTCTTGCTCGTATATTCTTCACAGTGTGAGGGTGACATCTGAGCCCTGCACGTGTTGTCTACTATTTACGCAGAAAGAACTCACTGTGTCTTCATGTCCTCGTTTAATTAAGTGGATGACTGGGTCCCAGACTGGTGGTATACTCAAACTGCTCCAACCATCTTTTCTTTCAAAATTTAGATGTTTTTTGAGTTCAATATCTTAGCGGATCATTCAAAAGGAGCTCGTTTATTAAACGAGTGATTGCCTACCGCAGTTATTGTTAAAACAAAGTAATGTGTTACTCATATCAACGATGTTTAAAATCAGGCGACTTTGATGATTATCATTATGTAATTAGTCAGTGTTATTGCGACACTGACGTCATGGTTCGGGAGCAGATTTGTAATCCCTTATCTTATCGGTATCATTATGTTCACATTAATTTATTGCAATTTTTCCACTCATGTTAGTTACCTCCATAAATAAAATAGATACTAATTCAAATACTGAACATAATCTCTTTTTATTTTTATTTACAAAATTCTCATCTTAACGGATCGATAATACACCAAGGAAAATTAACAAACGCTGTTTTCTGTAATCTTTCATTATCTATGACACTTCAGTTATCTAAGAAGAAACTATATATAGCTTTATAGCTATGAATAATAACAGAACCGGCAACGTGTGTTACAATTTGATCATATCTTGAGACTGTACATCCATGTCATGTATTATTTTTAATCCAGGGCACAATGCAGGTACGCTGCGACTCCGCGCGCGGCTAATCCCAACCAGAGCTTCTGTGTACACTGTCTCAAGTCACGGTTACATCATTTATATTCTATGTCTACTTCTAAATCTTCATATTTGGTTAAGAAATTGACTGTATCTAACCATATTGGATTGGCAACACTGCTGCCGTTATGTAAACATTAGCTCCGTATATAAAATTATAAAAAAAATAGTTATCTTCATTTACCACGATAAAAAAGTATTAAATTAGTTCCCAATAAGTGTGATATACGGGCAAAAATGTTATAAAAACATAATGATAGAAAATACGTGCAAAATAGAACTGTGATATAGAAGTTATTTTACCCCGTTAAGTGATGTTAAAGTAAATAAGTGAAATGAAATATGCAAAGAACTTTAATTAGTGACAATATTTACACTTGCTGTAGATAAACAAAAGTGAAAATACGAGAGAAGTGAAAATCATATTATTAAAAATCAGTTACATTCAAACGTAAATATTTTTTCGCGGTAACTATAAAGACCGAATCCGATCAATTCTACATGGTAATAATAAAGACCTAAAAATAATTTGTTGTTGGGCGCTTTTATGTTTGGAACGACACGACTTATCGTACGGTATCAAGTAGTCGGAACACATGATTATGATAACAATCTAAAAGAGCTTAATAAGCGATATCTAGTGACAAAAATTAAAATCAAATGGAAGACCATAATAACATCACGATGCGCAAACAAAATACAAAATCCACATCACTAGATGATATAAATATGAGCATCTCACTGCGCTCGTCGTGCTCTGATGAGTTGCTTGGAAAGAGTATGGTTGACCTCTCAACCCATGGCTTCTCCCTGTACAAAGAAGAAATGAAAGCTGAACTAAATAATATGAAAAGTACCTTACAAAGCACACAGAATGAATTGGAGAATGTCATTTTAGAAAACATAGACTTAAAAAAACAATTATCGCAATTGAGTCAAGAAATTGAGGTTCTTAAACAGATATGTAATAGTCCCTTATCTACCTTCCGGAAAAATCTGGCCTCAGCAAAAAAAATGAGTGTCAAACGTCGACTCACGGATACATTTACTCAAAATCCTCTAACACTGGAAAGAACCGGACAGACACAAAAGCCAGAGGTACAATCTATGGTAGGCAGCAATCTGCACGAGGACTCAGGTACACAACCAAATACAATCCCCAAACCGGTTGGCAAACTGGGCACTAGTGATGCCAGTATAAATACGTTGGCCATGCAGACAACTACACTAATAAATAGTCCTAAAAAAAAGAAGAGGGTTTTAGTGCTTGCCGATCAACAGGGCAGAGGAATGCGTGCGAAGCTACAAAGATTACTCGGCTCGGATTATGAAGTGTTCTCTTTCTGGAAGCCAGGAGCAACAACGAGTGAAGTATTAGGTGGAAATAGAAAAGATATATTTAGTCTATGTAAAAGTGACTACTTGGTGCTGCTCACGGGCATGAATGACAAAAATCCCCGAGAACTACAATGCTCATTAAATTTTTGGCTCACCTCTGTGACAAACACAAACATTATAATATGTGAAGTTCCCTATAATAGGCACCTCAATGAACATAAATTAAACTACGAGTTTAAGTACATTTGTAATAGCTACGCTCACGTGACTTTTGCTAACTTAAATTATGTTCCGCACAACTCTCATCAACATAGCAATCATTTGAGTAGAATTCTACTGAAAGAAATTCTACACCTAAATTATAAAAACTTGTATATTTCGTATTGTAAAAATCTCGTTACTCATGTTAGCGTTGGTACACAAACTGATGTTGTTCCGTGTCCACCTTGTGATTTTCTGGATAAAGATAACGAAAGCGACTCCCTCACACAAACAAATTTTTTTCGTTAAAAATGCATTTGATGAACAATCTGTATGTAATAGTGTAAACACCGAATCAGTAAATATCTTTCATCAAAACTTATGTGGTATAAGCAATAAATTAAATGAATTAGAACTTTATATTGAAAGCCTCCAGTGTAGAATTCATTACTTATGTATAAGCGAACACTTTTTAAACTCGGAACAAGTATCCTTACTAAGTCTGACTCAATATAAAGTTGTATCTAGTAGTGTAAGAATAAATAAAGTGAGAGGGGGCACGATTATCTTGGCACGTAATGATAGAGAATGTGTGGAATTACCTATTGTGAAAAAATTGTACAGCATAGACGGTTTTGAAATATGTGGAGTCAAAGATGCTTTATCTGGACTCATGGTATGCTGCTGTTATCGCACTCCGTATGACTCTAACTTAAATATATTCATGGACAAACTCGAGAAATTATTGGAGCACTTTTTCAATGGGAAATGCTGTATTGTAGGCGACTTCAATATTGATCCTCACTCAGAGTATCAAAAAGGAATAAATTTCATGAATTTACTGACATGCTATAATTTTAGACCGCTGGTAAACTCCATAACTTTCATTCGAGGTGATCGTGAATCATGCATTGACAATGTACTAACTAATGTTCATGACGATTGCATTCAGAACTGTGATGTTGATCACAATGGACTAGGTGATGGCCATGCAGGATTAATATGCGGTGTGACGTACAGTAATATATCAAATAAATTCAATAATTCTAGGACATTTATTAATAAAAGAATTTTTAATTATAAGAACAGAAATATTTATAGAAATAGGTTGGTAAATCAGAATTGGAACAGTATGGGTATAAATACTTTTATAAAAAAATTTGACATGACTTTCAAACAGACCTTTAAAAAACATAAAAGTCAAGTTCGTCTTGATCCTATGGCCGGTCTCCGTTGGGTCTCGAAAGGCATCAAGGTTTCCAGTAAAATGAAACGATTCCTAGTGGTAGGTAAAAGCATAAACAACGACTGCAGTGTAATTGACTATAGGCGGAGGTATATTACTGTATTTAACAGGGTCATAAAAAATGCTAAAAGGCTCTCAATTCAGAATCAGATTGCAAGATTTAAAAACGTCTCGAGAGGCATCTGGAAAATAGTTAATCGACACAGAAATAAGGGACAGAATAAGAAAGAAAGACTAGTTCTAAAGTCAAATGGCAGGGTTATTGCAAATCCATCTGAAGTGGCAAACATATTTGCAAGTGAATTTGGTAAAGTTTTCAGTCATGTTCACAGTTATTCAACATTAGCACTAAAAATTTTAGAGGAACATACAAATAAAATTGAAAAAGAAATAGAATGGGACCCCGTCACACCTAGTGAAGTGTTTAGGATCATCAATACCATGAAGTTAAAATCATCTTGTGGATATGATGATATGCCTATAACAGTAATTAAGGAAAATATTGACATATTATCTGAACCTCTATGTAATTTTTATAACAAGTGTTTTGACGAGGGTATTTTTCCCGAACAGTATAAAATAGCAAAGGTTATTCCCGTGCACAAAAAAGGGTCCAAAACTGACTCTGCTATGTATAGACCTATTTCACTACTGCCAACATTATCAAAAGTTTTAGAAAAGTTGATGAAGATAAGACTCGTTCGACATTTGAATTTGAATAAAGCACTAAACCTAAGACAGTATGGATATCAAAAGAATGTTGGCACCCAAGACGCTATAGACACCTTGATAAAAGATATCATCAGTCGTTTAAATGAAAAGAAAAAAGTAGCGGGACTTTTTCTTGATCTGAGTTCCGCTTTTGATACCATAAACCACGAGCTACTGTTAATAAAGTTGGAACATTATGGAATAAGAGGAAAGGCCAATAACATCTTTCAGTCATATTTACAGAATCGCAAGATGTACGTAGAATTAAAAGCCACTGATACCGATGATACCCATGGGAAAAACAAGTGCGAAGAGTCATATAGGTCAAAGATGATACAAATTAGAACAGGTGTTCCACAAGGGTCGATTTTGGGGCCTGTTCTCTTCATTACGTTCATAAACGACCTTATAAACTACGTAACTCAAATAGCATCTGGTGAAATCCAATTAGTTATGTTCGCTGATGACACAAACGCTGTGATATCTGCAGATAATCTAGATGCTCTCAAATCAGCAATAGATCAAGCTTTAGAAATATTTTATAATTGGTTCTCAGCAAACAGCCTTCAGCTAAACCCTAATAAGACTCAGGTTATTTTATTTAGATCAACTGCTCAAAACGGAAGTACTATTGATTGCACTTTAAATGGTACAAAGGTAAGCCCAGTAAGTACTGTTAAGTTTCTGGGTGTATATGTTGACGAGCTGCTAAATTGGAAAGATGAACTTGCCAACCTGGAGAAAGCAATAAGTTCAGCCTGCTATGTTCTAAGAAGCCTGCGCAACGATGTCGAATTGGAACATTTAAAAATGGTCTACCATGCGCTAGTAGAGTCTAGGCTTAGATACAGCATTCTTTTCTGGGGAGGTAGCTATGACTACAATATAACAGGAGCTTTCATCTTGCAGAAGAGAGCTATACGAACAATGGTGCGTATAAGACAGGATGAGTCATGCAAAGAGCACTTCAATGATCTGGGTATCTTGACCGTTCCAAGCTTGTATGTTCTGGTATTGATGACACATTTTGCAAAACACGTGCATGAATATGAAACCGAAGAAGAAAGAAAGATCAGAGAGAGCACGCGCAGGATGGATTTTCAAAGTATAGTTCGTCCTCATTTGAACATCGTCAAACATAGCACGATGTACAATTCTACCAGGTTGTTTAATAAGCTACCATTAGATTTGAAAGGTCTTCTATATGAAAAAGAGTTCCATAGGGAGTTAAAAGTGTTCCTATTGAAAGGGTGCTACTATTCAATCGAGGAATTATAGGTATTTTTTAATTTTTTGACAATTTTATTATATTTGACATTTTGTTTTATTTTATTTTGATTTAATTTTGGTATATTATTTGGTATTTGGACTTGGCTTCTGAAATTATATTATTGACATGAGTAATTTATGATTTGACATGAATAAAAATTGACATGTACCTACTGTATAAATCTGACTTTGTGTACTAATTTATTTTTATAATTACTTACCAAGTTAATTGATTTTGTCATTTTTATAGTTCCTTATTGTTTAATTATTGTAAATTTTTGATAGACTTGAAATGAATTATTGTAATAATATTATGTATGTTCAAACACAGTGTAAATTGTTACTGAATAAATAAATAAGAAATAAGAAATAACATATCTAGGACTGATGACTTTCAACAATTTAGGGATAGTGAACAGTGGAAACGTACAGGACATACAACTTAACAGGGTCCCCGATTCAACCTCACATGAAAAACGGACAGACGGTCTAAGAGTTAGATGGCAGTTACTATCGTGAAATCCAAAACTAACAAAATTATTTAAAGGAGGAGAATGGATCAATGGACCCCAGGACCCAATGTGTAATTTATTTTTATATACTACTTAGGGGTCAGACAAACACACGGCCCACCTAATGGAAAGTGGTTACCGTGACCTATGAACGTGTGTGACACCAGTGGAGTCACATCGGTGCCCTGTAAGAACAGAGATTATATGTGCCCCCAGTGCAGAACACAAAATCAGGACAAGCCAGGTCTTCCCACTGACAGCACAAAACTCTCCAGTGAGCTCTGGCTACCCTACTCACCACCGGGAACACAACACGAGGCTATTATAGCCGTGGTATTCTGTAGGGTGGAGGTACTTCCCCAGTCGGACTGCTCAATTCGGACGGGAATACTGTCGTGTCCCACCTCCTCAAAATGTAATCTTTCAATGCAACCGGTATTGATTCTCGGATGAATAGGAACGATGGAAACGTACGCTGCCGCGTC
Source organism: Eilema griseolum (assembly GCA_963662185.1). Taxonomy (NCBI): domain Eukaryota; kingdom Metazoa; phylum Arthropoda; class Insecta; order Lepidoptera; family Erebidae; genus Eilema; species Eilema griseolum. Next base: position 1,226,276 of record OY759247.1, read on the forward strand.
GCGGTTCACTTGAACGATCGCCTAGATAACAATGTTCACATCTCAACGTGCACGTCTATAAGTTATCACTGCGAACTTTGAATACCGCAACCTGCACATTCGTTGTAACGACGGCACGGAGTACGGCGCTTAAAGAGCTCTGCGATGTGCACGCTGTCGAGTTCTTTCTTTTGAATACAATATGCGAGGATGTGATTATTTTTGACGCAGGATCTCATGGTTATGAATTTTTTTGTTAAGTTTATGAATGGGGGTCGGATATTCTGTAGCAGTCTTAAAATTTCCTGGCTGGTTATATTTTATTCAGTTGAGTTTTTTGATTCTTTTTTTAAATATTCATATAGGTACTAACTACCGACTTTACTTCCCCTTTGTTTCTTGTAATGTTGATTTCCATACTTAAAATTAGATAACATAACATAAACTCAAGCCTATATTCCCGAAGGGGTAGACATACCTAGGTGCTAGCACCCACATTTCACCAGTTTATGTTTAGGTCCCAATGTAATAGGTGGCGCGCCTATTGCCATTAACCGAGCACTTATAAACCTGCGATAAATGAGCACTGAGCTTGACGGGATCCTGAATCACATTTCTCAATAGGGCTCTGAGAACCTGGTTGAGTTCAATGCCAAGAAGACGCAGGCTTGTGCGTTTACAGCAAAAGTATCTTATTTCCTTCCCCTCCCCACTCTTCCGAGCACGCCACTGCCATTGCAGGACAATCTCAATATCCTATGTATGGATGTTCGCTGCAACCTGAATAACAAAAATTACATCGAAAGTATCATCAAAACAACCTCACGAAAACTCGGAATCCTGAATAGAGTGAGACGGTTTTTCACGCCGGAGCAGCGGTGCTTCTATACAAGACACAAATTCGCTCCTGTGTGGAATAGGTACTACTCGCATCTCTGGGATGGTTCAGCAAAGTACTTACTAGATGCTCTCGACAGGTTGCAGCGACGTGCGGTCCGCATCATTGGGAATCCCGAGGTCACGAACACCCTAGAACCTTTACAGATGCGTAGAGATATTGCGTCCATGGCTGTATTTTACCGTCTGTACCATGGTGAGTGTTCTGATGAGCTCTTCCAATTAGTCCCACCCTCCCCTTTCCTACACAGGACAACACGTGCAGTGGATCCTTTAAGCGGGGCGTGTAAAAGCATATGATGAAACCGTAGCTGAGTGTCACCATTGTCACACGGTATGTGAAGGTAATGGTGACCCTCTTTTCTGAGACTTTGCCTTCAGCTTACCATCAAGCAAGGCGAAGTCTAATTGACGTGTTCTATATATAAAAAAAAATACACACAACCATGAGTGCCATGGTAAAACCTGGGATCGAATCCGAGAGCTCGTCTCAGCAGTCCATTACCCATACCACTAGGCTACCGCGGTTTTATAAAATTAGAATCATTACATATCGCGATAACAAATAGGATATTCTGCAGATTCTCCGATTTATAAAATATTCATGTACAAATTTTTAAACCTACTCCAAAGTAAGATTACTACATTCAATTCCATCAAACTTACGCCCTTTTCAAAGTCTACTTGGGCAACGCAGACTACACTACGTTTAAAACGCAATAGTTATTATCGAAATAGGCCCACGATGATTGCTCCGAACATAAATGCTCCGCCGCCGCTCCGCGCCGTCACGACTCACGAATGCACTTCATACTCTGGATATTTTGAGTTGAGTGCTTGCGGTGTTTAAGTTTTAAAAGCATAAATATCGTATCCTTTAACGACTTGTCTTTACATAAAATGTTGCAGGATTTTTACCATTTTGCGTGAGGAATGTTTAGTTTCGCTATTTTATTTAAAAAATGGACTGCACTTGAATGAATTATAGCTCAGAATGATGGGGCGAATACCACCATGGTATATGAATGTGTAGGTATGAATAAGTCAAAATACCTACCCTTTTTCCTGCTGAAATCCCCACGGATATCTCGTCGCTGTCCGGCGGGGGCAGTTATGTTGGACTCGAACCGTCCGAAACTGCACGGCTTCTCGTTTCTTCAGATGCAAGGGTGTGAAATTCCCTAAAACATATCCCTCGCCCCTGACTCGTCTCCGGTTTCGATATGGCCCCCCTTAGGTGTGGGAACCACGGTGTCCCCATCTTACCCTCGGAAAGAGGAGGGGCCTTCGTACCTGCGCTCCGGGCTGCTTCTGCTAGGGTACTTGTAGTACTACCCTCAGACCTGCGATCATGGGAAATTAGTTTTGGGGCAAAATACCTACGCTCCAAAATATAATATTCAATCACCTTGCGACATTTTAGCAAGATTTCTTCAATCAAAAAAACTGTTTCACCAACTTGGTTTTTAAACTTAAAATATAGCTTCCTTATCGTTGGAGTTGGCCCAAAATTCTGTGGCAACTCCACAGGGATGAATTTAGAACTTGTGTCTCAGGGGTGGAATTGTTCAACTAATGTACTTAATACTTGTTGAATTTTGACAGAGCCCTACTTTTATTCCTGTACCTTTTACTTCTTCCGTATCAACTTCGGTAACTATATTTTATAGGAACGATTTTTATGTATCCATATATGAGTAGTCTGTGACTAAAAATGTATATAGTATAGTTGATTTTCCTTGCTTTGTTCTCGATTAGCGCGTATTTTGTTATCGACGCTGTGACTAATATTTTGCTCAAATCAGCTAATCTACTTAACTGAACGTAAACAATCTTGGTGTGTCTTTTAATGTTTCATTTAAACACTATTTTTTCTTATTTATTAATATTTTTCTGTTTAGAAACTCATTTTAAAGACTTAAAACCGAAATTGAACCACTAGTTAGTTATTTAGCCTAGTTTATTTGTTTAATATGAGTTTTTTTTCAAACCACTTAGGTGGCAGACAAGCACACGGCCCACCTGATGGAAAGTGGTCACTGTGGACTATGGACGCGTGCAAAACCAAGAGTCAACTCGCGCTGCCAACCCTACAAGCATGGAGTTTCTGTGCCGTCGGTGTAAAGGACAAAGCAGGACAAGCTTTTGGTTTTTCCACTGACAGCACAAAAACCTTCCAGTGAGCTCTAGCTACCCTACTCACCGCCGGGAACACAACATGAGGTTATTATGGCCGCGGTATTCTGTAGGGTGGAGGTACTTTCCCAGTCGGACTGCTCAATTGGACGGAAATACCGTCGTGTCCCACTTCCTACTTGGTTAAAAGTGTTATAGGTTTTTTAAAATTCGCTACAAGACTTACCTGTGCTGTTACCTAACCGAATGGAGTAGGTACTACACCCCAAGTATTTATGCAGGCATGTAGGTACAAAGGGCTACCTGTATCTTATTATTCACAGATTTGAAGTTTTTTTTTATACCACTTAGTTGGCAGACAAGCACACGGGCCCACCTGATGGGAAGCGGTTACCGTGGCCTATGGACGTATGCAACCCCCTCTTGAAGAACTCCATATTGTAGGCGCTTGGGAAAACCGCAGCAGGGAGGTCATTCCACAGCTTGAGTGTGCGTGGGATGAAATTTCTTTCATACCGCACAGTGCGCACCGTCTCAGATCTCAATGTGTGGGGATGAATTCCCTGCCTATGGCGAGAGGTGCGGTGATAGAATGTAGCTACGGGCATCATGTCAAACAATTCATCTGAGCACAAGCCATTGTATAGGCGGCAGAACACACACAGTGACAGTGAGGCAAAATCCCTCCTAAGGCTAAGATTTATATTGAAATGCTTTTATTTTTCACTTCATTTACTCTTGAGGTATGATGCAACAATAAAACAAAATCTATATTTTTCTGAAAAATATAATTTTCATCAATAATATAATTCTATAATACATTAATATTTATACTAAGTAATTATATATTAGAAACAGAGTTCGCACAAACTTGCGTGGTATAACAAACAATATAATTCAGGTAGTTCTTTAAATTATACATTTCTCTAATCTCTTTGGACTATATGGATGAATCAGAGCTCATAATGACAAATATCAGAACTCATAATGACATATCAGAACTCATAATGACATATATCAGAACTCATAATCCAGGTTTTATAAATTCATAATCCATTCAGATTTGTATCATATATGCCATTAATAGCAAAGTTTTTAAAATGAAATACACGTGTTCGCACGTGTGCACCGTATACGCGTGTTCGATTCCCGTTTAGTGTAAACATTTGTATGCATCAATGATTTATTTCTATGATGTAGATTTTTATTAGGCGAGATGCTTCTATGTATATAAAATAAAATGTTATTTCGCATTCTAAAACACATTGTACAAGCTAGTTAAGCTATGCTTACTTTTGTCATAGATAGCACTGTCTAAAATGTTCTGTGATCGTAACGAGTGCTTTATGTAAATATTTACAACAAATTTCATATTTATGTTTCAAGCTGATAAAGCGCTTTGAAGCTAATTTTTCATTATCAGATTGCCCTTATACCCAAAAAGTATTACGTTTCAACATGTTTTCTATAGAAAAATGTAAAAATATAAAAGTGTACCTTAGGTAAGTTTTCTGATAATGAAAAATTTGCTCTAAAATAAATAGCATAAAGCAAACCTTCAAACTCTCGCGATCCATGATATACAATAATGTTAACGGGAATTAACGCAATAATGATATAGGTATAACATAATGATAAAAATGGTAGTTTTTTAAGAAAGAATGAAAGAAAGAAAGAAATAAGGATGTAAAGTAAGGAAGTTTTTATTTTTATTTTGTATACCTTTAATTTAAAACACATACGTGATATTCCTACAAACCTGTGGAGTTATTTTGTAATCATACTAGGTAGAAGCATTTTCGCATCTTGTTTAGTACAGTTTAGAGAAAAAAAAATCGTATTACCGATAAAATATCTAAAATTAACTTAACAAATGACACTTTATTATAAGAGTGAGGCCACAGTCTTCAACAATAAAATTATTACACGAACATAATTTAATATTTTATATATTTATTTATTTATTACTATTTTTCACATTGCATCAACACAAGTGTTAGCATGTCTTATTCTTATGTTCTTATCGAAAGTAAAACTTTCAAATAGCTACGACCAGCCTTCACTTTAGAGTTCGGTGTCCGCTTTCGAATGATTACGAAATTGAACACAGTTCAATAGTGTTACATAAGTCTCTCTGGGGTAACACGGAGTGTAACACCAAAAGCCCTTACACTTTGATAGTACAGAGACTAGTAACACTAGTCACAATACTAAATAGCTCGCAATTTTTAAAGAGTTCTAGTAAAAAATATACTAGCGTTCCTGTTAACCTCTTCAACTAAATTGAATTGCTTATGTTAAGGGTGGGTTCCCGGCAGTAGTGTATTGGTTACGATTAGAACCCGGGACCGAGAGATCGAAAGGTCGATGTCCATTAAGCTACCTTTTTGAACAATCACGTTACACATAGCAGTAGGTGGTACCATCTGTCAACTGAGCTACCCAAAGGATGTGTAGTAAGTACTACTCAAAGATTATATTTGTGGCATGGGATGATTTTGATATTGCACATAAATACGGGTAGATACCACGTGCATTTTGAAGTTTTAGTCAATTATAGCCAAGAATATGAAGTAATTAGTTTTAATTTTTACTGATTTTAGCATTTTAAATTGCACACAATTATTTGATGTTAGGACTAATTAAAATAAGTAAGTTTAGAAATAATTAAGTTTACATAAACTTTAAATCTGTTGAAATTGAAATCGACCATGTAAGTATATCAAATTTATTCAAGTTATAGTCTTGCGTACGCATATGGATATACAAATTATTTGAATGAACGGTGCGGTGTACACGATTAGTAAACTTTAATCACTCTGTTAAAACAGTTTATAGGTAGTTTCATTAGCTCATTATATATGTCTTCAATTGTATAACGTTTATAAAAGAGCAGAGTATAAAGCACGGGATATAAGGTCTACAGGTCTATACTCTTAGCTATGCCGGGATTTTCCCGGACACGGGTGAGTTTACTAGGACAAAAGTGTCTGCAGTGTAACGGACGACTTTTACCTGTGTGTAATCCGTGAAATCGCGCATACTTCTTTGAAATCGCGGATCGTGGAAAGCGGCCCCTAGTGTAACTAGTGCTGCCCAAACTCACACATAATTGTAATCAATAATGTGACACATAATAGTGACGTCATAATGTAATGAACGGCGAACAAGTTCAAAGGTAAACGTCACATCAAAAACTTAATGCGATCGGCATCGAGAGTGGTGTGAAACAATTTCGCAGCACTGTGACACACCAACCCCTAGTTTAGATGTTCATGTGGACTCTGTACCCCGAGTGGCCAACAAACGTTAACATGCAAACATGTGACATGTCCGCAGGGAATATTAACGATGCGGGCGCAGAGCCAGGGGCGGCGCGGGCGGGGCGGAGGGGGCGCGTCACAGCGCCACTTGCAGCTGCGCGGCGAGCTGGCACAGCGCCTTGAGGCCGGGCAGGAAGCTGGCGGCCGCCGCGAAGTCCTGGCCGCCCGCCAGCGCCGCCGCCGCCGCCAGCGCGCCCGCGTGCTCGCCCGCGCGCGCCTGCGCCGCGCAGCCGTGCAGCGACTCCAGCGCGCTCTCCGACAGCTGGAAACCACCAGGGGCTCACGCTCGGCCGACACTCACACACACTTTCATATCCTCGAACGAATTCAGGCGTGGGTAAATCGCTAAGTATATTTCTAATCCCACTTATTGAGAGTACGTATTGCCAGTAGACCTATTACTTTTGAATTAAAATGAGAAAAAATTAAGATCGAAAGATTTCGTTACAGTAATTAATCGCCAAGCTACAGATATTTCAATCCACGAAGACGCGCCCCTCCATTTCTCCGATCAGTTTACAGTACATGTGTGCACGCTTAAGTCAATGTCTGAGTGTTATCCGTACACACTAATAATCTATGTGTGCACGCACACACTATAATTAATAGACTAATCAGGAGAGAGCGTCATAGTCAAAAAGAAAGATGCTCTACTTCAATTTTAAATTTTATACCCGACTGCGAGAAAAGGGTTGTTTTATATTTAGGTGTAGATATTTTATGTGATTCTTTAATATAATGATAATATTACCATTTTTATTATAAGGGTAATTATAGACATACGTGAAATTTTTTATAGAACTTTATTAAGAAATAAAATAGGTAGTCAATCACTCGTTTCAGAATTATCTAATTCAGAGTCTGATGTATCGCCGACATTTATAATAAAACTAAAATCAAGATCACAGTGTCTCAGGTATTCGTCTTCTATTTTTTCCACGTGCTTACAAGTATTGAACCAGACATCTTTATTTACGCGATCAAATGCTTCATTTAAAATGGGCATAATCGAAGTGTAATTTTGACTGATATTGCGACTAGCAACGCCGTTTTTTATAATACCCCAAATATTTTCGATTGGGTTCAATTCTGGATGATAAGGAGGCAGCCCAAGCACTGTGAATCCATGCTCTTTCAATAAATCGTCCACTTTGTACTTGCGAAAGTTTTCTTTGTTTTTTAATATAAGATTATAAAGTTCAGGTTTTTTGTAGCTTGGTTCAAAATGGATATTTTTTGCATTCAGCCAAGTCTGCATGTCTGATTTGTTGGAGTTGGATGTTGGAATTTTTTCCGAACTCGTATTGTGATAAGCTGCATTATCCAAGATTACCACGGCATTAATTGGGAGATTTGGTATTAGTTTCTCCTTAAGCCACTTTAAGTAATTTTCTGTGTTCATGTTATCGTGGTAGTCTCCAGATTTGATCTCTGCTCTATATGTCAACAATGCATTTGGAACGAAACCCTCTGCACTTCCACCGTGTACTATAATTATGCGCACTCCTTTTGATAAATTTTGTTTTATTGCTGTATTAGAATCTTTTTCGGCCCAAGATTTTTTTTGCACGTGATTGGTATGAATATATGATTCGTCTGTGTAGACTATAGGTCTACCTGCATTACGAAAAGACTTTACTTGTTTTAAATATTTCAATCTTAACATCTGCATATCATGTTTTTCGGTTAGCACCTTCCTGTTATTCTCAGTTTTTCTCCATTTATAACCAAGTTTAAGTAACAATGTCCTTAGGGTTGTTAAACATCCATCAAATTGTATGCGGTCTTTTAAAACAATATTAAGTCGTGATAATGTTGGAAATTGACGATGTTCTATATGATAATTGTGAATGGTTCTTCGGATTACACCTATATCAAATTCGTCAAAATTAATTTTTCGTGGTCTTACCCTTCTCTTCTTCATAGGTGATGTAAAAAATAGTAGCACTTCTGCCCACTAAATTAGAATGCGACGTGCTCGTTTCATTTTCACACTCAGTATCCACTTCCGTAGTCAGCTCTGTTGTACGCTCCACACTTGGGACTATGGGAACTATACCATCCGTCTCCATAGTTATATTGGATTCTATAGTAGGAGCTGTAATAGGCTGCATTGTATCAGTATATTCCTTTCTTTCGCGTAGAATTCTAGTCACTGTGCTTTCAGAAACTCCAGCAGCCTGTGCGGTTCTCCATCGTGCATCAGTGAGTTTTTCTGCATATTTGTTACTTGCTTCTTTTTTCATAAAATCATAAACTTTAGAAATAATTTCTCTCGCCTAAAATTAAAAAAAAATATATATTTTTACTTATTTATAAAAAAAATCCTTTATTTATTTCATGTGTTTTAATAACTATAAAATTATAAACAGTCATTTACATACCTGGCTTTTAAGTACAATACGCTGAGATTTTTTCGACATTTCAAAAAAAAATTAAGTGGAGCAACTTTCGTAATGAGTCTGGAGTTTCGCAACATAGATTTTACTACCCGTCTGCATCGAACCGCTGATGGTTCGCGACTGAGGCCGGAGCAAACTCCCCGCACCCCGCAATCCCCTCAACCGAAAACAAGTGGGGCGCGTCTTCGTGGATTGAAATATCTGTACTCTAAAGTAGTAATGTTATAGTCTCTTACCTGATTCTCACGCAGCAGGTCATACATTGTCTCTAGTCTCCTCTGGACGTCTTCTAACTTTCTCTTCATTTGCTGCAATAAAACGTCCAGTAATTTACAATAATGTATTAATATTGTGTTCCACGCCGTCTACCTAATCGATCGGAAGTCGGCTATTTATTTTATTTATTTATTTATTTCATACATACAATGTCATTACAGGCAGACCCAATGCGACAGAGTAGCAACATAATTTTAATAATTTCATTTACAATATATATCATTTACATTATCATAATCACACATAATCATGCTTCAAAAACTAAATAATAATAATTCCACAACATATTATTAATTAAAGTATATATAAATTACCATTTCAAATATTATTCATGAACATGTCATATCAGAAATAATAATTATTCAGTTGATGATGTCAAAGTAAAAATTCAAATAATAATGTCAAAGTAATAATTAAGTTAATAAAGTCAAAATAATACTTCAATTCATATTGTCAAAATAATAATTCGAGCAATAATGTCACAATAGTAATTCAAATCAATTGTCAAAATTACATATTTAATGTCAAGTTCACAATAATTTAATTTTGTGGACAAGATTCAGTTCTCATCTCAAAATTGACTGTGTTAAAGTCAGAAGATGGAACTATTTCAAGTGCTAGCCCGGGAACGTTGAGACATAGGGAAATTATGTGTCGTATAGTACGTACCGGGTTGGTAGCCCGGTTGACGCACTCGGCCCGGAGCGAGTCGAACACTGTCTGTAGTACTGCATGCGGCCCCTCCAGCGGCGGCTTCACCACCGGGACCACCTCCGTCGCCGGCGCCGGGCTCTCGGTCTGTAATGCACAAACCCTCTAATAACCAATACGTTGAAATACATTGACACTAATTTAGAATGGGTTTTCACATTAATAACAAATGTAACAAATATTATTCACACAACGCTCTATAACATCAAAAAGTTTCTAGACATCATATGAAAGAAAAGAACAATCCAAGTGCAAATACGTCAGAAATATAAACAGCTGTAACCCAAGCGTACCTGTTGCGGGTAGACGGGCGCCGCATACGGCTCTTGAAATTGTCCGGAATACTGTTGCTGTCCATACTGATGTTGGACATACGGTTGCTGAGAAGGGAACGCCTGTTGTTGGTTTGGGAACGGCTGTTGTTGGATTGGGAACTGTTGCTGTTGGCCCGGGAACTGTTGATGGCCCGGGAACTGTTGTTGGCCCGGGTACTGTGCCGCGGGTGCTAGGGGTACATGTTGTGGAGGTTCTACTCCGAAGAGGGGGTGTGTTATCGGTGCTTGAGCAGTTACTTCTTGTACTGGCTGAAAATTACATTATAGTTAAAAATATTGCTTATTTTGGCGTAGGCCAAAGTTAGAAATTCAATTATGTTTCAAAATATATTACATTACAACAATTGGGTATTTGACAACTATTACAAAAAAAATATTAAATGTATTGGATATGATAGCTTATACGTAAATAATTACTATACAAAAAAAATATTTCAAAAAAAGAGGAATTTTAAATATTTTATTTTTACAAAAATAAATTGTATTTCACATGAGGCAACACTTAAAAAGTCTGATGACAGTTCGCGTGATGTAACAATTTTTTTTTATTTGCGTAACGGAAATTTTCGTTGGTTGGTCCCTTCGTAAATATTATTTAATGACGTCGCGTGCAAAATGTCATGTGACCGTTTTTCACGCACTTTTTAAACTAACAAAGTGAAAATGTGTTTATTTTTTCTAATTAATAAGTTTTTACGGGTAAATGATTAATTGTAATAGGTACTAAATAAATTTCCACATCTTTGAAGATACTTTTCCGAAATTTGTCAAATACCCAATGTGATAGGATATGTGGGACAGTAGTAATTATGCATGGTTATGTAGGTTGATACGGAGATAAAATTATAGGTTACGTACCTATAATTAAGAAAATACAAAAATAGTTCATTAGTACACACTCAGAACTCCACACAACAAATACATACACTCAAAAAAAACGCTATACATTGAGACTAGTTTCCATACAAACGAGATTCATGGTATATTGTTAGACAATAACACTCTACAAAGTATTTTTATCGAAACAGTATTTATTTGAGATGGGGTATAGTATGTGTGGCGTGGCGGTAGTGAAAACGGCCGCTACGCAGGAGACGCGGGTTCGATCCCCGCTCAGTGCAAATTTTTGGTTTGCATAAATATGGGTATTTGCAATAGATTCTGGTCGTGCCTCGGATTGCACAAATAAACTAGGCTAACTAATGGATTTTAGACATTAAAATGAGTTTCTGAACAGAAAAATATTAATAAGCTGAATTTTTAAATAAAATAATAATAAAAAGACACACCAAGACTGTTTAAGTTTATTTGAATACCTAACTGTATGGAATATAGGTAATTAGTATTCCTTACACATGTTTTGAAATTACTTGAAACTTTAAGATAGTGGATGAATGAATTCACAATAATGGTTAACTATCAAACTCAACAAAACTTCAATGGGGTCCAAAAGATGTTAGAAAACACAATCGTCTCACAGAGTTCTGGGAACCCTACAATTGAATGGGGCCCTAGGGTACCTCGTCGGCGTGCCGCCTATGCTCTATAATGTTGTTCCAGCGGCGCGTGCCGGCGTGCAATGCGAACATTTCCGTCGAACCTAGGTGCTGGTGAACGTTACTACATCAAATACAAGCTGACATGACAAACCAACAATGATTCTAGCATCATATCAGATATTTTCAGAACAAAGAATATAGGCATTTTTCTACTAGACGAAATGCGTTCGATGATGGTACACAGAAACACTCAAAAATCAATTAACGACGTTGAGCTTAACACACTAGATGTAATGAATAACCGGAACTCCGATTTAGCTAATTTTCATACCACGGACATTGCAAAAATTAAAATTTTAATATAAAATTCAATGATTTTAGACTTTATTTTATAAGGTTAAAGTTCAAAATTAAATGAATAAAAAACCGATTGCTGTCTAAAAGATCGCAACAAGTTTGATGACTGGCGGTACTCATTAAATTTATTTCGGTTTATGATTCACAAATGGGTACCGCCAGTCATTAAACTTGTTGCGATCTTTTAGATAGCAGTCGGGTGTTTTTTTCTATTTTTGAATAATTTATTTTAGTTTATTCGATGAATTTAATTTTTTTTTAAACAACACTTAGCATTTTAGCACCAACGATCCAAAATATTGTTTTTGTTGGCATTTAATGTACCCTGGAGATGTACACACTGGAGATGAATACCTTTCATTTGAGACCTCATCCGCCGAAATCCGTCCAGCCGTTAAGAATGTAGAGGGGAACAAAGAAAACTATATACATATATGTATGTGTGCAACACATTACCCTCGCTGGCGCAGTCAGGTCAAAAGAGTTCATTTACTCTACAAGATGTCATTGATTTTTGTACTTTAACAGCATAGTAGTAAGAGCTACAGTTAAATGACATTTTTTGCAGTTTCTGTGATATGATAGCGGTTGACTTAGCAGAATCGGAGTCCAGATGTATTATACTTTATTATGCCAGCTGCTGTATTGAACTAAACAATAAATAGATAAAAAAATGTGTTTAACAAATACGGATCAGCGGCATCAGAACATAATGGTACAATACTTATAAAGGTGACTAACCTTTGGCTTCGAAGTCAGCATGGGCGGGTCGTTCCAGCCCGGCGCCGCCGGCTTGTAGGGCGCGGGCGGCGCCGCGGGCTCGGGCGCTGCCGGCGCGGGGCTGTAGTACCCGCCGTTCATGGCCGAGCTCGCCGCGGGGTTCAGCGCCCCCGGGCCCGCGGCGCCGGGGGCGGAGCTCGCAGGGTTGAACCCAGGGCCGCTAGCGGGGTTGTACGGGTCTGGCAGCGGGCTGTTGTAGCCGCCGTAGGATTGGGAGGAGTTGTACTGGTTGTATAGCGGTGCTGACTGCACCGAGGGGTCCACCTTGTACTTGGACCGGGATGCGATGCCACCTGTAAAAATATTTAATGTTAGTTTTGACGAGAACTTCTGTAAATTTGCTACCCTAATAAGTACTCAGCAGTCGTCCTAAATAAGACGTGGTACAGAATATATACTGTATATGTCTGTATGTATAGAACTCACCAGACTGCGGCCCCACGCTGCTGGGGCGGGGCGGCTGCGGGGGTTGCGAGGGCGGCGGCGCGGGTTGGAGCGGCTGCGGGGGTTGCACGGGTTGCTGGGGTTGCGGGAAACCGCCGCGGGTGTACGACGGCTGCGGCGGCGCGGGGACGGACGCCTGCTGCCACGGCTGGTCGTATGCTGGGGGGACTAAATGAACGAAATATTACCATTTATATGTTAAAAAGATAAATAGTCTGGCGGCTCTTGGATTGGAATTTATGAGATTATTATTTAGAAGTAAACTTACCTCCGCCATAAGCAGGCTCGGCGTGCGCCACGTGTCCGCGGCGGGGCGGGGGCGCGTGCGCGGCGGCGGCGCGCGCCTGCGGCGTGTGCGCCTGCGCAACAACACGCGTTACTGTACATGTGCACGGCGCACTGCAGCTTGTACCGCTCCAGGGGCGCGGGGGCGGGAGCGGGGAGCGGGGCCAGAGGAGACTTGGGTTCCGCATCGCCCGTAATACACGAAGGCGACTCGGTCGGAGGTCGCTAACTTTCGACTTCTTCGACACCCTAGGAAGCCTTCTAAGGCCCTGGGTCAATCAGAGTGCGCGAGGGACATGCCAAGGGCTACTTCACCCCCGGCAACTGATAGCCTGAGGCGGTCGTACGGTTTTAATCGGTCCGAGTTCTACATAACCACCCCCACCGGCTCCGGCGGAGTGGTATCCGAGGGAATTACCGCACGTTAAAGAAATGAAAAAATGTCACTGGAGTTTCATCTTTTTGTAGGAACAAGCATCAAATTCAATATTTTTAGGGTATATTTCGAGTAGATTTAAGTTGAATCCAGACTGATATTTAAAATTGGGCCCGGTTTATGGAACAATTTTTTTTGATTACTTTTACGATATTTTCACGTATAAAATTAAATTAAACTTTCTAAATTTTTTTTGCTTGTGGATATTTTTTTTTTGTTTAGAACACGTCAATTAGACTTCGCCTTGCCTGATGGTAAGCTGAAGGCAAAGTCTCAGAAAAGAGGGCCACCATTACTTACACATACCGTGTGACAATGGTGACACTCAGCTTGAGGGTCTCATCATATGCTTTTACACGCCCCGCTTCAAGGACCCGGGACTGTAGGAAGAAGGAAACACGTGAGCTGGTAATGAATTCCAGGCCTTAATGGTGCGACAGAGGAAAGAGTTACCGAACCGCTTGGTTCTTGATCGGATGTTCTGTACCGTGTGCGGATGACATCTAAGACCTGCACGTGTTGTCCTGTGTAGGAAAGGGGAGGGTGGGACTAATTGGAAGAGCTCATCAGAACACTCATTATGGACCAGACGATAAAATACAGCCATGGACGCAACATCTCTGCGCATCTGTAAAAGTTCGAATGTAGCTTGAGAATAACAATAACAATTAATTGTTATTCTCAAGCTACATTCGAAACTATATGTATGATACAGTGTCGCCACACTCACATGGCTGGGCCGGCGCAGCTGCGGCGGCTGCGGCGGCTGCACGAGCCCCAGCGCGTACAGGAGGCGCTCCCTGAGCTCGGTGTGCTGGATGCCCTCCAGCGTACTGAGCGCGCTCTGCAGGCAGCCCTGCGCCGCCAGGCTGGACGCGTACTCGTTCACTACTGTTTCGAGCTTGCCTCCGACCTGTGGGGTACAAATTAACCATATTAAATGTTATACGTAGGTAGGTATTTAAGTTATTGTTGTATGTACTTATGTATGTTTGCTGAGCGGAAAGTCACTTGCTTTAATTACCAGCACCTGCCTAAGAATATCAGTGAGCCCCGCGAGTCCCGCTATACGTGTGGTTCCTTACCGGCACGTGCCGGCCGCGGGCGAGCGCCGCCCAGCTCGGTGAGCCCCGCGAGCCCCGCTATGCGTGTGGTTCCTTACCGGCACGTCCCGGCCGCGGGCGAGCGCCGCCCAGCTCGGTGAGCCCCGCGAGCCCCGCTATACGTGTGGTTCCTTACCGGCACGTGCCGGCCGCGGGCGAGCGCCGCCCAGCTCGGTGAGCCCCGCGAGCCCCGCTATGCGTGTGGTTCCTTACCGGCACGTCCCGGCCGCGGGCGAGCGCCGCGCGGCGCGCCAGCAGCGCCAGCTCGGTGAGCGCGGCGAGCGCGGGGCGCGGCGCGGCGACGGCCCAGCGCGCCACCAGCGCGTCGGGGCTCATGGCGCACAGGTAGCAGATCGTGGCCGCCTCCGACAGGGACGGGTCGGACTCCTTCGATAGCTTATCACCGAGCATTTCTACATAAGAAAAAGGTTTTGTAGTTGCGGTACGCTATGATGGCCATTTTGACACAACTAGTTTTACTCGGTTTCTTGTTTTTGATGTGTGAAGTTTATTTTCTTTTGTGCCATACTTTTCTATAATTAATCGTCCAACAGTTTGTTATCCAATATTAAGCGCACACGAAAGAGAAAACGAGCAAAATCAGTCGTGTCAAAACGGCCATCATAGCATGCCGCAACTATAGTTTATTGAATTAGCCCATTTTAAAAAATATATACAATGTAATCACAAAAAAACGTTTCCCAGATCCCAGCTTTTTACGAAAAATAAGGTATATATTCTGATTACAGTGCTGGTGTGTTGCGCAGAGACTTATTTTATTGCGCAATAGATTTATTTTTAATGTATTTATGAAAAAATTAGGAGCCCCGCGGACGGGGCTCCTTGAACATTGCACGATTTCACATAAAAAACTTTCGGATTTAATAGGATAAATTTAAACGACTCAGGCGGAACTCGAATCTGTAACCAGTTCTTTACAGGGGGAATGATCTAACCCCTGAGCCATTGAGTGAATAGTTAGCATAGTAACAGCTTTAAAATTTCATTCAATGTAATAATAGTTTTTTTTTGTAATATGAGATATAGCAACGGGACCAATCAAACAAAGCTCAAAATTGTTTAAGGCCCTTACTTTGTACATAAAAATAGTATCTTTGTTTATGTTAAATGAGTAGTAGAGTGGTGCAGCGCAGACCTGCGTAGTGCGCGAGCGCCTCGCCGTCGCAGTGCGCGGCGATGGCGGCCAGCGTGTGGCGCCAGCTGGCGGCCGCCGCCGACGCCACGAGCAGGTCCCAGCGCGCCAGCAGCAGGCTGCCCGCCAGCGCGCCCACGGGGTCCTGCGCCGCCTGCCGCAGGTGGAACTTCTGCACGCGGAACAGCAGCTCCTGGCTCCCTGCCCGCGCACCAAGTGTCATGTCATTTCTTCATCAAATGGGCAGTCATTGTGTGCAGCGTGTGTGCACACGTGGGAAGACAAGCATCCAGCTCCGGCAGGTCTCATCAGCCCAAGCGAAGACCTGCCGCCTAGATTTCATCTCCAGTGGCTAACTTGGAAGTCTTTAAATCGCCTGCGGGCCCAAGTTGGCCGCTGCAGGAAAAACATGGTAAAATGGGGCTTTATCGACCAGTCCTGTGACTGCGGGGCCCAATCCCAGTCCATATCACATTTGCTTTCCTGCTCGCTGTGCCCCTTCACTTGCACTGCCGACGACCTCTGTAGAGCAACGGAGAGTGCTGTTGCTATGGCCAAATTTTGGGTCAATAAAATTTAAATACAAGACCATTATATGCAAGATCTGGCCACTGACTTGGAGAAAAAGAAGAAGAACCGCTAAAGAAATGAAAGAACACAACAAAACCGAGGCAAATCCATCTTAGCCACATTTCAATATCATCTGTTAACTCAAAAATCTGATATTGTACGTGTAAAAGAAGTATTATAACATTCATAGAAACAATTACCTAAGCTCGCGATGATAAGTGCGTCCGCCATCCTCTTGGCGTCCAAACACAGTTCCACTGCCTCCTCTAAATTGCCGCACACTAACGCGCGGCAAATTAGACTAGTGGAATCTGCGAAAAAAAACAGGCAAAATAGAACAACGATAGTTCAAAACAAAAAACAACAAGTTAAAATATTTTAAATATATTTATGTCACTATAGTTGCAACACGCGATGATGGCCGTTTTGACACGACTGGTTTTGTTCGTTTTCTGTTTATTGGTGTGTGAAGTTTAGTTTCTTTTGTGCCAGTCTGAGTATATTTTTTTTAGTTATTCGTCTAACTGTTCGTTATCCAACATTAAGCGCACCAAAAAAGAAAAATCGAACAATACTGGTCGTGTCAAAACGGCTATCATCGCGTGCCGCAACTATAGTTGTGAAGAATAACTGGAATAGGTAAGTTTTACGAAAGGGACGTTTTGCGAATAAACCGTTTAAAAAATGTATAAGAAACAACTTTTAGTATAGATAATAAGTAAATTAATTTATAAATTTTAGATTTTCATTGTTTGAGAAAAGAAAATATTACAAAAAATGTTTAGGCTTCCTACCTTCCCCATTTGGAATAACCACGTTATTGCCCAGCGATTCTCCTAATTCAATATTGGCTAATTTTCTCTCGATGAGTGTGTGTGCATCCTGCAAACAAAGTTACATAATATAGTAAATAATATGTAATACTGCCTGTGTTTTTCCCGCTCTTGACTTAAATATAAATCTTCCCAGGTATTTTGAACCTATCTCCCCGTGTAAGCCTCCCAAAGGACCGGGTATATTCATTGTAGATCAAAATAAAAATTCGAAAAAAAACGGTATTAATTATATCCAAGTAAATATTATAAATTTACTATTATTATTTATTAAATATTATTTACTGACATATTAAATCTAACATGAACTCCATCAAAAGCAATGTGCGTGCAAACAAAACTTCAACTTGTGCCAAGATCGAGAAACGTCAACATGACAGCTGTCATATCTGACAGTTGAAGCGACTTACCGATAGATCAGTGCTGGTGTCGGTGGACAGTTCAGCCTCCGTCTCCGTGGACTCGCCCTAGCCGCGTTATACAGACAGAGGGTTATATAGCGAGTGTTTTATACATAGTTGAAATATAAATGTGTGTACAGATAGCTTCATTATGAGTCGACTTCAATTGGAGACGCCAAGTAATTGAAAGTTTTGAGAATATGAAATTCTAAGATAGAGTAAGTTGATACTTTTTTTTACTGTTAGGTAAAACGGTAACCAATAAAAGTTGACTGAAAATAACACAACAACATAAAGTAATAGACTTGCTACAGCATAGAATAATTAATTGTTTTTATAAACACAAACATGTTCTAAATGAAACTGCAAGCACATCCAGATTGCATACTTGTAGGTATTCACGAATTAAAATATAATATACAACATCGTATAGAATCATCAATCAAAGAAAAAATACTTATTGATTGCTATCAGATTTATTTTATTATTTTTATTATTTTAAACTTTGTGAGTAACATTATGAAAAAGGACAGCCCTGTCCCCGTGACGTCAACAGGAACGTCAGGATTAGTATACATAATACAATAGCACCAAACAAATCACGGCGAAATCTATCAAATTTAATTCCAATACGTTTGTAGTTTAATTCTAAAAAATCTATTATTTGTTTAAGTATTTCTTAGGTAATAAATAATTTTAAATCATAATAAGCTCAAATAGTAGAAAGATACAAATGAGAATAGTATTATTATAAGATTGTTACAAAGAAGCACATGACGGAAGCAACGAAGGGTCAAAGCCACGCATTATGCTCTTGTTAAACATTATCCAAACATTGATGTGTGACTCACTCTACTCAAGGCGGCCACGTCGGGCTGAGGTCCGTCCCCGCCGGACACTGTCGAGCCTTTGAACTTTGAAGGGATCTCATCTTGCTTGAAACCTGAACAAAACGTACAGTATTAAGATAAATTGTAATATATTCATACAAATTCAATATATTATTTAAATTCTTTGACATGAGCATGTGACATAATATACTAATTGTGATTATTATTTTAATAGACCTAGTCGACATTTACTATAATTATACTAATCTCCTTATTTCCTTTTGACATTATTCAATTTCTGACATTACAGTCCGTCAAATCTAAGAAGTACCGTTTGACAGTTCTGACAATTGAATGATAGGGATGGGATGAAAAAATCGATTACTATAATATCCGAACTTTAAGAGATCGATTACTATAATATCCGAATTTTAAGAAATCAATTGTTATAATTAAATAAAAGAAATGTTTAGGATATTTTTTTATTCACTACTAGTACTAGTATCGTCGTCTTCGTCATCATCGTCATTTAAATTAATGACCAGTTGATTGTCCATTACATTATCAAAGTGTACGTCTCTTTCGAAGTCGTCCATTATTATTTTCTTTGTTTTTTGTACTACTTTACTCCAATCTTCCTGTGTAACTTGGGCACATGCTTCCTTTAATAAACCTTCCATTTTCTTGACACTGAAGGGTGGTTTTGTGTTGTGTCTTGCTGCATAACCTGTAAAACAATAATGTAACTATTTGATAGCAGACGAAAACCATTGTTTAAATTATAAATGTTAGAAGTACTCGTGTTATTATTATAATATTATAAAATATTACCTTTAACTTGGGCCCAAATCAGTTCAATGGCATTATATTGGCAATGGTACGGAGGAAGTCGTATGACTTTGTGCCCGTGCTCTTCGGCCAATTGGTCAATTACATATGTCGGTTTTGGTGGTTTATGCAATTTCACTAACTGTAATAATTCAGCTTTTAATAGTGACATGTCGGCATCCACTCCTTTTCTTTGCAGCCATGCCACCAAATCTGCTTTCTTATTGGCTGACGTAGGTGCTTTATCAATTTGCACAGAGTGGTATGGGGCATTATCCATTATAATTGTGCTGTTAGGAGGGATATTCTGTAATAAATTTAAGAACCACTCTCGGAACCTTACTGCGTCCATTTCTTCATGATACTCTTTAGTGCTTTTGGATTGGAAAGCTAATAAAGAGTTTTCCACGAAGCCTGTAGACGCTGACCCAGCATGGCATATTATGAGGCGTCCACCTTTTCCTATCGGCACCTTCGAGCACGAAGCTTCAGAATCATCAGTCCATGTTTTCGGCACAGAATGGTTGGAATTTAGCCAAGTTTCGTCCAAAAATATTACATTATCCCAGTTTATAATTTGTTTAACTTCGCGCAGGAATGTTAGTCGCTGCATAATTATGTCATGTCGCTCCATAACAATTTTTCGTTTGTCAACTTTTTTGTATCTGAAGCCAATTCCTGTTATTACCGTTCTCAACGACTCTATGCTTCCCTTATACAGCCCGGCATCTTTTAAAGTTGCACATAACTTTGCCAATGTTGGAAATTCGCCTCTTGTAAAATACCCGTATATATGGTTTCTAATAGCATGACTATCGAATTCATCGATGCCTGTCACAGGTTTATTTCTTTTTCGTTTTTTCGGTGTGTGAAGTACGTTACTGTCACTCCCCGAAGGCCCATATTTTTCACTTAATATTTTGCCAACGGTGCGGCTACCAATACCGAGAGCTTCACCGACGCGATCCCGAACTTGTGTAACTGGCAGTAGAAGTCCACCATTTTGAGATTCACGCTCAAAATACTCGTGTAATTTCACCACCAATTCACGAGCCTGGCTGTTCAAAGTACGTCCTCTTTTCGACATTATTAATAAACACTTGCTTAGTTCGGAGTCCAGTATAAATATTGCCAAGGTAAACGGATAAAGAATGATCAGTCCAGAAAAGTAATAGCCAAGTCACAAATTGTAAAACACAAACGAGAAAGCAAGTACGCGCACAGTCAGCTTCCAAGATGGCGAGAGACTGCTGACGCCGAACCGACCGAGCGGACCGCGTGCGCTTGTAGTTGGCAGTGTTGCCAGAAAAAAAAAATTGTAGAGACTTGGACACCTGCGATTTTGCCTATTGACCTAAAAATAATTAAATTAATTTATTTTAGGGTATCTGTGTATTCAGTGCATTATGCGGTCGCGCAGTAACGTCGTTAATTTATAACATCAGGCAACAACATTTTTGTGAATGGGTTCTACATACCTTATTTTTATTAGTTTTAGACGTAGAAATAAGACTTAGAAGAAAAAATTGTAATTGTAAAATCAATGGATGTGCTTGTTAAAAATTTGTTTATTTCTCTGTAATATGCAAACCCATACTATCATACACAAAAATAAATGTAAAAAACACTATCCCTGACTCCATTTACTATTTCGACAGCGTTAGCGCGAGAAACCCCGACTTATTTGGGCGCGAAAATCAAAAATCGACAAATCGCTTTCGACAACTTTTTAAAGAAGCAAATATATTTGATTTATAAATACGTATTTTTGGTGAATGGGTTTTATCTCATATTTTACGATTACATAACTATTTAGTTATGTAATCGTAATATGTGAGATAAATCCCATTCACATGAAAAAATATTTGTTTGGTTGTCAAGTGTAATTTGTAAATAATACATTCGATTTTTCGTATATGTAAACGATTTTTTTGCATACAAGTGTATCCGAAGAGTCGCAACACTACGTGCAGTGACCTAACTACGTAACTTTGTAATGCGGTCAAGAATATAACTATTAGAAATTATTTACTGTGTAAATATGTGTTATTTTGCTTTGTTTGAAAGTTTTCAATTACATTTAGATATTAAGAATTGTACATTTTTAGATACAATAATGAAATCTTTCTAAAATCATGGTTTTATGAAAAAGGTTATCGAAACTGAATAATGTACGTATGAACAAAGTTGTTTCGGTTTGAAAAATATGAAACGTCAAACGGTACCTCTTAGATTTGATGGACTGTAACTCAATAAATTATTAATGCAATTGAAATATTATGAATGCTCTCTAATTGAAATGTTGCATGTATAGACAATACCTAAATATTTGCACACCTTGAAGAGGTTGTAATACAGCGGACCTATGCATTTAATGAAAATGTATCGTTTACAAGCTTTCTGTAACCTGTGTTATGCAAATAAATTATTTGATTTCATTTTATTAATTTGCTTCACATATAAAGGAAAAGGCTTTTTTTATACTACTAGAGTAACAAAGGAGACGGGGATTTCTGGGCCAAATTGTAATGAGTTGAGATATGACTTAAAAAAAGCGGTATATTTTTCTATTTCAAAATTCATAAAAAACCGCTCAATTGAACATCAGGAAGACGAGAAATCTTAAAACTAAGTATATTCCACGATGATTCGATATCGATTACTGTGATCGATTCAAACAATATTGTCAATAAAAACATTTTCATCGTAGTATTATTTCAGTCAAAGTGAACAAAATATAATAATAACATTAATACACATTTAAAAAATATAATTACAGTGTAATTATATTAAATTCGGAATTGATTTTCGTTAATTGATTAAATAAATTTAATAATAATATCAACTGTATAAGTCGTATTAATCTGTGCTGTGACAACTGACAGCTTCCTGACTTTCAGTCAATCAGTTATTACAATTACGGTTTATGATTTTCCCCAGCTTACAGAAAGTGAATTAATTCTAATATATTTAGGGACATATCAGATAAAGCAGTCACGTTCATACTACGTTAAGCATCTAAGAGGTAATTTTATGTTCTCATGTAAGTGACTGTTTCTGTCTTTATGAAAATAAATGATTTAAACACAATGAAGGGTTCATTACAGAAGTGTGTAGTGGGAGCAGCCTGCTTCGAGAGTTGTAAGAAAAGAAAAGAAAGAAAGATCCGTTTATTATACACACACACTTTCAGTTGTCGGCTTCTAATTCTGCATGGATGCTAAATCTCTTATAACTCTGCTCTCTGATGTTCAAAATCTGCAGATTTTTCAGGGATGGTTTAATAATATATAATCTCTCACTTGAGGCCACTCTCAATTTTTTACATTTAGGCCCAAGAATGTATGAAAGCGAATCCGTCTCCTTTGGTATAGTTTGACCGTCATCGCTGTACCACGCCTTGGGTTGGCGCACGATGGACAGGACAAGTATAGATCATCGACCGCCAGATATGATCAGTCCACCGCTAACGCTCACGGCGGTACCTCGCTCGCTCTCGACTCATGCTCTTCCTTTCCCTTTCTTTACCTCGCCCCCCGCCACGCCGCGCGCACCTCATCCCGTCGGTGTACAGTTATACGTCGGTGTACAGTTATACGTCAGTGTACAGTTATACGTCGGTGTACAGTTATACGTCAGTGTACAGTTATACGTCGGTGTACAGTACATACCCAGTAGGTTGATCACTTCGTTGCGGAAGGTGGGCAGGAAGTTGGCGCGCAGGAAGAACCACGTGTAGCGCGCGTTCTGGTCCGACGCCGCGTCGCCCTTCTGCCGACAGTACCTGCGCACGGGACGAAACTCATTCTATGGGTGGCACTGTTAAGCTGTCAGATTTTTATCCCACTGTTAAGAAAAGACCTCATTTTTACAAAATTCAAAGAAGTATGAGAGGCGCTGTGTATGATTTTTAGAATGAATAGACAAAACAATGCTATACCGACTGATTTTACTGTCGTTTTGGAACGAAACATTATGGACACAGATTATAAATCAAAATCGTGTGGAAGTATAACAATAATTATGACAATCGTACATTATTCCAAACAAATGAGTCAGGTTGTTCATAATAATTGTGCGGTAACTCACTCGGCGAGCGCGTCGGCCGCGCCCGGCTCCTGGCTGAGGCTGGCGCCCAGCACGCCGCCCAGCGCCGCCGCCTGCTGCACCACCTCGGGCTCGCTCACCACCTGCACCCCACAACGCAACCAATGAGGGACAAACTTCGACACTTGTACCTACACAAGCTGCCATAACCACTAACTTTATCGTTCTATCCGCATATATTATAGAACACATTTCATTGCTTTTATAGATACCTGGCTTATGTAGACAAGTTTTTGAGCACCACCCTCTTGTGGGCATTTTTCGAACGTCACCAGTTTGCCACCAAACTAGAATCAAGCAAAAGAAAATGAGTTTACAAATATTTACAATTGTTGATATTTTGTTGTAAAATTAGACTCTCACAATACTCAAAAAATATAAACTAAAAAAATATCAAACAAAATTGTTATGTAAATTTTAGGTTTATAAACGTTTGAAATCTATCGATGAGTTTTGAGTTACGCAATTTCTGAGACATTAACAGGCTGGTAGACATAAATAAGATGAGATCAAAATAAAGTGTACTTGAACTTTATCCATCACTTAGAACTTATCCATTAAATGTAAAAAATTACATTTGGTGCATTATAAAGTCCAAAAGGCATTCCTAGAAATTCGTAATGTCCTCTTACTGTCGTAAACTAAAATCTTGCGGATATTCGGTCAGGGGTATATAATTTATTGTAAGACCTCTATTTACTTTACACGAATTAACTGCCTTTTCGGGAACTCAACCTGATATTTTAATAATTTGTTTACTGTGTAGTCTGCACCGTGATACAAGTTTTGTTCCAAACAGTTTGTCTATACTCGGAATTTTATTTCGATTCCAGATTTGACAATTTCAGTGTTGCAACGTTATAACAAGTACTAAATAGTGACGTTGCGAAATTATTCGATATGGAAATGGAATATTATCGTAAACTAAGTATATCAGGAAATTAAATATTTCTGAACCGATAATTTAGTTTTGACGACTAATTAACGATCTGAGACTTTTCTTTTATAATTGTGTGTGAGATAAATAAAAAAATGTGATCATGAAGGAACATGACAAATAAAACAGATAGATGAATTATGGTAATAATTTGTTTTATAAATTGTCGCCGTCATCGCTATCGCTATCGCTGTCACTTTCTGTAACATTTATTATAAATGTGTCTGTGATATTGTCAATTAACATATCTAGCCTACTCATTTTTTCCTCTTCTTTGACAACATGGGATACGCATATTATTATGATTAATTATGTATTTATTTAAATAAAAATCAATAATTTAGTCTTTAATTGGCACACTGATGGCACACACTGATTGTTTATCGATTTTTGTGTTCATCACTACACTATTATATGTGATATCATTATTTCACGAAATGACAGTAGTTAATGTCAAAACTGGAATCGAATTAAAATTCTGACTATAGTGGTATACTTATACCTAGAAGTCAAGGGCAGATTGACGTGGTGTACAAAGGCGCCTTATACCGCAAATACTTACGGAGAAGTTGGCGGCGGCGGGGCGGCGCAGCCAGGCGGGCGCGCGCGGCAGGGCGTGCGTGGGCGCGGGCGCGGGCGCCGCCGCGCGCGCCACGGCCGGCAGCGCGCTGAACGAGTCCAGGCCGCCGAACGACTCCATGATGTTGCTCTGGTTCTGCGCGTTCTGCAACGTTACCAACCTGCTGGTATTCATACTTTAGATGTCAACTTCTCCTGCAAGTCGGTAAGCCCGATAACTAGCGGGCGCCCTGGCCCCAGGGGCTTTCCTCTCGAGGTTGAGTGATCAGACGGCTAACTTCCACAGAAGAAGGTATGCAAAATCTAAAGGAGCAAGCAGCGCCGAGATGAAACTCCACCATCGGAGATAACAATAGGACGATGATGATGACAGGTGCAAAATAGCTAGCTATCATTCTGTCACTTCCACCGAAATATTGGAGATGGCAAATTTAATTCAAAGGAAAATTTATCACCATGCAGAAGTACTCACGCTGACGGCATGTTCCGGAGACAGCAGCGAGTGCACGGCGACCTGCTGGTCGAAGGAGGCCGTGACGAACAGGCCGGGGTCGCGCGCGCACCATGACACGTCAAACACCCACTGCTGCTGCTGGCTGATTTCCGTCAGGAGCTCTCCGCCCTGGGGGAACGGATAACATTGAAATACAGGGTCGCCATGAAGAATGTGCACGTTGAAACATAATGACAACTCAAGTAACAATTTTCATTTAATAATGGCCACCATAATCGTTTAGACAAAAAGAGTAGGTATGCATTTTCATTCTAAAATGCCGAATATACATATCAGCAATTAAAGTCAACAGAGGGCCAGTTTTATATCCCTGTGGGACGCCTTGTGTAAAATAAAAATTACCACTGAAACTAATACCAACTTTAACTGTCTGAAAATGATTTGTGTGATAGTTAATGAAAATATTTCAACTGAGTGTCTTATTTATCGAGATATCCGGCGCTCTGGCCAGCAAAGAACATGCAACTATGTCAAAAGCTAGACTTAGATCCAAAAGTATGTAAACTTACAGGTTTTGTGTTATTAGGGTTCCAACACAATACTCTTCCGTCCTTGCCGGCTGATAACAGAAGGTCAGGGTCTTGCTTACACCAGGATAGAGACATCACGCCTTTCTGATGGCCCTCTAGTGTGACTAGAGGAGATGAAGCCAGCCTATAAAGAATTATTTACATTTTAGGAAAAATATTTTCCCTACTGTATTTTAGTTAATTTTAAGGTGCTTAATAGTGAGTTCAATGCTGTGCAGGATGATGCATAGCATAGTCATTATACAAACATTATAATAAAACTGCTGCCAACAATTTTTCACAAACCCTCAAAATGTCACTCTGCCAAAATCAGCAACACTTTTGTAACCTTGGATTATAAACAACTTAATATTGATGGACTTGGTAATATTTGATCATGAAGATTTGTATATCTGATCTGATGTGACGTTACACTTTGTCGCTGTAGACGTAGCGGCGTGCCCGGCGCGGCGAGCCCAGCGCGGTTACCTGAGGTCCCAGAGCTGCACGACGGGCACGGCGTCGTCCTCGGACGCGACGCACAGCTGCGTGGCCACGGCGGGGTGCCACGCCACCGAGCGCCAGCGCGTGCGCGACTGCGCGTCGCTGCAACAACAACGCCAAACATTACCATACTTATCGCAGCCAACTTCATGAGCGTCCACTTCGCAAAATGTCCATAGGTCGCAAAATGTCTCTATTTGAAAAAGAGACATTTTGCGTAAGAGACATTTTGCGAAAGAGACTGTATATTAAAGGTGCATTATGCGAAAGCGTCATTTTGTGAAAAGGACATTTCGCGACCAATACTCATTTTGCGAATGAGGCGTAACTTGAACTAATTTGGAATTGAATATTCTTCTGTACTTCTACTATTTATATTATACTTTCAACAACTTATTTTCCTAAGCTCTTAGAGCTTTTACGTTATTTTTCTTCACAGATAATTTTTCTTTTTACATAATTTAGTAAAAATAGCTACTTATAATTACGAAACGAATTTACCTAAGCTTCATAATAGGTTCATTTTTACGCAGGTCCCAAACGACGCACCTCGAAGCAAAAGTTGATCCTAGGATATGTTGTACCTGAAAAGGGGTACATTTTTACTACAAAACAAAGCACCTGTGAATAATGATAACAAATAAAATCAATACAATTTGAAGGCTGAAAACTTTTATACTCTTTTGCATCTCCCATAGATAGGCAGAAGTGTTTTTAATACCTGTGTTTGAGTTTTTCACCAACAATTTCAGATCCAATACATTTATAATAATAATAATAATAATAATATGTTTATTTCAGAAATTCTTCCATATTTGTTAGTTAAACTTACAACTAATGTTAGTAGGTAAAAAATACAATTAAACAGTTTGGGTGCGCCACCCCGATCCGGGGACTGTGTCAGACTTTATTGCATGTAGTTTTATGCACCGCCCCAGGATCGGGGAGTCCCACCGATCAACCAACGCTCTAATGATGGTATTGGGACTGCCGCGGGTACGGCGTAAGAGTGAGGCGCTTCTTTTGCGCATGATCGCCGAAAAACTGTCTACGTTTGCCTCGGCAAACATGGCAGATGCGCTACAAAAACGCGGCAGTCCCATCAGCACCCGGAACGCGTTGTTGTATTGAATACGCAGATCGCTGTATGCCCTCTGCGTAAAGCCCGTCCACAGGCTGCACGTATAAAAACACTGGCAAAACGCTTTGAAAAGCGTCAACTTTACCTGTCTGTTACAGTGCGCATTTATGTCTGATACTTCAAGTCTCAAATATATAGGATCCCTATTGATACTTCAAGCCAATATAAGTTGTGATGTTAAGGTTCACTGCCCCACTAGCTTTTCCGTGCTGGGCCTGACACATCCGCCTGGTCCTGTTAACAGCAATTAATATACCTGTTGGTTCCAAGCGACGCCCTGGACATGTTCATAAGGCTGGCTCCTGTTGCCAGGTGCCATAGGCTGGCTGGTGTTGTTCAGGTCCCAGATGAAGATTTCGCTGTCTGACGCTCCTGACGCGAGCAGATTCTTCTGGTAAGGGTTGATGTCCAGAGACGATACATGACCTGCGATAATAGAATCACTATGAAACTTTATATTTTCCTATAAGAATACTTTGAAACTCAAAACGTAATCTCATTCATGACCTGCGATAATAGAATCACTATGAAACCTTATATTTTCCTATAAGAATACTTTGAAACTCAAAATGTAATCTCATTATAATAACTTGTTTCTTTTTTAAATAAAGAAGTTAGTAAAAGATAATTACACTAAAGCACACCAGATTTAGAACTTCTTTCAAATAATCAAAAAATCAAAGAATCAAATTCATTTATTCAGTCTAAGCACACATGAACATAGAGCACATTTGAACGTCAAAATTTTACAATTATGTCAAGAATTAATATAAAATAATAAATAATGTAAATATAAACCATTGGAAAATGGTTCTTTCACTGGTTTGGTAGGTTAGTTTAACTGAGAAGATACCAGCAAGAATCTCAGCAAACTATATTAGAACTAGATTATCTTTCTTTTTTAAATGTGCTTTAGCTTACAATTTATTTTGTGAAGAACCAAGAGACTTACGTTGATCATACATTTACAGCATCAAGATACTAATCTACACTCGAGAGCAATGAATCCGGGTCACTTAAAGAATCCTAAAAATCTCGGAAACTAAAAATGCTAGGTTAATGCAATAAATTGTATTTAATAGACAATGTAATACTCCTTAAATGAAGGTATTAAAACTTCTTAGTTATTGTAAAGTTATATCATAAAAAAATCAAATTTGAAAAAGGGCCACTTTCGAAGATGGAACTACGAAATTACAGCATTTGGTGTTGCTTTTGTTTGTAATCTGTCATTTATGTGGGTACATAAACCATGTTGATAGTGCTCTATATTCATTAATCAAGCTGAAATTATGTCGCTTACGCCTGAAGAATGCACCAGAATACTTACAATGCTGGAAACCGGCCGGAGTCAGCGCGATACAGCCAGGACTGTCGGTGTGTCGCTGTCAACAGTACAAAGAGTTCTCCGACGTTACGAAGAAACTGGTTCTAACCTACGCAGACCAGGAACGGGCAGAACCAGGTGTACCACAGCACGAGAAGACCGATACTTGGTGAACACCATGCTTCGAAATCGCTTTCTCACAGGAACTGAACTCACCAATCAGTTTCGACGCCTCGGAGGAAGTAACCCAAGTGCATGGACAGTAAGACGTCGGCTTGCTGAATCTAACTTAAAACCCCTTAGACCTGCAAACGGCCCTAAACTGGAGCGTGGGCATCGTATTTCGAGACTAAGTTATGCCCAGAGCCACGTAAATTGGAGTATTGAAGATTGGTCAAAAGTTATGTTCTCCGACGAATCAAAATTTATGCTCTACAAGCACGATGGAAGACACAGAGTGTATCGAAGACCAGGGGAAAGATTCAAGCAAGCATGCATCGAAGAAAAAGTAGCCTACGGTGGTGGGTCTGTACTTGTGTGGGCCGGAATTTCTTCTGAAAGTCGCACAGAGCTGGTGATCATAGAAAACGGCTCTTTAACTAGCGTAAGATATGTGGAAGAAATCCTCAATGATCACGTTGGTCCATTTATGGTCAATTTAGGTGAGGATGCTATATTTATGCATGACAATGCCAGACCTCATACAGGTAGGATTGTGAATGACTACCTTCAAGAGATGAACATTACTCGTATGGAGTGGCCAGCGCGCAGCCCGGATATCAACCCGATCGAGCATGCTTGGGACGAGCTAGGCAGATGCGTAAAACAACGAAACCCTCCCCCAATCACGCTTCGTGAGCTCAAAATTGCTCTCACAGAGGAATGGGAGAATATTCCCCAAAATCGTATAAGGAACTTGGTGTACAGCATGCCAAACCGCGTAAACGCAGTAATGGAAGCACGAGGAGGCAATACGAAGTATTAAAATTCAAGAAAATCGTAATAAAGTTCAAAAATTTCATGTTTCCTATTTTTGTTTTAAGGAGAGATCAGCAGTTTTTTTCTTTATGTAATTTTGTGTTAATAAAATGTATGGTGACTCATATTTTTTTTACTTTCATTTAAGGAGTATTACATTGTCTATTAAATACAATTTATTGCATTAACCTATCATTTTTAGTTTCCGAGATTTTTAACATTCTTTAAGTGACCCGGATTCATTGCTCTCGAGTGTAGTTTATAGTAACCTTTATTAATTAAACTTTTTCCACTTCTATTTTAAATTTATTTAGTGGCATGTTAATCAAATCCTGGTCCTGGGGAATATTATTATGAAATCTTTTTATACTGCCTACAAACGAATCACCAACTTTGTGAAGCCTTTTTAAGGACTATTAAATGAAATAGCAAACGAGAAACGAGTCCTTAAGTGCATACCGCGAGAAGGGGTAGGTGGGGTATCCCTAGCCATATGAACTGACGACCTGAGAAAGGTGGCTGGGATAGACTGGATGCGGAAGGTTCGGGAGCAATAGCGCGCGTTGGGGGATGCTAATCGACAAAAAAAAATCGAAAATCCGTTTTTATGGAATGAAAAGGGAGTCAAACCTATAATAGTTAAACATAAAGATAGATATTTAATCGCTTATTATAAAATAACATTGCCGGTCAATTGGTCCACACTACAGATAACATAATTGTGCTACCAATGATGCATTATCAGTTTTAAAAAGCTTCAAATGTCAGTGAGGAATGTTCTGATAACAAGGTGTGGGAGCAGAGACCTTTTCTTATAAAATAAAAATGACAATATTACTACTAATTATATGAAGACATTGATAATGACAGTATTCAGATACAATATTTTTTTAGTATAGAATATTTTTAGTATTCTCATAGAATTTAGTATTCTATTGGAATACTTTCAAAAGGTTTGCTACTTCTATAGCAGGATTTTTGGTATACATAGGTACTAAAATACTTCTAGCCATTGAGAACACATAGAATATTGATTTAATAATAAAAATAATGTAAGTACTATAGTATTCTAAGTTCAACCAATACATACCATTGTGTTTCGTACTGCTGCCAAGTAGGGGGTCTGGAGCATTATTGAGTAGTCTCTCAACACTGTAGAACTCTAACAATCCACCATCACAACCTCCCACAATGATGCCAGCCGCAGACCACACTATCTTCTGAAATCTGAACAATTAAATTGGGTCATGTAATTATAAGGTCTTACCTTACTTATAGTTGCGGCACGCCGTGATGACCATCTGGACACAACTGATTTTGCTCGTTTTCTCTTTTTGTGCTCTTAATTTTGGACAACGAATTATTAGACGAATAGCTAAAGAAAAATTATAGCGAGACTGGCACAGGAGAAAATAAACATCACACACCAAAAAAGAGAAAATGAGCAAAACCATTTGTGTCAAAATGGCCATCGTAGTGTGTTGCAACTATAGTGACATAAATAACTGCAATACTTGACAGGTTAAATCACAGTAGGAGAAGCTCATGAAGTATGTAGGGATCGAACCAGATGGCCAATTGTTGTGCTTGCCTACCCCGCAGGGACAATAGAGTGAGCATAAATAACTGCAATAGCATGAACTGAAACTTATACACAAGTCTATTTCTGTGTTTAGATATCTGAAAAGGGTAGTCTGAGATATGTTTTGCCAATGTATTAATATTGGTCCAACATAATAGCAGTCATGCCGATTAATAAAACCACCATCCATTTTGCTTACAAAAAAATTGACAGAAAATTGTTACAATTATTTGATTGTCTTTTACTATAGTTGCAGCACGCCATTATGACACAGATGGTTTTGCTCATTGTCTCTTTTTTAATGTATACACTTAATTTTGGACAACAAACTGTTAGACGAATAACTAAAGAAAAATATGGCGAGACTGGCACAGAAGTAAATAAATTTAACACACCATAAAATTAAATGAGAAAGCAAACAAAACCAATTGTGTCCAAACGGCCACTGTAGCATGACGCAACTATAAAGACATGTCAACATGCCCCCAGTAAAGGAAAGAACAAACATTTTTTCAGTGTACCTTACCTATTAATTCAAAAGTTCATAATGTGTCCAATACTATCGATTAGAGTTCTTAAAGTATTAAAATTTCTACAATGTATAAATTTGTACTGCAAGTTTGGCAGAGTTTTTAACTTAAACACCTATGTCATTTGGAAAATGAGAAACACAATAAGAAGGGATAAATTAAGACATGTTCAAAGTTGTAGATTACAACAATGCAGTAACTGTACTGTCTCATAAATGATTGGAAATTAATACAAAAAGTTATTTTAGTTTTGAATGTTTTTTGTCACACTATAGTTTAAAACATTTTAACATATCTTACAATTGTCAATGTTTTTTAACTGGTTGATGCTAACTTATAAATCATATACCAGAAAAATGATAATTAAAAAATTGCAATAAATATTCAAAACATTGCAATAATAATGAAAAAAATCATTGTATTATTAGGTATATCACTGAATGGGACATTACATAAAATGGTAAAATCAGCTCTAGAATATTAAGCAGTTTATGTAAATTGTTTTATTTATTAGTATTTGCAAGTACCTACTTACATTATGTAAGTCTTGTACTCATTTAGTAAAAAATTATAACTTAGCAATTTGGGATCATTTACTATTAATGTAATTTGTTTTTCTGCATGTCAGTGACTATTAGTTATAGTCAAATTCTCTCATACAGTATAACATAGGTAATATTAATAGCATAACATGCTTTAGTGCCATGTCACCAACAATGTTATAAAATTGTTAAGTACAACTTATCAAATAAACATTAACATACAGTCACAAGGGCATATATTCATAAAGCAAATAGACTATCAGTCCATACATATTAGCAATTAACTGCTGATCATTATAAAAAAACACCCAAATCGGCTGCCCTTTTATATCCAAGAGCTATTCTACTAAGAATTTGAGCTACAAATACAAATAATAAGTACATTAACTTACTTATGTGGTGTCTGGAAACTAGACTTCAGTGACAAATCAAGTCCAGGTTCGTCTAAATTAAGGGTGTAGAGCTCCAAATTCGAGCTGGAGCTAAACGAAGCATCAACCTGCTGCGCCGCGGAGCCGGCCGCTATCGCCACCGGGAAGTGCTCCGCCGGCGACCAGCACACGTTCACCGTCCTCTTCAGCTCTTTCACTTTCATCGTAACAACACTGTCTCACTATAAAAAACACCAAAAACAGTTCAAATGCACTGAAAACTGCTTTATTTACCAAATTATGTCACCGATTTGAAACACTTCCTACTGTTATTTCTCAAACAGAACTGATACTAAAACGGCGGTATACGGTTGCAAACAGTCTGAAAGATAGTTTTTAACCAACAATTTTAGCGTTTCAATTAAAGAATGCCATATTTACCATAAAAACACCAGCTTGGCACTTCCAACGTGGCTGACGTAAATATTCTGGATTTGACAGATGATCAAGTGACAGTTCGTTCAGTAACTGTGAAATTAACTGCAACATGACACGTCATTGCGTTAAGAATGTAATTTCAAAACAAGCGTTCGATCTTGTCAACTTAAATCAAACTTGTTTCATAATCTCGTACTTAGTTAATTTGTTTATTAAATGTGAATTATCAGAATTACCTACACCTTTACGAATAAAGTTATGTATATTTGCAAAAACAAACTGTTGCAAAGTAACTCATTCTTCTCTCTTCTGTACCTACTTTTATTCTAGAGCCCATAACACAAGTTAGTTAAGCTTTGCTTACTTGGAGTCTAAATAAAGTTGTATGCAATGTCGTACAATTGTGGTAAATAGGTAGGTGCTACAACGAAGTATGCATGAAATACCTTGGTATAAAAATAATTGTTATTAGGTTCCTATAGCAACTATATAATTTGTTTTAACTAAATTGGTTTTGTTGTAAGTAATGTATTATTTCCAAATTTTTTGTAACAGTGCACTAAATATTTATTCATGTTTGCTTAATATGTGACCTATTTCGTCTACTGAAATATAAGAAATACTTAATTCTGGCCACAGCGAATTTCTATATCTCCTGATCGAAAAAAAATACAATAAAGAAGACATTTCAATAACATCAAAGAAATATCAGTAAATAATAACTATATAATTGTATATAATCAAAGTAAAGAATATACTCCTCCAAGATCATTGAATCAACCTTTAACTAACTCTAAATATCTAAGTATCAGTTGAAAATAAACGAGTGGATTCGCTTTAGAGGTGAAGGTATTACTTGATAATCATTATTTACGACAAGTTTATAGTAACTTGACAAGTACCTACCTATGAAAGTTTAGTTCAAAGTGGTAAATTAGAAATTATCGTAGGATTGTGGTAGGTGTATTTGTTTTTATTTTGTAGCATTTTTATGCGAATTCTTCATCTGACTCACTTCTCCAGACCTGTACAGCATGTCTAATACAAACAAACTATAACATGCACAGTGTTTAGACAGATCTGCCTGTTTTGCCTTCGAACCAGAAACCTACCTATGCCTAAACGACGGAGGTAGGACATGACGGTATTCCCGTCCTAATTAAGCAGTCCGACTGGGAAATACTGCGGAAACTAGTCATAATAACCTCGTGTTGTGTTTCCGGCGGTGAATAGGGTAGTCACCGCTCACTGAAGAGCTTTTGTGCTGTCAATGGGAATATTAAAGGCTAGTCCTGTTTTGTCTTCTGCACTGATGGCACCGAAACTCAGCTCTTACAAGGTCGGCAGCACGTGTGGAACACCAGGGGCATTACACATGTCCATAAGCTACGGTAACCATTTTCCATCGTATGGTGTGCTCGTCTGCCACCTAAGTGGTATACAAAAATAAAGGAAAGGAAAGTGTGACCTGTGAGAATGAATGATGAATTGAATGTAAGAAGAATGTGACTCCCTTGGATTTATACGTCCATAGCCCACGGTAACTACTAACTAGGTATAGCTAACCCGACCCAGCTCCACCCGTGACATATCTAGATACCCTAACAATTATGGGTTTAGAGGGGTGACCCTTTAAACGCATACCTAATTGTTTAGTTTTTTAAATGATGTATGGATTTGTTGACACTTATGATCCCTGCTCTGATGATGCACTGATCCCTTAAGTAACAGCGTGGCGACTGATAATATATAGACTAGTACCTTCGTCGATAAACGGAGTATGCAATAAAACATTTTTTAAATACGTAGCAGTACCTAGTTCTTGAGATTAGCGCGTACAAACAAACTCTTCAGCTTTGTAATATTAGTATAGATGTAATAAGAGAAATTGTACCTACCGACGTAGATGAAATTTCGCCAAGTGTAAATGCTTGACAACGACCAACG
Source organism: Eilema griseolum (assembly GCA_963662185.1). Lineage (NCBI taxonomy): Eukaryota > Metazoa > Arthropoda > Insecta > Lepidoptera > Erebidae > Eilema > Eilema griseolum. The sequence continues at coordinate 1,261,860 of OY759247.1, forward strand.
ACCCTAAATTTTGAAAGATTTTTACATTTATATAAATGTTTTGCCAGGTACCTCTACAATATCTGTATAAGAATCTGGAAAAATGCCGATTGTAATCAGCCAAAAACAATGGGCGAAAATCAAGAAGTGGACCACCCCGGACAAAGAAGACCAAGAAACAGTGCGACGACGAGAGCACATCAAATACCTTGACGCCACCAGCAAGGAGATGACCAAGTCCTGGCCTAATTCTTTAGAGGTACCTACCAATTTATCTATATCAACTAACTGCCTAATTAAGTCTTTTTCAGAATTTCCTATAAGAATTTAACAGAAATAGGAAGTATATAAAAGTAAGACAAAGAAGCACACCTAAGTGGGTATTTGATAAATTTCGTAAACCTATCATAAAAGAAGTTCGTAAAACTTTATTAACCCGGTGTTGCACACGTCTAAGCATAGGCACAGTAATCGCTTTCGAAACTCCACACTCTGCGCGTGACCTCATTAAAATAATATCTACGAAGAAACGGAAACTTTTGTTGGTACCAACGAAAGTTTTCGTTACGCAGGTTACGCTCAGTATTTTTTTTATAGTTACGTCACGCGAATCATCTACAGATTTTTTGCGATTTGCCTCATGTGAAATACAGATAAAAATTCTTAATTTAATTTTGTAAAAATAAAGTAGGTGTACCTATTTAAATTTATCTTTTTGTGAAATCTTTTTGTGTATCGTTATTATTTACGTGTAAGCTATCATTATCTAATACATTTCGTATTTTTTTGTAATATTTGTCAAATACCCAATTATAGTCAACGTGTCCTATGAACGCTTGCTACATCTGGGTATCACCCACATGGGCCCACACCTTACTTTCTGCAAAGTGCTTTTTGAAATGAAAACAAAAGGGTAAAGGAAATGAATCATTTAGATATCATAGGACGCAAATTCACTTTGCTTGTTTTCTCTTTCGTTTTCTATTTCTACAGTTTACGACGTCGTCGTCGGAAGTCCCGTGTTCGATTCCCGCTCAGTACAAATAATTGTATGGTTGAATAGAATATAATATGTTTATTTGCAATAATCAAAGGTGTTTCCACTTATATGTAATATGTATTAAAAAAAATCATGTAAGTAAGGCTATGATGTAGGTAGGTATATTAGTTTTCTAGAATCCATAACGCAATCTACTTAACCCATAATGTTAGCGGGAATTAACGCAATCATGGTATAGGTACATACATACCTTGGGGTGGACGGGCCAGGTTACACCGGCCGTGGTCACAGACTGACTGGCTCAGTGGTGCACGCCCGCCTCATTTCGTGATGTTGAAGGCTCTAGAAGTACCCACACGTTTTCGATATTTTTTATATTTTCTGTTCGCCATGTACCTACCGTCAGCTGCCACATACCACACTCAGAGTCCTTATTCTGTAAGCAAATCATCAGGTATTTAAACTATCATGGTCACTCACATCAGTATCCACCATGTTTGATTGTTTTGAGTTTCCGATATTTCGGCACTGTTGCAAGCACCATGATCAGAGAGGAACTTGAACTCAAAACAATCAAACGTGGTAAATATCCCGATTATTTTGATACTGAAATCATCAGGTGTCTATCAGACTGCGCAGAAAAGCGAGGTTGAATGTTTTTTATCACTAGATTCCATGGTTTTGATGATGATGATTGCTCTGCAGGCAATAGCACCTTATACGGGAGCTACCACGGACATTCGGCATCCAAACAGTCTGATATCGCGGAAAAAAGACAGCTTCTTATCACTGAACTAGACCGGATCCTGTATCACATTTCTTAATGGGGCTCTGAGAAACTGGTCGGGTTCAATGCCAAGAAGACGCAGGCATGTGCGTTCACAGAAAAGGTATCTTCTTTCCTTCCCCTTCTCACTCTTCGGAGCACGCCAATGCCACTGCAGAACAATCTCAATATCCTCTAGGTATGGATGTTCGCTGCTACTTGAATAACAAAAAGCTGTAGTTTACCGTCTATACCATGGTGAGTGTTCTGATGAACTCTTCGAACTAATTCCACCCTCTCTTTTCCTATAGAGGACAACATATGCAGGGCTTAGATGTCATGCTCGCACTGTGTAGAATATACGAGTAAGAACCAAGCGGTTCTGAGACTCTTTTCTTTGGCGCCCCACCAAGACCTGGAATTCATTACCAGCTCACGTGTTTCCTTCTTCCTACAGTCCCGGGTCCTTAAGCGGGGTGTGAAAAAGCATCTGATGAGGCCGCCAAGCTGAGTGCCACCATTGTAACATTACTTAGTGTCTGTAATGGCGACCCTCTTTCCCTCAGGATTTCCTGTTGTTAAGCAAAGTCTCAACTTTGCTTACTATCAGGAGAAGTGAAGTCAAATTGGGCGCGTTAGTAGTTGTAGATAAAAAAAAAGTATTACTTATTTAGAATGTAAACAAACGCAACGTGGAGCTACGACAGGCTCGTATAGAGGCGGCAGAACAGGCTAATATCATATTCTACAAACGCTATCTGAAGAAGCAGAAGGAGGAACAAGAACAGCTCATGTATTCAGCCAGGGACATCATGTTCAAAAGTAGAGATGCTCCAAAACTATTGTTAAGGTGAGACAAACCTGCAATAACTATAGCACGAAATTCGCTTTCACGGCCATAATAGTATTTTTTATACCACTTAGGTGGCAGACAAGCACACGGCCCACCTGATGGAAAGTGGTTACCGTGGCCTATGGACGTGTGTAACGCCAGAGGAGCCACACTCGCGCTGCCGACCCTGTAAACACAGAGTTTCTGTGTCGTCAGTGTAGAAGACAAAGCAGGACAAGTCTTTAGTCTTCCCACTGACAGCACGAATTCTCCAGTGAGCTCTGGCTACCCTACTCACCGCTGGGAACATAACACGAAGTTATTATGCCCGCCTTATTCTGTAGGGCGGAAGTACTTCCCCAGTCGCAATGCTCAATTGGGCGGAAATACCGCAGTGTCCTACCTCCAAATAGAGTAGGCGTTCTTGAACGTCTAGATCTTAGCACTTTGCATTCCTTACATAGATCTAGTTGCAGAAGAAATGATACCTACAGCTCTATTCATTGCACCCACTTATTTTTCCTTCAGTGCCGTGATAGAAACAGCAGTCCAGAAAGAACGCATCGAACAGATAAAATTTTTGAATGAACGTCGTCGTGAAGATGCCGAGAACAGGCGGAAGAATGATGACCTCATCATCCAGCAAGCTAAGGAGTGGAACGAGCTTATGGCGCTCAAGAAGCAGAGACGGTTCGATGCCGATAAGCAGTATCAGAAGGAGATTCTTGAGCAGTGAGTTGAGTTGATATTTCGCAGAACTACGAGTAGATTAGCTTAGTATGTTTACAGAAATTGGTGAAGCATCGAAGAGGTATCCACTGGTGTCAAACTGTTAGACTGAAATTTAACTAAATACTATAATAACACCATAAGAATTATTGAAAAACTAGTTCTTTCCGGGGCTTCGCCCGCTTGGATGTCGGTTATCGCGACAAAACATATATAGCCTACAGTCCTTTCTCAAGGTCTAGTCTACCCTTATACCTAATTTCATCGAAATCAATTCAGTGGTTTAGGTGTGAAAGCATAATGTACAGACAGACAGACAGAGTTACTTTCGCATTTATAATATTAATATAGATAAAGGGAGCGACATCACATCCTGTTAACATGAGCTCCGCGAATATTGTGTCCTTACCTATATCGATGATAGCCTTGCGGCATAGGGTTGGGACAGCCATCGAAATATCGTTCACAGTTAAGATAAGATAATCTTTATTGGACATATACGGACAACATTATGAAAAATGTACAAATGGCGGCCTTATCGCTACAAGCCATCTCTTCCAGGCAACCTTTGGCTGGAAATGTTTTTATTGTCTTAACAATAATAACCCATGAGTAGTTATTAGTGTAGTCATAAGCTACATATATAATATAACGTAAACAAATTTATTACATATAATTTAATAATATCTTACATATACCTACCTAAGTACACACATAAATTTTTCTATAATATTTACATAAACATACTTACACACGTATTAGACACACACTTACAAGTATTCAATAATATATTCCTACACAATACAGCGAGTATATTCCTGCGCAAGACCACATGACAAAGTCACAAAGAACACAGATAGTGTTCCTTTATCATTTTGTCCAGTTTGCCCAACACTTTGTTCGAAATCTTTAAGATGAAACGTCTTTACGACTAAGATTGAAGTTCGACCGCTTTGTAGTTAGTCTGAAAGACTAAAGACAGAAAGAGTTGGGAAAAGACTGGGAGAATTATGTTTTCTATGATTATGATGTCAGTCTTCATAGCCTACATCTGCGTCATTTCATCATCTCGTTCAATTCCATTCGCTTCTAATGCTTTCGTCTGACCTGGAGCATAAAGTCAACATTCCAACTTAACAATACAAGATTCCTGTGCTAAACGTCACGTAGTCTTATTAGTAATCACTACTGCAAACATTTAGGTAAATCTTTTGTTACATACAGGGCTCATGAACAGGCAGAACGCAATCGCATGGAGTATGAGACAGAACTTAATCTGCAGAAGATTGACAACATAAACGCCAGCGCGGAGATTAAGGCCTTAAAAAAGTTTAATGAGGACCTTGTAAGTATTGTGGCAAACACCTTTGTTTATTTAGATACCAAAACAATGAACAGTAATACATCAACTAGTAATAAAATAGCCGCGTGATTCCCGGCACAGTAGAATTTGGACCACCCCAAATCTTCTCATGCGGTGTCGTACAAGGCGACTAAGGGACAGGGCTTTTTAACATCAGACAGATATATGCAGCCCGACTCAGCATCAGATGAATGGTTTGAGTCAGCAATAGTACCTACCCGGAAGACGGCAATAGGCTCAATCCCTATTACGTGGTACTGAATTTATTGATTAGTGAAATTTCGGTGTTAATTCACTTTATTTAACCCTCCGGTGATAAAGGCGTGATTTTATGTATGTATGTATGTACTCTCGAGTACCTACTCAACTGTCGTGTGGGAGGATGCGCACAGTACCTAGTAGGGGCGAAGCGCGTAGCAAACGATTGCCGAAGAGGGTTACGACGGACTTTGCTTCGCTGTGTATGTTCTACCGCCTATGCAACGGATGTGCTCAGATGAATTATTTGACATGATGCCCATAGCAACATTCTATCATCGCACTACCCCCTTCATTCATCCTCACGCATTGCAACCAGAGACGGTACGCACTGTGCGGTAAGAAAGAAACTTCATCCCACGCACTCTCAACCTGTGGAATGAACTCCCTGCTGCGGTTTTCCTATGCACCTACAATATGGGGTTCTTCAAAAGGGGCATTAGGAGCTTTCTATAGGGTCGGCAGCGCGAGTGTGACACCTTTTGTGTTGCACACATTCATTGGCCACCGTAACAACTTCCCATCAGGTGGGCCGTGTGCTTGTCTGCCACCTAAGTGGTATAAAAAAGGTAGATCGATATGGTCTACCCAATAACAACTAGCTCGGCGGTCGTCAGTACACCGTGATCATGGCGCTTGTAACAGCGCTGAAAAATCGGCTATTCAGCGAAAATAATAAATATGGTAAATATCCCGGTGAGTTTTACACTATTCATAGGAAAAAATAGAAAAAACGTATTTTTAATGCTCCTATTTTTTTATTTTAATGAGTGCATGGTTGAAAATGTTTTGTTTCATCGCAGCAAGAAAGAGAGAAGCTTCGCATCTATAAAGATATGAACCAAGCTAAGGAGGAGAATAACGCACGTAAAAACGAACAAGCTGAGTGTAACAAGATGGACGACAGACTGATAAGCGTCCTCAATAAATCTCGGGCCAGGATCGACCGCAAGAGGAAGCAGACTGAATTAGATGTGAGTAGTATCATAAGTTTACACTTATTTGATTTTCATATGCAAGCTTTTCAAAAATCTCTCCACAAAATTGGTGTATAGCGCCTTTGACATAAATACGGCGCGTGGCTGTCCATCTGCTTCTAACGATTGAAGTGTATAAGGATACACACTTCACGAGTTTCCTCTCTTTCTCCATTGTCATTCGATTAGTTAACTTGTACTTTTGCGAGTACCTACGAGTACTTAGATATAGAAAAGATTATTAAATCTGCTTCAACTTTCATTGTAAAGATCGCTTTTTCAAGCAATATCAGTAGACCGTCGCCGTAAGACGGATATATGTATAGAAGAATTTGGATGTATTTGGTCAGATCGTTCTCCCTGTAAGGGAAAGATTGCGGGTTCCAATCTCGCCTGAACCGATTCAATTCTTTCTATATCTTAATGGAATATCTTCATAGTTTTCTTATACTATGAAAAGACTTCGGTTATTGATTTTATACGTTGAAACGACTACAGTGGCATTCTAACTTTTAAACATTCGCGTTCCATGATATATATATGCGTAGTAGATATGCGTATATAGAACGCGATTAATAAGATCATAATATTGTGAGATACATACATACCTTTGATTTGCCCTGGTCCTACCTGGTCGAAACATCAGGCAAATCAAAGGTATGTAGGTATGTACCTATACCATGATCACGTAAATTCCCGTAAATATTATTGTATAGCACAGTAGAATTGTTGAAATATACCTACCTAAAGCTGTCTTTCATCTATACTAATATTACAAAGCTGCAGAGTTTGTTTGTTTGTTTGTTTGTTTGAACGCGCTAATCTCTGGAACTACTGGTCCGATTCAAATGATTCTTTCAGTGTTGGGTAGTCCATTTATCGAGGAAGGTTTTAGACTATATATCATCACGCTACTACTTAAGGGAGCGGAGCATTGATAATAAATGTTAACAAATCCGGCAATTTTTCATACATATTTTGAAGACTAAAACATACGGGCTCAAAGGGATATGAAGCTTCAAAATATACCCCGGGCGAAGCTGGGGTGGGTCAGCTAGTAACTCATAAAGCTTTAACGTAAGTTATGGTAATTTACTGTTTTGGTCTAGGTGAGGACCGAAAAACAACGAGTTCTTGACGCGATAAGTGCTAAGTTAGAGTCAGGCGACGCGGAGCAAGCGGCTAAAGAAGAGGCCATACTACAGAAGGCTATTAAAGAGAAGATCGCTTTGTAAGTATCTACATACTACACCTCCGCTCCGCTAGAGTGACACAATCACAGTTACTTGTTGCTGTGACATTGCTTGGTGGAAGACTATCGTGTTCCATTGTCCGTTCAGAGATGCAAGCGTGCTTGTGAGTTGCTTAAACAATCTGAATAACTCTCATTAATCATTCGGAAGTAAAAGGCATGGATCCTTTATGGTTTTCAAATAAATTGAATTTCTTTAATCCAATCGCAGAGAAGATGCTCGCGTAGAAGCGGACAGGCGGAAGAATGAACAGTTCAGGCAGGAACGTATCGCTGCCCGAGAGAAGTTCCTACGTGATGAGGAACAACGTCTGCATGATTTCAACACTAGGCGACAGTTTGAGATCATGAACAGGTACCTATTTGCTAGTGTTTTATTTTTCAGGAAGTGTTTTTCTCTACAATTGTTACGTTACAAAACGAAACCGCGGTAGCCAAGTGGTATGGGTAATGGACTGCTGAGACGAGGTCTCGGGTTCGATCCCAGGTTTTACCATGACACACCAATGACTTTTCGATGCTTTTCGAAGTTATGTGTGTATTTATCGCTGGGTTATAAGTGCCCGGTTAGTGGCAATAGGCTCGCCACCTATTACATTGGGACCTAAACATAAACTGGCGAGATGTGGGTGCTAGCACCTCTGCCTACCCCTTCGGGAATATAGGCGTGAGTTTATGTTATGTTACGTTACATATTTTTATCTGGTACTCCTTTTTTATAAGTCTCTTGCTTGCTCGCACAAAATAAATTGTAAACTAAAGCAAATTAAAAAAAAAGAAAAATAATCAAGTTCTAATATAAACACCTCAACAAAGTCTAGGGAACAAGATGACCCCAATTATTTTTTTTCGTGTAAATCTTGTTTTGCAAATAACTGGCAGCAAATAAATAAAAATAGAATAAAGTAGATTATAGAGTTGTTCGAAATTTAAAAATAAATTTAAATAAGTAATGATTTTCGAATATGGAGGGAAAACTTTTAAAAGTGTTTGATTGTGCAGTTTCTCTGAGGCAAAATAAAAAATATTTTTTTTGATTGTAAATAACGTTTATTATCAATAATACGTCTTTTACGTATGGTTTGTGCATTTTTGTGACTGTAGTCATCATGTCACGTCGTCATTTAAGTCGCGAAGAGATGTTAAGGGCTGTTGGTATGCTGCAAGCTGGACGAACTCAACGCGACGTAGCGGATGCTGTCAACACCCAACCAAGCGTAATTTGCAGATTATGGGCACGCTACAGGTCTACAGGGGATGTTGCCGAACGTCACAGGGGACGAAATAGGGTTACTACCCCGCGACAAGATCGTTTCTTGCAAAATTCCGCAAGGCGGCAACCCACGATTACTGCTCGTCAGTTGGTCGCAGGCCTCCAGTCTCAGCATCAAGTGGTTATTAGCGATCAAACTGTCAGAAGAAGACTACACGAAGCCAATCTTTATGCTCGCAGACCGCTTAGGGTTTCAGCTCTTCGACGTGGAAATTGTGGGCTAACGCACATTTACAGTGGACCGACCATCAATAGGCACGGGTTCTGTTTTCCGACGAATCTTGCTTCGGTTTTCATCCTGATTCGAGAAGAGTGCGTATATGGCGAGTTCCTGGACGTCGGAGTCATCTCCAGAATCCGCAAGAAGTTCATCCTTACCAAGGTGGAACAATCATGGTATGGGCTGGAATTCGCCTTGGTGGAAGGACTGACCTCGTTTGGATACGGGGCAATTTGAATGCAAACCAATACATTCAGGAGGTTATACACTACATGGTAATCCCTCATCGACAGCAGTTCGGTCAAGATTTTATGTTCATGCAAGATAATGCACGGTCACACACCGCGAGGGTAGTGGTCAATGCGTTAAGCGAGCACAATATGACGACGTTGGAATGGCCTACTCAGTCTGCCGACCTCAATCCCATAGAGCATGCCTGGGATTTGCTTGGGAGAAGAGCTTTCAGCCATATTCCACAGACGATGATTGACAATCTCATACTAAGTATGCCACGCCGTTGTCGAGCTGTTGCTAATGCTTTAGGGGGTCCTACAGATTATTAAAAACGTTTAAAGTACGGTTAATTACTGTATTTCTTACTACCTCGTTATTTTTGTGCCTAATCATAGAAGGTTGTAATACTCAATATTGGCACTATTCAATTCTTTCTTAAAAAAAAAAAAATATTGGTATGAAAATGTTTTTATTAAAATTAAAATTAAAAACGGTATAAAAATACCCTTCTATTGATATAAAACACTCACTATTACAAGAAAGGGTTTTTAAATAAAAACTAGAAATGTCCTTGTTCCCTAGACTTTGTTGATGTGTGTAGTTCGCTGAGTTTCTTGGCTGGTATCTTCTCAGTAGAACTAACCTACCGAACCAGCGAAAGAATCATTTTCCAATGGCTTATTTGTACAGTATTTAATATTTTAATATTATTTCTTGACATACTCAATTGTAAAATTTTGACGTTCATATGTGCTCTTTGTGTGCCTAAACTGAATAAATGAAATTGATTCTTTGATTCTTTACGTGCGCAAAATCCCCACGGATACTTCTCCCACCGGAGTCGGTAGGAGAGGCTAAGTCGGACTCGAACCGACCAAAACGCACGCCGCCTGTGGGTCGTTTTTGGTTGCCGAAGGTGAGGTTAACAGACATATCCCTCGCACCCCGGCCGACCCAGGACCATCTCTCACGATCTGGCCCTCTCCTCGGGTGTGGGAACCACTGAGTCCCCAACTCATCCCCAGAACGATTGCAAATGGGCTGGAGCACGGAATGATTACAAAATATAATGTCATTTATAACTCTGTTTTGTTACTTTCCTGGATCTCGGTTCCACTCAAACAAAACCACTGTCATGCCACACACACTGCAAAAAATGACATGGAATTTTAAACTTTATTCCTATTACTTTAAAGTCTAAAATTATATATGTATATATATGAAATGAGTTTCATTTCAATTTTACATTCACTCAATAAAAGGTCTTTTGATTTTGGACATTAAACGCATCGCTTTAAAGTCTAAAATTAAATGAATTTCTTAACAGTGTCCGTGCTGCAAAAGTGGTTTTGTTTTAGCAGAGTCGAGCAGAATCAGTGCTTGGGCAGCAGCATAATGGATCACATTCATCATCGGCCTTGCCTCCAAAAAGTCATATGATTATGAATCTGTTACTATAAAGAACACTCATATTGAGAACTCACTTGTACTTTTCCACATTATTTTTAATATTTAATAAACCTGACCGGTTTCGCCTTACGGCATCCTCAAAGGTTTAAACCTTTGTAAAGTAGGTACAAGTGAGTTCTCAATATGTGTAACAACACTAACAACAAATTCCACCAAGTGCCATCGACCCGTATAAATAGTATAAAGAACACTGCTTAATACTCACTTACATTTACTTTACTTTAAGATTCAAAAACGCTGAACTGTTTGACGAATTCAATGAGGGCTTGCGTCAAGAAAAAGCACGCAAGGCTAAGGAGTACAGGGCGGATATTATACGACTTTGGGTAAGCATACTGCTCTCTGTAATGTCAATTTTCTGTCCTCCTTATTCATTACTCTATGTAGAATCTAGCCTGTAGGTAGACAACATAAAATGCCTAATCTACTTACCTGCTCACGTAATTAGATATGGCATTTTAATGACTCGTGTGACATCGTCGATACAATACATGGTGTCTAACATGGTCTTATCACACGTAATTTTCGTCTTTACCTAGGATTTTCGTGCAAGCAGTGCTTGGTTACACCACTTAAGAGGTTTCTTCAATGTTTTAAACATTGAAGAAACCTCTTAAGTGCTGTGTATTGATCTACATACATACATATAATTGCGCCTTTATCCCCGAAGGGTTACGCAGAGGTGAATTGACACCCACATTTCACCAATCATTGAATTCGGTACCATACAGTGGGGAGTGAGCCTATTGCGGTGTTCCGGGCACTATTGTTGATCCAAGCTATGCATCTGAGGCTGAGTCTGGGCTGTATATATTTGTATATTAAACAACCTTATTCCTTAGTCGCCTTTTACGACACCGCATGGGAAGAGATGGGGTAGTCTAAATTCTACTCTGCCGGGAACCACCCGCGTGTATTGATCTACGTACTTAATATTTGGCCAGACGGTAGGCTTACCAAGTATTTGTTTGAAAACCTCAGAAAGAGCGCAAGGAACGCGAAGCCCGAGAGCTCGCCGAGAAGCGCTACTACTACGGTGAGCTGGCGGAGAAGAAACTGCGTGATGCCGACAATAAGCTGTTCACGCACGCCGCGCACCTCATTGAGGAGGCCAGACAACACGGAAGACCGGATTTAGCTTTGCACAAGACCCTTGATGTAACTACCAATTGTGATTTTAAACTAAATGTATTTTTCATAAGTAGGGTCCTAGCAACTAATAACAGTTGCTAGGACCCTACTTAAATTATTTTAGGTAGGTAAATAATGTAGAGATTGTTAGATTGTTGCACAAAGCCTATCATGGAATGTTTTATGACAGCCCGCCAGTCTTAATACATCCTTATTTCGTATGCCACGTAGCAATACTGCAAGATGCACCGCTTGTACCCGATGCCGCCGCTGTACGAGCCCATCGCCGAGCACATGCGCCACTACGCGCCGCGCGACGGCAGCCGCGTCGACCCCGACTACGTGGAGTCGCCGCCTCCGTCAGGAATGGCAGGGAAAGATGACCTCGAGGAAAACGGTCCAAAGAAACCTGGGACAACAAACCCTGTTAAGGTACAGAACTAACCAAAAAAGAGCGAATGTGTGTGGAAATGTGTAGTAAAATTCATAATAGAACTGTCTCATAACTGTAGCCTTAACTTATTTACAGGCTGGGTCCCCGAAAGCAACAAGTAGCAAACCGGAGAAGGATTCCAAAAAGGCTGTTGGAAGTAAAGGTTTACAGAAGCGAGACTCGAAGGTGATGAAATGTACTTATGATATCGCATAATTATTATCAAAACATCTCTACCGAAGGACCAGTTTAGTTTATGGTCCTTCGGGCTATTGTAGTAGTTGGTCCTGTAGAAGTATCTTTATTTGTTCATATACCCGTCTTTGTTGTAGGTATGCTGCTCGAAAAGTTCAAATATCTAATTTATTTATTTTTCACAGACTGCCTGCTCTCTGCCACCCATCACGGTGATCGCTTGCAAGAACAGTGACTGCCAATGTGAACTGAAGAAATCTTAGACTTAAGATGGAAATGAAACAAAGCTTTAGGAAATATTTACTTTAATTTTATAACTATTCATTACTTGTAGAATGTTTTTTTATTAAGTAACTAGTCTATTTCTATTGTCTTATTATGAGACATAATGTGTGTAAGTTTGTTTAGAGCAGTTTTATTTTTAGTATTTCTAAGAGGTTATGATATCTTGTATGTTTATAATAAAGCTTAACTTTGACCTAACTGTTGTTTGCTTACATATTTCATTTTGAAACTAAACGTGTAAAAGCCTTCCGAGCATTTGGTAGTGGAAACTGTCCAAATACAAATCTAATCTAAATGGGCTTGTAGGCATTAACGTAGGTAAAGAAAATGAGCAATGCTTAGATATTATTAATTTATTAAATAGTTAAACAGTATTTCATTGTTTTCATTACTTATGTATTATTTATTCTGTGCTTATTTGTACTTGGCTACAATAAATCAATCAATCAATCAAGCCTATCGCTGTCCACTGCTGGACATAAGCCTTGCCCAATGTTGACTACAAATCAAACTTTTATTACGCCGATGACAATCAAAATCATTTGCAGCTTTTACCAACTTAAGTCGTCCCCACGTATATAGCTCTCTGCTGCTAGCTGGTATACATGAATGTCTGGTAATGTAGAGGGAGCAAGAAAGGAACTTCAATGCCGTTGCGTGGAAATGAGAAGTATAGCTGGAGAGATGACCGCTTCTTGGTGGACAAAATCTTAATGGACCATATGAGGAAAGTTTACAGTCACAGGTTCCAACATCATCCCATTCATCCTTTTTTATCATAGTCACAGTATGATAAAAGAGGATGAATGGGATGATGTTGGAACCTGTGATTAGGATCACAGATTGTGTTCTGTGTAGAATTGAAGTTTTATTAAGGAGTTAAATTAATAGCATTTTGAACGTAGATTACAAAATAATCATAAAATGTTGCTATGAATGTTTCATTAGGCACAACACCTGGAACATCTTCCATGTAGGCTTAAGTCTGGATGGTGAAGGAGCCACAAGGCGCAACTAATAATAAAAACTATCATTGTTTGGAGTAGGTATAGCATAGCTTTTTTATTCTCTGTGCTTATTCTTCTTTAGTTTGCTCACAATGGAGTGTCAAAGTCCCAGGAAACCATAAAGGAAAATTTAAGAAGAAAAGGAAATTGACAGTGTCAAATATAACTAGTGTAATGCTTGAACAAGCAAAAAATAAACAATTGCTGGAATTCATATCAAAGGTATCCATTTATTCAATATGTCCTTAGACTAGAATAAATGTCTGTAGGTACATTGGTTAGCACATATAACTATCACGTGCGGTAACCTTGCGAAGTGAAACATTATTCGCCACATATCTTCTTCATTTTATGGATTAAATTGATCTGTAGGTATATATAGCAATGTGTTATGAGATATTTGATCGAATTAAATACGATATTAATATATAGGTCATCCTATAAAATTTGGCAAAAATGCCGATTGCATTAAGCCAGAAGGAGTGGGCACGAATTAAAAAGTGGACAACCCCGGACAAGGACGATCCGGACGCGATACGACGCCGAGAGTATGTCGAATTCCTTGATGCTACTAGTTCAGTGATGACCAAATCTTGGCCTAATTCTGTAGAAGTAAGTACAGCTATTATATTTTGTGTTCTTGCTATGATCCTCTGGAAAGAGTTAGGGTCAGCTAAAAATTGTTTTCATATTATCTCGGTTGCTTTGTCAACACTTTGTTCAATTAAAGTGATGTTTCACTTCCTCATCTATTTAAATATTGTGAGGTGCTACCAATTCAAAGTACCTAAAACCAAATAGCCATCACGAAAGAAGAAATTTCAAATGTAGATCAGATTCAAGCACACACACGAACAGTAATTTAAGGCAGTTGCCACATGTAAAGAAATATATCTAATATGCCAAAATCTATAAATGTTTATGGAACTAGAACTTATCAGTATATACTACCCGAAACTTTAAATAGCTTACCAGAACAAATGGTTCAAAAATATGTAAAAAAGAAACCCGATAAAAAAAGTTTACAAAGCCATTTTCTAAACCACTTGGATAATTGTTTTGACTAACTACTTATGTTGTGTATTCAGTGCTTGCAACTTTCAATAGGCAGACTCCCGCTCGCATAAAAACCATTCTGGTTTAAGCGAGTGGTCATGTATTTATGTAATGATTTGAACAATGAATTAAAGAAAAATCTCTGAATTTTATTTGTTTATTCATGTGTATACCTATAGAACGTAAACAAACGCAACGAAGAGCAGCGTTTAGCTCGTATAGAGGCGGCAGAACAGGCGAACACTATATTCTACAAACACTACCTGAAAAGGAAGCAGGATGAGCAAGAGCAGCTCATGTACGCAGCTAGAGACCTCATATTCAAGAACAAGGATGCGCCCAAGCTGCTGCTATCGTAAGTTAAATCTAACGCTCTGGCAGGTAACGTACCGATTTCTGCCAGTCTATGTATAACTTTATATTTGTCCACTTCTATTGAGCTCTGTATATATTTAAGAAACGGACCTTTCTGCATGAGTTTGCTAACTTGGAGAGTTTGAAGTCTTGGGTGAATAAGTTCTTCCAATCAAACGTATTTCATCGTCAACAGCAATAAAATTGTATCACTTAATAAAAAAATAACTTTAAAACTAAAACTTTTCCACAACCACTTTTCCCTACGATGTTTTGTTTTGTTAGACTAAGTGCCATACGACCACGGCTATCCTAGATATTTTCTTGTTTAATACTTTTTCAGTAGTCAGGTTTTAGTTTTTTTTTTATACCACTTAGTTAGCAGACAAGCACACGGCCCACCTGATGAAAAGTGGTTACCGTGGCCTATGGACGTTTGTAACACCAGAGGAGTCACAGTCGCGCTGCCAACCCTGTAAGTACAGATTTCTGTGCCGTCAGTAGAAGACAAAGCAGGACAAGCCTTTAGTCGTCCCACTGACAGCACAAATACTCCAGCGAGCTCTGGCTACCCTACTCACCGCTGGAAACACAACACCAAGTTATTATAGCCGCGGTATTCTGTAGGGCGGAGGTAGTTCCCCAGTGGGTGTTCAATTGGGCGGAAATACCGCCGTGTCCTACCTCCTGTAAAAGATTTTAACTTGTTTTTTTATTTATATTATTTGGGGCAAGCAATAGGTATAATTTATACATATTTGTAATGTGCTAATGAAGGCCTTTTAGTTGATACCAAACATGACATATTTATCTTAAATTTATTTCTTTTCACAGTACTTCATGACCGCTAGAGGGCTCACATTAGATTCATTGACACATTATATAGCCTATAACTGCAGACGACTAAGATGCTTCTAACGATACCTCATTTGTCCATTTCTAATTAGTGGTTGAGGAGCTATGAGGGAACAGATGAACCTACATACAAACCTGTCAAAATCATAACCCTCGCTTTGCTTCTCCGTAGTAAAAACTAGATAATCACCCTCTTCTCCCATAAATGCCGGACGCATTACTTGCTTTCCCCTTGTCTTTTTGCCGTCTTCCTTCCAGCAACATGAGAGTGAAACTGATACCTGTAATATTGCAAGCTGAGGTTCATATTTTACTTGTTAGTATCCTCAATATCATTTTCGCTTTAGTGCGGTTATAGAAACAGCAGTCCAGAAGGAACGCATAGAACAAATAAAGTTTATGAATGAACGTCGGGCTGAAGATGCCAAGAATAAGCGAGAATATGATGATTACATCATCCAACAAGCTAAGGACTGGAACGACCTAATGGCGCTGAGGAAGCAGAGGCGGTTCGACGTTAACAAACAACACCAGAAGGAGATTCTTGAACAGTGAGTTCATTTTTAGATACTGTTGAGTAAGCTTTAGATGGCATATATTTAAAACCTAGTAGCATATTACAGATAGCAAAATCCAAATTCAAATTGTCCAATTAAATGCTACTATTAACCGCATTCTAATTATATAGTTACTTAGTTCGATGTCAAGAAGGGTATCATTTATATAAAAATATTCTTAACTGAAGTTGGCAGTAATGATGATATACTTACTATGCTAATTGCAACATATAGAGCTCATGAAGTAGAAGAACGCAACCGAATAGCCTATGAGACGGAGCTAAATCTACAGAAGATTGACAACATTAACTCTACCGCACAGATAAAGGCCTTAAAAGAGTTTGAAGAAAACTTTGTGAGTAAAATTGTAGGATAGCTTTATTAGATAATACGTAGTTAAGTATGTAATGAGAAACAATCGAGGATACTGAATTACTTACGAATTTGTCTGCAAAACACATGCACAGCGAAGGAGACTTGCACGCATATCAACATCTACTATATTAACAGATCACATTTTTCTACGGTCGATGAGTCTAGATCTAGACAATATTCACATTGCTCAAATCAAAGAAATTGGCTCGATGCTTTTAGCGTATGTCGACACCAAAAAAATTCTGATTATGATATACTTTCTTTTCGCGATTAAATCATTGCAACACCAGTGGGCACTAGACTAGTTTGCGAGCAACGAGAGGTATGCGGAGAACATTTCGTGTGCGCCTACCCTCCATTACTTTTATTATGAACGGTTAGGTTGGCGACACACCACACTATATAAGTTTTTAACGGCACTGTGTTTTTTGGTTTTAGTATCTTAAGTTCCATGATTTAATCGCCAAAAGTTCCGAACTGTTGTATACTTTTGAAAGAAATGCAGTTGTTAAGATCATTTTCCTCTTATTAAGAACCTCAGGAATATTAGGTATGCAGATAGTAGCATGCTCGGGTGGTAATTGTTGCGTAGTTTAAGGAACTACGATTAGCTATCGAATCTTAAAAAAATCTCTAGCACTGAATGTAACACGTTTCTCAGAGAGAAGAAGAGAAACGTCGCATCCTCAATGACATTAAGCAAGCAAAGGCAGAGAATGAAGTACGCAAGAAAGAGCAGGCGGCGCTCGACAGGATGGACGACAGGTTGATTGAAGTACTCAAAAAATCCGCCGCCAGGACGGAGCGCAAGAGGAAGAAGACCGAAGCAGATGTGAGTATCGAGGAATACCATGACATCTACCTGCAAGTAAAAAAATACGCGCAGCGACTAGTAAGTTCCTTGTAGGAATTGTCGACGTTTCTTGATTTTTCTATTAGTTGGGTGAAAGACGAAAACTCTTCCCGTCGTAATTTTCCCTTAATCTTACAACTTAAAAGTTCGTAGGTGATATCTAACATCGCGTACTCCGATAAATGAGCATAAATTTGGCTTGCGTATACTTTTATAAACAGTGGTGATGGTAATAATTTAGAACTTACCTACTACTTATCCTCGTATTTGCTCACTTCTGTTCGTATCAATATTTATTGACATTTTGTTAAGTGAATAAATATTTATAGATATTGAATTGAAATCTCTGTTGCGCTGAAAGTACCGTTTAGTTATTTTGCTTCAGGTGAAAAGTGAAAAACTGAAAGTTCTCGAAGCCATTAGTGCTAAATTGGAGTCTGGCGACTCTGAGCGAGATGCTAAAGAGAAGGCTATACTTGAAAAGGCTATTGCTGAAAAGAGGGCTATGTAAGTATTTCTAAAAATATGAAATTAACAATACACTTTACATATACTTTGGTAGTTATAGGTAACACGCCACAAAAGTCACTCGTACCATAGATAACTACTAAAGTACTCGTACGCAGTCAGTCCAACACTTATACGGAGCGTGTTACCGTCAGCTGCAGCAGTAATCTAGTAGCTAAAGAGGATTCGTGATTGAGAAGAACTGAACCAATCGATGAGCCATTCCAGACAACACACATACACATAATATATCCACGCCTGTAAATCCCCGAAGGGGTAGGTAGATGTATTAACACCAACATTTCACCAACTATGATTTTTGGACCCACGTAATAAGGGGGGCGAACTTCTTGCTGTCAAGCGGGCACTTTCCATGGGCTGTCGTATACAGAACAGCCCTATTCCTTAGTTCCTATTTACGACACCCACATCAACAAGTCATCCATAAATCTAATTCCAAAATTGTTTTATTCTAAAATTATTGACCTTATTTACAGTGAGGATGCCCGCACTGAAGCAGATCGGCGAAAACACGCACAGAACAGACAAGACCGCTTGGATTCTCGAGACAAATTCCTTCAGGATGAGAAACAACGTGTACACGAGGCTAAAGTTAGGCGACAATTTGAAATCATGAACAGGTATTCAAAATTAATATTTTGTACTATTGGTACAAAAAACTGTACCTTAATTGTTATTTTCAAGAACAAAATTCAATTTGAAGGATATATGTGCATTTACAATAATAGATTCGTTTTATTTTCAGGTTCAAGAAAGCTGAAATGTTTAAGCAGTTCAAGGAAGACCTTCGTCAAAATAATCTACGCAAAGTGAATGAGTACAGAGAGGATATCCTGAAACTTTGGGTAAGTTGTCAATGGCAAAAAGTAGTAGGTATGTAGGTTGGCAATGTGTGCACCCGTTTTACTGCCAGAGCTTCGCTCATAATTCGCAAATTAGTGTAGGTAGGTACTTATTAACTATGACAAAGTACTCAAAAATCAAAGTAGGTACACCTACTTTGGACTATGAAGATTTCTTTTCAATTCGCAGAAAGAGCGTGACGAGCGCGAGGCTCTCGAACGCGCAGCGACTCGCTACTTCTACGGAGAGTTAGCCGAGAAGAAGTTACGTCACGATGACAACAAGCTGCTGACACACGCAGCGCAGCTCTTGCAAGAGGCCAAGGAACATGGACGACCTGACTATGCCATTCACAGAACTATAGATGTAATTATCTACAAATTCTACAAGATAGAATTCAATAATCAGTGAAGTGTGGTTTTAAATGGACTAATTCCTACCTACTATGCGGCTATGCCTCCTGAGCATCTTCTTCAGCGAAGCTCTTCAGTAGAGCGTACTGCTGTTTACTTTACTACAACTTTTTCGTCTTTAACGGTGGGCTATGCGAATCTATTGTTATGCGATCTAGGTCTTACCAGCTGTAAAATTCTCTAAGCATACAGGGTCGAGGACAGCGCTGAGACAGCCTTGATAGAGGATGTCAATGGACTGACTGGTCGACGTCACTAAAGATCGACTAATCAAGACATCGACCAATTACCAATTACATTAATTAGATATCTATGCTTAGAGAATTGCGCGGCAGGATGAGTGGGTAAGATTATCAAAATGAATTTTGTAATCTGATCCACATAAAGGTCTTTTTTTCATAAGTATTTCAGGGTATAGTTGCTAGAAACACTGATATTATCATGGTACATCGAAGTATAGAGTGGTATTCGTGTTATAATGAGCGATGTGTCGTGTAGCAATACTGCAAGATGCACCGCTTGTACCCGATGCCGCCGCTGTACGAGCCCATCGCCGAGCACATGCGCCACTACGCGCCGCGCGACGGCAGCCGCGTCGACCCCGACTACGTGGAGCCGCCGCCGCCCGGCGCGCCCGCCCGCGCCGACACCGACCAGCACGAGCACGAACACGAGCAGCAGCACAAGAGGGACGGCATATATGATCCCGCCAAGGTACGAGTAGATCCACTGAAATCCGAATGGATTCAACTCTCGGGAAGAAGTGTACCCTATATATATCTTACTTCCAGTCCTAAGTTGATTACTTGACACTAAATTATTGAACAAACCTTTCAATCAATAATTTGTGTATAAGTTTCATGATTCCCAGAGGTTAAAGTTAGTAATATTTAATATTTTGTTCATAATTTTGTGTGAGATTTAGGGGCCATAGTGTCCAATAAAATAGAATTTCTTAAGCTATTTTTGTCGTTGTCTGTATTTTCTTATCTAGATCTTACTCTGTATCGTAATTTTAGCCATATTCAAGTATTAAATATTGGGGGTGACAGGTGGAGCCGCCTGTCACCCTGGCAGAAGCAGGCCGCGGCGGTGGCGCACCTGGCGCGTTTCCCCGTTTCCGGGGACGAGTTGGGGACTCTGTAGTCCCCACACCCAAGAAGAGGGCCAGATCGTTAGAGATGGCCCTGGGTCGGCCGGGGTGCGAGGGATATGCCTGTCAACCTCACCTTCGGCAACCAAAACGACCCACAGGCGGCGTGCGTTTTAGTCGGTTCGAGTCCGACATAACCTCCTCCACCGGCTCCGGTGGGGAGGTATCCGTGGGGATTTTGCGCACGTAAAAAAAAAAGTATTAAATATTAAGAAATTGTATATTCGTGTATAAGTAAGGTGACGGTGTGTTATATTATAACAATATTTGACGTATTTACAGGCTGGACCCTCTAAAACAGATAGTGCCAAACCTCAAAAGCCTATAGAGGAGTATAAGAAAATTGGTCCGGCCAATGGTCTGCAAAGACGAGACGAGACACAGGTGATTACGAGCTTCGGCAGAATTTAAGTTTTCAGTCGGAAAGCACGTTAAGGCGTCATCGGTCCGGGTTGCCATACAAAAATCTGTGACATTCTTTATCTAATCCTGTGTGCTTGTAGTATGATCAAGGCTATTCAATCTCCACAGCTGCCTTTTGTTTATTTTGAGCGACGTCAAAACTAAAAAGTGTGTGTATAGTTAGGGTCAGGTTGTCTGCATACAGTAAGAGTTTTGTGTCAATCACAAGTGAAGCTAAAAGTGCTGGACCTAAAACACTTCCCTTCGATAGCCCGTTTTTCAACACGCCATCAACTTGGGTCATCTGCAAATGCACTTGGAACTTGCTGTTTTTAAGGAGTACTCACGGAATTTGGGTGGAACATATATCTTTGGCTATCCTTAACATGTTAACACTTAAGTATTTTTAATGTTGACCGTGTCAAATGCCACTGATAGGTCAAGTAGTACGGACACAGGTGTTTTGTTTTATTTTCGAAACAGTCTTATGTACTGTGTAGGTTTAACTTAGAGCATGCTATTTCCATGGAAATTTCTGAGAACTAACTCGATGTGATTTACGAAAATCATATGCTGTTTCTCATATTTACCGAAGGCTGTTTGCTTATTAAGCGGAATTCCCACCGACCGTCATAATATCGGTTTTGCTTACCATATTGAATTGAACTTTCCAAATTTATATTATTTTTTATAGGAATCGATCGCTATGGTCCCGTGCAAGAACCCAGTCTGCCACTGCGAACTGAAGAGTCATACAGCTTAAATAAAACGAGTCATTTAGAAAATATTTACCTTTATTTTATTATAATATTATTATGTCATAACTTGTAGAATGTGTTTGTAACCTCGACACACATTTACTACTGGTCATTTTAGATTTGAAATTGCATAAAAGTGACGTCACAAATATAAAAATAATAAAATCGTTTGAATTTAGAACTGTTTGAATTTATGGCGGTATTTGTTATGACGTCACTACAATATATAAATCTGAGGAGGTCAGTGAGTGAATGTGCGCGAGGTTAGTTTAGAGAGCTTTTATGGCACGTGTGATGTTTGTAACTCGAGTGTGACTAGAAAATTGGTGGTGTCAAATTCATGTGAAATGTAATAAAGCTCGTCTCGGTCCTAACGGTGCTGTTTGCTTACATTGTATATGTCTGGAAACTAAACTAACACTTAATTTAAATCTTTGGTCACGTAAACTTTACACATAATATATTTTGTATGTTCTATAGACCAGTCTATCAGCTAGAGAAGTTATTGAACTATATTGACTGGCCTATAAACTAATTTGGCGGTTTGGTGGGTATGGATGACGTGTGTAACAATTTTGTATACTTATTTAGGTACTGTTACTCTTGACCCGTTTGTTTCAGCTCAGCCACTTCAGATTATGCAATAATTTTTATTTTTCATTTTGTTTTGATAACGTAACAGGAAAATATTTTGCTGTAGGAAAACAGGCAGTTAAAATCAGAGATAGCTATTGGGTTTTTGTTACTCTTCAGGACGAGATTGTAACTGAGTGCGATGTTTAATAAATATTTTAGACGGTTTAGAAGCTATAATCTTATTAAAAAATATTAATTATAAAAATCCCATCTGATGCTGAATAGATCAAAAGAAGTTTGATAGCAGGGTCTGTTAATTTTCAAATAGTTCATGGTTTATAAATGGGTAAATTAGAGAAAGGTGGATGTTTATTACGTCCCTGCCTAACCTTTATAGGAAAACAGGCGAGATTATATTTGTATTTGTGTTTTTTATTTAACAGTGTATAAAAACTATATTTACCGAAAGGTCAATTAAGATACCATATAGGCTGATATAGTTACTTCTATAATTTGTGTCTCGTGTAACAATAACTAAACAGTGTACCAGTACACAAACAACTCGAGCTGTTGATAACTACGTCAGCTCTCGACGTACGAAATATTGGAATCGTTATAAACACAGCTTCGTAATACTTGTATTTACTTTGGCTTAAACAATATTGTCTATCGTTGCAACTGCTACTGTTGGACGTGCATACAATGTTACAATGAATAGATATAAAATTTGAGTGTAATTTGTGCTGAAGTAACCGCTATGTGCCTATTCATTATACTTTTTTTTATAACACTTGGTTGGCACACGGCCCACCTGATGGAAAGTGGTTACCGTAGCCTATGGAAGTGTGCAACGCCAGGGGAGTCATACTCGCGCTGCCAACCCTGTAAGCACAAGAATTTCTGTGCCGTCAGTGTTAAAGACAAAGCAGGACAGGCATAGCGACCTATATAGCGTCTATGTAATAATTAGTTTATTGAAGATTATACGATTAAACATCACGATTACTGAACAAAAATTATTTCTTTGATTGATATTTAATCGTGAATAATTTAGCCACAATCACTTGGAATTTAACACAACAAAATGTTACCTATACTTCGTTATAGCATAGTCTGGCACATCAACAGTAACAATTTACAATCAGAAACATGTTCCAGCTTTTCTATTTCACAACCTGCACGAGATTGGACATAAAAATAAATTAACAAAAAATTGTAAAAGAAACAAAAAAATATCAGGAATGTTTTGCTTCAACACTTGAGTAGCTTCTCTAAGGGTCAACGCCCGCTCGGTAGTTCAGCCGCCCTAGACAAAGGACAATGAAGATGTAGAATAGAGTAATGAATGTATGGGATTTAACGTCCAAAATACGTGTATATCATCCCATACATCAATCATTTTATTGTACAATACGCAGGCCACTTGTCTAGGGGGGCAGTTCCTTCCAAGGAGGCGTATGAAACTCGTGCAAGTGCGGCTGAAACAATTAGACGGAAGGTTCGAGCGCGTCGGTCGAGACTTCGTGTCGCCCTAAACTAACTTAACCTAGCTTGTACTGTGCGTTCGAATTACAACTAAACATTTACAAAATGTCAATTACTAAACTAAAATATTATGCTAAACATGGCATGAATTTGTGCTACATTTACAAGGGATATTGCTTTTTACAAAACCACCCTAAAATGCTGTATCGATAGTAGTGCAGTTGTAACAGTGATTAATTTTTAAAGAGGCATTGGCTTGAGCAAAGTTAGATTTGATAAAAGCAATATTTGAGCCTGAGTCTATCTATAACCCGCCACTATTAAATTTATCAGATCATATTATTAATACTGTTTGTCGTTATGTAAAATGGCGAGTAATAAATTAGAGTTTAGCTACAAAAACTAAAACCAAACGATACATTCATAAAATACGGTCGTTGGAAGATTCAATAATACTTTTTGGAGTACCCTTTTTATAATACAAGAGTTTACACCCTTTCAATGGCCACACAATATTCGTTTACATAACCTATTATAGAAAAATAACAGCTAACATACTTCGTATTTTACCTGATAATTTATTCGTGTCAAAAATACATACATCTAAATTTGTCTATTTACATTTTGAGGGTTAAGTTTATTTCTCAAGGCAAGTATTGGTTTACGACTGGGCCTCGTTTATCCGCACGAGCTTGGCAAAAAGCACAAAATTGTAAACTATGAATATTCGTCCATTGATCTGAAACATTTATGTGGTCATTATTCTCGGTATATTCAGTGTTACAAGTATAGCCCATTATGAAATATTTTGACAGCAGTTTTCAGATTGTATTTGAGATAAATCACAAAGTCTATTATTTTAATCTTTTATTGAAGAAAACAAAAGATACACCAAATTGAGACTCGTGTGGTTAAATGAGACCCAATCTATAGTAGAGGCACAAGTGCACACAACACTCGTTCAACAATAATTCTTAGGCGGAGTGGTAACAACCAAAGACTTGGAATCAGATCCTCCTTTGTTCATATATTTGGACTCTGTTCATTGTGACGTGAGAAAATACTACCTATATATTTCACATTTCTGTAAATTATTATGTAAATACGGTTTAGGGTCTAAGATATATCGACAACCTTTCGCGCTTATCTGCCGTCGATTTATGTGTCTTGACTTGTAAAGGGCGTTACTTATTAATTATTATATAACGGTTTAGGGTAAGACCCATAACATCGGTGGCCTTTTGCATTTAGCTGCTGTCGATATATGACTTGGCTTTAAAAGACGTCTTATATGAAATAAATGTTTTATTGTTTATATATTTAAGTACTTCACATCACAATGAACTCAGTCTTGGCAAACTACATTAAAATAAATTAAGTAACACAAATAAACTAATTAATTTGGCACTAATCTAATACTTAAGTCGCTAACCTGGCGTGAAATGCATCGCGAAACTTCAAAATGCTTTAACAATTTTAAATTTTACAAAAGTGTTCGTCGAAATATTATCTAAAAGTCATGAGCACATCAACAAAGTCACATCACAATTGCTTTTGTTCATTTTCAACACACTGAGGTATCTTTACGTACTCAGAATAAACAAATCGATGTTAGAACTACAAACAATCGAATTTATCTTCCGCGTAGAATAATTTAAATTAGTAACAGTAACTTTTTCGAGCTACTCGAAGGCCGTGGAACCGCGGAGGGAGCAGTCCCTTCCCGCGGCACACGGAGGGACCGTCGCGGGTCCTGTAGGAGGCAGGGGTGGTGGCGGCGGGGGAGGGATCAGGTCAGGGAGGGTCGCGCGCGCCGCCCAGCGCGTGCGACAGGCAGCGGCTCACCAGCTCCAGCTTGTGCAGGTAGGCGCCCGCCTCGCCGCGCGGGGAGCTGCCACAACATCACGGTACTAGGTTAGAGCACTGGTACACCTCGGGACATATATCTTGGATTTAAAATATGCTACATACGCACAATACACGTCAAAATACATATTGTGTTTTTTCTGTGTTTTTATTCAGAGAATCGGTTTCCTTGAGTTAGTGTTTCTCCACGAAGAAAATAAGTGATTTATAAAGTATATTACAAAAATATTAATTAGTTCCCGCAAAAAGTTGTGTAATTTCAGAAATATTCTATTCATGTGGTATCTTGACAATAAATGAATTATAGCAGGGAAACCTGGTACACGAGGGGTTGTCATAGATATCTTACCTCAATATAAACGGATCGTCGTGCGGCGAGCCCGCGGTGTACGGCATTCGTCGCACGAACTCGCTCACTGCAAGGGACGGATTACTTTATATAGGTATTAGTCGAATCTACTTTAGCATAACAAATAGGTAGATTTGTGGTAAACACGGGTTGAAAAGTATTCAAAATGTACCGAAAATTGCTTCAAGGTCAAAATTTGATGCTATACAAAATATGATCTGATGTTATCTTACATGAGAGAAAGTCAATAAATCTTCGCCCCTATTGATAGCAGAGATTGATAAGATAAGATATTGACTGCGATTGTAGGAGGACACATCAGAAACTTTCGACAAGTGGAAGTGTGCACTCACTAGCGGGCGAGGAGGGCGAGGCGGCCAGGTTGAGGCGCACGTCGTGGTGCAGGGCGCGCCGCGCGGGGGGGGCGCGCGGCGCGCTGACGTCACGCGACGGCGGCGACGAGCCCGCCGGCGCCGGCGCGTGCGCAGGCGCCCGGCTGTGCTGCGACCTGCGGGGAGCGACACGCCGCGGAATGGTTACTGGCTGGCGCCTGGGACCCGGCTGACTGATACATTACACTCTTTTGTAACATGACTTGAAGAGATGATCTAGTTTATAATGGAGAGGGCCAGATCGAGGGGGTGCGAGGAATATGCCTGTTAAGGTGAGGCCTTTGGCAACCAAAAACGACCCACAGGCGTCGAGTGTTTTGGTCGTTTCGGGTCCGACATAATCTCTCCCACCGGCTACGGTGGGTGGAGGTATCCGTGGGGATTTTTCGCACGATAAAAAAAGTTATATCCGAATTTTTTGCTTCGGAACCCAGGGTTCGCTTTCTTTTATCTGGTGGGTTTGGCTATTAAAGAAGTGACTGCCGTGTTAACTCCTAGCCCGACAATCTCGATCTCGAGAGGAATACCTGCGCCTGCGTGTCACTCGCTGGGTCATGTGATCATGTCCATGTATTTTTCTGATATTATTTACTAAAACCTCTCCACTTTAGGAGAGACTTTGTTTCGCTGTGTGTGTTATATCGTTTATCAGAAGAATTGTTTGACATAATGCCAACAGCTACATTTTATCATCGCATCGCTCCCCGTAGGCAGAGAATTCATGCCAACACATTGCAACCTGAGACGATGTGCGTGTAGTATGAAAGAAACTTCATCCCACACAAGCTGTGGAATGAACACCCTTCTACGGTTTTTCCATGCGCCTACAATATGGGGTTTTTCAAAAGGGGTATTAGAAAGTTTCTTCAAGGTCAGCAACACGAGTGTGACGCCTCTGGTGTTGCACTCGTCCATAGGCCACGGTAGTGACTGTTTGTCGTGCACCTAAGTGGTATGATATGCTTGTTCTCACGGCGTGTTCCCGGCGAGGGGCGTGTTGGTGGCGCGGGGCCGCAGCAGGCAGCCCGCCGCCAGCGCGCGCGCGGCGAGGCGGCGCCGCACCAGGAAGCCCATGCGCACCACCGCCACCACCGCCGACGCGACGCACCTGCACAACACACATGACGGCCTCTGTGACGTAGCGGTACAACTTTCAACTGCTACGTAGGAGGCGCGGGTTCGTTTCCCGCTCAGTGCAAATATTTGTAAGCACGAATACGTATATTTGCATTGGGCTGGTTGTTTCTATATATAGGTAATATGTATATGTACTTACAAAAAAAAAGTATCTAAGTATGTTTACCATGGATCTAGATAGCGTAGTGTAGAATGTTGTAGCCTAGTGGTATGGGTAATGGAATGCTGCTGAAGACGAGGTCTCGGGTTCGATCCCAAGTTTTACCATGTCACTCACCAATGACATTTCGATGCTTTTCGAAGTTATGTATGTTTATAAGTGGCCGATTAATGGTAATAGGCTCGCCAACTATTACATTGGGACCGAAACATTAACTGGCGAAATGTGGGTACTAGCACCTCTGCCTACCCCTTCGGGGATGTAGGCGTGAATTTATATTATGGTATTGTTTACACAACACACTCCATTATAATTGTTCATTTTACCTTTTTTTTTTATATATAGGACACGTCAATTGGACTTCGCCTTGCCTGATGGTAAGCTGAAGGCAAAGTCCCAGAAAAGAGGGTCACCATTACTTACACATACCGTGTGACAATGGTGACACTCAGCTTGACGGCCTAACTTACCTATTCAAATTGATAAGGAAAATGGCACTTTTAACACTAACTGTACCTACTTTTTAGCCCTTAACAATCCTGTATGCATTTGTATCGTAACTAACCAGTAGAGTCTAACAGACTTTATATGTAATGAAACGAAAAAATTATACAAATACTTTCATTGCACATTTAGATTCGTAAAACCTTGCCGAAAGGCCGATTCATAAAAATAACAAAATTGTGTCCGCGAGACACTAGTCTATGTTAAGGGTTTAAAATCTTTCCGGGGAGGAGTTGGGACTCTGTTCGTAAGAGATGGCCCTGAGTCGGTCGGGGTGTGAGGGATAAGCCTGTCAACCTCACCTTCGGCAACCAAAAACGGCCCACAGGCGGCATGCGTTTTGGTCAGTTCGAGTCCGACACAAACTCTTCCACCGGCTCCGGTGGTCCGTGGTGTATCCGTGGGGATTTTGCGCACTTAAAAAAAAAGGATTTAAAATCTATGAAACCATTAAAACTACTAACTTGAAACGTTTCTTGCCCCTACTGACTTCTGGCGCTACTGCTGAAGACAATCTCAAGTTTTTCTCGAACTCCGTGTAACCAGTAAGCACCCGCTGCAGGTAACGTTTCTGCCACACCAGGGCTTTGCGGCAACTCTCTAGGCGAAGGCACCGACCGTGCAGGTACCTTATCTGAAACAAAACAAAATATGCTTATTTGTGACGTCACAATTTAAGACAATAACTGAATCATTGCTCCAGCGGCAAATATAAACTTGATTATACGTAGGTGCCGTTCAACCGAGGCCAACGCCGTTCGTGATTGGACAATTCGCTTCGCCTTCCTATTCCGTGAGATTAAAGTTTTAAAGGTCAAATACATCTCAGCCTATCCCTTCACGGTTTACAGATGCAAATATTCTATTACCGGCTTGGTAAATTGCCAATCTGTAAGATGAGAGAATTCGTTCAATGTATTCGGTAAAGTTAGAAGTTAATACTAATGTTTACATATATATATAGGATAAGATCATGCTTTATTTGCATTAGCTCAACTACACTACAGGAAAAATTCAAACTCTTTTGTCGAACCTTTCCTAAGATAAGCAACAAGCGCGGCCATCAAAAATTAAAAAGAGAACATCCAGTGACAGAACAAAATTGTCAGTGTAAATGAAACTTTGTCAATAAATCCGCGCATATAATGGTACACACAAAATACAAATGTTACACATATTGAAATGAATTGATGTCCACATATACCTATTTATACGACTGCAATCATGGAGGCACCGAAAACCGACCCACCAAAGTTACCGGACATGGTGTAAGTGCCTACTTGTTCGTAGCTGTTTTAGCAAACTTTCTACAACGGGGAATAACACCCAATGTTTTTATTATAATCATGATAATGAATTCAGCTTTAGATTCATGGGTCGAGTCCAGAATACGGCAATAGGGCTCACCCCCGTTACGTAGGTTGGTAAAATGCGAGTGTTAATTCACCTCTGTCTAATCCTCTGGGCATAAATGCGTGATTATATGTACTTAAAATATGAATCTTTGCAGTCATGTTACAAAGTTAATGTAACGAAAATAATATGTTGTGTAACGCTAAACTATGGAGCTTTGTACAATGAAGACGTTTTGCTGGCGATAGCCCGAAATTCTTAGGAAAGTGATAACAAAAGTCGTTTGCTAATTCTCAAAGGCGTGTACTCATTATTTTATTTAGTGGTTGGCTGCTTCCGAAAGGGATATTATATTCAGCTGTGAACAGTGTTATAGGCTACATATGGTTAATTGGATTGAAGAGTTTCACTATAGGCATCAGTACCATATTACGGAACTGTTGCATTTCAGGATGTGCGGTGATCATCCTTCCTTCACCAACACCGAGCTGAATCTGAAGAATTCCAATGTGGATGACAAGGAGAAAGAGAAGCCTAAAGACAAGAATCTGCCGTCTTACGCAAAATTATCTCCAACGGTATGCTCACAATATTTACGTTATGAATTAAGGTACGGGGACTTTTAAACCAAACGAACTAGCAACAGAATCTAAGTGTCAGGCTCTCGTATCAATTTAAAAAAAAAAAACTTTTTTATGCATTTTCCATCAAAAAATTAAGTGAGATTTGTCGTAAACATAAACGATCTCAATGTTATTATAATGTCTGTTCCATTTTTTTATCGTGTGAATCCCCGGATATCCCTCCCCCACACCAGAGCCAGTGGGAAAGGTTATTTCAGACTCGAACCGACTAAAACGCACGCCGTCTGAGGGTAGTAGTTGCCGGAGGTGAGATTGCTGGAGGCATATCCCTCGCACCCCGGCCGACCCAGAGCCATTTCTTTCAAGTTGGCCTCTTCGGGTGTGGGTACCACGGAGTTCTCGTCCCCGGGCATGGGGAAGCGCACAACTCGCGTCGCCGCCGCAGTGTGCTTCTGCTAGGGTAACAGGCAGTCAGATCTATGTGTGCCTCTACCGTTCCCATACAGGAGATGCTGAGACAACTCGACTCTTTGAATATCTGAGTCAGGCGGCAGATGATGCGCAGGAGCGATTTCCGAATGCCGAAATGGTGTTTTTGGGGGATTTTAACGCCCACCACGAGATCTGGTTGGGCTCCTCCAAAACAGACCATGCGGGAAGAGCCGCCCACGCGTTTGCTCTGGCGCACGGCCTGACCCAATTGGTGCACGAGGTCACTAGGATACCAAGAAGGTCGGGCCTAGCACCTTCTCTGCTAGACCTTCTGCTGACGAGTGATCCGGACCGGTACAGTGTATCGGTGCGAGCCGCTTTAGGCAACTCCGACCACTGTCTGGTCTGTTCCACGGTGCCCATTATAGCGCCCCCACGACCCGTGCAGGGAAAGCGGCGTCTCTGGCACTACTCGTCAGCGGACTGGGATGGACTTCGTGACTATTTTGCGTCCATCCCGTGGGTTGAGCGCTGCTTTGAAGGTAAGAACCCATCGGATTGTGCTACTGCTGTCGCCGGTGAGATCGGTCTGGGTATGGAATACTATATCTCATACACCGATGTCACCGGTGACCGCGGGGTGCGCCCTTGGTTCGGGCGCGAGTGTGCGGAAGCTGTTGAACAAAAACAGTCTGCGTACCGCGCTTGGGTAAGGGCGCGCGCCACGCGCCATCCCAATCTGGGCCACTTCAAGGCGGCGTACAACAGAGCCACAAAGGTCTGCAGAAGGGCCTACGTCAGAGCGGATGCCCTGCGCATAGCGCGGCTTGGTCAAGAGCTAGTGATGCATCCCACGGGAAGCCGTGGCTACTGGCGACTGGCTAAAGCCGTGCAAGCCAACTTCTGTCAGTCTTCGCTGCCTCCGCTGCGTAACCCTGATGGATCCCTGGCCCATGAGCCGCAAGAGAAGGCAAATCTGCTGGCTAATCTCTTTGCGGTCAACTCCCGAATCGATGATTGTGGTACGCAGCCACCAACACTACCCGACAGTGACCACGCGATGCCTGATATCCATATCAGGCAACGCGATGTCCGTGCAGTGCTGCAATCACTCGATGTCCGGAAAGCCAGTGGTCCGGATGGTATTCCAGCGGTAGTCTTGAAAAAATGTGCAGCGGAGTTGTCTCCAATGCTTACGCGCCTGTACCGGCTATCCTACAGTTCGGGTACAGTGCCTTCGCCTTGGAAAGAGGCGAATGTTCAGCCGATTCCCAAGAAGGGGGATCGCTCGGAGCCAGCCAACTATCGACCCATAGCCGTCACCTCAGTGCTGTGCAAAGTGTTCGAGCACATAATCAACAAACAGCTCATGCGGCACCTAGAGGATCACTCCTTAATTAATGACCGGCAATATGGCTTCAGACCGAAACGGTCAACGGGTGATCTTCTAGCATACGTTACCCATCTTTGGGGTGAGGCTATGGACAAGCACGGCGAGTCACTGGCAATTAGTCTTGACATCGCCAAAGCTTTCGATAGAGTCTGGCACAAATCGCTTCTTTCCAAGCTACCTGCCTTTGGTCTGCCTTCTGGGCTGTGCAACTGGGTTGCTAGCTTCCTGCAGGGGCGCCGTATTCGCGTCCTTTGTGACGGACGAGCTTCGGAGTTTCTGCAGGTTAATGCTGGCGTGCCCCAGGGGTCCGTCTTATCACCAACTCTCTTTCTTCTGCATATCAACGACATGCTGTCTACCGGCAATGTTCATTGTTATGCAGACGATAGCACTTTGCATGGGAGTTATCATGGACATCCTGCGGCCAAGCAGTCGGATATCGCGGAGAAAAGGCAGCTTCTTGTCACTGAGCTTGACGGGATCCTGAATCACATTTCTCAATGGGGCTCTGAGAACCTGGTTGAGTTCAATGCCAAGAAGACGCAGGCATGTGCGTTTACAGCAAAAGTATCTTCTTTCCTTCCCCTTCCCACTCTTCAGAGCACGCCACTGCCACTGCAGGACAATCTCAATATCCTAGGTATGGATGTTCGCTGCAACCTGAATAACAAAAACTACATCGAAAGTATCATCAAAACAGCCTCACGAAAACTCGGAGTCCTGAACAGAGTGAGACGGTTTTTCACGCCGGAGCAGCGGTGTCTTCTATACAAGACACAAATTCGCTCCTGTGTGGAGTACTGCTCGCATCTCTGGGATGGTTCAGCAAAGTACTTACTAGATGCTCTCGACAGGTTGCAGCGACGTGCGGTCCGCATCATTGGGAATCCCGAGATCACGAACACCCTAGAACCTTTACAGCTGCGTAGAGATGTTGCGTCCATGGCTGTATTTTACCGTTTGTACCATGGGGAGTGTTCTGATGAGCTCTTCCAATTAGTCCCACCCTCCCCTTTCCTACACAGGACAACGCGTGCAGGTCTTAGATGTCATCCGCACACGGTGCAAAACATCCGATCAAGAACCAAGCGGTTCGGAGACTCTTTCCTCTGTCGCACCATTAAGGCCTGGAATTCATTACCAGCTCACGTGTTTCCTTCTTCCTACAGTCCCGGGTCCTTTAAGCGGGGCGTGAAAAAGCATATGATGAGGCCGTCAAGCTGAGTGTCACCATTGTCACACGGTATGTGTAAGTAATGGTGACCCTCTTTTCTGGGACTTTGCCTTCAGCTTACCATCAGGCAAGGCGAAGTCCAATTGACGTGTCCTATATAAAAAAAAAACAGGCGGCTCCACCCGTCAGCCCCAGGCCTGCATTCATTGGGGACGGAGATTATTCTGTGACCTCCGATGCTCGAGAAGTCTTCGCTCATCGAATGTTTTTGTGCCTAAACTTTCGGTATATGAAATTGAACACTTTTCCTAGAAATATTTTTTTTGCAACCCAGTTTTGTTCTCATGACGTTAATGCATAATCGTAACTGATTGCAGAGACGCAGTAGCTAGGCCGCAAAACGCTGATGTTCGTAACATCAGCATTTTGCGTGAACTTTCGAATGTGCCGCAGCCCGAGCCGCCCTGTATGCTTGCAGTCGTCCCGCACCGAGGGCCCCGCGCGCGCCCCGTCCGAGCACGCGCAGCGCGTGGCGGAGGCGCGCCGGCGCGTGCGCGAGCTGGAGCGGGAGCGCCCCGACCTCGCGCTGGCGCGCCCCGCCATGCAAGGTACCCGCTGCTACTGCTGCCCCGCCAAGTAGAGTAGTTCCGCACCACGCAAGGTCTCCGTTTGCATATACCCCGTCAAGTAGAGTAATTCCGCACCACGCAAGGTCTCCGTTTGCATATACCCCGTCAAGTAGAGTAATTCCGCACCACGCAAGGTCTCCGTTTGCATATACCCCGTCAAGTAGAGTAGTTCCGCACCACGCAAGGTCTCCGTTTGCATATACCCCGTCAAGTAGAGTAATTCCGCACCACGCAAGGTCTCCGTTTGCATATACCACGTCAAGTAGAGTAATTCCGCACCACGCAAGGTCTCCGTTTGCATATACCCCGTCAAGTAGAGTAGTTCCGCATCATGCAAGGTCTCCGTTTGCATATACCCCGTCAAGTAGAGTAGTTCCGCACCACGCAAGGTCTCCGTTTGCATATACCCCGTCAAGTAGAGTAATTCCGCACCACGCAAGGTCTCCGTTTGCATATACCACGTCAAGTAGAGTAATTCCGCACCACGCAAGGTCTCCGTTTGCATATACCCCGTCAAGTAGAGTAATTCCGCACCACGCAAGGTCTCCGTTTGCATATACCCCGTCAAGTAGAGTAGTTCCGCACCACGCAAGGTCTCCGTTTGCATATACCCCGTCAAGTAGAGTAATTCCGCACCACGCAAGGTCTCCGTTTGCATATACCACGTCAAGTAGAGTAATTCCGCACCACGCAAGGTCTCCGTTTGCATATACCCCGTCAAGTAGAGTAGTTCCGCATCATGCAAGGTCTCCGTTTGCATATACCCCGTCAAGTAGAGTAGTTCCGCACCACGCAAGGTCTCCGTTTGCATATACCCCGTCAAGTAGAGTAGTTCCGCACCACGCAAGGTCTCCGTTTGCATATACCACGTCAAGTAGAGTAATTCCGCACCACGCAAGGTCTCCGTTTGCATATACCACGTCAAGTAGAGTAATTCCGCACCACGCAAGGTCTCCGTTTGCATATACCACGTCAAGTAGAGTAATTCCGCGTCATACAAGGTCTCCGTTTGCATGTACCACGTCAAGTAGAGTAATTCCGCCTCATGCAAGTTACCTCACTTGCTTATTTTCTGTTTTCTATTGTTACCGTGACCTATGAACGTGTGCAATACCAGGACATCACATTCGTGCTATCGAATGTTGTAGAATATTAATATTAATTTATTTGTAGATACAACTTTAATTTCTTAATTATTTTTTTATATTTCAAAAAGGATGTGCGTGTGCGTAAACCTACTTATAATTCATTTACTTGTAAGAATCATATTCTCATCACAATGAGCTATAATAGTACAGCAAGAGCAGTAGTGCCCTGAGTGACGTGACGTGTGACGTGTGACGTGTCGGTACAGGTACCGCGGCGTTCCCCTGGGCGGCGATGGGCAGCCTGCGCTGGCCGCCGTACCTGCTGGCGGTGTGGGTGCTGGTGCTGGTGCTGACGCACGCGCTGCACTGCCTGGCGGGCGGCCTGGAGCGCGCGCTGCCCGCGCTCAAGTGAGTGCCCACTGCCCCAGGCCCCATGCGGCGGTCGTGATGACCCCAGGCACCTCACTACATGTACTATATATACATACATACATACAGTCACGCCTTTTTCGTAGTGGGGTAGTCAGAGACTACAGTTTTCCACTTGATCCTGGCATACCTCTTTAACTCTTTAATCTCTTTTGAAGGCAATACAGAGTAGGTACAGTGGCGGTGATGGATTATATCGAAACAATTCTGCAAAAGCTTCTATTCTATCTGAACTAGCTTTCGTTTCGTTGCCTGCCCTTGTCTCAATTATTTGGAGTCATCGCAACATGTCATTGATACATCATCTCCGCAGTTATGCTTTAACTAGCAAAGTCTTGATACTGTCGGAAGTTTGCCATAGTTACACATGATTTTTTTTTCTACCGTGATTTTTCGACAAAATCCGTTAAAAATAGTTTATTTCACTTAAGCCGCCCGTATTACATTAAGCCTATATGTGACCCAAAAGCTGTCTATACTCTCTATAATTTAAACCTTTCTAATGACACCACTCTCACGTCGCCTGAAAATATTTCCATACTCGTTCTTCATTTCATTGTAAACGAAAAACCATCCTTTGTCATATGTATTCAGTCTTCCCAAAAACACCTTATCCACCGAAGACACGAGTGTGCCTTGATAGTCGGTATACAAAAGGTAGATCTTCTATATTCAGTCTAAACCAACTCTCTTTTATACGACTTGCAATATACTTTCCCGCTGATCTCTCGCAGTTGGGCAAACAAATTCACATCAAACTTAATATCCGTTAAATCTTCTCTCCTGCATTGCTGTTTCCTAAATTTTATTTGTCTTTTTGTACAGGCGAACGTAATAACGTAAGTCCTCTACCACCTAGAGCGACCATTCCGTGCCCAGTCTACATATTTAGTGCATATCCAATAACGTACAACAAATATTGCAGGAAAGGCATAAACTTCTTCCGAGCATGGACAGAGGAGACTTGGAAGGCGCAGGTCGACATCAACCAAAAGTTGGTCCCGCTGGCGCTGGCGGTCGTCACGGCGACGTTGTACACGCTGTACGCCGCGCTGTACGTCGTGTACGGCGTCGTGGTGTGGTCCGTCGAGCCGCTGTGCGTCGACGCGGACGACGCACGCAGCAGCGCCGACCTCGAGACTAAGGTCATAGACTATATCGACGACGCTAACAGCAAGACGTGCTCCAGTATCAAGCAATAATTTGGGAAGCTCGAAAATCAATTTTAAAAAGTCAGTGTGAAATAAAAATGAAAGAAGCTGTTGTTGTTTAAATTTGGAATTGAGCCAGCATATACAAAATTATAATATAATAAAGGATCAATCGCGAATTGGACCAGTCACCAATTGGACCAATCGCGATTTGGGCCAATCTCGACGAAAAGGTTTATTTATCGTAAATAAACAAAGGTGATTGATTTCATATCTAGAATAGGATATAGTAAGAAGTTGTTAAGGTACACAACACAGTGCAACACGGATTAGTCGCGAACGAATGAGTCGCGGATGAATTGTGCATCTCATTTTTGTAAACGAGCCGATCTGAAGAAAGCGACGGAAGGTGCGGCCAATGTCGCCGAGTTTTGGGCTAGGCGCATTTAGCTATTTAATGTTGCCATTGACACGATGAAGGAGATCGTGGTACCAGTAGACCGGCCTAGACCGTACCATGCATGATGGTACCGTGGTAATTTCAGTGTGAAAGTCTATACTGTTGATTGATGGTAACTTGGTAGAATTAGTTGTTACACATATTGAGAAACTCACTTATACTTTTCCACATTATTTTTAATTTATATTAGACCTGACCGGTTCAGTGCTAAAGGTATGATTCCGATCTCGAAAGCAGTTGACTAGTCGCATCACTCTTTGTTTGGGTTAGTATACCTACGTGGCAGTTTGGTAGCGCTGCTTTTCCCCGTAATTATGACAAATGGGGACATTTACAGATGAAAATGGCGAATTTATAGTAAGGTAGGAAAGCTTCAGGCAACGTCACACAGCAGTAATGCCAGGTCGCGGCTGCCGATATACGAATGGTGCTTTAAGACTCCATCGGTCACTCAACAAATAATCAAGAATCTCTAGCCGCCCGTGCGTGAGGTCTATGGCTCGGAAAATTACTTAGTACTAATAATGATTCGTGCCTTCCGCTGCAGACCTTTGCGTAGATCATCCGCGTCGCACTGTTTTGGGTTTTACTTCCTAGTAAAACCTTAAACAGTTTCTTTAGGTTCTCACATAAACAAACGTTCATATCGCGTATCTAGTCCTTAATTTCATCTGAATTGTAATAATTTTTCCTCTTTGTGATAAGTTAGTAAGCGTAGTTGTTAAATATTTTCAAGATAACTTTAACGGTTCCGATATACTTGAAGTTCTGTACTCAACAGCAGAGTGTCAAGTAATGTCATAATTTAAAATAGAATCAGTTGTCAAAAGTCAAAATGCAACAACCTAAAATTTATTCACAATAATATTGAGACATCACTCCCTTCAGAATGTGGTATAGTCATAGTTTAGTCAATATTGTATAAATTAGTGTGATTATAATGTACAAACAGAAACACCAGCAGACACAAAATCGTTTAATGAACTCACAGCCTGGTCCCTGTCGTCGTGCTGCGGCTGACTCCTGGCCTGCGCCTCCCTCTCCAGCCGCTCTACTTTGGCGGCGAGCTGCTGCCTCTCTTGCCGCAGGCTTATCAGCTCGGGGCTGGCCGACTCCAGGAGGCACTTCTTCAGCGTGGCCAACTCCCGACTTAGTTCCGTTTTCGTGCTTTCGATTTCGGTCTAAGAGTAAATAAAGGACTCGTTAGAAAATTGAGGCATAAATCAACATGAGTATCATGTTGCGAAACATTATTGCGCATCGTCGCAAGGGCGACAACGTAGATAAATGTTGTCTGTTCATACATGAGCTCAATCGTAGAAGCTGCGCATTATGTTGAGCGGGGATCGTGTAGCGCAACACCTGTTGCACGTTAGTTGTAGCCTAGTGGGTACGAAGCTTAAAAGGTCTTATTTCAAAATGTTTGTTTTTAGTTCATATACTTGTTTAGTGATTAGGGATATCATAAAGGAGATGTCCACTTTTAGTATGGACGTTGGTCTTTTATTCCCAATAAAATCCATTATGGCTCAAATTACACTGTTAAGTAGTAACTACTGAATGAAAGAAGACTAACGAAACAGGTGTATGAGGCGAGTGTGGATGGTACCGTCGGAAGGGGAAGACCTAGGCGCACATACCTGGACCAAATCGGGGAAGTTTTAGAAAAGGGGCAGGTCAGGAGTACTCTAAACCGACGAGCATGCATGAAGAATGTAATGAGAGTGAATGAAGCGAGAGTAATATGTCAGGATCGTAGCAAATGGAGATCCGTGATCTCTGCCTACCCCTATGGGAGACAGGCGTGATTTTATGTATGTATGTATGTATGTAAGTAGTAACTAAAATTTGTAATCGGGCATTAGTTATTTTCATTTCATTTTTTTTATATTCTATGAGTGAGGTGAGATGTTATATAATAATTTTTAAATCCTGCATGTACGAGAAAAACTAAAAGTTATTTTATGTTAGTAGATATTTTAATTCGAGGATGGCAATACAATTTTATTATTTAATAGCAAATATTGCTGTCAATCCTTGCCGCCGCTGTCTACTGTCACTTAAAGTCACTTTCGAACCATGCTTATTTTTGTACTGTAAGATATCTATCTATCTATGTACATTAACTGTGCAAATTACACTTTTAACACTATATGGGACTTCTTCCTAGGTCATCATAAATACAGGATCAGTTTTTAACTTGCGCTTGGTATAACTTGCATTTGGTAAAAGCAAATTGTTCCAATTTTGTTTTGGTACTGCTATTGTTTCAATAGCTTGTAGCTATGTAGGTCTCAAATATTTTCTACCAACAACAGCCGTACTTTGACAACCAGTCGACATATTACATTTTTATTACACCAAGCAGCTTCGAAGGAGAATTACAATGATGCAGTATATAAGTCTCTACATAAGTAATACTCTTAAGTTACTGCATGTGAACGATAACGCTTTACGTCTGAACATGGCATCTATCAATTTCTCTTTATATTTTTAAAAATATCATTCAAAAATCAAACAAAACAGTCCACAAAAGCATAAACAGAACTGATATCCATCTGTCACGCGTGACGCGTCGGTGACAAGTTGTCAAACTCATTATTTTGTTTGTGTTAGGCACAGGCAGCAAAAATTTTGTTTGTAATAAAAATACACCAAACTAAAAACAATGTTCTCTCAAGATTGCAGTAACTTAAAATTCCTTTTTATAAACTATAATATTAGTTAAATGTAACACTATCCAACAGTATTTGATTCAAAGCTACCGGATTTTTTCAAGAATAAAATACCATTTCTGGACAAATCCTTTCTATGTATATTGTTAATCGCTGAATAAGTCGTCTACGACAAAAATAGTGTCACAGATCGCAGGTAAGATGGGAGTGAGGGACGCAGCGTAGGGACTGGATAAATATGTCAGTGAGTTTTGACAGTTACAAAATAGCTGCGCGTTGTTCGTTGACGGTTATCCAGTATACATACACACAGAAAGGACAGCTCCTTGGGCGCGCCAGTTGTTAGGTAGTGTACGTACCAGCGCGTCGGCGACGGGGCGGGGCGGCGAGGTGACGGTGGAGGTGAGCTTGGCCTCGAGCGCGGCCAGCGCGCCCGCCTGCGTGGCCGACAGCTCCTTGGGCGCGCCAGTTGTTAGGTAGTGTACGTACCAGCGCGTCGGCGACGGGGCGGGGCGGCGAGGTGACGGTGGAGGTGAGCTTGGCCTCGAGCGCGGCCAGCGCGCCCGCCTGCGTGGCCGACAGCTCCTTGGGCGCGCCAGTTGTTAGGTAGTGTACGTACCAGCGCGTCGGCGACGGGGCGGGGCGGCGAGGTGACGGTGGAGGTGAGCTTGGCCTCGAGCGCGGCCAGCGCGCCCGCCTGCGTGGCCGACAGCTCCTTGGGCGCGCCAGTTGTTAGGTAGTGTACGTACCAGCGCGTCGGCGACGGGGCGGGGCGGCGAGGTGACGGTGGAGGTGAGCTTGGCCTCGAGCGCGGCCAGCGCGCCCGCCTGCGTGGCCGACAGCTCCTTGGGCGCGCCAGTTGTTAGGTAGTGTACGTACCAGCGCGTCGGCGACGGGGCGGGGCGGCGAGGTGACGGTGGAGGTGAGCTTGGCCTCGAGCGCGGCCAGCGCGCCCGCCTGCGTGGCCGACAGCTCCTTGGGCGCGCCAGTTGTTAGGTAGTGTACGTACCAGCGCGTCGGCGACGGGGCGGGGCGGCGAGGTGACGGTGGAGGTGAGCTTGGCCTCGAGCGCGGCCAGCGCGCCCGCCTGCGTGGCCGACAGCTCCTTGGGCGCGCCAGTTGTTAGGTAGTGTACGTACCAGCGCGTCGGCGACGGGGCGGGGCGGCGAGGTGACGGTGGAGGTGAGCTTGGCCTCGAGCGCGGCCAGCGCGCCCGCCTGCGTGGCCGACAGCTCCTTGGGCGCGCCAGTTGTTAGGTAGTGTACGTACCAGCGCGTCGGCGACGGGGCGGGGCGGCGAGGTGACGGTGGAGGTGAGCTTGGCCTCGAGCGCGGCCAGCGCGCCCGCCTGCGTGGCCGACAGCTCCTTGGGCGCGCCAGTTGTTAGGTAGTGTACGTACCAGCGCGTCGGCGACGGGGCGGGGCGGCGAGGTGACGGTGGAGGTGAGCTTGGCCTCGAGCGCGGCCAGCGCGCCCGCCTGCGTGGCCGACAGCTCCTTGGGCGCGCCAGTTGTTAGGTAGTGTACGTACCAGCGCGTCGGCGACGGGGCGGGGCGGCGAGGTGACGGTGGAGGTGAGCTTGGCCTCGAGCGCGGCCAGCGCGCCCGCCTGCGTGGCCGACAGCTCCTTGGGCGCGCCAGTTGTTAGGTAGTGTACGTACCAGCGCGTCGGCGACGGGGCGGGGCGGCGAGGTGACGGTGGAGGTGAGCTTGGCCTCGAGCGCGGCCAGCGCGCCCGCCTGCGTGGCCGACAGCTCCTTGGGCGCGCCAGTTGTTAGGTAGTGTACGTACCAGCGCGTCGGCGACGGGGCGGGGCGGCGAGGTGACGGTGGAGGTGAGCTTGGCCTCGAGCGCGGCCAGCGCGCCCGCCTGCGTGGCCGACAGCTCCTTGGCGCGCGCCAGCTGTACGCCCGCCTCGTGCTTCAGTCTGCGGAGCGGGAGCGGGACATGCTTAGCGGCATTCGGCTCATGAGTAACACTACCTACTAGCACTGCACTGTTTGTTCATTATGTACTCGAAGACTGAGGTGACGGCTATGGGTCGATAGTTGGCCGTGTGTTGGCAACTGTGATTAATGTTTTGTAACGCGAATCGATTATTTTCACAATACAATGAGACAATCCAACCCTAGACTGCAACTGTCATAATGCACCTTTAAATTATTTCAACTCTAGTGACCCTTTGCTGTATGAGTACAATAATTGAAATCGAAATATTTTTAATATATATAAAAATCAATAGCTGTTCGTTAGTCTCGCTAAAACTCGAGAACGGCTGAACGGATTTATCTTATCTTTGTCTTGAAATGTTCGTGGAGGTCTAGAAAAGGTTTAAAAGGTGAGAAAAACTCGCATAATTGCTGGGAACCGACATCCACGCGGGCGGAGCCGCGGGCAAAAGCTAGTTTTGGATATAAATTCATAGTCAGTTTGTTCATAACTTATCTCCAATATGTCATGAGTCATGATGTCAAAAAGGTAGATAACCTTCTTAGGATTTACACAAAATTTAAGTTCTAGAATGAAAAACGTAAATGAATAAAGAAGCTCATGTCAATGGGTCTGAATTACAGTAACAATTATTATTGTTAGTTAGTGACCTTTGATTAAACCATAATTAATAATTTGACACTAAAACAGTCATGGAATATGCAGTTTGTCACGGAAGTATTCCAGTTAGTTACTGACCTTTTCATCTCTGCCAGTTCACCCTTGAGCGTAGTGCACATTTCATTTTTAGCGTCTATCTCCTTCTGAGAGTGAACGCGCGTGTGGTCCAGCATGGCCTGCAGGTCTTGATAACGACTGCGTTCTACGTCCAATTTAGATTTTAAAACTGCTACTTCGCCTTTTAGACGTTCGTTGGTTTCCAGCTGTAGCAAAAGATTTAAATATTTAACATTGATCAACAAGAAGATACAGCATCATCAATAAAAGCAACTCGTAAAGTGGGTCCCAGAATGCTGCCCTGGGGAACACCTCTATTTACACATTTCAAAGGTGTTATATGTACGGCAATCGAAAACAACCGTATTTTAGGAATATCGCGAAAATACTTTCTAAATCCTAGCATCGCGAAAGTGACATATTTTATCAAGATTAATTTAGACCTTAGTCTGGTTCACTATATCAAAGGCTTTATACAGATCAATAGCTATGATTTATCGCTGAAATGTCCATCTCAAGCGGACAGTACCGACCTGCAGGTTGAGCTGGCCGCGCAGCGGGTCCCTCGCGCCGTCGAGCGACTGCGCGAGCGCCTGCCGCTCGAGCGCGGCGAGGCGAGTGCGCGCCTGCTGCTCGCGCTGCTGCAGCTCCAGCTCGGACGCCATGGCGC
Organism: Eilema griseolum; assembly: GCA_963662185.1. NCBI lineage: Eukaryota > Metazoa > Arthropoda > Insecta > Lepidoptera > Erebidae > Eilema > Eilema griseolum. The sequence goes on from OY759247.1 coordinate 1,304,583, forward strand.
TCTCCAGGCGCTTCTTCAGGATCTGGATCATGTTCGAGTCCTGGTTCTGCACACCAGATACTCACTTAAATACATTCTTCGATCACGGACAAACATAAAAGTGGTATTGAATTCGAGTTACGACAGTGTTACCTCACAGATATGTGTGATGTGTAGGTTACTTTAAGAGCAACCAAAAGTAAAGGACAATAGGATGAGATGTTGGAAGGTAATAGCGAACCCAAAGGGAAAATGCACGAAGGTGACAATTTTTTTACGATAATAATTCTTTATGAAAAAGTTGCACTAAACTAGACGGAGTGTCTGACCTGCAAGCTCTCGGAGGTCTCCTTGTGAGTGTCGAGCAGCAGTTGCAGCCGGCCCGAGTTGTCGCGCTCGGCCTCGTAGCGCAGCTTGCACGCCTGCCAGTCCGACACCAGCTTGTCACGAACCCTGCCGGATACGACCGCGAATTACACCACTAAATACACCTCGGGACAAGTGTCTTGGACCTAAATCGCGAGGCAAATGAGGCACGAAGACGCGCGCGGATCGTTTCGTAATAATGTGTGATGAGTGAATTTGAACTCATCCACTGTTGTAGCTTCAGAATACGCCCAAGATGCGTGTACTGCCCGTATTGAGCACATTTCAGGTCTAACATATGTCTCAAGCAATAAAATGACACTAACCCCCGAGGGTTGATTTCAGGTGAACAGACCTGAATTCATCCCGCGGGTGAACAGTTTAGATGTACAGCGTATTCAACGCTGAGTTCAACTGTTCACCTGAATTAATTTGCTATAAATTTGGAATACATTTTAATCAAAAAAGTACACACCCGGTACAGAACGTGCATTCACCACCAGAATTTTATAGCCAGAATAATACTTGACCACGTACTAGAGATAGGTGGAATGCCTCTGTACACTGGTCTTAGGATGAAACCTCTGTTAGACAAGTAAAAAATACATTCAAATAGAAAAGGTTTACAACGTAATCTTAAGTCAACTGACCTGTTCAATTCAGTGATGAGAGCATCCTTATCTTTCAGTCTGGACTCTAGATTGTTGACTTGCATCTGCAGTTTCTCGTTGTCAGATCGCAGCCTGTTGATGCGGTCCGAAGATGACGAGTGGATCGAGCTTGACGACCTGTGGGCACCGGAAGAATTTATAATACAAGTGTTATGACATTACTATTTTTATACGTTAATACGTTCGGTACATATCCGAATATGATATAATCGCACTAATGTTACGAATGTGAAAGTTTGGGTAAACTTGTAGGTTTGCTTGTTCTTTCACGTACTAACGACTGAATAAATCTGAATGAATTTGGCACAGAGATAGATTATGGTCTGTAATAAGCTACTTTTATTCTGAGAATAAGTACCAATGGAATTAGAGAACTAGATCAGAATATAAGATAATTTATTCGAGGTACATCGATGTTTTATCCAAAATGTTTTATACAATTATATAGGTGGTGTTCTCACATGCTCTCAGTGTACACTACAGTTCACCGTGAAGATCGGCTATGTTAGCCAATTTCGAGCACATCAGCGCCGAGCCGACTAGGAGTCGAAGTGGTCGCATCATCCAAATTATTCCAAGCGATATTGATACAGTCAAGTTCTACTAGTCCAGTATAGACAAGAGTATTCGTGTGTATCGGTGTAGTGTCAATACTCACTTAGACGTGTGCAAAGCTAGGCGCGGTATATCCTCTCTCTCGTCACTGCTCGCCGACAATATCTGTGAACGAAATGTATCATTATCAGCTACTGGAGCTAATTCATATAACACTACTACTGCCGAAGAATTTCTACAAGTATAAATTATTCAGTAGTTTAAATCATTGTCAGCGTAAAATTATTGTTTAAACACCTCGTTTGGAAGCACACGTTTTGAAATAAGGGGGTTTAATTGTCAGGACAGTACCTTATCATATTTCGAACGTTGAGTTGATTACGTAGGTATGCTGTCAGTACACCTACGAAACGGCCTACCGTCTATTTTGTCCGTGCAGTGATAGACATGTCCAAGTGAGGGAGATGGCGGGGGACGTGCCCAGTACCTCACCTGTTCCATGATGTCGTCGTCCAGGCTGTGCGAGTAGTCCAGCTGGTCGGCGGCGCTTGGTGGGGGGGACGTGCCCAGTACCTCACCTGTTCCATGATGTCGTCGTCCAGGCTGTGCGAGTAGTCCAGCTGGTCGGCGGCGCTTGGTGGGGGGGACGTGCCCAGTACCTCACCTGTTCCATGATGTCGTCGTCCAGGCTGTGCGAGTAGTCCAGCTGGTCGGCGGCGCTTGGTGGGGGGGACGTGCCCAGTACCTCACCTGTTCCATGATGTCGTCGTCCAGGCTGTGCGAGTAGTCCAGCTGGTCGGCGGCGCTTGGTGGCGGGGGACGTGCCCAGTGCCTCACCTGTTCCATGATGTCGTCGTCCAGGCTGTGCGAGTAGTCCAGCTGGTCGGCGGCGCTTGGTGGCGGGGGACGTGCCCAGTGCCTCACCTGTTCCATGATGTCGTCGTCCAGGCTGTGCGAGTAGTCCAGCTGGTCGGCGGCGCTTGGTGGCGGGGGACGTGCCCAGTGCCTCACCTGTTCCATGATGTCGTCGTCCAGGCTGTGCGAGTAGTCCAGCTGGTCGGCGGCGCTTGGTGGCGGGGGACGTGCCCAGTGCCTCACCTGTTCCATGATGTCGTCGTCCAGGCTGTGCGAGTAGTCCAGCTGGTCGGCGGCGCTTGGTGGCGGGGGACGTGCCCAGTGCCTCACCTGTTCCATGATGTCGTCGTCCAGGCTGTGCGAGTAGTCCAGCTGGTCGGCGGCGCTTGGTGGCGGGGGACGTGCCCAGTGCCTCACCTGTTCCATGATGTCGTCGTCCAGGCTGTGCGAGTAGTCCAGCTGGTCGGCGGCGCTTGGTGGCGGGGGACGTGCCCAGTGCCTCACCTGTTCCATGATGTCGTCGTCCAGGCTGTGCGAGTAGTCCAGCTGGTCGGCGGCGCTTGGTGGCGGGGGACGTGCCCAGTGCCTCACCTGTTCCATGATGTCGTCGTCCAGGCTGTGCGAGTAGTCCAGCTGGTCGGCGGCGCTTGGTGGCGGGGGACGTGCCCAGTGCCTCACCTGTTCCATGATGTCGTCGTCCAGGCTGTGCGAGTAGTCCAGCTGGTCGGCGGCGCTTGGTGGCGGGGGACGTGCCCAGTGCCTCACCTGTTCCATGATGTCGTCGTCCAGGCTGTGCGAGTAGTCCAGCTGGTCGGCGGCGCTTGGTGGCGGGGGACGTGCCCAGTGCCTCACCTGTTCCATGATGTCGTCGTCCAGGCTGTGCGAGTAGTCCAGCTGGTCGGCGGCGCTTGGTGGGGGGGACGTGCCCAGTGCCTCACCTGTTCCATGATGTCGTCGTCCAGGCTGTGCGAGTAGTCCAGCTGGTCGCGCAGCGCCCGCTCCAGCTCGGCGGTGGGCGAGCGCACGGCCAGCGCGCGCTCCGCCGGCGGCGCCTGGCGGCGGGGGGACGTGCCCACTCTGTGCCACAAACACCATTTCAGACGCAGAAACAAATTAAAACAACAGGGGAAAGCTAGCGCGGCAGATATGTCTCAGCCAATTTCACCTCCTCAACCTACGAGCCACAGACAGTGTGCGTTTTATTGCATCGACCGATGAGTTCAAACAGCGGCGCGAAGAAGGCTGCGTCGATCGATACATCCGAGAAAGTAGTCAGACCTCATTGAGGTTTGATACAACAGACAAAGTTTACATATTAAAGTAAAACACGTGACAGGGTCAACAGCGCGAGTGACTCCCCTGGTGTTGCACACGTCCATAGACCACGGTAACCACTTTCCGTTAGGTGGGCCGTATGTATGTCTGCCAAGTAGGAGGTTTAAAAAACGCAGTCATTCAGAATTATTAATACTTGTGTCAATATTTCTAAAAAAAATCACTGCGATACTTTAAACATTACATATACCAAATTTATACTGAAACTTTTAACATTTAAGGAGGACATTTTATTTATTATTATTTCATATTTAAGGTAACTGTAACTGTGTGAAATAATCTCTGAAAACTTCATTCTAAACTACAAGATGGTGTACTAAATACTTTAAAAAAATTATGTCTGGCATCTGTTATCGTCGTCTATCTTTTATCTCTGATTAGAGTCAAAATGGTTAACATTATCAACCAAAGAATTCAACATAAGTTCATCTCTCACATACTCTATTAATAAAGGAACTCAGTTACCTGTCTATGAGCTCCCTCAGATTTTCCAATTCAATTTCTAATTCCTGGCACCGTTCAGCTTTTTGACGCAATTTGTTCTTCAGTTCGCCGACATTCGATTCCTCTCGCATTCTGAGAAAATAAATAATTACGGCATTATTTAATTACATTGTCAAATAGCCTATTCTATCATTTACTTAACCTGTATTGGTATTTTCAACATACTCAAAATTTTATTCCACCTGTATTGGTAATTGTAACACACTAACCTGGAAACAACAGATTCCAGCTGCTGTCCAAGCTGTTCCTTCTCCTCTGCCATTTGCTGCATCTCTTGGTGTAACTGTTCGGCTTGTTGTCTCAGTTCGGCGTTATCGTTGTCCTTGTCTGCCAATTGCTTGCCGGCTTGGCTCAAATTACTTCTCAGTTCAGTCACGTCTAGTTTGGCTTTAGCGAGTTCAAAGGCCTGAAAGATATACTTTTGTTAACATAAACTACCATATAACATATTTTATCTCGAAATGTTGAGAATTTTATAATTGTGTCTAAATTATTATTGGCCAGGATACGCTTACAAGAAGCAAGCTTCCCCTTTTAGTATGACTTATAAATCCTCAAAAACAATGCGAATATACAATATCTTAGAATAAACCTTACCTTATCATTAAGCTCCTTCTTGTTGAAGTCTAACTCATGTTGCAGAAGCGATATTTGTTTTCTTATCTTGACCAATTGCTTTTTATCATTGCTTGCTTGTCTATCTACTGGCTTTTTTTCTTCTCCATTCTTATTTCTAGGAGAGGGGCTACGAGATACCATCTTTAGTTGCTCTTTTAGAGAAGCTATTTCTTCATGAAAAGCATTTATATCTTCGTGGAGAATTTCTATTTCTGTTTCTTTGTCTTTTAATTTGTCAGTGAGTAATTTTAATTCGTCAATTTTTGTTGTCAATTCACGGTTCAGAGAACTCATGCGTTCGAGTTCACATTCGTTGCTTTGAAGTTTAAGAGAGGCGTTCTCTTGTTCCTTTTCAAGCTTTGTCAGTTTTAATTTCAAGTCTTTAGTATGAATGTTTAATTTTTCATTCTCCTCATTAGCTTTAGCTAAATCACGATTCAATGCTTCAATTGTGTCTTGTAAATGAAACACTTCGTTCGATTTTTCTTCGTGGGCTTCCTTAATATTGTCAAGTTCTTCAGTTTTATCATTAAGATTTCTTTGCAGATTATCCAATCTATCTAAATGTTGGTTTAAACTATCGATTTGCTGATTCTTTTCAGAAACTAGTTGTTCTAATTTACGAAGTTCATTTAATTTCTCTCTCATTTGATGATTTTCACTTTCATATTTTTCTAAAGTGTTATTCTTACTCTTTAATTCATCGAGTTTAACTTCTAATTCAGTCATTTTGTTTGTTAAATTTCGTTTTTCCTTAGCGAGTTCAAGTATCATATTTTCTCGGCTAAGAATATCTTCTTTAAGGACATGTAAATCTTTTGACTTATCATTGACCTCTTGCGTTAGTTCTGTTAGTCTTTGCTCGAGAAGTGTTTTATTTGCCGTGAAGTTTTCTAGTTGATTCTCGTAGAATTTTTTGTCATTCTCCATAGTAGCCATTGTATTTTCTAGTAAGCTTTTAAGCTCCTCAACTTCTTCTTTTAAAGCAGGGAACTCACACAGCTGTTCTTCGGCATTTTTAAGCATAGATTTGGTATTTTCTAACTCCGTTCTAGATTTCTTTATCTCACATTTTAACTGAGTCAGTATGTCAGGGAAGTTAGCTTGCTTCATGTCTAAATTTATGCCTAATTCCCTTAAGGAAGTGAATTCATCATGAGTTTTATTATCTGTAGTTTCTAGTGAGAAGTTAATCTTTTTTGGCTCAACGGTAATATCTTTATTGTCGATCGCATCTCTGTTGGGATACAATGAACAATTTTCAGGAAGAGCTTGTGCACTTTTTACTTCAATGCCAAACATTGTTGTTTCATTGACGTTCCTTTTGTATTCTTTGAGAAATTCCTTGTTTTGTGTGGATGTTAAATGAGCGGGTAAAGAATCCGCTCTTGGTGTATAACCCGGCAAATCGAAATGATCAACAAATTCAATATTGAGAGAGCTCATATTGGCCCTGTCAAATTCCGGTGGTAACGTTCTATTAAGAGTTCTTTCCTTGATGTCAGGGTAAGGCGCTCCAGTTAAACTGATATTATGCCCTCTCAGCTCCGCCCTACGCATTTGCAGATCTTGTTCATCAAATTCCGATATAGATACGATATCACTAAGCGTTCTCGCTGAAGTTTTGCCTTCTAAAACATCATTTCTATCCTCTTTTTGATTATCTTCATCTAATTTTAACGCTGTAAAGAGATGTATCATATTTAACAGTTCGAGTTAGCTGGTGAATCATTCGCAGTCAACCTAAATAATTGCAAGGAAGTTGGAGAATATCCAAGTTCAATGATTTGTCTAGACTGGTTAGTTTTAACTGAATGTTTGAACTAAAAGCTTTTTATTTTAGGATGCTTTTTATAGAACTTTGGCGCAATTCGATATGGAATAAAATTATTTTTGTAAATGGAAAAGATCGTTTACATGTACGAATTTCAGCGATATCTCGAGAGTAACTGTCATCTATATAAAGACGGGTTTATACAATATATGTTACCCAAGAAACATTAACCCCGATTCTGAGTTCCACAGTTATTTCCGGAGATAATAAAACGAGTTTTGGACGAAAAGACATTCCATTACCTTTTTACCGCACTGAAATGTCAAATTCTACAAAATAGAAATATCCTTCTGGAGTTCGTCTATACGGGTCACAATCTAGTTCGATTAGGAGCGATTGGTTTTAAATAAAATAAAAGACAATATTCCATTTAAACCCAAAGTTATTAATAAATTCTTACCCAATAGTTCTTGGAGCTGATCTTCCTTTTCAGCCAATCCTCTTTGAAGGTCTCTAATAGTAGTATGCAGTTCTTCTTTATCTTTTTCAAGGCTCTTTGCTAGACATTCCAGCTGCGCGATGCGAGTTTGTGCGGTAGACAATTCGCGTTCTAGGATTATTACTTTGTCTTTGGGATTACCTGTTGGAAATGACAATGTACAATTTTTTTCATACAATATTTTGCTTATTATATCGTTTCTGTCTTTGTTTAGATAATTAACGATATTATTTCATTTTGTCATACAGCGCTATCTTTAACTTATACTGTTACAGCTAATTCTTACAACGTTATAAAAACCCAGCAGTATTTTTGAATATTAACATAGATGTCACATGCTACAATCAATTGAAAACATTACATCAATAAGAAATATTTATGCTCACTGTATGTGCGCAATTTATAACATAAAATTGACAATGATCAGTACAGCTGTCAATTGAGCTGTAAAGACAAATTAATGTGTGGTACTGTGCCAACCTTTTTCAATTGAAAGTGTTTTGTTTGATGGTTTTCTTACGCTTTTGAAATGCTAAATTAGTTAGAGAGCGTTGAATAAATAAGTACAGGACGAAGGAGAAATCAATTGTAAAAAGTAAATATAGTAGGCAAGCGATTGACTAACTCTCAATACCCGCTGGCCTCCACTGGCCGACTATGGCCTCGTATAGAGGTAACTAGTGAGTTGTTTAATATGTAGGTAACTGTATGTCTTGTGTTGGTATTATAATCAATTATTTGAAGAAGTTATTAGAGATACAGATATTACGTGAAAGTGGTCCGAAAAAATGTTTTTAGGAACTTACATGAATTCCCATACAAGGAGCGATGATCGTCGTCAAGTTTCTCTCTCTCCTCTAAATTCTGCTTTACTCGTGCCAAGTGCTTGTCTTTCGATTCTAATTCTTCCTTTAACCTTTGCACCTACAATTGTAACGTGAATGTCATTTACGAATAAAATCCCTTCAATAAATGGAATCACAAGATATCAACTTAGGCCTGTATTCTAGAATGGTACTCAGCTTTCAATCTCGATTTATCTGAGGACAGATTGTATAGATAATCTGTGTAAATGTGTGTAATTAAATTAATAAATAAATGAATAAATGAATAAATGAATAAATGAATAAATGAATAAATGAATAAATGAATAAATGAATAAATGAATAAATGAATAAATGAATAAATGAATAAATGAATAAATGAATAAATGAATAAATGAATAAATGAATAAATGAATAAATGAATAAATGAATAAATGAATAAATGAATAAATGAATAAATGAATAAATGAATAAATGAATAAATGAATAAATGAATAAATGAATAAATGAATAAATGAATAAATGAATAAATGAATAAATGAATAAATGAATAAATGAATAAATGAATAAAGGAATAAATGAATAAATGAATAAATGAATAAATGAATAAATGAATAAATGAATAAATGAATAAATGAATAAATGAATAAATGAATAAATGAATAAATGAATAAAGGAATAAATGAATAAATGAATAAATGAATAAATGAATAAATGAATAAATGAATAAATGAATAAAGGAATAAATGAATAAATGAATAAATGAATAAATGAATAAAGGAATAAATGAATAAATGAATAAATAAATAAATGAATAAATAATATGTATCTGAGTCTTAGTATGGCATTTACACTAATTATGCCCACAAAACTGTGTAATCGGTTTATTTTCGTTTCTCTTCGAGCAATGGAGTTGATGAGATGTCTATATCTCCTCAAGTCATTGGTCGAAAGGATATCGAGATCGAGGCCGAGTACCGTCGAGCGTACCTCGGCGAGCGCGTCGTGCAGCTGCACGGTGAGCTGGCTGGTGGCCTGGTGCGCCAGCGCGCCGGCGTCGTTGCGCTGCTGCTGCAGGCGCGCCGCCAGCGACGAGATCTTCAGCGCCTGCTCCGACATGCGCGCCTGCAGCACGTCGCGCTCCGCACGCACCTCCTGCGGACACGCGGAGGGGAGGGGGCTGTTACGGCACTGGCTCATTGCGCAAAACGTCGTGATGCTATTTATTTCATTTCGATTCCTACAGATTTGAAAGTGTCGCAGGACTTTACCTCCTTTCTTACACAGAACAACACGTGCAGGGCATAGATGTCACCCTCACACTGTGCAGAATATACGAGCAAGAACCAAAAGGTTCGGAGACTCTTTTTTTTTGCCGCACCATCAAGACCTGGTATTCATTACCAGCTCACGTGTTTCTTTCTTCCTATAGCCCCGGGTCCTTGCGGGGCGTGAAAAAGCTTCTGATGAGGCCGCCAACCTGAGTGCCTTATAGTGTCTGTCCTTCTTTCCTTACACTTTGCCTTCAGCTTACGATCAGGCGAGGTGAAGTCAAGTTGACGTGCCCTAGATTTAAAAAAAAACGTTCTTTCTTGCCCGCTATCCTCTATGCTCCATTCCCAGGTGACAATTCACAAGTAACCATATATATATAACAAGAACGAAATACTCTACAGCGAAACTCGAACCCAACAGATATAATTGGAGCAGGTCAGTTTTGTGATAATTGTATTCAATCCACCAATACATATAAACAGACATTGTTCCGAGTGAGATAAAACGCAGAGACGGTGTTGACGTCCGGTTGTAATTTCAATATACGAGCAGCTGCCAAACGGTCACGCTGCATTAACCTGTGTATGACATCATCATATTTGGCGCCCAACACAACAATATAAACTAAACATCTTAAGACGTGGTTTCTGCATGGTCTGAATTCATGGTATATCACAGTGAACAGCGCCTAGCACTGCACAGCCTCCGGTGTCGTGGCAATAGTTTATTTATTTTTATTTATTTATTTATTATTTAACATGGTGTACAAATTAAATTTAAAACATGATTAGTTTACTTACTAAGAATATGGTTATTTACTAAGAATATGGTTAATAGTGTGCCATGCAAAACTGGTGATTGGAAATAGTTTGCCGGGAGGAACCTTATCATGGCAATATGATTTGCGAAGTAAAATTAACAGTGCTAATGTAGATGCCACTGGTTAAAAATAGCTACAGTCCACCATTTAAATGCCTCATAAGTAAGTTTGTTACTGTCAAACTTTTTATATAAGTTTATCTATATCGAATGCCCTTTTTCTTATTTTTTTTTATATCACTTAGGTGGCAGACAAGCACATGGCCCACCTGATAGAAAGTGTTACCGTGGCCTATGGACGTTTGTAACACCAGAGGAGCCACAGTCGCGCTGCCAACCCTGTAAGTACAGTTCCTGTGCCGTTAGTGGAGAAGACAAAGCAGGACATGCCTTTAGTCTTCCCACTGACAGCACAAATTCTCCAGTGAGCTCTGGCTACCCTACTCACTGCTGGGAACACAACACAAAGTTATTATAGCCTCGATATTCTGTAGGGCGGAGGTACTTACCCAGTCGGACTGCTCAATTGGGCGGAAATACCGCCGTGTCCTACGTCCTAATCCCTTTTGTGAATCTTGGATTTTAGCAAGAACACGTTGTTATAACATTACAGTATTTTAATATTCGATAAAGTAAACAAGTATTGAACCGTTCGCATGTTGAATATAGGGGAGAGGGTAAGATCAAAATAATTATAATCGAGAGTATCAAAATAATTATAAATGGTAATTCAAGACTTGGTATACAATATAGAAATAATATAAAACCATACTATAAATAGAAATAGATAATGTGGTATACCCATAAGAACATCACTACATTATATGTTATAGATAGACGAAAGTGACAGCACAGTATTTGTGAGTTGTCCTAACAGGAAGATAAAACAATTAACAAGATTATATCATTAATCATTAAGTCCCCATAATAATTTAAGCAATGATTCATATCGTTACGAAAATTACTACATATATGTATGTTTGTCGCGGACTACGCATTACATGCCCGAACCAGGACAAACGATTTCCTCGTAGCTTTTCTGTGATTGGTGGCTACTCTCAAACTGTATAGTATATACAGATAAATATAGATATAGATATAAAAAATTATTGGATCTAGAACGATCTAAATTCAAACTATTTGGATTTACCTAGATGGCTTCGTGTTTAACATGGAGATTCTTATAAGGGATCCAAAAATATTATTATAAATTTTCATCTTCTTCTATTTCTCATTCAAAAAGAAGATTGCGGAGCAGGATTTAAAGGTAATTTTCTTATTTAATGACAGAATTTTTTTATACTGATTAGGTGGCAAACACACTGAGACCCTTGGAATAGCTTCATTGATGGATTAAAGAATTTATTACAGTTGAATTCCTAATTGAATAACATCCTCACTTTTGTGAAGTTGTTTCAAGAAAGTTTCTATTTATGACATCTTATACCAAGGTTAAAGTAAAAATAAACTACTGTACTTGGTAGGTGGGAATCCTAAAATTTATGACCATTACACGTTCATAAAAGAAATTAATTCAAACACGCTTTTAACTAAATGACATCTTAGGGTATTAATAAAAAGCGTCTGTTGCGCTGTTGGCAGCGTCAGACGCCTCGAAGTGTACCTAACAATCACTTTATTTACGTTAACAACGATGCCACTTGTTTTATTTATGGAGTAAACACAAAAGTTAATGTATATTCATTGTTTCGCCCTCGTTTTAATGTGATACAACAAAATATGTTCAGTTTATTGTGTTTACATCGGCAATTTACAATATACACTTAAGAAAGGTAGGTTATAAAAATATGTTAGACATAACATATGCGCTTCTTAAAATGCACACCTAGTGCAAAATGTGCCCTTTGTAAAGTTACGTTTCATTTACACGATGAGCACTTCGCAAATGTGCAATTAGGGATTCAAAGTGATCTCAGAATAAGAATGAACCATAAAGTACAACATTATTTATAACCGAGTGATTTATATTACTGAATTTTTTATAAGAATTGTGTTTCTTTCAACTACAAGTCAATACCACTTTGGCACTTGTTATTTTACTTCTAATGATCATCCGTCAGAGGTACCTTGGTACAGAGGGTCCGCTGAGTTAATCCATTGGGCCCTGAGGTTCCCACGTTCCCTCCTAGCTTATTAACTGTGAGGGGAGTTGGGACTGCGTGATAATGTTGGGAGTTGTGGTTGTGCCAATGAGTCACTGATGAATTGATGAAAAAAAATATACAAACAAAGAGCAATGTTAAAGAATATATATGTGCGCATTTCAAATTTGACAGCGGCAGTAGCTTACGGGTAATGTTGAAAGGAACTTGAAATTGGAATATTGCAATATCGAATACTACCCATCACAGCTACAAAGATATTACATTTATTACAGTTGCTGTAGGAGTTTACTAAAATTTTGATAATGCATGACGTGCCGAAACGTGGACACTTACAGTGGGGCTGGTCCATAGCTTAAAAGTCGCGCAGCGGGCCATGGAGCGAGCTATGCTTGGAGTTTCTCTGAAGGATAAAATTCGGAACGAGGTTATTCGACAGAGAACCAAAGTTACCGACATAGGCCACAGAATAAGCAAGTTAAAGTGGCAGTGGGCTGGCCACGTTTGCCGAAGGACCGATGGCCGTTGGAGCAAACGAGTCCTAGAGTGGAGACCGCGAGAAGGTAAACGAAAGGTAGGACGCCCCCTAGCCAGATGGACTGACGACCTGAAAAAGGTGGCTGGGACAGACTGGATGCGGAAGGCGGAGGATCGGAGAAAATGGCGCACACAAAGAAACAGCTGAATGAATTTTGGTGCGGTTTTTTTTGTTTAACTTATTATAAGTTTATTTGATCGCAATCGGTTCAGTAGGACATCATAATATTGAATAGACATTGAAATCTATGGAGAGGCCTATGTCCAGCAGTGGACTGCGGTGGGCTGATTGATGATGATGAGCAGTCTATCACATAAAGCGCGTTAGGAGGCGAATTGATTTTCTAAGTGGTAGAATCATATAGGTATTTAAACTATCATGATCACTCACATCAGTATCAAAAGAATCGGGATGATATTTACCTACCATGTTGCTTGCAACAGCGCCGAAATATCGGAAACTCAAAACAATAGGTATAACATGGTAAATATCCGGATTATTTTGATACTTACTGATGTTAGAATCATGTCTTTTCAGTTGCCGGTTAGACCGGGAAGTACCGATCGCTCACTTCATATAAGTGATTTCATAGTCTGATGCATTCTTTCGAGAACCTAGATTTTGGGAAATTAGAAATTAGATCTATAACTCAAATCGCATATCAGACTCTACTGATATGCGTTTGCGAATTTTTTCAGTCGCATGTCAAACTTGTAATCTCTTCACATAAAAATAGTATTAAAACTACGTTATGACAGTTTGAAATGGAATTGATGCTATAAAAAATAATGTACGTGCGTCATAATGTATAAGTTCCAAACAATGTTAACCTACCCATTCGAATGACGACTAGACAGACACTAACAATGTCTATCAACAGTCACTCAAAAAACGATTTTAATTCCCCACTTCAACTGCAAATAGCCCACAGTAAAACTCTCCACAAAACGGCACTCACCGTGAGATCCGGCAACCCCATACCAACGTACTTTTTCACGTAGCTCCAAACAAACATCACACACTAATCACTACATTAAGGAACGACACTGAATTCCCACTTATACATTGCGAGGCGAATATGCGTTATTAATATCACATTTTGATGATAAATGGCAATGAGTGGGGCGAACGTGATTGGGCAGAGACCTTACGGCAGCAGAACACGCTCTGAAGCATCGGGAGAGACTGAAGGCAGACAGCGCGCGCGATCTGCGGGAGTTGTGATGTGCGATACTAATGCGACGCATGGATATGTTTTATTGTGTGAATTATTTAGATATTTTAAGAACCAATTAAACTCAAATAATAAATACTTTGTTAAATTAAATTATTTGTAAAGCATATGTAGCTATTATTACTTATATCATAACTTTAAGTAAGAACAACAACGTGAAAAATTATGAACAATTGGGTACGTCAAACCGGTAAGTTCTATTAAACTTGTATGAAATAAATTATTATGACGTCATAATATTTAATAGTAAAATCATTTACTATTGTAGGTTGGGATGATGATTAAAAATATAAATAATAAATAAAAACGATAAATTAAGAACTGCCGCAACGTTTTACCATTCTTAATGTAATAAGATCAGTTTAATAATTTAACTACAGGAAACTTAGGTAGTTTCCTGTAGTTCAATTATTAAACTGATCTTATTACATTAATTGGACAATTGGAGAGTCAATGATTTAAATCATTACGTAATTAGTCACTCACACTCAGTACATATATATAGTACACACTCTTTCTCCCTCAAGAGAAAGCATAAAATAACATTCCGCCTATTGTTTCTCAAGTTTCCTATAATATCGTTAAACCTTTCATATAACCGCGGTTTAGAGTGCTGCTGATCTATTTACACTGAGATGATAACTTAAACAAAGCTATTTTACAAATCATGAAATTTAATAACATTGCAAAATATTTAAATCACACACAAAAAGAGAAATGCCACATCCATATATTATAACATTCCCCGCTCCGCGACTAACATCTACATATGAACGCACTCAGCTACACATCGATGTGTGCATCTCGCGACACGTAGGGCTGTCTATTTCTGTTCTGTTTATCTTCCTGCTTGTGTAACACAGGGTTAATTGCGAACAGCTAATAGATGGGTAGAGTTACGAGCTGTACAACAGTCTTTAGTTTTGGGTGGCAAAGGGTGGGTTGGGTTTCGTTTATTTTGGTTTGAGGAGTTGGGTGCAGTCATTGCACTGTTGAGTTACTGAACGGCTGCTGTGCGAGACTTTAATTACCGTCAGTCGGCCAGTAAAGAGTTCATAACAAAATGTAAAATACACATGTTTCAGTTTTGTTTATGTACTCACGCGTGAATATCTCTGAAGAGATATAGGCTGTCCAATTTATCAGTCATATTTCTATGGCAATTGCCGATTAACGTTCATACAGAATATTTTGAGACATTTTGGTACAATCAAGATGCCATGGAATCGATGGTAAACCGAATATACTGAACAGTCAAGCACAATAAGCGATAGCTTTTTCAATCACCCCATCTCTTCCCATGAGTTGTCGTACAAGGCAACCAAGGAATAGGGCTTTTTAACATCAAACAGATGCATACAGCCCAGTCTCTAGTCAACAATAGTGTCCGAAATACGGCAATAGGTTCACCCGACACTATTACGTGGGACCGAATACAATGATCGGTGATATGTGGGTGTTAATTCACCTATGCCTAACCCTCCGCGGATAAAGGCGTGATTAAATGTGTGTAAATTAAGTAATATTGTTTGTAAAGAAACTTTTATAAAAAGTTTAGTTATCTGAAGAGTTGTACGGACAAACAGAAATATCGACAACCCTGCTCTTCCAGTCAATAAAACCTTATAATACAAATTGAAAGAGCGGAGAGAGTTCATTCGGCATATTAGGGTCGTGGACTTTAGCGAATTATGACGATTGACGCGCGCGTGTTCCATCACATGTATTTAGTTGATGACTCAGTTGGTCAGGAAAACTAGGATTCGCGTGGGTGTCAGGGAATTCTATATGTAATGTACCAGACAGGCGTTGCTCCATCCAAATAAAACATTTCGCCATTAAGTAATTAATCAAAATTGGAAATTTTTTTAAAGATTAAATATTTTACGCGTATTTCTATCAATTTCCAATAAAAAAAATAGTCTACTTTCGGTCAATGGGCGAACACTTATACAGATACGTCAAGCTCATAGACTATCGCCTAGAAGTAAATTGTACAAGAGATTGTATGTACTGTACATACAGTATTTGATGTAAATTCCAATGAAATTTAATTCGGACGTGTGTTTCATTAAAATGGCTGAACCGCGTCTTTTCTAGGTTCTTAAACTATTACCTTAATGGCATTTGTTTTCAAGAATGTACTAATATATTTACCTACGCATGTCCAACGAACGACTTGCAGAGATTTATTTTATACATACATATCGCAAGAAGCTATTCCATTGCCGCCAATAGGAAACTTATTCAAGACTCCGTATAGCAGGCTATTTATTTTTAAGTAAATCTGTCCGAAAGTCCGAGCTAGATCCGGACAGTATCATTCTCTACTTATACAACTGTCAAATTGTCCAAAGAAAAAAAACTTAATACACAGAGACCAATTGTTCACTTAAATATAACAATGGTCGGTAACATCGATAGCTTAATGAAAATATTGTGAACTGAACTGAATCTAGCAAGAAAAGGGTCTTAAGACTTCGACGTAATCTGAATACGTGGAGAGATTACCCATATCGAAGAGATCTTTTGAACTGTTTGAAATCCAAGAACTATAATAAAGCAGTACTAAGCTGACGGAATTGAAACTAAATTCATAATATCAAATATTTCATAGTAATCCATTAACTGGCGTCGTTGCAAAACCATCGGGAATTAGGGCAAACTGCACGCAGTTAACTGTTTGATGCTTGCGGTAAATCAGCAGCAAATTCTCGACTTGTGAAAACATATCGGCGCCGCAGTGTAAACACAGACGTGGTACATCATATGATTGATATATTCTAGCTAATAGAAACCCAGCTTTAATAAGCTGAAATAATCACACTATAAAGCACTTCACAAGTATTCTCTCTACCTACCATACCACTAACCGGTACCCTTCCATGAAGGGCTTCAAGAAATTAATGAGAAATAAATAAACTTCAGAGGACGAGATATCAAAAAGCATCTGTGCGAAGTCGACCCGCTATGGGTCGCTAATGACAAAAAATCAACCATCTAAAAATAGTAAGTAACCAACTGCTTTCTACGTCATTATGATGTGAGCACCAATCGCTGTTTCATTCGAAGATTGCACTTCAGAGCTTTCTTTGTTGTTGAGTACTTCCTTCATATTTAATGTGCCTCCTTGCCTTTTATGGGAATTACAACTGGCAATCAGCCGTTAAATTTCCCAACATATGTACCGATTTGCTGGCGAGTGTGGCTCGAATCTTGAAGATACAAAATACTATACACCAAAAATATAGAATTCAACTGTGTTAAAACAAATACAAACTTTTCTCGTTATTGAGAGTTTACAGCGAAGAGAAACAATATTTCATAGTATTAAAAACAAACACTTATCATTGAACTTGAGCGCTATTTCCGGAGCTGGGCAGAGGAACATCGCAAGTAGGTATCGCTTCCAATACGATGCTTATTCAATGTTTATTTGCGTCCGGGTGAGCTACGGCTCACAGAAATAGTGATAGCTGATAATCTGCATTATACTTTCACATGTTGTCATGTCATCGGCATGTTGTTTCTTTGGCCGCTGTACGAGGATTTTTTTTTTCACTGTTAATACACACATCAACAAGGACGAGTTGGGGACTCTGTAGTCCCCACACCCGAGAAGAGAGCCATATCGTGAGAGATGGCCCTGGGTCGGCCGGGGTGCGAGGGATATGCCTGTCAACCTCACCTTCGGCAACCAAAACGACCCACAGGCGGCGTGCGTTTTAGTCGGTTCGAGTCCGACATAACCTCCTCCACCGGCTCCGGTGGGGAGGTATCCGTGGGGATTTTGCGCACGTAAAAAAAAAAAAAAAAAAAAGTCTAGGGAACAAGGATTTCTAGTTTTTATTTAAAAATCCTTTCTTGTAATAGTGAGTGTTTTATATCAATAGAAGGGTATTTTTATACCGTTTTTAATTTTAATTTTAATAAAAACATTTTCATACCAAATTTTTTTTTTTTTTAATATAGAATTGAATAGTGCCAATATTGAGTATTACAACCTTCTATGATTAGGCACAAAAATAACGAGGTAGTAAGAAATACAGTAATTAACCGTACTTTAAACGTTTTTAATAATCTGTAGGACCTCCTAAAGCATTAGCAACAGCTCGACAACGGCGTGGCATACTTAGTATGAGATTGTCAATCATCGTCTGTGGAATATGGCTCCATACACTGCGAAGGTGTAAAAAAAGTTGTTCTTCAGTGTTCAGATTTTCCAAAGAATCACTGAAAGCTCTTCTCCCAAGCAAATCCCAGGCATGCTCTATGGGATTGAGGTCGGCAGACTGAGCAGGCCATTCCAACGTCGTCATATTGTGCTCGCTTAACGCATTGACCACTACCCTCGCGGTGTGTGACCGTGCATTATCTTGCATGAACATAAAATCTTGACCGAACTGCTGTCGATGAGGGATTACCATGGGGTGTATAACCTCCTGAATGTATTGGTTTGCATTCAAATTGCCCCGTATCCAAACGAGGTCGGTCCTTCCACCAAGGCGAATTCCAGCCCATACCATGATTGTTCCACCTTGGTAAGGATGAACTTCTTGCGGATTCTGGAGACGACTCCGACGTCCAGGAACTCGCCATATACGCACTCTTCTCGAATCAGGATGAAAACCGAAGCAAGATTCGTCGGAAAACAGAACCCGTGCCCATTGATGGTCGGCCCACTGTAAATGTGCGTTAGCCCACAATAAGCGACGACCTCGATTTCCACGTCGAAGAGCTGGAACCCTAAGCGGTCTGCGAGCATAAAGATTGGCTTCGTGTAGTCTTCTTCTGACAGTTTGATCGCTAATACCCACTTGATACTGAGACTGGAGGCCTGCGACCAACTGACGAGCAGTAATCGTGGGTTGCCGCCTTGCGGAATTTTGCAAGAAACGATCTTGTCGCGGGGTAGTAACCCTATTTCGTCCCCTGTGACGTTCGGCAACATCCCCTGTAGACCTGTAGCGTGCCCATAATCTGCAAATTACGCTTGGTTGGGTGTTGACAGCATCCGCTACGTCGCGTTGAGTTCGTCCAGCTTGCAGCATACCAACAGCCCTTAACATCTCTTCGCGACTTAAATGACGACGTGACATGATGACTACAGTCACAAAAATGCACAAACCATACGTAAAAGACGTATTATTGATAATAAACGTTATTTACAATAAAAAAAAAAAAAATATTTTGCCTCAGAGAAACTGCACAATTAAACACTTAAAAGTTTTCCCTCCATATTCGAAAATCATTACTTATTTAAATTTATTTTTAAATTTCGAACAACTCTGTAATCTACTTTATTCTATTTTTATTTATTTGCTGCCAGTTATTTGCAAAACAAGATTTACACGAAAAAAAATAATTGGGGTCATCTTGTTCCCTAGACTTTGTTGAGGTGTTTATATAGTTTGTATTTTATTTTTGCGATAATAGCTTACTATATTGGTGGATTTTGTTCTGCACTTTATTGGTACCTACAACCAAACGCCACCTTGACATCCTGGCTGCAGTATAGCAGTCGGGCCGAGAGTTTGGAATGCTTGAGCATACCACTTTTTTATACAACTTAGGTGGCAGACTAGCATACGGCCCAGCTGATGGAAAGTGGTTACAGTGACTTATGAACGTGTGCAACACCAGGGGAGTCACGCCCGTACTACCGACCCTGTAACAACAAAGAGTTTCTGTGCCGTCAGTGTAATAATCAGGACAAGCCTTTAGTCTTCCCACTGACAGCACAAAAAGTCTCCAGTGAGCTCTGGCTACCCTACTCACGGCCGGGAACAGAACTCAAGGTTATTTAAGCTAAGCCGTGGTATTCAGTAGGGTGGAGGTACTTCCCCAGTCGGACTGCTCCATTGGGCCGGAAATACCGTCGTGTCCTACCTCCTGCTCGATTTGATCGATCGATCTTTTTTAATACTACTTAGGTGGCAGACAAGCACACGGCCCACCTGATGGAAAGTGGTCACCGCAGAGTCCGTGCCGTCAGTGTAAAAGACAAAGCAGGAAAAGCTTTTGGTCTTTCCACTGACAGCACAAAAACCCTCCAGCGAGCTCTGGCTACCCTACTCACCGTCGGGAACACATCTACTATCGAATAACAAAAACACTAATATTTTGATAACATACTAATATTATGATTGCAAAACTTAACTTTGTCTGTTTCATTTTCACACCTACAGAGACCCTATCATTTGACCCGGTCCTACCTTCCTCAAAAGTTTCCTACATTATCAGTAAACCTTTCATACAAACAACCCAGTTGCAGTTCCTCCTTACCTGCCCTCTTTTCAAAACATCACCAATGTGGTCGGTGTATGTCCTTCGAGGTCGAGCCTGACCGACCTGCGTAAGACACAAAATCATATCATGTCTCCTTCTTTTACGGTACGACAAATATTTCAATGGCGTAAAGATGTTTAGCGTGCTTTTTAAGGAGTTACCTTTCACCTCTTTTGAGGGAAGGCGGTTGAATGTTCGTTGAGAAATAAATTATCTTTTTTTTTATCTAGGACACGTCAATTCGACTTCACCTCGCCTGATAATAAGCTAAAGGTAAAGAGGAAAGAGGGTCACCATTACAGACACTAAGTAATGTTACAATGGTGGCACTCAGCGGTGTGGCAAAGAAAAGAGTCTCCAAACCGCTTGGTTCTTGCTCGTATATTCTGCACAGTATGAGGGTGACATCTAATCTAAGCCCTGCACGTGAAATCAATATGAGTAAAATCGTTGGCACATAATAAATTCGTAATACGATGGCTAAATGCCTTGCCTAAGTATCCTAAAGATTCTATTATATCAATGGTAATACGAATAGACAAATTGCAGACTTCATCCGGATCAGGTCGGTTAAATTCTTACTAAGAAGAGAACACACTCTTACTACGAATAGAGCAACAATTATTCAGGAGGTAGGACTCGACGGTATTCCCGTCTCAATTGAGCAGTCCGACTGGGGAAGTACCACCACCCTACAGAATACCATGGCTATAATAACCTCGTGTTGTGTTCCCAGTGGCGAGTCCCTACTTCAACTGACTATCCTTGGTCAGAGCTCACTGGAGAGTTTTGTGGTGTCAGTGGGAAGACCAAAGGCTTGTCCTGATTGTTTATTCTGCACTGATACAGAAACTCATTGTTCTTACAGGGTTGGTAGCACGGGTGTAACTCCCCTGGTGTTGCACATGTTTATAGGTCACGGTAACCACTTTCCATCAGGTGGTCCGTGTGCTTGTCTGCCACATAAGTTGTATGAAAAGGATGCGGTCTGAGCTACGGTTTCTTTCTCTTGTATCTACGTGTCATGTAAAACACTTCAATGTATTCTAGACCAGCAGTTCTGAAGACAAATTGTGTCACGGTTGAGGCAGGAAAGAAGTTTGAAATTGGAACGAGACGCAGATATTAGATGAGCTAAAGAAATGTGACACCTATCCCTATAAGCATAGCGTTCTTTTTGTAATATATAGGAAACATTTGCATGCTAATTGATTTCAAGTTCATTCTGTCAGCGAATATTCAGTAGTAGTTTTATCGTGGCGCCTTCACACCGCTGAAGCGACATTTAGCGATCGTTCGGTGATTGTGAAAGAGTTCGCTCGCTAAATAAATCGCTGGACGGACGCCAGCCACCAATGAAGTTTCAAGGTCTGATGTGTTGTACGGGAACTGTAGCTTTTATTATCTTTAAACTAGGTGATATGGACATTGTATCTCCTATAAAATGATTGTACAAACGAACATCTGAGCGTGAGTTCTTTAACTCGAGCTAAAGCGTTTGTTGTGTTATAATTATATTGTACTAGCTTTTGCCCGCGACATTTTCATATATTCATATTGAGAGAAAGTTTTTTTCGAGTGATTGACTAATACTGATTATAACTTATAATTGATTTTAGACACAATTTATAATTGTCAAATTTTTAACTATACTAAACCATAGACAAAATTGCGTTTCTGTCATTCCAAATTTTGTTATGCCTAGTCAGATGCGTTTTGGTTATACCACGTTTTATAGTGACTTGTATTTTCTTTAAGGTTTTACATCACGTCATACGGGAACGCGGTCCGACAGGGTGAAGGTTGAACGGGATGAAAAGTATCCTATGTCCGTCTCCTAGTCCTAAGCTACATCCCCTCCAAATTTCAACCGAATCGGCGCAGCCGGTCTTGAGTTATAAATAGTGTAACTAACACTTTCTTTTATATTTTGGGTACCCTACCTCTATCCATGAGGTGTCATACAAGGCGACTAAGGGATAGGGCTGTTTAATTTCAGACAGATATATACCGCCCAGACACGGCCTTAGATGCATGGCTCGAGTCAACAATAGTGCCCGGGAGACGGCAATAGGCTCGCCCCCTGTTACGTGACTGAATACAATAATTGGTGAAATGTGAGTGTTAAATTCACCTCTGTCTAATCCTCTAGGGATAAAGGCGTGCTTATATGTTTGGATGAATTATCCGGGCAACACCGTATCTGTTATTATTCATCTCTATGTCGACACCGATGAGACTACGTGTTAGATAGTCTATTTCAGGTTTAAACTAAATTCTCAACCGTCGCCGCAAGACAGATTTATGTGTAGGGACACCACATTGTAATACAATAGAACTGCAGCTTAAACAATAAGTTACTATGTACCTGCCGGCTGCCCCCTGGCTCCTCGCATATTCATTTAATCGCAATATACCATCTGTATCAGCACGTCTTTATTTCACTTCCCAAACCCGGTATTAAAAGCAACCTCTGATAACCTCAATAGGTACTTCAGGCTACCTGCACATATAATATAATACCGTGATATACAGTATATTATCATCGGTAAATATGTATAGAAGAATTTGAATGGTTTTAGGTGAAGGTTTGGTGACTCAGTGGACAGAGCGTTCCCCCTGTAAGGGAAAGGTCACGGGTTCGAATTCCGCCTGGACCGACTCAATATTTTCTATCTCAATCGATTTACATGCTTGGCATACTGAATGCTTTAAAATTTCATTCAATAAAGTTACTATTGTAGGTATATTGCAACCAAAAGTCACTCGTGACGTGTCTTGCTTTGCTACTCGATAGATAAGGTATAAGAAGAGCTCTAGATGCTATGAAAATGTATGTAAACCAAATCATTTCTGTGGGCCACTCAGCACTCGGCGCCCCCCAAGGGCAGTGGCGCCAGTAGTGCAGTCGGCGAGCCCGCACATGACGGTGGGCTGCCGCCGCGCTCACCTGCGCGATGTCCTTGAGCTGCGCGCGCTGCATCTCCAGGTCGGCCACGCGCTTCAGCGCCGCGCCCTCCGCGCGCGCGTGCGCCTGCAGGCACTCCCACACGCCGCGCAGCTCCGACAGGCGCTCCGCCGCGCGCGGGGACGGCGCCGCGTCGGGGGACTTCACCTACGGACGTAGCGTCGTGTTAACACGTTCATGGTCGTCGGCACGTCTAACGTGTTCGGACACGCCTCGCGTGTTCGGACACGCCTGGCGTGTTCAGCTACACCGTACATACGCTAGGCGTATTTTAATTACTACAGTAATATTTCAAAAAGCTCTTGACTAGTCTTTATTGATGGCCTTGAATGTGTTAAAGGGTATAAGCTGTAGGTTACCTCCAAATGTGTGTCTCTCTGATCTCTAAGCGACACGTCTTCGCTCGGCTCGCTGCAGCTGGTTGAACACACTTCGTGAATCCTCTCCAGCTTGCGCGTGCGACGGTGAATTTGTTCTTCGAGATATCGACACTGCAACAACACATCATAGGTCACACATACAGACTTTAATTAAAAGATAAGTGAACATATGAATTGATATAAAGATTTCAAATATCAAATTTCTCATTGCCAGTGTCCACATTAAATGGCCATGTAAAAAATATTTTAATACTTAAATCTACTCCAAGTAGATACAATAAATTTACAGGTATAAGCATTTACATTATATACATACCTACCACGTAGGTAACAAATTATGTATAAACGCTAATATAAAACCTACCTGTTCCTTTATCCTCTCCAAGAGCTCAGCAGTTTTCTCTTCCTCTTGTCCACACTTCACACAAACCACTTCACTCTGGTCTGCCTTCTCACTCTTCATCGACTCCAGTTCCCCTAACAAGTTCCTCATCTTGCCATCTCTTTCGTCTATCGTCTTCTTCATCTGCTCCAATTCTTCGAGTATTTCATGTTCGTGTGTCGTCTTTTGCTCGAGTTGGCTCTCGAGATTGGCGATGATGTCTCGTAGTAATGTGATTTTTTCTTCTGAAGCTTTCAGTTCCTCGTCTGTGGTAGATTTGCGAGCTTCCAGCTCCGAGATGATTTGGTTCATTTCGCGAGTTTGAGCCTCTAGTTGTTCGACCTGGTTTTAGTGAAAGATGAGATTTAAGAGTAAGGTTTAGTTGTTTAAGGACTGAACTTTTCAGGTTTGGCAAAGTAGAAGTTGATAGATGGGAGCATTCACCAGTTTAATAGAACAATTAAACGACTGGTTAGATGACTTTTTGCTATCGTGATAGTAAGAATTTGAGAAGGACACGAATGAAATAGTAAATAAAACAGGTCATTCCTAATGCGTTTTAACTATTTCTTATTACTCATGCTTGTAGTACATCCCCAAAGGAGTACTGTATAGGTATATCTGTTTAGAGTCCAATTTTCAAATTCCATTTTTTTGATACTTGGATATGAGCCCTTTGCAAACGGCAATTAGTCTGGAGATTTTTTCTGATGGGAAGTTGTTAGGGATAGGGTGTCGAAATTTGTATGACATTAACCTTTAATGTTATCTTTATATCCATAATGTGATCTAAGAACTACAATAATACTAAAGAATTACATCTAATATTTACAGCATGCAGTGTTAACAGTGCAACTTAAAAATAAGGTACTCTGGAGGCAGAACGCAGACAAGTTGTAAACAGGTGATTACACAATATTTTATAATACGAGAAAATCTCGGGGCTTCAAGTCCCGTCTGAACAGTTACTTTTCCAATCAAAATCGATTTGGATTCGTAAACATAGTAACAGAATTAAAGATTTATATGAGTTTGCTATAAGTAATTTTTTTTTAACCACTTAGGTGACTGACAAGCACACGGCCCACCTGATGGGATGCGGTTACCGTGACCTATGCTGCCGACCATAAAGAAACCTTCTGATGCCCCTCTTGAAGAACCCCATATTGTAGGTGGGTCATTCCAGGTAGGTCATTCCACAGCTTGAGTCGGACACGGAAAAATTTGTGATTTCTACATAAATGTATCGTTCGCTCAGTAATGTTTTCAATCACCGTTTGACAATGTGCCTGCGCCACAGCGCGACATAGAACAACAAACTTACGTGCATGTCGTGCTCGCGACAGTTGCAATAGGGCAGACGGAGACTATGCATCTGTAGACAGAGGCGTGCGGCGCCGGGGTTAGTAGCCTCACCACCTCACCACCTCACCACTACGACACTTTATATCACTTATATGACGCCACGAATACGACTACTTGCTACGAGTATCAATAGTTTGAAGCGGTATAAAGTCGCTAAGTGTACACCGAATTGAATACTCGATTAATATAATACTGCTGTTGTTACCCAAGTCGTCTGGTGATAACTGTTTTTTATGGTATATATCGCTAGCAACACTAATATTTTGAAGTGTTACTCGTTAGGACAAAAAGTGTTACATCCAGTAGCATATGTAACACGTTGGGATTTTTTTGTCCAACGTGTTCCTCATTGGGGTATTACGGGATGGGAATACACCTCTCTCATTACTATGTGACATTTGAATTTCATATTATAGCCGGACGACTCAGATGCTGACAGCCGTACTATATAATTTGTGAGGTTTTAGGTACGATTGGTTCAATAGTATTTATTTCTTAAAAGTTTTTTTAAAGTTTTCGTCTAAGAAATAAATTAAATTAAATGTTTTTTTAAACATTAAAATAATCGTGAGTCTTTTATCGCTTTGTCAATAAACTAATATAAATATTATTCTTTTAAATTCCAAAAAATATAAAAATAGAAGCAGTAACCAATAACAAGTGTCGTGTTGGTGATTGGTGAACAAAAAGTAAAATTAGTAGCTAACAGTGTGTAAAAGGAAAATAAATAGCGGTGAGTGTGTTACAAAGAAAAGGTAAATATTATTCTAGCGTTACTATTCTCGTGTTAAACGTCCTCTCGTAATAATAAACCCTATTGGGAATTATAATAGGCTATTTGACAAGGTCGTCCAATTCTGCCTAATACTGCTTAATATGTTAGTTAGTTCTGAAAAAAAATACCTTGCAAAATAAGATACTGCTGAACTAAACAGAAACTATGACTTTTCATTATTTTTAAATTCCAAACTAAGTCCAAATGTAAACAATCAACTTCAGTCCCAATTTTTAACTTCTTACATTCCTCATTAAATGTTAAATTACTTTTATTATGAACTATTTGTGTGTAAATGCAACTTAGACCCAAGATAAATCGATATTCTCTTGTACTCTATACATTTGCACTTCGCGTGACTGGCGTGTGACGTCACTCGCAAGTACGATTTAGTATGAAGTTATCGGGCGGCGCCAAAAATTAAATTTTCATAATCAAACATCTTTAAAACTAATTGTTGTAAGAATATTTCACTTTAGCAGTTCATTTTATTATTATAAAATGGTGTTTATTTGAGAGTAAAATAAAATTAGTCAAATAGTCTATTAAAATAGAAAAATAAACCCATATACCAGTGCGACAGAAACAAATAACATCACAAATTGCCCACAAATAAAAACTTCACCAATAAATTTTATTACCTGTAGCCTATTTGCCAAACTTTATGACCTCTCTGACTTAGTGATTTGTTTTATTTAATAATTTCTCGCTAATTCATACTGTAGTATAATAATAATAAATGTAATTACGTATCACGCAATGACATAACAGGTTAACCGAGTGCAAATAATATAGTACTCGTACTGTGTACATTCAGCATCAGATCGATATTAACGAACAAAGTAGTATTCATAATGATCGAATGAAATTTTTAAGCATTTGGCACATTAACTATTTAAATCGATTAAGATAAAGATATATGGAAAATTTAATCGGTTCGGGCGTAATTCGAACTCGCGATCTCGAATTTCGGTTTCAAATCCCGCCTGAACCGATACAATTTTTTCTATATCTTAATTTATTTGAATACTCAAAATGATCTTAAAACCTTTATCCCCCCCCCCCTCCTCCTCCTCCTCCTGTTAACTAAATATATATATATATAATATAAATATAAACTCACGCCTATATTCCCCGAAGGGGTAGGCAGAGGTGCTAGCACCCACATTTCGTCAGTTTATGTTTAGGTCCCAATGTAATAGGTGGCGAGTCTATTGCCATTAACCGGGCACTTATAAACCTGCGATAAATACACACATAACTTCGAAAAGCATCGAAAAGTCATTGGTGTGTGCCATGGTAAACCTGGGATCGAACCCGAGACCTCGGTCTCAGCAGTCCATTACCCATACCACTAGGCTACCGCGGTTGATCCTGTTAACTAATTGTTCTGATATTTGGTACACACTTTTAGTTCAGACAATAATACAATTTAAAATCAATGAAACAGTTAGATTTTGTCTTAATACCTTAAGATAATTTTGAGACTTTGTCGCCAAGAGCGTTCTGACGCTGACTGTACTCATCCCGTTGCGAGTCGCGCCGTGTTCAGAGCGGTCATAAGGTTAGGGTCCAGTAGTAGCGTTGTGCGCGGCAGTACGTACCTCGGCGAGTATCCGCGCGTTGTGCTGAAGGCGCGTGGCGAGGCGCGCGTTCTCATCGCGCAGGTCGGCGAGGTGCCGCGCGAACTCGTCGCGCTCCGCCTCGCGCTCGCCCGCCTGCTCCTCCACGAACTGCCGCGTCGAGCGCAGCTGCCGGTTGGCCGCCTCCAGCTGCACACACACACACACACCTCTGTGTATTTCTCTTATTATGAATAAAGGCTTGTCCTCTACACTGGAGGCACAAAATCTCTGTTCTTACAGGGTCGGCAGCACGGATGTGACTCCACTGGTGTTACACACGTTCGTAGGTCATGGTAACCACTTTCCATCTGTCTGCCTGTCTGCCACCTAAGTTGTATAAAAAAAAATAGTATACACAATCATATTCACAGAATTACATCTTTTTTTTATATCACTTAGTTGGCAGACAAGCACACGGCCCACCTGATAGAAAGTGGTTACCGTGGCCTATGGACGTATGCAACACCAGAGGTGTTACACTCGCGCTGCCGACCATGAAGAAACCTGATGCCCCTCTTGAAAAGCCCCATATTGTAGATGCTTGGGAAAACCGCAGCAGGGAGGTCACTTCATTACATTATGTGCGACACTAGGCGTGCAGATATAACATGCACTTGGAAGTAACTGTCTAGTGACGCACGGACATTATAGAGAAAGATAAATAAAATAAAGATAAATAAGTCGTGTATATTAATACAAGAGAAAAAGATAAGAAAGTTGTGTATAATGGGATGGGCATGCGGTTTTAGACGGTTCGAAGTCGACATAACCGCCCCCGCCGGTAGGTGTGGAGGGTCCATATATTTCCACACGAAAAGTTTAGAATTTACACTAAATAAAATCGGGAATAATATTTATAGAAAAGATAATTATACACATTTACTAGTATCAACATAGATATTATTTAGAAAAAATATTAATATATTCACAATAACATTTAAACAATAATCATGCGACGAATATTACAATCACAAAACAACAGTAACTTTACATGATATACGTTAATTAATAAGTACCTAATGCACAGGTAATAATACTGCAAAATAACTAATAATTCTTACGTCTACGTTTAACTAAAATTATTTTGTTTCATATTATTTTATGAGTTTGATTCTAAAATCAATAATTACATAAACAAATGTCACGAAAGCTCAGCACAAAAATAAAGGTAAATAAAATTAAATATTTTAAAGACAGTTTATTCCAGTAATGTATGATTTGAGATTGACATTCCATTCCATTCCAGTAATAATAATATCGACAAATAGATGAAGAGTTTCAAACGTCAAACAACTCCGTGCACCGTTATTATCGCGGCAGTGTATCGTCGTAGCTACTTCCTATAAAGTACTAAAACAAATATCGCAATAACGCGTGCGATATTATCGACCGATAATAACGCGCCTGAGTGTTTGTGGCACTTATCTATAAGCAAAATATTTCATAATCGTTTATTGTTCTCGTATAACATAGTTATCAAAGTGCGTCCACTATATTATTGTATTTTAGACAACTCACAAACAGTGGTCGATATAACTTTGTTCTAGCGTCAACGCCTAAACCGAACAGAAATTAAGCGCCAATACGTCATATTTATTTGATTTCAGAAAGCAATTTTAGGAATGTAGTTAGTCGATCGACTGTATTTTTATTATAATAATAGTGTTTGATTGTATCGAAATCGAATACTAGTAAATACAATTTTTAAAATAATGTTGGCATTATTTACGGTTGTTTCTTGACATTTCATTTATTTAAGATTTATTTACTATCCACGCGGGCACTATGAAAGGATTTGTCTAAGGTGCTACGTCTTTTCTTTTAAATCGAAAAAATACCAAAGCTATATTCCACAATGTGAATGAAGGTTTTGGAGATTAGCGTATGCGTTATGGCCTATAATCGTTTTATGATAAATTTATAAAATTACACGAATCTACTGTTTTATTTATTGTTATGTATAGATAGTTTATAAATAATAATTTAACATAAAATCATTTTACCAAAATTTTCATTTGTCGGTTTACGATTATTTTAATCGAGTTATTTAACTTATTATCGATATTTTGATTTTTTTTATGGAGTCACTAATTCCATCTGTCTAAAATACATAATGGACGGGGTACAAAATACAAATAACCTAAAGTTCATACGATCTATAAAGCAAAGCATTAAATGAACAAAACTATAAAAAAGCTCCATAAAGAAAAGTAAAGTAAGTACGTTAGTTAGAAGCTGTCCGGTGCGTTTACCTTCTCACAACACACGTTATGTACGGGCGAGTCCGTCAGCCTTGCCACCTGCGCGTGCCGTGTGCAAACAACTCACGTTATCGACATATATATAGATATTATGTGCATATAGGAGAATCACTGCATTGAGGACCGTTCGGTGATACATTGAGTGTTAGGAATAGTTAGGAGGTACGAGTACGTGAAGGTAAAATTCCACCAAAATAGTGCAATTGCGCACAAACATTTTGTGCACGCTCTAAGCCGGTAGTGCATTTGGCTTCCGTCTCCACTGGTGAGGCTGTGTGTAGCTATTGTAAGCGCACATTTCAGCATGCTTGTGTACGAACATGTTCACTGATGTTCTGTATGTACGCGACGACGTGAGTCTTACATACTTTTGTGCGTGCACACGTCACTGCCTGTACGTGTGCGCGCACTATAATATACAGATGTGCGTGAACACATCTAGAACGATCGCGCACAATTTTTTATTGTTTGCTTGAGTGAGTCGATCAGAATAAACATCGAACACTGTGCATTGCATTGCCGCAATTCAGAACACTGCTGAAATTCTACCTTTAGACAATATTATTTGTGCTTATCGTACGTGTGAGTATACTCATACGTATGTATGAGATTACGTGTGTTACATATTGAACTTGTAATTTTGTAATTTCTAATGATAGTTGAAGAAGCTCGTGTAGTATATAAGGATACAAGGAATTGACGTGTTATATCTCTGCTTACCTTGGAAGGTAATAGGCGTGAGCATATGTATGTTGTGTTTTTGTACCACATACGTATCAATCATGGCATCAATCAGGCATTTTAAGGAAAGTGAAGTTAATGGTATTTTTAAACTATCGCGGTGTGAATTCATAATTATACAACGGTTTGGGAATACGGGTGTTGCAACGCATCCGAAACGTCGGCAGAAATAGTAAGTTCCGTGATTTAATTGCGAAAAGTACCGAATCGTTGTATAATTATGAAGTTAATAGTGTCTGCAATCAATGTGTATGTGTGAAAATAATATAACTGTGGAGATGGAATTAGAAGGCGCGAAAGATGTATGTTAAGATTGTAGCAAGTGGAGAAATGGTTTTGTGTATATTGATGGGAAAGAGGTATAATTATGTAGTGTGCATATTATGATGTGTTAGTTAGCCATTTAATGCATGTTAGTGACTTTTCGGCATGCCAGGACATCCATTCTATGTGAAGTAAGATTATGTGATACGACAGAATTCGCATATCGATATTTTGATAGCTTTGTGGTTCGAAAAAGATTTTATAGATGATAGTTTAAAGTTGAAAGTCGGAATCCACGTTCGAAGCGAAAAGTACTAGTATCAATTGAATGATAAAACATGAATAGGCATTTAATTAGTGTATTTATACTACATCAATAACGTATATCGATGTCTTGCATATTGCAAATCAAATGTCAATTCGAAAGTACCTGGAACGGAGTTTTCTATGACGGTTTATGGCCCGTCTCTAAAGGCATTGACGAGACTCAATTTTAATTTCTCAATTCAGAAACTATACAATATTGTCAGCAGTGCAAGTAGCTACGTGTGGGATAACAGCAAACGGTGGGTCTTTTGCGTGTGCGTGTGTGTGTGCGTGTATGTATGAGTGTGTGTGTGCATGGGGGGGGGTGTGCGTATGTGTGTGTGTGTGGGAGGATGTGTGTGGGGGGGCACTGACCTGCTGCTGCAGGTCGTCCCGCTCGCGCGCCAGCGAGTCGATGTCGTGCGCCAGCAGCTGCGAGCGCGGCGAGCTGAACCCGTCCAGCGACTGCGCGCCGGCCGCGGGGCGCGCGCGGGCCGGCGGCGGGCCGGGCGCCGGGCCCGTGCCGTAGCTGGGACAACAACAGATAACGTTATTTTTCAAGTGAAATCTTCTTTACGCACGCTTTCTTGAAAAGTAAGCTGGTGAATGCGCGAAAACGAAAGTTGAGAGATTGATATAAGTCTGGCAGAAGCAGGACGCAGCGACGCCGCGCCATCGCGCCTCCCCGTTTCCAGGGACGAGCTGGGGGACATTCAGGTCCCCACGCTCGAGGAGGGTCAGGTCGAGAGAGTTGGTCTCGGGTCAGCCGGGGTGCAACCAACAACGACCCACAGACGCAGTGAGTTTAGTCGATTCGAGTCCAACATAACCTCTTCCACCGGTTTCGATGGGTGAGGTAATCGGTAGGGATTTTTCGCACGTAAAAAAAAATATATAAATTAGCGACGATAGAAAGAGAGAGAGTTATGTTTCGTATATCAATGTAAGGAAGAGAGATATGCGAGCTAACTTTTTTTTTTTTTAAATAGAACACTTCTTTCTCCCATAGTCATTTTCCAAATTCGTATACCTAAGACAGTGTCGATCTATTAAGTTTTGCTTCAGTCGTTTGATCTGAATACTCTATTTTATATTATTCTATTTTATATGCATACTCTTTTTTATATTCAATCCGTAATTGACTGCACTGAATAATAAGAGGCTAGGCTGAAATCCTGAAATAGTGACTAGCTCGGCGGCGCTAACGCAACTCATTACTAACAACGTACCCGAGAAGATGTACATCACATTATGGCAGAGTGTGTACAGAACGAAACACAGCGAAGACAATTTATAATTTCAAAACCGAGGAACCAGGACAAACGATTTCCTCGTAGCTTTTCTGTGATTGGTGCTACTCTCAAACTTCCTCTAATATATTCATTCCTGATCTTGATGGATTCTCAACATTCGCCTCTCGGCTACATGCAACCGTCTTTCATCCGTTACCTTTACGGGCCAACTCTCCGATCCATACAGACCGCCTTATTGTAAATACAGAAAAAAACAACGTACCCTTCAGCGATAACATCAGCACTAGTCATGAGCTGAGCGATCTTGATCATAGCCGCCTCCAAGTCCGACCGGAGCAGGTTCTCTCTTTGCAAGCACTCCGACATCGCTTCTTCCATATTCTGAAACGTATCCAATATTATATCAATACACCTGTTTTAATAATGACTATAAAAAGTTTGTAGAGGGCCCTACCAAGATCCTTGACGCCTAAAACCTTGAACCTGCTAAACAACGGACAAGGCTCTTTGATGGCCTCTGTTGCGTAGCGGTAGAACGCTCGACTGATACGCAGGAGGCGCGGGTTCGATTCCCGCTCAGTGCAAATATTTGTATGCATGAATATGTATATTTGCATTGGTCTGGGTGTTTCTATGTCTCATTTATGTATGTATTTACAAAAAAAAAGGGTATGTTTATCCACATTCTAGATTCCATAACACAATCCAGTTACGCTATGCTTACCATGGGTCTAGATAGCGTTGTGTAGAATGTTGTAGAATATTTAAAATTTAAGTCGCTACCATAAATGGCGAAACACCAATCAAAAACAATAAACTGACCCCGGGCTTCGAGGTAAAAGCCTCGGCTGCAGTCAGGAACAAAACTAGAGATGATGATATGATCGCCTGTCGCGGATATTCGTGATAGATATAAGTCGCGGCACATAGGTTCAGCACTGAGCGAGGTCGTGGAGAGGATCTGCGCAGCGATATCTAGTACTAATCTTATTTTTTATTTCTACCCATTAACGGTCAGCGCTAGAGTTTCGTGCCGCTACTTATACAAAAGCCATACAAATATCAAGTAGTGTGAGTAGAGCCTACCTTCCTGTGTAGCTCGCAGTTGTCACACATGTTCTGTCTCGACTCTAAGTCCTGCACGAGCTCCGTGATGTGCACCTGACTCGACTCCAGCATCTTGCACTCCGTCCGACTTTCTACAACACAAACACGACAAAATATTAATTTCCGGTAGAGTAGAATTTGGGACACCCCTATCTCTTCCCATGAGGTATCTTACAAGGCGACTAAGGGATGGGGCTGTTTAACATCACACAGATATATACAGCGCAGACTCAGCCTTAAGTGCATGGCTTTAGTGAACTATTGTGATCGGAATACGGCAATGGGCTCACCCACTATTACATTATCAAGTTATTGGTGAAATGTGGGTGTTGATTCACCTTTGTCCATCTGTCCACTATCCATTTTTTTTTAATAGGAACAGCTTAGTCTTCCTTCTTTTATTCAACATACATGTGCTAACTTGTGACACACCAAAAGAAGTCTATAATATAGTTATGTATCACTTTGGAGATTTTATATTTATTTTTGGAAATTTTAGTCAGTTTGTTTGCGAAGGACGCCAAAACCATTAACGGATTTGAATGCGGGTTTCATGTTAGAAAGGTCTTGGTCAGATTTATCATCTTATGTAACTTGGATCGCAATCGGTTTAGTAGAACCGCAGATGTGACCAAAAGTCGCGATAATCGCGGGCATAAGCTAGTAGTGTATAATCTGAAAGTACTAAAATAAAGTAAGTCTCGGCAGAGCTGACTTTGGAACACCTCATCTCTTCCCGAGCAATGTCGTACAAGACGAATAAGGGATAGGGTTGTTTAGCACCAGACAGATATATCCAGCCAAGACTCAGCCTCAGATGCCTGGTTTGAGTAAACAATAGTGCCCGGAAGACGGCAATAGGCTCATCCCCTATTACGCGGGACCGAATTCAATGATTGGTGGAATGTGGGTGTTAATTCACCTCTGCCTAACTCTCTGAGGATATGTATGTACGTACTAAGAGTAAAGTAAGGTTAGCACACTCACTGTGGTGGCGCTTGGCGGACAGGTCGAGCAGCGAGTGCGCCTCATGGCGCAGGCGCCGCAGCGAGTGGTCCAGCTCGCGCTTGATGTCGGCGCTCAGGTCGCGCTGCGCCTGCAGGAAGCTCACCACGCGCTCCTGCACACGCCGCACACGTCTCATTCACAATAACAACACCACCTGCACCTGGAGGTCATTACCAGCTCACGTGCTTCCTGCTTCCTACAGTCTTTTAAGCGGGGCGTGAAAAAGAATCTGATGAGACCGCCAAGCTGAGTGCCACCATTGTAACATTACCTGTCTGTAATGGTGACCCTCTTTCCTGAGACTTTGCCTTTAGCTTACCATCAGGCAAGGTGAAGACTAGTTGACGTGTCCTAGATAAAAAAAATCGCAAAGCCATGGCGAAAGCTTGCCAAAAATTAACCTACCAAGAAAAACTCTGTCTCTTTTAGTTAGTGATAATTAAAAGAACTTTAACAAATTGGCTTCTATTTTTCTGATAAATCAATCACAAAAGAAGGACGTCATATACTAGCGGAAGTGTTCGAAAAAATGTTCTTTACTACTGGTGTATTGTGCTATACAAAAGAGTTAGCTAAAGCATTGCTCACCTCATCCAAGTCAGCGAGCAGTACGTTAAGGTCAGGCGCGAAGTGCACATGTTTTCCACTTCGCGACACCACGCTTAGGTTCAGATCTCCGGATAAGTTCGGCGTCGTGGGGCGAGACTCCTCATCTACGAACGTCCTGCAAGAAATAACATTAGGTTAGCAACAAAACTACAAGAGCATTTGGTAGGAGGTAGGACGCGACGCCATTTCCGTCCAATTGAGCAGTCCGACTGGGGAAGTACCTCTGTCTTACAGAATACCGCGACCATTCTCGTGTTGTGATCCCGGTGGTGAGTAGGGTAGCCAGTTTTCACTGGAGACTTTCTGTGCTGTCAGTGAGAAGACCAAGGCTTGTCCTGCTTTGTCTACTACACTCACGGCATAGAAACTCTTCTCGAAAGTTCTTCGAAGGTCGGCAGCTCGAGTGTTACTCCCCTGGTGTTGCACACGTCCATAGGCCACGGTAATCACTTTCCATCATCATTGTCTGCCCTTTTTTTTTTTTTTTTTTACGTGCGCAAAATCCCCACGGATACCTCCCCACCGGAGCCGGTGGAGGAGGTTATGTCGGACTCGAACCGACTAAAACGCACGCCGCCTGTGAGTCGTTTTGGTTGCCGAAGGTGGGGTTGACAGGCATATCCCTCGCACCCCGGCCGACCCAGGGCCATCTCTCACGATCTGGCCCTCTTCTCGGGTGTGGGGACTACAGAGTCCCCAACTCGACCCCGGAAACGGGGAGGCGCGCCAGGCACGCCACCGCAACGGTCATTGTCTGCCCTAAGTTCCTTCGTAATTACAATTCCTATCTACCTAATAACATACACTATTATCTATCTAACCTAACCAGCATGTGATAATGTATGTTTCCTTAGGTTGAATTACACAGAAACACAGTTTATTTTTAACATGTGTGTATATATTTTACACACACATACAAATACAGTGTATTTTGTCTATGACTTCAGGAGTATAAATCTGTGCATTCTGACTGCATTAATTACATACAAAACAGCTGGCACATGTCCAATGCACATCTGAGTACAGACAGATACAACTAGCAATATAGCAACCACAGCAGGTGTTAGATGTGACAAACGCAGGGGTAACTTCACAATAATAGTACTTGTTATAATTTGTTTGTCTTAGATGACTACAAATTGTGTACAGCTAGACAGAAACAAACATAGCAAACGTTATTGTCACCAATAAAGTAAGGTCAGCACAAGTCGCATGAAATGCAGCTTACTGCTACTTGATATCTCCAGCATAAATGGGAGAAGTGTTTTACGTTTTACCAGGGTTTGTTCCCGCTTCTCCTCAATCGCATATCGGACGCCTAAGTCAAATAATAAATAATAGTACTACGTCTTAAGCCAAAGCTACCGCTGTTTAAGTTATGAACATTGTAAATTCAGCTGTTTGTGCGTTATTCTTTTATGTTTTACCCGGCGAATTTTTTTTTGCCAAAGCCCAAGGTTATTTCGCAATGAAAAGATAAAAGAGTAATATCGAAGAACTTAATAACAAAAGTTTATTTAAGTACAAATTTTCATTTAAATCGTTAGTGGGTTCCGATTATAACTACATATTTGTATATTAAAGAATTGTTCGTTTAGATATCACGTTTAATTTACCTATGCACCCATAGCAGTTGCATTTATATTTTTTAACTTATATTCATACTATCAAGCATCCTTTATGCCGCGTGGTTACCGGCAGAGCAGAATTTGGACCACCCCATCTCCTCCCATGCGGTATCGCACAAAGCCACTAAGGGATAGGGCTGTTTATGATCAGACAGATATATACAGCTCAGACTCAGGCACAGATACAAAGCTTGATTCAACAATAGTGCCCGGAAGACGGCAATAGGCTCACCCCCTATTACGTGGGACCGAATTCAATGGTTGGTGAAATGTGGGTGTTAATTCACTTCTGCCTAACCCTCCGGGGATAAAAGCGTGATTATATGTATGTATGTATGTCTGTATCAAGCATCCGATACGCGTGACCTCATCGAGTTCGGTTTATGTTCACATAAAGCCGCTTCCTGTTTCGTGAATTCGTTTAGGCTCCCAAATTCACCATTTTAGTGGCAACCCTAACGCGTCAGCCCCGTGGGAGAACAGCTGAAGCACTAACTTTAGCACGTCGCGACACCATTAAAGCTGCGCTTCCGTTCAACTCACACCCTGCACTAATACTACACACCGTATCACTCTTTGTTTTCAATGAGATTAGCTTGTAAAATAGTCTTTATGTCAAGGTAATAAGGATTAGTTCTGTTTTAGATGGGAGACCACCCAGTAGTTTCTAATTAGCGTGAGTGTGAAACAAACGGGCTAGTCTTGAGTCTCAGTGGCTTGAGACACTGGTTTTAGCGAATGATGGGAGTCTAGATTTAATAGCAGGGTTAAATCATTGAATGAACATGCC
Organism: Eilema griseolum; assembly: GCA_963662185.1. Classification (NCBI taxonomy): domain Eukaryota; kingdom Metazoa; phylum Arthropoda; class Insecta; order Lepidoptera; family Erebidae; genus Eilema; species Eilema griseolum. The sequence continues at coordinate 1,342,302 of OY759247.1, forward strand.
TATTAAACTTATTTCTAGTTAGCGTTCCGTTAGCGCCACTACTACGAGTACATACCTACGGCAATTCAAAAATTTATAAAACTAGAAATGTCGACCTATTGCCGGCAATTAGGCTCTTTACATAACCCACTATTACTACTAAGAATTTTCTCCCTACAAGGTTTTCGTAATACTAGTTTAATCCTTCAATCGAACCTGGGAGGTCAAGTACAGCAGTCGTATTTGCTACGTCGGGTTCGATCTCAATCCGTGTAAATAGTTTTTGGGTTCTTCATAAAAAAAAATTCAGCTACAGAAACCTTGCCTCTTATTATATACGTAGCGTTAACATACATCTGCCTACTCCTTTATAAACACTTACTCTAAAAGTATATATTACGCATAAATCAGAACATTATTCATAAAATCGATGAGATTCATTTCTAAATATGTTGAGGAAATAGATCATTGCACTAAATAATTCCATGACTGACGCATTTCCCGAATAAACAAAATTAGATTGACGTACTGGAATGCGTGGGCATCAAATGTCGGCATTTACCAAATATTTAAATAGCCGCGTGCTGACTGAGCGAGCAGCCTCGCGAGTCAGCCACTGGGCACCGAGTCGGAAGATGCGCCTCGCCCGAAGCAAATGAAGGCGCTGCCTAGTCCGAGCGTGCCTTTTTATTATACCCAATCTCCCCACGGATACCCCCCACCGGTTTAGACATGAACCGACTAAAACGCACGCCGAGTGTGTGGGTCGCCGGTTGACGGAGGTGAGATATATCTGAGACATATCTCTCGCACCCCGCGGTGTGGGGATCATGAAGTCCCATCTCGTACCCGACTATGGGGTGACGAGTTTGCGAGGCTCCTAAAGTTACAAAATGCGAGTGTCTTACGTTTATAACTCCTCTTTCGCGAGTAGAGTGTGAATTTAATTCTTGTCCGAATTTTGTTATCTTATAACAAAAACATATCACTCAGCCAATTTGTAAACTGGGACGAGTTCAGCTACTTTCATAAGATTAACAGCTTATCTCGTCCGTCAAATGGCTTCCTTATTATTAATATTGAACCTAATAGAACTAACAAAATAATAGGGTAAGATAACACTATTATACACTTACATTCGTAGTTCCTTAACGAACTCCTCCACATCCTACAATTTTTTTTATATACAACCTAGGTGACATACAAGCACACGGCCCACCTGATGGAAAGTGGTTACCGTGACCTATTAACTTGTGAAACACCAGGGGAGTCACACCCGTGCTACCGACCCTGTAAGAACAGAGATTTTCTGTGATGCCAAATACAAAATCCAGACCAACCCTTTGGTCTTCCTACTGACAGCACAAAAACTCTCCAATGAGCTCTGGCTACCCTACTCACTGCCGGGAACACAACACGAGGTTATTATAGCCATGGTATTCTGTAGGGTGGCGGTACTTCCCCAGTCGGACTGCTCAATTGAGACGGAAAAACCGTAGTGTCCTACCTCCTATAATATTATAAGTGTAAAAGTGTTTGAAGATGGATGGGTGAATTGTGAATGCTCGTCCTTCATATAAAAACTACTGAAGGGATCTGGGTGAAACTTGGCGTAGAGATAGATTATAGTTTGGAATAACACATTATGTACCATACACCTGGGACCAGGTACATGTAAGCCGTGGGATCAGTATTTCCCGCAGGTTGAGCCGCGAGTAGCCTATATAACAAAGGTTTATTTCTACAGAACGCTAAACTATCTATCGCCAAGTAGTTCTACTCTTCTAGGAAGCAATGTACTACTGACCCATTTCACTGTGCACGGATCAAAAGATGAAGATATAATCCTTGAAACATGACTTCGCGTTGATCCGAGAGAGCAATACGCGTCTATTTTTAAAAGTCTAAAATTGTATTTGGTGAAATCCTCGGCGAAAGATTATAGAATATAAATATCCTGAAGTAGTGTATGTTGAAATACACCTTTTTTTACAAAATATTATGTGACAGTACTGAATGTAACATACACACTATTCATCAAAACGGTACATATAACTATACAATACCCTCGTAACTATTGTATAGTTATATTTACGGTATTCGTAAATATAACTATACAATAGTTACGAGGGACTAAGGTAACAAACATTCGTAACATAGAACTGGGCTGTCCCTCCGCACAGTCGGGCACACACTGGGGCGGTACTCACTCGTCGCCGTCGGCGGCGAGGCGCGCCAGCAGCTGCGCCAGCACGGTGCGGTTGAGCTCGTCCTCGGCGCTCGCGCAGTACGCCACCAGCTGCCCCAGCACGCGGTGCAGGCTCACCGCCCCGCGCTGCAGCTCATCTACACTAGGGCGGTACTCACTCGTCGCTGTCGGCGGCGAGGCGCGCCAGCAGCTGCGCCAGCACGGTGCGGTTGAGCTCGTCCTCGGCGCTCGCGCAGTACGCCACCAGCTGCCCCAGCACGCGGTGCAGGCTCACCGCCCCGCGCTGCAGCTCATCTACACTAGGGCGGTACTCACTCGTCGCTGTCGGCGGCGAGGCGCGCCAGCAGCTGCGCCAGCACGGTGCGGTTGAGCTCGTCCTCGGCGCTCGCGCAGTACGCCACCAGCTGCCCCAGCACGCGGTGCAGGCTCACCGCCCCGCGCTGCAGCTCATCTACACTAGGGCGGTACTCACTCGTCGCTGTCGGCGGCGAGGCGCGCCAGCAACTGCGCC